>CM060903.1:1471377751-1472688109 GCA_030737815.1 Allium fistulosum
TCGATGTGTTTCGTATCGATCAATTTCGACTCGATACGCTTCGTATCGATCAGGTTCGAACCGATACGTATCGTATCGATCGAGGGCTAACATATTCGCATCGACCAGGTCCACTGATCTCGCATCAGTCTGAAAACACTGACTTCGCATCGATCACCGCTCTAGCCTTCGTACCGATACGAAATCATGCTATCTGGATCGATTCGCATACTCCCATTCCAGATCGACACGAAACAGAGATAAAGTGATTCCTCCACACCTCCTTCTTCTCCGAAGGGCCTCAACTCCATGGCCACGCTCCATCCCCAATCTTGCTCTGACTCGTCCAGATCTTGAATTCATCAAAATTGATCGTAGAAACAAAAAAGGATGGCGGAGATGTCGAGTTTCGTCGTTCTTAGCATAGTTTCATCTATTAATTACCTGATTTTAATGATTAAGTTCGAAGGATCGAAGGGTTGAATCGATTCGAAGGCAAGAATAGTTTTTCCTCTCGAGTTTGTAGATCGATACAAAAGTAAAGACAGAAGGCAACAGTGAAAAGTAAAAAGTGAAAAAATGTTGAAGTCCCAGATATTTATATGGAGCCTAAGGAGAGACTGGGCCGATTCGCCTCCCAGTCAACATGACCGGTCACAACAGGTCAAATAACGGATCGGTGCGAATGCTCTTTTCGAATCCATCGGACTTTGCCTTCATCGAGGCGAAGTTACCACTGGACTTCATCGATTCGAAGTACACAACGAAGGCTGCACTAAAGGCATTGAACTCCATCGATTCGAAGTGTCTATTTTACAACCATCGACTCACAACAGTGTAGGTATACGAACGTTGATTTCGTATCGTTCAAAGTTCATCGATACGAACGGACATTTCGTATCCATCGAAACTCATCAACGCGAAGCAAGGTCCACCAAAGTTCGTGACCATTGGTACGAATGACCATTTCGTATCCCTAAAGGCGGATCGCATCGATGTAAAAAACTGGTTTTCAACCTCTTACATTGATTCAGGAGAGGATCAATACAAGAGGATAATCAAGAACAACCATCAAGTGTTGTTGCAACTCGAATTTCACGCCGGTTCAGGAGAGGATTGATACGGAATTCGATATAAACCAAAACAAACTAAACTGACAACGACTCGTGAACACGCAACGTTAATGAGAGTCAAATTAACATATATGCATATATGTCGGACTAATATTCGGATTTCAACATTCCCGGGGATCGAATACTCATCTCATTATGATTACGACGACAAACAGCTAATCACCATCACACAGCAGCCAGTTACAACAATACAGAGTACAACTTCCAATGAAAAATACAATAATTGTTCAGAGAGAAAATGCAGCTTTTCAAAGCACGTCATGTTTCCACAAGACGTACTTTGGGGGGCAAATGTTATCCCGCCTTTTGGCAAGGCCGTGACATCCAAAAACTGACTGGAAACTAAAGACAGTTCGTCTCCAAGATTGGTTATATATTGTTTCGCCATGGACGTCGATGAATTTTGTCCGAGCCCGGATAAGGCTACAATTAATGGGACATGACAAGCAAGGCCATGAAAGCTAGCATTCCAAATTTCAGATCAATCCGAGTTCGTATGCTTGAGTTATGATCGATTCAATCTGGAGGAAACGACCTCGTTTTCGTATCCATCAGTGAACCACCGTCCGACTCGATCCAGTTCGTGTCCATCACCCACTTCACATCGGTCAATTCCCATGGGTTCGTATCGATCAGGTCAGCAATGTTCGAATCCATCGAGTTCGTATCGATGGACTTCGTACCCATCAATAGCTAGTACGACTCGTATCGATTGGCCAAATATCTGCTTCGTATCCATCATGGAAACCTCTCTTCGAATCTATCTGAGCAGTGCAATTCGTATCCATCAGGTTACCTTACTTCGTATCCATAAAAAGACTCCGGTTCGCATCGATTGACTTCCTGTCCATTAAGGAGCTATGTGGCTCGTATCCACCAAGGAAAGGCCTGTTCGTAACCATTGACCTTCGTTAGCTCGTATCCATCGATATAACTATTGTTCGAATCCATGGCTTATGACTACTTCGTATCCATCGAGTCAACAAGCCTGGGTGACGTGTCAAATTCGATACGAACAAGCCGAGAATTATGGAGTCGACACGGTCAACTAGGAGTGAAACTCGGATCGAGGCGAAGTGTATGTGCCATATCATCACGAAACCATATGGGGTGATCGAATCGAAGGGATCGTTTCGAACTGATCGATTCGAACCAAACAGCCACCGGAAAACCTCATTTCGTATCGACGATATCTAGAGATCTACCGATCCAAATGCCATGAAATTTTCACAGGAGATTACACACAAGCCAAAGATCATCTCCACCCATTTTCAGATCCATCGGACATGATTTTGATCGATACGAAATGATTTTGTATCGATCGCGGATTGGGTCGAAACTTTCTGGAAACGGTCGCGTGGGCCCCCTCACGTGCCAGACCGAGTCTCCCGAAGTTTGCACGAAATCTTAGCCTCCTACGCCTATAAATAGAGCCCCAGAGCCTACAGAAGGAGGATCTTTTGATTCTCAAGCGCCCAGACTCCGCCGGATCAAGACGTGCATCATACCCTAGCCGTTGATTTCGATTTTCAAGTTGTTTTTTGCTGTTGTTTGCTGTAATCGCTTGTAATCATTAAAAGAGAATCAATAAAGCTGCAAAAACTTCACAGTGGACGTAGGCAACACGCCGAACCACTATAAATTGCTTGTCTTTGCATTTATATTCTTGTTGTTTGGAGTTTTTGTTAGATAATCCCCATTTTCAATTTATTTTCTTCATTATTATCTCTTCAAAAACTTCCGAAGAGTGTTGTGCCCAATTTTGGTGCAAACACCAGTAAGAACCTCCGGGGAGGAGTATTGCTACGAAACGCCTCTAGCTTTCGATTACTTCTAAACGAACCAATGTTAAGTTAACCGGAAATTCATCAACTAGTTTTGAAGATTCTGGGATCGGTAAGTGTTTTACTTTCTGAATACCACTTCAAAACTATTATACGGTTCAGTATAAGAAGAGGTCGTTGAAGTGGATTCTGTTCAAATGATGAATGCTTATATGAAAGGTATCGAATGTAGCCTCGACATCTGAAAAAAAGACTAAACATAGAGTAGGCTGCACAATCCTGGGTTTAGCTAACCCAAATAAGGGGTACATCAACTCCAATTATCTAGAGTATGCATATAAATGTTGCTAGCGGGAGTTGTTGATACTTGTCCACATATTAGGGCGTGGGCTAGTGGTTTTTTCCTTATGGTATATTTTATCTAGAGATATACAACGCTCAGGAAGGTATCTTCTGATCCTTGTCATAGGAGATCAGTCTCATTGAGGAGGTCTCCATGGAAACTCCATCTATACAAGCATCCCTTAGTGGTTTTGAAATGTACTCTAATATGTTGTGGTGTGACAAATGTAAGCATCGTAGCTATTTTCATATTTATATTACACACCTTAGACATTTTCTATAATATCACCTAATGTAAATATCAATTGAGTTGGTTCTTTTAAGGGAGAACCAATCCGGTGATTTGGTTGATCTCGAAAGTATTGTTATGTATTTATACGCATTTCTGAGTTTCTCATACCAGACTTATGTTTGACATGTGACATTTCTTTTTCCAAAACTCCTCGTGTGCTCTTTCGAGTTGGTTGAGTAAAGCAAGTCTTAGGATTGAATGTTTTAAGCTTTTGGAGACAAGCTGGATACTTCCACCTATCTATCTATCTACCTATTTTTATTTTTGTTCACTATTACGTATGTATTCAGTAATGTGAGGACAGACGGTTATAACTATTTAGGCTGATTGTAGTACTTAACCATTTTGTAACTCCGAGATTCATGTATGTTGGAGTGGAATGTGGTTGAGGAAGTAGTGCAAGTTCAGCCCCCAATGAACTTTGCTTCACTTTGTTGGGATTTTGAGAGGCTTAGTGGTCAGAGGTTTAGTGGGACTGAATCGATTATTGAGGTTTAGACATGGTTGAGGTTGTGTGGAAGGATCTTTGGAGACTTGGAGTTGGATGATGCTATGAAGCGTCGTTTGGCTTCTCGTCATATTTCTGATGCTGCCATGGATCGGTGGACTTCCATTACTACGGATGTTCTAGAAAATGAATTCTCTTGGACCCAGTTTAAGGAGGAATTTGAGAGGAAGTTTGTACCAGAGGCAGGGAAGACCTTGTTGCTTAGAAGCCTCTTAGATTTGAAGCAAGGTACTATGACTGTGGCGGAGTATGAGAATAAGTTTAATAAATTATTTCGTTTTGGGCCCAGTATGATGAGACGCCTTTGAATAAAAATGAGATGTTTATAGCCAGTATGCGTCCTGAGTTTAAGTAGGATATGACTAGTCATCTTATGGGTTCGTTTGTTGATTTAGTAAATATGGGTTTGAGTTTTGAGAGCTTGGCACCTAAACCTATTTTTTCTGCAACAAAGCCTATTGTTTCTATAGTGGCTAAGGATAAGAAACATAAGTTTTGGTAGAAAAAACCAAGGTTGTGTGCAACAAGTGTAGGAAGGTAAGGCACTATGCTACCGAGTGCAAGTCCGGTGGAGGAGGACCAATGGTTAAGGCACCATTAGGGAAGGTACCTCAGTTTGCACCGCAGGGGTGTTATAGTTGCCATAAGGCTGGTCATTTTGCTAGGGGTTGCCCTATGCTTAGAATAGGGGAGCAGCCTGGGGCCTTTGCTATTATTGTGGCACCTTCCACTTCAGCAGCCCCTAAGGGGAAACAGGTTCTGGAAGGTACTCTATTTATTTCTAGCATTCCTATTCATGTCTTATTTGCTACCGTTCTTATCGTAGCTTTATCTCTCATAGTCTTGTTAATAAACTTGGTATAGAACCAATTATGGTTCATGATTCTATTTGTGTGTCAAATCCAGTAGGTGGTTCGAAAAATCTCTGTATGGTATGTGAAGGAGTTCGGTGTGACGCCCCACCTCAATACCCACGCTAGCCAAGGACACTACGATGTAGTGCTGTCAACTAGCACGGAGAATAAGGCTGTTGAGGAGCGACCATCCATGTAATTGATTATCACACGGTGGCTATAAAATTATCTTCGGAAACAAACATAGAAATAAACATAACACAAAGCAGTCACAGACATCCATATCACAAAGGCGGAAGAAGATATGAATATATAACTAACACATGAAAGTGTACATCAGAGTAGTGGTCAAAAAGTTCCACAATAATACAAAAGAATAGCAACATGTGCTATACAAAAAGAATACAACTATGAGTCCATATCTCAAGTGTATACAACAAAAACTGCTAAACTAAATAGTCAGCCAAAAGTCAGAGTAGCAAATCCCGGAAGGAAGTCAAGCAGAAGCACCTGTAACATCTCGGTCTGACCCGAGTATTATTTAAGAAAATAATAAACGGATCAGTCTAACTATAAATATCAGATGACATGATATAGAATAAAAGATATGGCATAAACATAGAATATCCATACAGACATACTACTATAAGTATGAAAATGATGATCAACAGGAGATCAACCGATGAGAAATGATCAATATCACGAGAATCTTCTCAAAGATCCAAAGAGGGCATCATACCCTAAACTTGTACTCATAACAAGTCAATGACATAAAAATCCAGAAATCAAACAAGAAATCCAGAAATCATAAAAAGAGAAAGAGGCCTATCACATGATGGTCCGAAGACCATGGGGCGCTACCCCATCTGTGTGAGTCGGAATCACACTGATTGAGGCCTAGGCTAACCAAAAAGCAAAAAGGTATGTGTGAATGGAATCACACAAGTGGTGTCTAGCCTAACCTCGCAAACAAAAAGATATGTGTGAGTCGGAATCACACTACTGCGGTCTAGACTAACCTTGCGGACAAAGAGATGTGTGTGAGTCGGAATCACACTACTGCGGTCTAGTCTTACCTTGCAAACAAAGAGACATCGCACAATTGCTAGTCTAAATCATAAAATGATCATCATGATCAGCGAGAAGTGTCAATCACACCAAGCTAGTAAATATATGAGTTTAGCTTCATGTCCCATAACCACTTGCTTAACTTAAATATTTACGAACAAGCTGTAAATCTTCACTAGGAAATTGTCACGAAAAGGGTTCAATCGAACAAGTCCAAGAGCTAACCGATGAAGTGAACGCAAGCGTTTCATACCACTCGTTTTACTAAGTCGTTTAAGTCGATTTCTCATTCGAGTGAAGTAAAGGCTTATATATATTAGTAGATTGAAAATCGGTTTGAGAAAACGAACTTTTGATATTAAAAATAGTGTTGAAATCGATTTGATGAAAGAGTTTTGATATTTACTACTAGTATTAAAACCTTCATATCTTTAAAGTGACAAGTCATAAAACGATTGTTGGAACAATCTATCACAAAAATTCACATTCGGAGACGTGAATAAAATCCAAGGAAATCAGCTCAAAATGCATCAAAGTAGAAGTTCTGATGAATGCTTTTCAGATAAGATTGCCTACGCAGAGTAATACGGGGTTCGACCTAGTGAAGGCAAGCGGTCTCGAGAAGCCAAACGACCTAAGGGAAGAATGCCACGCGACCTAGCAGAAGAACAGGTCGAACGACCTAGGGGAAAACAGGTCAAACGACCTAAGTGCTAACTCGCGAGCGACCTAACGAAGTGGCGACCTAACAGTGAGGCGCGACCTAAGTGTTCACGACCTAAGAGAATGCACGACCTAACAGGGTTCGCGACCTAAGATAGGCGAACGACCTAACTGGGTTCGCGACCTAACAAGGTGCGACCTAAGGTCTTGCGACCTAATGGAAAAAGGTCTTCGACCTAACAGTGAAAAGGTCCTACGACCTAGAGGAGAACAAGATCATGCGACCTAAAGTGCCACGCGACTTAGAGGTGAACGACCTAACGAGGTCCAGGGGAAGCGACCTAAAATGCTTCAACTTAAAGGTGCACGACCTAAGGACTTGACTAGGCACGCGACCTAACGACTTAACTGGGCATGCGACCTAACGAGTTAGCAAGGCACGCGACCTAACGACTTAAGCTTTGAACGACTCAAGGAGTTAACTCGCGAACGACCTAAGGCGTTAACTCGCGAACGACCTAAGGCGTTAACTCGCGAACGACCTAACACTTAACTCGTAAACGACCTAGGCCTTTAACTCGCATGCGACCTAAGCCCTTTAACTCGCAGGCGACCTAAGCCCTTTAACTCGCAGGCGACCTACGACCTATGGATGAGCGACCTAACTCCGAACGAGCTAAAAATGGCCAGAACGACCTAGTAGCAGTTTTTCACCAAAAATCACTAAAATTTGGAGTTTTTCGCCAATCCAATCCAAACCAAATGCAACAAACATGCTAAAGTGATGAGGAATCATTCCCAACAGTCCAATGACGATTATAGGCAAGATGTGAGATCAAAAATCTCACCTTTTCCACGAAATTGATGTTGGAGAGCTTAAGAGCAAAGCAAGAATCAACCCCTAGCTTGAATCTATGTTCTTCACCTTGAATTCGGAGTTTGATGTTGAATTTACTAAAGATCTCGAGCTTGGAATTTTAATTTCTCTTTCCCCCTACCATTTTTGAAGAAGCTTGAAGTGTTTGATGAAGTGATGAAGAGAAGAGGGGGTTGGGCTGAGTTAAGAAGGTGCAGTCCCAACCAAAGTCACAAGTGGGAAAAGTGACGAAAATTTCACTATCTCCAAACATATCGAAGTTTACACTCAAAAAGATCGCAAACGTCATTTTGAACTCAATGGAGGTGGTCTCGAGTCCTAATTTGACCGTATGCAAAAAGTAGCTTTTCGGACTAACATCCGACTAACGATAAAATATTTAAATATAAAAAATCGATAGATATGCGGGTTGTTACATTCTGATTTCTTGTTTCGGTCGATTCTTTCCATGCGATATGTTCATTCTTGGTTTTCACGGTTTTGATGTTCTTTTAGGGATGGATTGGTTATCTCATTATCATGCTATATTGGATTGTGAGAAAAGGACTGTTAAGCTTAAGGAGTGGAGGAGGGTTCATATCTTATCTTGTAAGGATCCGAGTTATCGTATGAGCAGTTTTCTGTATTCTCTCGATGTGTCGGATAAGGACTTAGATTCCATTCCGGTTGTTCGAGAATTCTCTGTTGTATTCGAGGTCTCTGGTTTACCTCCTCATCGTGAAATTGAGTTTCGAATTGATGTGGTTTCTAGTGCTAAGCCTATCGTATTGCCTATTCATAGGTTGTGTTCAAAGGAGAAATCAGAGTTAGCCATTCAGTTTAGTGACTTGCTACGGAAAGGTCGTATTCGACCTAGCCGTTCGAATTGGGGAGCGCCCGTCGTATTTTCCACTAAGGTGGACGGTTCCTTAAGGCTTTCTGTTGATTACCGCGAGCTTATTAAGCAGACTATTAGAAATAGGTATCCTTTGTCCAGAATCAATGACTTGTTTGACCAGCTCCATGGGGCTCATGTATTCTCTCAGCTTGACCTTGCTATAGGTTTTCACCAGTTGAGGGTAGCAGAGGAAAGTATTCCCTTGACAGCTTCCCATTCTGATCGATTTTATGAGTGGTTGGCTATGCCGTTCGGCCTAACCAATGCTCCAGCTTATTTTGTTGATTTGATGAATCGTGTCTTTCGCGATGTCTTAAACAAATTCGTGCTTGTTTTCATTGATGGTATTCTTGTTTATTCCAAGACCGAGGAGGAGCATTCCCGACATTTGAGAATAATATTAGAGACTTTGAGAGAACATGTTCTTAAGGCTAAGTTCTCGAAATCTCATTTCTGGCGGTCGAAGGTAAGGTTTTTGGGGCATGTTGTTTCCGAAGATGGTATTTCTGTTGATCCAGCGAAGGTTACGGCTGTTCAAGATTGGAAGAGACCTAAAAGCATAATGGAGTTTAGAAGTTTCTTGGGTTTGGCTAGTTATTTTAAAAGGTTTATTCAGGATTCTCCAAGATTAGTTCACCACTTACGACTTTGACAAAGAAAGATGCCAAATTCGTTTGGACGGAAAAATGCGAGATTGCATTTAGAGAGTTGAAGAAGAAGTTGACTAGTGCCCCCGTTCTGACTATTCCGGATGGAGGTGAAGGTCTTACTGTTTACACTGATGCTTGTGGAACAGGATTGGATGTTTCGTTGATGCAGCATGGGAAGGTAGTGGCTTATGCTAGTAGGAAGCTGAAGCCGCATAAAACTAGATATGTGATACATGATTTAGAGCTTTTGCAGTGGTCTTTGCGTTGAAGATGTGGAAGCATCATTTGTTGGGTGAGAAGTTTGAGCTTTATTCGGATCACAAATCTTTGAAGTATTTGTTCACTCGCAAGGACTAGAACTTAAGGCGGCGACGTTGGTTGGAGTTTCTTACATCATATGATCTTGAGATTTCATATACGCCGGGAAAAGCAAATGTTGTAGTTAATGCATTAAATAGGAAGTATGATGTTATGGCTAGTATGGAGGTTCGTCCTACTTTTATCGGTCGTATAAAGGAAAATCGGCAGAGGGATAGTCATTTTGCCCGACTAGCAGAAGCTATTTGTTAACAAGATTTCTTGTCAACATCCCCGATGCATTTCATAGGATTGTTTCATATGAATTCAACCTTACGATTGAGTGGATTTTTTGTTATTTGAGTGAAATGACTAAGTCAGAAGGTATTGTGATCACAATTCTGATCCTAACAGGAGGGGATCGATACCGGAAGGTTTCAAGCAAGTATTTATCTCTTATGCAGAGTTGGGGAAAGAATCATCTTACTTTCAGCCTTACCAAAAGGTTTAAATATGGTATAAGCATTTCAATTGGACGGGATCCATAGTATTGCAAAACCTTTCGGTAATTCAAAAAATTTCTTAGAAGTTCAGGAAGTCACTTAGCCCCATTGAAGGATTTCAGTGCACTCTGAACCTCACGACGTGACCAGATCAATAGTTTTATTAAACCTTCCGATGGATCGGAAGGTTTAGGAAACCATTTAATCCCTTTGGTTAGCTCATTTAGATCTAATGATCTTCATCCTTGTTATTTCATTATATTTCCCTAGGAAACCAAAAGTAATCCACATATCTTAATGGTTAAATTAAACCTTCTGATGGATCGGGAGGTTTAATAAACCATTAAACCCTTCGGAGGGCTAAGAAACCATTCGGGGACATCAGATAATGAGACTGCATTATCTGCCCTTCTTTTGATACTTTCGGCCTCTTAGGTTGGCACTCCACTTATGAAAACCTTTCGAAAAGAATGCATGATTCAAACATTTTAAGGTAATAACAAGAGCTGAGTCAATATGCCATGAAACTTATATTCATGACTGTCCCACAAGTTTCGTTCCCCTTTCTTTCGATTGGTATTTAAATTGAGGAGAAGGAAACTTATGGGGTTGTCTGTTGATAATTTCACAACATATTCTCGAAATAAACAAAGAATATAAGAAATAAATCATCTGAGATCAGCTGTTAATGTAAAATGAACGCCTGATCATGATTATTCCCAAATTCCGAGTTGATCGCAAGCCACAATTCTCTTTATTTCTCCATAATGGAATCTGATACAAAATTTAAGAAGATAGCCCCCAATTTGATTTCAAAATTAGGGCTACAATGTGTTGAGCGGAAGCAATAGAGATTGTTGAGTATATGAAATGATAAGAAGATCGGATCCTGAGACCGGATCCCTTGGGTCTTATTTATAGATGTAGGCGGCCCCCTTCCGGCCCTATGCTCTCGTCGGGATGGAAGGTTCCTTCTTCTATACAGTTGTGAACCCCTCGGTTTTAACGGAAGGTTTGTCCTTCACACATCATCATGGGCCGCTGAACGTCATAGAAGGCCTTGTGTTTCCTAATGCATTTATATGTTCTTCATCTTCCCGCAAGGTTGGTTACTTATGAGACACTATGAACCTTTCGATTTTGTCGGAAGGTTGCTCCCCCATGTAATTAATGCCGAGAGCCGCATTTTTCCTGAATGCTGTCGGAAGGTGATCTTTTATTGAATCATGGATGCTACCTTTGTTTAAACCTTTCGATACTATCGAAAGATGCTGGATACATACATTAACCGGTTTGAAAGGCTTATTATGCTTTCGAAAAAGGTTGTTAACTAAGCTGCTTATTCTGGCCCTATCTTTCCTACTCCTCTGGGAAGATATTTGTTTGAATGAGAAACAATGAATCCCTTCACTTGCCTCGAAGGGTTCAGATTTGCGGCAGGCCTGCTTCACGAACTCTTTCCTTTTTATTTAAAAGACTTGGGGTGCTCATCTTTCCTTTCGTCTTTGCATTACGTCAAGCGGCCCTATAACTATTTTCCTTTCTATACTTGCGAAAGTCTTTTCTCTGAAGTTACTATGTGCTCTTTCTTCCTCGGGTGTTATGCAAACCTTTCAGTGTTGTAACATCCCAGAATTTTCGACTTTCGAAAATTCAACATCGATACTCACTTTATCGACTGCCGAGCCATCGAATGCCGGAAACCCGAAAAGTTATGGTTTTAAAAAGAAGAAAAAGGTAGAAGAAGAAGAGAGAAGGAAAAGAGAAGAACAACAGAACAACATCAGAAACAGAAACAATATCAGAATCTTACACATCGCAGCGGAACAATATATAATAGATAATTGAATAATCTTTAAATCAAAGAACTATATCATTTTATACATACATCAATCAGAGTCAATATACGACTCAATACAACAATGGACAGTTATATAACTTGTCCTCATACAGAATACACAGCGGAATAAATAATTTCAGATACAAATACTACGTTTCGCCATCCATCTTGCTTCCAAAGCTCCAGAATATCCATAATATCCTGATAACATAACTCTAGGCTGCCCGTGTGGAAATTGGTGGGCACCCAGAGTTTAGAAGGGAACAATAAACTCCGAGTCAGTCATGGTGACTGGTGTGAGATTGTAAAACAGTTATTTTTCACAAAGAAAATAAAACAAACTCGCAATGCTTTTGGAAAATGAAACTACCATAAGGCCTCCTGCCACACACACAATGCAAACGCAGAATTGGAGAAGATTTCTCCTTATGATAGTCAAAGATGCTTACTACGCAAAATCAAATCTTTTGGATATTATTATTAGTGCATAGTGTAGAAAACATTTCGAAAGTAGAATATAAATCTTAGCCAGCATGGGTACCATTATATTATGCCTGCTATAGCTGCCTCCTGAGGAGACAGGTTATACAATTGAAATCGTAAAGGCTCGTATTGTTTCTTTGGATTTCCAACAAATGGTCAGGCTAAGGAACTTCCTTTTCCACGATGGGTACGTCCCTGGAATAGACGACCCGAGAACCTAACCGGATCTCTGCCAACACAAGGCCGGGTTACCTCTGCAAAAATAGGTAACTACTGACACGCGTATGCCATCCCCCGATCGTCACCGATCTTCCCGAGGATCCCCGATTCGCAACAAACCACATAATATAAATGCAGCAACCACATAGGTTAAGTATCTGGGCTCCATACCATGATACCACCTTTATCCAGAAGGAATGACATACACTAAGGGGCGCTACTCCCTATAACCTTGCCGCATCCTTCCTGTTTTGACCATTTCCGAGGTGTGAGGCTCGACGAAGTCTCGTCCACAAAGCTACGCTTTCTACAAAGCCATGCTTCGGGTCAAACAAACGATCAACCTATGATCACAAAGATATAAGATCAAACAAATGATCATATCGCAAATGATCAAACACTGATCATTTCACAGCAACACTCAGTATGCCACGTTACCAAATTGGGAGTATATCGCTGATAAATTTCAACTACATAACCTCTGAGCTCGTACGTCTCAGAGAAGGGTGTTAAGCTAAGAGAATAAATTCTCCGCCACCAACAGAAATGTATTTGAAAGGAATCAGCTTTATATCTCAATTTGTAACGTCAGACACACAATCCATACAAGTCTGTTCCGGGATCGAACAGAACCGAAGGCACTTCTCACGAAGCCCTTGCAATTCCGGATAATTTTCTAATCACGTCCGGACTTCCCGTCACTAAGGGTGATAAAACCTCTAAATCGGAGATCAGCCGATGTAGAGTAACTCGACGGTAATCCTTCCGTTTTCAAAAATATCTGATCTTCAACACCGATCTTCGAATGCAATTCATAACGACGTATCACATATTCGGAATGGGTTATACGACCCCATGGTCCTTTCCCGGCTAACCCGAATAGTGAGCGTTTATTCAAAAATAAGTGTGGCATTCAAATTCATCCAATTCACAACAAATACCCACTCAAGGTAATTATTGATAGTCGGTTATTTAACTATCAATAAAGATGCGCAACATCATCAGATTCCAAATAATTTTCCAAATTATTTCATCTTCAAAAATATCTTTACTAGATATAAAATTTCCACACTTCACCGTTTGAAAACAATTTCAAATCAATTTCCACATTTCATTTTATTTTTGAAGATAAAATCTCAAAACAGTTCATTTCATATTGGAAAAGCATTTCCATACTTATTTAAAAATAAGTATTTCACAAATCTATTTATTTTCAACATTTGAAAATATTCGATATACTTAAATCAAATTTAAGTATAATTTCATTCTTTAAGGAAATCATTTATTTTAACAACATCTATTTGAGTCAAAACGAATGTTATGTAAAACATCGTTACGACGACTCAAAATCACTAGTATAGGGATTCGGATTTAGATAGATATATAAATCCAAATACTGCATAAAAACATTTCCTTTTGGAAATCATTTACTATAACAACAGTGTTATAGTCCACCATTTCCTTATTTTTCGAAAACGTCTATTTCAACAATAAATGTTGAAATCTATGATTTCGATAGTTCACACGTTTTAAAACATCTTTTAAAACAATTAACTTCATTTATAACATCGCTTTCCCAAAAATAACTATTTTTTTTCAATAATATATTCACTGTCCAAAATCGTGAATATACTTCAATAACCAAATTTCAATCTTTTTTTTTTACACATTTATTTCAAGAATTATCCACTGTCCAAAATCGTGGATAAAATTCCCTTAATAATCTCTATATTTAAAATCAATCAAATTTGATTTATTTTCGAATTTATAAAAACAACGTTTATAAATTCTATTTCCATTTTATAACAACTTCGATTTATACATCTTCTTTAATGACCCATTCAATTTATAAGTTAATATAACTTATAATTCATTTATTTTAAAAGAAATCGTTCTTTTAAACTTTACAAAATTTAAAACTTTCAGATTTCATTAACTTATGAAATCCCATTTACACTTCATTTTGACACTTATAGAAACTTGTCTTATAATCCCAATATTTCAAATTTATAAATATCCATTTTTTGTACATCTTTTAAATAAACCGTTTGTAATACTAGAAATCCCAATTTAAACCATTTCATAAATTTCTTAACTTTTATTTCAAAAATCACACTTTGATTTTATTTCATAAAAATCTTAACTTTTATAACTTTAAAATTTTAGACGTTTATTTATTTGAAATAAATCAATTCAAAAATTCAATAAAACGTCTACTTTCAAAAATCACTTTAAAAACCCTTTTAAAGTAAAAGATGTTATTTTTAAACTTCAAAACTGAATCCGATGATGCAACAACATCAATTAGTCAATCATAACGTTCAATATCATATATCAATATGATAACAGCATATACAACAAATATCTGCAAATAATAATATTGGTGAGGAATCCAGTTGGATCCCTCCAACCTGTTTCCCTGCATCCACAGACGTTAGCACAATACCAATTCCACTTCGAGGTGGAATATCGCGGTATATGGGTTTTATAAAAATAATCCGCTTACTAACGGCGCAATAGGGTCTCATCCGCTATACGAGGCGGGAAATCAATCAATCCAATATATACATATGCCAATATGTATATATTGCTATATATATAGATATATCCTACTATATCTAATATCACATCCAATAGCAATCAAATCATCAATCAATAACTGTAAAACAAAATTTTCCTTCGAGTGAGAAAATCTCACCTTTGCTTTTATTTGCAATCCATTTCGATTCCAGTTTGTTTTTCACGATCTTTTGACCTTGTATAAATAATTATACAATTTGTTAACATTTGAATTAATCGAACTATTAAATTTTCATTTTGATAGATATATTTAATTTGGCTAACGATTTGGGTTTAAACCAATAACTTATTCTTAATATAATATTTTAAACTAATATTTTCCTTTAATAAATCGTTTCACCTAATAAATTGAATTTCTAACAAATTTTCTTTTAAATACATTTCCTTAGTTACTAAAATAATTTTTAATAAGTAAATTTGAATGAGTTAATCACCATTATATACATATACTATTTTTATAAGATAATCTATTTACCCGAAAGTCCAATTTTTAATACAACTGTTCAAATCAAAAATGTTTTAAAACTCCTGTTTTAACCCTATATAGTTTCCTAAACTGTATATAAATTCTCTGCTTCTGGATATATACATATATATATAACTGTAAACAAAATCTTGTCCCTAAAAAAAACATTTTCTGTTTTCCCATAAACGTCTACATTAAAATATACAAGAGTGTTTATGTGTGTGTGTGTATATATATATATAAATTTATGTTCAATCTTAAATTGAATCAGATAAATTGTGAATACCTTACTGTCGAACGCAAAGAACCCTGGCCATCACTGCTTGACACTCCAGCCTCCATGTCGCTGCCCTCGAAGACGCGCGCCAGACATCGCGACTCAGACAACAACAAACCACAGTTCGAGCATCACCGCGCGCCTCCCCACCGGAATCAACGACCACTGCGAGCATGTCTTCTTCGATCGCAAATCGTTGCCTGCTTCCACGTGCTCGAGCGCGAGCTCCTCCAGCCTCCCTCAATGTCGCGTGCCTCGCTGGCGAACCCCAAATCCCTTGCTCGAACGCCGGTCGCCATTTTCATCGTGATTCGAGGTAGCTCGAGATCGAGCTGGCAATTCGATTCGTTCTTTTGATTTTTTGAATTTGAGTTGAAAAGAGGCTTCGGCTCAATTTTATTTGATTTCTAATTTGAACGAAAAGAGGGGGGGTTTTCAACTTCGAACTGGGAAATAGATAAGGAGGATGGAACGAGATTACATTCATTCGAACGAAATAAAAAGGGGTCGCCATTTTTTTCTTTGCGTTGAAGCTGCAGTTGATTGTGTTTTGAACGAGGGAAGATGGTAATTTAAAACTGAAGACGGCATGTTCTCCACGATTTCTCTCCCTTGATTTTTGGCGTGAATAAAGGAACGAACGTGCTGTAGTTGACCAGATTTAAATATTAAATTTAATTTTGAATTTGCTTTGATTTCAATGCGTTTGCTCGCCGTACGGTCACGTATTAACTCCGAAAAATATGAAATTGGAAATCCAGTAATAATTCAATATTACGGACCCAATGGAACTGGTTTTGTCGAATTCTGAGACTGTTTGAAAAATGACTATTTTTAAATATCGGTTCAAACAATTTAATTTCAAAACTGAACGAAATACTTTGAAAGACAATTCTGAAGCTTCTGTTATTTTTAGTATTATCAATATGAATTTTAAAAGCTTTCGAAATATTTTTCTTCAACTTAAAATTGAAGATTTTAAATTTTTATCCAACATTCAACAGATTAAATTTTATAATTTAATCGCAAAATTCAAAGTTATATTGGGGATTCAAATTAAATCATCGTTCAAATATTTAAAATTAATTAAATATTCTCAATTTAATTTGTTCAAAATTCTGGGTCGTTACAGACTTCCCCCCTTAAAAGAATTTCGTCCTCGAAATTACAAGTTAGGAAAAATGGTCCTTACTACTATTTTTCACAATCCAAATAGTTTTATCAAATTTTCAAAACAAATCTTTCTACTAAAGATTCGTTATCATTTCAACTAAATTTCTAATTTCAATTATAAGTTTCAAACAACTTTGTTTACTTAACAATTCAAATTTAAATTTAAATTCAAATTTTAACTTTCAAAATTTCTCAAAAATTTTCTAACACTCGAAATTTTCGAAAAATTTCGCCAGCGTCTCCTTTGCGCGGCTAACACGGCACGACTACAAAACGTCCCTACGGACTCTCAGATTTCAAAAAGAAAAGAAAAAGCCAAGCGGCTAGACAAGAAATCAGCAAATCTCATATTGAAATTTAAATACTTACCTTTTGTCGAGCAATTCAATTTTATCTTCAAAAATAAAATCCCAATTCATAACACCTGTATGTCCTACTAGCCATAATATCTAGTTACATATTCAAACCATTTTGCACAATTCTATTACAAAATTTTCAATATAAACTACTTATATCATTTTTACTTCACTGTTGAAGTTATACATATTCATATCCATTCAATTTTACATTTCAAATTTCATTTGAATTCATCTCGAATTTCGTTTACCAACAATTTAAAACAAAGTTTAACATTCAGCTTTAATTTCATTTACTTGCAATTGTAAATTTCATTCATTCGGAATTTATTTCTACTTACTTGAATTTATCTTTAAATTCGAACCATCTCTTTTCATTTAGCTCACAATTCAAGTTTCAATTTAACTAATTCAACTTCCATTTCATGAATTAATTAATTATCAAAGTAGTTTATTCGGATTCAATCCTTATTCATTTTTCTTTTCCAAGTTAGGAATTTTCTATTCAACGTGATTCAAATCAAATCACATTCCATTATTGAATTTTTTTATTCATCTTTCATTTTTAGTTCATAACTATACTATTCTAAATTAGTTTTATTTACTAATTCATTCGTCTTCAATTTGAATTTCATTCCAATCAGATTTCAAGTATTCTATAAGTTATCAACTTATTTACATTTCGATTTATATAATCATTAGTACATTCACAATTTTATTCATATATGAATTCATTTCATTAAGTTAGATTTTTATTTAAACTTAAACTTTACAAGTTATCGACTTCATAATATTTCATAAATATTTCTACATAGTATTCCAGAGTTTACCAACATTTCAAAACCATTTTAGAAAACAATTCAAATCATCCTTTGAATTTCCAAAACAAAACCCAAATTTTCAAAACAACTTCCATTTAAAACAATTTGGCAGCAATTCCTCTTTTGGAAACCCAAAAATGAACACCGGTGATGCTGCAGTCATTACCGAAGTTATTTTCCAGCGTCCGAAAAGAGTTTAGAGCTTTTCATTTCTTCAAAACATTTTCCAAAACCTTTGAAATTCATTTTCAAATCAAAAATGATTTAAACTTTCCAAATCTCCAAAATTTTCTAATTCTTTTCAAAACATTTCGAAAAACTTCTCTGGAATTCCGTTTCAAATTACAAATCACATTTATAACTTATATTCTTAAATTTCATTTGTATGTGAATTCATCTCTTAACTTTGGAGTTACGATTTCAATTTCTTATTCAATTTCATATAATAATGATAACATTTCAACATTATCACTTTCCTAACAACCATGCAACCATATACTGTAATAATTTACAGAAAATCATTTCTTTTATATACAAAAATAGTTTTGGGTAAAATTATTTCATTTACCCTATTTTAAAATCAATACTGTGTCAGTTTATCTTGTTTAAGAGTTTAGGAACCCCTATCGATTACAGTTAGCTAGACTGCACCGACCAGAATCCATAAACAATCAACCGATAAGTCAACACAATACAAAACAATTTCATATTCACTAACAAATACGCACTCGTATCTATTATTACACTCAAACTCATTCTAGAGTACTGCTAACTCTATCTCTAATGAGTATCACCCAACAGAGCAGGGTTGTCGCTTAACCATATGCTCTGATACCAAATGTAACATCCCAGAATTTTCGACTTTCGAAAATTCAACATCGATACTCACTTTATCGACTGTCGAGCCATCGAATGCCGGAAACCCGAAAAGTTATGGTTTTAAAAAGAAGAAAAAGGTAGAAGAAGAAGAGAGAAGGAAAAGAGAAGAATAACAGAACAACATCAGAAGCAGAAACAATATCAGAATCTTACACATCGCAGCGGAACAATATATAATAGATAATTGAATAATCTTTAAATCAAAGAACTATATCATTTTATACATACATCAATCAGAGTCAATATACGACTCAATACAACAATGGACAGTTATATAACTTGTCCTCATACAGAATACACAACGGAATAAATAATTTCAGATACAAATACTACGTCTCGCCATCCAGCTTGCTTCCAAAGCTCCAGAATATCCAGAATATCCTGATAACATAACTCTAGGCTGCCCGTGTGGAAATTGGTGGGCACCCAGAGTTTAGAAGGGAACAATAAACTCCGAGTCAGTCATGGTGACTGGTGTGAGATCGTAAAACAGTTATTTTTCACAAAGAAAATAAAACAAATTCGCAATGCTTTTGGAAAATGAAACTACCATAAGGCCTCCTGCCACACACACAATGCAAACGCAGAATTGGAGAAGATTTCTCCTTATGATAGTCAAAGATGCTTACTACGCAAAATCAAATCTTTTTGGATATTATTATTAGTGCATAGTGTAGAAAACATTTCGAAAGTAGAATATAAATCTTAGCCAGCATAGGTACCATTATATTATGCCTGCTATAGCTGCCTCCTGAGGAGACAGGTTATACAATTGAAATCGTAAAGGCTCGTATTGTTTCTTTGGATTTCCAACAAATGGTCAGGCTAAGGAACTTCCTTTTCCACGATGGGTACGTCCCTGGAATAGACGACCCGAGAACCTAACCGGATCTCTGCCAACACAAGGCCGGGTTACCTCTGCAAAAATAGGTAACTACTGACACGCGTATGCCATCCCCCGATCGTCACCGATCTTCCCGAGGATCCCCGATTCGCAACAAACCACATAATATAAATGCAGCAACCACATAGGTTAAGTATCTGGGCTCCATACCATGATACCACCTTTATCCAGAAGGAATGACATACACTAAGGGGCGCTACTCCCTAGAACCTTGCCGCATCCTTCCTGTTTTGACCATTTCCGGGGTGTGAGGGTCGACGAAGTCTCGTCCACAAAGCTACGCTTTCTACAAAGCCATGCTTCGGGTCAAACAAATGATCAACCTATGATCACAAAGATATAAGATCAAACAAATGATCATATCGCAAATGATCAAACACTGATCATTTCACAGCAACACTCAGTATGCCACGTTACCAAATTGGGAGTATATCACTGATAAATTTCAACTACATAACCTCTGAGCTCGTACGTCTCAGAGAAGGGTGTTAAGCTAAGAGAATAAATTCTCCGCCACCAACAGAAATGTATTTGAAAGGAATCAGCTTTATGTCTCAATTTGTAACGTCAGACACACAATCCATACAAGTCTGTTCCGGGATCGAACAGAACCGAAGGCACTTCTCACGAAGCCCTTGCAATTCCGGATAATTTTCTAATCACGTCCGGACTTCCCGTCACTAAGGGTGATAAAACCTCTAAATCGAAGATCAGCCGATGTAGAGTAACTCGACGGTAATCCTTCCGTTTTCAAAAATATCCGGTCTTCAACACCGATCTTCGAATGCAATTCATAACGACGTATCACATATTCGGAATGGGTTATACGACCCCATGGTCCTTTCCCGGCTAACCCGAATAGTGAGCGTTTATTCAAAAATAAGTGTGGCATTCAAATTCATCCAATTCACAACAAATACCCACTCAAGGTAATTATTGATAGTCGGTTATTTAACTATCAATAAAGATGCGCAACATCATCAGATTCCAAATAATTTTCCAAATTATTTCATCTTCAAAAATATCTTTACTAGATATAAAATTTCCACACTTCACCGTTTGAAAACAATTTCAAATCAATTTCCACATTTCATTTTATTTTTGAAGATAAAATCTCAAAACAGTTCATTTCATATTGGAAAAGCATTTCCATACTTATTTAAAATTAAGTATTTTACAAATCTATTTATTTTCAACATTTGAAAATATTCGATATACTTAAATCAAATTTAAGTATAATTTCATTCTTTAAGGAAATCATTTATTTTAACAACATCTATTTGAGTCAAAACGAATGTTATGTAAAACATCGTTACGACGACTCAAAATCACTAGTATAGGGATTCGGATTTAGATAGATATATAAATCCAAATACTGCATAAAAACATTTCCTTTTGGAAATCATTTACTATAACAACAGTGTTATAGTCCACCATTTCCTTATTTTTCGAAAACGTCTATTTCAACAATAAATGTTGAAATCTATGATTTCGATAGTTCACACGTTTTAAAACATCTTTTAAAACAATTAACTTCATTTATAACATCGCTATCCCAAACATAACTATTTTTTTCAATAATATATTCACTGTCCAAAATCGTGAATATACTTCAATAACCAAATTTCAATCTTTTTTTTTACACATTTATTTCAAGAATTATCCACTGTCCAAAATCGTGGATAAAATTCCCTTAATAATCTCTATATTTAAAATCAATCAAATTTGATTTATTTTCGAATTTATAAAAACAACGTTTATAAATTCTATTTCCATTTTATAACAACTTCGATTTATACATCTTCTTTAATGACCCATTCAATTTATAAGTTAATATAACTTATAATTCATTTATTTTAAAAGAAATCGTTCTTTTAAACTTTACAAAATTTAAAACTTTCAGATTTCATTAACTTATGAAATCCCATTTACACTTCATCCTGACACTTATAGAAACTTGTCTTATAATCCCAATATTTCAAATTTATAAATATCCATTTTTTGTACATCTTTTAAATAAACCGTTTATAATACTAGAAATCCCAATTTAAACCATTTCATAAATTTCTTAACTTTTATTTCAAAAATCACACTTTGATTTTATTTCATAAAAATCTTAACTTTTATAACTTTAAAATTTTAGACGTTTATTTATTTGAAATAAATCAATTCAAAAATTCAATAAAACGTCTACTTTCAAAAATCACTTTAAAAACCCTTTTAAAGTAAAAGATGTTATTTTTAAACTTCAAAACTGAATCCGATGATGCAACAGCATCAATTAGTCAATCATAACGTTCAATATCATATATCAATATGATAACAGCATATACAACAAATATCTGCAAATAATAATATTGGTGAGGAATCCAGTTGGATCCCTCCAACCTGTTTCCCTGCATCCACAGACGTTAGCACAATACCAATTCCACTTCGAGGTGGAATATCGCGGTATATGGGTTTTATAAAAATAATCCGCTTACTAACGGCGCAATAGGGTCTCATCCGCTATACGAGGCGGGAAATCAATCAATCTAATATATACATATGCCAATATGTATATATTGCTATATATATAGATATATCCTACTATATCTAATATCACATCCAATAGCAATCAAATCATCAATCAATAACTGTAAAACAAAATTTTCCTTCGAGTGAGAAAATCTCACCTTTGCTTTTATTTGCAATCCATTTCGATTCCAGTTTGTTTTTCACGATCTTTTGACCTTGTATAAATAATTATACAATTTGTTAACATTTGAATTAATCGAACTATTAAATTTTCATTTTGATAGATATATTTAATTTGGCTAACGATTTGGGTTTAAACCAATAACTTATTCTTAATATAATATTTTAAACTAATATTTTCCTTTAATAAATCGTTTCACCTAATAAATTGAATTTCTAACAAATTTTCTTTTAAATACATTTCCTTAGTTACTAAAATAATTTTTAATAAGTAAATTTGAATGAGTTAATCACCATTATATACATATACTATTTTTATAAGATAATCTATTTACCCGAAAGTCCAATTTTTAATATAACTGTTCAAATCAAAAATGTTTTAAAACTCCTGTTTTAACCCTATATAGTTTCCTAAACTGTATATAAATTCTCTGCTTCTGGATATATACATATATATATAACTGTAAACAAAATCTTGTCCCTAAAAAAAACATTTTCTGTTTTCCCATAAACGTCTACATTAAAATATACAAGAGTGTTTATGTGTGTGTGTATATATATATATAAATTTATGTTCAATCTTAAATTGAATCTGATAAATTGTGAATACCTTACTGTCGAACGCAAAGAACACTGGCCATCACTGCTTGACACTCCAGCCTCCATGTCGCTGCCCTCGAAAATGCGCGCCAGACATCGCGACTCAGACAACAACAAACCACAGTTCGAGCATCACCGCGCGCCTCCCCACCGGAATCAACGACCACTGCGAGCATGTCTTCTTCGATCGCAAATCGTTGCCTGCTTCCACGTGCTCGAGCGCGAGCTCCTCCAGCCTCCCTCAATGTCGCGTGCCTCGCTGGCGAACCCCAAATCCCTTGCTCGAACGTCGGTCGCCATTTTCATCGTGATTCGAGGTAGCTCGAGATCGAGCTGGCAATTCGATTCGTTCTTTTGATTTTTTGAATTTGAGTTGAAAAGAGGCTTCGGCTCGATTTTATTTGATTTCTAATTTGAACGAAAAGAGGGGGGGTTTTCAACTTCGAACTGGGAAATAGATAAGGAGGATGGAACGAGATTACATTCATTTGAACGAAATAAAAAGGGGTCGCCATTTTTTTCTTTGCGTTGAAGCTGCAGTTGATTGTGTTTTGAACGAGGGAAGATGGTAATTTAAAACTGAAGACGGCATGTTCTCCACGATTTCTCTCCCTTGATTTTTGGCGTGAATAAAGGAACGAACGTGCTGCAGTTGACCAGATTTAAATATTAAATTTAATTTTGAATTTGCTTTGATTTCAATGCGTTTGCTCGCCGTACGGTCACGTATTAACTCCGAAAAATATGAAATTGGAAATCCAGTAATAATTCAATATTACGGACCCAATGGAACTCGTTTCGTCGAATTCTGAGACTGTTTGAAAAATGACTATTTTTAAATATCGGTTCAAACAATTTAATTTCAAAACTGAACGAAATACTTTGAAAGACAATTCTGAAGCTTCTCTTATTTTTAGTATTATCAATATGAATTTTAAAAGCTTTCGAAATATTTTTCTTCAACTTAAAATTGAAGATTTTAAATTTTTATCCAACATTCAACAGATTAAATTTTATAATTTAATCGCCAAATTCAAAGTTATATTGGGGATTCAAATTAAATCATCGTTCAAATATTTAAAATTAATTAAATATTCTCAATTTAATTTGTTCAAAATTCTGGGTCGTTACAAGTGTCTTCGAAGAGTAACTACTTCTGATACTCTTTGCCTGCGTGGAAGGTCTTTGAAGTGCCTTCTTTATCTTCACTTACATTTTATGGTTAACATTTAGCCCCCCCTGGGTGTAAAGAAGGCTTTTGTTCTTTAGGACAAAGATTCTGAGATCACAGAATTATCCCTGCATTCGTCCAACTGATAATGAATAATTGAGGTCCAGAAAACTCGATTTAACGTTGATAACGGAAGCCCTTGAGGTCCAGGATGCTACTTTTGGGATATCATTTTCTGACAACTTCGAACATGAATTCCAGAATGTCATTTCTGATGATTGATAAGGGAAGGCCGGAAGATATTTTCCAATGGTTAATGATAGAAGTCCAGAATACCAATTTCGGGAATTAATAATAGATGACCAAAATACCAATTTTGGTAATTAATAGAAGACCGGAATACCATCACTGGTAACTAATAATTGAAGACCAGAATGCCATTGCTGGTGATTGATAATTGAAGACCGGAATACCATTGCTGGTAATAATTGAAGACCAGAATGCCATTGCTGGTGATTGATAATTGAAGACCGGAATACCATTGCTGGTAATAATTGAAGACCAGAATACCATTGCTGGTAATTAATAATTGAAGACCAGAATACCATTGCTAGTAATAATTGAAGACCGGAATACCCTTTCCGGTATCAAGTAATAGAAGATTAGGATATTGTCTCTTGCAATAGGAGCCCATAACTCCCGTTTGGCAAATGTTCGTGAGAAGAAGTCAGTGACTTCCCTCTAATTTTCTTGTTGAATATGCCATCCTTCGGCCGTGTTTATGCTTCGCATGCTATTGCTTTCTCGGGCCTGAGTTTTCTTTGTTTATTTATCATTTGTTCTGGCCTATTTCAGGCAGGAACTTTTTTGTCTGATTTTGTGCTTATTTAAGCAGAGCCTATTTAAGGCTGTTTGTCATATTTGACAGTACCGACCTTTTTGGTGGTTGCTATTTCAAGCTATGCCAATTTCTAGCAGTGCCTGTTTCAGGCATGGACTTTTCTTAGTCCGCCGGACATTTCATCTCGGTTTTCGGTGTGCTCAGCTAGCTTTTTCTGAAGCAAGGCCCGAGGACTTACCCGACCTCCCTCCAGGAGGCGTCTTAGCCTGGCCATAGCGTGACGCGGTTAAGCGCTTGTTCGGAACCTTGGCCAGGCCATAGCATGGCGGGACCAAGGGATTACCCGTCCTTTCTCCAGGAGGTGCCTTATCCTAGCCATAGCATGACGCGGATAAGGGCTTGTGCTGCTTTAACCTGGCCGTTTCTGGTTTTGGCGTGGATAAAGGCATACGCCCTCCCTCTATGAGGTGCCTTGACCTGGCCTTCTCGGCGCGGCCAAGGGCTTTCTGGCATTATTGGTAACCTACCATCTTAGGTAGTCCAAGTTTTTAAGGAGAATTTCACTCCCGACCATGTAGATTTAGTTTACTAGATCATAGTAGAGGTGTTCTTGGAAACGCTTTATTCATTCAAAGTTGGAAAATATAGTCTCAAATGTTTCGCATTCCAGGTTCTTGGCACCATATTCCCATTAGGGTAGCATAGCTTGTAGGCTCCTGGAGGAATTTCTTTGAAGATTACCAACGGACCTTCCTAATTAGGTCCAAATGGCCTATCTGATGGGTTTATAGTATTGGCCATTACACTTCGAAGTACTAAATCCCCTTGTCTGAATGACCTGGCTTTTATCTTTGAGTTGTAATATCTTGATATCCTCCTTTGATATTCAGCCGTTCTCAAGGCTGCTTCATCTCTTAATCCATGAATTAGGTCGAGTGATTCCTTTCTCAATTCCTGGTTTGGATTAAAGGCGTAGGCAATTCTTCTATGAGAAGGTACCTCAATCTCTACAGGTAGCATTGCTTCACATCCATATGTTAGGGAGTATGGGGTATGAATCGTTGCAGTTCTAGTTGAAGTTCTATAAGCCCATAGAACTAAGGGCAACTCTTCTACCCAATTTCCTTTTGCCTTGTTCAGCCTCTTTTTCAAGATGGTTTTGATTGTTTTGTTAGCTGCTTCAACGACTCCATTGGCCTTCGGATGAGCGACCGAGGAGAAGCTTTTTATTATCCCATTCTTATGGCAAAACCGTGAAAACTCTTCACTCTCAAATTGGGTCCCATTATCGGATATTATCTTATAAGGTATCCCAAATCTTGTGACAATATTTTTGATGACAAATCTCAGCACTTTCACTGAGGTAATCTTCGGGAGTAGTTCCGCTTCAACCTATTTCGTGAAATAATCTATTGCTACCATAGCATATTCTGCTCCTCCTTTGGAGATTGGAAGTGGTCCAATTAAGTCGATTCCCCAAACGTCAAATGGCCATGGGGTAGTAATAGGGGTTAGTTGACTTGGCGGGAGACGTGGTATTTTGGAATAACGCTGACATTTCTCACACCTTTTAACATATTCCATAGCTTGGTTAGTTAGATGTGGCCAGTAAAACCTTTGCCTCGTTATCTTCTTGGCTAATTTTATTCCATTAGAGTGATCCCCACAAAATCCTTCGTGTGCTTCCCTTATTATTTTCAATCCTTTTTCAGGTTTCACACACCGCAAATAGGGAAGGGTATGCCCTTTCTTGTAAAGAATTCCATCCATAATAGTAAAGCTCTGAGTTTTTCGTTTTAGCCTCCGCGCTTCTACTTTATCTTCGGGAATATTGCAAAAGACTTCAAAAGATTCTTGACAACCTTCTCTTCGAATCAAACTCCCAGTTCTTTTTATAGGAAAAATCTGTAAAATAAATAAATTAAAATAGCCGAAATCAAATCGGTAATATTCAACATACATTTAGTAAAAGAAGACATCTTAAAAGCAAATTCGACACCCATAAATTGAGAGTTAGTTATTAATTATAAAATTGCTGGAGTTATCAAAATGCAAGTAATATGAAATTACCTGAGTTTCCGAAGAAGCCTGGACCGATCTTTCAGCTGGTAAGGGTTTTGAGGTCATTGCGAATTTGTTAGCTTTAGCATATTCAAGCCGTCGGCATGCGCAAATCCCGCATCAAAACACGCAAAGATCGGAGGAGGCGAAGCTACAGTCGAAGAAGAAACCAACAGTGGGAAACCTTTTCTTTCGGGAAAATTGAAGCAATTTTGTATAAAAGTAATTGGAGTACATATGATTGGAAAGGTGGCATAACAAATTATGTACAGAGTTACTTCAAGTAAATTACACATAATAGAACACTTAAGTATGGAATATATTAAAATGTAACTAAATTACATGTACTTATACAGATAATAACATCAGAGTAACAAAAATAAATTATTAACTCCAAAAAACAATATTATGATTTTAATATTGTTTGACAGACCATTATAGTTCAAATTCAAAAATGGATATTTCTAATCTGTATTTTTTTCTCTATCCAACATCAAACGTCGAACTAAGTATTTGGATATCTCTAATCTAATACCAAAACATCAACATCTTATTGTCAACATATCTATAATTATTTGTAAGCTCGCACGCCCCTTAGATCCATCGCATTGAAAACTTGTCTAGCGGCGCAACCATCGATATCTCCATTCTCTTAGTTACTGTTGTATTAATATAATAAATTGTAAACATGTTATATTCCTTATTTTTCTACACCATTTGTTGATCGTCATAGTGATGATCCTCTATATTTGTAACAACTAACTACCCGCAAATTTTTGTATGAATTTTGATTTTTGTTTGATAAAATATGAGTGCTCTCCTCAAAAGGAGGACCAATCTTTCATAAATAAAAAATGTTCACTGACTCAAAGTTCCACAAATTGATTGAAACCATAATTTTCTCACGAACCCATACAGTGGCATTTGAAAAATATCAGGCATAAATTAGGGAAAAAGAAACTTACCTAAACCCTCTACGTGCATACTTCAACCAAATCGCTGTACACAAACATAAATTCAAGTATGATTATCTAAATCAAAACATAGTTTCAAAAATCTCCAAAGATATGAACCCATATAATTTTTCTCGTGAATCCATATAACATGTGATTGAAATTATCTATGTTAAATGAGTTCACATAAAGTATGAGTTTGCAGAATGATATGCTTTCTGTGAACCCATGTTTTATACAAAGATCGGCTGCATAACATACAAAGATATGCTTATAACATGTGTTTTATAGCCGATCTTTCTGTGAACCCATGAAATATAATCACACTTATACAAAGTTTGTGTACAATGATTCTTTGTATGTTTTTGGTCTTTCTGTGAACTCATGAAATATAAACATACAAAGATAAGCCGATCTTTCTGTGAACTCATATAACAAAGAAAGCATATCTTTCTGTCTGTGAACTCATGAAATATAATCATACTTTCTATGAACCCATGTTATAAGCATATCTTTGTATGTTATGCAGCTGATCTGTGTATGATAATCATACATTCTGTGAACTCGTAACTTTCAGATTGACAATAATTTTCTCGTGAACCCATATAACATAGTTACCATTTGAAGAAAAACACATTATATAAAGTCAGTTGAAAAGTAGAGAAGAAACCTTATCCAAACCCTCTGTCGCCATACATAAAATAGTCGATGTCTGCTCCAAAGATGGACCAAGTTTTCTCATATATTTCTCAATTTATGAGATTGGAAGGCAAGGCAAGGAAGAAGTAGGGTTGGTAATCTCAGGTGACATAAACTCCAAATATGACAACCAATAGTTTTACCTATGTGTTGTGGATATTTTTATCAAATTTGAGCATATTGAGAATATTAGACACAGGCAATTCATTATATTTAACAAAAAATCACTCATAAGTTATAATCATCACCTATTCCATCTGATTGGCAACCCAATACCTTCAGTACCACAAAGCAAAACCACCGCAGTCCACTGTTGAAACTTCTATCTCCACCACGTCTCAAACAGACAAAGCCATCGTAGCCTCTGACGCCCACCTCCACCCTGAACCTGCAACTAACTTCACCAACCACCAGATCCAGACCTGAGCATGCCAGATCGGAAGCCAGACCATACCCGAATCCCTACCTCCCCGAAGCAAAAAATCACAGATCCCTTAAAATTAGGTTACCTAAATCACAGTTTGTTAGCTCGTCGATTTACACCTGAAACCGTTGAATTGAAAAGCAAATAAGCATGAAGATACGTTGTATTACAGTGCCAAACATCACCAGGTTGGAGGTAGAAGAGAGCGCAGTCCAATCACGAAACCAGGTCGAGCCTTTTGAGCGACTACTCAATTTTGAGCACCCATGTTCCAATATGAATAGCATATCGATTTAGTTTGGAGAAGAGCATATCGATTTAGTTTGTAGAATAAAGGGAAGAAGGAGAATTTTGTGAGAAGCGGTTGGGACAGAAAACATCGGCATGAGAAAATGGAGAGAGCAGAAAGTGGGGAGAATTATTGCAAAACGGTTGAAATTTTAGTGGAGATTAGAGCATGGGTAGGTCAAAGGACAGATATACCCTCTTTTCTTTTGTTTGTATTTAGTTCTGTCGGTGGTATGTCAAGGGGTTGGTTGGGAAGTTCAAAAAAGCTTCACCATAGCAAAGTATTTGCATTATTAGTAGACGAGTAGGTTGGCACGTGCGATGCACGTGCGCAGAAGGAACCGGTGTTAAGAAACATGTGTGTGAGGTACATTGAATTTTATAAAATGACTTTGACGTACTCGTAAAGTTGCATGTTTTGGATATTAACTTTTAGAATGCAATGTAACGGGTTTTTTTTCATATGCAATGTAGAGTTTCAAATATATAGATCACCACCACGTCTATCAGTCTCAACGGTTCGCCCTGCCGGTAAATTGCAACAGCATGGATCTTATGCAATGTGCCATTTTCAACAGTGTGCAACAACATAGTATACCACCATTCATCCTCAGACCAGCCATACAACCAACAACACAGTTGAACAAAGATCTATAATTGGTCCTGTTGCACATTATTGTCAACAGCTGTGTGTCTTCAGCACTTCAGTTGGCACTCTTCAGTTCGCACTCTCAACACTTCAGCTCTCCAGCTGCTTGACTCGGATTACTGTTAAGTGTCAACAATTGCTAGCCTCGGATGGACATGCTCGCCGATGTTGATTGATTGATTTAGGGCCAAATGCAGCTCAGTGCTGATGTAGCAACAACAACTTCTCATCTCAGCATTTGCTCATCCGAACAACATCAATGACCACATGCAACCTCAGCTACATCAAAAGCAAAAGCATCAACAACCTCTGCATCATCTCGTACAACCTTGCAACACCTTGTACGCACCAACTTGAAATCAACAAAAAAGCAAAAACCTGTTAAATGCCCCTTGTATTGCTCTAAAAAGGTTGCAACATCATGTTAGTTGATATTCGGTATCATTAAAAGTGGGATCTCTATATTCAACCATACGCTAATCAATTGACACTCACGACGATATATGTATTCTCCCACCGTGCAATCTAATAACAGCCACACCGTTGTTGCCTTTTTTGTGTTTGTTGGTCAAACCACGACCCTTAGTCATGGTCCAGAAATCAATCACTCTTTGACACCTCCAATCATAAGCAGCCTATCAAACATACTTTCACTTTCCTAGCAGACTATCATTTGTTTTTTTACCAGTGTCACTTTTAAGCAAAGTCTCAGTTCTGCGAGTAAACTAAGCGGCATAAGCTGTGTGGAAGTACACGACATCTTCAATTCCTTTGGTACTATGCAAATCGCACATAATAGAGATAAATTAATCTTCTAGCTCGTCGTGCGAACCAAATCACTGGAAGTTGAGGATGGTAAGGAGGAATGAATATAAGAAAAATGTTTTTGGATTGAAAATAATTTTTCAACTGAAAATTTATGGAAATAAAATTTTGATGTTTATCAGTCCCTACATCAGATGTAATGACTTACGTTTGGCGCGTAACCTACGTCACAGATGAAAAATTGAAATTGAAGCTTTGGAATGGTGTGTTTTCAAGTTTTTGTCCCAGTACCTTCTGATTTCACATTCATATGTCTCCCCAATTGGCTAGCGGGCTTAAAATTACACATTTGTAGGTACCCTGCCCCAATTCTAATTTCCATGAACTATTGTTTGACTATTGTAGACGATTATTACTTATTATTAGGATACATTCAAGATATTCTAAATATGATAAAAACACCACTCTGTAGTTAATTCTGGATTCAGTGTATACTCCCTTATTTCAGTTGTTACAATATCCTTCCTAGTTAACTAATTTCAATGTATCCTCCCTCAATTTACGTCATATGATGAGTAAAGTGCATTCAACTCTTATAAATTTGATAAAAGCACCACTCTGTAGTTAATCGTGAATTCAGCGTGTGCTCCTTTATTTCATTTGTTGCCACTAATTCCTAGTTATCTAATTTCAATCTATGTACTCCCTTATTTCATGTGTTATTGCATACTTGTTAACTAATTTCAGTCATGATCCCTCAACTTGCGTTATATGAAGATTTGGTTTGTATTAGAGCTTTTATCTCAAAGCCTTATTATTTCACATCCAAATATCTCCCTAGTAGGCATGTGGGCTTAAAATTAATTTTTTTTCTGGGTACCCAGACCTAAATATAATTTCTTTGAATTATTATTTGGTTGTTCTACATAGTTATTGCTTGCTAGTAAAATATATTGAAACTGTATAAATTTTATAAAAGCACCTGTCTGCAGTTAATTCTGAATTCAATGGCTCGAATTTTCCATAGCTTTATCATAGTAGTTTGAAATCTTTGGATCCATATGCAAAGTTACTATTTTTTGTAGTAATTAAGATGAGGTAGGCTAATATGTAACACATAATTTCTTGAGGGAATGAAAACTGAGTTGCATCATCTGATGGTGCAATAACTTTGTCACTGTGTTCGAATAAGAATACAATCTCATTTATAGAGCAAGGTTTTCACAGTTCTTTTCATTCCCTTGTGTGATTTCATCAAATTTATGTGTATCAACTGCTTGTCATGCCAAATATTCACATACTACTCATGTCGATGCAATTTTACTTTATAATTGTAATATTGTTGTAATGAACTTACTTAAACTGTGTAGGTGATGAGTTAATCTCTCCATGCATGTGCAAGGGAACACAACAATTTGTTCATCGTTCTTGCCTAGATCATTGGCGTGCAGTGAAGAAAAGTAATCACCTCTGGTCACTGTGACACTACACACTTGAAGCTCACCATATATAGATTTAGATTGCTAAGGAAATTAAAACAAAGATTTAAGTAGATTATCATATGCAAAATCAATTTGGTGCCTTTTCACTTGTGTAGGTGGAAAGAAACTGGAGATCATGGAGTCCAAGCATTCTAGTCAGAAACAAACATCAACTTAACATCATTCAAGTCAAGAGATAATTAAAAAATAATAGTAGAAAAAAAACAGTGGTCTCGTGTATGTCTTCTTAAACATTAACTTGTTTCGCTTAGTGGCCAGCACAGTTCAAAGTTGCATGAACTTCATCCAACTATTTTGACAATTATGAGTCGGCTTCAGAACCAGACTATAGTAAATTGTTCAGATTGTTTGTCCGTAATTCTCATGCCATTTCAGCTTGATGGCATCATCATTTACATTGCTCTTTACATATACCACTTGCAAAACAATAACTAAAAATTGTGGACGCTTGCTGTCATCGTTTAAAGTTAGTAGAAAAAATGGAATGAATAATTGCCACATCCAAACAACTAAATAAATTGACTTCCAAAGTTGAAAAACTAATCATATCATACACAAATCATAAGGTCTGCTGATTTGGCTTGTAATCAGTTACAATCTTACAGGTGACAACAATCAGTTTCAAATGGATACTCCATAATAAGAAATGATTTACCCATAAAGAAAGTACCTTTTTCTTAATGTTTGGATCTCTATTAAGCAATAGTCTTTCCACTTCGGGAGCAAGATCTCTTGCCATTTCTGCTGAACATATATTCCCTAGTGCACAAAGAGCGAGTCAAACAATATACTGGTTGGAGTGATTCAGATCTCTAATGCAGCCCAGGATACAAACACCCAAAAAAACAAAAGAAAAATTGCTCTGGCATTTTCTGTAAACAAATATAAAATAAGGAAAGCAACCCAAATCGTTAAAATATTTAAAAGTGTATGAATCAGATGCTGGAAAGAAACAAAACTACATGGAATCCTAAAATTGCAAAAATTACTGTTGTCCATAAAAAGTAGCTATAGTTTCTTCTGTTTTCTTGTTTCCATTTTGTGTGATAATTTTTGCATAATATCCAATTACAAAGTTCCTTATTTTACAGATGTTATTAATCCAAAATATCTAATTCTAGAGTATTAAAATTATAACATTTTTGCACATCTAACCATTGAGTTGTAACTGCAAAACATACAATTTAAACTGTAGATCTAAATCATAGACAATAGTAACCAAAGATCTAAAACAAAGGCAAATTTGAGGAAACTTGCAACTCCATCCAAATTTTAATTCAACTTATGGTTGCTACTATCCTAAGTACGTGTTGAGTCAAGATTTTTATATAGTTTTGATTTCTGACAAAGGGATAAACCGTGATCGTCAAAAAGAAGTCATTCATTGAGACACAACGAGCTTCATACATTAGAGGTGGATTATTTGGTATGTTGGTAATATTAGTTATGTTAAAATCTATCCTCAAAATAATCATGTATCTCAAAAGAATCGATGTATAAACGTTTTGGATGACAGCGCACATTCACTGTGCAATTTAACAGCGACCGGTCGACCGGTCCAAAACCAGGCGGTCGACCGTTCCTGTATAAATTGCACAATGAACGTGCACACATGCACATAACGTCTATATATTTGAAATTTTCGTCTACTGGTCATTTTTGACCTGTCGACCGTTTTTAAACAGAAAGCAACCTTTCCCAAAAGACACTTCCTTCTTCAATGGTTGCTTCTCTTTCCTTTCATCAATGATCACATCTGTTAATGGCTACTCTTCACAAAGAGTTACAACCATTTATTCTCTATATAAACATATCTAAATCATTGATTGAAATACAACAATTCTTTGCTTTAAAATTCTGATCTTAATTTCTAAATACTCTTGCATTCAAAAAGCTTTCTACTTCAAAATTGCTTATTGAATCATTGAAATTATTTCATATCTTTTGATTCAAATAAGTAATATACTTCCTTCAATCTTCACAAACATCATTCACATATTTTGAGGATAAGATTATAGGAAGGGTGTACTACAAGTGACAAATCAGTGTTGTTAAGAAGCACAAGTTGTCAACGACAATTGTATTTATTTTTGTTGAAGTCCTCGGTGTTGTAAGAGGCACGAAATCCCGTTCGGCTGTTCGGGTGTTATAAACCTGTTCCTCCGGGTGAAGCGAGGTAGTTGGTAGTGAAATCCAGATAGAAGTCTGGGACTGGACGTAGGACGGGAGGTCCGAACCAGTATAAAAATCCCTGGTGTGATTTTACTGTTTACTGCATTTACTATTCTATATCTGTGAATTGCTATATAGTTAGTTTATTGAATATTTACTTATATAGCAATTGTAAATAACATTCCGCATATATTAGTCCATATTACACGATCCGTAATCAGTGTGCACAAGCGTACACACTTTCATTTGGTATCAGAGCACGGTCATCATATAACCGTAAAACCGTTATTTGATATATTCTTGTAATATGGCAAATAACGCAAGTACTAGCTCTAGCACTTACACGGAAGGTCAATCAACACAAAGACCTCCATTCTTTAATGGTCTCAACTATAGCTATTGGGCTACACGTATGTCATTTTTCATGCAATCAAATAGCTATGATGCTTGGAATGCTACTCAAAAAGAAATAGTAAATCCAACAACTGAATATTCAGAATGGACAACGGCTGAGAAAACAGCAGCAGCTGTAAATGCAAAGGCAATAAATATGTTGTTTTGTGCATTAGACCAAAATGAATATAACCGTGTTAGTATCTGCACTACTGCATATCAAATTTGGCAAACGCTGAAAACCACTCATGAAGGTACTAACAAGGTTAAACAAGCCAAAATAGCCATGCTGAAGAGTCAGTTTCAAAATTTCAAAATGAAACCGAATGAGACAATCAATGATATGTATTCAAGATTTCAAACTATTCATCATGCACTTATCGGATTAGGGCAAAAATATTCAGATTTTGATGTTGTTTCAACAGTCCTACACTCTCTGACTAGTGAATGGGAAGGAAAAGTATTAGCAATTGAAGAAGCTAATGACCTTTCCATCATGAAGCCAGATGAATTGATAGGAAATTTAATGTCCTATGAAGCAAATTTGCAGGCTAGAAAAGAACAGAAAGAAGAGAAGAAAAATGTAGCATTTCATGCTGAGAAAGATGAAAATGAATCAGATTCTGAAGATGAAGATTTGGCATTCATTGCAAAAGGATTCAAAAAATTCCTAAAATATCGAAAAGCCAGTCACTACAACAAAAGGAAACCTGGATCAAGCAAACCATCTTCATCAACTATAGAATGTTTCAACTGTCACAAAAAGGGGCACATGCAGAAGGATTGTCCAGAACAGAAGAAGAAGTCAGAAAATGATAAATTCAAACATAAGAAGGACAAGTCAAAGAAACGAGCCTTCTCAGTAACATGGGATGATTCAGACTCATCCTCATCTGAAAGTGAAAGTGATCAGGAAAATGAACAAGCTAATGTTTGTTTTATGGCAACAGAAGATGAGGTACAAATTCCTACATTTGATGAATTACTTGATATAAATTCTGAGTTGATAGTCAAATATAAAGACATAAAACGTCAATTAAAAGTAGCCAAAGCAGATTTGAGTAGAGTAGAGTTTGAACGAGATATGTTAAAAGACGAGAAGAAAATATTAGAAGAAGAACTTGAAAAACTTCAAGAATCATCATCTAATGTTGACTCTCAATTATCTCTTTTGAGTCAAGAAATTGAAACTCAAAAAGAGAAAAATGATGCTCTCGCTACTGAAAATCATGAGCTTAAGGCAAAAGTCAAAAATCTGGACCTAGAAAAGGCGAGCTTACAAACTAAGTTAGATGATATAACTCAAAATGTTTCTAACTTTAACAAAGGTCGAGAAAATTTGACAAAAATCATTGAAAGTTCACAATCTGTCTCAAATAAACAAGGTTTGGGATATAGGAAACCAGAAACCAAGAAACATCTTGGTAATGGAAGGAAAAAGAAAGTACAAAAGACTGGAACTAAGAAAAATCTTAGTGTATTATATTCCAAACCAAAACCAGTTGTGAAATTTCAGAAGAAAAATGTCAAGACTATCAAAATATGGGTTCCTAAAACAAATAACAATTTGATTAGGAATAAATATATTCAGAATTTCATGAATACTGTACATCTTAATACTAATTATATATATAAAAGGGATACCGGACCCGTATGGGTTTGGACTCCTAAGACTTAACTCTTAGGACCCCATAAAAAGTGGGTACCATGGACTTAATTTTATTTTTATATTGTACCGTTGTTTATTTTCTTTTGTAATCACTCATTTAATAACAATTAAATATTATAAAGAGTGATATACAATTTATAGGACACAACTATATTGAAAACAGGCTGAACTGAGCTTCCAGAACAGCACCGGTCGACAGCTCAAAATGGACCGGTCGACCGTTTTGCTCTCTGGTTAAAAACGGTCGACCGCCCCATTTTCACCGGTCGACCGGTTACGAGCATTCTTGTTTTTTTAATATATCCGTCCGTTCTTTTTTACCCCTATCACTCTTTTCTTCTTCATAACCAGTCTTCTTCCCCCAAATCAAAGAAACCCTACTTTCTCTTATTAACTTTCTTTCTTCAAACTTATCCCTAATGGCTCCTCAACAAAAGAAATTTAAGCAAGCCTCTACCTCAGAGACACAACCCATTGATCTCTCTATCAAGAAATGGCTTGTGGATCCAATTTCACTCAAAAGGTGGAATGAAATGAAAGATTTTACTATCCATCCGGGTTCGTTTGTTAAATTCTCAGATTTCTCTAGTTATCGTATTTTAGATTTAGCAAGGGATACCGACATTGAAAACCTTATTGACTATGATCAAAACAATGTGGAAATTAACCATGTCATGATCAAGTTATTCTATGCTAATCTAAATATAGAGAAAAACAAACCCGCAAATCCCAATTATTGTCTTTGGTCTGTTGTATGTGGCAAAGAAGTGTTTATCTCATGTGATAGGATGGCAAGTGTTCTTGGTTCTAGGTTTATTGGTGAAAAATTCTCAAATGACTTTTGCAATATTCATATCCGTAATCAAATTAGTCATCAATTTACTGAAGATGACAAGGATAGCACTAAGTCTATTGGCTTAAGGCCGTCTGCAAGAATTCTTCATCATACTCTTATGCACTCCCTTTTCCCAAGAACTGGAAATTTTGATGCCGTCTATAAAGAAAATTTCAAAGCATTATACGCAATTTATGGGGGTATTCGTATAAACTGGATTGGTATGATCTTCGATGAGATCTTGAAAGTAAATGATAGCTCTAGACCTCACTTGTTTTATAACGAGTACATTATGCGTCTCTTGCTCGATTGTGGCATTGAACCACCAAAGTCTTCCATTTCCAAACCAAAAGCCATCAACAAAGCTTCGATTGCAAGAATGAAGCTTCCAGCTCCATACTTCAATATTATGCCTTTTGAACAATGGAAAGACCAAGGACATAGAGAGGCTTCCTCCCGTTCATCCCGATCTAAACATGGAGAAGTTAAACTTTTAAGATCATCTTCCTCAACAAAAGAATCACTTAACACTATTGCTCAAAATCAATTTCTTCTAGAAGCTCGACTTAAGCGCATGGACACCAAAATGGATAAACGATTTAACAAACTTAAGTCGTTCTTCAGTTCTATATGGGAAGCAATATCATGTGGAGCATCATCCTCATCCATGCCAACTCAAGACCCTGGCAAGCGCCCAGCTCCTCCTACCTTTGCTTGGACATCCTCGGAGGAGGGTACAAGCTCGGGAACGAGTCATGGACGTGGATACGGAAAATCTCAGCTTGTTGAAGAAGAAGAAGAGGAAGAAGAGGAGGGTGAGACAGATTCAGATTAAATCCTTTTAGTCTATGTCTTTATTTACTATTATGTGTAAATTATGACTTAGTTCTTGCTTTAAGACATTATCTGGCACTTGTACTAAATAGTGTCGCATTTTAATTCGTACTAGACTCTTTGGCATTATCATATTATGTGACTCTTAACTCTTGATCTATGGTAGTAGTCTTATTTTGCTTATACTCTGAATTATATATTTTATATCCTATATTTTAATAAACTCCTTTTTGTCGATGACAAAGGGGGAGAAAATTGTGCTAACAGTATATATGCAGGAAAATATAGAGTTACAGGCACAATCTCAGGGGGAGATCAAATACAGGGGGAGATTCATAACTATGTTGTCATCAATCAAAAAGGGGGAGAATGTTGAGTCAAGATTTTTATATAGTTTTGATTTCTGACAAAGGGATAAACCGTGATCGTCAAAAAGAAGTCATTCATTGAGACACAACGAGCTTCATACATTAGAGGTGGATTATTTGGTATGTTGGTAATATTAGTTATGTTAAAATCTATCCTCAAAATAATCATGTATCTCAAAAGAATCGATGTATAAACGTTTTGGATGACAGCGCACATTCACTGTGCAATTTAACAGCGACCGGTCGACCGGTCCAAAACCAGGCGGTCGACCGTTCCTGTATAAATTGCACAATGAACGTGCACACATGCACATAACGTCTATATATTTGAAATTTTCGTCTACTGGTCATTTTTGACCTGTCGACCGTTTTTAAACAGAAAGCAACCTTTCCCAAAAGACACTTCCTTCTTCAATGGTTGCTTCTCTTTCCTTTCATCAATGATCACATCTGTTAATGGCTACTCTTCACAAAGAGTTACAACCATTTATTCTCTATATAAACATATCTAAATCATTGATTGAAATACAACAATTCTTTGCTTTAAAATTCTGATCTTAATTTCTAAATACTCTTGCATTCAAAAAGCTTTCTACTTCAAAATTGCTTATTGAATCATTGAAATTATTTCATATCTTTTGATTCAAATAAGTAATATACTTCCTTCAATCTTCACAAACATCATTCACATATTTTGAGGATAAGATTATAGGAAGGGTGTACTACAAGTGACAAATCAGTGTTGTTAAGAAGCACAAGTTGTCAACGACAATTGTATTTATTTTTGTTGAAGTCCTCGGTGTTGTAAGAGGCACGAAATCCCGTTCGGCTGTTCGGGTGTTATAAACCTGTTCCTCCGGGTGAAGCGAGGTAGTTGGTAGTGAAATCCAGATAGAAGTCTGGGACTGGACGTAGGACGGGAGGTCCGAACCAGTATAAAAATCCCTGGTGTGATTTTACTGTTTACTGCATTTACTATTCTATATCTGTGAATTGCTATATAGTTAGTTTATTGAATATTTACTTATATAGCAATTGTAAATAACATTCCGCATATATTAGTCCATATTACACGATCCGTAATCAGTGTGCACAAGCGTACACACTTTCAGTACGTACCCTATTATTCATACTTGCTTTTAATAAGCATGAAAGTACAATGTAGTGGTTGGGTTTTTGATTAGCTGAAACTATTCCCTGGAGGCGGTTTCTCTTGGTAATTTATATGTGAACTAATTATCGGTTGATAGGAAATCGATATTTTATTTTCTGCCTGCGATTCAAACAATGGGGAAATTGTTTCTGATCTTTAAAACAATTACTGAAATTGTTTAAATTCATTCTATTTGAGCACAGTAGATTGATTTTAATAAAAGTATTGACTGTCAAAATACAACATTTTCGCTTGATTTCCTGAACAAAAAAAACTATTGAAATTTGAAACTAATAAAAAAAATGTAGTTCAAAAAAATTTACATGGTCGAATAGGTACAGATTTAAAAATGGCAGAACTTAATTATTTGCAGGAACCCACTACAAAAATGCAGATTAAACACGCTAAAAAGGTTCGATGTCATGTTGATGAAAACACGATCAGTAAATTCAAAATAAACAACATGGGTGATTATCACCTTAAACAATAAGGAAATTCATCAAAGGTAACTTTACTCTTTCTTCCATCCACAACCATTCTCGTCAACTCTATCACGACCGTTTCCGGAGTCATTCCCATCGAAGGCGGTGACGCTCCGCCCATCCATTTACTCCTACCTAGTATTGATTTGATAAAAATACTCCATATTCAGAGCAGAAAACATACAAATTCAAAAACACATGATTAGGCACATAAATTTTCATGTTACATTATATTTTAAAAGGATAAGATATGTGATAGAATTTAGAGGCAGAAAAAACAGAACTCATCTTTAACAAACAATTTGTACTCATCCTTACATAAATAATTCGTCACCAATATCTAGTAGTCATTCAAGTGCAATCCATGGAATAAGCTGGAAAATAAAATTTTCTTAAACCAAAATCAAATATTTACAAAAATCGAACCTTTCTTCCCACCTATCTCTCTTTGAGAACGATGATCATACTCATAAGATTTGTACCAATTCAGTCCTTTCATATTCACTATAGAAAACATACGAATTTGAAATCAAAGTAAGAAGAAAGTAAATTGATAAATAATATTACAATTAGGTTTACTAAAAGTACCAAATCTGAGATCGGGAAAGGAACTTCTTGAGAAAGAGGAGGTGCAACTTTAATTTCTGTAACCCTCGCGTAGCCATTTGAGTTTCTCTAATATTTTCCCATCGCTTTTTTTAGATTGAGGTTTTTTGCTAATTTGATATCAGGAAGAAGGAAGAAATTTGATAATTTAGATTGAGACGTGGGAATGAATGTTGAAAGTGGACAGAGGAAAATAACTAATATATCCGTGCTTTGAGTTGGAGTGGTGGTGTTGGACGTGGGACTGAACGTGAGCAAAGGATAATAAAGTGACAAAAGTATCCTTTGTGCTGATGGTTTCAAGCAGCTCATGAGTAAGGTTATTTCCGGAAGATTGAAAAAGGCTTCACTAGGGGAAGTATTTGTTTTATATATAAGATTAGTAGATATATATATATATATATATATATATATATATATATATATATATACACACACACACGCGCGATCAGCGCATAATATTACAAAAAAGATACATCTCTATGATTCAAAATAATTTATATATACTGCGTTCAGATTTCAGCTTTCAAATTAAGTATTCTAACATTCAGAATTCAACATTGAGCATTAAACATGAAAAATCAAACACAACAAAGATGGCCATACTGACAAAAAAAATAGGCTACTGATAAAACCCATTTAAGTCGATTAGTACTGCACTGGTGATACCTGAATGCCTTGAAATTCTACTTTATTTTGTTCAGGGAAAATTAAAAATATATGCACAGTTCAAATTCTTCTAATTTGTGATACCGAAATAAAATAACAAGCAGAACGCTTCCAATCAAAATTACCCGAAAGGAAAAACCGCCGGAAACAGAAATAGAAAATTAGAAATCGGATCGACGGATGCTTCTCGCGATTTGAGGGTTTCGACGATGATTGCCGCGAACGATGATCGCCGCATGATGATTGCCACGATTTGAGGGTTTTAGCCATTTGAGTGTTTCGACCGATGCTTCACGAATATTGCCGCGATTTATGGGTTTCAGCGATTTGTGAGTTTCACGCGATTTGAGTGTTTCAGCGATAATTGCTGCGCATTTGAGGTTTGAGGATTTGAGAATGATAATCGAGCGTTGGTGCGGTGTATGAGGCAGGCGGGCAAATTTTAGGGCAATTTTTTGAGAGCGACGGGGAAATTTTAGGCAGTGTGTGCAGGGAATTTTGTAGAATGGGGTGTAGCTACGGCGTTGGTTTGAGAATCGATTTGAGCTATACAGGATAGGCAAGGGTTTAAAAAAGTTACAAGAAACATATGCAAAGATAAGTTTAAATAGATTAAAATTAGACTATTACAAATTGCATTCTTTAAAAGTTGGGTAAACAGCAGCGAATGAAAAAAAAAAGAACTCAGTTGACAGAAGCAATATCTGGCCAGAAAATATTGTTACATAGACATGTTCAAACGAAGAAACAGCAAAAGCAGCTATAATATATTATAAAGAAGTGTGATGCAAATATTTTAATAATAAGCAAATATGAAGTGAACATGGCCCCGAAGGTTATTTTTTCACAATTCACTAGCATGTTCTTCTCCAAACCTGCCTATAAAATAGTTAAATAAAAAAGGGTTAAATAAGGTACATGTAAAACAGCAGCACTTCTGGAAAAGCATGTACAAGCAGTAAATTGAGTATTATAGAAAAGTTACAAAATAAAAGCATCTACAAAATGAAAGTTGTTCTCGCACAGAACAAAAGGAACAGGTGGAAGTAATTGTTATACACCAAGTCAGTTCAATTAAAAAATGCAAACAAGAACAGGAGAGAACATCTCAATTTAACACACTGATAAGTTGCACACGAATACATGAACCGATAAACACACTTAACAGAGAAATGAACTCAAGCAATATTGTACACAGGAAGCAATTGGAAGCTAAAGATCAAAAACTTGCACTCAGGAAGTAGAAGCCATGTAAAAAAACACAAAAATATTATAAACGCACAGTAGACAAATCAGCAAATGAATAAACACACATTAGACAGCATGGACTTTCATAATAGAAAATTTATGTATAAACATATTTCGAAGAGAAATATGGATTCTGATGTAGCAGCGGATAATCAAAACGGATATGACGATGAAAGTAGCAATCGGTGGATTGAAAAATACCAAAGGCCCAAATCCGTTGATCCAAAGATACCGAATTCTAGCTATCCCAAACACGTTGATCGCGCACGATACCGTGTTTAAAGATCTACGATTCTTCGACGTTGATCAAGCGTACTTGATTCCGTGAATCGGCTTCAACAATCGTTGATTCGAGCGCACTCGAATAACCGAAGGTGGAGATAGGAGATCACACTCAACTACCAATTTCAAAAGAGGCACAAAGCACTCAAACAAATTTTATTCAAAATCAACCAAAGTTTACAAATGACACAACTCGCCTATTTATAGGCTTACAAAACAACACTTACATCACAAAAACATGACCGACCTAACATAGGTCGTTAACGACCTAACAGACGCGACCTAAAAGATCAAACAAATACAATACATCACATTATAGTATTTACGACCTAACAGGCGGCCGACCTACGACCTAAGTACAAAACAGTTAACAAATACAACATAACATCAATACGCGACCTAAGTACAACACACGCGACCTAAGTCAAAACAGTATAAGCGGCATAAGGTCGTTAACTCGCTTGAGCGACCTAAAGCATAGCGGCATAGAGTAAAGTGGCAAAAGAGTCTTCATCACATGCGAATTATAGGATTGAGCGACCTAGCCTTTGAGCGACCTAAGATAGGTCGTAGCTGATTAAGGTCGTAGCTCGTTAGGTCGCTCGGCGACTTTCCATAGGTCGCTGGATCATTTCCTCGCACATAACTCGTAGTTAGGTCGCTCGGCGACTTAACGTTAGGTCGTTCGCGACCTAACTCAGGCTGGGCTGCATCATCCTCCCCAAGTTGAGAAAAATTCGTCCTCGAATTTGAAAGTTCTTCCCCATCGGATTGCTCATCTCTATAATATGGTATAAGATGTTTAACATTAAATACGTTAGAAGTGTACACATCCTCCGGTAGCTTCAACCTATAAGCGTTTTCATTGATCTGTTTCACAATCTTTACAGGACCAATCTTTCGAGCTTTAAGTTTATTGTATGCTCCTACTGGAAAACGATCCTTCGTTAGTACAGCATATACTAAATCTCCTTCAGTAAATTCAACACTTCTTCGCTTCAGATCTGCAGATCGTTTATACTTCTCATTCGCCTTTTCCAATCGTTCCTGAACGATTCTATGGCATTCTGTCAACCCATCAACAAAATCAACAGCCCGCTTAACTGTCCCCTTCGGTTGTGGCACTATCGTCAAATCCAACGGCCCCTTTGGCAAGCTTGAATATACAACTTGAAATGGACTGTAACTAGTACTTCGATTCACAGCATGATTATGTGCAAATTCTGCCTGACACAACTTCATATCCCAACTCTTCAAATTATCTTTCACAAGCCATCTCAATAAGTTTCCCAATGATCTATTCACCACTTCCGTTTGCCCATCTGTTTGCGGATGATAAGCGCTACTAAAATTCAGCTTCGTTCCAACAATCTTCCACAAACTCAACCAAAAATGGCTTAGAAATCTAGTATCCCGATCAGAAACAATGGTTTCTGGTAGCCCATGTAATCGATACACCTCTTTAAAGAATAATTCAGCAACACGGACGGCATCAGCTGTCTTCTTACAAGCGATAAAATGTGCCATCTTGGAAAATCTATCTACCACCACATATATGGAATCATTTCCACGCTGAGTTCTTGGTAACCCCAAAACAAAATCCATGCTGATATCAACCCATGGTCTGGTAGGCACAGGTAATGGCATATACAATCCCGCATTCGTCGCTGTTCCTTTGGAAACTTGACATATATGACATCTTTCCACAAATCTTCCAACCTCTTTCTTCATAGAAGGCCAAAAATAGGATTGCGAAATCAACTGCAATGTACGGTCTCTCCCCACATGACCTTCCTCATGCAACTCCTTCACAATCTTCATTCGTAAGCTGCACTCCGGTATACATAATCGATTCCCTTTAAAAAGAAAACCATCCACCAACACATACTCATCCGTCTTCCCTTCCTCGACTTCATCAACCACCTTGGCAAAGTAAGGATCATCAACACACAATTCTGGCAACATTTCAAACCCCGTCACTTCAACCTTCATTGTAGTCAACAAATGATTCCTTCAACTTAGTGCATCTGCCACTCGATTCGTAATTCCCGACTTATGCTTCACCACAAAAGTAAATTATTGCAAGTATGCGATCCACGAAGCATGTCTGGCTGCAATCTTATCCTGTCCCAGCAAATGCTTCAACGCTTCATGATCAGCATATAAAACAAATTCTTTATGAAACAAATAATGTCTCCAATGTTTCACAGCTTGTACAATAGCATAGAATTCCACATCATATGTATTATATCTCATCTTTGCTCCCGAAAGCTTCTCACTGAAATACGCAATTGGTCGTCCTTTCTGACTCAACACCCCTCCAATCCCAACTTTAGATGCATCAGTATGTAACTCAAACAACAACTGAAAATCTGGTAATACTAGAATTGGTGCTGTCGTCAAAAGCTCCTTGATCTGCTCAAAAGTAACCCATGCTTCCTCTGACCATGAAAATTGCTTTCCCTTCATACAATCAGTAACTGGTGCCATCACGCTACTGAAGTGTGGAATAAATCTTCGGTAGAATTACGCTAAACCATGAAAACTTCTGACTTCTGTTATCGTCTTGGGTTATGGCCAATTTCTGATTGCTTCAACTTTATTCTGATCCACCTGTATACCTCCTTCTGATATAACATATCCCAAAAATAAAACACTATGCGTCATGAACACGCATTTCTTCGTTGCAGCATAAAATTGTTCTTGTCGCAGTATCATCAACACTTCTCTCAGATGATGCAAGTGTTCTTCTGCGCTTCCACTATATATCAGTATATCATCAAAATACACTACCACAAACTTCCCAATAAATGGTCTAAAGATCTGATTCATCACCCGCATAAATGTACTAGGTGCATTCGAAAGACCAAACGGCATAACCAGCCATTCGTACAACCCCTCACGTGTTTTGAACGCTGTTTTACATTCATCCCCTGGTCTAATTCGAATTTGATGATAACCACTCTTCAAATCAACCTTCGAAAAGATAGCAGCTCCACTAAGTTGATCCAACAAATCATCCAATCTAGGCATAGGAAATCTGTATCTCACTGTAATCTTGTTTAGTGCTCGACTATCAGTACACATCCTCCACGTTCCATCCTTCTTCGGCACTAACAAGGCTGGTACAGCGCAAGGACTTAAACTCTCCTGTACACGCCCTTGTTCAAGAAATTCTTCAACTTGCCTTCTCAACTCCTCGTGTTCCTTTGGACTCATTCTGTAATGTGGTCTATGTGGTAACACAGCTCCTGGAACAAGATCAATTTGATGTTGAATGTCCCTCAACGGCGGCAACTCCGTTGGCAGCTCTTTAGGAAATACATCTTCAAATTCTTCCAGCACTGGCTTTACTTCTTCAGGAACTTCAACCACTTCATTACTCTCACGTCCAATCAACAAAAATACTTCAGGCTCCTCTTCTACTTCCTTAACAAACTCCTTCAATGATAGCAAAGTTTTCAGCTCTTCAATCTCCTCCAACTTGCTTTCTTCTTGTTGTCACTTCTTGGGAACTAAAGTGATTTTTGTGCCTTCAAACATGAAACTATAGCTGTTAGTACGTCCATCATGTTGCACAGCTCTATCATACTGCCACGGTCTCCCTAACAACAAATGACATACATCCATGTCTACAACATCACACCAAATTTCATCTTTGTATTTCTTCCCAATCGAAAAATTAACACAAGCTCTTCGTCCAACCTTCACCTCCCCACCTTTCCTCAACCAAGCTAACTTGTAAGGTTTCGGATGCTTCTCAGTCTTTAATGCCAACTTCTTCACAGCTTTTGTAGAAATGATATTATCACAGCTTCCCGGATCAATGACAAATTTACAAACCCTTCCCAAGATAGTGCACGTTGACTGAAAGATGTTACTCCTCAACCAGCTAGTCTCCTCCTCCTGCTTTGGTGTCAAGCAATTTCTCATCATCATCAATGTATATCCATCATCTCCCGATAATAATTCTTCCTCCTCAACCGGTAGTGAATTAGAACACTCTGCCTCTACATCCTCATCCTCAACCTCAGCAATCATTGCTCGCTTCTTAGGCTTGGACATTCATTGCTCTTGTGACCAAACTCTTGACAATTAAAGCACTTGATACTGCAGTTGACTTTGGACTTTGAAACTTCACTAACAACCGGTTTTGCAACAGCTTTGGAAACATTCACATTGCTACTAGCCCCTTTCATTTGATTGTTGGAATTTGTAAACACACCACCACCTCTTCTGCCTTACTTCTCCCAAGCTAGAGCTTTTTGATGCTTCGGCAACAGATCTGGGATCAAACATATTCACCATATCTTGAATCTGCATTCTCAACCCTCCAACAAATCTAGCTGTCAGCTGCTCCTCTGTCTCCATGATATCATTTCTGGCAATAAGTTGATAAAACTCATCTGCATAATCATTAACAGTATTTGTTCCCTGCCTCAAGTTCTGCAATCGTTGATACATAAGAGACTGATAATTATAAGGTAAGAAAGTAGCTTTCATCAACTTCTTCATCTTCTCCCATGACTCAATCTTTGACTTTCCCGTTCTCTCCCGTGTTAGTTTAGTTTGCTGCCACCATGCCATAGCTCTCCCTTTCAATCGTGTAGCAACCAACTTCACTCTACGATGCTCGGGAACTTCCTTAAAGTCAAAAATTTCTTCCACATTAGACAACCAATCCAAAAATTCCTCCGCTACCATTCCACCCTTGAATTCTGGAATTTCAGTTTTCATCCCCGATTCCCATCGTCGATCATCCTCAATGTAACGACCCAGAATTTTTGATAATTAAAATTCGAATATTTAATTGATTTTAAATATTAATAAGTGAAATTAATAAGTCGAATAATTTAAAATTCGAATAATTGGATTTAATTTGACAATTAAATCGATAATTTAGTGATTGAAATTCCAGAGATAATTAAAAATCGAGTTTAAAATGATTGAAAATGATTTGTAAAATTTTATTTAATCATACTGGAGTTATAGAAAGGTTATAGAACTTTTAAAATTGAATTTGGAGTAATCTATGAAAATTGAATATTTTAATATTTAATTATCGACTGTAAAAATAGCCAATTTTCGAACAGTCTCAGAATTGAACGAGACCAGTTCCATTGGATCCGTAATAGTTAGTTATTATCGGATTTCAATTTTCGTATCCATCGGAGTTGTCGTTTGACCGTGGCAGCTCGAAACGCATCGATATCGTTTTAATTTTAAATCGTCGAGTTAAATTAGTCATTTTTCAAAAGGTCTCGGATTTCGACGAAACCAATTTCATCGGATCCGTAATGTGATATTATTGTAAGATTTCAAATTTTGTAATTTTTGGATTTACCATTTGTCCGGTACAAATTAAAACGCCTCGAAATCGATTTAAATCGGTTTAATTTAAATTGATCGTTTATTGTCATATCTCACTCATACGATCGAATTAGCTCCCGAAACACGTTCCATTGCGTTCGGAACGTGGGGTAAACCTTAGAAACGTCAGCCGGCACGCTCGATTTGGAGTTCGGAAAATCCGGGATGAATAGTGTTTCGTAGCATTTTCTATATAAGGACTTCATTATCTTCATTTGCAAAAGAAATCAAAAACCCTAGGGTTGTAAACTGCAGCCGCCTCTTATTCAACTAACGGCCAGAATTCATCAACCTTTCTCCCTCCAGATCTCTCAATCCACTCAACATTTCAACAAACTCTCAACTAGAGATTGAAAGAGGGTAGTGTGTTCTAGTAGTTCAACGGTTGAGATCGTGTTTGGTGCGACGGATCGACGGGAAAATGGGCTAGAAGAGGCCGCGTGTGGTGGTGATTTGCTCGGCCTGGGATGGAGCTGGGGGGTGCGGTCGGCCAGCATAGATCGAGCTCGAGATGAGCTTCGACGTGGTGATGATGTGATCGGGTTTCGAGGTCTGTGGTGGCGTGCGTTTTGGAACCCTAGTGGGCGGCGTTGGGTTGTTGGGCACGATTTTTATCTGGAGGAAGAAGAAAAGAAGGAACGGCAGATGATGGATGGAGCGGCCAGGATTTTCTTGCTAAAAACGAACGGCCAGATGTATTAGGTTGAAAATTTATAAAAGAAATTGAAATTAAATTGTATATTATTAATTCGTGTATCTTTAAAACAATGTATCTCTTTCATACATTATCAGAAAATGACGAAACAAAATGCGTTGGAATCGTCTCGACGCGTACTTCGCTATGGAATTGAATTGGAGCCATTTGGAGCTAGTTTGAATTTCGGGTAAAATTAAACGTGTGTTTAATTTTATTCGAAAATAAACGCTGAAATCAGAATTAAAATCACGGTGAGATTTTCTCACTCAAATTGAATGTGGAATTTTTGCAGTTATTTATTGATTGACTGTTTGGATGTGATATTAGATATAGTAGGATATATATCTATATATAGCAATACATACATATTGGCATATGTATATATTGGATTGATTGATTTCCCACCTCGTATAGCGGATGAGAGCCTACTGCGCCGTTAGTAAGCGGATTTTTATAAAACCCATATACCGCGATAATTCCGTACTGGGGCGGAATTGGTATTGTGCTAACATCTTTGGATGCAGGGAAACAGGTTGGAGGGATCCAACTGGATTCCTCAACTGTATTTACTTATTTACAGATATTGTGATATATTCTGTTATCATATTGATATATGATATTGACTGTTGTGATGGACTGATTGGTGTTGTTGCATCATCGGATTCAGTTTTGAAATGTAAAAATAACGACTTTTACTTTAAAAGGGTTTTTAAAGTGATTTTTGAAAATATACGTTTTATGGAATTTTTGAATCGATTTATAAACATAAAATTTTAAAGTTATAAAAGTTATAATTTTTAGTGAAATAAAACCAAAGTGTCGTTTTTGAAATAAAAGTCAATTTATTTATAAAAGGGTTTAAGTTGGGATTTTTTGAATAACTATAAACGATTTGTATAAAAAGATTTATATAAAAAAAATTGATATTTATAAATCAAATATTGGAATTATAAAACGAGTTTTTATAAGTGTTAAAAATGAAATATTTATGGAATTCATAAGTGAATGAAATTTATAGATTTATAAATTGTGAAGTTAAAATGAATGAAATTGTAGAATGGAAGATTTATAAGAAATTAACTTATAAATTGTGTTTTTGCCTTCAAATGAAATATTGATCGAATTTGTTAATAAAGGAGATTTACAAATCGAAGTTGTTATAAAGTAGAAATAGAATTTATAAACGTTGTTTTATAAATTCGAAATCAATTGAATTGGATAAATTAAATGTAGGAGGTTATAAAAGAAGATATATTCGCGATTTTGGATAGCGAATCTTTATTGAAATAAAATGTGTAGAAAATATTGAAAATTGGTTAAGTGAACTATATTCACGATTTTGGACAGTGAATATATTCTTAAGGAAAGTGATAATTAAAATGAAGTTAATTGTTGTAACGATGTTTTAAAATGTGTCGAATATCGAAAACATAGATTTCAACATTTATTGTTGAAATAGACGTTTTCGAGGAAGAAGGAAATGGTGGACTATAACACTGTTGTTATAGTAAATGATTTTCGAAAGGAAATATTAATTTGTGTAGTATTGGGATTTATTTATTTATCTATCTTAAAATCCGAATCCCTATACTAGTGATTTCGAGTCGTCGTAACGATGTTTTACGTAACATTCATTTTGACTCAAATAAATGTTGTTATAGTAAATGATTTCCTTAAAGAATGAATTTATACTTAAATTTTGATTTAAGTATATCGAATATTTTCAAAAGTTGAAAAATAAACGATTTGTGAAACACTTATTATTAAATAAGTAGGGAAATGTTTTTCCAAAATGAAATGAAACGTTTTGAGATTTTATCTTCTTAAAGATAAATCGAAAATGAATATTTGAAAACGATTGAAAATCGAATATTAGTAGATATTCGAAAAATATAAATTCACTATGGAATTTATAAAAGAAAGGGAAACTGTTTAGAAAAATAAACGTTGATTTATTTTTGAAGTGTGGAAATTTTATATCTTGTAAAGATATTTTTGAAGAATAAATAATTTGGAAAATTATTTGGAATCTGATGATGTTGCGCATCTTTATTGATAGTTAAATAACCGACTATCAATAATTACCTTTAGATAGGTATTTGTTGTGAATTGGATGAATTTGAATGCCACACTTATTTTTGAATAATCGCTCACTATTCGGGTTAGCCGGGAAAGGACCATGGGGTCGTATAACCCATTCCGAATATGTGATACGTCGTTATGAATTGCATTTGAAGACCGGTGTTGAAGACCGGATATTTTTGAAAACGGAAGGATTACCATCGAGTTACTCTACATCGGCTGATCTCCGGTTTAGAGGTTTTTATCACCCTTAGTGACGGGAAGTCCCGACGTGATTGAAAATTATCCGGATGTGCAAGGGCTTCGTGAGAAGTGCCTTCGGTTCTGTTCGATCCCGGAACAGACTTGTATGGATTGTGTGTCTGACGTTACAATTTGAGATATAAAGCTGATTTCTTTCAAATACATTTCTGTTGGTGGCGGAGAATTTATTCTCTTAGCTTAACACCCTTCTCTGAGACGTACGAGCTCAGAGGTTATGTAGTTGAAATTTATCAGCGATATATCCCAATTTGGTAACGTGGCATACTGAGTGTTGCTGTGAAATGATCAGTGTTTGATCATTTGTGATATGATCATTTGTTTGATCTTATATCTTTGTGATCATAGGTTGATCATTTTTGTTTGACCCAAAGCAGGGCTTTGTAGAAAGCGTAGCTTTGTGGACGAGACTTCGTCGAGCCTCACACCCCGGAAATGGTCGAAACAGGAAGGATGCAGCAAGGTTCTAGGGAGTAGCGCCCCTTAGTGTATGTCATTCCTTCTGGATAAAGGTGGTATCATGGTATGGAGCCCAGATACTTAACCTCTGTGGTTGCTGCAAAATTTATTTCTTTGTGGTTGTTGCGAATCGGGGATCCTCGGGAAGATCGGTTACGATCGGGGGATGGCATACGCGTGTCAGTAGTTACCTATTTTTGCAGAGGTAACCCGGCCTTGTGTTGGCAGAGATCCGGTTAGGTTCTCGGGTCGTCTATTCCAGGGACGTACCCATCGTGGATAGGAAGTTCCTTAGCCTGACCATTTGTTGGAAATCCAAAGAAACAATACGTGACGTGTACGGTTTTAGTTGTATTACCTGCTATGGAATGTGGCGGTAACCTGCTATTGAACATAGTAGCTATAGTAGGCATAAGTGCGGAATGCCTATGCTGGCTAAGATTAATATTATACTTTCGAAATGTTTTCTACACTATGCACTAATAATAATATCAAAAAGAATTTGATTTTGCGTAGTAAGCATCTTTGACTATCATAAGAAGAAATCTCCTCCAATTCAGCGTTTGCATTGTGTGTGTGGTGGGAGGTCTTATGGTAGTTTCATTTTCCAAAAGCATTGCGAATTTACCTTAAAATTCTTCTGTTGTTTATTCTAAAGATAAACTGTTTTACGATCTCACACCAGTCACCATGACTGACTCGGAGTTTATTGTTTCCCTTCTAAACTCTGGGTGCCCACCAATTTCCACACGGGCAGTCTAGAGTTAGATTATCAGGATATTCTGGATATTCTGGAGCTTTGGAAGCAAGCTGGATGGCGAGACGTAGTATTTGTATCTAATAGTATTTATTCCGCTGTGTATTCTGTATGAGGACAAGTTATATAACTGTCCATTGTTGTACTGAGTTGTATATTGACTCTGATGATTGATGTATGTATAAAATGATATAGTTCTTTGTTTTAAAGATTATTCATTTATCTATTATATATTGTTCCGCTGCGATGTGTAAGATTCTGATATTGTTTTCTGTTCTGATGTTGTTTTGTTGTTCTTCTTTCTTTCCTTTTCTTCTATCTTTTCTTCTTCTTCTACTACTTTTTCTTTTCCTTAAAACCCTCACTATTGGAGTTTCCGACACTCGATTGCTCGACGGTCGATAAAGTGAGTATCGATGTCGAATTTTCGAAAGTCTCGAGAATGAACACTACATCTACCACCATCTTCATCAAAAACAGATGTACTTCGATAACGATCTCGACCATCCACATCTCTATGATCACGCATATCTCTTCTACTTTGTCTTTCATCATCACAATATGGCTCATGTTCAAACTCACGTGGAGTTCTTCTCTCTTCATCCCTATACCCATGATGATCTCTTCTCAATGAAACTGAAGATTCTCTTCTTTCTCGGTAAGATTGCGGCGACACCCTTCTCGCTTCCGTAACCGATGGTGAAACTCTGTTTCTTCCATGGTTCGAGATTGGCGACCTTCTCCTTTGACCTTGATTCATGTCATTCATCAGTTTCTCTAACTTCCCAACGCCTTCATCAAACTTTTCATTGATGCGTTGTTCCATTTGCTCAACTTCTTCTCTTCGATACAACGCTTCAACATTATGATGGCGATTAGCTCTTCTCGGCGACATGCTTGAATCTTCAACAAAAGTTAACTCTCAGCTTGCACTTCAAATTGAACTTCAGACTTCAACTCGGCCTGCACTTAGCTCGCACGGCTCCAATACTTCAAGCACTTCAACTAGATCGGCCTAAACTCAAATGGCTCGGCTTGAATTCTTCAATAAGAATTGGTTCCAAGACTCGGCTTAGCTATGATTGGCTAAGTCTAGCTCTGATACCAAATGATGCAGCAGCGGATAATCAAAACGGATATGACGATGAAAGTAGCAATCGGTGGATTGAAAAATACCAAAGGCCCAAATCCGTTGATCCAAAGATACCGGATTCTAGCTATCCCAAACATGTTGATCGCGCACGATACCATATTTAAAGATCTACGATTCTTCGACGTTGATCAAGCGCACTTGATTCTGTGAATCGGCTTCAACAATCGTTGATTCGAGCGCACTCAAATAACCAAAGGTGGAGATAGGAGATCACACTCAACTACCAATTTCAAAAGAGGCACAAAGCACTCAAACAAATTTTATTCAAAATCAACCAAAGTTTACAAATGACACAACTCGCCTATTTATAGGCTTACAACACAACACTTACATCACAAAAACATGACCGACCTAACATAGGTCGTTAACGACCTAACAGACGCGACCTAAAAGATCAAACAAATACAATACATCACATTATAGTATTTACGACCTAACAGGCGGCCGACCTACGACCTAAGTACAAAACAGTTAACAAATACAACATAACATCAATACGCGACCTAAGTACAACACACGCGACCTAAGTCAAAACAGTATAAGCGGCATAAGGTCGTTAACTCGCTTGAGCGACCTAAAGCATAGCGGCATAGAGTAAAGTGGCAAAAGAGTCTTCATCACATGCGAATTATAGGATTGAGCGACCTAGCCTTTGAGCGACCTAAGATAAGTCGTAGCTGATTAAGGTCGTAGCTCGTTAGGTCGCTCGGCGACTTTCCATAGCTCGTTAGGTCGCTCGGCGACTTTCCATAGGTCGCTGGATCATTTCCTCGCACATAACTCGTAGTTAGGTCGCTCGGCGACTAAACGTTAGGTCGTTCGCGACCTAACTCAGGCTGGGCTGCATCAGATTCTGAAAAGAAACGTGGAGGCTTATAAATATACAAGAATATTTAGAAGGATTTTTTTGTTTATGAGGTATACATTGAAAGAATTTAGCAAGTTATGATAGAACAGTGCATTGCAAATAAAGCTTAAAAAAAGACTAGAAATAAATCCCATTTCTCTTTGTCTAAAAGTATTTCGTCACATTACAAGAACTAATGGTGTGCAGGTATTAAGATAACATTTGTGCTTTCGGCCAGAATAATGTATTTGCTCTTTTCATTTGAACTTGAATATCTCTTTGTGTTAATTATGATATTTGTTGGTATTAGCATAGTAAAAGACTTAAGAAGTAAGAAAATAACAAAAAAACTCATTCAAAAGCAGCAAGTATGTTTGACCTGGCCCGGCTGATATATGTATGTTGTGTTACAGCTTGGCCTTGCATGAGTCATTCTTAATATACTTATTGTAGCTTCATCCTAACCAATTGCCCTGGCTAATTTACTTATCCGATCAATACACCATAAAGACTCATAAGAAGATCTATAAACAACTCCTTTTTCTGGTTACACTCCCTGAAATAGTCACTCTTTTATGAGTAGAATTAATCTACATTCAAATAATTCATTTGAATAAACACTAGAACCTTTAATTTTGGATAACTATAATGCTTCCCAATGACCGAATTTCTTGATCATATCCTCATTTCCTAATCATACCATAGTTAAGCCATAATTAAAATCTGCTCATAAAAAAAAGGAGAAGTGATGTGCTGCCTGTATACACATAAATACCAATGCACAATGAGATGAGTATGTAACAAAATATTTACTACTTTGAGATGTTGTGAATAGAGCATGGACTTTCATAATCAGAAAAATATCATATAATATCTAGTGGTGCCATAACCCATTGAAATAAAAAAGTTGGCGATTTCATGAAAGCATTTTGTTACATAAAAGAGCAAATATTATTCCTTTTGTTATTAAGTGCAAGAAAGCAATTTATCGCAGCATGAAACAATGGCACAATAATAATAAAAACTTGTTGAAAATAGAAATTTTGCTTTCTCAAAATCCAAGCGTTGCTTAGTGAAAAATTGTTAAAAGGACGTATACACATCCAAACTTCCGAACATCTTTAAATTTGAATGGAATTGATTTAAACATCCAACAGCCATATTCAAAGCTCAAAATGTTAAAATAAATCAAAATTCCAAATTTGTAATAAAGTACCGATTCTTAAAAAAGAAGCAAATTCATCAACAGTAGTTAAATTTTGTATCACGTATTGGCCAATAAATAAAAACTAAAACAACTAAAACTGTAAATTAACAAATAATACAAAGCAACAAATCGTAAGCAAATCAAATAACAGGAGAAAGTTGAATCGACGAAATACCTTTATGCCTCCTTTTCCTCCGAACCTCTTCCTTGCTTACGGCCTTGTTCGATGTGAACTGGGATCAAAATCGACGTGAGGAAGACTCGTAGGTGTGAAGAAGAACAAATCAACTCGACCCAACAAAAGAACAGTTTGAATCGACGAAATAATGAATAATCGCCATTGATTTAGGGTTTGGAAAGTAACTGGGTGGAGTCGGCAACAACGTTAAACAGGTTGGATTAAGAGTAAATAGGTTGAACGGGTTGCTAAGAAAATAAATTGAAAAATGGCCCGGCCTGTCTAAAATAAGGTTAAAAGGGTAGGGTTAAATGGGTTTATTGAATTTTGACATGCCTACGGCCAATAACCCAGGCATAATTATCATGCTTCAAGACCGTGGTAAATTTTCCGCATTGAGGTGTGACAAAATAGACAGTATGTTATAGTGTTTTGTTTTCACAAACGCATAAGTCTAATTTCAAGGTTGGCTAATTTATTTATCAATAATAATACATTGTAATTACTATTACATAACATATTTTTTAAGGATTTTCTATTCGATGTACTTAATTTAAATAATTAATTAACATAGCACGGTATAAAAAAATATAATAGAAAGAAAAAACACATTTTATTTTAAACTGAATTTTATCACAGAATTGATAATTTATAATAAATTACAGACATATAGCTAACTCTATCGATAATTACATAACTGCGCATAGGGCTCATCACTTACTTTCTCACTTAGTTCTCTAATGTTGGATGTTCATTCTTTGATCTTCCTAAAGCTGAATCTAATGATGGCTACTTGTTTGAGATCCTATATATTCTTTTTTTCTTCTATGGTTTGTCTGAATCTGTGACGCCCCACCTCTATACCCACGCTAACCAAGAACACTACGGTGTAGTGCTGTCAATTAGCACGGAGAATAAGGCTGTTGAGGAGCGACCATCCGTGTAACTTCTTTGTGCGAGCACCGATATGTCAGATAGAATAGAATGCATATCTTTTTAAAGAGGAAATCCAACATACCGATACAAACACAAAGCTATCACACGGTGGCTATATATAATCTTCGGAAACAAATATAGAAATAAACGTAACACAAATCAGTCACAGACAATTCATATCACAAAGGCGGAAATAGATATGAATATAACACATGAAAGTGTACATCAGAGTAGTGGTCAAATAAGATCCACAATAACACAAAAGAATAGATACAAGTGCTAACCAAAAGAATATGTATACATCAAGGAGTCTAATCTCAAATGTATACAAACAAAAACTACTAAACTAGAGTAGTTAGCCAAAAGTCAGATGATGGCTCCAGATAGGAAGTCATGAGGAAGCACCTGTAAAATCTCAGTCTGACCCGAGTATTATTTAAGAAGAAAATAATAAACGGATCAGTCTAGCTATAATTATCAGATAAAGTGAGATAGAATATGAGATATGATAATAGAGCGTATGATAACAAAAAGGTGTCATACTATGATAAGTATACATTAGAAATCCCACAAAAGTCATACAATATCTCAATAATCTCAAAACAGAGAAAAGAATGTCATATTCTTAATTTCATTCACCAAGCCACAATAAAATGACATACTCATCAATGTCAATGGTAAAAGCTGGTGAAACATAAAATTCCAGAAATCAATAATTAGAAATCCAGAAAACACATAAAAAGGGGGGAAAGGCCTATGAGCCGAATGCTCCACGAATGGTCCGAAGACCTATGAGCCGAATGCTCCACGAATGGTCCGAAGACCGATGAGCCGAATGCTCCACGAATGGTCCGAAGACCTATGAGCCGAATGCTCCACGAATGGTCCGAAGACCGATGAGCCGAATGCTCCACGAATGGTCCGAAGACCGATGAGCCGAATGCTCCACGAATGGTCCGAAGACCGATGAGCCGAATGCTCCACGAATGGTCCGAAGACCGATGAGCCGAATGCTCCACGAATGGTCCGAAGACCGATGAGCCGAATGCTCCACGAATGGTCCGAAGACCGATGAGCCGAATGCTCCACGAATGGTCCGAAGACCGTAGGGTGCTACCCTAGAAATGTGATGGCGAAACATCACATGATCGGGGTATAGTCTCCCACGTAGACAAAGAGACATCGCTCAATCGCTAGTCTAAATCACAAAAATGATCGTCATGATCATAAGGAAGTGTCGATTACACTAAGCTAGTAAATATAAGAGTTTAGCTTCATGTCCCATAACCACTTGCTTAACTCAAATATTTACGAACAAATTGTAGATCTGCACTAGAAAATTGTCACAAAAAGGGTTCAATCGAACAAGTCCAAGAGCTAACCGACGAAGTGAACGCAAGCGTTTCATACCACCCGTTTTACTAAGTCGTTTAAGTCGATTTCTCATTCGAGTGAAGTAAAGGCTTGTATATACTAGTAGATTGAAAATCGGTTTGAGAAAACGAACTTTTGATATTTAAAATAGTGTTGAAATCGCTTTGATGAAAGAGTTTTGATATTTACTATTAGTATTGAAACCTTTATATTTTTAAAGTGACAAGTCATAAAACGTATCACAAAAATTCACATTCGGAGACGTGAATAAAATCCAAGGAAATCAGCTCAAAATGCATCAAAATGGAAGTTCTGATGAATGCTTTTCATATAAGATTGCCTACGCAGAGTAATACGGGGTTCGACCTGCCCGGTCAGGTCGCGGGGGTCCAGGGGGCAGCGCCCCGTCAAAACGGTACGACTTAGTGAAGACAAGCGACCTAAGTTTAAAAAGGCGGGCGACTTAACAAAGTGGCCGATAATAAATGATAACACAAAAAGGGAATCAACCCAATTTGATTAGAGTTGGATATTCAAGCTAAAAAAACAACTAGGCAAAACACAGCAGATTCAGACGTCTGAGAACAAGAATTCAGACGTCTGAATCTGGAAAATAAACTATTTTTCAGAACAGAATTCAGACGTCTGAATCCTAGACTTCAGACGTCTGAAATAGGCACCTTTTAGCCTATTTCTTTTCTGGTTCAAAACGAACCAATTCAGACGTCTGGAATTTTGATTCAGACGTCTGAATGCTGGGAGAAGAAAATTCCCAGTATTCCATTCAGACGTCTGAACCATACGTTCAGACGGCTGAAACTGTTATTCAGGGCATTCCCTGAACCTAGACCAAAAATGGCCAAACGACATCGATAACGATCGGTCGAGCCACAACGACTCAGGAATTGCACAAGGATAAGTGTTAGGAATTCATACCTAACAATCGAAGATAATTATTGACTTAGATGTGAGATAAAAATCTCACCTTTTCACAAAATCAATGAAGAAGGAGCTTTGAAGCAATGGCAAGAGCAATCACTCTTCAATTCCAACTTAACAAGCTTGAATCTAAGCTAAAAGAGAAACATTTCCCGAATTTAGGTTTAGGAAATTTCTGAGATTGAAAGGAGAAAGAGTTGGAGAAGGAGAAGAAGATGCTTACCAATGGCTTCAACTTGGATTTGGAGGTAGAAGCTTGAATTTGCAATTGAAGCTAGGGCTTAGGAATTTCCATTTCCAATCTCTTCCCCCATTATTCTCTTGAGCTTGAGGGTGTTAAGAAATGAGGAATGAATGAAGAGAAGTGGAGTGGAGAGGGGTAATGATATAACCAGATTTGGGCAAGTGGGCTGAATCCAAACCCAAACCCAAAGTCCAATAGAAAATAGCAAAATTCGACTTTCTCCAAACATATCGAAGCTTATACTTAAAAAGGTCGCAAACGGCATTTTGAACTCAATGGAAGTGGTCTCGAGTCCTAATTCGACTGTTTGCAAGAAGTAGCTTTTCGGACTAAAATCCGACGAACGATGTTATATTTAAATAAAATATTTAAATATAAAATCGACAAATGTGCGGGTTGTTATAGAATCACTATATTGTTCTTCTCTACCTGTTATTGGAAAAATCAACCTTTTGTAATCCTTTCTCGAGTATTAAAAGTTCCTTTTCCAAAAGTAGATGTATACTATCACATTAATGGTGAAGCTGCCATATCCATGTTAAATATTTCTTTGTTTTTGTTCAACTATTGTTCGTCATTGTGATTATTCGTGAAATTTGTGAATTGGATTTGTGTGGAATTGTCGATTTGCTACTTGTTTGTTATACAGCATCTTTAACCTTTCCTGCAGGCTTCTGCTATAGAATGATTAATTTGAGTAATTTTCCCAACATTAAAATGTAAAATTAGAATATATGATTGATTGTTGAGATCATCTTTGGTAGTCAAGTGAGTTTTTTTTATCTGTTAAAAAAGAAAAGGAAAAGTGCAAAATGGATTTCTTAGGCATAAAATTTAGAGAAATACAACATTATCATTTCTTTTTGTCATTTTGAGAAATTTTTTCCACCCTCGAGTATCATGTGGAAACTGGCACTGAAAAAACAAGGACAATGTTAAAAGAACTCCACTTTTGGATGAGAGGGGTACCGTTTAGGGGGACTTCATTCATTTTATAATTGCTATGGGACGGTCAAAATTTATATTATTATAATAACTGTAAGGAGAATATACCCTTATTTCCTTCTCATGTTTACATCTTGTTCATTTACATGGGAATTCAGAAAAGCAAAAAATAAAAAACCCTTACTTTCCTAATTTATTTTCTCTAAGTAACCGCAATGGTGAGATTTAAAACCAAAGCGAAGAAGAACAAACTCGACCCATGATCGCTCGACCAATTAATGCTCATGTTCGTAATTTTTTATTGTAGTTAAGCTTACGACTTGCTTTTAAGTTTATTTCATTTGTGAAATTTAATTTTTTTATTTATTTTCTATTTACATTAGTCCCTTTTGTGTTGGGTCAGAAGAAAGATAGAAAATTGAAGTTAAAAATCAGTGTTAATGGGTTATTTTGTGAGTTTAAGCTACATTTTGTCTCTAATGAGTTACTACCATTTTTTCTATTATTATTCGACAATTGATGATCGTATTTGACTATGTGAATGGGGCGTAATTGTTCAAACTCGATAGCTCCATGTCGTATTTATTATTTGATAATGTCTTGCCATATTTCTTTATTAGGTGGTAGCCCCCTGTTGAATTAGGTTATGTGACATAATGCTGTCATTTTTATTTTTATTTCATGGCCGCACTCTATTGAGTTTCTTATTTTTTTTGAAATCATATGACCGCATTTGAAATAATGTTTTGATGTCTTATATGTGTGTGCGTGCGCGCGCGTATATAATAACTATCATTATTTTCTTATAGAAAAAAATTCATCAACTACGCTTACTTGTGTTCCAATGACGGCATCAAATCACAAGAGGCTTGAAAGTTGAGAGACAAAAAGAACTTATGGATCAAAATAGAAATGATGATACTGATCATAGAGTGGATAACGTATTTGAGGAAAATAATAGTGGAAGTCAAAGTAGCGGTGAGAGTAGGAGTTAAGACGGGATGGAAGAAGATGTCGTTTGAAGGCGAAGGAGATGAGGAAATTCAAGAGGAGGATGAAATGGAGGTAGAAATGCATGAAGAAGAAAAGGAAGAAATAGAGAGGGCGGGCAAAAATAAACCAAGAAGAAGAAGACGCAAGCACCCACTCAAAACCAAGATAAAGAAGTAGTGCAACGATCACTACTATTTGCTTTCAAACATCATATATCTCATAAATTTTGGAAATCTGAGGTGAGTTTTTTATATCATTTATAGTTCAAGTTATGAAAATACTGGTTTGTATGTTTTGATTATTTTTCATATCATAGGAACCACGGGAGGAAGCTAGGATTGTTAAAGTTCATAGTCATGTAGGAACATAACAATTATGGAATTTGAACAATGAATGTTAATTTATGAAAGATATAGTAGCTAACTCAGGTTTATATCAACTAATATTGCATGCTCATGAAAAACTCGATAAAGTTCTTATTAATGAATTATCAAAAGATTTTGTCCTAAAACAAACACTTTTCATCTTTCCTTCGATGAGATGACAATAACTATCGATGAAGTTGTTCACGTTACTAGTCGTCCAACTGAAGACCGAGTTGTTACAGGACCCCTTGGTGGATCTAAGGGTATTAGTTATGACAATGTGTATGATGTATTAGATAATCATCTTGGGATTGACAAGCCAACTGATATTACAGTATTGACAGGGGAGAAAACAATTATATTGGAATGGTTGAGAAGTCAATTTGAAGGTTTTAAAGATCCGTATAGTGATTGTAACACTCCAAAAAAATTAACAAGAAATTCAATAAAAGAAATTAAATTAAATATAATAACGGTGAAATGAAATTTTCACAAATGTCCAAATTTTGCTATGAGACATGCACTTTTGCGTTCGTAGCGATTTTCTAGACAATTTTCATATATAATGTTTTGAAATCGGAGCTCGTACGAAAAAGTTATTAACGTTTAAAAAATTCAGAATCGAAAAAATTAAATAATAAAATACGAAAACAAATAACTTATAAAAGGAAAGCTCCAACAGTCGACACTATTGCTTGGACTGGTCGACCCTTAGCGGTTGACCGCCCATGACCAAGCGGACGATCGATCAAGCATTCTAGGCTTGGGTTATGGCAGGTCGAACGACCCATATTTTATATAAATTAATCTAACAGTTGATATTACTTCGCACCCCTATAAATATAATCCTAAGCCAATTCTCAGAACTCTGATTTAGTCCGATCGTAATAAAGCTCCATCTCTCCCAAAACTCAACCCTTTTTCTCTTCAAATCAATTTTCTTCAAAAACAGAACTAAAATAAAATTCAAAAGATTGAAGAAGGACGAATCAAATCAAGCAAAAAGGAGAGGTTAACAAGTAGAAGAACAAGCAATTCAACATGAATTAAAGAGGGAAAAGCTAATAAAAGGTGAGTATGTTCATAAATAATATGATGATTTATATGTAGTTAAGTTTATTTATACCCTATTTGATCTAGAATTAGTTTCGTTGAAACAGAAATATTGTTTATCCAGTGATTGTAATAGATTTGAAATTTGATAAGAATTTAACCCAATTGAATATAATCCTTGTCTAATCTAAATTTGGTCAAAGTAAATCTGTTGGATAAAAGTTGATTTAAGTTAAACACGCTCTTATTGTTAAACTGAATATAGACAAATATATCAATACTTTGTTAATTCTAGACCCGATTTAATTTGATTTGGTGACAAACATACTTATGAAATGGTTAGAAACTAAAATTGAGACTGGCTCACCGTGGCCGGTCGATCTCTCCAATAGCCAGCTGTCGACCGACTAATAATTTACAGGTGCAATCTGAACCTCGGCCCAAGGCCCAAGTTATAAGTTTATATGTATGTATGTATGTATTTTTTATATATATTCTATATATAAATGTTAGTATATTGGTAGGGAAACTAGCTCCCTAAGTTTATGACTCTTGGACTTAAGGAACTGGACAGATGTATACATGTGCAATTAGGCCTAAACACTATTTATTCGACAAAGTTGGTATTCAACATGGGCGATTCGATCACAAATTGCACTCACAGGAGGTTCTACGATGTACATGCAACACCGAAGAGGATGCTTGGAGAAGTGTGTGGCCAGGCACAAATGGGAGGTTCCTAGTACATGATGTGATACTGTTGTTTGATGCTCGACGTTGTGCAGTAAGTGGCTTTGCGTTACCATTGAGAATGAACACAGATGTAGTGGACCATAAGACATATCTAGCGTGAGTCGGCATTGCGGGCTCCTCCTTGATGTGTAAATATTGTCGTAGTTTAGGAACGTAGTCCCAAAGTTGACATTGTAGGCGATCATATGTTGGAATAGTTCTAGTAGTTATTAGCCCGAGCTGCTGTTGTTTTGAGGTTCAATTAGTTGTTCGACCCTAAGAGTAAATCTTCACAACATATTGTTGTAGGTGTATTTAGAACTATACCCTTAGATAGATGAAACTAACCTTAGTAAGTGCACAAACACAAGTATGACACCTTAAGTCATATAGAGTATTGATGAAGTCAACTGCATGTGATCACCATATATTAATGATGTAACTCATTCGCAAGACTTTTGTCTGACCCACCCCTTTCCTTTTTCCTCCACCACAGGAGGATAGGGCAGTGGGTGATTGATCCAGATTTATTAGTGGAGAGACGAGCTTGAAATTAGCATTGCTTTTTTACTTTTCATTACTCTCCATGTAACTATTTATCGTACTTAGTACTTATCAGACTACATGTTGTATTTCTATAAACTTTGGAGTATGACTACGTTTGTTTTGAAACTGTGTTTTTGGAGATATTTTTTTAGATGACTATTTTCTATATTTATACTTTACTGTCTTCCGCTGTGAGATCTAAAAGTGTAGAATGTCGTAGATTTTATCCTTATATTCTTTGTCTCTATGATGTTTTAAAATCCTAATAGCTCGGACTTCTTGGCATGACATGAGTCCAAAAGTCACCCTAGGCTTTGGATTGATGTGTCGGAGGTGTGGGTTGTCACACTTCTTATCAGAGCCTAGGTTTAAAATTCATTAGGAGCTAGGTACATATTAGGAGAACGTACTTGAAAATATTTTTATAAAGGGTTTTCTAAAAATTTTTCAAAATGGATTTCTAAAAAGTATATATATGTATTGATAAAAAGTTTTTCAAAGGTTTTATATATAATTGTAATACAAAAAAATGCTATCGCTTATCTTTGCCAATACTATCTGTGGAAAAGTTGCTAATAATTATTAAATCATAGATCGAGAGGATGAGCGATCCTGCTGGTTATGGCTCAGGTAATGCAGTTGAGATTCAAGGTGTGAACGTCTTGATATGGTTTCATTGGTATATGCAAGTGAGAGGACAAGCCGAGCTTAACCCAAATAGGGAAACCACAGAGTGGGCGCTAGGTGTAGTTCCTGCCCACCCACCTACCATTGATTTTGTCAATCTATGTAAGGACTTTGTAAGTCTGGGAGAGAAGCCATATGTAGGGATCGAGTCTTATGTGGACTCGAAGTCATGGATTCATACTTGTGAGAGGATTTTTTGATTGATGGGTCTTGCAGATGACGTTAGAAGATAGCTTGCCGCTTGACATTTATAGGGAGAGGCTCTGAATTGGTGGGATGTAGTATTGGTGGAGACCGTTGATGGAGAGATGACTTGGGAGAGTTTAGGAAGTGTTTTGAGATGACTTTCCATTGCATGGCAGAGATTACAATTGGAGAAGTTCATACATTTGCAGTAAGGAGAGATGTCGGTGAAGGAATATGTAAATGAGTTGACTAGGTTTTATTTCAATCTAATCAATACCCCTCACAAGAAAGTTTTGAAGTTTTCAAAGGGCCTGAATCAACCTCTTCAAGGTTTAGCCCTTAGTCATATTCCCATAGGTGCGACTAATGAGGGTCTAGTGGAGTTGGCCATGCTAAATACTATTTCCAAGAAGGAAGTGAAGAGTGAGCCCAAGAAGTCGGGAGAAAAGACACTCCAGTAGAACCAGCACAAAGGCAAAATGGGGTCCAAGGGAAGATTAAGAAGCAGGAGCTCAAGTGTAGGAAATGTAGTAAGAGGGGGAATTTTGTGAAGGAATGAAAGACGGACATCTCAAAGATTAAATGTTTCAACTGCAATCAATTCAGGCATATGAGGATGGAGTATCTAGCACCATCAAAGATCTCTACAAAAGTGGTTTCAGCTTATGCACTGGATGATGTTCCCAGCTCGAGTGCGCCTCCAGTAGTGGACAAGGGGAAGAATATCGTAATTGAAGGTGTGTTAACTTTATTTGATTTATCTGTTTGCACCTTATTTGACACCAGAGCATCACACTCTTTTATTTCGAGTATACTTTTAAATGAGTTGCACTTAGATATTAGCATAGTTACAGACCAACAGGTGTATCAAACCCTGTTAGAGGATCGGTTTATTTATCTATGATATGTAGGAGTTTGAAATTGTTTATTTTGGGGGTTGAGTTCAATTGCGATGCTTTTTTCTTAGGATTTTCTGGGTTTGGGTTAAATTTGTGTATGGACTGGATAACCATGTATGGGGCAATCTTAGATTGTAATAGGAAGGTTGTTCGGTTGGGTACTTGTAGTGGACGTAGTCTAAAGGTTTATTGCGATCTCAGAGGTTCGGTTATGTTGGGTTACCTATATTCTTTAGAACTACCATACGATGAGTTAAATTCAGTGTCAGTAGTTAGAGACTATCCAGATGTCATTTTCGAGGTTATAGGTCCCCTACCCCAGAGAGAGATCGAGTTTCGAATTTATCTTATGGAGAATGCTAGATCTGTTGCCTTACCTTTAAGGCATATGGCTCTTATAGAAAGACGCGAGTTGAATAAGCAAGTGAGTGAGCTGTTGGAAAAGGGTTTCATAGGAGGAGTAATTCAGAGTGGGGGACATTGGTTGTCTTTGTTTCTAAGGCAGATGGTTTTCCGAGGCTTTGCATCGATTATCGTGAGCTTAATAAGCTAAAAAGACGAATCGTTACCCGTTGCAGCACATGGACAATCTCTTTGATTAGTTGGTTGAAGCGAGGGTGTTCTCTCAACTTGCTTAGCTATCAGGTTCCATCGGCTACGAGTAGTCGAGGACAGTATTCAGAAGACTTCTTTTTGTACACCCGACGGACTTTATGAGTGATTAGTCATGCTCTTTGGACTAACCAATGCACCCACCTACTTTGTTGATCTGATGAGTCAATTTTTTAGAAGGTTGCTTAAGTTTGTGGTGGTACTTGTTGACGATATATTAGTTTATTTGAGGAGCGAGGAGGAGCACAGGATGCATCTGGAAGAAGTGCTCTCTACTCTCCATGGACATAAGTCGAAGGAAAAGTTTTCCAAAATGTCACTTTTGACGTAAAGAAGTACGCTTTTTGGGACACATTGTCTCTAAGCATGGCCTGGTGATCGATTATAGTAAATTTGCTATAGTATAGAATTGGCATGTGCCAAAGAATTCAAAGGAAGTGAGGAGTTTCCTTGGTTTGGCGGGCTACTATATTTATTGAGGACTACGGTACAATCTCTACCCATCTTACCAAGAAGAATTTAGTTTTCTCATGGGACTCTAAGTGTGAAGATGCTTTTATCAAGCTGAAAGAGTCATTGATTAGCGCACCTATTCTAGTATTACCTGATGGTACAAAGGCATTCACATTGTATACCAATGCTTGTGGTATGGGTTGAATGCGGTTTCGATGCAGGAAAGGAGAGTGGTAAGCTATGCTAGTCGATAGTTGAAAGTCCACGAGATCCTTCCCATGATTTTGAGTTAGCAGCCATTGTCTTTGCACTCAAATCATGGAGACACTATCCATTAGGAAAGTGGTTTGAGCTAAACATGGATTATAAGTCTTTAAAATATTTATTCTTCTAAAAGGATTTGAATCTAAGGCAGCAAAGGTGGATGGAGTATTTAGCATCGTATGATTTTGATATCTCTTATACTCCAAGCAAGGGCAATGTTATAGTTGGTGCCTCGAGTAGGAAGCATATGGTGTTGAGTCATATGTTCTTAGAGTGGAAGCACTTGGAGTTTATTTCTACATTTTATTTTCGACCATCGTCGGACATCACTCCGGAATCGTTAGCAACTTTGGATGTGTATCCTACACTTATGGACTGCATTAGGTTAGAAGCAAGATACAGAGTTATTGGATATTTTCGAGAAGCTTAGTAGAGGAGAGAAATCGAGTCATTTGAGGTGCTACACCATTGACTCAAAGGGGTGATTACGGAGAGATGGTGATTATGTGTTCCCCTTATTATGGATCTGACTAACATAGTACTGGCCGAGTCTCATCGTTCTAGGACAATCATTTATCATGGTGGAGATAAAATGTTCCAAGACATGAAGAGTCTTTTATTAGCCTGGTATAAAGAGGCATGTGGCAGAGTATGTGGCCCGATTAATGACTTGCTAAAGGGTAAAGGTAGAGCAGAAGAAGCCACGAGGATTGTTGCAGCCATTAGATTTTCGTAGTGGAAGTGGGAGAGTGTTTCTATGGATTTCATTGATGGACTACCTAGGAGTAGAAGGGGGAATGAGAGTTTTTGGGTTATAGTTGACCGACTGACCAAATGCGCTCATTTTGTTCCGGTTAGGAGTACGAGCATTGCTGCGTCTTTGGCGATACTTTACGTGAGGGAGATAGTTAGGTTACATGGAGTTCCTTCTAGCACCGTTAGCGATCGAAATTCGCTTTTCACCAGCGAGTTTTGGAAGAGTCTTCAGGAGGCTTTAGGCACTGAATTAAGTTTGAGTACCGCTTACCACCCACAGACAGATGGATAGACGGAGAGGGTGAATCGGGTGTTGGAGGACTTACTTTAGATGTGTATCTTAGATTTCAGAGGCTCTTGGGAGGATCACTTGCCACTAATGGAATTTACTTATAATAACAGCTAACATGCAAGTATTGGAATGGACTCGTTTGAGGCATTATATGGGAGGGCTTGTAGATCACCATCTCGTTAGTGGGACACTACAGATAGGATTATTCTTGAACCAGATACGGTAAGAGAGACACCAAAGAAGGTAGATTTGATCCGTAGAAGGATGCAAACATGCACGATAGGCAGAAATCTTATGCTTATAAGAGACACATAAAGTTGGAGTTTGTAGTGAGCGGCATGATTTTTGTGAAGGTCTCACCGCTTAGGAATGTCATGAGATTTGGTATATTGGGAAAGTTAGCACCAAGGTTTATAGGTCCTTTTACGATCATAGATAGAGTATGGAAGTTAGCTTAGAGGGTGATGCTTCCTGAGAAGTTAGCAGGAATACATGACATTTTCCATGTGTCACACTTATGAAAGTGTTTACATGATACAGTAGCTGTAATCGAGCCAAGTCAGCTAGAGGAGGTGAAAGTAGAGAGGGAGTCACTTGTTCGCCGTGCACCCACTCATCATGTGGAGAGACGACCCAGCGGAGAATATGTGGAAGCAGAGGAGAAGATCCGAGTTACCCACCATGAACTCTTTTTTGGTACATTTTCATTTTTTTTAAAATAAGTATAAACTACTTATGTGTTTAAGTTCTAGCTTGGTATAGTCCATAGGTAGGGAAATTGGATGCAAGGAATGGTTGCGAACATATCGTTAGACATTTTGGATAATGGTTGCTAATGAATGAATTTATTAGGTTGACCATTGCACATTTAGGCAAATATTTTCGATTTAGCAAACACTCACACCATCACTTGTCTTATTTTACCAAATTATTGTAAGTTGTAGAATTATAGATCTTAAGCTAATTAAACACTAGATGGGGGAGAATAGTGTTTTCTAACTTATGTAAATCTTTTTAATTTTTTTTCAAGATTAGTATTAAATCAAAGATTATCAACATAAAAATATACCAACAATTAATCAAAGATAAAAATAAAAGAAATAAAGTAAAGTAGAGAGTTGGAGAGAAGACACTAGGGATTTTATAATGGTTCGGATTTCACCTACATCTAGTCTCGTACAATTTCTTGTACAGAGTTCTTTTCAAATGCCTACTTTAAACGGGTAGCTAGTAAACCCATTACAGTCTCGATTTCAAGACTACAAGATACACCCTTCTGATTTTGGAGTTTACGGTAGACTCGCTTAATTTAAATGGGCTACAAGCACACCCACTTGATTTGAACAGGCTACAAGCACACCCACTTAATTTGAACGGGCTACAAGCACACTTAAGCAAACTCAAATAAAGTTGATAGTTTTTCCAAAGACAAATTCTTGTATTTTGTATACAATGGAACCTATAGCCACTTGAACAGCACTTTGATCTTTGATTGAGAGAGATGTTTCCAAAACAGTAAGAAAGTTGTATTAAATCAATACAATGAAGTATGTGTTGATTCTATGTGATTTTGAAGAAAATAGAGTATATTTTTCAATGGAGTTTTCAAGAGAGTAAAAGGAGAGAAGAAAGTAAGTAATTAGTTATTAAAAATTTTGTTTGCACCCTCCTTTATATAATAAATCAATAGATGTTCCATTCATGAAGAGTTGCGACAAATATACACTTTCTTTCAAAATTTGAAAAACCAATTGGCGATATGTATGTTGACATACCTTATGCCTATATGTTGACATATGCTTGTTAAAAATAAAAACTATTTTCTTTTAAATTGTTTTGAAAATATTATACTTTGTAAAATAATTTGATACTTTGTAAAATAGTTTGAATATAGTTTATAAACATTTTGAACTTTGAAAAACTTTTATAAAATATTTTAAAATATATTTTGGTTAAAAATATAAAAGATTGCATAACTAGAGATGGAGATCAAAGACTCTTATCAAGGACTTTAACAATATATGTTATGACTATATACATTAAATTATAATCTTGAGATCTTCATATCTTGGTCTTTGAAATCATGGGTCTTCGTATCATCTTTATCTTGAGTCTTTATACTGTACAGTCTTCGATTCAGCACTATATACTATATAACTTGGTAAAACATTAGTATCTATATTTTATATGATTATATATGGTTGTTGTCATCAAAATCAATAACTGAGGTATTAACAATCTCCTTATTCTTTATGATGACAACCATCAAATATTTTTGTATATAAAATATGTTTTTATATAACCCACCCACCCCCCTCGAGTTACATAACTCCCCTGAATATATGCATGTATATTTTATATTTTTCTCCCCCTTGTCATTAAAGAAATGAGTGAAAAAATAAAACTCCTCTTAAATGATACGCCAATAATAATGGGAATAAACTTCTTAGCTAAGATGATATTTACATCAAAATCAATACTTAATGTATCCAAATCAATATAAACTAGATGATATATATGAAATCAAAATTTAATTATGAGAGTATGGAAAACATTTCAATATGACATAAATGATATCGTTATATAATCCTAAGCATTCAAATTTGGCAAAGAAATTTGTACATAAAATTTATTACATAAAATTCATATATAACAAACCATAATAATTATGGGATTTAATCATAGCTTAATCACAATATTTGATAAGTGTCGCTATGTAAATGATCAAATTTATGTTTAATAAATTTTTTGAAGTAAATATTATTTTATTCTTATACATTATTTATTTCTAGAAAGACATGATAATTTATAAAAATAATTTTTTATTTAACCTAATATGCAAAGCATAAGTGAGATATGTAGAGTAAAAATAACATTAAAAATCATCACATAATTTTAATAATAAAAAGTACTTGGGAATAGCAGTAAGACCATTGATCATATGTTTTAGCGTCATCGCCGTTTTGAAATTTCTTTTTTCGTTGAATATCTTGATATGATTGATCGTATAAAAGGTCTCCATAGTCATTTTTTTTATCTTTCTCTTCTTATTGTGTGCAGTGCCTGAAGGAATATATCATATTTGTACTGGTATTCATACTATTTTGGATCCGTATAGTTAGTATTCCATAAATCGAACCCAATATTTTTAAGAGTTTATAATCATGAATGTTTAAATCATGAAAAAGCATGAAAGATTGATTACATACAATGAAAAACATAATAAAAATGAGATATTCTACTAAATCTTTTATTTTCAAATTTTGATTCAATACAAGCAGTTCTAAAATTAATTCATAACACTATTACGTGTGAGATTATGTGACTCTAACATATAACATAATGTATTTTGTGCCTTGTTCATTATTTAAATTACAAGTGTATTAATGAATTACTTGTGTAAAGACACTTAGTATTATGCATGTATAAAATAATCTTGCAAATCTAGTTCTTCTAGTCATAATAACACATTTGATGCTTGATCCACGTTCCATACACCAATCTTGCAAATCTTGTTTCAAGTCAAATTTTTGCAATACAAATTAAGATACATTTTACACATCAATTTTTAAATTCAACAATATGACATTAAAAACCATTTAACAATGAAAATACCTTATCAGTTGTGAAATGAATAGTTAGATCGGGAAATTCGTAAGGTAAATGATTTGAAGTTTGTCTACCTTGCCCATACTCCACATCCATATCATCTTGTTGCATCTAATTACCTTATCCTACTTCATTTAACTCATTTTGGTCTGACGTCAACTCAATCTGTAAATTAAAACTTTTACAATAAATTAAACATTTGATATAACTATTTGATAAGGGAGGACCACGCAAAATTCAAAAAACATTGAAATGCTATCGGGTATAATTGTTTTGTACAGTATATTGTCACTGTTTTATCATTTTTGGAAAGACATTGCCGATTTTATTTACAAATTCCAGTTTTTACTAAATGTTAAACAACACAATCATATCGATAAGTTATTTTTTCCTTGATGATTTGCCACCGTTTCGACCTATTCGGCCGTGCATTGTCATGGAATACAGAACGTATTAAAGTTATCAAAAACTTTTAATTAACTCATTACAAACTCAATCAATTTCTTCATCTTAATATGCAATGGAGACAAAGCTTACTAGTTTATGAGTCTCCATTTCATTATCTTTCTTCTTGCTGCTGTCCATCTCCATTTCCACTTCACTGCTATCGATGTGCATTTCACTTTCTCCTCCTCACCTGCCTTCATTCTCGTTCCTTTGAATTTCCATCAGGGTTTAGGTTTACATAAATGAAAAGATTAACCGTAAGGTTAAAAATGAGATTAGCAATAATTATTTTACGAAAAGATGATAATTTATGTACCCCTCGTGACATTTTAAAAATAATAATAATATTGATACCGTGTTATTGATAAGTGGGGTCCATCCTGTCAACACAAAAGTTTGTTTGCTCGAAGTTGGGCCGGGTGTTTCTAGTTTTTAATTGGTAGAGAAAGATGGCAAACTTGTCATTTCACGTAGTTTAATTTTGGGAATACATATACAACTAGTGTGAACCCGTGCTTCGCATACGGACTACACTTAACTTCTTATCATCATTGCTTTTTTACACGATTTATATGCTATATTGATTAAGAAAAATGTTTTTACAATGCTCAGCCCAATACTGCCCGATAGAAATAATATTTAATGGGAGGTATAATTTTTGCTAGATCTCTGATTGTTTAATTTCTTCAACGTCAATCAATTATAACGATCAATTTCTTGTTGTAGATGATCAAATCTGGATTATATATAGTTCATTTGCATACATATTTAAATTTTAGGCACTTTTTTGTAAGGTAAATCTATGCCACACGTCATTTTGAAAATATGATGTCATTGTAATAATTATATGAGTTTTCAGTTTTACATACGTACGATTTTTAAGTGACCTAAACACATTAACTACTACCACAGTCAAAATATAATATAAAATGAGTATAAAAATTAATAATCTTATATTGTACCTCATAAAAATAAAGTAAGCAAGTGTTCCAAATCACCTGTTATGAAGTAGCCAAATAAAAATCAATATATACACGCACACGTTTCATAGCAACACAAACATAAAATACCCATCTATTGTTTCCTCCTTAGTAGACGTATGTGTTTGATTTTAGTACTTATCTATTTCACATTGTTTATCCATTTTACATTGTGAGCGATACTTCTTCTCATTCTGAACACCTTCCACCATGTCCACATGCGTTGTGGTTTTTATTTGCCAGAGTTTAGATTGCTGAAAGATTTTAAATTATACACAAAAGCGTCATCCAAATAACATCCCTTTTCATATGACGTCAATAATACACCAGCGGCTTGTCTAAACATTTCATTCCTCTATCACCTAATATGTATAAGAAAATTTGTTACATTCTCTTAACATAGCTTGTCATCATAAGTACAGATATATTTGCTATCATCACTCTGCTGAAATTAAAAAATCATAAGATACACGCTAGGCATATGCTGGTATTCCTACTACTTTCCCTCTAGATAATTCATAGTTTGAATCACCCATAAAAATTAACTCAAAAATTATAAAATAAGTATATAACAAAACTTCGATTTTATTTACTTATTGAGGACAAATATACCTTCTGTACCAAATATACTGACAAACAAAACATTAATGTCAGAGCAAACCACTGGAGTAAAAAAATAAAGATTTTATACAAACAGTCCAACTGCAATAGTGCAATAGAAACTCTAAGCATCCATACACCATCCAATATCCAGAACCTGATAATAAAGACTTCAACTTAAAATAGAGGGATCATGCAAGCTTATGACTGTTGAATCTTGTAATACATACTGAACCTAAGTCTTGGTACTATCCTCATGTTTATGGAGGTGCACCTGTTGGTAAGATTGAGTAGAAATTTCAATTAAATGCACAAAATTTCACCCACCATAAAGCTTTTGAATAGGGATCCATGCCAAAACCAAGAGTGGACTGTACCATAAGGTGGTGAGATCCTGGACATACGATAATGCAAACATCAAAAAGGATGAAAGTTAGGTACATCACTTGAAATCCATTTGAGATATGACTCTGAAAAGAAAATCTGGAAACCCAAATAAAATTTCAAATATTGATGCATATATAACCTTTTTTCCTGATTTTGAGTATTGGAATATGTGGGCAATATCAAAGTTGATATATTTAATCATGGGATTAATTAAGTCCAGGCCTATATAACATTTACAAAAAATTCAATTTTAAACATAAGTTCATTACGAAACAGTTTATAAAAATTTTATCATAGAAAACTAACATCTGCAACCATGTAATTTAAAACTTTTTTAGTAATTTTTGTACGTTATATCACAAACTTTCTTTCAGTCAACCTCACATAACCAATGTCCACCACATGTACCCATCTTTGAGAGTCTCACTAACAAATGGTTTTAATTGAGTTCTCATAAATAATTAAACCGGCAACAATGGAAAATAAAAATATTTTTGACTTGCAATTCCCCTCTCGTGTGAACGGTATCTATAAAATACTTTGACAAATGAGCTACTAAATGCAATTATTTGTCAAATATTGCAAATTACTATAAAAATAACTTTTAAAACTATAAAAATAATAAAACATGCATTGTTACACTAAAAATACTATAAGTTAAGCAATTTAACGCAATTATTCGTTAGAAATGCAAATACCAAAAGCAAATGGGTAAATCATTTTTTTATGTCTGTCCTCTTACTAAAGGTACACAGATCTAAAATACACATGATTGAACATCATTTACTTCTATCCATTGCTTGTAAACATTGTATTATTATTGAATATTAATATTATTTTGGTTGATAAGTAAGACAAAAACCATGATCTGCTTAAGAAAAAAAGGATATTTTTGACAAAACTATTAAATAGTGTCGTACAAATCAATTAATCCAATATTGATAATACATAAATAGTTAAAATACAGGATAAGTTACATGTAATACACATTTCTATACAAATTTGTACTACTTAAGAAATAAGTTAAAAAAGTAATAGCATAATTAATAGCCATCAGATAGTATGCAATGATATGAAGTTAGTTATCAGAGCTGCTATGATATATACCATAATAAGTCTTCACATGAAAAATCAAATAACAATTACATAAATTTATTCAGCGAGCAAGATAAGATGGTATCATACTTTGAAGAAACACTTCTGTAAACATAAATAAAACCTATATTCAGTTCCCACATCTATGAAATATCATAGTAAATTGAACTTTTATCATGTAGACGTTTGAGTTTTTATGCCTATTTAAGACCAGTGCAATAATGCAGGGTTGGATGGAAAAGAATGTCAAAAAAAGCCTAAAAAAATGTAACACTCACTGTAAGATATTTACACCTTTCTGTTCATTTGGTTCGCATCAATATGTAACATTCCTGTTGACATAGATATGGTTTAAAGAATATTAAGCTAGCATAAAAACCCGTTAACTGATAATATAAAATTGAATTCATTTAACTTTTTCAAATCAATTTACATATGACCCCTGAAGCAAAAGTTATATAGTTAGAACTTATAAGGTACTATTTTCAACTTAGTATTGCAGGTCGATCATTCAATTTCACATTGTTATATAATGATATCATCGGTTAAAAAGCTGTATGATCAATAACAATTATATAAAATTATAATATACTGTATGTCAATAATAATTTTATGCAATGCTCCAAATAATTTTTACAGATAATACAATTTGAGGAAAATAGGTGCATAAGTTCCCTAAATTTAGGATCAATTTCTGTTAAAAAAATGGTGTATAAAAGTTCAAAGTTGGGATTAAATAGATGCAAAAGTATACCTAATAGAATGTATAGTATGACTCACATTTTGGAAAAAAGGTACGCGAAAGTATATAATTTAAATACTGAAATTGATAATGATGTTCGAGAATTAAGACAGCGAAAACCCATTAGCATAAAGTTAAAATAACACATTTGAAGTTGGTCAAAACAACACGCAAGTAGTCTTCCCTTTGCGAGTTTGTAATACTTCAACAGTTTTAGATTAATGGCAGCTCAAACTATGCTCAGAGCTCTCAAGCTCCGTTGCTCTTCATCGTCAACATGCTACCCCTTTTCTCGATTTGTGAGTATTATCTTGATTGCTCCTTTTATTTTGGTGTGTGTTATTAAATGTGATGAAATACGCACACTATAATTAACAACAGATTTAACGAATACGATATTGTGATCCAACCCCATTTTAACGCAATTTCAGGTAATACTTATTTGATACTGTAATGCTATGTGAATCGAATCAAAAATTAAGTCTATTTATGCGATCTAATTTATTTGCAATATTTTCGATTGATTGCTGTGTTTGTTCTATGCAACTATCATTATATTCACCGTATTAACAATAAAACTGATGTAGATAAGTACATTAGTGCTTGCAGAACATGAAAGTGGAGTCGTCAAACCATCATCCTTAAGTGCAGTAGCAGCTGCAGGATCCATAAGCAAAGAAAATTCCATCTCTGTCCTTTTGGGTGGTACTGGCCCTACTCTTCAGAAAGCAGCAGCGCATGCTGCATCGTGTCATCCTTCAGTCTCACAGGCACCTTCCTTATGCCCCATTTTAATCTGCTGTATCAAAATTGTTCAACACTTAATTGTAAATTCAACAAATAGGTTAACTACATCCACAATGCATAAATGAAATAGGATCCAATATACCTACGAATAGAAATAACAGACAGAGGATTTTATATATGAATTAAAAATAACATCAGATTTGTACTATTAGAAATCTAAACCCTTAACCATCTTCAAATGGGATTTTATTGAACACAGTACAGTAGTTTGAACAGAAAACGAACGAAACTTCTTTAAGAACGATTCATAATCGACGATGAGGGATTGAAGATCCAAAAGCATAGGCAAAAAGTACAGCTTACTATATAGCATATGAACGCATATTCCACAAAACACGTTAACCAATGTAATCGAAACCCCCAGGTTACTTGAGAGAGTAGGGCGACAATGGTACGTGCCTTGGAGTTGATGAAAGGCGAAGGTGGACTGTTGGTAACTCCGGCAAATCAGGCGGCGGTGAGTCAATGGGTATTGAGGTGAAGCCATAGTTTCAGATTCAAAGTGGCTTGGCAGGATCATTGGTTTATCTAGGCGATGGGAGTCGGAGAGTTTATCTAATATTAGGGTTAGGATAAGAATTTGGAAACCGAAGGCGGTGATAGAAGAAGAAAAGAAGCAAACGCGACTGTTGAGTTTAAATTTTACAAAATATCTCGGGAGCCCTTAAAACCAAACTGGGTAATCTATACGTGTGACTGTTCGGTTGCCAAATTTCAAAGAGACCTCTGTGAGCTTTAAAGTGAGCTCACTAATAATAATATAATATGGATTAGTCTAAAGATTCGTTGGAGATTATCTAGGGACATGTATGCTACCGGTCCACTTTCTTCGTGACCACCTCCAAAATATCACCATCATCGTCACTTCTCCCTCCAAAATTAATCAGACTTTTCTCAAAACCCTTGCCCTTGTCAGTCTTTTCTACTGCGGCGATCCAAAGCGGAGCTCCATTACTCAATCTCTGTGTCGTAACATTTTCTTACCCCTAACTTCAAATTTACACTTATGCCTTTTCGTTTCTTATTTATGAGCTTTTTCCTTTAATACGAATTTGATAGCGACCGGATCTTTTAGGTGTTATTATCTGTGTATAGTAACTGAATATTGAGTGTTTCGGTAGATGGAATAATTTTTATGCCGTTATGTACATGGGGTGATTAACTTAGGTACGAGGCACTATATTGGTATGTGTGCTGATTGATTTGAGGAATGTGTATGAACCTGTGTTTTTTCTAAGGTTTCGTGGTACATTATTGTTTTTGTCTGATGGATTTGAATGTTGAGCGTCGATGAAGAGCACCCTGCTTGTGATTTTTATGCCAGTCTGCTAGTTGAGTTGCATTGTATTATTAAATATTTGTCTACGTGTGCTTTTGTTTGTGTTGAAAAAATGAGCCTAGCTTGGTCTGATTAGTGTTCATAATGATGGGTCCAGGTAAAGTAATAAATTATATTGGATGAGTAAGCATCGAATACTTAAGCTTTGAATGTGCCTGTTTGCATGCAACAACCTTTTGGTTAATTGGAAAAAGGGTGACAAGAATGTTTGAAAATAAATTTTGCAGTAAGTGTTCAAAACTATATAATAGTTTTCCAGAGCTTCTTGTGCAATCAAAAAAACTAAATAGAATACATACTAGTGTTTATTACAATCTTTAAATATTGATTGAGCATAGTGATTTGTAATCTTACTATTATCATTTCTGATCACATTTTCTATTTTCAGATTCTTATTTTCAATTCCAAGTAAACTGTCATTTTTCACTCTCTTAATTATATTTAAAAGAGGAATATTAAGATTTTGTTTATTGAAAAACTAATCGTATTAGACCTGATCAAAACTCATAATAGGCACGATAATTGCTCTAGTTTCCTTGTCAAAATGTGATTTCATCTTTTGACTATTTGATGTTATACTAGATAAATCCATTTAGAATTGCAAAAATCATTATTTATTTTATAAACATGGAGGTAGTATTATCTTAATTTTTGTTTAGTTAAACATAAAAGGTCCAATCAGAACTTTCGAATAAGTAAATAAACAATTAGTTTACCGTTCAACACTCAACATTCAACATTTAGTAGAAAGCAGTTATAACCACCGTTGTAAAAATCCTTCTAGGCTTCCGACTAGGTCCTGCCTAGGCACTAGGCGAGGGTTACTGTCCAACGATTTGCCTAGGCCCTCCTAGACAAGCTTCATTGCCTCATGTGAGAATTTAAATATGTATTTAGGCATTAACTAGCCATGATTTAAGGTTTAGCGCCATATACAATCATCAGTGTGCTAGTTTTAGACCGCCTTTCTTCCTTGGCTACTCCAAAGCACATCCAAAATTCCAAACCCGAGCTTCCGTCGTCGGCCCTTGTCATTAGACCACTATGCTTGTATCCTGCGGCCTTGACTCTCATTTCTTTTGCTGGTGGCGAACAACGCAGCTTGCGTAGCGGGGATGCCCAGGGCCCGGCCTGCAAAATTTCAATTTCATCGATTGACAATAAATAAAACTCTAATTTTTTATTCAAAATATACGATTAATCCAAAACGCATAGATACGATTAATCCTTGATTAGTCTCAATCTAAACGATTAATCCCAAATCCATACTTACCATCTAGCGGTCGCCTAGCGATTTTCACAATCTTGATTATAACTAGTTTAATTTTAGACAAATAAAACTTTAGTCATAATTTATGTGTCAAAATGTTGGTCACGTTCTTTCATAGGCCATGTCTTTGACCCCAAACTTGAGTGTCCCTATGCACCCAACCATGTATCTATCATCACATCGTTACTAAACCTCATTGTTGAATAGTAAATAAAACATCAATGAGCATAGGTGGGGGTGCGCATATACTGGTTCTAACCAAATAAGCCAACCGAACAAAATATGTTTTTGGTCCATTCAATTTTATTGGTTAATTTGATGGGTTTGATATTCGTTTTCACATTTATTTCGGTTTCTTTTGTTGATTTTGGTTTCGAATATTGTAAAACCGAACCAACCAATTAAACCAAACATACACTCAAATCAGACCATAATTATCGATGTCGATCTTATTATTTATATATTATTATCATTTTTAACAGTATTACTTTTCTTTCAAATAATGTTAATATTAGAGGAAGGGTAGTTTGTTTTTAGAAATCTATCTTATATAAACAACCAATAATTAAACCAACCACTTCGAACTGATTATTTTCAATCTAGTTGGTTTTTGTTTTGAAATATATAGCTTCGTTTGGTTCGGTTTTTGTTTGTTGAACTGTTAATCTGGTTTTAATATTTCCTATCGGTTTCAAACCGAATCAACCATTTGTTTGCCCTTACACATGAGAACGCAAAAATATGAATATGATCCAAACTCATCATAGATAGAGATTTGTCATACTCTAGCATTCAATAAACCTGTTTAATAAATTCAAGCGCATAAGTATGTCAGTACTGGTTGTTGCTGGTTGCTGGTTTTGTTTGTTTGATACAAACTGTTGCTTTTTGCTTCTTTTGGCTGTGTGCTTGGGTTTAGTTTCTTTAGATGTTGTATATTTTGGCTGTGATGTAGCAGCTCTTTTTGTTGTTGATAGTTTATAGTTTGTTTGTTATGTAGCAGCTCCTTTTGTTGTTGATAGTTTATATTGTTTGTTATGTTGGTATCTTTGGGCAGATGTTGTATGTATGAGTGTTGTTTGTTCGGATGTTGTTCTTTGTGTTTGTGGTGTTAACTCTATGTAATATTTGTGGTAGTAATGATATTTATAGGCTGGGAATTCTTCCCATCCTTTTCCTAAAAAAAAAAAAAGTATGTCAGCACTTTTTTTTATTGGAGTGTAACATTGTTATTAAAAATCTTAAAATCTTATGATTATGCATTTTGGATCGGAACTCTCCCTTTACGATTCGATTTTTATTCCGATTCAAACTTAGTTAAAACCGCAACTTAAAAAAGTGACTCAATCCATACTAATATGTTTAATATACTTATTTGGATCCACTATTCCAATTTTAATGTTTTGTAAACAAAATAAAAGTGGAACGGAATGAAAATTGAGTTCTAGGTTTAAATTAGAAGCTCAAATGTCAAAATCAATTCAAAAATGTGTACAAAACTTAAAAATATAGGTCTTTTGAATCTATGATTTATGATTTAAATCCTATATCGATTTAAAGCTTGAACTTTATGACCTACGATTTAAATTCCATCTTAAAAACCTTGGAGTGTAATACCAAGGGAGAGACTGTATGATCCACTGCCTCATGTGTTAAAGAAACAATGTCTTCTAATTGAGTAGTGCTTTATGGAATGTAAAAAGTCCTCCAATTTCTACAATAAAGATTGTGATGATTTCGTCTAACACGCAAATCAGGAACAATATAGAAACTAAAAAACAGGACCTTTTCTTTTATTAGGTGTTTGATTTCATGATCCAGGCATGAATTAATTTTAAAGCTTGTTTATTAAACAGTGTAATGCTCACATAGAAGTCAGCAGTGGACTTTCATGTTGCATTAGCAAAATAAAATAAAATAAAATAAACAGATAAAGACATTTGAATTGTTTGTCTGTTGACTCATTTTTTGAGCAACAACTTTGACCTAAGCAAACCAATTCAACTGTAATTTATTTTATTTGAAAATTCAGATTGTGATGACGGCAATGATTAACCTTAGATTTATAGTTTATTCCAACTTTTGTTCGCATTACCTCCACTAGATGTGTAATTCTAATGTACTCGCTGATTATGCTCTTAAACTACACAAGCGCTGTAAAAAGAAAGGAGGCAAAACTTAATAATCTAAAGTCTAAATTATGATGTAATCTGAACGAGTTGCTAACTTTTCTGTGGGTTTCAAAATTGATTATCGTTAGCAGTACCGTCCTATTCGTATAAGAAGCGATCATAAGACATAAGTATTGTCACAGACAGTTTTGTCTTTTTACCATCAGCAATACACGCACTTTTATTGTGATCATGGAAATGTTCATTTTTTTTACATGTGGAATCATATAAATATGCTCAAATTTCTAAAGTTTCTTGCTATTCGACTTGTATAACATTAAAATTCTTTTTTGGTTTTCTGATTGAGTAAAGATTGGTGGAGTGTCATTTATTGAAAAGAAACACTTTTGTCTAACTTCTTCCACTCTACATGCCTTGCACTTATTTTGGATGCATGGGAAAAAAATCTCTAAAATCAACCTTATTACAAGGTTCAAAGTGTAGATAATGGAAAACCAACATATCAAAGTTAACTCATTAAATTTTTGGCGTTTAATTCAGAAAATAAGTTCTGCATGTTTAATTAGCTTCACTTCAATGCTGAATACTTTGTTTGATATTAGGTATTAGAGTCCAGAAAATCTAATTATCTTAACTTCAAAGTTAAAATCTTGCTGCTTTGTTAACCACTCTGTCCCTTTTTACTCTACCACAATTATTACACATAAATTTGCAGTATTGTTTTAAGTTGGCATAACCCATAGCTCGGAAGCCTAATGGTTCAAAAATTCACGTGGAGTGGCCATTTGAACGTTAGTGTTTCAAAATACCTTCATAAAAAATGGTAGACCCTTTCTACTTTGGGGCAACCTAAATTAAGGTTTACATGCACAGAGTTCTAGGTAATGCATATTCAGATATACACACACATAGGAATATATATATATATATATGTTTGATATTTTCCTCGCAGTTTCTTTAACAAAATAAACAAATTCAAATTTCCCTCCAACGTTTCAAATTATAAAAGGACTCCTTTTTAAACTTTTATTTTCAAAACAACTCCCTGTTATGCATTCTTACAACGCAACATACCTAAAAATTATTATTTTTCCATTAGAATTTCTTGTACTATGTTATTAAATGAAATAATGTAGGATCATAATGATACAACTTATTAAATCTCCACATTTATTATTATTATTATTATTATTATTATTATGGTTTGTTGATTTCATTTTATATTGCACTTTTACATTGCAATCTGCTGAAACTTGTGAATTTATTTATTTTTACAAAAAATCTTGCATTGTGTAATTAAATTAAAATAACATATTATATGAAGATAATTGTTACAAAACTAATGTGTTCGCAATAATATATATATATATATATATATATATATGTTTGTGTAATTCTAATTGCTTTTATCGTATGTTACATTTTTTGCAGCGCAACCTACCTGGTGATTGCATTATTATACTGCAAGGTGCACAATAATTTTAAATTTGTAGGTTTTTTTCTAAAATAACTTGTGTAATATCTATAAAAATGATACATTTCATGCAATTAAATGATATAAACATACTAGATATTCAAATATTATCAACCGTGCAATTTTGTTTGCTGCATCACACACTATATTTTAAGCAGTGCAAGCGACTTAAATCATCATATTTGCACTTAATTTGAAGATTTTAGGTTCAGATTTGAATTCTGATTATTAATTTTGTATTTTGATAAATTTGTATGTGATTTTATTTTAGTAAATGTAAGGGCTTAATGAGTGGCCTCCTCTCCATTAAAATTTCTTGTACTATGTTATTAAAAGAAATAATGTATGATTATAATGATACAAGTTATTAAATTTCCAGAGTTATATTGTTTTTTCAGGATTCGATGATTTCGTTTTACATTGCACTTTTACAATGCAACCTGCTGAAACTTGTGAATTTATTTATTTGTACAAAAAATCTTCTATTGTGTAATTAAATTAAAATAACATATTAAATGAAGATAATTGTTATAAACTAATGTGTTCGCATTAATATATATGTTTGTGTGATTCTGATTGCTTTTATCGTATGTTACATTTTTTGCAGCGCAACCTACCTATCACCGATTTAGATGATTGCATTATTATATTGCAAGGGGCATAATAATTTTAAATTTGTAGGTTTTTTCTAAAATAACTTGCATAATACCTATAAAAATGATGCATTTCATGCAAATTAAATGATATAAACATACTAGCTATTCAAATATTATCAACCGTGCAGTTTTGTTTGCTGCATCATACATTACATTTTAAGCAGTGTGAGCGACTTAAATCGTAGCTGTTGCACTTAATTTGAAGATTTTTTCAAATTTGAATTCTGATTATTAATTTTGTGTTTTGATGAAATTGTATGTGATTTTATTTTTGTAAATGTGAAGTGGATAATGAGTGCTCTCTTCTTCTTGAGGATCCCTCAGGAAAAAAGTAACAGAAAGATTTTGCATATTGGTGTTCTACAAACCAACCCCCCTCCCTCCCCCAACCAAACCTCTCCCTCTCCCCCCCTCCCCCCCCTCCCCCCCTCAAAAAAAAGGGAAACGGAAAGAAAAGAAAACCCACCTACAGATAACATATATATGTAATACTATAAAAGAGGGATCCATAGCCCCGTGCCTGATCCAACCAAAATTTGGGTCCTAGGCAATGGTAATGTAATGTAAGATAAGTTTTATATTTGGTCCCCAACAACAATAAAATAATGCATTATTAATAAAGTTGGTGATGGAAGGACTTGAATCTTGCACAACTAGTTCACAAGACAAACGGTTTACCATACAAACCACCTACAGCTCTTTTTAATATCCACTATGCTCTATTCTTTATAATAAAATTTCTGAAGTTGGGTCCTTCCCTTGAATTGGGCCTCGAGCCATCGTCCTACTGACCTAAACCCATGGCCGTCCCTGTATAGCCCCTTCAGGTTTAGTCTTTTACGAATCCTTTTGTTTGCAACCATTGGATTTGAGAAATAAATGGATGAATTTCATGATACTCTCTCATGCTTTATCATTTTCCATCTTTTACATCATCATGAGATTCAGCGAAGGGGTTAAAACTTGAAAAGGCTATATTAATATACATGATGGGCTAACTTCAGTCATAAATAAACTTGAATTTGGTGTTTTGATTTGAGTGCATAAACTTTTATGGTTTTTTTTTCTCATTTTCTTTTCTCTTTAAGGCGGGAGGTGGAGCCTTGGCGCAACGGTTAGGTCATCCGCATTGGTGATCTGGACGTTCAGGTTCAAGTCCGGAAACGGCCTTTTTGCAATGTGAGGGAAAGGCTGCGGACATTATCGACCTCCCAAGAGTCCGCTACCGTGTGAGAGCCTCGTGCACTGGGTTCCACCCTTTTTCTTTTCTCTTAAGATGGGCTAGAGAAAAAAATATGTTTCAATGATATTCTTAGTAGTAGTACTGTAGTATACAAAAAACAACATTTGCAATAAAATTAAATAGTTAGTTTTCAGTATATACAGTGAAAGTCATCTGTGGTAGTTCTTAGAAAACTAAATTTGCAGTAAAACAAAGGGTGCCTTTGTTTGCAATATGTAGTATTTAATAAGAACAAAATAAGCGATGGGAATATTTACAAATTGTTTGTTTACAATAAGCGTTCAAAACTTCCAGTTTAATTTCAGTAAGTGCTATACTAGTGCTTATTATTACAACTTTGGTTAATGATTAGTTTTTCAATCATGCTCTTAGATGGATCGTAAATTAAAAAATTTAGGTACTGACTGATTTTGGATATATTTTCCTTACTATTTTTCCAGTTTCTCATCACATTTTTTTCCTTCAGATTTTTCCTTTCTAATTCCCAAAAATTGTCGTCAATTTTCTTATAATTTAGTGATTATTTTATGAAGAAAAAAAAATTTTGTTTGATCAAATTTCATAATATTTTTCTACATTTTATCAAAATACGGTTTCGCTTTTTTGAATATTTTATTTATTTTGAACGAAAACATTTAAGAAATATTTCTATATATTTACAGATATGGCAGGGTTATATTGTTACAATTATTTTTTAATTTAATAAAAGAATGTCCATTTAGAATCTTAAAAAGATGTAAACAAATAGCTGCTTTAATATTAAGTAGTCAGCATTCATAAGTAAAGAGTCAGCAGTCAACAGTCAGTCAAGAGCAAGAATTATAACAGTTAGCATTAGCACTGTAAACAAACACAACCTAAATGAATATTAGGCTTCACGTATATGTATTCAGTAGAAGCTTAGCTTCATTACATAGTGTATAATTACTACTTGCATAAATATTAGGCTGCCTTGTGCAAATTTTGTCTACCAACTCACATCCTTTGTTATGATGACCATCTAGGAATTTTGGTCAATGGACTGTAAGAAGATGCACAAGCCACAAAAGAACTTTGGACGTGGATGCAAAATGGAGGGTGCAATAATGATGTCAAATCGAACTACAAAGCAAGAATGTCTTGCTAAAAGGATTTTTGGGCTTCCCCCTAATATGATTAACTTTACCGAAAGAATAAAAGCTGGTATGCTATTGTTTCTCTTTGAACACGAGGAGAGAAAGCTTTATGGGGTATTTGAAGCTACTTCTGATGGTGCAATGAACATAATACCAGATGCATTTCAATCTCAGGGTAAATTATTCCCTGCACAGGTATGTCTCTACAGTCACTGGATATGTATATTTGATGTTTATTGCTCAATTTTGCCATATATCATGGTTCTCGATATATTTCCGGTTTGTGTGTTAACACCCATGAATTAGAATTTTAAGATGCGAAACTATGATATATTGTTTGGCTTTGATACACAGACAGAAAATTTTGTAATGTGTTTTTGGAACATTAATTTTGATCGAACTAATTTATAAAAAATATTCATCCAATCATGACAAGCACAGATATTTGGGATCCAAATGGTAATTTGTAAAAACTTCCATGGCATCGTTTTCTTTTCCATGTTTTATTGCATTCATCTGGTTGTATGGATCAAGTACTTTTGTCCTGTTATGATATGAGGGTATCGGTCTTTAATTTACTTTCCAAGGTGATTGATTTACATAATATGTTTTGTACATTTAGGTTCTTTTTCGAAGGGTTTGGATGTGCAGGCCATTACGTGAGGACGAGTTCTGTCATGTAATCATAGACAACTACTATTCCCCCAAAAAATTCGACTTTGGTTTATCATATGATCAGGTTTCGCCTTTCCTTGGATAATGTTTTTTTGTTTTTTTTTTAACAATAGAATCTGCTCTAGTTGTAAATTTATCACATGTTATCGTTGCATTGATACCTGTTCAATTTACAGGTGTTCAAGCTTGTACAACTGTTCTACGTAAGAAGAATAAAAGTAAAACAAGACCTACACTACGTTCCAAACAAGATCATTAGAATGTTTCAGAAAGATTATGGCAACAACGGTAAAAGCTCAAGGCCCTTTGAGAAAATTCTGAAACCTCACCTCAGCGAGCACGAACTTGATTTGCATCCAAATGTTGCACAAGACAATTTGGAAATTTCCCCTTCATCCAAGGACCCTATTTCTAATGCCGATTCTTCTAATGCAGCTGATGTGATCTTCGATCGTTATGACCCAACCAATCCTAAAATTGATTTCATTCAAGAATCAAAGTACGAAAAAGAGCACAACGTTTGTTATGACAGCACTGAGGAAAATAACAAGTCAGACATGAATGCTTCAACATATGTTGTGTCCAACAAATCAGAAGAGTGTCATCCATCCATTATAACGCCCAAGCTCCGATCTGACGTTGAGGTCAAAAGAACTAGCGTCTTCTCAAGACTGTCTATGAATCCCAGTGTTGCGATAAAGCGTAATTTTTTTACAGAATCATCCAAAGAACCGAAGAAGCTTGAAAGCAGTACTCGTAGGAGATTGATCTCCATGTTGACTGAGAAAAGTGCAATTAATGAGTCTTTTGCTGATACTAGACCAAGCTTTAAGAAGATGAGAGAAATTGAAGAAAGAAATAGACTTGAAGATGGCTCTAAACATGCCGAAGCTGAGACTAAAGTTGTTCCCTGTGCAGAAGCCGAGACTAAGGTTGTTCCCTGTGATGAATCGGTATGTGAGAAGAATAGTTTGCCTTCTGAAAGTAGTAGTTCAGGCAAGGTTGCTTCTGATAATACTGAAAAAGGTGTTAGTGGTCTTAAGAAAGAAGTCAAGAGTAGAAACTTACTTTGGTTTCTACAAAAGACTAGGGACCTTGAGACAAGCATTTGTTAATTATAGCTAGCTTTTCAAGGTAATTATCCTTACAGCGACTTCAACATTCTCATGTTGCTTTATCAAACTTTGTTTACTGTTAGCACAACCAGAAGAAAAAAGAAAAAAAGAAGAGAACTTATCATACTTTTGGGAAGCGGAAAAAAACAGGATTTTTTTTTCTTTTTTCTTTTTTGGGGTTCTCTGTGTAATGTTCTTTTTATTGTTTTATATGTACTCCTGTTCGTGGATTATATTGCTTGTGAATAAGTGGTTTAAGCCTTTGTTATGAGATATCTTCAGTTATGGCTGATGAATGGTTTCTCTATGAGTGGTTTGCTTTGTAATCCTCCAAATTTTATCTTATTTAGTTGGTTTTCCTTGGTAGATACTCGAGGATAATTTAATTAAGCTTGGATTTTTATAAGCAGTCTTCTTCTATTGTTAGTAGAGGATTAGATGGTATATTCTCTTGACCTACTCAGTTGCTGTAACGACCCGTAATTTTTGACTATTGTAAGTTATTAAATTTAATGAAATTATTGGATAAATATGGATAAAAATAAAATATAATGATTTATTAATATTGGTTTACTGGATAATTAAATTGTTTAAAGCTAATATTAGAAATTATTTGAATAATTGAATTCTTGAATTAATGCGAACGAAAATGGTATCGAAAATTGATTTAAATTTTATTTAAATATGAATGAAGAAGGTTAACATTTAAAATTGGATTTAAATGTGAATAATAAAAAATTGGAAATTTTATATTTTAATTAACGAGTAAAAATAGCCATTTTGGCAACTGTCTCGAATTTCGACGAAACTAATTTCATCGAATCCGTAATAGTGAGTTATTGTAGGATTTTAAGTTTCGTAGCGATCGGACTTGTCGTTTGGCCATATGAGCTTAAAACGTATAGAAATCAATATAAGGAATTCGATAAAATTTATCGACTTTAAAAAGCTATCTTTTGCATACGATTGAATTAGGTCTCGAGACTAGTTCCATTGTGTTCGGAATGGGGGTAAATATTATGAATGCCAGACGGCACGCTTCGTTTGGAGTTCATGATTTCACGGGCAAATCGAATCAGATATTTTCTTATTATTATAATATATATATATATATATATATATATATATATATATATATATAATATCACAATACTGATTCCAATTCCTACACTTCAGCCCATATTCCTTTTTCCCCTTCTCCTTTTTATTCGAATCACGGATCTAACGAGAGGGGAAAAAAACAACGCAGCCTTTAAAAAAATATCAAACGCGATTAGAGGAAAAAAGAATTCTCGTTCGAGCTTGGCAACCTGGGCAACGTCATGGTGGGGAGGTGCAACCGTGATTGGGGTTTTGCAAGGTAGACTCGCGAGCACGCTGACGAAGGTAAGGGAATCGATTGACCTAGCGATGCCTGTTCACGAGCTGATGACGTTTTTAGGTTGAGTTGCGACCATGTGGAGGAGCAGTTCGGGCGACCTGATAGCGTGAGGTGTTGTAATAGTATTGTTAGGCTCGTAGTGGAAGGGCTGGCATTTCGGTGGTGGCTGAAACAGCTAGAGACGATTGAGTGGTGATGTGATGATGAACTTGGAGTGTGCGAACGTGCTTGGGCTGGAAGTTGGAGTGCGTGTTGCTTGGGTAGGAGCATGACCTGAGAATTGAGGTGAAGAGTTTGTTAATTTTGTTTGCTAATTCAGTCAATAATGTTAATTATTATCATATCGCTAATCATCGCGAAATTTTGCATACGAGGTCCGTTTCGGATGAAACAAATCACGCTGGAATCATATCGACGAAGGCTACGGCTTGAAGTGGAAGTGAGATTTATTTGGAACTGAAATTATTTTCAGTTTCAAATAAAAGGTGTGTTTTATAAGCTCACAATTGACTAATTTAATTTTTATGTTAATTAAATTATATCGTGAAGTGATCTAAATTATTGATAGTTGTTTGATAAATTTAATTGGCATTTAAATTGACATCTGAATTAATTGATAGAATTTGGATTGACGGTTAAATTGAAATAGAATTAAACTGCTAGTAAAAACTCCCGATATTGATAACTATGGAATTATTGTTAATTTTATCGACTGTTTGGATGATTGATTGTGATGGATGCTATTAGTTGATATTTTGGACAATTTGGATGTTTATTTATTTTTAATATATCATGTTATCATCCTGTATATTATTTACAGTTTATAAAACTGTAAATTGAATTATTTCGAATAAATTAAGAAATAGGTTGAAATGATATGTACCTATGGCATTTATTTTGGATTGAAATGATATATATCCATCCCTGGAATTAAATTGAAATAATTGATTCACTTGGCCATAGGATAGAGAATTATATACGGACACCGGATTAGTTAAATTAAATGATTTTAAAATTTTGATTTGAAATTATTTAAATGATTTGGTTTTAAGAAATAAAATCGAATTTATGGAAATCGATTTATTTTTGAATTGGAACTCGGAATGTTGAAATTTAAATTTGAAACAGGAATTGTTTAATTAATCGAAGTTAAGATTTTTAAGTTATAATCGAAATATGATGTGAATTTCAGAAAATTGTTTTAAAAGATTGGACTTTTATTCGAACTTTGAATATTGCAAAGTAAAAGTGATATAAAAAGATATTTCGAAATTGAGCTCGAAATTGAATTATATTTGAAGATTTGGATTTTTAATTGGATATGGAAGGAAAATTTGATTTAAGTGTTTTGAATCGATATTTTGAAAATCGAACTCGAAATTGATATAAATCGAAATGGTTTTAAATTTGGAATTGGAATTGAAATTGAAATTAATTTGGAATTGAAGTAAAATTCGACTTGAAATCGGAATTGAATCGATTAAATCGAAATGGAAATTGGAATTGATTTGAATTGGTAAATTTGGAATTTGATTCGGTTTGACTTTGAAACTAGTTTTAAATAAATTATTTTAGTATAAACGGTTTAAAATCTATATTCTTTAAATATTCAAATTATTTTGATTTTTCAAACTATTTTACTATATAAACCATTTTTAATACTCAAACTATTTTCTATTAAACTATTTTAACTATTTAATTATTTTAAAACTATTTAAATCATTTTCCTAAAAATTCAAACTGGTCAAAATGGTGTATCTTGGATTTAAATACGAATTGGGTTAAAGTGAAGTTATAACCTAAATTGTAATTCGAATCAAATTTCAAAGTGAAATCGATATATCGAACTGAATTGACATTTTGAAGTAAAATATGATTTTTGAAGCGAATATGGTAATTTCGAAATGGATTGATTTTGAAGTGAATATGATATTTTAATATCAAATACGAATTGTTTTCGAAATGTAAAAGAACCAACCGGTGTGTAAAACAACGTTTGGTTGTTAAAGAGACCGGAGCCTCTTATTGACATACTCTCCGTCAATATTGGAACCACTTTAACAATTGTGTACGTGGTGGATGATTTCCAGAATGTAGTGGTTGAATTGGCGAACGTTTGGTGGAATGAAGTAAGAGAACGATGATGGATAGATTTGACACTCGTGTCATAATTAAAATGACTAAAACAGGAGCCTATGTCTGGCCAATGAGGTTAGCTACCTCTAGCGACGTTGATCCCTCGTATTACTATTGTGATTTCGTATTCGATGGGTTCACCTTTTCGTTTGGATTGATTGTCGTGGTCGTCCACGGATGGGTTACGACCAGCCAGAAAGGGTAAACTAGTAGAATCCTACCTTGGGCATTGCCTCACGTGCCTTGTCATATTTATCCCTATACGAGCCCATTACGACTTTGGTTTAGAACTGTACAAATGTGTTAAGGTGGATCAATGTAAAGCCTTAATGCTATTTTGATATTTATTTTACTGATAGACATTATCTATTATAGCGTATACTATTATATATAAATAGTTTAACGGATCCTTAGGAGATGGAAAATCTCGTAACATCTCTTAAGTTATTGCACTCATATTTCATGATATTGATTTGACTTACATAAGAGTATTTTAGTCCTGATTCGATGTTTTGTCTTTTCATTACGCTCGGGTCAGTCCTGAGTTTTTTTCCAGCGTATTGAAGACTATTCTCTGGAGGACGAAGACGAAGTTTTGGTATATTACTATTATTATTATCCCATGCATCATGATATTCTGTTGTATTGATTATTTATCCCTGATGTGTATATATTACTCTGATAAATGTGTGTAGATTATGATCAAATGTACAGTAAGAAACTTTATCACCCTTTTTATTTGATTATTATAATTTATCGTTTCGCTGTGAGATTCTGTGTTTGTTTCTTCTTCTTTTCTTATTTTTCTTAATTAACCCCATTTATTATCTACGTTCTGGATTGTTTAAGTTGGACATGTGTGGATTACTGTCGATTTAAACCTTCCGAAATGTGGGTCATCGCAGTTGGTATCAGAGCCAGGTTTAGCGATAACCTTGGCTTTGTGGGGTTTGACTCATTAGAGATAGGGTAGTAATACCCTAGAATGAGTCTGTTTGAGTGTATATATATGAGAGAGCGTATTTATTAGTGTTATAAAATGTTTTATATTGTGTTTATTTACTCGTTGAGCTGTTTATAGATTCTGGTCGGTGCGTGGGATGCCATGTTATCGATAGGGGTTTCTAAACACTTAAACGAGGCAAGTCGACATAATATTGTTTTAAAATCTGGTAAATGAAATAATTTTACCTAAATTATATTTTATATGTATAAAATGTTAATTATTAATGAATGTTAGTTGTTAGGCGATGATAATATTTAATTATCATCGATTATTGGTTGAATTAAAATAAAAAGAATACTTTGTAAATTTTATTTTACGAAGCCTTCGATAATTAAATTGAATTGAAATCAATTAAAATAAGAATTGGATAAAATGACCAAGTTGTAAATTAATGGAATATTCTGGTAATAAGGTAAGGAAATTTGTATGAGTATATTTATAATATAGCTTATATATAGAAATGATTTTAAAAAATTGAGAATTTTAGAATTTAAAATCCTTTTATTTTCAAAATTGTTTTCGAAGCCTTCAAAATTAATATTAATAGTATTTGAAAGAGTTTTGACTAGAAAAATATTTGAAAGGATTTTTGAAGTAATAAAAGCATTAAACTCGCTTTGGTCGTTAGGAAATAATTCTGCCGGGGATGACTGCAGCATCGCCAGTATTCATTTTTGAGTTTCTAAGTGAGAATTGCTACCAAAAGGAATCTATTTTCGACTAAAACAAGTTTTGTTGTGAAAAAAATTATTCTAAGTATGATTTAATAAATATATGAAAATAGTTTTGAACTTATAATTGAAAATAGTATAGATTAAAATAAGTTTATAACTTATAAATTAGAACTGGAAAGTAAAATTAAACTTTAAACTGTTGAATATTTATGGTTAAGCAAACAAAAGAAAATTTTGAATTTGAGATACGAAATAAAATAATTAACTTAATAAATATCAAATAAATTGGGTTAGTGAAATGAAGTAAATAAAATATAGTTTAACTCATGGAAGCTTAAATAAAATATGAAATGTAATTGAAATGAATTAGTTAAAATAATAAAATGAAATTTTAAATTAATAAATTGTATAATTTATAGATTTGAGAATATTAAGCTAAAAACAAATTTTAAATTTGGTTGAATGTGAATGATAAGAAGAAAATATTTAAAAGAGAGTGAAATAAAATGAGAAATTGATTAAATGAAGTAGAATTTTACTCCGTAAAAGATTAAATGAGTTGAGTGGGATTTGAAATGAACTAGAGGAACTAGTAAAGTGAATTATTTTCACTAAAACTATAAAATGAATTAATAAAATGAATACGAACTTGAATTTTTAAAAATGAAATGTAATTTAAGTGTGTAAGAAATTGAATAAAAATAAATGAATGTAAGTAAAAAATTAATATGGTTAATTGAATTTAATCTAAACTGGATATAAATAAATAAAATGCAAGTGGAGTGAGTTTTAAAAATTGAGTGTTAACTAATTTAATACGAAATAAGAATTGAAGTCTGAGTGTTTAAGAGAAATTATAAATCGAAGTTATAACTCTTAAATTGGAAGATAATGGGAATTCAAACCATATAAAAATTATTGAATATTCTTATTAAATAAAATGAATAAGATTAATTTGTACAATACTCAATTACATTCTAAAGCATCAAAATAACTTACTATAAATGTTTAAGAAGCTAAAATGTTTATAAGAATATGTAATGGAATATTATACAAGCAAATCAATACTTAAGTAATTAAAATGTTTATAAATGAAATTTAAGTTGTTATAATAAATGTTATATACTTAATTAGTGTATTATGAAATGATTAATGACTAAATTGAACAAGTAAATGGAACTTAAGAAAGTAGACAAATGAATTAAATAATATCTTGTAAGTTGTTTATAGAATTAAATGTAAATTGGCGAAGAATGTTGTAAATTAAGTTGTAACTTTTTGAGAAAACTATAAACTTGAACAAGTTGGAAAAAAACAAACCTTTATAAAATAGTAATAAACTAAAGAAGTGATAAATGAAATGTTTCACAAATGAATTTAGCATTAAATGAAAATTTGTGAAAGGTAAATGTAAAGGAAAAATATGGATATTAAAATTGAAGTGTTTGTGAAAACATGTAAGTCATGTAACTCACAAAATTAATAGATATAAGTAAACAAAATTAGTGAACATCGAAGGTATAAAAAGAAAATCTAAAATGAGATATGAAATTTGATTTAACTTAAGTAGAGTTAATGGAAATGAATAAACGTATTCTGTTAAGGAAATAAATTAACAAAATGAGTCAAATAAAATAGAATTTGATTCAAATGAAAATGAACTTAAGTTGTAAAGTTATATTGAATGTAATAACTTTAACCATTGAATGTAAGAGAAATTTGATTTCAATGATGTAAATAAGTGAATGTGAATCAATTTAAAATAAATGGAAGTGAATGTGAGCATAATAAAATTTAAATGAATGGAATGGAAATTCATTGGATAATAAATAAAATGAATGTCACTAAAATAAATATTAATCAATTGAAAATAAATCGATTGAATGTAAATACATTGAATTGGAATCAATCAAATGTGAATGCAATGAATATTGGTTGATTGAAAAAAATGAATTGAAACCAAATTAGTTGAATGTAAATCAATTAAAAGCGAATGAATTGAATATAAATCCATTGTATGAATAACGGAATGAATATTAATAGGTGAATGTTAATCAATTAAGAAGTAAATAAAGGGAATGCAAATAAAATTGGATGTCAATGTAAACTAATTGAAACCGAGTCAATTAAAATGTTAATGAAATGAATGTTAATTAGAAATGAAGGGTATAAATTAAAAATTGACATTGGATAATGTAAATTCACATGGTTATGAATTAATTGGATTAATTGGACGGATATTAATGGTTGGATGGTTTCTTTTGTTGCAAACCATTGTTATTACTGTTTTGATTGCATATGATTGTTGCATGTTGCGTATTTGCGCTTGTATTTATTGTTAGGATTCAAAATCCATGTTATATGGTTATATTAGACTTATACATGCTTCTATATCTTTATATGCAACTAATAAATTGCGTTGAGATAGGTACATACGAAGACCGTTTGGACATATATGCAGATTTATATGCTTTTGCTTGCTTAACACGAGCGAACTTGCTCGTATTATTAATAATAAGATACGTATCTCAGATTATATACCGCGATTTTATATTTTTCTCTTCGGGATGCCTCATCATTGAGATGAGATGTATATTTGATATCTATTTGGTATATTTGTGATATATATTGATATTGTAAAATTTTCTGATCGAGCCGCGCAAAGGAGACTCTGCCGAAATTTTCCATAAACCCGGGAGTTAGAAATGTTTTATAGCTTGCTTTTATATATATGTTATTTTCCGTAAAACTGATATCGGAGTGGCGTAGTAGAAACGTAGTAATGGTCTTGTAAATAGGATTTTAAAGTTTTATAGGTTAATGGTTTTGAATAAAATATATTATATGTTAAATTCTTTACTTAACGCCTTTTCGAGGACGAAAAGTTTTGAGTGAGGGAGCATGTAACGACCCATACTTTTGACTATTGTAAGTTATTAAATTTAATGAAATTATTGGATAAATATGGGTAAAAATAAAATATAATGATTTATTAATATTGGTTTATTGGATAATTAAATTGTTTAAATTTAACATTAGAAATTATTTGAATAATTGAATTCTTGAATTAATGTGAATGAAAATGGTATCGGAAATTGATTTAAATTTTATTTAAATATGAATGAAGAAGGTTAACATTTAAAATTGGATTTAAATGTGAATAATTAAAAATTGGAAATTTTATATTTCAATTAACGAGTAAAAATAGTCATTTGGCAACTGTCTCGGATTTCAACGAAACTAATTTCATCGGATCCGTAATAGTGAGTTATTGTAGGATTTCAAGTTTCGTAGCGATCGGACTTGTCGTTTGGCCATATGAGCTTAAAACGCGTAGAAATCAATATAAGGAATTCGATAAAATTTATCGACTTTAAAAAGCTATCTTTTGCATACGATCGAATTAGGCCTCAAAACTAGTTCCATTGTGTTCGGAATGGGGTAAACATTAAGAACGTCAGACGGCACGCTTCGTTTGGAGTTCATGATTTCGCGGGCAAATCAAATCAGATATTTTCTTATTATTATAATATAATATATATATATATATAAAAATCACAATACTGATTCCAATTCCTACACTTCAGCCCATATTCCTTTTTCCCCCTTCTCCTTTTTATTCGAATCACGGATCTAACGAGAGGGGAAAACAACAACGCAGCCTTTAAAAAAAATAAAACGCGATTAGAGGAAAAAAGAATTTTCGTTCGAGCTTAGCAACCTGGGCAATGTCAGGGTGGGGAGGTGCAACCGTGATTGGGGTTTTGCAAGGTAGACTCGCGAGCACGCCGAAGAAGGTAAGGGAATCGATCGACCTAGCGATGCCTGTTCATGAGCTGATGACGTTTTTAGGTTGAGTTGCGACCATGTGGAGGAGCAGTTCGGGCGGCTTGTTGGCGTGAGGTGCTGTAATAGTATTGTTAGGCTTGTAGTGGAAGGGATGGCATTTCGGTGGTGGCTGAAACAGCTAGAGACGATTGAGTGGTGATGTGATGATGAACTAGGAGTGTGCGAACGTGCTTGGACTGGAAGTTGGAGTGCGTGTTGCTTGGGTAGGAGCATGACCTGAGAATTGAGGTGAAGAGTTTGTTAATTTTGTTTGTTAATTCAGTCAATAATGTTAATTATTATCATATCGCTAATCATCGTGAAATTTTGCATACGAGGTCCATTTCGGATGAAACGAATCACGCTGGAATCATATCGACGAAGACTATGGCTTGGAGTGGAAGTGAGATTTATTTGGAACTGAAATTATTTTCAGTTTCAAATAAAAGGTGAGTATTTTATACGCTCACAATTGACTAATTTAATTTTTATGTTAATTGAATTATATCGTTAAGTGATATAAATTATTGATAGTTGTTTGATTAATTTAATTGGCATCTGAATTAATTGATAGAATTTGGATTGACAGTTAACTTGAAATAGAATTAAACTGCTAGTAAAAACTCACGATATTGATAATTATGGAATTATTGTTAATTTTATCGACTGTTTGGATGATTGATTGTGATGGATGCTATTGGTTGATAGTTTGGACGATTTGGATGTTTGTTTATGTTTAATATATCATATTATCATCCTGTATATTATTTACAGTTTATAAAACTGTAAATTGAATTATTTCGACTAAATTAAGAAATAGGTTGAAATGATATGTACCTATGACATTTATTTTGGATTGAAATGATATATATCCATCCCTGGAATTAAATTGAGATAATTGATTCACTTGGCTATAGGATAGAGAATTATATACGGACACCGGATTGGTTAAATTAAATGATTTTGAAATTTTAATTTGAAATTATTTAAATGATTTGGTTTTAAGAAAAAAATCGAATTTATGGAAATCGATTTATTTTTGAATTGAAACTCGGAATGTTGAAATTTAAATTTGAAACAGTAATTGTTTAATTAATCGAAGTTGAGATTTTTAAGTTATAATCGAAATATGATGTGAATTTCAGAAAATTGATTTTTTTAAAAGATTGGACTTTTATTTGAACTTTGAATATTGCAAAGTAAAAGTGATATAAAACGATATTTCGAAATTGAGCTCGAAATTGAATTATATTTGAAGATTTGGATTTTTAATTGGATATGGAATGAAAATTTGATTTAAGTGTTTGAATCGATATTTTGAAAATCGAACTCGAAATTGATATAAATCGAAATGGTTTTAAATTTGGAATTGGAATTGAAATTTAATTTGGAATTGAAAATGAAATTAATTTGGAATCAAAGTAAAATTCGACTTGAAATCGGAATTGAATTGATTAAATCGAAATGGAAATTGGAATTGATTTGAATTGGTAAATTTGGAATTTGATTCGGTTTGACTTTGAAACTATTTTTAAATAAATTATTTTAGTATAAACGGTTTAAAATCTATATTCTTTAAATATTCAAATTATTTTGATTTTTCAAACTATTTTACTATATAAACCATTTTTAATACTCAAACTATTTTCTATTAAAATATTTTAACTATTTAATTATTTTAAAACTATTTAAATCATTTTTCTAAAAATTCAAACTGGTCAAAGAGGTGTATCTTGGATTTAAATACAAATTGGGTTAAAGTGAAGTTATAACCTAAATTGTAATTCGAATCAAATTTCGAAGTGAAATTGATATATCGAACTGAATTGACATTTGAAGTAAAAATAAATTTTGAAGCGAATATGGTAATTTCGAAATGGATTGATTTTGAAGCGAATATGATATTTTGATATCATGTATGAATTGTTTTCGAAATGTAAAAGAACCAACCGGTGTGTAAAACGACGTTTGGTTGTTAAAGAGACCGGGACCTCTTATTGACATACCCTCTATCAATATTGGAACCACTTTAGCAACTGTGTAAATGGTGGATGATATCCAGAATGTAGTGGTTGAATTGGTGAATGTTTACTGGAATGAAGTAAGAGAACGATGATGGATAGCTTTGACACTCGTGTCATAATTAAAATGACTAAAACAGGAGCCTATGTCTGGCCAATGAGGTTAGCTACCTCTAGCGACGTTGATCCCTCATATTACTATTGTGATTTCGTATTCGATGGGTGCACCTTTTCGTTTGGATTGATTGTCGCGGTCGTCCACGGATGGGTTACGACCAGCCAGAAAGGTTAAACTAGGAGAATCCTACCTCGGGCATTGCCTCACGTGCCTTGTCATATTTATCCCTATACGAGCCTATTATGACTTTGGTTTAGAACTGTACAAATGTGTTAAGGTGGATCAATGTAAAGTCTTAATGCTATTTTGATATTTATTTTACTTATAGACATTATCTATTATAGCGTATACTATTATATATAAATAGTTTAACGGATCCTTAGGAGATGGAAAATCCCATAACATCTCTTAACTTATTGCACTCAAATTTCATGATATTGATTTGACTTACGTAAGAGTATTTTAGTCCTGACTCGAGTGTTTTGTCTTTTCATTACGCTCGGGTCAGTCCTGAGTTTTTTTCCAGCGTATTGAAGACTATTCTCTGGAGTACGAAGACGAAGTTTTGGTATATTACTATTATTATTATCCCATACATCATGCTATTCTATTGTATTGATTATTTATCCCTGATGTATATATATAACTCTGATAAATGTGTGTAGATTATAATCAAACGTATAGTAAGAAACTTTATCACTCTGTTTATTTGATTATTATAATTTATTGTTCCGCTGTGAGATTCTGTGTTTGTTTCTTCTTCTTTTCTTATTTTTCTTAATTAACCCCGTTGATTATCTACGTTTCGGTTTGTTTAAGTTGGACATGTGTGGATTATTGTCGATTTAAACCTTCCGAAATGTGGGTCGTCACAGTTGCTTTTACATGGAAGGTGGTTAAACTTCCAAGATGAGCTAATTTACCATAACTAGTGCGAACTCGTGCTATGCATACGATTTGCAACTATATTTTTTGCAAATCTAGTTGAGTATATTTTTTATAATCAACTCAAGTAAAACAATTATTTTCAAGATATATTTTACGTTTCAATATTTTATATGTTTAAATATTTAAAATTAATAATTCAAAAAACAATTTTGTATGTCATTATATACGTTTGCATAACTACATTTATGCATCATACAAAAGAATACTAAAATAATTACAAAATACACCTATAAATAATTATGCAGGTGCACACGTCAAATTTTAAACTATAAAGTTAAAATATTGATTTAAAAGATTATTATTAATAGAATAACTCATACACAGTGGCTCAATTCAAGTAACCATGTGCACATATAAAAAACATAAAAAAGAAGTGCATCACGCATACGTTACCTTTGTACGATAATACAAAAAATTATCAATTAGTTTACATGTGATTAATAGATGTAAAAGGAATGATGTCGGACACTTAAAAAATTTGAGCTATAACACATATTACAATAAAATCAAAAATCTTAGGAATGTCCAACGGTAATACATAATTATCTAGTTTACTCTTCTAAGCATTGTTTCATATCGTACAATGTTAATTACTAAGGAAATTAATACTGCTAGTCACTAAGATAAAACTACGATACAAAGATTGATAGTACAATATAAAGAGTTGGAAACATTAAAATATGATAAAACAAATTAAATGAGAAATAACGGCATTGGAACTTCTCAAATCCTTAAATTGGATCATTCTCTCATTTCTCGTTTACTACTTCCTTGTCTTTATTATTATCAAGTAAACAACAAAAAAATAGAAAAAACAATTGATAAATCAAGTGAAACTGGTAGAAAGTTATTTAATATTCAAATTTTATAAAATTCATCACAATCTTATAAGAATGTCTACAACAAAAAGTATGTAAGTAATAGACTTGGTGTATATGGGTTTTGAAGGAATGTCCATGTCTAGCAAACTTTAACATGGCTAGAATGCATATTATAATCTGTCTATGTATATATTTAAATGTCTAGTTTTTATTAAGATTGTATACGTGAAATAAATTCCGCTATGTAAGGTATTATTTGAATTTGTTATTTATTTATAAAGCTTTTATTCATTACGTGAATGTTATCATGCTATTATTCAATTTGAATCTAAAAATTATTAATTTTTTCTGAAGTAAATAATTATTTCAATAAATTTCAGGTTTTCTAGTTATGCATAACAAATTAGTTTAGATAAATGAATGACAAATTTTAGTTGAAACATTAACAATATTCAAGTCCCTAAAGTTTTAAATTTGAAAATGATTAAGTGAAAATATCTATAATGATTTTGAAGTGATTGGATAAGAATTTAGTTTAAAAAAATTAATGAGTGGACCAAGAAAACATGCAAATTTTAAAAATATATGGTTTATATTAATGAAAATATTATGAGAGAATTAGAATGGGAAGAGTAAGTTGCTTTATTTTACAATTATATAATAGATTTAAGTTTAACTATGAACAAATGTGTACATATCCCAAAGCATAAAAACAAAATCAAGTAACCACACGCACGCGCACACACACTGATATATATATATTTATTTATATTTATATATACACACACGCACGCACGCACACACACACACCCCATGTAAAAGGTAACTTAAGAAGGAAAAAATTAGCTTTTCTATAACATTATGGAAATCAAGGTCATTGAACCAACTTGAATGTATATTTTCTCAAGCATTATTCATTTTTTTCATATACAAAGTTTATGTCTTTTACTTTTTTTTATTTTTTATTTTAAATACTTTGTAAAAGATCAAGTTAAATCAAAATAAATGGAGAAAGTAACTCATTTTGTTATAAAATAAAGAAAACAGAAGTCATTAGAGAGAGAAAATTTTATTCATTTTGAGATACACATACAATACAATTGGGCTCTCTATTTATAGACTCCATATGTAGCGGATATTACAATAATGTCCTTTGACATTTAACACATTCACCACTATAGCTGATATATATTACAACACTCCCCCTTGAATATGCATATGTAAAAATGATAAGAGTAATTGCCTCGTTAAAAACCTTGTTATGAAAAACCCAATGGGAAAAATCATAAACAAGGAAAATAGTGCAACTTGGTTTCACCTTTAGGTAACAAATGTTACCATGAGGGTTGATACTTCTGGATCAAGATAATGCCTCATTAAAATCTTACTAATAAAAACCCAGTGGAAAAAATATTAGTGAAGGAAAAAGAGTACATTATAGCATAATTGTATATGCTCCCACTGATTCATAACACATTATTCAATTAGTTTGTTGATGCATCCGACGCATACCAATTTTAAACACCATCTTCTAAAACGTTGATTTTGGAAGTGCCTTTGTGAATAGATCAGCCGGATTTTATTGGGACTGGATTTGTTTCACCTCTACCTTATTATCCTTTTGTAATTCATATGTGAAGAAAAATTTAGGAGAAATGTGTTTCGTCCTGTCACCCTTAATGTAACCCGCCTGAATCTGAGCTACGCAAGCTGCATTGTCTTCATAAATAGTAGTTGGTTCTTCTGTAACTGAAGGGAGTTGACAACTATTTCAAATATGCTCAGTTAGTGATCTTAACCAAAGACATTCTTGACTTGCTTCATGTAGTGCTAGTATTTCAGTGTGATTGGATGATGTTGCTACCAACGTTTGCTTTGTAGATCACCATGAAAAGCTGCATTACTGTTACTAAACACATATCCAGTTTGTGATCTTGCTTTATGTGGATTAGAAAGATAACCTGCATCAGCATAGCCAACTAGATTTGGATTATTACCTATGTCAGAATAAAACAAGCCTAAATTTGTCGTTCCATGAAGATATCTCATGATATGTTTTATACCATTCCAGTGTCTTTTTGTTGGTGTTGAATTGTATCTTGCTAGAAGACTTATTGAGAATGCAATATCTGGTCTCGTGCATTGGGCTAAATATAATAATGCACTAATGGCACTGAGATATGGTACTTCTGGACCAAGCACATTTTCATCTTCTTCTTTCGGAAGGTAAGGGTCCTTTTTAATGTCCAAAGATCTGACAACCATAGGCGTACTAAGTGGATATGCTTTATCCATTTGAAAACGCTTGAGGATTTCCTCAATGTAGTTTGACTGATGGATCAGTATGCCATTAGTACTATGCTAGATTTGTAGACCGAGACAATATTTAGTTTTTCCAAGATCTTTCATTTCAAATTCTTTCGTTAAGCAATTTATTGTTTCATCAATCTCTTATGGAGTTCCAATCAAATTTATATCATCAACATAAACTGCTAAAATAGCAAATCCCTTTACCGATTTCTTTATAAAGACACATGGACAAATGAGATTGTTTTTATATCCTTCTTTAACGAAGTATTCACTAAGATGGTTATACCACATTCTCCCAGATTGTTTTAAACCTTACAGTGAACGTCTCAATTTTAATGAGTACAAGGATTTTGATTTTGCTTCAGGCAACTTATATCAATCTGGGATTTTCATGTAAATATTGGCATCTAATTCACTGTAAAGATAAGCTGTCAGAACATCAGTTAATCTCATATCAAGCATTTCAGAAACTACAAGGTTTATCAAATATCGAAATGTTATGACATCCATAACAGGAGAGTATGTTTCTTTAAAGTCATAGCCTGGTCTCTACAGGAAACCTTGTGCAACAAGTCGTGCCTTGTATCTCACGATTTCATTCTTATCATTTCGTTTCTAAAGAATACCCATTTATAACCTACTGGTTTAACATTTTCTGGTGTTTTCTCTATCGGTCCAAACACACCATGTTTTTGAAGTGAATCCAGCTCAACTTGCATAACATCTTTCCATTTTGGTCAATCATGACTTTTTCGACATTCATTTGTGCTAGTTGGTTCATTATCATTATTCTCATTATAGTCATGACTTTCATTTATTTCAGTAGCTACTGCGATTGAGAATACATCATCAATTATTATTTTACTTCCATCCCACATTTCTCCATAGTTTGTATAAAATATTGAGATCTCATCATTGTTAGGTACCATTTTATTTTTGGAAGTTTCTATTATTTCTTCGAGGATAATAGTTCCTTTAGCACTTTTAGGAGAATTGGGATTCTCATTTAAGTTATCTTTTAGATCATTTATAACCTCTTCGGAAGGTTTATCAGTTGATGGTTTCTCGTTAGACTTTCTTCTTCTAGGCGCCAAGTCTTTTGAACCAATTGGGCTTTCACGTTTTTGTCTTGCTTTAGATTCATTTGCTGCTTTTGGTTCTTTTGGGATTTCAATTCTAACTGGTGCATTTGTTGCTCAAATGTGGGATTTAGTTATTTTTGCAGCATCACTAAATGCATCAGGCATTTGATTTGCGATATTCTTTGTACCGTAGATTGGCATTGTTTGGTACGTGGATCCAAATGAGACATAGATGGATTATTCCATGATATTTCACGCTGTTCTACTGGAACGATCTTTCCTCCCCCTAACAGTGGGAAGATTGTCTCATCAAATTTACAGTCTAAAAATCTTGTAGTGAAGACATCACCCGTGAGAGGTTCAAGATAACGAATTATCGAGGGTGAATCAAATCCCACATAAATTCCCAACCTACGTTGAGGACCCATTTTAGTACGAAGAGGGGGACTAATTGGCACGTGCACAGTGCAACCAAATTTTCGTAAATGTGAAATATTTGGTTGGGATCCGGTTAAAAGCTGTGATGGTGAAAATTGATGATAAGCCGTTGGTCTAATTTTAATCAATTTTGATGCATGTAGATTTACATGTCTCCAAGCTGAAATAGGTAGCTTTGATTGCATACGCAACGGTCTTGCAATAAGTTGCAAACGCTTAATTAATGATTCTGCCAAACCATTTTGAGTATGAACATGAGCTACTGGATGTTCAACTTCAATTCCTAATGATAGACAATAATCATCAAATACTTGAGAAGTAAATTCTCCTGCATTATCCAATCAAATTGATTCAATTTGATGATTAGGGAAGTGTGCTCTCAATTTGATTATTTGAGCTAGTAGTTTGGCAAATGCCAAATTTCTAGTAGAAAGTAAACATACATGTGACCAACGAATTGACGCATCAATTAATATCATAAAATATTTGAATGGTCCACATTCAGGATGGATTGGACCATATATATCACCTTGAATTCTTTGTAGAAATGTCGGAGATTCAGAAGTGATTTTACTATATGAAAGTCGAGTGATTAATTTTCCTTGTGCACATGGGGCACATAAATAATCACTTGGTAAATTCAATTGGTTTGATAAATTATGCACATTTGAGTTTTCGGCAATTTAACACATCATAGTTGATCCAGGATGACCCAAGCGATCATGCCAAAGAATCAATGTTTTTGTATTTGTGTGCTTCTGGCTCATGTTTATAGAGTGGGATTCAACTATGACAATTTTTGTGAAATATAATCCAGTTGAAATTGTACCAAACTTTTCTAAAATAAGCTTCTAGCTTTCAATTCTAGAAATAATGTAAAGATATTCTTTGTTGTTTTCATTTATAGTTTCAATATGGTAGCCATCCATTTTTATATCTTTAAAACTCAACAAATTTCTTTTAGAGTTGCTTGAGTATAATGCATTTTGAATGAAGATATGTGTACCATTTGGTAATACTATATGGGCTCTTCCGGACCCTTCAATTACATTAGCAGATCCAGCTATAGTAGAAACTTTAGCTGAGAAATTTTCAAATAGTTCAGAGAAAAACTTCTGGTTTTTCAAAATCGTATGAGTAGTTGCACTATCTACTAAGCATATATCATCACTCAAATGACGTTCCATACCTTAAGAATTAAAGATAATAATTAGTCAATTATTAAAAATTTGTAAGCATAAATAAATGCTAATACAAACAAACAGATTAATCTGATTAAAAACAACATCCATTAGTACATATTGTTTTCAACTAGTTCTGAAAAGGAAAATACAAACAAACAAACACCAACTTCAAACTGATTTATCATTGCAAGGTAATAAAATAAAATGAAAGTCACACAGCGAACTTGAAGCAATTTTTAGTCGATCAACTCGGTCATATCATTGATCATTGCACTTAGATTTTCATCATTAATGAAATTTCCATCATCATCTTCGAAGAAATCATCTAACTTCAGGTTAGTGTTATCAGACAACCCTTTAGTATTGTTTGTCTCAATATTCTTCGAACGTTGATATTCTTCAACTATTTTCTTTGATGATCTACATGTTCATGACCAGTGACCAGAACGTCCACATCTATAACAAACTTCCTCATAGTGCCTTTTGTTTTCTGAAGCTAAGTCATTGTTCTTCATAGGCTCATTTTTCTTTTGTTGCTTTTTAAAGTTGGTGATTTTGTTACTTCTAAAACCACTATAACCACCTATGCTAGAGTGATATCCACGTCCTCGTCCACGACCACGTCCTCTACCTTTACCTCGACCTCTTCCAGAGTGGGTAAAATTAGCATTAACTTCAGGTAATGCAGCTGAACCAGTTGGTCTTGAGGAATGATTTTTAATAAGCAATTCATTATTTTGCTCAGCAATTAGTAAACATTTATGAGTTCTGACGCTCTTGATATTGCTGCTACAGAAGTATATTTGAGGCATGAAATGTTGAAAAAACTTTTTCAAGCACTTGTGCGTCATCCACATTTTCTCCACATAATTTTAGTTTAGAAGTTATTCTAAACATAGCGGAATTGTATTCCCTTACAAACTTAAAGTCTTGAAACCTCAGGTTCAACTATTATTGCCTAGTGTTTGGAAGTATGACCGTCTTCTGGTGGTCATAACGCCCCTTCAGGAAGTTCCATAAGTGGGGAGGGTCTTTTTCAGCAAAATATTCTGTTTTTAGATCGTCGTGGATATGACGTCTTAAAAATATCAGAGCCTTTGTTTTGTCCTGTTGGGACATAATATTGCTATTTTAGTATTTTCTAAGCATTGAGAATTCAAATGGATCTCAACATCCAATATCCATGATAAATATTGTCTCCAAATATGTCAAGGGCCTTGAATTCAAGTTTGGCGATGTTTGACATGTTGCTTACTGGAAGTGAGGAAAAAAATACGTAAGCATCCACAAAATGCATTACATTGAATAAAATAAGAACTCAAATGTGATAGTGATGTGAACGCATATCATAACGCACATATTGATGTATTAACCTAATCTAATAATTAGCTGAAGTGAACTCATCATATGTATTATTATTACAAATATTTTTCAAGTATTGTGGAGACAAAATGAAACAACAACAATTACAATGATATCTACAAACACAATAGCCACAACTTGTTATCTAGTAAATCAGTAATTAATCCGTTCAATTTGAGATAATAAATATATAAAAATGCACACATGTGGATTTCCGCTTTCAGTCAATCACATATGTTGTATAAATAAAAACTAAAACTAATAACCAGTCAGTCACAAAGTTGTTGGGACCAAAGCTATTACCAGTCCCAGAGTCAATAAATGGATGTAATTTTTATAAACAAGGTTAAAGGATTTTGTAATAATTAAATGACATAGAAATCAAAGTAACAGTAAATCCACGAAAGAGAAATAACGATAAATAAAACAATGATAATTACTATAGATGATCATGAAGGAACTGTGCCTGTCTACGCAGCGGTTTAAACGGTGAATTTCAAAAATTTTCATTTTAGAATCTTATTGGGCCTATGAAGTCTGAAGATTATTAGATCCAATCTAATTTTAATTTTAAATAAAATCATATTTCATTTAAATTTAGTTTGAATTTGAATTTTAAATTTGAATTTTAAATAAGAGAAGCAATATAAATATATATATGGGAGGTGTATAAGTGTATCAAATACATCTATACGTGTATGGGTGTGCATGTGAACATATAAGTGTCATGGTATGAAAGTGTCCGTATTTAGGTGTTGGTCTTTACATCGCAACGGACACCTTAGCCCCTTGTGTGTATATATATTGTCCAGTTTTAATTTAAATATTTATATATATAAATATAAATATATAAATATATAATATACATAATATACACAAAATAAGATTTATAAAAGTATCTAATGAATCATAAAACATGTTACACAGAACTCTAATATTTTATTTAGCAAAACAAGATTGTTATATATATTAAAGAAGTGATATGTAGTATACTTTATAAGTTATAAATATACAAAGTTTATTTACAACATTCAAAACAATGCATACAGTAAAGAATTATGTCATGTGACAAGTAACATCACAAAAGGTGTCAGATGAAAACAAAACATGGCAAGAAATGAACACATTCTTTATTCACATAAAGTAATCACTTTGTACCAAACTATATTTTAGTATACAAGTTATATATAATATTGCATGCGGAAGTGATATATTGTTCCACAAACTATTACAGCAAACAAAAGTTATCAGAATATAGAATATGTATCTTATACGAAATTTCCTTTTTTTAATACAAATATACATACAAATATATATTAAGAAATATAACATATAAAATTATAACTAGACAACATAAAATATTTTAACTTCTAGCATACGGTGTTAAAATGTTATTAGTTTTACAACTTTATAGTATATGATTATAAGGAATTCTTATATATAATGAAACTAGTCTTTTAAAATATATATAATAATATATGTACATAATAGATAAAAATGGACAATAACTATACACCCAAGATTGTGATAAGCTTGTAATTGAGTATAAAAATAAATAATACCTTGTATGAAGCCAATGATATGTACGTTGAAACGAGATGCCCTTGAATTGCTATATAATCCAAGCTCCAAACCACTCTTGTTTGTGTTGAATTTATTTTGATTTTGAGGCACAAAATTTGGTTATAACTTTCGGCAGTAGGTAAAGAAAAGAATACAAATTATATTGGGAAGTGAAGACTTGATTTGGAAATCTTAAAATTGGTACAGAAGAAGCTAACGTGTGGACCTTTATATATAGTTGTGGTCACCTCCCTTCATGTGCGCATGTACTTATTCAAACAATGCTTCCACGTCCACTTTATTAGCCTCGTTTACTCTTTCCCATTTTACCAAATCAAACAAAAGAAAACGTGCCATATTTTTTGAGTTGGATCAGCTGCCGAAAATTATATTTTTGTACATTTTGGGCTTCATAAGCCTAAGCTCCAATATCGGACAATGACCCGTCCCAGTATTACATACCGATAAGTTTGTATATATAACTTTTATATATACATATCCGATTAATTTCAGTGCCTTACAAATCAAATAGAATTCTAATAATTAATATTTCGCAAATATTAATTAATATAATTATTTTTATAACAATTATAAAATAATTAATTGAGTGGTTTTTCCGGAGTATCATCGTTTCGGTTGTACAACTCAAAGGTGTAAATTCAGTCAGCGATTAATATCGAACAATTCGAATATTAATGTTCACACGTCACTAGTGCTAGTGGTGTGACATTTTGGCCGAATTTATCGCTTATTCATATTTCGGTGAAATCCAATTTTTAAGCGGTACCTTGTAGTAACGATTATTTACACCAGTTCTCTTCATCTTAACTGTACCACTTTAGAACTTATGGAATTCGGTTTCGGTCAAAATTCCAATATCGTTCACATTCAACTCAGTTGGTCCAAACACAATGTCCTTGGTTCAATAATAACAATTATTATTAACCGATTTGCTTTGGCCAGAGACTTTGACTTTTAGTCGACCATAGTTGACCGTGATACTAATCTCATGTAATTGAGGAGACGAATTCTCTATTGGATAGTGTTTCACTTCAAATATTTTAACTTAGACCCAACTATAGTCATTCTGTAACGACCCGATATTTTGGACCATTCGCATCCGCACATGTCGGACTTGAATAATTCAAAATACCGCGTTGTTAATTTAAATTTGGCAAAACTGAACATATACAATAAATAAATAATCACAGATCACAGACATAGAGTAATAAATGCAGCGGAAATAAAAGAGATAGTAGTTCATGAAGCTACTATATAAATGTATAAGTTACATCAGAGTTAAACCAGATACAACGGAAGAGTAGTACGATACATCAGATACAAATCAGAATACATCACTGGAATCATCAAATACTGAAAGTAGAATAGATGGCTGGATCTTCAAGCAAAGCTCCAACTCCAAAGGTGAGTCTCGAATACTGGTACACTCAGTCTGACCCGAGCGTAAAGCAAAACACAAAACACTCGAGTCAGGATTAACATTCTTATATCAATAAATCCAACTCAAGTGAAATAGCAATTGAAATACAAGTAACTCAAAGGATGTTTGGAATAACCATCCTTTAAGGATCCGTTAAACTATCTACTATGTAGTAGTGTAAGATAAGTAGATAATGCCTATCAGTAATATAAAATATCAAAATAGTGTTAAGGCGTTACCATTATCCCCCTTAACACATTTTTATAAGCATCATAGTTTATACAGCACTGTAAACTCCACCGTAAACTAGTAGGCTATCAGGGAGTACTCCATAGGTATAACACAAAACAAATTCGTAGTGGTCGCGTATATAGGGATCCAAGTATGACAAGGCACATGAGGCAATACCCAAGGTAGTGAAACTACCGTTTGCCTGATCCGGACTGGTGAGAACGCATCGCCGCAGCGATCGCAACACCGCGAAACAACACTCCCATAATCAAGGGTGCACCAATCGACAACAAGTAATGAGTAGTTTTCGAAGAAGTGTGTTCGCTTGAGGTAGCTGACCTCCATTGGCCCGGCACGGCTCCTGTATTAGTCATTTCCAATTTGACACAAGTGTCAAGGCTATCCATTATCGTTCTCTTTCTTCAGTCATCACGTACATCATTCCAACCACTTCATTCTGGATCACACTCCTCGTATAGTTATTAAAGTGGGTTTCGGTTTAGACAGTGAGTATGTCCCTAACCGATTCCGGTCTCTTTAATAACTTTCGAAATTATTACACTGATTGGTCATTTAATAAATTTCAAAACCAAATCAATTACAATTTCAATTAGAATTTGTAAACCAACATTTCATTTATCTTTCTAAATCAATTTCCATAATTTCCGTTTCAAAACTTCCAAATTACCATTTCAAAATCTTATAATTCAATTTCAAATTTTATTTAAAACAGTTAGAATATTGATTCAAGTTCGTATATAAGTTTCATTCCGAAATCATTTAAATTAATTTAATTTAACATTCAAATCAGTTTAACTTCATTTATCGATTTCATTCAATATTCGTTAGGTAAACCTGCCATTCAAAACAATTTCTATTAAATTTCCAATTCATTAAATCCATTATTTAAATTCAACTTCATTATATCAAAACTTACAAATTTAATTAAATTAAATCCATCAAACCAAATTCTTTAAATTTCAAGTCTTACATTAATTTCAATAAATCGCATTTTATTTCCTATTAAAGAAATTCAATTTCACTTATTTACTTACTTAAATAATTTTCCAAAAACTTAAGTAATAAAGAAAACTCAATTTCAATTATTTACGAAGAAAAATTCACTTATTCAAAAGTTCAATTTTTCTTATTAAAGAATTCAATTCAATTTAATCATTAAATAATTCAATCTTATTTAATTATTAAATAATTCAAAACTTAATCATTAAAAATTTCAAAGTTTAATAATTTCAAACTTAATTATAATTTCAAACTTAATTATTAAATCATTTCAAAGTTTAATAATTTCAAACTTAATTATAATTTCAAACTTAATTCAATCATTTCTCAAATTAAACAACATTCTTTCATCAATTACATCGTTAATATTTTGTTTCAGATTATTAAATATTAACATTTTCCTTTCATTAAAATTCAAATTTCAACTTCATTTCAAAACCATATTATTTATTCAAATAAAAACTTCGTTTATTTTTAAATCAAATTATTGACCAATCGGGTTTTATTTAATTCTCTATCCTAGGTCAAAGTTCAATTTTGGATATTTATCATTTCAACCCGATTCCAATTCAATTCAAAATCATAGCATAGCAAAGGGAACTTGCAGTGTGATAACTGGGATGATGTCAAAGTAAATAAACAATCAATAACAACAACCAATATCAATCCAATAATCAATTCAAATAATCCCGAAATAATCGTATTAATTCACATTGTTGTTTGTGCAAATTAATATAATTATTTCTAGAATCTACACTATCATTTCATGTAGATTAAAGATTATTACACTAATTATTCATACGGTTCTTCACTTGTCATTCGATTTCAATTTTAACACTACATTAATTAATCCAATATACGTTCAATGGTACAAAGTGTAATTATCACTATTTTACATGTCAATTAATTTAACAAATAAAAGGGGTCATATTCAACTAATCAAATTCAACATATATGTCGATTCAAATTTTTATTTATCCTACGTCAAATTTACTTGCATAATATTTATCACTTTATACATTTCAATTTAACATCCAATATAAACAACAATCAATCAATTATCAATCAAACAGGATTATCATCGTATAATTAACAAATAATGGTGTCAGATGTCACAGGTGAACTGATACAGGTAATAGCATACATATAACAGTGTAAATAATTGACAGCAGCATATTTCAATTTTCGTTTCAATTGAAATCAAATTTAATAAATAAAAGAACGTTAATCGTGAGTGATTGCTCACCTTCCGAGGCTAGAGATGAATGAGAAGATGACACGAATACGCACATTGATATGAATGTTGAAATTTGAGTAACGAATCCAGGCACAAATCTCAAAGCAAGGCAAGATTGAACTTGAATCGACGAATGAAGCTGATAAAATGGGAATCGATGAGAGCCAAGTAAGAATCCGTTTTGATATAAACTAAAATATACACATTATTATAGTCTTATTTATTTCCTTATTCAAGGCAAATATTAATAATATAACTTTTCAAATCACTGTTACATCAAACCCATGTATATATATAATAACATAAACATATATATATATATTCTAGAATTCATATTTATTATGGAATCAATATTAAATTTAGACACACAAAAATATAAAATCTTACGTGCTTTGTTGCAAAAATTATCTTCAACCAAATCTTATATACATACAAATATGCACAAACATTGTATACATTATTATAGGACAAAACTTTGTAAACAAAACAGTGTATACGAACATTATTGTATTCATACTAGTACATACAAAACATTATTTATTAATATATTAAAACTGTTTTCAACACTATACAATACTGTAACACAGTATAAAAAAAATGTCCAAACCTACAGCTAAGCTTATACAATCCAAAACTTATATTTTATATATAAAAATCTGTATAAAAATGCAGAAATAAAATATTCGTATATTTTTAAATAAAATAAACTGTAATGACCTATACACCATATCTTGTCAACTCTCAAAAATAAAGTTGCAGACCTATACAGCAGATAGTTGAAAGCGACATATATTAAATTTATATAATATCAAACTTATATATAACATCATCTCTGTAACGATCCGTATTTTTACGGATCGACAAGTTCGACAAAATCTGGAATTTTAGAATTTTTGAGCCATTTCAGATTTTAGGCGAAAATGGCTAAGTCCTGAGTCGTGAACGACTTAGTGTAAGTCGTAAGTCGTATACGACTTAGGGGATAGGAGCGACTCAGGGATTTGGCTAGTTAAGGGTGTAAGGATAAGTCGTTTGAACGACTTAAGGGGTAGGCGCGACTTAAGGACTGGGCGAGATAAGGCTTAAGTTGTAACAGTTAAGTCGTGACCGAGTTAAGGTGATGAGTCGTATCTCAGTTATCTGATGAGTCGTACCCAGTTATCTGATGAGTCGTACCCAGTTATCTGATGAGTCGTACCCAGTTATCTGATGAGTCGTACCCAAGTTATCTGATGAGTCGTATCCCTGTTATTTGATAAGTCGTAGAATGGGTTATCTCGTCTAACCAGTTAAGTCGTGGACAAGTTAAGGGATGAGTCGCAAGCTGTTGAGTCGCGCGTAGGTGATAACTCGCGCAAGTGGATGAGTCGTAGCCTTTGTGATAAGTCGTATACGAGTTAGTAGTTGAGTCGTCTAACCAAGTAAGGCATGCGCATTTAAGTCGTAGACAGGGGGTCTGGTGAGTCGTAGGCGCATGCTATAAGTCGGAGACGACTTAGGAGATAGTTGTTTTGTCGTGAGTCATAGGCAAAAGTGTGTTAAGTTGTTGAAGCCAGAAGTTAAGTCGTAGGGTGTTGAGTCGTAAGTCGTAGACGACTCATGAAGGCGGACGAGTTACGACTTAGGATATTTTCTGCTATAAATAGGAGAGCTTCTCTTCATTTTTGGGATCCAGATTTTGAAGCGACGAAGTGCTGCCATTTTGAGAGCTCGACTTCTACACTTCTTCACTTCTTTTCTCCACTCTAATCTAGTGATTCCTTTCATCCAAATCGAAGATCAAGATTGAAGATTCAAGAGCTAAAGTTGAAGATCTTCATCTTTTCAAGTGAGATTTCTTCGTTTGAAGCGGATTCGTGATAGATCAAGCTTGATCCTTCGCTGTCCAGATCTGAAGCGTGTTGATTTGGGTTTGTTTAGGTGATTTGGTGAGTGGTGATTATCTCTCACACGGATCCAAAGGAGTATATCGGATTGTTGGCTCGATTTGGTGTTAAAATAGTGATTTCCATGCATTTTCTTCATCCTAAGTGTAGATCCATATAGATCCATTGTTCATGATGATGTTACATCCATTTTATCACATGTTAACCTATGCAAGTTCATTCATCAAGTTTGTAGAGATAATGTTCATGTTTTCATGCTTATTGGACTTTCAACTCTTTAATTACGAAAATGCCATTATTGTTATAATTGTCTACTTAGATCATATTTGAATGCTTGATTGTTTGGATTAATGTTTGATTTGATTGATTGATATGAATTAGATGATTGATGGTTTGATTTAAACCGAAGACGATTCCAAAGCTAAGGGAAAGGCTCTTGAATTGGGAAAGCTGCTCGTGGCATATGTAGCGGGATGATGAAGCTCTTATGCATAGATTTGGTGATGTGATGTTGAGATGAGGCTTTGCGAGGATGTGATGAAGCGAGGCAATCATGTGATGAAGACTTGGTCTAATCCAGACGGGATCATTCCAAGCATGTTGATAACTCGGTGATATGATTCGAGTTGAGGATAATGAATGGATATGAGAATAGTCGTCGAGGAGGATGACTAGGAGGCTTGGATAGCATCGTTGTTGAAGGTTCTAGCATGCTCTAAGAAAGAGTACGTTTGGGCAGATTCGATAGTCCCAACGACTAACTGTTGATGGTCGAGTACTCTGGGCAGATTCGATAGTCCTAGGCACGGGTTGCGACGACGTGCGGGAGTTATGTCTAGAACCGGGGTTTCCATTAGCCCTTGACGGACGGCTGAAAGAATGTGCCGGTCATTCAATTAACGGTGATATCGAAGCAATGATAACAGTGATAGCCAGAGTCATGGATGTTTGGTTGTATCGTCATTCGAACTCAAGAGCGGTATTTTCTTGGTGCTTATCTGATTTAGGCCTTGGTACTTGGAAAACATCGCCCTTGACTCGAGTGATAGTAGCTTTACTTTAAATTGTATGCTCTGCTATGTTTGCTTCTGCTTAGTGTGTGTCTGGGGGCTATCACTGTAGAATGAGGTTGGAGTGGGAGGGTTGTATTCCTATTCCTTTTCCTTTATGCTCTTTTGGTATGTTGTTAGTTAATTTACTGCTCACTAAGACTGTTGTCTGACTCAAGGCTTTATGTTTTAATTCTTATTGCCTTGGGCTGTTCGTCCATTTTGGGACGGGCAGACTAGGTAGCAGGTGACAGGTGCTGTTCTCTTCTCACGATGCTGATATCGAAGACGAGATGGAGGGTTGCATATTATCTCCTTATTAAATGTACTGGATATTCCGCTGTTTTGTATTCTCTGAGAGATATGTAGTGAGGCTTGATGTGTTGACTATTTGGGATGCTTGTATTCAACTATTATGGAGTTTTATATGATGTCATTTTGTTCTGTAAAGCTTCACTATACATATGTTCTATTGTATTTTGTCCATGCACTGTGAGTAATACGATAGATTCTGTTGTCTTAATCTTACCTTGACAATCGTCCATGGTCGCCTGGCACACTTTACAGCGCTCTATCTTTAGATTACGTGCAGGGGTCATGGGCGGTCGTCACATTTGGTATCAGAGCATTGGTTAATCGATTTTACCCAACGCTCGCCGTCGTAACTACGTATGAGAGACGTAATTGTATTTTGATGGATGAATACTATATATAATATAGTAGTTTAGTTGAGTTTGAGTCCTTTATGCAGTTGTTTCTCTAAGGTGTTCTGATCATTCCTTTTTATAGATATTGAGAATGAGTCGAAGAGGGAGACCAGCTGCTAGGGAAGGCCGTGCTACTGAAGAGACTGCTGATTATGCAGCCATGTTCGAAGCTATGATGACTTCGATCATGAGAAGGATACCCGTTCCGGGGGCAGCGGTAGATGTTGGAGTTCAAGTCCAAACTCCGAAACCAGTGGATTTTGCTAAGTTGTGCAAGGATTATACTGCTCTCGGAGGGAAGGTTTTCTTGGGAACAGAATCAACTATTGAAGTCCAGAGATGGATCGATGCTTGTAGAAGGATCTTTGGTGATTTGGGAATTGATGATGCAACTAAGAGGAAGTTGGCATCAAGGCAGCTTCAAGGGAGAGCCTCTGATTGGTGGAATTCTATTACCATCACTACTCCGGAGGAAGAAATTACTTGGGAGCAATTCCAAGTCAGATTTGAAGCTAAGTTCATTTCTACAGCTCAGAAGTCTGTTCTGTTCAAGAGGTTTGTGGAGCTCAAGCAAGGTGGAAGATCAGTTCTTGAGTATGTTTCTGAGTTTGAAGCTTTGTCCAAGTATGCCCGGTCATATATTGAGTCTGCTTATTAGAAGAATGAGAAGTTTGTGACAGGCTTGGACAGTTATCTTGGGAGACAGTTGGTGGATCATTTGGACGACTCATTTGAGAAGCTTGTGGAGAAAGCTCTCAGGCATGAGAGTCTATTTCCTAAGGAAGGATCTGTTGTTGCTGTGACCAGGGAAGAGTCTAAACCCCAGCAGGGTGGAAACAAGAAGAGGAAGCAGCAGCAGCAGAAGGGTAAGGATGGCCAAAAGAAGCCGAAAGGCGAGGTGACTTGCCACAATTGTCAGCAGAAGGGCCATTTCTCTAAGGATTGTAAGAATCCGAAGGCACCGATGAAGTGTCACAACTGTGACAAGCCAAGGCACATCAGGAAGAATTGTCCAGAACCGAGGAAGGACAGGCAGATTGTGCAAGCTTATGCTTTGGGAGCTGTTCCGTCGTCTTCGAAAGCTCCTACCGCTGAAGAGAAGTGAAAGAGTGTGGTGGTTCAAGGTACTCTTTTCCTATGTGGTGTTCCAGTTAGAGTTCTGTTTGATACTGGAGCGTCGCATTCGTTTGTTTGTAGTGAACTTGTAGGCCGGTTAGGTTTGGAACCGGATATTGTTGATAGGCCATTGGTTGTGACTAATCCAGTTGGGGGTTCGTCTTGTTTGTGTATGTTATGCCGTGGTCTAGTTGTATCGAGTCATGGTTGCTCTTTTGTTTGTGATTGCTTTGTTCTGAACTTTGCGGGGTTCAGAATTATTTTGGGTATGGACTGGCTTAGGAAGTATGCGGCAAAGGTTGATTGCGAGAGGTTGGAAGTGACAGTCGAGAATGTGGAGGGGCGAATGGTTGTGATACGATGTAAGCATGAGGAAGGCGTCTTCATGAGCTTCATGTATTCGCTGGTTGTTCCACGGGATGGACTGTCATCAGTGCCAATCGCTAATGGATTCGAGGATGTCTTTGACGAAGTCAAAGGGTTGCCGCCGCATAGAGAGATCGAGTTTCGAATAGATCTAGTTGAAGGAGCCAGACCTGTTGTGATGCCTCTTAGGCGGATGGCGCCTAGGGAACAGCAGGAGTTGAGGGTGCAAGTTGATGATCTTTTGCAGAAAGGATTCATTCGGCGTAGTGTGTCCGAGTGGGGTGCACCAGTTGTGTTTGCAACCAAGGCAGATGGGTCGTTGAGATTGTGTGTGGATTATCGTGAGATGAATAAGGTGACTAAGAAGAACAAGTATCCATTGCCGAGAATAGATGACTTGTTTGATCAGCTTCACGAAGCCAAGGTGTTTTCTCAGATGGATTTGGCAACGGGATTTCACCAGTTGAGAGTTGCTAGGGATAGTGTGCCGAAGACTGCTTTTCGGACACCATCCGGTTTCTTTGAGTGGCTGGTAATGCCGTTTGGATTGACTAACGCACCAGCATATTTTGTGGATCTTATGAATAGAGTGTTCAGAGATCAGTTGAACAAGTTCGTACTTGTGTTCGTGGATGATATTCTGATTTATTCCAGAACGGAAGAAGAGCACAAGACGCACTTGCGTATTGTTTTGGAAATCTTGTGGAAACATCAGCTGAAGGCTAAGTTTTCGAAGTGTCACTTCTAGAAGAGTGAAGTGAGGTTCTTAGGCCATGTTATTTCTGGAAGTGGAATAGCGGTTGATCCCGCTAAGGTGGCAGCAATCCAGGACTGGGTTAGACCTAAGAATGCATCTGATGTGAGAAGTTTTCTTGGATTAGCAGGATATTATCGACGGTTTATCAAAGACTTCTCCAAGGTAGCTGCACCGTTAACAGGATTAACGAAGAAGAACCAAGTGTTCAGTTGGGATGCTAAGTGTGAGCAAGCTTTCGGAATCCTGAAAGAGAGATTGACGAGTGCTCCTGTTTTGACTATTCCTAGTGGGAATGACGAGATGGTGGTTTACACCGACGCATGTGGTACTGGACTTGGAGCAGTGCTGATGCAGAAGGATAAAGTTGTTGCGTATGCCAGTCGACAACTGAAGCCGCATGAAAGGAATTACCCAACTCATGATTTGGAATTAGCGGCGATTGTATTTGCTCTGAAGATATGGAGGCATTATTTGTTGGGAGTTCGATTCGAGTTGTTTACGGATCACAAGTCGTTGAAGTATCTTTTCTCCCAAAAGGATTTGAATCTTCGACAGCAACGTTGGCTAGAGTTTTTGGCATCATATGATTTTGGTATAGCTTATACTCCGGGAAAAGGTAACGCAGTGGCAGATGCGTTAAGTCGAAGACATGCAGGATTGGGAGCCATGTTTTCTGAATGGAAGAATCTCGAGTATTTAGCTGGATTTGACTTCAGGCCTAGATGCGAATTGGAACCTGAGATGTTGGCAAACTTATCAATAAGACCCACTCTTGTGGAAAGGATTGGTGAGAGCCAAAAGCGAGATGATAAGCTTGTCAAGATTATCCGTGAATTGGAATCTGGATTGGATCCAGAAAAGGATAAAGGATTCGAGGTCGATCGAGAGGGTTGGCTTCGGAAGCAAGGACGACTAGTTGTTCCCGATATAGATGAATTGAGGAGTGAAGTTCTGAAGGAAAGTCATCACTCGAAGTTGACAATTCATCCAGGTGGAAATAAGATGTATCGGGATATGAAGAGAACCTACTACTGGGAAGGTATGAAAAAGGATGTTGGAAATTTTATTTCCAAATGTATGAACTGCCGTTGGTAAAGGCTGAACAGAAGAAGCCAAGTGGATTGCTTCAGCCATTAGAAGTTCCTACATGGAAGTGGGAACAAGTGTCGATGGATTTTATTGATGGATTGCCTAGAACAAGAACGGGAAATGAAGGGATTTGGGTCATTGTGGATCGTCTGACCAAGAGTGCGAGGTTCATTCCTGTTCGATCGACTAGGACTGCATCAAAGTTGGCTGAGTTGTATGTTAAGTGGATAGTTCGATTCCATGGTATTCCGAAGAGTATAGTGAGCGATCGAGATCCATTGTTCACTAGTGGATTTTGGAAGAGCTTCCAGGAAGTTTTGGGAACCGAGTTGTGTTTGAGTACAGCTTATCACCCTCAAACAGATGGTCAGACCGAGAGAGTCAACCAAGTTTTGGAAGATCTTCTTAGAGCTTGTGTTTTGGACTTCGGAGGATCATGGGAAGATCACCTTCATTTGGTGGAATTTTCATACAACAACAGTTACCAGTCAAGTATTGGTATGGCACCGTATGAGGCATTGTATGGAAGACCGTGTAACTCTCCGACATGTTGGTTGGAAACTGGAGAAAAGCTGATGCTTGGGCCAGAGATGATTCGGCAGACTTCAGATTGCATAGAGATCATTCGGCAACGAATGAAGGCAGCCCAAGACCGTCAAAAGAGTTATGCCGATAAGCGTCGGAAGGATTTGGAATTCGACGCAGGAGATATGGTTTTTGTGAAGATTTCTCCACTGAAGAATGTTATTCGATTCGGGAGAAAAGGAAAATTGACTCCGAGATTTGTCGGACCATTCCCGATCATCGAGCGAATTGGAAAGCTCGCCTACAGATTGGAGTTGCCAGAGAAGATGTCGGGTGTGCACAATGTTTTTCATGTATCATATCTACGGAAGTATGTGCATGACTCGGATACGGTGGTTTCTGCTGATAGATATGAAGATTTCGAAGTTAATCCAGTCGATAGAAGACCTCGTAAGCCGCTTCGTGTTGTTGAAACCGACACGAAACAGCTTAGGAGGAAGGTAGTTAAGTTGCTCAAGATACAATGGAGTGATGATGATAACGACTGTACGTGGGAGGTGGAAGAGAGGATGAAAGCAGCTCATCCCGAACTCTTCAAGGTATGGCCCTAAGGTGTCGTATCATCTAACAACATTGTAACTTGTTCTAAGTCTTAGAATTTTGTACGCTAAGCTAGAATTGGATGCATGGTTTGCTGGTTGTTAAGGTTGGTAGGCGTACAGAATAGTCTTTGATTGCTTTGTTTGTTTGGAATTTCGGGGGCGAAATTCCTAAGGGGGAGAGAATGTAACGACCCGTATTTTTACGGATCGACAAGTTCGACAAAATCTGGAATTTTAGAATTTTTGAGCCATTTCAGATTTTAGGCGAAAATGGCTAAGTCCTGAGTCGTGAACGACTTAGTGTAAGTCGTAAGTCGTATACGACTTAGGGGATAGGAGCGACTCAGGGATTTGGCTAGTTAAGGGTGTAAGGATAAGTCGTTTGAACGACTTAAGGGGTAGGCGCGACTTAAGGACTGGGCGAGATAAGGCTTAAGTTGTAACAGTTAAGTCGTGACCGAGTTAAGGTGATGAGTCGTATCTCAGTTATCTGATGAGTCGTACCCAGTTATCTGATGAGTCGTACCCAGTTATCTGATGAGTCGTACCCAGTTATCTGATGAGTCGTACCCAAGTTATCTGATGAGTCGTATCCCTGTTATTTGATAAGTCGTAGAATGGGTTATCTCGTCTAACCAGTTAAGTCGTGGACAAGTTAAGGGATGAGTCGCAAGCTGTTGAGTCGCGCGTAGGTGATAACTCGCGCAAGTGGATGAGTCGTAGCCTTTGTGATAAGTCGTATACGAGTTAGTAGTTGAGTCGTCTAACCAAGTAAGGCGTGCGCATTTAAGTCGTAGACAGGGGGTCTGGTGAGTCGTAGGCGCATGCTATAAGTCGGAGACGACTTAGGAGATAACTGTTTTGTCGTGAGTCATAGGCAGAAGTGTGTTAAGTCGTTGAAGCCAGAAGTTAAGTCGTAGGGTGTTGAGTCGTAAGTCGTAGACGACTCATGAAGGCGGACGAGTTACGACTTAGGATATTTTCTGCTATAAATAGGAGAGCTTCTCTTCATTTTTGGGATCCGGATTTTGAAGCGACGAAGTGCTGCCATTTTGAGAGCTCGACTTCTACACTTCTTCACTTCTTTTCTCCACTCTAATCTAGTGATTCCTTTCATCCAAATCGAAGATCAAGATTGAAGATTCAAGAGCTAAAGTTGAAGATCTTCATCTTTTCAAGTGAGATTTCTTCGTTTGAAGCGGATTCGTGATAGATCAAGCTTGATCCTTCGCTGTCCAGATCTGAAGCGTGTTGATTTGGGTTTGTTTAGGTGATTTGGTGAGTGGTGATTATCTCTCACACGGATCCAAAGGAGTATATCGGATTGTTGGCTCGATTTGGTGTTAAAATAGTGATTTCCATGCATTTTCTTCATCCTAAGTGTAGATCCATATAGATCCATTGTTCATGATGATGTTACATCCATTTTATCACATGTTAACCTATGCAAGTTCATTCATCAAGTTTGTAGAGATAATGTTCATGTTTTCATGCTTATTGGACTTTCAACTCTTTAATTACGAAAATGCCATTATTGTTATAATTGTCTACTTAGATCATATTTGAATGCTTGATTGTTTGGATTAATGTTTGATTTGATTGATTGATATGAATTAGATGATTGATGGTTTGATTTAAACCGAAGACGATTCCAAAGCTAAGGGAAAGGCTCTTGAATTGGGAAAGCTGCTCGTGGCATATGTAGCGGGATGATGAAGCTCTTATGCATAGATTTGGTGATGTGATGTTGAGATGAGGCTTTGCGAGGATGTGATGAAGCGAGGCAATCATGTGATGAAGACTTGGTCTAATCCAGACGGGATCATTCCAAGCATGTTGATAACTCGGTGATATGATTCGAGTTGAGGATAATGAATGGATATGAGAATAGTCGTCGAGGAGGATGACTAGGAGGCTTGGATAGCATCGTTGTTGAAGGTTCTAGCATGCTCTAAGAAAGAGTACGTTTGGGCAGATTCGATAGCCCCAACGACTAACTGTTGATGGTCGAGTACTCTGGGCAGATTCGATAGTCCTAGGCACGGGTTGCGACGACGTGCGGGAGTTATGTCTAGAACCGGGGTTTCCATTAGCCCTTGACGGACGGCTGAAAGAATGTGCCGGTCATTCAATTAACGGTGATATCGAAGCAATGATAACAGTGATAGCCAGAGTCATGGATGTTTGGTTGTATCATCATTCGGACTCAAGAGCGGTATTTTCTTGGTGCTTATCTGATTTAGGCCTTGGTACTTGGAAAACATCGCCCTTGACTCGAGTGATAGTAGCTTTACTTTAAATTGTATGCTCTGCTATGTTTGCTTCTGCTTAGTGTGTGTCTGGGGGCTATCACTGTAGAATGAGGTTGGAGTGGGAGGGTTGTATTCCTATTCCTTTTCCTTTATGCTCTTTTGGTATGTTGTTAGTTAATTTACTGCTCACTAAGACTGTTGTCTGACTCAAGGCTTTATGTTTTAATTCTTATTGCCTTGGGCTGTTCGTCCATTTTGGGACGGGCAGACTAGGTAGCAGGTGACAGGTGCTGTTCTCTTCTCACGATGCTGATATCGAAGACGAGATGGAGGGTTGCATATTATCTCCTTATTAAATGTACTGGATATTCCGCTGTTTTGTATTCTCTGAGAGATATGTAGTGAGGCTTGATGTGTTGACTATTTGGGATGCTTGTATTCAACTATTATGGAGTTTTATATGATGTCATTTTGTTCTGTAAAGCTTCACTATACATATGTTCTATTGTATTTTGTCCATGCGCTGTGAGTAATACGATAGATTCTGTTGTCTTAATCTTACCTTGACAATCGTCCATGGTCGTCTGGCACACTTTACAGCGCTCTACCTTTAGATTACGTGCAGGGGTCATGGGCGGTCGTCACAATCTCTATCAAATCACGTATGAAGATATCCCTCATTTATATAAGATCTTGACTTAAACACTTGGCCATAAAATTCAAATATAACTTATATACCGAAATCTACTATAACTATATATCTTATTTTTAAAACCAACACTGTAACTAACCTAGACCATAAGCTTGCATAAATTTTGTATTCCTTCAACTTGCAGCTTAAAACAATACTTAAAACCGTATACACAAGCCTATATAGATTGTAACAGATACAAGCTATATATACCCGTAGGCCAAAATAAGTAAAAGGAGTTGATAGAGTCTATGTATATAACTTACATACCCGTATGCACATAGATGATATAGACTGACATACATACATTTATATAAATTATATTTAAAGACCTATGTCCAGATTTAAACACAAAGTAAAACGTCTTCACATCATATTGAAAATCAATACTTATTAAATAACTATATATATATAAACTTATACTCTATTTAAACTTACATATATATAAAACTATAAAATGAACCATATCAAATTCCTATTACTGTGCATATGTATACTTTAAAACCCCATATCTAGTTTAACTTTTAAAACAAATTTAAAATTTCAAACTGTCAATGCAAAGGAAATAGTAACCAAGACAAAGCTTATATATACCAAGAGAGGCTGCCGCCATGATGGATCTGAGCACCTAAGCAAGTTGTGACGACGATGAGGCCGTCACTTGGAGGTGGGTCGAGATGCTCGGCCAAGAGCGGTTACAGCCATAGCGTGGAGGGAAGGCCTGAGGCCGAGATGGTGGAGGCGGCTAAAGGCGGAGGTTGTGTTGTCGATGCGGCTATCTCAGTGGGATGACGAGGTAGGAGTCATCGGCCAGGCAGCACGGCAAGGTGGGATGCTCACGTGGTGATGTGATGCGGCCATCGTTAATAATCGGTGGAGGTTGGTTGCGCACTGAGGGGAGGTGAGTTTAAAGGTGAGAGGCGGATGGCCGAAGTGATGGGAGGAGGTTATTGCGGAAGAGGCAAAGTCAGTGGCTGTCATGGGAAGGGTGACGTTGTAGTTGGAGGCGGAAGATGTGTAGGAGGAAGTGGAGAATGGGTTCCAGTTACTTAATATATAAGGATGGCTTCACGTGAGAAAGAAAATGGAGATTTGCAATTTTTGCATGCTTCCTGATCCAAAACAACTTGCTTTATATATTTACAAGTTACAGAAGAATGAGAGAAGGAAAGAGGGGAAAGAAAGGAATGGAGATTGTAACAGAGGAGCAAGATGAATAGTGTTTGCATAAATGACATAGGGAATAGTAAATCTGAAAAGGAAACGAACAGTTTATTTCCAACCAAAAATACAGTTATCGCATTTCATTTCTTTAAAGCCTCGCCTAAACCAAAATATGTTGGAACCAGTGGAAAAAAAAGTCAAGCACGAGTATAAAAGATATAAATGCAAACGGCTGTTAAATGAAAAGGCATTGGAACCCCGAAAGCCAAATACAAAAACCGGTACGGTAAACCGTTTGTCGTCCTCCACCGTGCACCGGACATCAAAACACAGAATCGAATATACCGCAGAGATCAGCATGACGAGACGATCAAAAAGGTATACCGATGTCAGTGGTACGATTGAAATAAAAAAAATTCGAAATTTCTAATAGCATAAAATGCAAGAAAAACGCTGAAAAATAAGATCGACGGAGCCAAAGATGTCCGAATTTGGAAAAACGACAAACTGGCATCTTGCTCAGAAGATGGTTTAGAATTTTTCTATGTAAAAATATTCAGGTTTCGAAAATGTTCTATTTTCATTTATTACTAACTGATTTAAATTAAAATAGATTTACGCACGAAATAAACTTTCATATTTTCGGACGAAAATTTACCAGCTGCTATGTTTAACTAGACGCATTTCACATATTAAATTTTATTTCAAAATTTTATCGTTTAAAATTTCACAAAATTTCAACTAATTACGTTACTAAAACAGTTGAAATTTACGGGTCGTTACACTCTCCCCCACTCAAAACTTTTCGTCCCCGAAAAGGAACGAGGTAGGAGAATAGAAACAACCAGACAGAGAACAGATTTGAAATACAAAATAACAATTAATTTAAACCATATAAATTCAAATTTTAATTAATTGATATTCAATAATTGATTTAATCCATTTGATTTCACTAAAATCAATCTCAACTATTTCTAAATTCATTATCTTATTATCTGATTATCTGATTATCTTAAATTTACAATTTCTAAAACCATAAATTTTAATAGTCTTTTATTATAATCCTATTTTTTCAGCAATTTAAATTCTTCTTTATTCCAAATTATTGTTAAGTTTATTTCACTTAATATATCTTATTACATATATTTAAACCATATAAATTAATTTAAACCCTATAAATTTCAATTTAAATTAATTTATATTCACTAATTGCTTTTAAATTCAAGGTACTTCCCTAAGTTGATCAAACTTCAGTTTATTAATTCTTTCAAAACAAATTTATTTGTCTCATCTATTATTCAATTAACTTATTATTCTATCATCTTTATTCGCATTTTTATATAATCAAAATCTAAGTGTATAACATTTATTATAAACACTAAAATTTTATTTATAAAATCATTTTATATTGTATATTATCCAATTGCATTTTAATTTCTGAATAATTTAGGTAAGTTATATTGAAATGCAATTTAGTACTATACAAATAAAATTTTCAAATTCAATTATTTCAAGTTTAAATAGCTATTCAAAATTTAGTTTTATTTATAATTGAAACATCTTTTAACATGATTTTTAAGAATTTAATTTTCGTTTAATTTCAAACCCTTTAGAAATAATTATGTATATATATTATATATATTAAATCAAATTAAATTTAAAATAATATACCCATATATATATATATAAATCAAGTCGTACTTAAGAAATTCAAATCAAAATATTTTTCCAAAACAAAACCATAGTAAAGCTACAGAATGGTCTCTTCACTTCGAAACTCGAAAATGAATGTCGATGATGCAGCTGCCATCACCGAAATTATTTTCCAGCGACAAAGAGAAGAGCACTGATTTCAACATTTAAAATTTCTTTGAAAACAGTTTCTATTTGAAAATACTTTAAATAATATACATTAAAGTTCTTTGGAAACAAATTATAGTCAAAATACCTTTAAATAATGTGCATTTTAAACCTTTAAAACCATAGTTCGAAATCATTGGAAATTAAATTCTCAAATTCTTAATTTAATTTCATTTCAAATTCTAAATCAGTTTATAAACCAAGTTTATAAATTCATTTATCGAACAATAGATGAAAATCAAATATTATCATTTCAAACAATGAATTTAATTAACTTATTAAATTCCAGAAAAATTATACTTATATATATGATATAATCATACCAATTTATTTCATTTACCAAATTGAAAATAATATTGTGTCAGTTTGCTCTGTTCAAGGGTTTTGGAAATCCTATCGATAGCGTTGATTAGACGAATCGATCGAAAACCCAAATCAACATCAACAACTCAAACAACACAATTTTTATATATAACAATTTAATATTAATTTACACATACACTTACTCGCTCGACAATGCATGAATGGATTTTCAAAGTAAGGACAGAGAGCTAAATTTGATGGACTCAAATTAAAGAGAATTATCATTCGAATACAAGTTCGAAATAAAAGATAAGATGATTAAATAACAAAATCGGGAGATGGATAACCTTATATAAATCGCGGGCAACCTTAACCGTGTCGACCGTGACTTCAAGAATTAGATCGATGCAGAGTTTCGAGGCAAAACTACATTCAATCTCAAGAAATAGAATTCAGGTATAGCAGGAAATAGATAGCATCGTAGACCGAGGATACAGAAATCTCCGGTAAATCAATGCCTATTGTAAAGGAGTTTCACCCCTTTACAAATCATTCGAAGATTGGCGAGACCGCCGATCTATTATAGATATCATTCAAAATGGAGTTATGGGGTGCTCCAGAATTGAAAGAAGACGAATAGTGAGGGACACAAATGAAATTTGGAACAACAGGGAACGTTCCAAAAATTCAAAGGAATCGAGTCAAAAGGAAGAGATTGAATCTCGAATGAGAGTGATTATGTAGATATATTTACCCTATATGTTGAGTTTTGCCTAGAGCTACCAAAGCTCTGATACCACTTGTAACGACCCGATATTTTGGACCATTCGCATCCGCACATGTCGGACCTGAATAATTCAAAATACCGCGTTGTTAATTTAAATTTGGCAAAACTGAACATATACAGTAAATAAATAATCACAGATCACAGACACAGAGTAATAAATGCAGCGGAAATAAAAGAGATAGTAGTTCATGAAGCTACTATATAAATGTATAAGTTACATCAGAGTTAAACCAGATACAACGGAAGAGTAGTACGATACATCAGATACAAATCAGAATACATCACTGGAATCATCAAATACTGAAAGCAAAATAGATGGCTGGATCTTCAAGCAAAGCTCCAAATCCAAAGGCGAGTCTCGAATACTGGTACACTCAGTCTGACCCGAGCGTAAAGCAAAACACAAAACACTCGAGTCAGGATTAACATTCTTATATCAATAAATCCAACTCAAGTGAAATAGCAATTGAAATACAAGTAACTCAAAGGATGTTTGGAATAACCATCCTTTAAGGATCCGTTAAACTATCTACTATGTAGTAGTGTACGATAAGTAGATAATGCCTATCAGTAATATAAGATATCAAAATAGTGTTAAGGCGTTACCATTATCCCCCTTAACACATTTTTATAAGCATCATAGTTTATATAGCACTGTAAACTCCACCGTAAACTAGTAGGCTATCAGGGAGTACTCCATAGGTATAACACAAAACAAATTCGTAGTGGTCGCGTATATAGGGATCCAAGTATGACAAGGCACATGAGGCAATACCAAAGGTAGTGGAACTACCGTTTGCCTGATCCGGACTGGTGAGAATGCATCGCCGCAGCGATCGCAACACCGTGAAACAACACTCCCAAAATCAAGGGTGCACCAATCGACAACAAGTAATGAGTAGTTTTCGAAGAAGTGTGTTCGCTTGAGGTAGCTGACCTCCATTGGCCCGGCACGGCTCCTGTTTTAGTCATTTCCAATTTGACACAAGTGTCGAGGCTATCCATTATCATTCTCTTTCTTCAGTCATCACGTACATCATTCCAACCACTTCATTCTGGATCACACTCCTCGTATAGTTATTAAAGTGGGTTTCGGTTTAGACAGTGAGTATGTCCCTAACCGATTTCGGTCTCTTTAATAACTTTCGAAATTATTACACTGATTGGTCATTTAATAAATTTCAAAACCAAATCAATTACAATTTCAATTAGAATTTGTAAACCAACATTTCATTTATCTTTCTAAATCAATTTCCATAATTTCCGTTTCAAAACTTCCAAATTACCATTTCAAAATCTTATAATTCAATTTCAAATTTTATTTAAAACAGTTCGAATATTGATTCAAGTTTGTATATAAGTTTCATTCCGAAATCATTTAAATTAATTTAATTTAACATTCAAATCAGTTTAACTTCATTTATCGATTTCATTCAATATTCGTTAGGTAAACCTGCCATTCAAAACAATTTCTATTAAATTTCCAATTCATTAAATCCATTATTTAAATTCAACTTCATTATATCAAAACTTACAAATTTAATTAAATTAAATCCATCAAACCAAATTCTTTAAATTTCAAGTCTTACATTAATTTCAATAAATCACATTTTATTTCCTGTTAAAGAAATTCAATTTCACTTATTTACTTACTTAAATAATTTTCCAAAAACTTAATTAATAAAGAAAACTCAATTTCAATTATTTACGAAGAAAAATTCACTTATTCAAAAGTTCAATTTTACTTATTAAAGAATTCAATTCAATTTAATCATTAAATAATTCAATCTTATTTAATTATTAAATAATTCAAAACTTAATCATTAAAAATTTCAAAGTTTAATAATTTCAAACTTAATTATAATTTCAAACTTAATTCAATCATTTCTCAAATTAAACAACATTCTTTCATCAATTACATCGTTAATATTTTGTTTCAGATTATTAAATATTAACATTTTCCTTTCATTAAAATTCAAATTCCAACTTCATTTCAAAACCATATTATTTATTCAAATAAAAACTTCGTTTATTTTTAAATCAAATTATTGACCAATCGGTTTTTATTTAATTCTCTATCCTAGGTCAAAGTTCAATTTTGGGTATTTATCATTTCAACCTGATTCCAATTCAATTTAAAATCATTGCATAGCAAAGGGAACTTGCAGTGTGATAACTGGGATGGTGTCAAAGTAAATAAACAATCAATAACAACAACCAATATCAATCCAATAATCAATTCAAATAATCCCGAAATAATCGTATTAATTCACATTGTTGTTTGTGCAAATTAATATAATTATTTCTAGAATCTACACTATCATTTCATGTAGATTAAAGATTATTACACTAATTATTCATACGGTTCTTCACTTGTCATTCGATTTCAATTTTAACACTACATTAATTAATCCAATATACGTCCAATGGTACAAAGTGTAATTATCACTATTTTACATGTCAATTAATTTAACAAATAAAAGGGGTCATATTCAACTAATCAAATTCAACATATATGTCGATTCAAATTTTTATTTATCCTACGTCAAATTTACTTGCATAATATTTATCACTTTATACATTTCAATTTAACATCCAATATAAACAACAAACAATCAATCAATTATCAATCAAACAGGATTATCATCGTATAATTAACAAATAATGGTGTCAGATGTCACAGGTGAACTGATACAGGTAATAGCATACATATAACAGTGTAAATAACTACCAGCAGCATATTTCAATTTTCGTTTCAATTGAAATCAAATTTAATAAATAAAAGAACGTTAATCGTGAGTGATTGCTCACCATCCGAGGCTAGAGATGAACGAGAAGATGACACGAATATGCACATTGATATGAACGTTGAAATTTGAGTAACGAATCCAGGCAAAAATCTCAAAGCAAAGCAAGATTGAACTTGAATCGACGAACGAAGCTGATAAAATGGGAATCGATGAGAGCCAAATCAGAATCCGTTTTGATATAAACTAAAATATACACATTATTATAGTCTTATTTATTTCCCTATTCAAGGCAAATATTAATAATATAACTTTTCAAATCACTGTTACATCAAACCCATGTATATATATAATAACATAAACATATATATATATATATTCTAGAATTCATATTTATTTTGGAATCAATATTAAATTTAGACACACAAAAATATAAAATCTTACGTGCTTTGTTGCAAAAATTATCTTCAACCAAATCTTATATACATACAAATATGCACAAACATTGTATACATTATTATAGGACAAAACTTTGTAGACAAAACAGTGTATACGAACATTATTGTATTCATACTAGTACATACAAAACATTATTTATTAATATATTAAAACTGTTTTCAACACTATACAATACTGTAACACAGTATAAAAAAAATGTCCAAACCTACAGCTAAGCTTATACAATCCAAAACTTATATTTTATATATAAAAATCTATATAAAAATGCAGAAATAAAATATTCATATATTTTTAAATAAAATAAACTGTAATGACCTATACACCATATCTTGTCAACTCTCAGAAATAAAGTTGCAGACCTATACAGCAGATAGTTGAAAGCGACATATATTAAATTTATATAATATCAAACTTATATATAACAGCATCTCTATCAAATCACGTATGAAGATATCCCTCATTTATATAAGATCTTGACTTAAACACGTGGCCATAAAATTCAAATATAACTTATATACCGAAATCTACTATAACTATATATCTTATTTTTAAAACCAACACTGTAACTAACCTAGACCATAAGCTTGCATAAATTTTGTATTCCTTCAACTTGCAGCTTACAACAATACTTAAAACCGTATACACAAGCCTATATAGATTGTAACAGATACAAGCTATATATACCCGTAGGCCAAAATAAGTAAAAGGAGTTGATAGAGTCTATGTATATAACTTACATACCCGTATGCACATAGATGATATAGACTGACATACATACATTTATATAAATTATATTTAAAGACCTATGTCCAGATTTAAACACAAAGTAAAACGTCTTCACATCATATTGAAAATCAATACTTATTAAATAACTATATATATAAACTTATACTCTATTTAAACTTACATATATATAAAACTACAAAATGAACCATATCAAATTCCTATTACTGTGCATATGTATACTTTAAAACCCCATATCTAGTTTAACTTTTAAAACAAATTTAAAATTTCAAACTGTCAATGCAAAGGAAATAGTAACCGAGACAAAGCTTATATATTCCAAGAGAGGCTGCCGCCATGATGGATCTGAGCACCTAAGCAAGTTGTGACGACGATGAGGCCGTCACTTGGAGGTGGGTCGAGATGCTCAGCCAAGAGCGGTTACAGCCATAGCGTGGAGGGAAGGCCTGAGGCCGAGATGGTGGAGGCGGCTAAAGGCGGAAGCTGTGTTGTCGATGCGGCTATCTCAGTGGGATGACGAGGTAGGAGTCATCGGCCAGGCAGCACGACAAGGTGGGATTCTCACGTGGTGATGTGATGCGGCCATCGTTATAATCGGTGGAGGTTGGTTGCGCATTGGGGGGAGGTGAGTTTAAAGGTGAGAGGCGGATGGCCGAAGTGATGGGAGGAGGTTATTGCGGAAGAGGCGAAGTCGGTGGCTGTCATGGGAAGGGTGACGTTGTAGTTGGAGGTGGAAGACGTGTAGGAGGAAGTGGAGAATGGGTTCCAGTTACTTAATATATAAGGATGGCTTCACGTGAGAAAGGAAATGGAGATTTGCAATTTTTGCATGCTTCCTGATCCAAAACAACTTGCTTTATATATTTACAAGTTACAGAAGAATGTGAGAGAAGGAAAGAGGGGAAAGAAAGGAATGGAGATTGTAACAGAGGAGCAAGATGAATAGCGTTTGCATAAATGACATAGGGAATAGTAAATCTGAAAAGGAAACGAACAGTTTATTTCCAACCAAAAATACAGTTATCGCATTTCATTTCTTTAAAGCCTCGCCTAAACCAAAATATGTTGGAACCAGTGGAAAAAAAAGTCAAGCACGAGTATAAAAGATATAAATGCAAACGGCTGTTAAATGAAAAGGCATTGGAACCTCGAAAGCCAAATACAAAAACCGGTACGGTAAACCGTTTGTCGTCCTCCACCGTGCACCGGACATCAAAACACAGAATCGAATATACCGCAGAGATCAGCATGACGAGACGATAAAAAAGGTATACCGATGTCAGTGGTACGATTGAAATAAAAAAAAAATTCAAAATTTCTAATAGCAGAAAATGCAAGAAAAACGCTGAAAAATAAGATCGACGGAGCCAAAGATTTCCGAATTTGGAAAAACGACAAACTGACATCTTGCTCAGAAGATGTTTTAGAATTTTTCTATGTAAAAATATTCAGATTTCGAAAATGTTCTATTTTCATTTATTACTAACTGATTTAAATTAAAATAGATTTACGCACGAAATAAACTTTCATATTTTCGGACGAAATTTACCAGCTGCTATGTTTAACTTGACGCATTTCACATATTAAATTTTATTTCAAAATTTTATCGTTTAAAATTTCACAAAATTTCAACTAATTACGTTACTAAAACAGTTGAAATTTACGGGTCGTTACACATTCAATGATCATAATACCATGATTTAACTATAATCAATGCGAAGTCTCCATATCGAAGTTCAACAGTATTCTCAAGTCCAAAGAACTGTATAATATCGTCACATCGAGATTCTCTGTTTGACCTTAGTTACACTAACCACCAGAAAACTCTCGAGTGAGTCATTCCATAGTTATCCAATAACTATCAGTACGTAACCCCTTGATGCCCTCAGCAGCAATGAGAAAACACTGCCCAACATTTGGAGAGCGTTACGTACTCTAGTCCCAACAGATGTATCGATATCCTTTCTCGATACGTCCTGACTAGGAATATTTAAAATGATATGTTATTTTAATGTGATAAATTTCTCATGATTACAACACATTGTAATTACTATCACTTGACATAGCATTTAAGGATTTTCTATTGAATATACTTAAATTATTTAATTAATTAACATATCACAATATGACAAGTATATAATAGAAATGAAAACACCTTTTATTTCGAACGAGATTTTTTAATAGAGTTCATAATTTACAATAAATTACAGAATTGCCCCTAGGGCATACCCCTAACTCTATCAATCTCCCACTTGCACTTGGGGCCAATTATGGAATCTCAATCCCATTCCTTCGATCAGTTTGTAGAGAACTGACCGAGCTAGACCTTTTGTAAATGGATCTGCTATATTGTCCTTGGTATCTACCCTTTCAATCATGATTTCATTGTTGGCGACAAATTCTCGAATGAGGTGGAACTTTCGCCTAATGTGCCTTGATTTCTTGTGAGCTCTTGGTTCTTTTGCAATTTGCATTGCAGCATTGTTATCATAGAACAATGTCATTGGATTCTCAACGTTTGGAATCACTCCTAGCTCAGCTAAAAATTTACGCATCCACACAGCTTCTTTTGCTGCTTCATTGAGGGCGATATACTCAGCCTCCATGGTTGAATCAGCCACCGTCTCTTATTTGGAACTTTTCCAACTTACGACTCCTCCATTTAATTTGAACACATAACCAGATATAGACTTACTATCATCGATGTCACTCTGAAAGCTGGAGTCTGTATACCCCTTCATAAGAAGGTCTCCATTCCCATATATTAGGAATAAGTCTTGAGTATTTCTAAAATACTTAAGAATACATTTTACGGCTGTCCAATGTTTCTCACCAGGATTAGACTGAAATCGACTCACACATCCTAATGCATAAGCTACATCTGGTCTAGTACATAGCATAGCGTACATTATGGAACCGATCGCAGATGCATACGGAATCCTGTTCATACGCTCTTTCTCCTCATCAGTATGAGGAGCATCCTTTTTAGAAAGGACGATTCCAGATTGCGTTGGAACGTTTCCACGCTTGGATTTCTCCATACCGAACCTTTTCAATACAGTGTCTATGTATAGATATTGGGACAATCCTAGCAACCTTTTGGATCTATCTCTATAGATTCTTATGCCGAGTATATAGGCTACTTCTCCCAAATCTTTCATTGAGAAGTTCTTGGATAACCATGCTTTTACTGACTGCAACATCGCTATGTCGTTTCTAATCAGTAGTAAATCTTCGACATACAGGACTAAAAACGTTATTGCCTTTCCTTGTTCTTTCCGATATATGCACGCTTCCTTTGTGTTCTGATAAAAACCAAACTGTTTGATCATTTTATCAAAACATTTATTCCAACTTCTTGAAGCTTGTTTGAGTCCATAAATAGACTTTAGTAGCTTGCAAGCTTTGCCCGCGCTCCCACTAGACTCGAAACCTTCTGGCTGTGACATATAAACAGTTTCCTCTAAATCACCATTTAGAAAAGCCGTCTTTACGTCCATCTGCCATATTTCGTAGTCATAGAACGCGGCAAGAGCAAGCATGATCCGAATGGACTTAAGCATGGCTACGGGTGAAAATGTTTCATCATAATCAACGCCTTGAATTTGACGAAACCCTTTTGCAACTAGCCTTGCTTTATAGGTCTCTACCTTTCCATCTGCATTTATCTTTTTCTTAAAAATCCATTTGCAGCCAATGGGTTTAATTCCTTCGGGTATGTTGGTCAAAGTCCAAACTTTGTTTTCATACATGGAATCTATCTCGTTTTTCATAGCTTCAAGCCAAAGTGCGGATTCTTTACTTCGCAGTGCTTGTTGAAATGAGAGTGGAGTGTCATCTTGCAAGACACAATCCTCAGTCTCACCATCCACAAGAAGATCATAGTATCTCTTTGGTGTGCGAGACTCCCTATTAGACCTTCTAATAGGTTGCGTGTTTTCATATACTGGTGGATTTGATTCTCCTACCGGCTCGGTTTCTACATTAACTTCTTGGATCTCATCCAATTCTACAACTTCGCTGTTAATTTCTTTTGCAAGAAATTCCTTTTCTAAAAAGACAGCATGTCGAGAAACAATAACTTTTTGTTCCTCCGTATTGTAGAAAATATATCCTAAAGAATTTTTGGGATATCCTATAAGTTTACATAAAACCGATCTTGCCTCAAGCTTATTGGGGCCAATGTTCTTAACATAGGCTGGACAACCCCATACCTTCAAATAATTGAAGTGGGGTTTCTTCCCATGCCACATCTCATATGGTGTCTTAGGTATAGATTTGGTAGGCATCAAATTTAGCATATGTGCTGCAGTTTCTAGCGCATATCCCCAGTATGAGAGAGGCAACTCAGCTTTACTCATCATGGAGCGAACCATGTCTAATAAGGTTCGATTCCTTCTTTCCGAAACACCATTGTGTTGCGGAGTATATGGTGGAGTAACCTGAGAGATAATCCCATTATCCTTTAAGTACTGTTGAAGTTCTTGGCCAACATACTCGCCTCCTCGATCGGATCGAAGAATTTTTATTTTATTGTTCGTCTGATTTTCAACCTCATTTTTGTATTCTTTGAATTTCTCACAGGCATCGGATTTATTCTTCATAAGATATATATATCCAAGTCTTGAGAAGTCATCAGTGAAGGTTACAAAGTAAGAAGAGTTATTTTTGGTAACTATAGGCATTGGGCCACATACATCAGTATGCACTAGGCCTAAGAGTTCATTAACTCTTTCGGAGCTCCCACTGAATGGGTGCTTGGTCATTTTTCCTTTAAGACACGATTCACAAGTGTCAAATGATTCAGAATCAAGTGACGGGAGGAAACCTTTGGTTTTTAGTTTGTGTAGTCGTTTCTCACTTATATGACCAAGTCTACAATGCCAAAGATAATTTTGATTTATATCGTTATTCGAAGAATTATTCATAGCACAGATATAATTTGTATTGATCATATAAATGCCATTATTCAAAATACCATCAAATACTTTATTTCCATTTAACATAACGTTCATAACATTATTTGAACAGTGAAAAACATAACCAGTCTCAGACAATCTAGACACAGAAATAATCCCACAAATAAAGTCTTTTGCATAATAGCAATTATTTAATATAAAAAAAAACCATTAGGCAAAACTAAGTGAAAATCTCCAACTGCCGTTGCATCTGCAAGAGATCCATCAGCAACTTGAAATTCCACTTTTCCTTTTGCCACGTGCCTTTTGTTCCTAAGTCCCTGTAACGTGTTACAGATATGAGTTCCAGATCCAGTATCTAAAACCCAAGATATTTTATTGATTGCAAAACTATTTTGAATCGTAAATATACCTGTAGGAGCGGCAGAACTATTCTGTTTCTTTTCTTTAACAATCTTTAAGTACTCCGGACAGTTCCGTTTCCAATGACCTTTCTTGTGACAATGATGACATTCACCCTTGTCAGCAGTAGCAGCTTTCTTACCTTTTTTATTAACCCTCTTTCGCTTCTTCGAACCTTTCGAAGATGATGTCCCACTTTTGACTGCAAGTACGATCACTGATCCTTCGATTGTGACTCGGCAGACCTCAACATATTGAGGAGCTCCACGAGACTCACATTCATATTGTTCATATTATAGTTTAGTATGAACTGTTCATACTGAGGCATCAATTAACCAAGGATCAAGTCAAGTTGTAGCTCTTTGCTTATAGTCACGTCCAATGATACTAGCTTATCAATATAACCTTTCATCATCAGTACATAATCGTCCATTTTCTGTCCCTTTTGCATTTTGGTGTTGAACAGTTTCTTAGTAGTCTCGTACCTAACGGACCGAGAATGCTCACCAAAAAGTGCCTTGAGACTTTCGAAAATCTCATGGACAGACATTGATTCATGTTGCCTTTGTAACTGCTTGTCAAGAGTTGACAACACGAATACTTGGGCGATTTCGAGATCAGCGGCCCATTTTCTATAAGCAACTTGTAAATTTTCATCGGCATCATCAGCGGGTCTTGTAAGCGGAGTACAAGTTACAGACGACCAAACTCGCTCATATGTGAGTGCAATCTTTATTGCTCTCAGCCAGTCCACGTAGTTAGGTCCAGTTAGTTTGTCATTTTTGGAGAAAAGCCTTAGTGATGACATTTTCTGCAATTTTAGTTAAAAGGGGATTTTTTTTTGAGAAAGACGGTTGTGTAGTGATAAACTACACAGCTGGTTAATAATAATAGTAGAATAATAGGAAATACGGTCCGGTTGACAAGCCCAACCGGTGGCCAAAAAAATAGGCTAAGCTAATTAACATAATAATGTACATAAGAGTTAATGGATTACAGGATGGGACACTATCACCATAATCGATGATTCAACAGACAAAATGGGGTCAGACAGATTCGCTTAGGAGCTGCTACCGTGGGTTGGCGCTGGTGCTGGCCATTGATTTCGCAGAGTCAGCAGGAGCGGACCTCAGACGAAATCTGAAGGGGGCCGAGTTGGTACCTGTCCATTAATTGAAAAGTTGTGAGATTCGACTACAGATGGCCGTGGTTGAAGATCTAGGTTTGTTGAAGACATATGCATTTCGTTCTTTCCAGATGCACCAACAGTAAATGGTGATAAAGATGTCGAGATTGTGATTTCCGAGGTCTTGCTGCCAGTATTCAAAAAATGAAATGAGCTCCGGAATGTAACCCAATAGATGCGCGCTGGTAGGGGCCCAAATTGCGAAAGAGAAATCACAGTCTAAGAAAAGGTGGGTAATTGTTTCGACTTGAGAGGAGCAAAGTACGCAGAGAGGATCAGTGGGGATGTTTAAGCGAATAAGTCTGTCTTTGGTGTTGATGCGGTTACGAATGAGGCACCATCGGAAGAAGAGGAATCTTGGATGTGAGTGGCAATTCCAAATCCTGCTGTAGGGGAAAAGACGGCCAGGGTGGATGAGGAAAGAGTAGCAAGATGATACGGAGAAGCCTTTGGATGGATTGAGTGCCCAGGTGAAGCGGTCTGGTGAGTGGGATATGCGAAGGGATTGTAGGATTTTCGAAGCTACGAGAAGCTCATTGAAAGTTTCGATGGAAAAAAGGGAGGGGGGATGAAGGCTACTGGGGCCCAGGTGACACAGGGTATAAGTGGTGGCAAGTTGTAGATTTGAGGAGGAGAAGAGGTTAGGTAGTGTTTTAGCTAGGGGGGAAGGGGCCACCCACGTGTCATGCCAGAATAGGCAGTTGTTGCCATTGCCTATTAAGACTTAAAAGAGGGATTTGACTCGGGGGATGGTGTGGAGGACATTGGACCAGAATGGAGAAAGTCTGCAACTGGGGGGGAGGTGTAGGGCTAGGTGTGGATTAGAGTAGTGATATGAATGTAGGATCCAATCCTTCCAGAGGAAATTATCAGGGGAGAGAAAACGCCAGAGCCATTTTGTTAATAGGGTAGTGTTGAGCGAGGGGAGATCCGGGACACCAAGGCCACCATGGCGTTTTGGGAGGCAGACTGAGCGCCAGTTGATAAGGCCCTTTTCTTTGGAGCCATTCCATAAGAAGGTCCTGCGAGATTTGTCAATTTTATTGGAAACCCAAGGGGGGAGTTTGTGGAAGGAGATCCAGTAGGAGGGGATGGCAGAGAGGACCGATTTAACTAAGATTAATCTACCAGCTGTCGAGAGGGAAGCAGCTTTCCAGGATGCGAGGCGGGATTCAATTTTGTTGATGAGGGGTAGCCAGTCAGGACGCATGAGTCTGGTGGGCCGAATAGGTAGGCCCAGATAGGAGATTGGAAACTGGGAAAGTTTGCAGTTGAGGACGGCAGCGGTTGCAGGACCAAGGTGGTTGGTATTGCCAAGCATGATAAGGGAGCTTTTGTGGAAGTTGATGGAGAGGCCAGAGATTAATTCGAAAACATAGAGGAGAACTTTGAGGCAGTGGAGGTGATTAGGATTGGGTGAGGCAAAGAGGATGGTATCATCAGCAAATTGTAGGTTGGATATTTGAAGGTTAGATGTAGGGATGCTGATTCCGGCCAAGTGGTTGTTGGAGATGGATAGTTTAGTCATGCGGTTGAAGACATCTGCAATAAGAACAAAAATTAGGGGGGAGAGAGGGTCTCCTTGACGTAGACCTCTCGTAGACTTGATCAGACCACCAAGTTCACCATTGACTGATACAGAAGACATGCTGGAGTTCAGGATAGAGGATATCCAGGAGCACCATCTCGGTGGGAAGCCTCTATGTCGTAATAGTGCGAGAATGAAGTTCCAGTTGACTGAGTCAAAGGCTTTAGAGAAGTCAAGTTTAAGTAGGATTCCTGGGGTGTTGGTTCTGTGACAGAAAGACACCACTTCTTGAGTGGCGGCCACACAATCTAGGATATTGCGACCGAGTATGAAGGCCGATTGCTTCAGGCCAACTAGAGGGGATATTACAGCTTGAAGTCGGTTTGCAAGGATTTTTGTAATGATTTTGAAGGTGGTGTTGAGGAGGCTGATAGGTCGAAAGGAATCAAGGGAGGAAGGGTCATCAATTTTTGGGATGAGGGAAATGATGGCATAATTGATTCGTGCAACCGAGCTGGGATCATTTTGAAATTCAAGGCACATGTCTATAATGTCAGATTTCACTATACTCCAGAAGTGTTTGAAGAAAAGGGGGCCAAAGCCGTCAGGTCCAGGAGCTTTATTGTCCGACATATCTTTGACTGCAGTCCAGATTTCTTGTTCCGTGAAGGGGTGATCTACTTGCAGACTTTGAGGGTCAGGGTAAAGGAGACTCCAGTCTATGTCTGGTAGAGGGGTGGAAGGTTTGCCTAGGATGTTGCGGTGATGGTTGGTGAAGAGGTGGAGGAGATCGGATTGGTCAGAGTAGGTGATGTTGTTGTGTTGAATGATAGAGATGGTCGAGGATCTGCGACGCCCATTTGCTAACCTGTGGAAGTAAGCTGTGTTTCTATCTCCTTCTTCAAGCCACTTTGCTCTGGATCGTTGTTTCCAACCAATTTCTTCCTGTTTAAGGAGCCTATCCAATTCCTTTTCAAGGAGGTTCAACTGTTGTATTTCTGGTTCGATTAGGGGTTGAGATTCCGCGAGGATATTAAGGTTGAGGATTTCATCTTGGATTTGTGAAATCCGAAATTTAAGGGAGCCCCAGATGTATTTGGCCCATGGTCTTATCAATTTTCTGAGCGAACGGAGCTTGGCCACAATACGAGCAGTAGGAGATTCTAGATTGGTGGGCTGAGACCACGCCAACTTGACAAAATCATCAAAGGATGGCTCTAGAAGCCAGAGTTGTTCAAATCTAAACGGTTTGTGAATGGTGTTCAGAGAGCCAGAGTCAAATAGGAGGGGGCAATGGTCCGAGATCGTGGTTGCCAATCCCGAGACAGATGAGAGGGGATGTTGGTCTTTCCAGGCTGTGTTGAAGAGGAATCTATCTAATTTGGCCAGGGATGGGTGGTCTCTATGGTTAGACCAGGTAAAGAGGCGGTTACTGATGGGGGGATCAATTAGCACACAAGAATTGATGAAATTATTGAAGGCGGATGAATCTTGGGAAAGGTTACCAGAGTTTCTTTCGGTGGGGTGTCTAGCGGTGTTAAAGTCTCCGGCAATAATCCATGGGCCATTTATTCGGGCTGCGAAGTCCATGCAATGATCCCACAAGACACCCTGCCTTGTGAGTCGGAGGGTCCATACACATTCGAGAAGAAGTAGATTATGCCAGATTCTGAGTTTCGCAGTGTGACATTAAGTATTGAGGGGAATTTGATAATTTGATGTAGGGACCATTTATTTTCATTCCATGCTGTTATGATCCCACCACGGGATCCAATGGCATCAATGTGGGCCCACCCAGATAAAAGTGTACCAACAGTTTGTGTCAAGTGTGATTGTGTGGGGTCAGATAACTTAGTTTCTTGAAGCATTATAATATCAATTTTATGGGGGGACAGAATAGTGTTAACAGCGTAACGCTTAGATGGTTCCCCCAACCCACGAACATTCTAAGTGATGAGTTTCATTGGGATTGGGAAATACGCTCTTGTTCTAGAGTTTGCATGCATGTGAAGTGTTCATTGTGCAAACTCACACCCACGCAACGTGATAAAATTTTATTAAGCCTTTTATTTGCGGAGGAAAAAACAACAGGCAATAAAAAACTACCAGTTTGTCCAGGATCTGAAGCTGCCCCAACCAATCTGGAGCTACGCCTAACCAGTGCTGGGGAGAAGAATTTCGCTGGGTCTATCTGGGGAGTCTGAACTTCCACGTCTTGATTGAGTTCAAGTGGAGGGGCCACGGTTATGGGGGAGGTGACGTCAACGGGGTGTGTGTCGGCTTGGGCAGGGGCTGGGATAATGGGGGAGTCAGGGAGGATGAGGTTGGAGGGGGCGAAGCCAGGTTCGGGAGGCTGGATAGATTGTAGGTAGAGAGGGACGAAAAGATCGAGGTCTAACATTGGGTCCCATCTATCAAATTGGGCTGGGATCCCTCTTCTAGGACCTGAAACTTCAAAAGAGGCATCTTGTAGTGGCAAAGCTGGAAGAATAGGGGGAGGCAAGGTGGCTTCGTGAAACATGGCATCAAATAGGTCGTCTTGGTTTAAGAGTATTTCAGGGGTAGACCACTTATGGTCGAGAAAGTTGAAGTTTTGTTCAAGGTTGTAGTCTAGGCCAAGGTAGGTGGTGTCAGGGGCACGGTATGGATGAGAGTGTTGCCAGCGGTTAATGGTTAGGAGGAAGTCAGAGTTGTTGAGGGAGGCCACGAAGGAGCAGGGGGTGGAGATGCCCTCGAAGAATTGGAATTTAGCATAGAGAAACCTGTGGTCAATGAAGGCCCAGTCGCAGTCATCCAAGGCAATGAATCTGCCCATGGGTTTCAAGGCTTCTCTAATGGCATCTGAATTGTCCTTGAGGAGTTCGAGGAATCCTTCAACTTTCGCCCATGACTCAGGTTCGAGGGAGGGGGCGGAGAAGTTATCATGATCAGCCCAGGGTCTCAGAAAAACAGTACCACCTGGTTTAACTAAGGAGCCAGTCGTGACGAAGACATTTCTCTCGATCTCAGAGTCGCAGCAGATGAGGAAGCTGTTATCGGTCATCATCCAGATTGGTCTTTCTCGATACCCATGTTGGTTAAGGGCAGCTTGGATGTCCAGCACACTCCAGAAACCTTGGGTTATTGTGGCAATGAGGTAGCGGGCTGAGTTCTCCATGAGGAATTGAGGGCTTGGAAATTTTTTTGCCAAGAGAGGAGCTAATGGGTTTTGTGGGGAGATTTTAGGAGAGGAAGGGCTTAAGTTGGCATTGGAAAGTGGAGATAGGGCTGATGATGACGATGGGATGTGAATCGACTTTGTATCAAGATGTGGGACCCTCGCTTCTGTGGGACTAGGGGAAAGATTAGGTCTGGGAAATCGGGTTTGGGGTGCGGAATGGGGATTATTATTTGGAGGGGAGTGCTTTTTGGCATTATTAGTCTTGGAAGATGAGAGGACGGACTGCACAGGGAACGAAGCCTGTCTCTTCGAGGGGCAGGTGGATGAAAAGTGACCAAAGAATCCACAATAATAGCAAATCTTTCCATTTCTGCATGATTTTTCCACATGTCCAATACCCGCACATTTCAAGCACCGCCCTCTGGAACACAGGAAATTGACCGTTTCCCGCGTGGATTTGAATTTTGGGACGAGTTTGGGACGCTTGGGTTTGGGAAGGAGAGGCGGAGGTTGATGAGATAACACGACTTGAGCGTAGCTGGGACCTCCCTTTTGGTATGTGGGGTGTTTGCGGGCATAGCAGTAGGACACTTCTGGCGAGGCAAGTATCGGATCATCGGGGGGGGGGGGGGGGGGGAGGCAAACAATGGTGGTGTAGGGAGGATGGGAGGTTGGGCAGAGGCAGGATGACGGAAGTGTGGAGCATATCTGGGAGGAACAAAGGATATTGGAGGAGGATGAGGGGTGGAGGAGGTGTTGAGAGCAGTGGGCAGGGCAGTGGTAGACGCCATTAAAAGATGATATATAGGTTTTTCCAGTTAAAAGGGGATTAGGACATATTATTCATTGCAAATGTTCTTAGATTATTAGTAAGGTTGAAATGTAATTTTTCATTTTACTAATAAGCTCCCACTAGATTTGCATATTTCTCTAAACCCAAAAGAAATATGGAAGTCTTTCGACCACTCCAGTGAGTATAAGGACTCGCATGTCTTGGAATTCTGACCTTGAGGAATATCAACAAATCATAGGCCCACGTGCGATGGATAACACTTTATATCATATACAACTCCTTATTCCTTTCTTTGTCCTAATCTCATTTCGACCTTGAGGAAGATCAACAAATCGAAAGAGATTATTCACTCTTACCTACCATTTCGCGACTGCCTAAGTATAATGTACGTACCTTGAGGAAGATCAACAAATACGTACATGTATCTTACCAAGTCAATTTAATATATTAATAGTACTATACATAACATCTCTAGCTTGAGGAAGATCAACAACTAAAAAGTATGTAAGCAATCTATTAATATATAAATGGTAGAGGACAACATTACATTAAACATTCATAATGTTAATATACTATATCGAGTGACATTGATTTTAGGAATAATGTATTTCTAATAAAATACTCTTGTGATTCAAGTGTCGAACACATCAGAAATCACGGTATATGTACAATACGTATGTATTCATTCCTTAAACCTCAGTTGGGTTTCATTAAGTTCCACCTTATTTATTAAATCAAATTTAATTCATTTTTAAATAAATCTTATTTACTTAATTAGTTAATTAACAATTTAATTAACTTTTAATTGAATTTAATTTAATTAAAACATTTTTTTATATTATATATAAATTACAAAAGTCTAAATTTATGCTTATCTTAAACATTTTAAGATGGATATACATATATCTATATATATGTATCAATTTATTAATTAACACTTAATTAATTTGATTTATCGAATAAAGTTTATCATAAACATTAACTTTTATAAAACATATATTTATATTCCGAATTCAACAATTGAATTCAAAATATAACTTTTCAAAACAGATTTTGAAAAATTCGCACAAGGCCCAAATCAATTTGGGCCTTTACATTAGGGATAACCTTTGGGCTTACACATGTTTCAGGCCAGGCCGGAAGGTGGAGCTAAGGCTCACTTAAGTACCCCTTTTCTAGACACCTTACTTTATGAGTAGGCTTTATAGTTAGCCCTAACATTGCAAATTTCAGACCGCATAGGCTATTTGGCTCTGATACCATTGAAGGAACTGTGCCGGTCTACGCAGCGGTTTAAACGGTGAATTTCAAAAATTTTCATTTTAGAATCTTATTGGGCCTATGAAGTCTGAAGATTATTAGATCCAATCTAATTTTAATTTTAAATAAAATCATATTTCATTTAAATTTAGTTTGAATTTGAATTTTAAATTTGAATTTTAAATAAGAGAAGCAATATAAATATATATATATATATATATATATATGGGAGGTGTATAAGTGTATCAAATACATCTATACGTGTATGGGTGTGCATGTGAACATATAAGTGTCATGGTATGAAAGTGTCCGTATTTAGGTGTTGGTCTTTACATCGCAACGGACACCTTAGCCCCTTGTGTGTATATATATTGTCCAGTTTTAATTTAAATATTTATATATATAAATATAAATATATAATATACATAATATACACAAAATAAGATTTATAAAAATATCTAATGAATCATAAAACGTGTTACACAAAACTCTAATATTTTATTTAGCAAAACAAGATTGTTATATATATTAAAGAAGTGATATGTAGTATACTTTATAAGTTATAAATATACAAAGTTTATTTACAACATTCAAAACAATGCATACAGTAAAGAATTATGTCATGTGACAAGTAACATCACAAAAGGTGTCAGATGAAAACAAAACATGGCAGGAAATGAACACATTCTTTATTCACATAAAGTAATCACTTTGTACCAAACTATATTTTAGTATACAAGTTATATATAATATTGCATGCGGAAGTGATATATTGTTCCACAAACTATTACAGCAAACAAAAGTTATCAGAATATAGAATATGTATCTTATACGAAATTTCCTTTTTTTTAATACAAATATACATACAAATATATATTAAGAAATATAACATATAAAATTATAACTAGACAACATAAAATATTTTAACTTCTAGCATACGGTGTTAAAATGTTATTAGTTTTACAACTTTATAGTATATGATTATAAGAAATTCTTATATATAATGAAACTAGTCTTTTAAAATATATATAATAATATATGTACATAATAGATAAAAATGGACAATAACTATACACCCAAGATTGTGATAGGCTTGTAATTGAGTATAAAAATAAATAATACCTTGTATGAAGCCAATGATATGTACGTTGAAACGAGATGCCCTTGAATTGCTATATAATCCAAGCTCCAAACCACTCTTGTTTGTGTTGAATTTATTTTGATTTTGAGGCACAAAATTTGGTTATAACTTTCGGCAGTAGGTAAAGAAAAGAATACAAATTATATTGGGAAGTGAAGACTTGATTTGGAAATCTTAAAATTGGTACAGAAGAAGCTAACGTGTGGACCTTTATATATAGTTGTGGTCACCTCCCTTCATGTGCGCATGTACTTATTCAAACAATGCTTCCACGTCCACTTTATTAGCCTCGTTTACTCTTTCCCATTTTACCAAATCAAACAAAAGAAAACGTGCCATATTTTTTGAGTTGGATCAGCTGCCGAAAATTATATTTTTGTACATTTTGGGCTTCATAAGCCTAAGCTCCAATATCGGACAATGACCCGTCCCAGTATTGCATACCGATAAGTTTGTATATATAACTTTTATATATACATATCCGATTAATTTCAGTGCCTTACAAATCAAATAAAATTCTGATAATTAATATTTCGCAAATATTAATTAATATAATTATTTTTATAACAATTATAAAATAATTAATTGAGTGGTTTTTCCGGAGTATCATCGTTTCGGTTGTACAACTCAAAGGTGTAAATTCAGTCAGCGATTAATATCGAACAATTCGAATATTAATGTTCACACGTCACTAGTGCTAGTGGTGTGACATTTTGGCCGAATTTATCGCTTATTCATCTTTCAGTGAAATCCAATTTTTAAGCGGTACCTTGTAGTAACGATTATTTACACCAGTTCTCTTCATCTTAACTGTACCACTTTAGAACTTATGGAATTCGGTTTCGGTCAAAATTCCAATATCGTTCACATTCAACTCAATTGGTCCAAACACAATGTCCTTGGTTCAATAATAAAAATTATTATTAACCGATTTGCTCTGGCCAGAGACTTTGACTTTTAATTGACCATAGTTGACCGTGATACTAATCTCATGTAATTGAGGAGACGAATTCTCTATTGGATAGTGTTTCACTTCAAATATTTTAACTTAGACCCAACTATAGTCATTCAATGATCATAATACCATGATTTAACTATAATCAAAGCGGAGTCTCCATATCGAAGTTCAACAGTATTCTCAAGTCCAAAGAACTGTATAATATCGTCACATCGAGATTCTCTGTTTGACCTTAGTTACACTAACCACCAGAAAACTCTCGAGTGAGTCATTCCATAGTTATCCAATAACTATCAGTACGTAACCCCTTGATGCCCTCAGCAGCAATGAGAAAACACTGCCCAACATTTGGAGAGCGTTACGTACTCTAGTCTCAACAGATGTATCGATATCCTTTCTCGATACATCTTGACTAGGAATATTTAAAATGATATGTTATTTTAATGTGATAAATTTCTCATGATTACAACACATTGTAATTACTATCACTTGACATAGCATTTAAGGATTTTCTATTGAATATACTTAAATTATTTAATTAATTAACATATCACAATATGACAAGTATATAATAGAATTGAAAACACCTTTTATTTCGAACGAGATTTTTTAATAGAGTTCATAATTTACAATAAATTACAGAATTGCCCCTAGGGCATACCCCTAACTCTATCAGATCAACCATTGACTCAAAAGATGAAATGCCATTTTCTCATCAGTCATATAGTCATATATAAGGAATTGATCAGCATGAATCCATCACATGTGAAAATCTAAATGAATAAACCATTGAGGTACATCACTAAAATTTCATAGGAAGATTGAATCACATGATGCTATCATACTATGTTGCATAAAAATGTGTTTCAGTACTTGATAAAGGCAAGTTAATGATATAACATGAATCAAAAAGCTTTCGAAACATATAAAAAGAATTTCCAGCCTTTGAAACGATGGTGATAATAATAATATAAAATAGAGGTAGATCACCTCATCTGTTGTTTTCTATGTGTGAGGAATTTTTGTGCATCGCTGTGTGTATAAGATCTTTGAAGTGGAAAAGGCTTGAAAAGCTGAATAGTTAGAATATGTAAGAGCTAGTTAGGTGAGGAGTGGAATAGCCTAAATGCTAACAAGTTTGAAGATAAAAACTGAAATATGAGTTTTAGGCATCAAATATTTTTAAGAGCATTTCATGCTGATAACGTGTAATAAAATAATGTAATCAGAAATCATTAGAGAGAGAAAATTTTATTCATTTTGACATACACATACAATACAATTGGGCTCTCTATTTATAGACTCCATATCTAGTGGAGATTACAATAATGTCCTTTGACATTTAGCATATTCACCCCTATAACTAATATATATTACAACAATTTTGGCATTAATTACCTCATTAGTTATCATATTAATTGCATTTATTAATGAATTTATCAATTGCATTTATGCCTTAAATTTAGTTTGATTGAATTTAAATTAATAACAACTCACACTAAATCAATTTTAGCTCAAATATTAAAGATTACGCCGAATTTTCTCAAATAATAATTTTATTTTCATTAGATAGTTCTTATCTAATCATCTGCTAAAAAGGTAATATTATCAAAAAAGAATAAGAATAAAATACAGATCCTTTTTTTAAAAGGTACATTTTATTTTGATTCATCAGCTCTCTTTAGCTATTTTACCAAATCAATTTCTTTTGACATATTATCCTGTAAAAATAAAAAATGATATGAAAAAGGAATTGTCAAATGGAGCTCCAAACCTATAGTCATTTTTAGCATAAAGTTATAACTCTTTATATCAATAATACCTTACTATGATTTCAAAATCAAAGCCAAAGATACTAAAATTTCTCCAAAAATATAATTAAAATCTTGAATAGAAGGAAAGAAATTAATATCCATGTTATTTTTTCTATTTTAGATTTGGAGGAAGATTGAGAAAATTAAGATCGAGATTAAGATAAGTTTTCCTCCATAGTCTTCAAATTAAGTGGAAATTAGGGACAACCCCTATTTTCAAAACTTATTTTTTTTATATCCTTCCATTTTATAAACTATTTTCTACATCCCTCTTTTTTTTTTCTTTTTCTTTTTTCTTTTTTACTTCTCCCGTTTTCAAATTTAAAAGCGGTCATTCCAACCTATATTACGACGTTTGTTATTTATCGACGTATATCCTAAGAGCGCATGTTATGTTATGAAAATAGTAGCGCTTTGCGGAAGCTTTTATCAACGGATCTTTGTCACCCAAATCACAAAGAGATAACTTAGATTGAAAACAAGACGGAATTGAAATCAAAACGCAATAACACAAGATATTCCACCCAACCACCCACTTTATTGATTCACCAAAATTTTGTTTACAATTAATAGAACAAAGCTAAAATAAACAGAATACCATTAAATTAATAACCAAATTGAGAAAGAGAGCAAATATCTATATGGCTAAAATTGTTGAAGAAGAAAACAAATATGGAGAAGAGAAAATTAGCAAATAGATTTTCCACCACACTTTTACCCTCTCTTCTAATCTCTATTTATATAATCAATTACTTAATGCCCAAGTTAACATTAGATGGCAAAAAATAATTTGATTAGCCAATTAGAGAAAGAAATAAACATACTCAAAAATGCCTATTAATTAGAGGAAACAAAATCTTCTCTTTCTTTCTTTTGCATATTTATTTCCCTCTATTTATGATTTTGTATCACCAATTAGAGAAAGAAATAAACATACTCAAATATGCCTATTAATTAGAGGAAATAAAACTCCACCTTGCTATGCATCATCAACATGAAGACCCCTGTCTAAAATATGATCATCAATGCTAGAATCATAAGCAGTGACCACATTAACCTCTCCACCTTGCTATGGACTAGATCCATCAACCGTCACTCGCTTTCCATTGTCGACTACAGAACCAACCAAGCTATAAAGGTTTCCTTCTTCCAATACTCCTCGCATCCTTACACGACCACCTTTCTTCACTCTCAAAACTCCACCTTGAGTCTCATAAGTGCAACCACGGTGATCCAACTGACCGAGAGAAATAAGATTATGTGAAGAAGTGGGTACATGTCTGACTCCAGAGACTTCTCTAACCACACCGTCATGCATACGAAACCGGATAGATTCAATACCACAAATCGGTAGCTCTTCTCCATTGGCTGTCCTAATCATACCGACACTCTTCTCATAAGAAGAAAAACAATTCACATCTCTACAAATGTGAAAAATGGCTCCCGAATCCATCTTCCAAGGCTTATTTTCACTAAAGAGGACATCACAAGAAGCATCACTATCGGTACCTGTAACGACCCGCCATTTTGGACTATTCGCATCCATTATAAGTGTATAGGTAGACACTCATGCAGGAGTTGAATTGCTCAAAATACCGCGTTGTTAATTTAAATTTGGCAAAACTGAACACATATACAGTAAATAAAGTATTCACAGAACACAGACACAGAGTAATGATTGCAGCGGAAATAAAAGAGATAGTAGTTCATGAAGCTACTATATGAATATATAAAATACATCAGAGTTTACAACAGAAGAGTAATACGATACATCAGAGTTAAAGCAGATACAACGGAAGAGTAATACGATACATCAGATAAAATCAGAATACATCACTGGAATCATCGAATATCTGAAAGCTGGATAGATAGCAGGATCTCCAAGCGAAGCTCCAACTCCAAAGGTGAGTATCGAAAGCTGAACCACTCAGTCTGACCCGAGCGTAAAGCAAAAACACAAGACACTCGAGTCAGGATTAACATTCTCATATTAATAAATCCAACTCAAGTGAAATAGCAATTGAAATACAAGTAACTCAAAGGATGTTTGGAATAACCATAGTTTAAGGATCCGTTAAACTATCTATTATGTAGTAATGTACGATAAGTAGATAATGTCTATCAGTAATAATAAGATATCAAAATAGCGTTAAGTCATGGCCCATTCCACCCTTAACACATTTTTATTCCCAAAAGCATATACAAGACCATAGTTTCCCCAAAACCGGAAGTCACCAGAGGGCAATCCATATACTCAAGGTACAAAACAAATTCGTAGTGGTCGCGCATAATGGAATACAAGTATGACAAGGCACATGAGGCTATACCCAAGGTAGTGATACTACCGTTCGCCTGATCCGGACTGGTGAGAACGCAACGCCGCAGCGCCCGCAACACCGTGAAACAACACTCCCAAAATCAAGGGTGCACCAATCGACAACAAGTATAAGCAGTTCGAAGAAGTGTGTCCACTTGAGGTATCAATCCTCCATTGGCCCGGCACAGCTCCTGTTTAAGTCATTTCCAATTTGACACAAGTGTCAAGGCTATCCATTATCGTTCTCTTTCTTCAGTCAACACGTACATCATTCCAACCACTTCATTCTGGATCATCACTCCGCACATAGTTATTAAAGTGGTTTTCGGTTTAGATAGAGAGTATACCCATAACCGAATTCCGGTCTCTTTAATAACTTTCGTAATTATTACACCGATTGGTCGTTTATATATTTCAAAAACCAAATCAAATTCAATTTCAATTTCAATTCGCAAATCAACATTTCATTTGTCTATCAAAACAGTTTCCATACTTTACGTTTCAAAACTTCCAAATTACCATTTCAAAATCTTATAATTCAATTTCAATCTTATATTGAAAACAATTCAAATATTGATTCAAGTTCGTACAAAAGTTTCATTTCGAAATCATTAGAATCAATTTAGTTTTACATTCCAATCAATTTACATTCATTTATCGATTTCATTCAATATCCATTAAGTAAATTTGCCATTCAAAACAATTTCTATTAAATTTCCAGTTCATTAAATCCATTATTTAAATTCAACTTCATTACATCAAAACTTATCGATTTAATTAAATTATATTCATCAAACCAAATTCCTTAAATTTCAAGTCTTACATTAATTTCAATAAATCACATTTTATTTCTTGTTAAAGAAATTCCACTTCACTTATTTACTTACTTAAATAAATTTCCAAAACTTAACTAAAAAAGAAACTCAATTTCAATTATTTACGAAGTAAATTCACTTATTCAAAAGTTCAATTTTCTTAATTAAAAATCCAATTCAATTTAATCATTAAATAATTCAATCTTATTTAATTATTAAATAATTCAAAACTTAATTATTAAATAATTTCAAAGTTTAATAATTTCAAACTTAATTATGATTTCAAACTTAATTATTAAATCATTTCAACTTAATTCAATCATTTCTCAAATTAAACATCGTTCTTCCATCAATTTCATTTTTAATATTTTGTTTCAGATTTTTAAATATCAACATTTTCCTTTCATTAAAATTCGAATTTCAACTTCATTTCAAAACCATATTATTTATTCAAATAAAATCTTTGTTTTATTTTCAAATCAGATTATTGACCAATCGGGTTTTTATTTAATTCTCTATCCTAGGTCAAAGTTAAATTTGGGTATTTATCATTTCAACCCGATTCCAATTCAATTCAAAAATCAAAGCATAACAAAGGGAACTTGCAGTGTGATAACTGGGATGGTGTCAAAGTAAATAAACAAGCAATTAACAACGAACAATAACAATCCAATAATCAATTCAAATAATCCCGAAATAACCGTATTAATTCGCATTGTTATTTGTACGAATTAATATAATTATTTCTAGAATCTACACTATCATTTCATGTAGATTAAAGATTATTACATTACGGTTTCCACTTGTCATCTATTTACAATTTCATACATCATCAGTTTAAACAACATACAATTGATGGTTCAAGGTGTAGTTAACAATCCTACGTGTCAATAAATTTAACAGTTAAAGGGGTCATATTATACAAATGTCAGTTAATCAAATTTAACATTTAATTATCCTATATCAAGTTCAATTTCATACTATTTATCATTTTAACATTAACAATTTAACGTCCAATATAAATATCGACAATCAATCAATTATCAGCCAAACTGTATTATCATCGCATAAATAATTAACAGATAATGGTGTCAGATGTCACAGGTGAACTGATACAGGTAATAGCATATATAACAGTATAATCAACTAACAGCAGCATATTTCAATTGTCGTTTCAATTGAAATCAAATTTAATAAATAAAAGAACGTTAATTGTGAGTGAGTGCTCACCTTTCGAGGCTAGAAATATTCGACAATGGAATGAATTGCGACCTCAAGCACGAATTTCAAAGCAAAGCTAGACTGGCACGAATTGGACGAACAAGGCTGATAATCAATAATCGATGAACTAAATTAGAATCTATTTGATATATATACAGGATATTTGTTATTTTATTAAAAACAATATTGTATCCTTAGAACACAAATAACATAAAGTCGAAGTAAATATATACTTCATTTTAAATCCAATACATAAATCAATAGTCTTAACACATAAAATAAAACATATATATATTATTTTTATATATACAAATAATATTTGAAATCAAAATTAATGTATACTGATATGTATTCAAATACATGCATATTTTAAGTAAACGCTTTAACATATTATATATGTGTATCTAATAACTATATATTTTTGGCCAATTATATAATCTAACCATAGATTAAAATTTTATAACACTCATAAACAAAAATCTGGAAAAATTCACATATATTATAGTGTAAAATATAGACCTTCACTGCTTAGCAATGTAGATTACCCAAAAAAAAGAACACACCATAACTTCAATACCATATCATCTCACGCACGCTATATTAACAAATTAAAATCAATATTAGTAAAACCAATATAATTCTTTTTCCCAATACCAAATAAAAAAAATACTTTTAGAATAAACATGCTGTAAGTCTCTTACCTATATACATTTTAAAAGAAAGCATCAAATATCCGAACATAAATAACGCATGCATGTAACAACAAAATTTGAGAGCACTAATACATATACAATACTGCATGTCTATAACTAATGTATATAACATATCTAAACCTACATACATGTACTGTTTATAAAATCGAACTGTAAACATATTATAAACTAACTTATCTGTAGCCTTATATACAATAAACAAAAAACCTTACCTTAACAAAACTAACTAATAGATTGTTAATACATATAATTTATGCAATATTATGTATGCAAGCATATGTTTATACATTACACAACCATATACTTATACTCTCAACAGATAATACTTAGTAAACAAAGATTTATATAACATATAATATATATACAAATACATCAGCCAAAATCTTATATAAAATATATGTAGGTAACTTATATAAATTATATACATAGATTCATAGTGCTTTAAATTTCTATATAAACTAGACATCAATATGTAACATACCAACTGCAGAGGAAGAAGATGCGTATTAATATGGCTTTAGAGGAGAGCTGGGTCGAGTTTGGAGAGGCAACGGGTTGGTGAAGGCGGTGAACTGGGTTGCGGGCTAGAGGAACGACAGTTCTGGGTGGAGGCGCTCGTCGGTCAGTGGTTGGCACGATGCATGGCTGCGGCCAGGAATGGGATGGGGAGGAGATGTCGAGGCTAGTGGAAGTTTGGTGCTTCGGATCTAGGAGGCTGTGGAGGTGAAAGAAGCGGCTGCCGGTCGCTCGGGAAGATGCGAAGTGGAAGTCGGCATCAGTTGCACGCGTGTTCGGGTGGAAGTCGATGAGGTGGAGGCGGATGAACATGCACTGCTGGAGTATTTGAGGAGGTTGATGGGTTTGTTCGGGTGAACGGCTGTGAGGTGAGGTGGAAGCAAGGGAGGCCGGAGGCGATCTGTTCGGTGAGGGTGGAAGCAACGCGTGGGTGAATCAGGTGAAGCGGTGATGTTTGCGGGTCTGGGATGAAGATCTGGGCTCGGGAAACGAAGAGGTGGCGGTTGACGTGGGGGGTAGTGGAGTTTGAGGCTGGTCAGGCTGGTGGTGGGCGGAGTGACAAGGCGAGAAGGTGGAGGCTAGTGGGGTTCGAGCTCGGGCCAGTGGGTAGATGGGTGGTTGCATTAGGGGGGAGGAGGAGAGGAAGTGTGGAAGAGGAAATGAGAGAGAGGAAGGGAAAAAGAATAACGAGCTGTGGAAATGAAAAGGTGGGAGGATATGATAAGGTTGGCAAATACATTCCTGGGAAGATGAAAGCTATATGCCAGTAAGAAAGAATTGAAAGCTAATCTATTTCCAAGATGAATACAACGTGCCCAACAACTCCTTTTCTCAAAACCATTGGAAAAAGAAAAGTCACGCACACAAATTCAAAGAAATATTAAATGCCAATAGCCGTTAGTTCTGGACAGACAGGTAGATGAAAAGGTCAAATGGAAATCAAAAGGGTTTAGAAACGGGTATCGATACAGTGAATTTTCTCGTTGATCCCGCAGTGAATCGGACTCCACAACACGGAATTGAATATACCGCAGAGATCAATACGACGATACGATCAAAACGGTATACAGATATCAGTTACACGATTGAATTATAAAAATTCGAATTTTTCTACTGGCGGAAAATGCAAGAAAAACGCTGAAAAATAAGATCGACGGAGCCAAAGATGTCCTAATTTGGAAAAACGACAAACTGACAACTTGCTTAGAAGATGGTTTAGAATTTTTCTATGTAAAAATATTTAGGTTTTGAAAACATTTTATTTTCATTGCTTTTTAACTGATTAAATTGAAGTGAATTTACGCGCGAAATAAACTTTCATATTTTCGGACGAAAATTTACCAGTTGCTATGTTTAACTAGACGTATTCCAAATATTAAATTTTTATTTCAAAATTTTATCGTTTAAAATTTCACAAAATTTCAACTAATTACGCTATTAAAACGGTTAAAATTTACGGGTCGTTACACTCTCCCCCACTCAAAACTTTTCGTCCCCGAAAAGGAACGAGGTAGGAGAATAGAAACAACCAGAAAGAAAACAGATTTGAAATACAAAATAACCATTAATTTAAACCATATAAATTCAAACTTTAAATTAATTGATATTCAATAATTGATTTAATCCATTTGATTTCACTAAAATCAATCTCAACTATTTCTAAATTCATTATTTATCCAATTATCTTAAATTTACAATTTCTAAAACCATAAATTAGAATAGTCTTTTATTATAATCATATTTTCTTCAACAATTTTAAATTCTTCTTTATTCCAAATTATTGTTAAATTTATTCTACTTAATATATCTAATCACATATATTTAACCCATATAATTTTTTTTTAACCATAAAAGTTTCGATTTAAATTACTTTATATTCACTAATTGCTTTTAAATTCAAGGTATTTTCATATATTGATCAAATTTCAATTTATTAATTCTTTCAAAACAAATTTATTTATTTATTAATTGAGTTTACTTATTATCCTATCTAGCTCTATTAACATCTTAATAATCAAAATTTATTGTATAACATTTATTATAACACTCAAATTTTATTTATAAATTCAATTTATCTTATATATTATCCAATTACATATTCAACTTCTGAATGATTTAGGTAAATTGTATTAGAATGCATTTGAACAATATACAATAAATTTTTTTGTTAAATTTAAGAATTAGATTTCCGATTAACTTTAAACAATTTAGAGATATATAATATATTTATATCAAATCAAATTAAATTTTAAAATAAGATACCTATATATATAAAAATCAAATTATACTAAAGAAATTCAAATCAAAATATATATTATTTTATTTTTTTCTCTCAAAATAGAACCGTAGCAAAGCTACAGAATGGTTTCTCCACTTCGAAACTCGAAAATGAATGTCGATGATGCGGCCGCCATCACCGAAATTATTTTCCAGCGACAAAGAGAAGAGCACTGGTTTCAACATTTTAAATTCTTTGAAAACGATTTATATTCGAAAATATTTTAAATACTCTATACTTTAAAATTTTAAAACCAAAGTTCCAAATCACCGAAAACTAATAGATTCTCAAATTTATGAATTTAATTCATTTCAAATTCCAATCAATTTATAACCAAGTTTATAAATTCATTTATTTATATTATGCAATAGTCAATGATTAACAAAACAATAAATGAAAATCAAATATTATTATTTCAGACCACAAATTCATTAACAATTTAATTTCAGAAAACTTATATTTATATATAATATAATCATTCAAAACTATTTTGTGTATCAAATTTGAAAACAACATTTTTTAATATAAATTAAGAAATACATTTCTTTGCTCGACGATACAGGAATGGATTTTTTTAAAATAAGGATAGGGATTCAAATTTTTTTGTTGACTCGAATCAAAGAGAATTTTGATTCGAAGACAAATTCGAAAGAAAAGATAAGATGATTCAATAACAGAATCGGGAGATGGATGAGTTTATTTAATTCACGGGCAACCTTAACCGGGACGTCCGTAACTTCAAGAATAAGATCGATGCTGAATTTCGAGGCAAATCTACATTCGATCTCGAGAAATAAAATTCAGGTATAGCAGGAGATAGATAGCATCGTAAACCGAGGATACAGAAATCTCCGGTGAATCGATGCCTATTATAAAGGAGTTTTACTCCTTTACGAATCATTCTAAGATTGGCGAGACCGCCGATCTATTATAGATAACATTCAAAATGGAGTTATGGGGTGCTCCAGAATTGAAAGGAGACGAATAGTGAGGGACCCGAATGAATTTTTGGAACCGAGGGGAACGTTCCAAAATTCAAAGGAATTGAGTCAAAGGAAGAGATTGAAACTCGAATGAGAGTAATCTGTAAATACATTTACTTTATATGTTAAGTTTTGCCTAGAGCTACCAAAGCTCTGATACCAACTGTAACGACCCGCCATTTTGGACTATTCGCATCCATTATAAGTGTATAGGTAGACACTCATGCCGGAGTTGAATTGCTCAAAATACCGCGTTGTTAATTTAAATTTGGCAAAACTGAACATATACAGTAAATAAAGTAATCACAGAACACAGACACAGAGTAATGATTGCAGCGGAAATAAAAGAGATAGTAGTTCATGAAGCTACTATATGAATATATAAAATACATCAGAGTTTACAACAGAAGAGTAATACGATACATCAGAGTTAAAGCAGATACAACGGAAGAGTAATACGATACATCAGATAAAATCAGAATACATCATTGGAATCATCGAATATCTGAAAGCTGGATAGATAGCAGGATCTCCAAGCGAAGCTCCAACTCCAAAGGTGAGTCTCGAAAGCTGAACCACTCAGTCTGACCCGAGCGTAAAGCAAAAACACAAGACACTCGAGTCAGGATTAACATTCTCATATTAATAAATCCAACTCAAGTGAAATAGCAATTGAAATACAAGTAACTCAAAGGATGTTTGGAATAACCATCCTTTAAGGATCCGTTAAACTATCTACTATGTAGTAATGTACGATAAGTAGATAATGTCTATCAGTAATAATAAGATATCAAAATAGCGTTAAGTCATGGCCCATTCCACCCTTAACACATTTTTATTCCCAAAAGCATATATAAGACCGTAGTTTCCCCAAAACCGGAAGTCACCAGAGGGCAATCCATATACTCAAGGTACAAAACAAATTCGTAGTGGTCGCGCATAAATGGAATATAAGTATGACAAGGCACATGAGGCTATACCCAAGGTAGTGATACTACCGTTCGCCTGATCCGGACTGGTGAGAACGCAACGCCGCAGCGCCCGCAACACCGTGAAACAACACTCCCAAAATCAAGGGTGCACCAATCGACAACAAGTATAAGTAGTTCAAAGAAGTGTGTCCACTTGAGGTATCAATCCTCCATTGGCCCAGCACAGCTCCTGCTTAAGTCATTTCCAATTTGACACAAGTGTCAAGGCTATCCATTATCGTTCTCTTTCTTCAGTCAACACGTACATCATTCCAACCACTTCATTCTGGATCATCACTCCGCGCATAGTTATTAAAGTGGTTTTCGGTTTAGATAGAGAGTATACCCATAACCGAATTCCGGTCTCTTTAATAACTTTCGTAATTATTACACCGATTGGTCGTTTATATATTTCAAAAACCAAATCAAATTCAATTTCAATTTCAATTCGCAAATCAACATTTCATTTGTCTATCAAAACAGTTTCCATACTTTACGTTTCAAAACTTCCAAATTACCATTTCAAAATCTTATAATTCAATTTCAATCTTATATTGAAAACAATTCAAATATTGATTCAAGTTCGTACAAAAGTTTCATTTCGAAATCATTAGAATCAATTTAGTTTTACATTCCAATCAATTTACATTCATTTATCGATTTCATTCAATATCCATTAAGTAAATTTGCCATTCAAAACAATTTCTATTAAATTTCCAGTTCATTAAATCCATTATTTAAATTCAACTTCATTACATCAAAACTTATCGATTTAATTAAATTATATTCATCAAACCAAATTCCTTAAATTTCAAGTCTTACATTAATTTCAATAAATCACATTTTATTTCTTGTTAAAGAAATTCCACTTCACTTATTTACTTACTTAAATAAATTTCCAAAACTTAATTAATAAAGAAACTCAATTTCAATTATTTACGAAGTAAATTCACTTATTCAAAAGTTCAATTTTCTTAATTAAAAATCCAATTCAATTTAATCATTAAATAATTCAATCTTATTTAATTATTAAATAATTCAAAACTTAATTATTAAATAATTTCAAAGTTTAATAATTTCAAACTTAATTATGATTTCAAACTTAATTATTAAATCATTTCAACTTAATTCAATCATTTCTCAAATTAAACATCGTTCTTCCATCAATTTCATTTTTAATATTTTGTTTCAGATTTTTAAATATTAACATTTTCCTTTCATTAAAATTCGAATTTCAACTTCATTTCAAAACCATATTATTTATTCAAATAAAATCTTTGTTTTATTTTCAAATCAGATTATTGACCAATCGGGTTTTTATTTAATTCTCTATCCTAGGTCAAAGTTAAATTTGGGTATTTATCATTTCAACCCGATTCCAATTCAATTCAAAAATCAAAGCATAACAAAGGGAACTTGCAGTGTGATAACTGGGATGGTGTCAAAGTAAATAAACAAGCAATTAACAACGAACAATAACAATCCAATAATCAATTCAAATAATCCCGAAATAACCGTATTAATTCGCATTATTATTTGTACGAATTAATATAATTATTTCTAGAATCTACACTATCATTTCATGTAGATTAAAGATTATTACATTACGGTTTCCACTTGTCATCTATTTACAATTTCATACATCATCAGTTTAAACAACATACAATTGATGGTTCAAGGTGTAGTCAACAATCCTACATGTCAATAAATTTAACAGTTAAAGGAGTCATATTATACAAATGTCAGTTAATCAAATTTAACATTTAATTATCCTATATCAAGTTCAATTTCATACTATTTATCATTTTAACATTAACAATTTAACGTCCAATATAAATATCGACAATCAATCAATTATCAGCCAAACTGTATTATCATCGCATAAATAATTAACAGATAATGGTGTCAGATGTCACAGGTGAACTAATACAGGTAATAGCATATATAACAGTATAATCAACTAACAGCAGCATATTTCAATTGTCGTTTCAATTGAAATCAAATTTAATAAATAAAAGAACGTTAATCGTGAGTGAGTGCTCACCTTTCGAGGCTAGAAATATTCGACAATGGAATGAATTGCGACCTCAAGCACGAATTTCAAAGCAAAGCTAGACTGGCACGAATTGGACGAACAAGGCTGATAATCAATAATTGATGAACTAAATTAGAATCAATTTGATATATATACAGGATATTTGTTATTTTATTAAAAACAATATTGTATCCTTAGAACACAAATAACATAAAGTCGAAGTAAATATATACTTCATTTTAAATCCAATACATAAATCAATAGTCTTAACACATAAAATAAAACATATATATATTATTTTTATATATACAAATAATATTTGAAATCAAAATTAATGTATACTGATATGTATTCAAATACATGCATATTTTAAGTAAACGCTTTAACATATTATATATGTGTATCTAATAACTATATATTTTTGGCCAATTATATAATCTAACCATAGATTAAAATTTTATAACACTCATAAACAAAAATCTAGAAAAATTCACATATATTATAGTGTAAAATATAGACCTTCACTGCTTAGCAATGTAGATTACCCAAAAAAAAGAACACACTATAACTTCAATACCATATCATCTCACGCACGCTATATTAACAAATTAAAATCAATATTAGTAAAACCAATATAATTCTTTTTCCCAATACCAAATAAAAAAAAATACTTTTAGAATAAACATGCTGTAAGTCTCTTACCTATATACATTTTAAAAGAAAGCATCAAATATCCGAACATAAATAACGCATGCATGTAACAACAAAATTTGAGAGCACTAATACATATACAATACTGCATGTCTATAACTAATGTATATAACATATCTAAACCTACATACATGTACTGTTCATAAAATCGAACTGTAAACATATTATAAACTAACTTATCTGTAGCCTTATATACAATAAACAAAAAACCTTACCTTAACAAAACTAACTAATAGATTGTTAATACATATAATTTATGCAATATTATGTATGCAGCATATGTTTATACATTACACAACCATATACTTATACTCTCAACAGATAATACTTAGTAAACAAAGATTTATATAACATATAATATATATACAAATACATCAGCCAAAATCTTATATAAAATATATGTAGGTAACTTATATAAATTATATACATAGATTCATAGTGCTTTAAATTTCTATATAAACTAGACATCAATATGTAACATACCAACTGTGGAGGAAGAAGATGCGTATGAATATGGCTTTAGAGGAGAGCTGGGTCGAGTTTGGAGAGGCAACGGGTTGGTGAAGGCGGCGAACTGGGTTGCGGGCTAGAGGAACGGCAGTTCTGGGTGGAGGTGCTCGTCGGTCAGTGGTTGGCACGATGCATGGCTGCGGCCAGGAATGGGATGGGGAGGAGATGTCGAGGCTAGTGGAAGTTTGGTGCTTCAGATCTAGGAGGCTGTGGAGGTGAAAGAAGCGGCTGCCGGTCGCTCGGGAAGATGCGAAGTGGAAGTCGGCATCAGTTGCACGCGTGTTCGGATGGAAGTCGATGAGGTGGAGGCGGATGAACATGCACTGCTGGAGTATTTGAGGAGGTTGATGGGTTTGTTCGGGTGAACGGCTGTGAGGCGAGGTGGAAGCAAGGGAGGCCGGAGGCGATCTGTTCGGTGAGGGTGGAAGCAACGTGTGGGTGAATCAGGTGAAGCGGTGATGTTTGCGGGTCTGGGATGAAGATCTGGGCTCGGGAAACGAAGAGGTGGCGGTTGACGTGGGGGATAGTGGAGTTTGAGGCTGGTCAGGCTGGTGGTGGGCGGAGTGACAAGGCGAGAAGGTGGAGGCTAGTGGGGTTCGAGCTCGGGCCAGTGGGTAGATGGGTGGTTGCGTTAGGGGGGAGGAGGAGAGGAAGTGTGGAAGAGGAAATGAGAGAGAGGAAGGGAAAAAGAATAACGAGCTGTGGAAATGAAAAGGTGGGAGGATATGATAAGGTTGGCAAATACATTCCTGGGAAGATGAAAGCTATATGCCAGTAAGAAAGAATTGAAAGCTAATCTATTTCCAAGATGAATACAACGTGCCCAACAACTCCTTTTCTCAAAACCATTGGAAAAAGAAAAGTCACGCACACAAATTCAAAGAAATATTAAATGCCAATAGCCGTTAGTTCTGGACAGATAGGTAGATGAAAAGGTCAAATAGAAATCAAAAGGGTTTAGAAACGGGTACCGATACAGTGAATTTTCTCGTTGATCCCGCAGTGAATCGGACTCCGCAACACGGAATTGAATATACCGCAGAGATCAATACGACGATACGATCAAAACGGTATATAGATATCAGTTACACGATTGAATTATAAAAATTCGAATTTTTCTACTGATGGAAAATGCAAGAAAAACGCTGAAAAATAAGATCGACGGAGCCAAAGATGTCCTAATTTGGAAAAACGACAAACTGACAACTTGCTCAAAAGATGGTTTAGAATTTTTCTATGTAAAAATATTTAGGTTTAGAAAACATTTTATTTTCATTGCTTTTAACTGATTAAATTGAAGTGAATTTACGCGCGAAATAAATTCATATTTTCGGACGAAAATTTACCAGTTGCTATGTTTAACTAGACGTATTCCAAATATTAAATTTTTATTTCAAAATTTTATCGTTTAAAATTTCATAAAATTTCAACTAATTGCGTTATTGAAACGGTTAAAATTTACGGGTCGTTACACAAAACCTGCATGTGCATCACTACTAGTATCACCATACACAGCCTTTTTCTGATCTCTTTTATAAGCATAACACTTGCTGCGTATGTGACCTTTCTTATTACAATAATGACAAGTGATAACACCTTTACCATTAGCGTCCTTCTTCTTCCAAATTTTATCTTTCTTCGAGTCCCTTGCTACCATAGCCTCACTTTGAATTGATTTCATACCCGACCCTTTTCTTCTAAGTTCCTCATTCAAAAGACTTCTTCGAACAGTTTCCAGAGAGATAGTTCCATTAGCATTGGAATTACTCAATGAAACAACCAAAGTTTCCCAACTTTCTGAAAGCGAACTCATTAATAAAAGAGCCTGTAACTCATCATCAAAATTGACCTTCATATTTGCCAATTGATTTATTACATCTTGAAATTCATTCAAATGCTCTACAACAGACTTCTCTTCATCTAATCTCAGTTGTGCCAACTTTCAAACCAGAAAAGCCTTACTAGTAGCACTCTTTGACTCATACAAAGATACCAACTTGTCCCACAAAGCCTTCGCGGATTCACAACTAGCCACATGATGGAAAACTAAATCATCAAGATACTGGCGAATCAAAGCAATCGCCTTCTTATCCATCTTCTTCCATTTTCTCTTATCTACATCAAAGGGCTTCTTTCCATCTCCATCAATCGGATCATGAAGATCATTGAGGTATAGAACATCCTCCATCTTAGGCTTCCAAATACCCTAATTTTTCCCATCCAAAATAGCCATATTCGAAAACGAAATCGTATCCGACATCAATAATTTTTCAAACCAAAATTACTCTAAGCTTTGCAATGATCTGTGCTCCGATACCAAACTGTTATGAAAATAGTAGCGCTTTGCGAAAGATTTTATCAACGGATCTTTGTCACCCAAATCACAAAGAGATAACTTAGATTGAAAACAAGACAGAATTGAAATCAAAATGCAATTACACAAGATATTCCACCCAACCACCCACTTTATTGATTCACCAAAATTTTGTTTACAATTAATAGAACAAAGCTAAAATAAACAGAATACCATTGAATCAATAACTAAATTGAGAAAGGGAGCAAATATCTATATGGCTAAAATTGTTGAAGAAGAAGAACGAATATGGAGAAGAGAAAATTAGCAAATAGATTTTCCACCACACTTTTACCCTCTCTTCTAGTCTCTATTTATATAATCAATTACTTAATGCCCAAGTTAACATTAGATGGCAAAAAATAATTTGATTAGCCAATTAGAGAGAGAAATAAACATAGTCAAATATGCCTATTAATTAGAGGAAGCAAAATCTTCCCTTTCTTTCTTTTGCATATTTATTTCCCTCTATTTGTGATTTTGTATCACCAAATTTAACATGTTAAGATTAGTAAAATTACCTAAATATCCCCATGAATGTCAAATTTTAAAAAAATAGGGTTGTAATTTATTAAAGAAAATTTGGATAGACCTAATGCTAATTTTTTATAATCATAAGGATGTATGCCAAAATTTCTCTCAAATTAAATTGACTCTTTCCATTCCCATTGGTCAAAACGATTCACCCTTTAACAATTCTTTATAGATAATTGTTGCTCTTTCTACCAACATAAGGAATTAGGCTAAATCATTCAAACACCGAAAATTACTTAAAATACACCTGTATTTTCAAAATTAATTTTAGGACAAATTTGTCCTTCTTCATTACAACATGAACAGTTATTTTGTAACCCATTAAATTAAATCCAAAAGTTATATAAAAACAAAATGAAACATTAATAATTTTAATTATGGAATTCAATGTAAGCTTTAAAAGGAATAAAATAAATGAGACAATAATTTTATAATCTTTTCTTTTCCTTTTTTGATTTTTTTCCTTTTTTTCCTTTTTTGATTTTTTTCCTTTTAAATCAACAAAATTGATATAATGATTTTTGAAATTTTGATAGTTCTCCTAAATTAAGGTTTGATATAAATTAAAAGACATTAAAACTTACCTGAGCATATACAGTTGAATTTTTTTTAATGTTGGATTATGATTTGTAAACTTTCTTTTAAAAAAGAAAAAATGAAGTATAATGTAAGAAATGTAATTTATTGAAAGGTATGGGTAGTATTGTAATCTTTATGGTGTAGGTAAAGTAAAAAATTATTGTATACTGATTTGTTAAGAGTTTTGGTGTATGTATATTATTTCTTGGTGTTCGAATATAATTTCCGAAGGAATTATTACTTTTATTAACCTTATTTAGTAAAATTACAATTAGCACTCAACGCATAAATAAAAAGTGAGATATGAATCCATATCTACTACTAGTAATGCATGCAATTTTTTACCTTTAGCACAATATTCAACCATCATGGATAATTTTGAAATCCAACGCCCTCGAAGATAGAGAGAGAATGAAAAAAAAGTTTTTAAACAACCATTAATTTTTTTAGTATAATTAGAATAAGTTATATCAACCACTAAACCATGCTCATAAGCTTTGTACCTTTTGTGCAACATTGAATCACCATGGATAATCTTAAAATTAAATACCTTGAAAGAAAGAGAAAAAACATCGAACCATTATGGACAATTAGTATATAGTTATGAAAACAAAGTTAGAAGCAAATAATATAATTTTGCAATATTAGTAGGATCAATAAAGAAAGCATTAGGGTGTTTAAATAGATGTTAAGCAATCAACAACATAAGTATAATAAATCCTTTCATCCTAATTATATATTAAATAAATAAATTAGAAGATAATAAAATTAGTTAAATGAGGTATAAATTATGGATTAACATAAAGAAGGATATTACAATAGCGAAGAATAAAGATGAACAGGGAAGATATGAAATTAAAATAATGGAGAAATGGATTTTAAAGGGTGTAAAAGGAATATTTAAAATAATGAAATAGACAATAATTCAAAAAAATTAGGAAAACAAAAGGAAGACGAATATCAAAAGGTTAAATGTGCTTTTGATTATATGTAATAAAAACATATTAGAAAAGAGACTTGAAGATAAAACGAAGTGAGTATGTTACAAAGTAATTATAAATGTGGTAATTAATGTAAGGATGAGAAATATTTGAAATAAAGAGTTTAATTGAAAAAAAAGATTTAACTCTTTAACTTATGAGAAAAAAAGAAGAAGTATGGTTAAACATTAAAGTACTTATATTATATTATAACAAAAAAACATATATTTGATGGGTACCTATATAATATGTCGCACATTACATTTGACTAATACAAACAATTATAACAACCAAAAATTTCATAATTTCTTTCAAAACAGATAGTGTTATAGTGTAATATTCCATTGAACGTGGATATTTTTATTAACAATTGCAATGAATTTTCTGAGAAAATGAGATGTAATTGTTTCAAACGAAAGGAATAATATCGTTAAATGGCAAACTAATAAAATCGCTTTTGCTAGAAATTTGACTTATGCACAACCACTAAAATGCATACTATCAATTGACTTCCTCTCTATCCTCGTATCCCTTGATACATATCAAATGTCCTACCAATAAAATTTCCTAGATCTATTGTAAGAGGCTATGCGGTAGGATCGTATAATATGGAATAGTGAAACGATCTAGGTAGATAGCAATAAGCAGTAGTAAGTAAAGTAGACACCAAGACTTTATACTGGTTCGGACCTCTTGTCCTACGTCCAATCCCTAAGCTCCTCTTAGGAATTCTACTAACTAAAACCCTCACTTAACCCGGAGGAATAGGTTTACAACTTACCCGAACAACGGAACGGGATTTCTTGCCTCAACTACCGAAGAGGACTTCGACTAGATACAAAGAGTATTTCTGACTTGTTGTGTTCTTGATAACACTAATGAGTCTAATTGAGTACAACTTTCCTATAATCTTATCCTCAAGAATATGAAATGTGTTTATGAAGATTTAGGAAATATAAATTGCTATGAATCAAAAGGGTATTTAAGATAAATCAGAGATTCAAGCAATTTAAATTGTTTGTGATTGCTTTTGAAAACTTAAGAAATTTGAAAGTATGTTCAAGAGAATAGAGAGATTAAAGCAATTAGAATTGGTGATTTGCAAATGATAGAAACATGTATTTATAGGTGTAGACGAGATGTATCTATTTGCAAAAGATTCAGGCAAGAGATGCATCCATTACCATTGGAGAATGGTTGCAACTCTTGGGAAGAAGAAGGTGTCTTTTCAGTAAAAATTCGCAGGTTCAAATTCAGTCGACTGAACAGGGAATTTCAGTCGACTGAAACTGTGCATGTTGTAATTCTATAACAGGTTCAGTCGACTGGGATTTCCTGTTCAGTCGACTGAACTGGTAGTTTCTGCATAGCGAACACTTTAACTAAAACATTAAGTTATGAAATGTGTTTTTGTGTTTATGCAAGCTTCTTGAGGATAGATTTTAACAATAAAACTAAGACTAAGACCTAAATATACTAAGTACTCATGATATCCTTGGTCTTCATAGTCCTTCCTTTAGCCTTGCACATATCTCTTCCTTTTTGTTGAAGCACATTGTCATTGATCAAAATATAGCGTATCAACATTCTCCCCCTTTTTGATTGATGACAATACCTATGTTTGTAGAGATGTAATTATCTTTCCTCCCCCTGAATATATGCACTATCTTTCCTACAAAACAAAGTTAGTAACATAGATTTCTCCCCCTTTGTCATCGACAAAAAGGAAGTAATAATATGTAGAAGTATATAATTTGCAAGCAACAAAGCAACCACATGAAAATATAACCACAGAGCGAATAATACAAACCATAGAGTATCACAAATAAAAGAAGTCTATTTATACAAGCCTTTGCAGAAATTGTTAGAAATTAATAAAGAGTTCCGGAAATCAAACCATCAAAATGATCAAGGATCTCTGTCCCAATCATAAGAGCCTTCACGATCTCCTTCTGGTTCACGAATAACGGGTCCACCTGTGGGTGGTCTATAAGCTCGTCCTCCTTGACCACCGCTAGTTCCACTCGTGCTGCTGCTTGGATGTTCTTCGGATGACGTCCATGTGAAAGTTGGTGCCGGGCGCTTGCCGCGTGATGTTGAAGCTGTAGTGGAGCTTGTGCACGAAATGGCATCCCATAATTTGGTGAAGAAGCCTTTAATTTTATCAAGTTTATGATCTACCTTTTTGAGGCGATTATCAAGAATTTGTTGATTCCTTGATAATATACCTAATTATTGATTGGTAGTAAAACTTGGGTCAATGATGTGAATTTCATCATCTTGTTCGAAAGGTTCTTCTTGTTGGGCTTGAGGAGGTTGTTGCGACTCCTGATGTCTTGCTTTCCATTCGGCAAGAGATATGATGCGAGGAGGTCTTGCTGGATGTTGCATGAGGCTTACAGTCCGATGATTAATTTGGTGAACCATTGTGTTTTCGGACTCAGGTAATGGCGTATCAACGTTGAGAAGTAGACGCATGATATACTCGCCAAAATATATTGTTCGCATTTTGCCATTATTGAAAGTAAGAAATTCATCAAGAATTAGTTGGACCCAATTAACTTGAATATTAACCCAAATTGCATAGAGTGCTCGATAGTTGGTAGGGTATACAAGTTCATATGAACCCGTTCGAGGAGTGATTGTTCTCATAAGAGCTTTGTGGAGAATTCTTGCTCTTGGACGTAAGGAAGTGGATTTAATATCCCCGCTGTTGATGTTATCATCCAAAAATTGATGATTGATGTTGTCACGAATATGAGGGTTAAAGTCGATTTCTTCAAGCTTGCTTCCAAAGTTAGGAGATCCTAAAATGTGTGCAATTCGGTCTAGGGAGAACCATACTTTCTTCCCGCACACCATACTCCAAACACTATCAGTTATATTTCTTGGAGTTTGGTTCCCAAGGTTAAGGTTTTCATAGAACAATTTGACCATAATATGATTAATTGCATGATCATTTCGTTTTATGTCTAAGAGAGAGGTTAAACCTGCCTGATCTGTCAAAGCTTGTATGTTGTACGTTTGAAGACTCTGAAAATCAACGAAGGAGTGTTCAAAGATACGAGAGTTCTTCATTTTGTTCCACCTTGTTACCGCCACTCCATCATAGAGCCATTGTGCAATTTGAGCATCAATTGGCTCGGAGGAGGTTGAAGAAGAAGCCCTTGATCTTTTTGGAGCCATTGTTTAGTGAGTTTTGAAAGAAATTTGAAAAAAATGATTGGGGGCTAGGGTTTTGAAGAATAATGGGGAAGAAGTAACTTTTGGAATGTGAAAAATGAAGAGTAAAAGTAAAGATTGGTGGTAAAAAGGGAAAAAATAGCCTGGGAATCAGCATTCAGTCGACTGAATCTGGAACCCGAGAGTTTTCTGGGTATTTTCAGTCGACTGAACAGAGTTTTCAGTCGACTGAACTATTGACTGAAAGTCTCTGTTTGTAAATTTAGTCGACTGTGCAGAGAGAGTTAGTCGACTGAGCTGGTTTAGTTTTCTGTTGTTATGTTTAGTCGACTGAGCAGTAAGATTCAGTCGACTGAACCTTGTAATTTTGGAGTTGTCATGAATTTTTTAATTCGAATATTTTATTGAAAGAAACAATTACATTTGTATATACATATAACAATATGATTTGACTTTAAAAGTAATCATTTCTTTGGAGATTGACTATTTTTCTTTTGCGTCTTAATTCCTTCATTCGCCATATAGTTTATGTCCCATGAATTTGGACTATACCGAGGAGTTTTTGGCGACATCCAAGGATTAACGGGATCGACTGGTGTATGGTATGACGAAGATGGATCATACAAACTAACTGGTCGAGGTAGGGGCTCACTCACATCATTTTTCTTCGAGCTACAAAATCGTAAACCAATTTGCTCAAGAAAGCTTAAGCGTCTAGCAATTACTTTTTGTTCAAAATATAATTCACGTTGTAGATCAATTTGCTGCTGTTGATAATGATGAATTTCATCAATTTTTCTTTTCGTATCAGGGGAGAAAAATAGTCCACGTTTCGCCTTCTTCGAATCCGGTGTATAGCCAGTTCGATAATTTTCCCATTTATAAACCGGCCCGTTTTTTGGTGTTGGAGTAGGAAGATGTGGTGATGTAGGTGAGATATCGGATGAGGAGGTTATGTTGATTGGAGAAATTGATTTGTCGGAAGACATTTTTCTATAGAGTTTGATTTTTTTTTGAAAAATCATATGTGCATGTATATATATAGAATTAGTGGTTTAAAAATGTGTGGTATAGAGTTAATAGGGATTTAGAGCCAGAAATTATGTTTATTGGTTCATATTTACTTTGATATGAATGGTCTTTTAGAAATAGATTCAGTTTTTTAAACCTATAGTTAAGCAAACTAAATTTTTGTTTGGCTTTTGTTTAGATGAAGTAGATTTAAGTATTTATTATCATATTTGCTATTAAATATCTTTTAAAGAAATTATTCCTAATTCTCTTCGTAATTTTATAAATGAGTTTTCTAGTAATGGTTTAGTAAATATATCGGCAATTTGGTTTTCGGTAGAAATATGCTCTAAATTGATAATTCCTTTTTCGATATTGTCACGTAGAAAATGGTGACGAATATCAATATGTTTTGTACGAGAGTGATTTATCGGATTTTTAGACAAATTTATTGTGCTTGTATTATCACAATATATTGTAGAATTTGTTAAATTTATATTAAAATCTTTAAGTGTTTGTTGCATATATATGACTTGTGTACAAGCCAGAGCAGCAGATATATATTCCGCTTCACAAGTTGAAAGTGAAACACAATTTTGTTTCTTACTAAACCAAGATACAAGTGATTTTCCAATGAAATGGCACGTACCACTTGTACTTTTTCTATCAGTTCGAGATCCACCAAAATCTGCATCACTAAATGACACTAAATCGAATGGACAATCTTTTGGATAGAAAAGACCAAAGTCCTTAGTATTATTAAGATATCGCATAATTCGTTTTACTGCTCTTAAATGTGATTCTTTAGGATTAGCTTGAAAACGTGCACATAAACATACACTCATCATTATGTCTGGTCTACTAGCGGTTAAGTATAGTAAAGAGCCTATCATACTTCTAAACAACTTTTGGTCTACACTTTTGCCATTTTTATCACGATCGAGATGAGTTGTGGTACTCATAGGAGTAGGTTTTCCAGAAGCGTTTTCCATTCCAAAACGTTTAATTAAATTAGCACAATATTTTTCTTGGTTTAAGAAAATTCCATTCGTTAATTGTTTAATTTGTAATCCGAGAAAATAAGATAATTCTCCCATGTGTGAGATTTCGAACTCCTTAGTCATTATATTTGAAAATTCTTTACGCAAGTTTTCATTAGTTGAACCAAATATAATGTCATCTACATATATTTGAATTATTAGAATGTCTTTAGTAGTGTTTTTAATGAATAGAGTTTGATCTACTTTTCCGATTTGAAATCCTGAATCTAGTAAATAGCTTTTAAGTCTCTCATACCAAGCACGGGGTGCTTGTTTAAGACCATATAGGGCTTTCTTTAATTTATATATATATGATCCGGATATTTTTCATGTATGAATAAAGGGGGTTGCTCTACGTACACATTTTCTTTTATAAAACCATTTAGAAAAGCACTTTTAACATCCATTTGATAAAGTTTAGAATTGTGAAAACAAGCGAAGGCTAATAGAATGCGTATTGCTTCAAGTCTTGCAACGAGAGCAAATGTTTCTTCAAAGTCGATAGCTTCCTCTTGATTATATCCTTGTGCTACTAGTCTAGCTTTATTCCTAGTTATATTTCCTTATTCATCTATTTTGTTTTTGTAAACCCATTTTGTTCCTATAACAGATTGATTATTAGGACGGGGAACTAATTCCCAAATATCGTTACGTTTGAATTGATTTAATTCTTCTTGCATAGCAACAATCCAGTAGTCGTCTGTTGATGCTTCTTTAGGATTTTTAGGTTCTAATATAGAAATAAAAGTAACATGTCCCATTTGGTTTAGTTGACTTCTAGTTTTAACTTGAGAATCAATTTCTCCGATTATGTTTTGTACAGGGTGATCTCGTAAGATTCTAGGTGGAGATCTAAGTTCGGTATTATTCATATTTTCAAGATTTGTATTGTCTGTATTTATTATACATTCGTCGTCATCTTTTATACTCAAGTTTTTATTAAAGTTTTCATCAAAAGATACATGTAAAGTTTCTTCGATTATATTTGTTCGTTTATTAAAAACTCGATATGCCTTACTTCGTTCTGAGTATCCTACAAATATTCCTTCGTCAACTTTCGGATCAAATTTTCCCAGTTGGTCTTTTGTATTTAAAATAAAACATTTTGATCCAAATATTTTAAAATAAGAGATATTTGGCTTTCTATTGTTAAAAAGTTCATATGAAGTATTTTTAGTTAATGGTCTAATAGAAATACGATTTAATACATAACATGCAGTAGCTACGGCTTCTGCCCAAAAATGTTTTGGTAGAAGGCTTCCATTTGATAATGTTCTTGCACATTCTTGTAATGTTCTATTCTTTCTTTCTACTACTCCATTTTGTTGAGGAGTTCTAGGAAATGAAAAGTTATGATTTATTCCTTTCTTTTTACAGAAAGATTCAAAAGCTTCATTTTCGAATTCGCTACCATGATCACTTCGTATATTCTTAATTTTCAAATCTTTAGTGTTTTGAATTCTTTTGACAAATGTTTTAAAATGTTCAAATGTATCACTTTTATTTTTCATAAAAATAGTCCATGTATATCTTGAGAAATCATCAACTATTACAAATACATATCGATTATGATTTATGGATTGAACTTGTGTTGGTCCGAAAAGATCCATATGAAGTAATTCTAGTGGTTGTAAATTTGAAATATTTTTCTTAGATTTAAAAGATGATTTTTTTAATTTTCCTATTTGACAATCATCACAAAGATTTTTTATTTTAAAGTTTATCTTAGGTAAACCTCTTACTAATTCATTTTTAGAAAGTTTTCTAATAGTTTTGAAATTAATATGACAAAATCTTTTGTGCCATAACCAAGGATCATTATCTTTGGCTAGTAAACACATATTTGTATTATGATTAATTTTCATATTTAGAACATAAATATTCCTATCTCTATTTCCCTCAAAAACAAGATTTTGGTTTTGATAAAAAATACTACATTTATTTTCCGAAAAAGTTATTTTAAATCCTGTCACAAAGTTGACTTATGCTTAGTAGATTATGTTTTAGATTTTCAACTAATGAAACATTTGTAATAAAAGGTAAATTTGATGTACCGTAATTGCTCACATCTCCTTTTCCAATGATATAGCCTTTTGAATTGTCTCCGAAGGTAACCGAGCCACCATCAAAGTATGTTATGTTTGTAAGCATATCTTTGTCGCCAGTCATGTGTTTTGAGCAACCACTGTTTAGTATCCATTTCTTCTTTTTGAGTGGGACCTGAAAATAAAAACAAAATTATTGGTACCCACCTTTCAATAGGGTCCTAAAAGTTAGAACTTAGGAAACCAAACCCAATTTGGTTCAGTATCTTTTCTATAAATATAATTTTTATTATTATGAACACTATCCATAAATGTTTTAATATATTTATTCCTAATTAAAATATTGTTACTCTTTGGAACCCAAATTTTAACTATCTTAGTTTCTACTTTTGTTCTAATTGGTTCTCTTAATGACATTTGTTGTTTTGAATCAATATTCCTCTTAAAATTTGTATTTTTCTTTTTAGGAATTTTTGACTTCTTTTTATATCCTAATCCATGTTTATTGAGGAGGATTGAGAATTTTCTAAAATCTTAGATAAATTTTCTCTTCCTTTGTTAAAATTAGAGACATTTTTAGTGATGTTATCTAATCTAACTTGAAGACTATTATTTTCTAACTCAACTTGTCTAATCTTAGTTTTTAACTCATGATTTTCAGAAACAATTATATCATTCTTTGTCTTTTGAGTTTGAATTTCTTGACTTAAAAGTGATAATTGAGTTTCCGAATTTGAAAGAGACTCTTGAACTTTTTCAAGTTCTTCTTCTAGAATTTTCTTTTCATGTTTTAACATATATCTTTCAAATTCAGCTTTGTTTTGATTTTCACGAGTTTCCTTGAGTTTCCTTTTAAGAGTTTTTATTGTGCTCAAAAGTTCTGTGTTTACATCAATTAAATCGTCGAAAGTTAAATTACTAACCTCAGATTCTTGAGCCATAAAGCATACATTCGCTTGTTCATTGTCGCTATCATTTTCACTTTCAGATGAAGATGAATCTGAATCGTCCCATGTTATAGAGAATGCCTTCTTTTTGAATTTTTCTTTCTTGTTTTTGTTATTGAGAGTTCTCTGATTCTCCTTCTTTTGCTCTGGACAATCTTTGTGCATGTGACCTTTCTTGTGACAGTTGAAACATTCTATATTCGAGAATGTAGGTTTGTTTAAGAAATTCTTTTTGAATCCGTTTCCTTTTCTATATATTAAGAATTTCTTGAAATTTTTGGCTATAAATGCTAAATCCTCATCTTCAGACTCTGATTCTTCCTTTTCTACGTGAAAAGCCACATTTTTTCTTTCCTGTGCTTGATCTTTCTTAGCTTGCATGTTAACTTCATAAGACATAAGGTTTCCAATTAGTTCTTCTGGTTTCATTGTAGATAGATCATTTGCTTCTTCGATTGCTAAGAATTTTCTCTCCCATTCATCACTGAGTGAATTTAGAACTTTAGATACAATATCAAAATCCGTGTATTTTTCTCCTAGTCCTATTAAGGCATGATGAATGTCTTGAAATCTCGAGTACATGTCATTGATGGATTCATTCTGTCGCATTCTAAAGTTTTGGAATTGGTTCTTTAGCATGGAGATCTTTGTTTGTTTGACCTTGTTTGTGACTTCATGTATGGTTCTAAGTGTACTCCATATCTGATGTGCAGTTGTACAGATGCTAACACGATTGAACTCATTTTTATCCAAAGCGCAAAATAGCATATTCATAGCTTTGGCATTTGCACTAGCTTCATTCTTCTGAGTTTGTGTCCATGTAGGATAATCAGTTGTGGGTGCAACGAACTCTGCTTTAGTTGCATTCCAGGCTTCGAAACTTGTTGCTTGCATATAAATTCTCATCCTTGTAGCCTAATAGTTATAGTTTAGTCCATTGAATATGGGGGGTCTTTGGGTAGATTGTCCTTCTGCAAATGTAGAACTATAGGCAGTTGTTGTGCTTGTGCTTGTTTTATTTTCCATATTATCAATATGTCTAATAACGATGTTATGGTTATAGGACGGCCTTGCTCTGATACCAATTGTAAGAGGCTATGCGGTAGGATCGTATAATATGGAATAGTGAAACGATCTAGGTAGATAGCAATAAGCAGTAGTAAGTAAAGTAGACACCAAGACTTTATACTGGTTCGGACCTCTTGTCCTACGTCCAGTCCCTAAGCTCCTCTTAGGAATTCTACTAACTAAAACCCTCACTTAACCCGGAGGAATAGGTTTACAACTTACCCGAACAATGGAACGAGATTTCTTGCCTCAACTACCAAAGAGGACTTCGACTAGATACAAAGAGTATTTCAGACTTGTTGTGTTCTTGATAACACTAATGAGTCTAATTGAGTACAACTTTCCTATAATCTTATCCTCAAGAATATGAAATGTGTTTATGAAGATTAAGGAAATATAAATTGCTATGAATCAAAAGGGTATTTAAGATAAATCAGAGATTCAAGCAATTTAAATTGTTTGTGATTGCTTTTGAAAACTTAAGAAATCTGAAAGTATGTTCAAGAGAATAGAGAGATTAAAGCAATTAGAATTGGTGATTTGCAAATGATAGAAACATGTATTTATAGGTATAGAAGAGATGTATCTATTTGCAAAAGATTCAGGCAAGAGATGCATCCATTACCATTGGAGAATGGTTGCAACTCTTGGAAAGAAGAAGGTGTCTTTTCAGTAAAAATTCGCAGGTTCAAATTCAGTCGACTGAACAGGGAATTTCAGTCGACTGAAACTGTGCATGTTGTAATTCTGTAACAGGTTCAGTCGACTGGGATTTCCTGTTCAGTCGACTGAACTGGTAGTTTCTGCACAGTGAACACTTTAACTAAAACATTAAGTTATGAAATGTGTTTTTGTGTTTGTGCAAGCTTCTTGAGGATAGATTTTAACAATAAAACTAAGACTAAGACCTAAATATACTAAGTACTCATGATATCCTTGGTCTTCATAGTCCTTCCTTTAGCCTTGCACATATCTCTTCCTTTTTGTTGAAGCACATTGTCATTGATCAAAATATAGCGTATCAATAGCTTACTCAAACATCAACAATGCATTATACAACTTTAATGATTCCAACTGCTTATTAAAAAAATGCAAATAATATGAGTATGGATTATACAATATGATATAATAAAGGTGCATAAAATATGAAATTATGTAAAATTAAAAAGCAATCTTAATGTATCATAAAATCAAAAGTTATTTGAACTTTTTGCAGTTGATTTTTCCACTAATTTGAATTTCAATGAAATTAATTTAATTGTAATTAGTTCTCTAGTTAGTTTAATTAAATTCAAAGTAAATAAAATTGAGAATTGTTTATTCTTTTTGTCAGTTGCATGGTAATATCCCTTGATATGAACCTTTATATTTGAAGTTAGTTTGCTTAAAAACATAGTTTTTATCTACATCTTCAATCCAGTATTATCTATGATAAACCAAAGTAAAATTTAAAATGGCATAATTTCTAACTAACTCTGTAGAAAATAGCAGATAATTACCAAATCTGTAAGATCATTTAGAATTAAATAAAGATCAAATTTATATCTAATAAATTATGCAGAACTGAAGATTACTTAATGTCTACATAGTAATAAACCAGTTGTTACATACAAAATAAATATAGGAAACTAAGTTCATTTTCGTACTCAATGAATAAAAATAAAATGAAATTCGATTTATGTATAAATTTTGAGCGTACAAAATAGTTCAACTTTACCTATAACATATTTTGGAAACAACAAAAGGTTTTATGGTGTCCACTATTTATAAGTCAAGTAACCTCCTACAAAACAAATAAAGGAAACAAATTCATAATATTGCGAACAAAAACAAAAATCAGAAGGAAACACAATTTGAAGCAAGAAAACCCTAAGCAAAGATATGAAATTGGTAACTTAGATCAAAAGCAACGAATCCAACATCGAATTAGATGAAAAGAAATATAACAAAATAAAAGTCAAAAATTTTAATCGATCTCAATTGAATCAAACAAAACAACAAATTGAACACTGAATTAAATGAAAAGTCAAATAAAAAATTAAACTTATTAGTCGATCTTAATCGAATTAGGGTTTTTTTAGAGATCTTTAAATAATATTTCCATAAAACAGTAATATCGAAAGCAAGGTAGAAACTCAATCACTATAAAATATGTATATATTCACAAATAATTTAAGACAAAGGCAAAATGAAGAACTATCAGTGAATTAAATTAAATTCTAATCAAAATAAAAAAAATAAAATCGATCAAAGTTTTTTGTAAAGAATCCTTAATTTGGTTTAGATAGAGAATATTGAACATGGAAGTGAAAATATTAGGAAATAACTGAGGAAATGCAAAAATTAAATGAAGAAAAGAGGAAAAGAACTATTGTTAGAATATAAAGGAAAAATAAATGCAAGATTATTGCATGTGATGTTATAAAGGGAAATATGTGAAATAAATTCGACATCGAATTAAATGAAAATACAAATACCAAAATACAATTAAAACCTTCAAATCGAGCATGATCGATCCAGTAAGCCAAGATTTTTTTAGGGTTCTTTAGATTAGTAACATTGGAAGCAATCTAGAAATATAATGCAATACATCAACAAAATCATAAATAATTTAAGATGATTGCAATGTGTGCATTCCTCTATTTTAGAGGATCACACATTTTTCTCAAAAAAATATGATTGCAAAGTTAAGAGCTATTTTTGAATTGAGTCAAATTCTAGTTAGAATAAAAAAGTTCAAAAGACAGATCAAAACTTGTGTACTAGAGTTACTATGGAAATAAAATCAAAATCTCCTACCTACAACCAAAGAGAGACGATTGGAGTAACTTTGTGGAAGAATAATATCTCTTAACTTGATTTTTCCAACAATCGTCTATAAAAAGACTTTTTATAGATTAAGCAATATTTTGTTTTATATATTAATTTCTTTTAGTGCCAACACCAAGCCAACTCTAATTTATATTAACCGACATAAAATCAAACAAAAAATATATTACATAGCCAAAAGAATGAAACATACCATAAAACATGGAAGAGGGAATTCTATGATTACGGCCAAATGAGAAAATTTTCCACTTGGATTCAAAGGAAAAATAAGCATGGAACATTTCTGAATAGATGAAATATAAAATAATTTATTTTAGATAAGAAGTTGAGAAAATGAAAGTAAGAAAAGAAAATGAGCGTGGAGCATTTATGAATAGCTGAAGTAGAAAATGAAAGGGCATATTGTTACTAACATATAATGGAAATTCAATTTAGAGCTTGCAGTGTTAAGTAATTATTAGAGGGGTAAGTGAAACTTTTTCTTTGAAATCAACCAGAGAAGAGGATTGAGAGTAAGAATGAATGAGAAGCAAAAATATATATGGTCTTATATTCTCTTTTATATATAATAATATTTTATTTTATATATAATAATATTTTATTTTATATATAATAATAGAATAGATAAATAGATTCTACTTAGTTCCCACGGTAAAAAGAGTAATTCCACTGTTAAATCATTACAAGCTATGCTTTATATATGTACCTGTTGCTGTAATTAATATCTTTAATTTTCATATGTTACCTTTTCCGACATATCTTATACTATATATATCTTAAAGTTGGATCTTTTACCATACCTTTTCTTTTTTCTCATAATTTTAGAATTAAAATACTTAACTCTCTTTGATTGAATCTATTCTCAAGAATACCCAAATTTGATTTCTAGCATCTCACTTATATAATATATTTTGGAACTTTTATTACTCTATTTTTAAGCATCCTAGTTCAAATCCAATAAACCATATTTGTAAATACTTTAAACTTATGCAATTCAATTAAAATCTCAACTATTCCATTAAACCTTTTCCTACCTCACAATTTCTATCAAAACTCAAATTTAAATCCAACAATCTTATTTTTATAGTTATTTTAAACAAGCAAGCATTACATTTGTTCATATTTTGTTCGTTCTAATTTATGAAATTATAAGCTTTATTGGTAAGAACAACATATTTTCAAATATATATGTTAATATTAATAAGAATACGAAAAATCAAAGTTATAAGTAAAATTTCAAAGGAATAATAATAATAAACAATAAGAAAATATATTGATCAAGAAATTTATTTATCTATTTGTATTATTGGAAATATTTTTATTTTTATGCTCTTCCTTTTATTCACTCTATTTTCAGTATGGATCCAAATTCAGTTAATAATTATTTTATATAAGATATTAAGTGGAATCATCCAGTTCTTCGAATTCAACCATTGATATAACTTGATTTTCGATGATTTTTTTAAATGAACACCATAATCTATGTTGAGATTTTATTGATTTTTTTTTTGAAATTATATAATGTGACAAGAAATAATATATTTATAAATAAATACTTATGGAAAGATAATTTCAAATGTACCAGTAAGAAAATATATTGATAAGAATAGGAAAAAATAAAGTAATAAGTTTAAAATGACTACTAATAATTGGCAGTAAGAAAATTATTGATCAAGAAATCTCTATACCTTTTTGGACCGAGAGCTATATTTTTGGTTTTAAGCTCTTATTTATCTCTTTTTTCAATAAACATCCTAATTCAGCCATCGACCATAGTATATAATATATTGAGTGGAATTGCTTATTTTCTCTAGATTCAACAATTCATAAAACCTTACTTTATATGTTTAAAAAAAACAATATAATCTGTTTGAAATTTTGTTGCCATTTTTTTTGAACTTACAAACAATGTTGATAGAAAATAACATATTCATAAATGATTAAACAATTAATAAGAATGTAAAGACTAAATTTTTTTGATTAGTTCATAACATAGAAAATTAAAAATATTAATATTGAAATATATCGATGAAGAAATATGTATAACTACTTAATATTGTAAAACCATTTTCTTAGCCCACTTCATTTAAAAAATAATAATAATCCAAATTTCAACAACTTATATCATTTTACTAATACATCTCTCTTAGTTTATCCTATTAGTTTTATTTACATTTATAAATCTTAAATTAAAAAATATCCATATGAACAAATCAGTCCAATATTATACATTGTACAAAGTCAAATATATTGCAATTTATTTATTTGAACCACAAAATTTTGGAAATTACAATAGCTAGAAGGGAGTTACAAACATGTCAGTTTATAGCAAAATAGTAAAACTGTTCATCAACAAAGATCGCTACCATAAACCCCCCTCTTCTCTGTTTATTTTTCTAATCATTCAAATAACGACCACACTCCTATTCTTTTTACTTTTGCAACACAGCCGAAAGTCGGAAAAAATAGTCCCTTTAAATATAGTAACTTATGGCATTGTAAATTTAACTATAAGGAATTAGTGAAATGGGATGGAACTCACACTTCTCTAGTAATCCTCTTTTTTAGCTAATATCAAAACTAAAAAAAAACTAAAGAAGGCCATAAAAGTGGAGAAGGAATACAGGGCCAACCGATGTTCAATAGATACTCTAAGAAAAGAACTTGATGTAGCATGCTCTTAATTAGTTAATCAACCTTACGACGAAGTAACTTTGAGAAAATATAGAGAAAAAGTGGGCCAGCTTTCAGAACTATTACAAGATATAGAATACAAAGATAAAAAATGAAGTAGTTAAATCAAGGTGACATAGCAACTCATTTCTTTCATACTAATGCGTCCAATGCTAAAACAAGCTCAGCTGCTAAACCGATGTTGGATGCACAAGGAAATTAGATAAATTCAGATGAAAAGCTTTACAGGGAAGCCATTCACATTTTTTCTAATCTCTTCAATTCTTCTCAATTAAAGTTTAATTTTTCACATATTGTTTGTGTTGGAATCGGGTCAGTCAGAAGAAGGGTAATTCGGGTAAATTTCATAAATAATTTCTTTCAGATCTTTATTGGGCCTATGTGGTCTAAATTTATTTAAAACTTTTCTAAATTTTCTTTTGAATAAAGTCTTCATTTTATTACAATTGTTTTAAAATTAGTTTAGTTTAATTTTAAATTGTTTGTATATTATGATGAGCGCATCAAATGCACCCATATATAAAAGTGCAAGTGCGACATATGAGAAGTGCACATAATTAATGTGAATGTTGTTAGATGTTGGGATTTACACCGCAACAGACACATTTTCTCTTTATATATGTCTTTGCCGTCCAGAAAAAGAAACTTTTTTTATTGAATAAATATGTGTGTGTGTGTGTTTATACACACACATATAAATATCTTGTATAGTGGTTTTCATTGAAATAGACTTCATATATATTATATGTAATAAATCAATGAATACAATATCTAATTAAAGTAGTTCAAAAGCTTGCTACCATATTTTACATAAAACTCATTTTGAAACTTTGAGTTAAATACACATACACACACATAAATATTATTACATAAAAATATATATTTATATACACGCACAAACCAAAACAAAATTTAAAATAAACAAAATAAGAATTATATCCAACTAGTTTGTGAATTAGAATGCTTACCTTTTAAACAAAGATCTAGTACTAGTCTAGATACGATTGTAAAACAAGAAATAAATCACTAAATTAACGTTTTCTCTTTTGTTTTAATTAGCAAAATTTGTTTTAGAATAATTTAAACATAAGACAATTAGGTCATCATATTATGTTATCAACTACAATTAATTAATGAAATTACTTCAAAGTTTTATTCACATAGCAATTTATATGTAAACATTCAAATCTAAATCTTGTAATATGAAAACTGACTTATTAACAAGATTATTCCAAAAAAATTTGTTGTTTTTTTTGTTTTTTAGACAACAATAAAATCAGGCGAGATAGATATATGCAAATTCATGACAAAAAGGTCTATTTCTAGGTTAAACATACAAGATAAATAAACATACCGAACATAGATGAATAAATTATTATTGTTCATAACAAAAAAATAACAGAAAGCATAGCATATCATAGTTATTTTTGAGTTAAATCAACATTATAAGAGTATATAACTGGTTCAAAAGGAGAATTGAGATATTCAAGTCATAATCCAAATTCACACATATGAACATAAGGGAGAGATAGAGAATTTGAGGGATGTAAATAAAATTAAAAGTTATATAAGGAAAATATAGAACTACCTTAGGATGAAGCCAGGAGAAACACTTCGAATGATATAATAAATCTTAAATCCAACAGATCAATCTCTAGATCTGTAGCAATCAAGAGATAACCACTTATTTCTATTTTATTTTGCTTGATTAGGTATTGGAATTTTGAAGCTCTTGTTGGTTATAGAACTACGGATCTTAAAGCTAATTTAACACCAGATGGGGGGTGAATAGTGTTTTCTAACTTATGCAAATCTTTTTAGTTTTCTTTCAAGATTAATATTAAATCAAGATTAATAACATAGAATTATACTAACAATCAGTCACAGATGCAATCATAGATATAAACAAAAGCAGTAAAGTAAGAGTTAGAGAGATGATACCAGGGATTTTATACCGGTTCATATTTCTCCAACATCCAGTTCCGTATAATTGCTTAAACAGATTTCTTTTCAAGTGCTAATCTTTAATCAGGTAGAAGGCAAACCCAAATACAATAATGATTTCAAGGTTACGAGACACACCCTCTTGTATTTTGACTTCGGGGTAAATTCACTTGATTTGACCGAGCTACAAACACACCCATTAGATTTGAAAGGGATACTAAGCACAACCACTTGATTTGAACAAGCTAGAAGCACATCCACTTAATTTGAATTGGCTATAAGCACACCTAAACAAAATACAAATAGAGTTGATAGTTTTTCCAAAGACAAATTCTTGTACTTTAGATACAATGAATCCTATAGCCTCTTGGATAACACTTTGATCTTTGAATTGAGAGAGAGAGAGATGTTTCCAAAATAGTAAGAAAGTAGTATTGAATCAATACAATGAAGTATGAACTAATTCTATATAATTTTGAAGAGAATAGAGTATATTTTTCAATAGAATTTTCAAGAGAGAAAGGAGTGAGAATAAAGTAAGTAATTAGTTAGTTAAATTTTCTTTTTACACTCCTCTATATATAGTAAATTAACAGATGTGTCCATTCGTGAAGAGTTGTGTTGAATAGACACTTCCATTCAAAATTTGAAAAATCATTTGGCAGCATGTATGTCAACATATCCTAAATATGTATGTAGACATATGCTAGTGAAAAATGAAAATTGTTTTCTTTAAAATTATTTGAAAAATCTATACTTTTGTAAAACAATTTGAATATAGTCTCTAAATATTTTTGGACTTAAAAAACTTTTATTGAATATTTTAAAAATGTATTTTGTAATTAAAATAATTTATTTTTGTTTGAAATATCAAAGATCATAAATTGGAGATAGAGATTAGAAATTGTTATCAAGAACTTTAATAATATATACCAATGAATCCATATACTGAATTATAACCTTAAGATCCTTATATCTTTATCTCTGAACTCCTGAGTCATCATATCTTTATCTTGGGTCTTTATACTGTACAGTCTTCGATTTAGCACATGTGTAATATTCTACACCATATACTATATAACTTGGCAAAAGATTAGTATCTATATTTTACATGGTTGTTGTCAACAAAATCAATAAATGAGGTATTAACAGCTCTATCCGTCATTAGAATTTGACCCTGATATTTCTGTATGGAGAGAGAAAGAAAATGATAGAGCAATATATAATTGAAGGAGGAAATGAATTTTTAATAAAGATATGGTCTTTTTCTCTCCATTAATTAAGCTTGCCCTTTCATTTCAAATTCAAAAACCCTTTCAGTCTCAATATCATGGTCGGTCATCATGTGTGGGATTTGGGTTCAAAAAAATTTTCAAAATTCAATTAGCATTATCACTATTTAAATCCAATTTAAATTTCCTATCGATATCGTATACCGATATGCACATTTATAACTTTTATATACGCACGTTATTAAGTACAAACAGAAATCAAACAAATCAAAGAAGATATAATTTAGCAATTAATATTTCTAGAATATTAATTAATTTAATTTAATTTATTTGAAGCCTTTTTAGTATTTATCCTGTTTAAATCGAATTTAAACATTCTACCGATATCTTATAATGATATGCGCATTTATAACTTTTATATACAGACTTTACTAAATACTAATGATATCCAATAAATTAAATAAAATTTTATAATTAATATTACATAAATATTAATTTATTTAATTAATTTTCAATAATTAAAAATTAATTAAATCATGTGGCTTATTTGAAATATTCATCCTTACAGCTGTGTGACTCAAAGCTGTAAATTCAATTAGTGATTAACATTGAAAAAATGAAATATTAACGTTCATACGTCACCTTAGCTAGCGGTGAGACATTGTGGCTGAATTTATCGCTTATCCATCCGTTTGTAAAATCCAATTTGAGTTATTATAAGCATTACCCATTAGTGGCAACTATTTGCACCAATTCTCTTCGTCAAAACTACATCACCTTGGACTTATGGAATTTGGTAATGATCAAAATTTCAACATCATCCATATTCAACTCAATAGTCCAAACACAAAGTCTTTGGTTCAATAATAACAATTATTATTAACCGAAATACTTTGGCCAGAGATTTTAACTTTGAGTTGACTTCAGTTGAATGTGATACTAACCCCATATAACAAAGGAGACGAATCCTCCTCTGAATAGTGTTTCACTTCCAATACTTCCACTTGGCTCAACTATAGTCAGTCGATGCATGCCATGTTTTGACTATAATTAAAGCGGAGCTTTCATATTGAACATCGACAATATTCTCAAGTCAAGAGAACTGTGTAAATTAGTTACATTGACATTTTTTATTGGACCTTGGTTATATTAACCAACCGAGAACTATCAAGTGAGTCATTCCACAGTTACCCAATAACTATCACTACGTAACCCCTTGGTTCCCCCAATAGTCATTGGTAATACATTGTCCAACTTTTGGAGAGCGTTACATACTCTAGTCTCAACGGATGCATTGGTATCCAATCTTGATGCATCTTGACTAGGAATATTTAAAATGACGTGTTTATTATATTGTGATATAATACTCATGATTACAACTATTTGTAATTACTATCACAAATACAACATTTATAGATTTTCTGTTAAATACATATTAATCAAAACATTTAGTTATTTGTAAGACATTATAACAAATATATAACAGAAAGAAAACACTTTTATTATGAACGAGGATCGATTATAGAGTTAATAATTCATAATACATTATAGAATTGCTCCTAGGGCATACCCCTAACTCTATCAATCTTCCACTTGCACTTGGGGCTAATTGGGGAATCTCAGTCCCATCCCATCAATCAGGTTCTTGAGAGCCGACCGAGCTAGTCCCTTAGAAATGGATCTGCTATGTTGTCCTTGGTATCTACCCATTGTATCGCGACCTCTTTCTTCTCAACGAATTCTCTAATGAGGTGGAACTTTCAAAGAATATGCCATGACTTCTTGTGTCCTCTGGACTCCTTTGCGATCTGTATCGCCGCATTGTTATCACAGAATAATGCCATTGGATTCTCGGTATCGAAAATCACTCCAAGCTCACTCAAAAACTTGCGCATTCAGATTTCCTCTTTAACTGCTTCATTTAAGGTGATGTACTCAGCCTCCATCGTCAGATTAACTTCTATCTCTTGTTTGGAACTTTTCCCACTTATGGCTCCGTCATTGAGCATAAAGACATAGCCAGACACCGACTTACTATCATCAATGTCACTTTGAATGATCGAATCTGAATGCCCCTTCATAAAGAGGTCTCCATTCCCGTAAAAGAGAATTAAGTCCTGAGTATTTCTTAAATACTTTAGTATATATTTTACATACATCCAATGGTTTTCTCCAGGATTAGCCTGGTATAAGCTTGCGCATCCTAATGCACATACCACATCCGGTCTAGTACATAACATAACATAACATACATTATTAATCCTATAGTTGAAGCATATGGGATCCTCTTTATAAGCTCTTTCTCCTCATCACTATGAGGAGCGTCTTTCTTAAAAAGGATAATTCCAAACCGCATTGGAAAATTTCCACGCATGGAATTATCCATACCGTACCTCTTCAGTATAGTATCTATATATAAGGATTGAGATAATCTCAGTAACCTTTTAGATCTATCTCTATAAATCTTTATGCCTAGTATATAGGCTACTTCTCCCAAAGCCTTCATGGATAAATTCTTGGAAAGCCAAGCTTTCATTGGTTGCAATAACGAAGTGTCATAGTCAATCAATAAAAGATCGCCGACATATAGCACTAAGAATATGATAACATTACCATGTTCCTTTCTATATACGCTCGCTTCCATTATGTTCTAATAAGAACCAAACTATTTGATTATCTTATCAAAACATGTTCCAACTTCTTAAAGCTTGTTTAAGTCTATATGGACTTTAACAACTTGCAATCCTTGTCCTCGCTCCTATTGACTACAAAACTCTTAGGTTACGGCATATAGACGGTCTTCTAAATCACCATCTAGAAATGCCGTCTTTACATCCATTTTCCATATTTCGTAGTCATGGAATGTAGCAATGGCCAGCATAATCCAAATGGACTTAAGCATCGCTACAGGTGAAAAGGTCTCATCATAATCAACACATTGAATTTGATGAAATCCTTTTGCAACCATCATAGCCTTATAAGTCTCTACTTGACCATCTGCATTTAGCTTTTTCTTAAAAATCCATTTACAGCCGATAGGTTTTATCTCTTTGGGTACGTCTGACAGAGTCCATACTTTGATTCTGTATATGGAATCCATTTCAGATTTCATTGCTCCAAGCCGATAGGTTTTACCTCTTCGGGTACTCTGGTGCATGATATTCCCTACTAGACCTTCTAATAGGTTGCGTGTTTTCGTATACGGGTGAACTCGGTTCTCCTATTGGTTTGGCCTTAGTGTTAACTTCCTGGATCTCATCCAAGTCTTCAACCCCGTTGTTAATTTCCATTGATAGAAATTCCTTTTCTAAAAAAATAAAGTTCCATGAAATAATTACCTTTTGTTCCTTAGTATTGTAGAATATATATCTTATTGAGTTTTTTTGGATATCCTACAAATTTTCATAGTACCGATCTTGCCTTTAGTGTATGTAGACCAACGTTTTTAACGTAGGCTGGACAACCCTACATCTTCAAATACTTGGGTTGATGTTTCTTACCACACCACATCTCGTATGGTGTTTTAGGCACAAATTTAGTGGGCAACAAGGTCAACATATGTGCTGTGGTTTTTAGTGCATGTTCCCAATAAGATAGAGGTAACCCAGCCTTACTCATCATGGAACGAACTATATCTAATAGGGTTCGATTTTTATGCTCCGACACATCGTTGTGCTGTAGAGTATAGGGTAGAGTAACCTAAGATATAATCTCATTGTCTTTTAAGTACAATTGGAATTCCTGTCCAACGTACTCACATCTTGATCATATTAAAAAAATCTTAATCTTACGGTTCGTTCGGTTTTCTACTACATTTTTATACTTAAAAAATTTCTCATTGACATTGGATTTATTCTTTATTAGATACACATGTGCTAGGATTGAGAAATCATCATTAATGGCAACAAAGTAAGAACTATTATCCATGGTGATTATAGGCATCGAGCCACAAAAATTACTATGTACTAACCCTAAGAGTTCCTCAACTCTTTCATTGGCCCCACTAAAGGGGTGCTTGGTCATTTTTTCTTTGAGACATGATCACACGTGCCAAATGATTCATCTAACAACCCGCCCTGAAACAGACCTAAATTCGACCCAGGAAAGACCCATCGAAACTTAGACCCACTCAAAAGCTAGCTGTTGGTTGGTAAAAAGAACAATATAGAGCTATTTATATACACTTTCAGGTCTCACGGTGGAAGGATAAAATATAATAACAACAACAATACCCATTTTATTATACATTCAATATGTCACAAAATCCATTACACAATACCAAATATAACCGTCACATATCCATGGCACATCATTTTTAAAATACAACAGTTTTCGAAGGGTACATCTAAAATAACATGGATAGATAAATAGATAAACTGCCACAAGCTTTCTCCACACCTTTGCCTTCAACATCGTCATCTTTCGTAACCCGTGCTGTAATGAGGAGGGAGTCAGAACAACATATGTTTGGTGAATAAAAATCTCGAACCTTACTACAGTAGTACTTGTGCAGTATAATTTAAATTGGAATATGTCTTTAGTGTTCTATCTACATCCCAAGTTTTTTCAAATATAAGCCCAAAGGCTTCCCAAGTATAAGTCAAAAAGGCTTTCCAAATATAAGCCCATAGCCATCTCGCTTTCAACCAAGTAACCCATATCTATCGTCAATAATGTTCTATCAATGTAAGAGATAGTACCCAAGACACTTAATACCTTTTAATAAGAACTAGGCAGACTTTGATCATTTAATACCTTATTTAAGGCAGGTCCCCGTCATTTAATGCCTATTCCAAGGCGGATTCCTCACTAGTAACTATCTAGCTGACATTGCATGGATTCTCTTCAGCCATCTAATGCTTCATATCGAAGCAGGCCCTTTCCTGAGATCTTTTCTATCCTACCTAACCCATAACCCCAACCATTTACTACTTCCAACATAGGGAAGAGGCGGGCCCTCACAAAACAACTTAATACCTTCAATCCCTGAAGCAGGTCCTTCGTATTACTACCCGTACCCCATAGTGACGTCTCATATTAGTCTGATTATTCATAAGTACTGGTAGACAGATTAGTAGGGTAGATTTACATTACAGAATTTGGGACTAACCTCGCGTCATTCATAGTTACTTATTATAGGCGAAGTCTCACATTAGTCCCAAAGTCACAATACTAGTAGCTCAATTAGTTGGGTAGACTTCTGTGTGCTTTTGACTGACCTCACATCCCTATAACTTAGTCATAATCTATAACACTCTCTACATTATCACACATCTCGCATCTATTATTAAGGGCTCATAAGAAATCTTTCTTATTTCGCCTCTGCCATTAGTTATTTTTCTAAGAGGGATTTAATGATAATTAATAGCCTATTAACTACGCAATTAATACGTTATAATTATATGTCATTTGTGCTATATATATAAGAGGAATTTCTAAGCGTACGAAGTTTACGCCCTAAACTAATGTTTAAATGTCAACTTTTTTAAAATTATACAAGTCCCATTTCAATATTATCAATATACCATAAATCCAATATCTAAAAATCTAATCAACAAACTTGTATACAAATAAAATTCAAACTCAACTTATTATATTAAAATAATGGAATAAATCAATAAACTTGCAATTTCAATTACTTTACACTTTATTCAACTTCTTTTTGCATGAAATTAGACAAGGGAATTTCTATTAAAATTTTGAAAATAAGCGGTGTACACTACGGATAAGAATTCGTACCTTACACCATATTTCCTAATCAAAACACTTAATCAAACTCAAAGGAAAAAGAATAAGAAGTGAAATAGAAGGTAAAAACACTAAGATTGCAAAACTACACAATTCCTATTATTTTAATATAAACAATTGAGATTCCAAACCAGAATTGACATTTCTCTTTGGGGGAATTTTGGGGATTTTTAATATGATGTTTTCGTAAACCAAAACTCCATAAGGCATATTTCAAATCCAAACTATACTAATCAATTACTAAAATAGAATGACCAAGGTTTCCACTCACTATAGGTCCATAGCTTTGCTTTCTTTTGGATTTGACATGCCTTCGATAATCTCTTTCAGATCTCTTCTTTTTGATATATACAATAAGGGATTTGTATATACATTAGATTCAGAAAATTAGAGGTTTGGAGGAGAACGGGTTTAGAAAATAAAGAATAAACAAAAATAGACATATATGATTTTTTACCTGAAACTCTAAAGAATTTTTCTGCATCTTGGAAGAGATGAACTGACAAAGCTTCGTTAGGTTCCCAAAATAATTTGTGAATAAATGTAAGGGGGCTAAGCTCATATTTATAGTGGTTGAAATGCACCGGAACAATCGGATTTATGTCAGTTTAAAATAATAATAATTCGAAAGTTCACTGTTGTAGAAAACCGTAGCCGCCACAACTTTCACCAATCGACCGCTGCTACCCACCGATCGACCGCTAGCAGTCGACCGATCTTAGATGAACGGTCGACCGATCCTCTTATTCTGGGAATGTTTATTTATTGCCATTGTTTAATTTATTTTATTCCTTAATTACGTTTTAACATTAATGTCAATTTTAACGATTACTTAACCCCCAAGTCTAGTTACTGTTAATTTTCAAATTTCAAATTTAAGAATTATCTAATTATTTGAATTTGAATTCCATTTAAATTATTTTGAATCTAAAAACTTCAAATGTCCATAACTTTTCCGTTTGAGTTCCGTTTCCAACATATTATATATGGAAATCATTCAGAATTTCACCATGAACACAACGACATAACTTTCGTGGTCAAATTCTGAATTTGCAATATTTTCATTTTTAATCTTATCTTATTTAATTAATTTATCTAATTTATTTATTTATTATTAATTTTTACGGGGTGTTACATTCTCCCCCTTCTTAAAAGGATTTCGTTCCCGAAATCTTTTCGAGGGGCGAATAGCGTAATGCACAATTAACATCTATGTTATATAATGAAGTTATCTACATAACCATCTACTGAACCAAAAGTGCGATGTGATTATGTGTGCAAACATACAATAAGTGAGTTCATTCCTAGCGTGAATGTATGATCGTGACATATAAGTATGTATCTAAAACACCCTAAACATGCATAAAATTTCTATATGAGTGCAAAGTGAGGGCGAAAAGTGTAGCAACCATCTCCTACCGTTCAATCTAGTAACCACGATGCAACCAAAACCTAATTTTGGAGAGAAAAAGTTTGTCAGAGAAAATCTTAGGATGAGAAGTCCTCATGCTTTCCGTCAGATTTTCTCCACATTATACTCGAACCAACCTAATTGTTTTGTTGCAGAGCTTCCTAGTTCCGTGCTTCACAATGCATATGGTGGTACGAGATGATATTGGCTCCATCTCAGTATCCCCCAATTTGTCCGGCTCTACAATAGTGGTTGTGCTATGAAGGCATTTCTTCAAATGTGAAACGTGAAACGTCATAGACTCCTGCAAACTTATACGGTAACTCCACACGATACGCAAGTTTTCCTAATTTTCCCAAAATTAGGAAAGGCCCAACAAATCTTGGTGTCAAATTTCTGACTTTCCAAATCATATGATCTTCAAACGCTGCCTAATCAACTCTATCTTTTCTAAGTCTCGCGAATTAAGTTTGGTCCGAGTGGAATTTTTGTCGGTGGTTTCCAACCAACAGTTTGCTGATTTGCATGGCCTCCCATAAAGCGCTTTGAAAAGTGCCATACCAATCTTCTATTGTCGACTATTATTATACACAAATTCTATTAAGGTACATGCTGCTCCCAGTGTCCTCCAAAGTCCCCGATGCAAGCTCTAAAAATAATTTTCTTAGATAATATTCACTCTTTTAGTTTGTGCATTGGTATGCGGGTGGTAAGCAGTGCTAAGGTTCAACGAAGTTCCTAAAGTTAACTACAAACTCTTCCAAAATTTCTTTAGTAAATAAGGGGTCTCTATCACCAATGATGCTAACTAAAATTCCATGAAGTCGAAGCACCTCCTTGATATAAATTTGTGCTAGAGATGCTACAATCCTATTGCGCCTAACGGGATTTTTTTACGTCAAACACCTAGCGGAAAATTCTGCTACTTTTTTCTTCATCTTTGTCCAATAGAAAATTCTCGTCACGTCCCTTTATATTTTATCTCTTTCTTGAATGGTGTGACGATCGCCCCATACCACCCCCACATCAATGACCTAAAAGAGCACTGTAACCGTGCCAGGCTGACATGGAACGATCATCAAGGTTGAAATTTAAAGCAAAAAACCTGTTGCATATCTCAAAGCGCATGGATAAAATATAATATAGAAAATATACAACAGAATATAGTAAGCCATAACAAGTGAGAATAACGTCTCCACTTAATCATGAGTTTTGGTACAAATATCATAATATCTCAGTACAACATTTCCTCACTACATCCCTCAAAGTACATAGAAATAGACAGCGGAAACTACAAATATAGAGTAATACGCCATAGCTTCTCTAAGCTCATCTTCGTACACTAGCTGCGACTCCAAACCTATCATCTAGTCTACTCATTTAAGAGTACGCGAGATGATAAGAGGAAACATAAAACTTTGGGTCAAACAACAGTCTGGTGTGAGCGGTAAATGACTATCAGAAGCTATACTGGAAAATATGGTACTGAACAGATACAAAAAAACATACCTGACCTGTCTCTGCAACCAAAGTGACGAGATCAAGCTCCAAGTTGAAGATCTAACCTCTAATTTGCAATTAAAGACGATTTGAGATGAAATCCAATGAGATGAATGGAGAATTAGAGAGAAGTTAGGGTTTAGAGCTGATTTGAAATGAGAGATAAACTTTCAAATGGTTTCTCTCACCACATATTTATAGTCAAACCTGATTAGACTAATGGGCTTGCTAATTTGGCTCATTAGTCCCCTACTAATTCTGGCTAGCAGATTTTAAAACTTAAAACTGCTATAACATCCCAACCATTTATCCGATTTTTCTTTATGAGCATTCTATGGAATGAGAAACCACCATCCCGAAGCAATGAAACAGGTTAGAGCATCTAATTTGGCTTCTATCAAAAGTTATAGCCAAAATAAGATCTCTAGGGGCAAAATGGTCACATAGAAATTCAAGAAAAATCATAGATGTGTAAAATATCCCTAAAACCCATATTCCAAAATATTAGAATCATTCGACCACAAATGAATTAAATAAAATTATTTTACGATCCTCCGATACGTACAATACGGGTCATTACATTCTCCCCCCTCCCCTAGGAATTTCGCCCCCGAAATACCTAAACAAACACAAGCAACCAAGGTTATCTCGCATACCTACCCGCACTAAAAAATACTTAAAATCCAACTAAACAGTTAAATCAACAATAGCAAACAAAACCTATCCTAGCATGCGAAATTCTAATAGTATAAGATACAATGGTGCAAGTAGATGCGACATATGGGTCTTGCTACTTGAAGAGTTCTAGATAGGCCATCCTCATACTCTCTTCAGTCTCCCATGTACAATCGCTATCATCCTCACTCTATTGCACCTTAACTAGCTTAACTATCTTCCTCCTAAGTTGTTTCGTCTCATTCCCAATAATTCAAAGCGGCTTACGAGGTCTTGAAACTTCTGGCTCAACCTCTATTTCTTCCAACTAATCCCGTGCTACCATGATACCCGAGTCATGCACAAATATCCATAGATAGGATATATGAAAAACATTGTGCACACCCGCCATCTTCGAAGGTAAATCCACTTTATAAGCCAACTTCCCAATTCTCTCAATAATTGGAAACGGTCCAACAAATCTGGGTGCTAACTTTCCCTTCCTACAAACTGAACAACATTCTTCAAAGGAGAAATCTTAACAAACACCATGTCTCCAACTGAGAATTCCAAATCTCTTCTTCTCTTATTTGCATAACTCTTCTGACGGTCATGAGCAGTCCTCTTTCATTGTCGAATGATCTCTATCTTCTCTGACATCTCTCTAATCATTTTGGGCCTAAGTATCGGTTTCTCACCTGTTTTCCACCAACATGAAAGGCGAATTACAAGGTCGTCCATACAATGCTTCATATGGTGCCATGCCAATACTTGACTGATAACTGTTGTTATATGCAAACTTTACCAAATGCAAATGATCTTCCCATGATCCTGCAAAATCTACAATACAAGCTCAAAGAAGATCTTCCAAAATCCGATTCACTCTCTCGGTCTGGCCATCCGTCCATGGGTGATAAGTTGTGCTCAAGTGCAGCTCGGCTCCTAAAATCTCTTGTAAGATCTTCCATAATCCATTGGTAAACAATGGGTCTCTATCGCTTACAATACTCTTCGGCAGACCATGGAATCGAACAATCCACTTAACATACAATTCTGCCAACTTGGATGCCATTCTGGTAGACTTGACAGATATGAATCTTGCACTCTTGGTTAGTCGATCTACCACTACCCAAATACTATCATATCCTGCTCTAGCATGTAGCAATCCATCTATAAAATCCATAGATATCTATTCCCATTTCCATTCGGGAATATCTAGTTGCTGTAGCAATCTACTAGGCTTCTTCTGCTCAGCCTTCACTAACTGGCAATTCATACACTTCGAGATGAATTTTCCAACATCCTTCTTCATACTTTCCCAGTAGCAAGTCCTCTTCATGTCTCTGTACATCTTGTTACCACTAGGATGAGTGGTTAATCTGGAATGATGGCATTCCCTTAGTACTTCGTCTCGTAATCCATCAACATCTGGAACAACCAGTCTCTTATCCTTACGAAGCCAACCATCTCGGTCAATCTCGTACTGGCTCAAATCTTCAGATTCCACTCACATCTCAATCTTTACCATAATCTCCACTAGCTTAGCATCTTGCTTCTGATTAGTACCAATCCTTTCTATGAGAGTAGGTCTGATCGATAGACTTGCCAACATCTCAGGCTCGAGCTCACAATGTGGCTTCAAATCAAATTCAACTATATACTCTATATGCTTCCATTCAAAAAAACATAGTTCCTAATCCAGCATGTCTTCTGCTTAGTTCATCTGCCACAGTTTTCCCTAGAGTGTAGAAATATCAAAGTCATAAGAGGCCCAAAACTCTAACCACCGTTGCTGTCGAAGATTAAGATCCTTCTGAAAGAAAAGATACTTCAAGGATTTATGGTCCTACAGTTAGATATATCACTCATCGGTATAATGTATAAACAACTGCTAGTAGCCCCTTACGGTGGGAAAACTTCTATTGTGTAACACTACTGACCCCGCATTCCAACTTATTTTAATGGCTATGTCATTCTTATCTAAGTAAAGTTTTAACTAACTTTAATAATTCACACCTATCATAAACGAATATTTGAGATTACGTGCGTGTGTGTATTTATACTTGTTTAATTATTACACCTTCAATGTTCAACCGTTAATAACATTTCTTTACTTTTTCATGCATTTACTTCTTATTTCATTCATATCAATTTAATATCATTTACCGCTTTCTTTAAAACATCCAAATATTATTTCTTATTTACTTCCCTTTCTCATTATTGAACTTGTAATTCTATTCTTTTCAATGTTACTGTCCTTCCTTATTTACTAGACTTTCCATTACCTTTTTATTTATATATTACTTGCCATTATTCATTCTATGACTTGCCTACCTTTTTATCGTTTATTATTTTATTTCTATCTTATCTCTGCATATATATATTTATATCTATATATAATTTATTTATTATTTTTTCACTTAAACCGTTATTATTATCACACTTACAATTCTTTAATTCGTCCTTAAGGATTTTTGCATTTTAGTGCATTTGAATTACATCTCCTTCAAAAGGAAAGGTTAACACTGTAAATTGCTATATTTTATCCAAAAAGGAAATTTGTTTTATTTTTGGAATTACAAGGAATTATCTTCTCGTAGTTATTAAAATAGACATTACAAAATACGGTAAATATCCATATTTTATACATCTCTTTCTTTAAGGCTATTCCTTATTATTTCAAACGATACACTTTAGTTTATGAATTTGTACTTGGTAATCTATGCAATACATTGCAATACCCTACATTCCCATGAATTAATATACTACTTAAATCCCCATAATTTATTATGATAATTTTCAAATTTACATTTTTACTTGCGTAAGTCAATTAATCTACAAATCTGGAACACCATATAATTTATCAAATTCAGGGACTACTAGTGTCCAATATTTTCCAGATTCACATACATGTAATATTAAATTTAAATTATCAATCACAGAATATATAGGCTTGAATTATAAATTCATTATACATATACAATTAGGACTACAATTCCAAGTTCACATTTAGGCATACAAGAATAGATTTACAACGATATTAATCTAATATTATATAAAAATATATAATTTCCCACTCACCCTTTTAACTTTTCAAATCTCTGGATCTATACCCTGTTATTCTGATTTGACTTCCTTTCTCTCTATATCAGAATACATAAACCACAAGTATACATATCTATCAACAATCTAGATATGAGAAGAGATTTTGATTTAATTTATATTTTATATCCAGATTTATAATTTACCCTGACTTTGACGATTTGATTCGACCATATCCTTCTTCTCAAGTATCCTCTGCTATTCTCCACTTGTATATACGTATATAGACTATAATTTTTATTTATCATTAAGAATTGTAGAGAAAAGGAAATGGCAAAACTTCTTCGTGCTTCAGGAAATACGAGAAGAAAAGTGAGGAGTTAGGCCCGTATTTATAGAAGTTCGAATTAATGCCAGTCAGTAGATTAAACTATTTTAAATCAAGGTCGTTCGACCATGTTACAATTTACAGCTGACAAGATCCACCAATCGACCGCTATGTTGCCATCCAAGTAAGGGGTCGACCGGTTGACATATTTTGGTTAATTATCTTCCACTGTTTGATTACGTTAATTAATTTCCTCTTATACAATATTCTCGCCATTTTTAATCGATTTACACTAACGTTCATTATTCTTACAGGTTAGGTAACGTTAATTACCAATTAATTCTAACCGACGGTATCAAATGTTAGTTAATTATTTTTATTTCCTTAATTATATATATAATTATTTTCGATTAAAAACTTCAAATGTTAATAACTTTTTCGTTTAAACTCCAATTGGAAAACTTTATATATGAAAATTGATCAAAAAATAGCCACGAACCAAGCGGTGCTAGTTTCATAGCCAAATTCTGATGTTTGTAAAAATTCTTTTTTTATGGCATTACTATTTATAAATTAATTTCTTTTTAATTAATCACTGTTAAAAACTACATGTGTTACATTCTCCTCCCTTAAAAGTATTTCGTCCACGAAATTTCTCAAGGGTTGAACCATGTAACATAACACGCAACCATTCTAAGCTAACCAACCAATTTGTGTGCAACCAATAGGTATGGTGTATCCCAATACATATGATATGTATGCATAATAATTCTTATCGGCACATCCTATGTGAATGCATTCTTTAAAACAATTTTGGAAAATATGGTGCAAACAACCTATATATACTGGCAGTTCTATATGTTAAAAAAATTTAAAAACCAAAATCTTTGATTTTGCATCCAAATTTTCCCACACTTCTATGAATAGAAGTATAGCTCAACCATTTTTTCATCCAACTCCTACCATCCAATATCCTAGCACACCATTGCTAATATCCAAATTTTGAAAAATTCAGTTTTCTAAACCTAAATTCTTTATGTTGGAAAAATAGTTTAGGATGAAAATTCCATATTTCTATCATTCTCTTGTGTCCCCTTTTTCCAATGTACCTTGGAACTTTCTCTTATGCCCCTAATTCTTTTTCAATCTTTCCAAGTACAGTTAGCATAAATAAATTTTATTTTAAATCTTTAATTTTTTTAAGACAAAATTATTTTAAAACCAGTTTTTGTTCACCAACCGAAAAGGCATGGATAAATAGATTTCATTGCTAAAACAGCTTTTTTCATTGTCCATAACTATATTTTATTTTACTATCACTTCTGCTACATAGTAAAATTTCTACTTCCTAACCCATCGACTTCTTCCCTTACCAAGCATGTGACATTTCAAAAAAAGAAATTTTCTCCTTTTCCGCTCAAAATCCTTTTAAATTAAACTTTTGTTATATTTGGAAAGATTTTTAAAATTTATATTTTTTATAAAACTTTTCATAAAAGCATTTTACTTCTAAAATCATGAATTTTGAACAAAACTTTCAAAAGTAGTATTTTTCAAAACGGTACATGCTATGTCCTACGAGGTCGGAGTTTAGTCGATAGTTTAACGTCTATAATGGACTCTATTATATCCCACGGTAAATGTCAATTTCATAAAATTTTCTTTTAATTTTAAATAACAAACAACACACAAGTTCATTTATAAATTTTAGCTTTTAGGGTGTAGGGATACTGATCTGTGGCTTTGCAACAACCTTTCCCTGTCCTTCGCTTGCTAAAATTTATCTTTCAAAATTTTACTACTTTTTGGGACTTAATTTAAACTTTATTTTAGTAGTTAATTAAACAAATTTATTTCTATAACTTCCAATCTTAATTTTCATTAGTTAAATGTCTACATAAGATTTCCTTACTTGCACAGTTTTCAAATTAATATAGCGGTCAAACCAGAAAACCAATTCCAAAAGGAACATTTCTCATATTATCATACGTGCTTTATACAACAGAAACAACTAATGCTTACAATCAAAAACCCAAAAGAAACAATTGTTAGAAGCCGTCCTTCAACATCAAATGATGTCAATGATGTTGTAGCCCTATCATTTCTTACTTAAATTAAATGAACCTTCCTAACATGTCATTCTACTACAACCCACATATCTTAACCCACCTTTCTGGCTTATAGTAAATAAGGTCCACTCATTACTTTTAACTACCACCATCAATTATAGGCCGAACTGTGCATTTCCACATTGAAGTGGGCTAAGAAATATAAACTATGCATATTTAGAATAAATTACTAGAAAATTTGGATCGATGAAATAACTTTCCTACCTTCCATCCTGTCCTCTTTTATCTCGAGCCAACCAACGTCTTCTATGTGTGTTTGCTGTTTCATTACCCTTTATTACTATCTTCTTTTAATCCAATTCTCTTGATAGTATTATCATATTTTGGTATTTACTTACTTGACCTTTCATGCGAGTATACTTTAGAACTCGCAGAAGTGTACTTTGATACCATTCATCATTCCTTTGTGGGTTCTTCTTATGGCTTCCACACAGGTCTAATAAAACATTTCTAAGTTCTCACCAATATTCCTTACGCTCTATGAGGGTTCCTTATTGCTACTCTATGAGCATTCATCGTTATTTTCTTCGTAGCCTTACCTTTTACCCTGTAAAGACCTGCTATTTCAAACCATTCAAATCGACAATCATCCACACATGTCAGACTAGAATTGCTCGAAACAACAGATTGTTAATTTATATTTGGCAAAACTTAGCATATAGAGTAAATAAATCAATCATAGAATCACAAACATAGAGTAATATAACAATAAGTAGCAGAATAGATAAATAGTAGTTCATGAAGCTACTATATAAACATCAGAGTCTGAAACAAGATACAACCAGAAATCCAATACATAGAAATCTCAATACAAAGTAAATAACAAGTCTGAATGGAAACTGGAAATAACTGAAATAACAGAAAGCTGAATAGATAGATCTCCAAGCAAAGCTCCTACCTCCAAAGGTACGTGAGTCTCAAATGCTATGACACTCAGTCTGACCCGAGCATAAAGCAAAACACAAAACACTCGAGTCAGGATTAACATTCTTATATCAGTGAATCAACTCAACTGAAATGTCAAATGAAATACAAAGTAACTCAAAGGATGTTTGGGATTCCACCCTTTAAGGATCTGTTAAACTATCTATATAAATAGTACAATACACTACATAGATAATGTCTATAGTAAAATAAACTATTAAAATAGCGTTAAGGCGTTACCCATATCCCCTTAACACGTTTTATATATTCCCTTAGTCTATACAGATACTGTAAGCTCCACCAAACCGATGAGATACTACGGGAGCACTCCATAGGTGCGGTACAAACCAAACTCGTAGAGGGCGCGATAAGGCATGTGACAAGGCACGCGAGGCAATGCCCAGGGTAGGATACTACCGTTTTATGGATCCAGGCTGGTAGTAACGCATAGCAGCTACTACCGCCCACCTCGAGACACACTCCTAAAATCAAAGGTGCACCCAATAAAATCACAAAGTAATAGAATGGTAGCGAAGGAGCATGCTCGATCGGAGGTGCGACCTCACTTGGCCCGGCGTGGCTCTTGTTTTAGTCACAACAAGCTGACTCGTGGGAGTCATGGCTGAGTTCATACCTCATATAGACGTCGCCAAACCATTCTACTTTGTTCTAGATTCTCCACCATGTACACAGTTGTTAAAGTGGTTTTCGGTATTGGCAGAGAGTATGACAATATCCGATCGCGGTCTCTTTAACAACCAAACGCTTATTTCACATCGTGGTCATTTTTCAATTAAACAGTTCATACTTCATATCAAAATACCATATTCATTTCGAAAATCAGATCACTTTCGAAATCATATTACTTTCAAAATCATATTCAATTTCGAAATCAATTTTTTTCACTTTAAATTATATTTCATTTCCAAAATCACAACCACAAAATCAGTTTAATCATCATATCAAAGTATTACATTTAAATCTATTAAATCTAAATCATAACAGTTCCAACTTAAACAGTTTAAATATTGAAAATAGTTTATATATATTAAAATAGTTTATATATTTAAAAATAGGTTATAGATTAAAATAGTTTATATACATTAAAAATAGTTTATATATTAAAAGAGTTTATATCGAAAATAGTTTCAAATTAGAATTGTTTCTTCCAATTTCACAAATCAATTCAAATCAACTTTAATTCCACAATTCAATTTAAATCAATTTTAGTTCAACTATTTCAAGTAAAAGGGATAGATGTTAAATCCAAATTCTTATAAAAAATCATTCTTAATTTATATCTATATCAAATCCAGGTTTGAATCATAAGTTTAACCCACTTCCAATTCAATAGGTTTCAAAAATTAAATATTCAAACATTTACAATGACTCAATTTGATAAATTCATTTATATTTCAAAATTCAACTTTAATTTTATCTAAATTTGAAATATTCACTTAATCATTTTTATTAACCCTTTAAATAAAATCCCAGATTTCAAATTTACCTCAAAAGTAAATATTAAATATTCAATTTTAGTTAAATTTAAAAATATTCTTTTAAGCACCTTTAGTTAACCATTTAAATAAAATCTCAAATTACAAATTTAAATCAAAAATTAAATACTCAAATTCAATTTTATTTAAATTTAAAAATATTCAGTTAATCCTCTTTAATTCAAAATCAAGTTATCAAGTTATAAAACATGTCTTTAAGTCTCAAAATCAATAAGTTCCAAATCAATCTTATTTAAATCAATTCTTAAACAAATTAAATTACAAGTCCACTTTAGCTTATCTTTCTAACCTCTATTTATTAAAGATATCCTAAAAACTATTTCCAAATATTAATATAAATCTTAAATAAATATTTTAAAACATATTATATATATATTAATTAGATTAAATTTTTATTAAATAAATTTTTATTATACTAAATATTATTAAATTAAATCTTATTTTATTAAATCTATTTTATTTTATATTAAACTATATTTTTATATATTTAGAAATAATAAAATTATAAGTAAAATCTTAAAATTTACATTTTCAAAACTTAACTTATAATTTAAAATTTCCAAAAACATATAAATTTTAAAATCTAAATTTCACACATATATTAAAATAAAATCTGTATATTATATTTAAAAATCAATATTTATTAAAACCCATCTATATCCTTTCAAAACATTGGAAATCATTTTTCAAAAATAGACCAACTGTGTTCGTATATAATTTTCTATCCTATGGTCAAGTGATACAGATATTAATCATTTCAATCCATAATAATTTAATATTTACGGGTATATATCATTTCAACCCGCAATCTCAAAATTTAAAATCAATAAAAATCGCTTGGGATTATCATTTCAACCCATAACGATTTTCCCATAATCTATAATATCGTTCAGGTATGTATCATTTTAACCCATAGGGAATTTCTAAACTAACATGGAACTTGTAGAGTGAGAACAATATGATAATGGTATAACATATCAACAACAGACATATATCATAATTAACAATTTAAATATAATATATATAATAGGTTATGGTGTCAATACTGTCAATTAGCATAGGTAAACAATTTCAAATAATAAAATATCATAATTAATAATTAAATAACTAACAATTCAAATTTAACAACACATTTCAATTGTCATTTCATGTGAAATAAATTTACTAAATATAAAAATGTCAATCGTGAGTGATTGCTCACCTTTCGAGGTTAGAGAACAACGATGGCGAAGAAGATGACACAGACACGCACACAGATACAGACACTCCGCAACAACACTCAGAGATTGCTGCGACAAGTTCGACGGTGGCAAGCAAAGCACATAATCTGATAAAATCAATATATATATATACATATATGATTTAAAATCAATATTTAATTTAAGACATATATTAAAATAATATATATATCATTATTTCTTAAAATACCTATATCTTTTCAAAATCCTTCTTTTTTTCTTTTCTCTTTATAAATAAGCTTCAAGCAAAATATAAGTTTGTATATATATTACTGTTTTTCACAGCAAAAAGCAAGATTACTATGTATAACTACATATATAAAACTGTAAATAAGAGAAAAATATAAAACAAGAGAACCCATAATATAAACAACTTATGTATATAACATATATTATATATACTACATATATAACAAGAGAAGCTGCAGTTCGAGAAGGCTAGGTGGCTGTGATGGAACAAGTGTGGTCGGAAAAATAGTTGCATGGGGAGTATGGTGGGTTGGGTGCTGACATGGCCGAGTGGCGAACTGCCAAGGGAGGCATCGTTTGTGAGGGGATGGCCGAGACTGGTGGAAGGGTTGGAGTTGCTTTCGGCTGTTCTGGAGGAAGGGAGGATGGCACTGGCGGGTTGGTGAACGTGGAGTGGTGGAGTATGGCGGAACGGCGGATCAGCGAGGGGAGAGGGAGGGTTGAGCTGTGGTGCTATCAATACACGGGGTGGAGCTTGGTGTATGTGGCAGTTCGGCGATGCTGAGATGTGGAGAGGTGGACTAATGAGGCCGTTGTGGAGGGTGGTCGGTGAAAATGAAGCGGGTTCGAACAAGGGAAGAGTGAACAGGGAACAAGCTTCAGATATATATGTGAAAACTAGTTTTATATTATATATATATTCTCAGGTCTTAAAAAACAATTTTCCTTCAGAACCAAAAATAGACAGGCATTAGATATTTTAATATCATTATTTTTTCCTTTCTTTGAAGAAGTCAAAACAAAATGGAAAGAGAAGAGATAGAGTACGAACCGAAAAGGCAACCAGCATATAATATTCAATTCAATGGAATAGTGAGAAACAGAGTATTGAATTCTGAACAATAATAAAGGCTAGTGACCATAGGTTTTCTTAAGGGACAGACGAAGACGAATGGACACAAGAAACAAAAAGGTTAAAAATGGGATACCGATACGGGTAACTGTTTCGCGGATTTCGCCACGTACTGGACACCGAAATCTACAAATGAATATACCGCGAAGATCAGCATGATGAGACGAACAAAATGGTACACAGATATCGGCAATACAATCATCCTATCAAAAGTCGATGTTCGCTGCCAAAATGCTGCTAAAACGCCGAAAATAAGATAAACGGGACTATAGCAGTCCAAATTTGGCGAAACGAAATATGACGTCTCACTCAAAAAATGATTTACATTTTTCTTATATAAAAATATTCAGATTTCAAAAATATTTTATTTTCATCAAATTAACTGATTTTAAATTGAAATTGAAAATTACACAACAGAACTAACTTATAAATTTTCTGTTGAAAATCAGACACTTGCTATGTTTAACTAGACGTATTCCAAATATCAAATTTTCATTGTTAAATTAAATTGTTTTATTTCCAAGAAAAAAAAATCAATTAATTACGTTATAAAAACCATTAAATTAAATTTCTGGGTCGTCACACTCTCCTCCACTCAAAACTTTTCGTCCTCGAAAAGGAACGAGATAGGAGAACAGAAACAACGGAAAGGAAAGAAATATTCGAAATACAAAGAACCAGATACAACAATTAATTTAAAACCATATAAATTTTATTTTTGGACATCTTATTACCTACATTTATATTGTATATTATTCAATTACATTCTCATTACATTCAAACTTTTCCAGGTAAGTTTTATTAATGTTTCTGAGTGTAATTGAGCACGATACAAATTTATCTTTTATTTACAACATTTCTATTAAGCAAAAATTTAGTTTGAACATTTTATTATTTAAGTTTTCTCTCGTATAACCTTCAATTACACATTCACATTAACATTTTAACTTTTGAATATTTCAGGTAAGTTATATATATGTTTTAGAATACAGTTGAATAATATAAAAATAAATTTTATCCTAGTTCAACTGTTTCAAGTTGTTTCAATTTCATTTCTCATTTTAGACACTCCGATTATTCAAAATTTTTGCTTCATTTCAATAATTAAAAACCATCACTTAACATCAAACTTAAGAGTTAAATTTCCGGTTTCACTTCAAACCATTTGAAATAAATATATACATATATATATTTTATACATCAAATCATACTCAAGAAATTCAAATTAAATCCATTTTTCAAAACAAAAGTGTAGCAAGCTACTAAGTGGTCTCCCCACTTTGAGACTCGAAAATGAATGTCGATGATGCTGCAGTCATCACCGAAATTTTTTTCCAACGACAAAAGAGGAGAGTACAGGGTTACTTTTTTTAAAAATTTTTAGACAATTTCCATTCGAAAATACTTTCAAATAATAATATATATTTTTCAAAACTTTGAAAACCAAATTTTGAAAAGCACCAGAAATTAATTTTCAAATCCTTAATTTAAATTCATTTCATTTGCAAATCAGATTTATAAACCATGTTTATAATATTTCAACTTCTTATAACATACAACAATAGTTAATGGTTTAGGAATGGTGACAAAATAATAAATGATAATCTAGTATTATCATTTCTAACAACCCATTCATTTAACTAGCTAATTTCAGAAAATTATACCTTTATGTATATATAATATAATCATACATAAAATTATTTCATTTACCAATTTCGAAAACAATATTGTGTCAATTTGCTATGTTCAAGTGTTTTGGAATTCCTATCAATAGCGTAGGCCAGACGAATCGATTGAAACCCAAAATTCAAACTTAACAACTCAAACAACACAATATAAAACATTTTTATATAGATTACAAATACATTCTCTCATAGGATGATTCAAGAATGGATTACAGAACAAGGACAGAGATTCAAATTAGAAGAACCCTAATCAAAGAGAATTCTAACTAAGAAGATAGACTTGAAAGGAAGATAAGATTATTTAAATTTCAAAAGAGGAAAGATGGATAGACTTATATTAATCGCGGCGACCTTAACCAGGTCAACCGAGATTAAGAGTTGGAGAACATGGCTTAATTGAGACTCATGCTCCTTCTCTGGCTTAGAAAAGATGAGAATATCATCAATGAGAATCTAGACAAACTTATCAAGAACATCGCAGAAAACGTGATTCATGAGATCGACGAAGAAGGTAGGAGCATTGGTTAATCCAAAGGGCATAACTAACCATTCATAGAAGCTATTCTCTGGGAGGAAGGCTGTCTTAGGAATGCACTCCTTGGCTACACAAAACTAGTGAAACCGGTAGCAAGATCGAGCTTCCAGGAATAAGATCGATGCGAAATTCAATTTCCTGCTTGGGAAGAAGAGAAGTGACTTCACCGAAGACATCCGAAAAGAGTTGGATAACAGGGGTGGAGTCAAGATCACTAGGCTGAGAATCAAGCGAAAAGATAAAACTGCCTGCATAATCCTGAGGCTTTCGACATTCGATTACAAGAGAATTACCTTAGTCTTCTACTAGAGAAATGATTCGGGCCTTGCAAGAAATAACAGCATCAAAACCGAGGACATCGAAATCTCCGGTGAATCGATGCTTGTTGTAAAGGAGTTTCACCCTTTTACAAATCTTACTCAGGTTGGCGGGACCGCCGATGGGATTAGTTACACATAAAGATGGAGTTGCCAATCGAAGTTGCACGATGTGCTCAAATTTATTACAGGGATCAACAGAAATGATGCTATAGATGCTCCAGTATCAAGAAGAACACGAACAGAAAAAACAAGAATGGATTTTAGAACAAAGGGAAAGTTCCAAAATTAAAAAGAAATCCTAATCCGGGAGGATCCTAACATAGAATTTCAAGCTTGAACGAAGATGATTCTATAATTAATTATACTCATTCTAGGTTATCACTACTCTATCTCTAATGAGTTTTTACTCAATATGATAAGTTTTGCCTAAATCAGAGATCCGATACCAACTGTAACGACTTGCTATTTTGAACCATTCAAATCGACAATCATCCACACATGTCAGACTAGAATTGCTCAAAACAACATATTGTTAATTTATGTTTGGCAAAACTCAGTATATACAGTAAATAAATCGGTCACAAAATCACAGACACGGAGTAATATAACAATAAGCAGCGGAATAGATAAATTGTAGCTCATGAAGCTACCATATAAACATCAGAGTCTGAAACAAGATACAATCGAAATCCAATACATAGAAATCTCAATACAAAGTAAATAACAAGTCTGAATGGAATCTGGAAATAACTGAAATAACAAAAAGATGAATGGATAGATCTCCAAGCAAAGCTCCTAATTCCAAAGGTGAGTCTCAAATGTTGTGACACTCAGTCTGACCCGAGTATAAAGAAAAACACAAAACACTCGAGTCATGATTAACATTCTTATACCAGTGAATAAACTCAAGTGAAATACAAAGTAACTCAAAGGATGTTTGGGATTCCACCCTTTAAGGATCCGTTAAACTATCTACATACATAGTACAATACGCTACATAGATAATGTCTATAGTAAAATAAACTATTAAAATAGCATTAAGGCGTTACCCATATCCCCCTTAACACATTTTATATATTCTCGTAGTCTATACAGATACTGTAAGCTCTACCAAACTAGTGGGATACTCAAGGAGCACTCCATAGGTACGGTACAAACCAAACTCGTAGAGGGCGCGATAAGGCATGTCACAAGGCACGCGAGGCAATGCCCAGGGTAGGATACTATCGTTTTGCGGATCTAGACTGGTGGTAATGCATAGCAGCTACTACCGCCCACCTCGATACACACTTCCAAAATAAAAGGTGCACCCAATCAAATCACAAAGTTATAGAATGGTATCGAAGAAGGATGCTCGATCGGAGGTGCGACCTCACTTGGCCCGGCGTAGCTCCTATTTTAGTCACATTAAGCTGACTCGTGGGAGTCAGGGCTATGTTCATACCTCATAATGACGTCGCCAAACCATCCTACTTCGTTCTGGATTCTCCACCACGTACATAGTTGTTAAAGTGGTTTTCGGCATTGGCAGAGAGTATTACAATATCCGATCCCGGTCTCTTTAACAACCAAACGCTTATTTCACACCGTGGTCATTTTTCATTTAAACAGTTCATACTTCATATCAAAATACCATATTCATTTCAAAAATTAGATCACTTTCGAAATCATGTTCACTTTCAAAATCAATTTTTTCACTTTAAATTAAAATTCATTTCCAAAATCACAACCACAAAATTAGTTTAATCATCATATCAAAGTATTAGCATTTAAATCCATTAAATCTAAATCATAACAGTTCCAACTTAAACAGTTTAAATATTGAAAATAGTTTATATATATTAAAATAGTTATAAATTAAAAATAGTTTATATATTTAAAATTAGGTTATAGATTAAAATAGTTTATATATTAAAAGAGTTTATATCGAAAATAGTTTCAAATTAGAATTGTTTCTTCCTATTTCACAAATCAATTCAAACCAACTTTAATTCCTTAATTCAATTCAAATCAATTTCAGTTCAACCATTTCAATTAAAAAGGATAGATGTTAAATCCAAATTCTTATAAAAAAATCATTCTTAATTTATATCGATATCAAATCCAGGTTTGAATCACAAGTTTAACTCACTTCCAATTCAATAGGTTTCAAAAATTAAATATTCAAACATTTACAATAACTCAATTTGATAAATTCATTTATATTTCAAAATTCAACTTTAATTTTATCTAAATTTGAAATATTCACTTAATCATTTTTAATAACCCTTTAATAAAATCCTAGATTTCAAATTTAATTCAAAACTAAATATTATTTATTCAGTTTTAGTTAAATTTAAAAATATTCATTTAAGCCTCTTTAGTTAACCATTTAAATAAAATCTCAAATTACAAATTTAAATCAAAAATAAATACTCAATATCAATTTTATTTAAATTTAAAAATATTCATTTAATCCTCTTTAATTCAAAATCAAGTTATTAAGTTATAAAACATATCTTTAAGTCTCAAAATCAATAAGTTCCAAATCAATCTTATTTAAATTATATTCTTAAACAAATTAAATTACAAGTCCACTTAGCCTTATCTTTCTAACCTCTATTTATTAAAGTTATCATAAAAACTATTTCCAAATATTAATATAAATCTCAAATAAATATTTTAAAACATATTATATATATATTAATTAGATTAAAAAAAATTTAAATAAAATTTTTTTAAATAAAATTTTATTACATTAAATATTATTAGATTAAATCTTATTTTTATATTAAACTATATTTTTATATATTTAGAAATAATAAAATTATAAGTAAAATCTTAAAATTTACATTTTTAAAACTTAACTTATAATTTAAATTTTCCAAAAACATATAAATTTTAAAAATCTAAATTTCACACATATATTAAGATAAATTTTTTATATTATATTTAAAAATCAATATTTATTAAAACCCATCTATTTCCTTTCAAAACATTGGAAATCATTTTTTAAAAATACGGTGTTCGTATATAATTTTTTATCCTATGGTCAAGTGATACGGATATTAATCATTTCAATCAATTATAATTTAATATTTACGGGCATATATAATTTCAACCCGCAATCCCAATATTTAAAATCAATAAAAATCGCTTGGGATTATCATTTCAACCATAACGATTTTCCCATAATCATAATATCGTTCAGGTATGTATCATTTCAACCCATAGGGAATTTCTAAACTAACAAGGAACTTGCAAAGTGAGAACAATATGATAATGATATAACATATCAAAAACAAACATATATCAGAATTAAAAATTTAAATATACTATATATAAAAGGTTATGGTGTCAATACTGTCAATTAGCATGGGTAAACAATTGCAAATAATAACATATCAGACTTAACAATTAAATAACTAACAATTCAAATTTAACAACATATTTCAATTGTCATTTCATGTGAAATCAATTTACTAAATGTAAGTGTGTCAATCGTGAGTGATTGCTCACCTTTCGAGGTTAGAGAACAACGATGGTGAAGAAGATGACATAGACACGCATACGAATACAGACACTCCACAACAACACTCAAAGACTGCTGCGACAAGTTCAACAATGGCAAGCAAAGCATAAAATCCGATAAAATCAATATATATATATATATGTGTGTGTGTGTGTGTGTGTGATTTAATATCAATATTTAATTTAAGACATATATTAAAATAATATATATATATATATCATTATTTCTTAAAATACCTATATCTTTTCAAAATCCTTCTTTTTTTCTTTTCTCTTTATAAATAAGCTTCAAGCAAAATATAACTTTGTATATATATTACTGTTTTTCACAGCAAAAAGTAAGATTACTATGTATAACTATATATATATATATATATAACTGTAAATAAGAGAAAAATATAAAACAAGAGAACCCATAATATAAAAAACTTATGTATATAACATATATTATATATACTACATATATAACAAGAGAAGCAGCAGGTCGAGAAGGCTAGGTGGCTATGATGGAACAAGTGTGGTCGGAAAATAGTTACAAGGGGAGTATGGCGGGTTGGGTGCTGTCATGGCCGAGTGGCGAACTGCCAGGGGAGGCGTGGTTTGTGAGGGGATGGCCGAGACTGGTGGAAGGGTTGGAGTTGCTTTCTGCTGTTCTGGAGGAAGGGAGGGTGGCATTGGCGGGTTGGTGAACGTGGAGTGGCGAAGTGTGGTGGAACGACGGATCAGCGAGGGGAGAGGGAGGGTGGAGCTGTGGTGCTACCAATACACAGAGTGGAGCTTGGTGTACGTGGCAGTTCAGCGATGCTGAGATGTGGAGAGGTGGACTGATGAGGCCGTTGTGGAGGGTGGTCGGTGAAAATGAAGCGGGTTCGAACAAGGGAAGGGCGAACAGGGAACAAGCTTCATATATATATGCGAAAACTAGTTTTATATTATATATATTTTTTCTCAGATCTAAAGAGAACAATTTTGCTTCAAAACCAAAAATAGACATGCATTAGATATTTTATTATTATTATTTTTTCCTTTCTCTGAAGAAGCCAAAACAAAATGGAAAAAGAAGAGATGGAGTTCGAACCGAAAAGGCAACCAACATATAATATTCAATTCAATGGAATAGTGAGAGACAGAGCATTGAATTCTGAACAATAATAAAGGCTAGTGGCCATAGGTTTTCTTAAGGGACAGACGAATGGACACAGGAAACAAAAAGGTTAAAAATGGGGTACTGATACGGGTAACCGTTTCGTGGATTTCGCTGTGTACCAGACATCGAAATCTACAAATGAATATACTGCGGACATCAGCACGACGAGACGAACATAATGGTACATAGATATCAGCGATACGATCATCCTATCAAAAGTCGATATTCGCTGCCAAAATGCTGCTAAAACGCCGAAAATAAGATAAACGGGACTATAGCAGTCCAAATTTGGCGAAACGAAATATGACGTCTCACTCAAAAAATGATTTACATTTTTCTTATATAAAAATATTCAGATTTCAAAAATATTTTATTTTCATCAAATTAACTGATTTTAAATTGAAATTGAAAATTACACAACAGAACTAACTTATAAATTTTCTGATGAAAATCAGACACTTGCTATGATTAACTAGACGTATTCCAAATATCAAATTTTCATTGTTAAATTTAATTGTTTTATTTTCAAGAAAAAAAGTCAGTTAATTACGTTATGAAAATCGTTAAAATTTCCAGGTCGTTACATACCCCGTCTTACCTAAGTAGTCATCCCTATCCAATCCACATTAAATGTAGGTTTGGTCTTCGCCACTTTTTTCTTCAAAAAATTAAAACTTCAAAATTTTGAAGCACTTAATCCCAAACTTTTATCTGTAAACGTAGAAACTTAAAAACTTTTATTAAATTCAAAAATAACTTGTTGTCCTAACTTTTAAGACTATAATTTAGAATTTTTGAATTACGCTGTATTCATCAAATTAAATGAAAATATTAGCAATTTAATTTAGAAAATTCCTTTCCTTTTTCCTTCAAATCAACTTTTCATTTTAAATCCTTTTCTCAAGAGTAAAGATTTGTTTAAAATATAAATTAGGACTTTTAACTCAAACCATTTATTAAGTTTTGCTTTTTAAAACTCAATTGTTATACCAAACCATTTCCTTTTTTAGAAAAATATACTTTATAATGTTTCTAAAACATCTTTCATAATTTAACAACAAAACTGAAGTTTATAAGGACACTTCCATCCTATTATTTTTCTATTACTTATTCTAACTCCACTTCCAATCCTTGGTGAAGTCTCCAGTAGTATGTGAGGGGGACATTTTAAGAGATACGTGCAATTAATGTGCATAACCATAGAAAATATTTTTTTTCCTTTATCTTGCCTTTAATTTTCTATGTTGTTTCTGATTAGATTTCTAGTATTATTTTAATATAATCTCCTAACGTTATTTCTAATTACTAACATTATTTTATATATAAACTTCCAATGATGTTACTATGATTTAACTTTATTCTACCTAACTATTCTTATTTAAATTGCTTATATTTATATAGTTTTCCTTTTAACTTACCGTCTTCTTTGTTGAACCATTGCAATACGGTCGCTTATTGCTTTATTTTTGGGTTTTAATCTTCTTTCTCCATTCTATTTACCCCATTTAAACTTATACCACTTCCTATTATCTACCACAAAAAAGAATTTTACAAAATAAAATTTTATCTTTCATTTTAGGAAAAATCAACGAGCTATATACGCCCTACTATATTTTTTTTGAAAGAATTAACTTTTTTTATAAAAAAACCCATTTAATGAAATCCAATTTAACTCATTTTAATTTCTACTAAGACCTTTTATTTAAATATAACAGAGATATTTTATTTTATATAACATTTTTGAAAATATAATATTTTCTCACTTTTCAAAATAGGGTTTAAATAATTCCTTTGAAAATCATTAAAAATATATCATTTATATATTTTTCTCAAACTTTTATATTAAAATAATTTCAACTTTTATACTAAATTCTTCCATATGGGGTCGGACTCAGAGTGGATTTTTAATTGTCCCTTCTTTTGGACTTTCTTCTTTCCTACCTACTTACTGACATATCTTCTTCTAGAATATAAAAATCCAGCTATCATGTTGGAGTGATTACCATACACCTTCTGTCAGAAACTTATTTCTTTTGGATATTTACAACATATAGAGTCTTACTTTCCCTTTATCTAGACCTAGTACATCATCAATCAGCAATCCTATGGAGATCTACAACCATTGAGCTATCGGGGGCCCAACTATAGAGTCATGTATTATCTAGCTTCAGGGACCTTTCATATGCTGCACTCATGCTCTTCTTAAGTCAATGCCTTTCCATACGACCTATTTCTTTGAAATGACCCTCCTATTTCTACCCTAGTTTCATAAGGATTTTTTTTTAAGAGATGATATATAGATATATCATTCATTACAAATATATTTCCCAAGGTCATTTTCTTTCTCCAATAAACAAAATATATCCAGGATCAAAATAATTTACCAATATAAATATATCAGTGTATTTCTAATAACATACACATACATATGAAGATGTATGTGTTCCTCTTGTTTAAATTCAGAGTATATACTTTATTTTTATTTGTTGTACAAGAGCATTCTGTTTGATTTAGATTTTAGCAATTCTGCCTAAAGTAATAAGTTAGTAAATCCTATGCATATTTAATTCATATGAACTTGCTCATTCTAATTGATAGTTTTAATATCAATTTTACCATGTCAGTTAAATTTCAAGATTCTTGAAATTTGTATTTCAGATCATAGATCCAAGGTATTGGTATTTGGCTAAGACCAGAAATGATATATTCACTTATCATTTTCCACTTATGTATTTTCTAAAAAAAACTTCCTTATTCAAGATTCAATCTATGTGACTTGTTTGCCTTAATCTTAGCCCACATGACAAATAGTGAGTTGTGTATTTGCATAAGATTTGCTATGTCAAGAATTTGAACTTAAAAATATTCATAAGAATAATTCCAGGTTTGCTGGTGCAAGCTTGTCCAGATGGTATATCTGTTATGACTTTGAAAATTGGTTATGGTAAAACATTTGCTAAATGACCTAAAGCTTTTGAAAGACATTTTACTGTCAAAACACAACCAAACGTAATCAACCAAAACTTCACTTATTTGAAGCTGGTTAACTCATGTGCCTAGTGTCATGCCAGGTACCTGATCATGGCAATTGAAATGCCAGTCATTTGCATCATACCTGAAGCCTTCCCATACATTTACCTCTCTCAAAACAATTTAAAAAGTAGACTTGAACCATTTGTAGACATAATTCAGAGGAAAAACAATTAGATACTTAAAGGTATTTTTCAAGGTAAATTCTAAATTTACTCCAAAACTCAGTGTTTTTAAAATACTTAAGATTGTCCAATACATAATATAATTACAAAGAAATTGCTCACATAATTGTATATTTCTTTACCAGATTTTCATAGCTAATGCTTGAGCATATTTTTCTTGTTTATATCCCAGACACTACTTCAAAAACAAATCAAACCTTAACACACAATGATTTCGACAGAACAACTAATTTAATCTAACACTTTACAGAGCATAAGAGCAACTTGATCACTAACCATAAAATATTCATTACATGACTGGAAATCTTAGAAACATAATTTTTCCTGAATACATGCAGATATAATCAATTTAAGCTCTTATTGAAACTAGCTAGCATGTTCATTCACTCCTCCATAATAGCCATAACTTCATTTTCTACTTAGTGCCTGCGTTCCCTGAAAGAGCATGAGTGGCTACCTCATTTTAAAATGAGACACCCCATATGCCATGAGCAAACAAGGGTCAGATCTAAGATCTGGTATGAGTAACATCAATACATTCATGATATTAAGCAACAGAGAATATAAGAGTACCAACTAGTTATTTAAGCAAATTTCTGCATCCAATTACTTTAACATGGTATAAATAAGTTGATTCTGGTATGATATATTCATCTATCACTCTTACACTTGCATACATAACCATGCAAACATAATTATCTATTTGCAACATTTGCATTCACTGGAACCATCATGGTTCCATACCAACCAATCCTAAGAAATATTCATATTCCTATTTCTTCATTTACAGGTTGTATAATTCAATTTATTTTCCTGCCTCATCTGCTATTAAGGAATCACAGGGACACATTGCAATGAACTAATTCACATCATTGCACAAAGATCTCAGGGCTTAAACAAACCATGTTCCAACTTGCATACTTCAAATATGACAAGCATTCCAGCAGCCTTCTTGGCCTTCCCTTCCCTAGTTTATTTACTAGTGTATTGACTTAAATCCTATTAAATATGCTAAGTGAACATGTCACTGCAAACATGGAAACATCCATAATTTTTCCTAGCATAATTCTCCTCAGAAATAAGCAGACAGTTATTTCCTAAATGGGGTCAATATGTCTTGATCTCAGTAAAATATAAGAATATTTGCAACTGTAAAGGAGGCATGGCATGTTCTTATTATATTGATCTGCAAGCCTTTATGATTGATTCAGATTCAGGATCTGGTTCAATCATAATTTTAGCTTGTGAGTTTCTTTTTTTTTTATTTGATTAAGGGCTCAGCACTTAGAAAATTTCTATTGCACCCTTAACATTTTTCTTCTCAAGCCTCAGCACTTATACCAAGTATAATGCAGCTCCCAACATTTTTGTAAAGTTTCCATGCCATAGATCTATAACAGTTGAGAGTATTCTCTATATAATTTTAAGATTCTGGACTTTAACATTTTTGAGTAAAAATAAAACAGTAATGATACACATCCAAAGACAAATGTCTCAACAAAGCAAAGATCACCAAAAACATCCATATCAAATCATATCAGATTTAAAATAAGACATCCAAAGGCATTGATGAAATCATATACATCAAGACCAACAATATAAATATGGCAATATAAAAAGTGGCTGCCTCATCTCAGGTCTTAATGCCATGAACTCAGTGAGGTTACTCACCTAAATATTTCTTCTTATTAATCCAGAAAATCCTTGTATGAGTGTTTTCTCCTTCCTTCCAATATTTTTCTTCCTTTCTTATTTTTTGTGCAGCTCGGGGTAAAGATAATTTTACTGGCTGATACTGCCTATTTATATGCATTTTCCACTAGGGTTTGTTAACACAAAATTCCATTTCTGACCTAACCATCTTCATGCATTTTTCATTCATTTTCCCCCTTAATACCCCGGCCATAATAATTAGTTGGAGGCAGTATTTTCTTTCCTTTACTTTTTCAGAAAAATGGCCACTCACCCAGTCATGTTAAAAGTGTAACTACCATATTTTATATTTATTCATTTGCTCATATTTTTTTTGGAAATCCCCCTTCTTTCTATTTCTGTCTATGCATAACATACATACCTGTTTTATGCTTTATACCTATTTAATGTTACTCTTTTGCTTAGCTTGACATTTTTCTGCTCATAGAATATACAAGTGAAAACATAAATAAAAATATTTATTTATTTAATCTCCCCTTGTTTCACAGAAAATACATTTAAGCATATACTTCATTTTTAACTTTATGCTTAAATTACAATCCAATGCTTTAAATAAGGAATTTACTTTCCTATATATATAAATAAATATATATATATATATATATATATATATATATATTTCAGAAATTTTTAAATCTCTTCCTTGTGCTATTTCCAATGTACATGTGCACACCTATCCTTGCACATTATTTATTCCAAAAATTTCACCATATTTAAATCTAAATATTTCAAAAATTAAATCATTTTACAAAAATGATTTTTCACAAAATTTTGGGGTATTACATTCACCCCTCCTTTTAGGAATTGTGTCCTCACAATTTTTCTAACATTTATAACAAGCATCATTTTCTTTTCTGAAAACTTATCAAACATATGCATAAGCAAACAAATTCAACCATATCAACCATGCATAACAAATTTTTCCAGAGAAAAAAAAAATTACCTTTTACTTTGCAAAAAGCTTAGGATAATCCATCCTAATCTTATCCTCTAACTCCCATGTGCAGTCATTAGGATCACTATTCCACTGGATCTTAACTAGTTTCAAGGTTTTGCTTCTTAATTTCTTTTCTTCCTTGGCTACAATCCCCACTGGCTCTTTTTCATAAACCAAGTCAGGATTTATTTGAATTTTGGTAGGCTCTTCCAAAATGTCTTCTTTATCATGTACCCATCTTCTAAGTTGGGACACATGAAAAACATTATGCATTGCTTTCATTTCCTCTGGTAGTTCTAGTTTGTAAGCCAATGAACCAATTCTTTCCAGAATTTTATAGGGTCCTACATACCTTGGTGTGAGCTTACCTTGCTTGCCAAATCTCAAGACTTTCTTCATAGGTGAAATCTTGATGAAAACAAAGTCTCCCACTTCATATTCCACTTGCTTTCTCTTCCTATATGCAAATTTCTTTTGCCTATCTTGAGCTGCTGCTATTCTTTTTCTTATTAACCCAATTTTCTCTGTAGTTTCTTTAACATATTCAGGTCCAAGAACAGCCCTTTCTCCAGTCTCTACCCAGCATATAGGTGATAAACATGGCTTGCCATATAAGGCTTCAAATGGTGCCATCCCTATGGTGCTTTGGTAACTGTTATTGTATGTGAATTCAGCTAGATGGAGGTGGTCTTCCCAGTTGCCTCCAAAGTCCAGTGTACATGCTCTCAACAAATCTTCTAAGACTTTGTTCACCACCTCAGTTTGACCATCTGATTGTGGATGGTAGGCAATGCTTAAGCACAATTCACTCCCCATGGCCTCTTGAAAACTTTTCCAAAATCTTGAGGTGAAGATGGTATCCCTATCACTCACAATGGTTTTGGGTATGCCATGCAACCTTACTACCTCTTTCATGAATATTTGAGCCAATTTTGGAGCATTTCTTTCTATTCTAACTGGGATAAAATGTGCTACCTTAGTTAGCCTATCCACTATTACCCATATACTTGTGTTTCCCTTCTTAGATCTAGGCAGACCATCTATGAAATCCATAGATATGTCCTCCCACTTCCACTGTGGTATACTAAGGGGTTGCATTAGTCCTGATGGCCTTTGTGTTTCTGCCTTGACTTGTTGGCAAGTCATGCACCTTGCAACATGTCTGGCCACATCTGACTTCATCCCCTTCCACCAAAGATTTCTTTTCAAATTTTGATACATCTTGGTGCTACCTGGGTGTATGGAGTACTTACTCCTATGGTATTCATTTAATATTTCCTCCTTCAATTCTATATTTTCTGGAACACATATCCTATTTTTATTCCTTAAATAACCATTTTTATCAACTTGATAATTTATTACTTCCTCCCCTTTTGATATGAGCATTTTCTTTTCCACCATGTTTAGGTCTTGTTCCTGCATTTTCCCAATCTTAAGAAGTAAATCTGATTGCAGAGATATCATACTTAATTTTCCTTTACCTTCATCTTCTTCAATGGGCATCATTTGTACCTCACTGTTCTCCTCAATTTCCAAATCAGTAAGTATAGACAAATCCTTAAACTCTTCCATCATCAACATGGCTACCTTGGCATGTTGTCTACTCAAGGCATCTGCAACTTTATTTGCCTTGCCTGGTGTATACAGTATATCTAGATCATAGGCAGCTAGGAACTCTACCCATCTATGTTGCCTCATGTTCAAATCTTTTTGTGAGAATAAATATTTCAGTGCCTTATGATCAGTGTACAAAATGAATTTGGCACCTAACAAATAATGTCTCCAAAGTTTCAAAGCATACACAACTGCTGCTAGTTCAAGATCATGGGTTGCATATCTTGTTTCATGTGGCTTTAATTACCTAGATGCATAGGCTACCACCTGGTCTTGCTGCATCAACACAGCCCCTAACCCAGAGCCACTTGCATCAGTGTACACAACTAAATTTTCATTTCCTTCTGGCACTCTCAATACTGGTGCATTAATCAGAGCTTCCTTTATTTTGATAAAAGCTTGCTCACATTTTTCTGTCCATACAAAGGCTTGGTTCTTTCTAGTTAAATTGGTAAGTGGTGATGATATTTTTGAGAAATCTTTTATAAATCTCCTATAATATCCTGCCATCCCCATAAATGATCTGATCTCACTGATGGTACTAGGCCTTTTCCATGCTTGGATTGCCACTACCTTATTAGGGTTTACTGATATTCCTTTGGCAGAGATAACATGCCCAAGAAAATGTACTTCTTCTTTCCAAAATGCACATTTTGAAAATTTTGCCTTTAAATCATTTTCCCTTAGCCTTGACAAAACTAAATGCAAATGATTTTTATGCTCTTCCACTGTCTTGGAATAAATCAAAATGTCATCAATAAAAATCAGTACAAACTTGTCTAAATAATCTCTAAATATTCTATTCATCAAATCAACAAAATATGAAGGAGCATTTGTCAAACCAAATGGCATAACCATAAATTCATATAAGCCATATCTTGTGTTAAATGCAGTATACTTAACACTTGAGTCTTCAACCTTCATTTGATGGAATCCTGATGCTAGGTCTAGTCTAGAAAATATTTTAGCTTCACTGAGTTGGTCAAAGAGATCATCTATTCTAGGCAATGGGTATTTATTCTTGATGGTTACTTTATTTAGTTCTCTGTAATCTATGCACATTCTCAAGGTACCATCATGTTTTCTTACAAACACTACTGGAGAACCCCAGCAGGAATTGCTTGGCCTTATAAATCCCTTGCCTTCTAATTCTTCCAACTGATTTTTCAATTCTTTCAGTTCACTCGGCCCCATTCTATAAGGTTTCTTGATTATTGGACTTGCTCCTGGAATGAGATTAATTTGAAACTCAACTGGTCTGTGGTGTGGAACACCCTTAACTTCCCCAAACACATCCAAGTATTCATTAACTATGGGAATTTCTTCAATGATTAGTTCACTGAGATCTTTTTCTAAGTCAACTAAATGATATAATTTTCCTTCCTTAGCTACTTCACATAGAACTGTGATCCTCTGGCCTCTAGAATTTTGCAATGATATGGTGGATGAGTCCAAATTAATTATGGCTTTAAATTGCCTTAACCAATCTACCCCCAATATAACTCCTATATTTGGGTAATTTAAAACATATAAATTGGAAATAAAAATATTTCCTCCTATGTTTAACTCCACATCCACACAATTCATGTTCAAAACACTAGAACTCCCTAGGGGACTTTGTACAAGCAATGGGGTTTCAACCAATATGCAGTTTAATTTTAACACTTTAACTAATTCATAGGAAATCAAAGAGTGTGTTGCTCCAGTATCATATACTACTGGTATGGGTATGGCACAAATGAGTAATGTACCTTCCACTTGGCCATGATTTTCAGCATCAATTTCCACTGCAGATTTGCCTTTACCTCCCAAAGTTGCCAATTTCCCTTGCTGTTTATTCTCAGGACAGTTCCTCTTCATATGCCCCTCTTTCCCACATAGGTAGCATTTGAAGGCTCCTCCTTTTAACTCTGGGCACCTTGGTTTGATGTGTCCTTCTTTACCACAATGATGGCAAACCAATTTCTTCTTAGTATCATTGGCTTTTGTGTCTTTACTCTTCCTGTTGTCTGCCTCCTCCTTCTTTTTATCATAAGGGTGATATCTTCCCTTATCCTTCTTGTTGCTACTCTTAAAATTCCTATATTTCTCTCTTTCTTTGTCATGTTGTTCCAGTTTCAAGGCTAGATCAATTACTTGATCAAAAGTTCTATCTGCATATGGTAGCATAGCCCTGCTAAGTCCTGGGTTCAGACCTTTTATATACCTATCATTTTTGGATGCTTCATCTGCCACTAGCATTGCTCCATAATTGGATAGCCCCTCAAACTTTTGAGTGTATTCAGTGACATTCAAAGTTCCCTGCCTAAGTTTGATAAATTCTTCAAGCAAAGTGGTCTTGGCTGATGCTGGTACAAATCTTGCCTCCAACATCTCCTTGAACTGATTCCAAGTGATTTCATTTTCATTTCTTCCGGCTATGATCACCTCCCACCATCTTAAAGCTACCCCTTTCAGTTGTCTTGAAGCTACTTGCCTCTTCCTTTGGTCATCTAACTGCATGTCATTGAAAATCCTATCAAGTGTTCTCAACCATGCTTGAATTTCCATCACACTCTCAGTTCCTTCAAAACTCCTGCCTCCCAAATTGGAATAAGTCTTTAGTAGTTTTGAAAGCTCTTCATGTGGGTTCTCAGGCCTATGCCCAATCCCTTCTCTTAAAGCCCTCACAAATTCTTGCATATCAAGCATTTGAGGTGCACTGGGTCCTGCATTGTGATGAGATCCTCTTCCTACCATGGTCTGCTAACTAAATTCTGGGCAAATGGTATTAGTATATTATGAGTACTTCTATAATTTCTATTCTCTTATCTAAATTATTTCATCCAAAACAAACAGACATAATACATTTCTATATTACTTAGCAATCAATGCAACCAAGTGCTCTGATACCAACTGAAATGACCCTCCTATTTCTACCCTAGTTTCATAAGGATTTTTTTTAAGAGATGATATATAGATATATCATTCATTACAAATATATTTCCCAAGGTCATTTTCTTTCTCCAATAAACAAAATATATCCAGGATCAAAATAATTTACCAATATAAATATATCAGTGTATTTCTAATAACATACACATACATATGAAGATGTATGTGTTCCTCTTGTTTAAATTCAGAGTATATACTTTATTTTTATTTGTTGTACAAGAGCATTCTGTTTGATTTAGATTTTAGCAATTCTGCCTAAAGTAATAAGTCAGTAAATCCTATGCATATTTAATTCATATGAACTTGCTCATTCTAATTGATAGTTTTAATATCAATTTTACCATGTCAGTTAAATTTCAAGATTCTTGAAATTTGTATTTCAGATCATAGATCCAAGGTATTGGTATTTGGCTAAGACCAGAAATGATATATTCACTTATCATTTTCCACTTATGTATTTTCTAAAAAAAACTTCCTTATTCAAGATTCAATCTATGTGACTTGTTTGCCTTAATCTTAGCCCACATGACAAATAGTGAGTTGTGTATTTGCATAAGATTTGCTATGTCAAGAATTTGAACTTAAAAATATTCATAAGAATAATTCCAGGTTTGCTGGTGCAAGCTTGTCCAGATGGTATATCTGTTATGACTTTGAAAATTGGTTATGGTAAAACATTTGCTAAATGACCTAAAGCTTTTGAAAGACATTTTACTGTCAAAACACAACCAAACGTAATCAACCAAAACTTCACTTATTTGAAGCTGGTTAACTCATGTGCCTAGTGTCATGCCAGGTACCTGATCATGGCAATTGAAATGCCAGTCATTTGCATCATACCTGAAGCCTTCCCATACAATTACCTCTCTCAAAACAATTTAAAAAGTAGACTTGAACCATTTGTAGACATAATTCAGAGGAAAAACAATTAGATACTTAAAGGTATTTTTCAAGGTAAATTATAATTTACTCCAAAACTCAGTGTTTTTAAAATACTTAAGATTGTCCAATACATAATATAATTACAAAGAAATTGCTCACATAATTGTATATTTCTTTACCAGATTTTCATAGCTAATGCTTGAGCATATTTTTCTTGTTTATATCCCAGACACTACTTCAAAAACAAATCAAACCTTAACACACAATGATTTCGACAGAACAACTAATTTAATCTAACACTTTACAGAGCATAAGAGCAACTTGATCACTAACCATAAAATATTCATTACATGACTGGAAATCTTAGAAACATAATTTTTCCTGAATACATGCAGATATAATCAATTTAAGCTCTTATTGAAACTAGCTAGCATGTTCATTCACTCCTCCATAATAGCCATAACTTCATTTTCTACTTAGTGCCTGCGTTCCCTGAAAGAGCATGAGTGGCTGCCTCATTTTAAAATGAGACACCCCATATGCCATGAGCAAACAAGGGTCAGATCTAAGATCTGGTATGAGTAACATCAATACATTCATGATATTAAGCAACAGAGAATATAAGAGTACCAACTAGTTATTTAAGCAAATTTCTGCATCCAATTACTTTAACATGGTATAAATAAGTTGATTCTGGTATGATATATTCATCTATCACTCTTACACTTGCATACATAACCATGCAAACATAATTATCTATTTGCAACATTTGCATTCACTGGAACCATCATGGTTCCATACCAACCAATCCTAAGAAATATTCATATTCCTATTTCTTCATTTACAGGTTGTATAATTCAATTTATATTCCTGCCTCATCTGCTATTAAGGAATCACAGGGACACATTGCAATGAACTAATTCACATCATTGCACAAAGATCTCAGGGCTTAAACAAACCATGTGCCAACTTGCATACTTCAAATATGACAAGCATTCCAGCAGCCTTCTTGGCCTTCCCTTCCCTAGTTTATTTACTAGTGTATTGACTTAAATCCTATTAAATATGCTAAGTGAACATGTCACTGCAAACATGGAAACATCCATAATTTTTCCTAGCATAATTCTCCTCAGAAATAAGCAGACAGTTATTTCCTAAATGGGGTCAATATGTCTTGATCTCAGTAAAATATAAGAATATTTGCAACTGTAAAGGAGGCATGGCATGTTCTTATTATATTGATCTGCAAGCCTTTATGATTGATTCAGATTCAGGATCTGGTTCAATCATAATTTTAGCTTGTGAGTTTCTTTTTTTTTTATTTGATTAAGGGCTCAGCACTTAGAAAATTTCTATTGCACCCTTAACATTTTTCTTCTCAAGCCTCAGCACTTATACCAAGTATAATGCAGCTCCCAACATTTTTGTAAAGTTTCCATGCCATAGATCTATAACAGTTGAGAGTATTCTCTATATAATTTTAAGATTCTGGACTTTAACATTTTTGAGTAAAAATAAAACAGTAATGATACACATCCAAAGACAAATGTCTCAACAAAGCAAAGATCACCAAAAACATCCATATCAAATCATATCAGATTTAAAATAAGACATCCAAAGGCATTGATGAAATCATATACATCAAGACCAACAATATAAATATGGCAATATAAAAAGTGGCTGCCTCATCTCAGGTCTTAATGCCATGAACTCAGTGAGGTTACACACCTAAATATTTCTTCTTATTAATCCAGAAAATCCTTGTATGAGTGTTTTCTCCTTCCTTCCAATATTTTTCTTCCTTTCTTATTTTTTGTGCAGCTCGGGGTAAAGATAATTTTACTAGCTGATACTGCCTATTTATATGCATTTTCCACTAGGGTTTGTTAAAACAAAATTCCATTTCTGACCTAACCATCTTCATGCATTTTTCATTCATTTTCCCCCTTAATACCCCGACCATAATAATTAGTTGGAGGCAGTATTTTCTTCCTTTTACTTTTTCAGAAAAATGCCCACTCACCCAGTCATGTTAAAAGTGTGACTACCATATTTTATATTTATTCATTTGCTCATTTTTTTTTGGAAATCCCCCTTCTTTCTATTTCTGTCTATGCATAACATACATACCTGTTTTATGCTTTATACCTATTTAATGTTACTCTTTTGCTTAGCTTGATATTTTTCTGCTCATAGAATATACAAGTGAAAACATAAATAAAAATATTTATTTATTTAATCTCCCCTTGTTTCACAGAAAATACATTTAAGCATATACTTCATTTTTAACTTTATGCTTAAATTACAATCCAATGCTTTAAATAAGGAATTTACTTTCCTATATATATATATATATATATATATATATTTCAGAAATTTTTAAATCTCTTCCTTGTGCTATTTCCAATGTACATGTGCACACCTATCCTTGCACACTATTTATTCCAAAAATTTCACCATATTTAAATCTAAATATTTCAAAAATTAAATCATTTTACAAAAATGATTTTTCACAAAATTTTGGGGTATTACATTCTTATAGGGTAATCGGGGTATGTGTACATCTTTAACTTCCTTCATTGCTTCGACCAATAATCGACTTGTCCATCTTTTCATAATATGGTTGCAGCTACTCTATAGTCAGAATTCATAGGATCTGACATATAATATATTTATAATTATAAGAAAAATACAAATATGTTCACTCAACGTTTCCTAATTTTTTAAGATCGACTAACTTAAGCTCCGATACAAATACGAATCGTTGGTTTTTGGTATCCTGCAAATAACAAATGCATATCACAACACTATCGATATAAAATCATAGTAGAATAGTAAAGTATAATAAAACATATAGTTACCGATCAAGGTTCACACTTATGAGATCAAGTATCCATGTTAGTATCAAGTATGCATAAGGAAATCTACCCTTCAACCATTCCCACCATGCACCGGTACCTGTTCCTCTAAAGCTATCTTGTGGGTTGTAATGAGGAGGGGGTCAGAACAATGTTCTGGTGACTGGTAAATTACACACTTTATACATAACACTAGTTTATGCCGGTTACCTTCCATCATATGTTATGCCTTTTATTTTGCTCCACGTACGTGTACGATACGCCCCATCTACCCTAGGTAGATAGTAACTACATATGTAAATAAATAAATAAGTACCACCGTCCCTCTTTGGACCAAGATACTATCTCCGCCAGTATCTGTAACCCAACACCTCGTCAGGATCCATCATCAATGAAGTATCACATCCTCGTCTTCACGTATACCAAGGAATTCCCATTGTGCCTATTGTCACAATAGTTTAGCCATATTCTATCTCGTCTCGAGGATTTACTTGGCTGGTTCATTTATGGACTCGACTCTATGGACTATTGAGGACTCAACTCCTCGGACTACCCCAATCGTTTAAAGACCTCTCTTAAGGGTTATCTAGCCTTACCTCCTAACAAACAAACTAGCAAACAACTATGGCGGTGCATGACCTAACGTGATGTACACTAGTAGGAGGTGTAGCTCGTTAGGTGTAATCCTCGTCTTTTCGCTGACCGCTCCGGATTGATGACATTCTCGACCTATGTACAGCTCCTACTCCCTAATATGGTACCAAAAACACTAATATAGCATTGAGCCTTTCTCACCATCCCATTTAGTTGCCTAATGCAATCAAGGTAATACCCCCCTTAAAAAAGTTGAAGCAGACTCTACTTGGGTATTCCTTCATCTATACGTGAACGTATACAATTTCACAAGTCCTACAGTTGGATATGTCTCACATCGGTATACTGTGACACAATTGCTGGTAGGCCCTTACAATGGGCAGACTGTTGTTGTGTAACACTACCTCACATTCCAACCCATTTTAATCGTTATGTCATTCTTATCTATGCAAATTTTTAGCTAACTTTAATAATTCACACCCGTCATAAATGCATATTTGAGACTATGTGTGTGTGTTATATATTCATCCTTGTTTAATTATTACACCTTCAATGTTCAAATGTTAATAGCACTTCTTTACTTTTTCATGCGTTTACTTCTTATTTTATTTATATCACTTTGATATCATTTACCGCTTTATTTAAAACATCCAAATATTTTTTCTTATTTACTTTCCTTTCTCATTATTGAACTTTTATTTCTATTCTTTTCAACTTTTACCGCCCTTCCTTATTTAAAGAACTTTCCAATATTACCTTTTAATGTATATCATCACTTGCCATTATTCATTATATGACTTGCCTACCTTTTTATCATTTATTATTTGATTTCCATCTTATCACTATCGTTATATATATATATATAATTTTCACTTAAACCATCATTATTACCAAAGTTACAATTCTTTAATTCATTCTTAAGGATTTCTACATTTTAATGCGTTGGAATTACATCTCCTTCAAATGGAAAGGTTAACACTGTAAATTTCTATATTTTATCTAAAAATAGAATTTGTGTTATGTTTAGAATTACAAGATGTTTGATGTGATTTTTTGTTTGATGATAACAAACATATATCAATGTGTTTGCAGATTGTACTATACACATATAGGAATAAATATTGATATTGAATAATAATACTATTGCACATAATTTATATAATTCAATCAGTATTTTTTATTCAAAATAATATTTTATTTCAACACTTAAACAATACAAAGTTTTTAGCTCTCTCTATATACATACACCGTTTTCATACATTTCACATTCACATTCCTTTCTCACTACAACACTCAACACTCAGTTTTTTACTCTGTCTGCACATCTGCATCTATCTGCATTGTCCAGCTCCAGTTCTTGTCCTGTCTTCTGTGTACCTGTATAATTAGCAACTACAGCAGTAATCTGAAAATAAACAAATTTGAATTTGCAAAAATATAAATTTGTTTTTATTGGTGCCTCAGATATATGGGTTATTGTCATCATTTTTTTGTGTAATATCTGTGCATATCAGTATTCTTATCAGGGACAGGTAATTATGAGTGGCTGCAATACACACATGTACATTTATACACGTGTGCACTGCCTCGCCAACTCGTGTGCACAGTCGAGCCAAAAGACAAGCTGGATACAACACAAATGCAATACCAACACCAACACCAACAGTGAAACAAGTAATGTACACATGAATGCTACAGTCTCAAGTCCAACCAGACCAAATTGAAACAGCAATTTGAAAATGCACAAGTAACTCAAGTCTGCAACTCAAGACCAGTTCAGGTATGAAGAATAGCAACTGCAACAATACAAATGAGGATGAACTCAAATGCATACAACAACTCGAAGTGCAAAAGTGATGATCATCATGCATGGACAGTGCAATGTAACTGAATACAAGTCAGAAGCTACACAATGATGAACCAGACAAGACCTGGCAACAACGATGAATCAACAAATGCTCCAGACAAATTCAAACAGCAAAATACATGTGATCAAGCAAATTCGAGTCAAGTCCAGGCATATGTAATCAAGTGCACATATGAAGTGGTACACCAGACATGATACAAATACAACATGATACTACATTATACAAAGGACAACCAATCAAAGACATCAAGCAAATGGAGACAAGACTCAAGTGCAGTGCAACTCAATGCTACAAAAGGAACTAGACTTCAAGTCTGACATGAACCAAGTGCAACTGGAAACCCGAAACTGCAAATACCATAGTCGAGACAAGAAGGCAACACAAACCAAACATGAGTACACATGTGCAGACACACATGAAGAATCAAGCAAATGGAAGCAAAACTCAAATCAATACAAAGGCCAAAATCAGTGAACTGCAATGGTCGACCAGGCAGCAAACAAGAATCAAGTGGAGTTGAAACAATGTCCAAAATACAACATATGTATAACATGTAATGACCAGTGAAACAGAAGCTCGAATGAGCAACTACACCAAAATCAACAAACATGAATAAACAGAGCTGATATCATATATATATGGTGATGACACAAATATACACATATAAACAGTTCAAAGTCGAAGTCGTCAAGGCAACAGATTTATACGAATTAACCAAGTCAGAAATATAACAAGTTCGAATCAAAAATGCCAGCAAAGTCGTGAGTCGAACAAGTCAAAGCAAGAAATTCACAGAGCAACAAAGTCAGAGACGTGGTGAACGATACCGTGGTGGCCAAGTAGTTTGACCAAGAAAAGAATCATCACGTAATGAATACCGTGATTATCACGAAATAGAAAAACGAAATATACGCATATGAAATAGTCAGAAATCATCAGCATCATTGAAGAAAAATCAAGCGGCCGAGCAAAATTTGTTGACAAATTCAAACAAAGTTATACGACGAAAATCAAGGATATCGTATCCTATATAAAGCCCCAATCATCACTGGCATTTATTCATCGAATTCAAGTATTCAATCTAGTAAACTAAAGGCATAAATTACCTACCGAAGTTAGGAGTCGAATTCGATCATCGAGGAGTAGCCGAAGCCAAGCTACGAAGAGACGTCGATCGACAGAGCAACGAAGATACAATCGATCGTAAGCAATCACGCGAAATCATCTACTCAATCGATCAACAGAAGTCGGTAGCTTCGACAAAAAGAAGCCCTAATTTGGACAGAGAGGAACGAACAATCGAAGTCGCCATTTTCACAAGCAAAGCGGGCCGGAGATAAAAGGAAGGGAGAGGCCAATATAATATTGGGCCGGCTAATAATAAAGGCTATAGTTTTGTTTAAAGTTTAAAAATTAGGGTTTTAAATTTATATTGGTTTTTATTTTCTGCTTTTGTTTTTAAAGTCTAAACTTTGGTAAATCACCACCTAGAGTTTAGGTTGTGTCAGATTGTCTAGTTAGGATTAGTTCAGTAAGCAGGGTTTGCGAGTTTGCAAAACTCTATAGGCGGTAGCAGGGTTTGCGAGTCTGTTAGAGTGTTTTTAAGCGGGAGACTGTTTAATTCTAATAGAAATATGGGAATGCAGCAGTAGGCAGGGGTTGCCGAAGCTGGGTAAATTTTGTGTGTGATTTACTTTTCAGTATATTTACTTTTCTGCAGTTTGTTTAAATTCGAGAAAATTTGCTATAACCCTATTCACCCCCCTCTAGGGTTAATCTAGATCCTACAAGTGGTATCAGAGCCCGGTATTTTTTTCTTTAACTCTAGAGTCATGAATCCACCAAATAATGCTTTTTCTGAGGGGCAATCTATTGCTAGGCCACCCATGTTTAATGGGAATGATTATGCTTATTGGAAAGTTAGGATGGGTATTTATCTTAGTTCTGTTGATTATGATGTTTGGGACATTATTGAAACTGGCTATAAATCTCCCACTATAACTGTTGGTGATACTGAGATTCCTAAACCTAAGGATAGGTGGGACGTTAACGATAAGAAATTAAAAACTACAAATGCTAAAGCCATGAATGCTTTGATCTGTGCTTTTGATAAGAATGAATTTAACATAATTTCTCATTGTAAAACTGCGCAGGAAATTTGGCATACCTTGGAGGTGACACATGAAGGAACTGCTCAAGTCAAGGAGTCTCGTCTAGCCCTATTCAGCAATGAATACGAAAACTTTATGATGGACAAAGGCGAGAGCATAAAGGACATGTTTGGATGCTTTTCAACTTTGGTGTACAATGCTAGAGCGCTTGGGAAGGTATTCACTGAGGTAGAGCTTGTGAGGAAGGTGCTACGAGTCTTACCAATGAACTTTGAGGCAAAAGTCACGGCAATACAAGAATCGAAAGATTTGAGTAAACTAAGCATGGAGGAGTTGATCGGCAACTTGATGACATATGAGCTTGAGCTAAAAACAAAGGAGGAACGCAACAACTCCGAATCAAAGAAAAAGACGATTGCCTTAAAAAGCAAAGAAGAGAGCGATGAAGAAGAAGAAGATCCAATTGTAGAGCTTGCAATGGCTGTCAATAATCTTAGAAAATGGTCAAGATTCGGGCCACGCAAAAAGAAAACAAGTGGTAATAGGTCAAAAGATTTTGACAATTCCGATAATGAATTGACTTGTTATAACTGCAATAAGCCTGGCCACTTCAAACAAAAATGCCCACTTCTCAAAAACAACAAAGGAAAGAAAAAGAAGAAGAAGGCCTTTGCAGCGACTTGGGATGATGAAGAAGGAGAGGAAGTTTCAAATAATAGCTCAGAGGAGGCAAATTTGTGTCTTATGGCAAAATCAAATTCAGAAGCAAGCTCAGAGGAATCTAGTGAGGTAAGTGACTATTCTTATAAAGAACTTGTTTTGATGTGTTGTGATCTTACTAAAACAATTGATACTCTTGAATCTAAAATTGAAAAACTGAAATCTGATAAGAGAGAACTTGTCCATGAAAATTTTAGGTTAGAAACTGAACTTGAAAATATTCAAAACCTACACTGTAAAAAATGTAAAATTTTAGATTCAGAATTATCAGAACTTAAGAATAGCTTTGACAATCTTGAAAAAGAAAACTTGAGTCTTAAGGAAACCATTGACACTAGGAAAAGGGATTTTATAAATAGATGCACCTCACTTGTGACTGAAAACACAACACTAAAAACCAAAGTCCAAAACCTTGAGAAAACTCTGAATAACTTTTCAAGAGGAGAAAAATCATTTAACATGTTATTGGGAAATCAACATTTTGCTAACAACAGAAAAGGACTAGGCTTTGGGAAAACACAAGTTGATGATAATGCAAAAGGTAAGAGTGTCTTTACTAGATGTGTAAAATATGGAATAATTGGACATCGTGCTGAAAATTGTAGTCATAGGAACAAGAACACAAAATTTATACAAGTTTGGGTTCCTAAAAATTCTACAAACAAATTTCATGTCTATTGGAACAAGAATAAAAGGACAAAATAAGTTTGGGTTCCAAAGGGATTGTTTATTCACAATGCTTCAGTCACTAATATCATTGGACCTAAGAGTTTCTCTAGGTCATCTTCCTCTCTCTCTCTATGTAGGTTTGTTGGCGGGCTAAGGAGCAACAAGAATGGTATCTAGATTCAGGTTGTTCTAGACATATGACAGGTGGCAAATCAAAGTTCCTTAGCCTAGAGAATTTTAAAGGTGGAAATGTGATCATGGGAGACAATAGCAAGTGTAAGATTATTGGTAAAGGTGAAGTAGGTAACGGTACTTTTTCCTTGACTAATGTTTTATACGTCGATAATTTGCATCACAATCTCATTTCTATTAGCCAACTATGTGACAAAGGTATGAATGTGTTTTTTGGTAGTGATACTTGCAAAATCATTGATAAATCTTCTAATAACATTGTTTTTATGGGAAAAAGAAAAGGAAATGTTTACACACTTTCTTTTGATAATCTAAATCTTTCTAGATGTTTGGTAGCCACTGACGAAGAGGCATCCTTATGGCATAGGAGACTTGGACATGCTAGCATGGGCCTCTTGGAAAAACTTGAAACGAAAGAATTAGTCAGAGGGTTACCACATCAGAAATTTAAAAATAATAAAGTGTGTAAAGCATGTTCCTTAGGCAAGCTTAGTCGATCATCATTTCGCCCTAAAAACATTGTTAGCACATTAAGGGTCCTCGAATTAATTCACATGGACGTATTTGGACCAAATGAAATTACAAGTTTGAATGGAAAACGTTATTGTTATGTATTGGTTGATGATTATTCTAGATTTACATGGGTTTATTTCTTAGCCAAAAAATTTGAATCTTTTGATTATTTTTCAAAATTTGCAAAACTTGTTCAAAATGAAAAAGGAGTTTCAATTAAAACTTTGAGAAGTGATCATGGAGGCGAATTTGAAAATTTGGATTTTGAAAGCTTTTGTGAAGAAAATGGTTCAAAACATGAATTTTCTGCTCCATGAACACCTCAACAAAATGGGGTGGTTGAAAGGAAAAATCGTACATTGCAAGAATTGGCTAGATCCATGTTGAGTGAGTATAAACTACCTCTAACCTTTTGGGCAGAGGCAGTGAATACTTCGTGCTATGTAATGAATAGAGTAATGATTAGACCAATACTTGGCAAAACGTCTTATGAATTGTGGCATGAAAGGAAACCTAACATTTCTTATTTTCGTGTATTTGGATGTCCTTGTTTCATTCTTAACACAGGTGATCAACTTGGAAAATTCGAATCAAAGGCTGATGAGAGAATTTTCATGGGCTATTCAACAAGGAGCAAGGCTTACAGGATATACAACAAACGAACAAAAACAATTGTTGAATCAATCAATGTGAAATTCGATGAATCTGACTTGGATAGGACGACTGAAAAGGTGGTTGACGATGGGGTAGATCATGAAGGCATTGAAGAAGGGACATCTAGTGAGAAAGCTGAAAGTAGGACTGTTGATGCTGATAAATTGAAGTTCAAATCCAATCATTCTCCTGAATTGGTTATAGGTGATCCTACGGAAGGTATACACACTCGCTCTTCATTTGATAAAAATTTGTGTGCGTTTTGTTGTCACAGTGGTTTTATTTCTGAGATTGAACCTGATTCTGTTGAAATGGCTCTTAATGATGAAAGTTGGATTTTAGCAATGCAAGATGAAATTAATCAATTTGAGAGAAATAAAGTTTGGAAATTAGTTCCTAGGCCTAATGACTATCCAATTGTTGGAACTAAATGGGTGTTCAAAAATAAACTTGATGAATCAGGTAATGTAATTAGAAACAAAGCTAGGTTGGTCGCAAAAGGATATAACCAAATAGAAGGCATAGATTTTGATGAAACATTTGCTCCAATTGCTAGGTTAGAAGCCATTAGGATTTTGCTAAGTTTTGCATGTTATAAGGGTTTCAAACTTAAACAAATGGATGTAAAAAGTGCCTTTCTAAATGGTGATTTGAAAGAAGAAGTTTTTGTTGAACAACCCCCCGGTTTTGAAAATCATGATTTTCCAAATCATGTGTATAAACTAGAAAAAGCATTATATGGTCTTAAGCAAGCTCCTAGAGCTTGGTATGACTGCCTTTGTTTATATCTTTTGGAAAATGGTTTTAAAAAGGGGAGTGCTGACACGACACTGTTTCTATTGCATAAAGAAAGTGATTTTTTGATTGTTCAGATTTATGTGGATGATATCATTTATGGTGCTACTAATGAACTCTTGTGCGAGAAATTTGAACAAGTCACGCAGGATAAATTCGAGATGAGCTTGGTTGGAGAATTGAAATTTTTCCTTGGATTTCAAATCAAGCAAAGCAGTGATGGTATTTTCATTTCACAATCCAAGTATGTGTTGGAACTGTTGAAGAAATTTGGAGTTGAGAACTCCAAACCATTGAGAACTCCTATGAGCCCATCAACAAAGTTGGACAAAGATGAGAAAGGAGTTGCTGTTGATCAGAAGAAATATCGAGGGATAATTGGTTCACTTCTCTATCTTACTGCTTCTAGACCTGATATTATGTTTACTGTGTGTTTGTGTGCACGTTTTCAATCTAATCCTAAAGAATCACATTTAAAAGCCACTAAACGAATTTTGAGATATCTTTCACACACACACAAATTTGGACTATGGTACCCTTCTTGTGAAAATTTAGATTTAGTTGGTTATTCTGATGCCGATTATGCTGGTTCATTAGTTGCCAGGAAGAGTACTAGTGGGACTTGTTTCATGCTAGGACATTTATTAGTTTCATGGTCTAGTCGAAAACAAAATTGTGTTGCATTATCCACCACTGAAGCAGAATATATTGCTTTAGGAAGTTGTTGTGCTCAAATTTTATGGATGATGCAAACTCTTTCTGATTTTGGCTTAGTTTATAAACAAGTTCCATTAAAATGTGATAGTAAAAGTGCAATAGACTTGTCAAATAATCCTGTTCATCATTCACGCACAAAACACATTGATGTGAGACACCACTTTCTTAGAGATCATATTGCTAAGGAAGACATTTGCATTGAATATATTTCAACTAAGATTCAACTTGCTGATATTTTCACAAAACCCCTCCCTGAAGATAGATTTTCCAGATTACGTTTGGATTTGGGGATTATAGAAATTGACTAATCATTTTCCATTTTTTGGTTGAAATATTCTTGGATATTTATTTTCAACTTCAATTTCTAGAATTCAAACCAGTTTTGGATATTATTCAAAGATTGATTCAAATATGGTATTCAGTAGTGGAAATATGTTTTGTTTTATTTCTTTTCAAAATTTAATAATAATAATAATAATTCATAATATAATTAACTTGGTAACTTATTCCACGATCATTTCTATCATTCATAATGGTTTTGAAAAATGAGAAGAGTGATTTCTTTTAAAATTTAAAAAAAAAATATTTCATGCCTCCATTCTCATTTAAAAGTCCTTATGGTTATGCATGGATGGAGCATGTGAGTGAATTATTTTATCATTATTCCATTCTCATTTAAAAGTCCTTATGGTTATGCATGGATGGAGTATGATAGCTAAGTATTTTCCGGATGCTTAGACAAATAAGTAACTGCTAATCCCATTTAAAAGTCCTTATGGTTATGCGTGGTTAGTAAGTGCTTATTTTTGTGCTTAAATGTCAAATTATTTTTAAAATTTCTCTCTTCTCATTATATAAAAACCGAATCATCGATCCATTCTCTACAATGTGGAAATTGTTATCTCGTTATGATATATTATGATTTTTCTTTGTTTTGCATTTATTTTTTTACTTTAAAAAAAAAATTTCTTCTTCCACTACTGTTTCATTAGTTTTATCAGTCTTTTGATGATAACAAAAGGGGGAGAAGAACAAGATTTTGATAAGAAAGTAAATATTTTTTGGAATACTTCAACAAATTTGTTAAATGTTGTTAGTTAATTTTCTTTAGTTCTTTTATTCTTCTGTAATTTTCTAAATCTTCTGAATAGGGAGTGGTCTCAGTTGTAGGGGGAGCATTCATATAGGGGGAGCTAAATATTTCATGCTCAAACACATTTATTAGAATTTCAAAATCTTTAATATATATGTTTGTAATCATCAAAAGGGGGAGATTGTTTGATGTGATTTTTTGTTTGATGATAACAAACATATATCAATGTGTTTGCAGATTGTACTATACACATATAGGAATAAATATTGATATTGAATAATAATACTATTGCACATAATTTATATAATTCAATCAGTATTTTTTATTCAAAATAATATTTTATTTCAACACTTAAACAATACAAAGTTTTTAGCTCTCTCTATATACATACACCGTTTTCATACATTTCACATTCACATTCCTTTCTCACTACAACACTCAACACTCAGTTTTTTATTCTGTCTGCACATCTGCATCTATCTGCATTGTCCAGCTCCAGTTCTTGTCCTGTCTTCTGTGTACCTGTATAATTAGCAACTACAGCAGTAATCTGAAAATAAACAAATTTGAATTTGCAAAAATATAAATTTGTTTTTATTGGTGCCTCAGATATATGGGTTATTGTCATCATTTTTTTGTGTAATATCTGTGCATATCAGTATTCTTATCAGGGACAGGTAATTATGAGTGGCTGCAATACACACGTGTACATTTATACACGTGTGCACTGCCTCGCCAACTCGTGTGCACAGTCGAGCCAAAAGACAAGCTGGATACAACACAAATGCAATACCAACACCAACACCAACACCAACAGTGAAACAAGTAATGTACACATTAATGCTACAGTCTCAAGTCCAACCAGACCAAATTGAAACAGCAATTTGAAAATGCACAAGTAACTCAAGTCTGCAACTCAAGACCAGTTCAGGTATGAAGAATAGCAACTGCAACAATACAAATGAGGATGAACTCAAATGCATACAACAACTCAAAGTGCAAAAGTGATGATCATCATGCATGGACAGTGCAATGTAACTGAATACAAGTCAGAAGCTACACAATGATGAACCAGACAAGACCTGGCAACAATGATGAATCAACAAATGCTCCAGACAAATTCAAACAGCAAAATACATGTGATCAAGCAAATTCGAGTCAAGCCCAGGCATATGTAATCAAGTGCACATATGAAGTGGTACACTAGACATGATACAAATACAACATGATACTGCATTATACAAAGGACAACCAATCAAAGACATCAAGCAAATGGAGACAAGACTCAAGTGCAGTGCAACTCAATGCTACAAAAGGAACTAGACTTCAAGTCTGACATGAACCAAGTGCAACTGGAAACCCGAAACTACAAATACCATAGTCGAGACAAGAAGGCAACACAAACCAAACATGAGTACACATGTGCAGACACACAAGAAGAATCAAGCAAATGGAAGCAAAACTCAAATCAATACAAAGGCCAAAATCAGTGAACTGCAATGGTCGACCAGGCAGCAAACAAGAATCAAGTGGAGTTGAAACAATGTCCAAAATACAACATATGTATAACATGTAATGACCAGTGAAACAGAAGCTCGAATGAGCAACTACACCAAAATCAACAAACATGAATAAACAGAGCTGATATCATATATATATGGTGATGACACAAATATACACATATAAACAGTTCAAAGTCGAAGTCGTCAAGGCAACAGATTTATATGAATTAACCAAGTCAGAAATATAACAAGTTCGAATCAAAAATGCCAGCAAAGTCGTGAGTCGAACAAGTCAAAGCAAGAAATTCACATAGCAACAAAGTCAGAGACATGGTGAACGATACCGTGGTGGCCAAGTAGTTTGACCAAGAAAAGAATCATCACGTAATGAATACCGTGATTATCACGAAATAGAAAAACGAAATATACGCATATGAAATAGTCAGAAATCATCAGCATCATTGAAGAAAAATCAAGCGGCCGAGCAAAATTTGTTGACAAATTCAAACAAAGTTATACGACGAAAATCAAGGATATTTTATCCTATATAAAGCCCCAATCATCACTGGCATTTATTCATCGAATTCAAGTATTCAATCCAGTAAACTAAAGGCATAAATTACCTACCGAAGTCAGGAGTCGAATTCGATCATCGAGGAGCAGCCGAAGCCAAGCTACGAAGAGATGTCGATCGACAGAGCAACGAAGATACAATCGATCGTAAGCAATCACGCGAAATCATCTACTTAATCGATCAACAGAAGTCGGTAGCTTCGACAAAAAGAAGCCCTAATTTGGACAGAGAGGAACGAACAATCGAAGTCGCCATTTTCACAAGCAAAGCGGGCTGGAGATAAAAGGAAGGGAGAGGCCAATATAATATTGGGTTGTCTAATAATAAAGGCTATAGTTTTGTTTAAAGTTTAAAAATTAGGGTTTTAAATTTATATTGGTTTTTATTTTCTGCTTTTGTTTTTAAAGTCTAAACTTTGGTAAATCACCACCTAGAGTTTAGGTTGTGTCAGATTGTCTAGTTAGGATTAGTTCAGTAAGCAGGGTTTGCGAGTTTGCAAAACTCTATAGGCGGTAGCAGGGTTTGCGAGTCTGTTAGAGTGTTTGTAAGCGGGAGACTGTTTAATTCTAATAGAAATCTGGGAATGCAGCAGTAGGCAGGGGTTGCCGAAGCTGGGTAAATTTTGTGTGTGATTTACTTTTCAGCATATTTACTTTTCTGCAGTTTGTTTAAATTCGAGAAAATTTGCTATAACCCTATTTACCCCCCCTCTAGGGTTAATCTAGATCCTACACAAGATACTATCTTCTCGTATTTATCGAAATAGACGGTACAAAATACGATAAATATTCCTATTTTATACATCTATTTCTTTTAGGCGTATTCCTTGTTATTTCAAACGATTCACTATTATTTATGAATCTGAACTTGATAATCTATAGAAATTTACATTGGAACACCCTGCATTCCAATGAATTAAAATACTACTTAAATCCCTATAATTTATTGTGATAATTTTAAATTTACATTTTTACTTGCATAAGTCATTTAATCTACAAATCTGGAACTACCACATAATTTTTCAAATTCAGGGACTACTATTACCCAATATTTTTCACATTCACATACATGCAAATTATCAATCAAAGAATATGTAGGTAGGATTTATAAATTCATTACACATATATAATTAGGCCTACAACTCCAAGTTTACATTTAGGCTACAAGAATAAATTTACAACGATATAAATTCAATATTACATAAAAATATATAATTTTCCGCTTACCCTTTTAGTTTTTCAAATCTCCAGATCTAATTTATATTTTTTCAATTTGACTCCCTTTCTCTCCCTACCAATATGCATATACCGCAAGCATACATATATCTATCAGAAATCTAGATCTAATAAAAGATTTGGATTTAATTTAGATTTTACATCCGGATTTATAATTTACCTTGACTTTGACGATTTGATTCAACCTTATCCTTCTTCTCAATTATCCTCTACTATTCTCCACTTGTATATACATATATAAACTATAATTTTTATTTAGAATTAAGAATTATAGAGAAAAGGAAATGGCAGAACTTCGCCGTGCTTCAGAAAATATGAAAAGTAAAGTGAGGGGTTAGGCCCGTATTTATAGGAGTTCGAATCAATACCAGCCGTTATATTAAATTATTTAAATTTGGGTAGTTTGGCCATGTCAAAATCTACAGCCCACAACGTCCACCGACCGACCGCTATGGTGTCATCCAAGTAAGGGCTCGACCGTTTGATGTATTTTTGGTTAATTATCTTCCGTTGTTTGATTACGTTGATTAATTTCCTCTTATAAGATATTCTCTTCGTTTTTAACCGATTTACACTAACGTTAATTATTCTTACAGGTTAAGTAACATTAACTATCAGTTAATTCTAACTGATGTTAACTAACGTTAGTTAATTATTTTTATTTCCTTAATGCATATGTAATTATTTCCAATTTAAAAACTTCAAATGTTAATAGCTTTTTCGTTTGAACTCCGATTGAAAAACTGTATATATGAAAATTGATTAAAAGATCGCCACGAACCTAATGGTGAAATTTTTGTAGCCAAATTCCGATGTCTGCAAAAATAGAATTTTTTGGCGTTACTATTTATAAATTAGTTTCTTTTTATTTAATCATCGTTAAAAATTACGGGGTGTTACAAGAATACCATCGCAGACTTTATTTCCATTCAAACTAATGTTCATAACATTATTCGCACAATGAATCATTGCACATTATAAAAAGAGAAGGTAATGATATAGTTATGAAAAGAATGCATTTCTTATAGGAAAATGTATATTATTTTTTTATCTGTAAAGAATAAGGGTAAATCTATTTTTTGAATTTGGAAAGATTAATACCAATTAATTACAGACTGATCGAGCAAGGTTCCTAATTAATGTCAATGTATACAACACACATACACATGCGTTCGCGTACACACACACACACATCATTTGTATACAAATCAATGATTCCCTATAATAGTCAATGATAACATGTATGTATAATACCAATAAATGGTCTTGATTTGAATTATAATTAATGACATTAATTGAGTGAATATAAACGCTATTTTCTTTAAGAAAATAAAAGGGAAGAAATTTTGCATATATGTAAGGTTAAGTGACATATGAATAAACAAATAATTTTCTAGACCTAGACTTCACCTATAAAAATAAATCCACGCCTCACTCCTTCCATTGTAACCCTAGCTGCCGCCTCTCTAATTATATACGTTCTTTTCTTATTCTTCCTCGTCAAAATTCTTTAATCCAAACATCATTTTCTACTCTCTTCTCTAAATTTATAAATCGAAAAAAAAGAAGATAAATCAAATTAAAGATAGAGAAGAAGAGAGTCAAATCGAAAAGGAAAGAGAAAGGTAAATTAAATTAAAAGAAATATACACAGATTGGTGACTGAAACATTCATGGGTAATCGACTGAATTTTTATCTATAAATATAGAGATTAACTAGTAGAAGCCATGTTTAAAAAATAGAAAACTTTACCCAAAATATTGTTAAAATTGAACCCTTGTGTCTATATTCGAATCTATGAAGAAGACGAACAAAACAAATAAGAAAACGGATCTTGGAACCTCAATTCAGACGTTGGAATTTATTTTCAAACATTTGGAGTTTAGAAAGTACAAAAAGGAATCGATTCAAATCCGATCTGATTCAGAAGTTTGGCTCTATTTTCAGGCGTCAGGAATCAAGGTTAGGCATTTGAATATAGGGATCAGACGTATGAATCCCTACAGCCAAATTTCCTATATGGTTTCAAATGTCTAAATTGCAAATCAGATGTTTGAATGGATGAGAAAATGCCTAGGGCGAACTTGGATCTGGTGCAGGCAAAGCAGGACGAATCAGAAGCCTTATTCCCACTTCTTCGACTTCATAGCGTCCATGGAACTGAAATAAAAGCATACAATGAGATGGAATAGTATCACACTTGACGACGTCCTAGGTTCACACTTCATTAAGTTATAAGGCGTGGCACTCGATGTGGCGTGCGGTTCTACCGCTATTGACTGCTTTGGAGCATACTAGCACTAACGGGAAGTTATTCAATGTTTTTGGGGGCAATTGGACCTAGAAATTATGTATATGCCCGGTGTTGTGCCTAATTATGGGCACTAACGGGAGGTTACTTGATGCTTTTGCAGTAAGTGTGCCTAGGCATCATATGTATGTCAGGTGTGATGCATATAGAATAGCAATTACGGGCACTAACAGAAGGTTACTCGAATGTTAACAAGGAGCTTACTAGATGCTATTTGGCTAATTAGGCCTAGACATTATGTGTATGTCGATGCTGTGCATTAGATAACGAACGTCAACGAGAAGCTTACTCGATGCTTTTAGGGTAACCAGGCTTAGGAATTATGAGGTATACTCTGAAGGATGTGTTGACCATTAGGATCGTATGTTTGGGATTTGCATTGGAGACTGCCTATTCAATGTATTCGTTTGATGGTTCATCATAAAGGATGTTTATTCGATGTTAGGTACACTTTGGACGAATGTTATATTTGGTATTAGTTTGTTGCACTTTAGTGTGAAGGTAACCAGTTCTTTACATACATACATACATACATACATATACACAGATATATCACACACACGTGTGTGTAGTCCACGAACACAAATGAACACCTTAGCTTGTGAACATCTTACATTAGTGATACAATTTATTCACCAGACTTTGTTTGATCCCCTCCTTTTCTTCCTCTTTATACCCATCACAAGAAGATAGAGTAGCATGTGAGTTGATTTGGGAAGGCGCATGGAGGTAGTGACATGACGCTTGGAGACTCCTTTATATATAGTCATTCTCCCATGTATCATATCATATATATTAGAAAGACTTTTATTATGGTGTTATTTGGATATTTTATCTATGTCAGACGCAGTATGTACCACGGTTATTTTGACTGTATTAATCTAGATTATTTTCAGTATTTATAGTTTATTTTCTTCTGCTATAAGATCTGAAAGTATAGAATGTTCTAAAATCATATATCTCTGTATAATGCAAAACTTAAAAACCTACAATTCGTACTTCTTGACACGACGCGAGTTCAAATTCTCTTATTTGGCTTTGAATCGGTGTGTTTGGAGGTGCAGATTGATACAATTTTGATTTTGATTGAATCCTCCTCAATTCAAATTCATAATTCAAATTTCTACTAGAGTTGGTATTTTGATTATAGTTACGTTATGAGCAACTGCTGAAATTCTACAATCGATAATGCAACGGTAATAAATATTATTGTTGCATTATCGCGCGTTAATAATACCAAATAAATATATAGTAGTAAATAAATTTTATCTTTGCCTATAAAGTTAGCCGACATTAAAAACGTCGGATAATTAGCCGGCACTATTAACGTCGGCTAACTGACTCACAAGATTGTCAAAGCGATCTCATCTATGAGCCTGAGGTCTTCTACTGGGAGTGCTCTTTTAAAATGTTTACACGGAGTGCCCTTTTAATATTTATATACGGTAACATCTATCTTAATTTACGTTCACTCCCTAATTCGTATCCTATCAGAAACACGGCTATCTCAAAACCCTAAAAATCTCTTGCAACCTGAATCCACCCGTGAACTGTTGTGAATACCTTCTTTTTCTTAATATTTCATTTTATTACTTTTTTTTTATCTCTGAGAGCTCGATTTGGAACCGCAGTGAATTTATTGCCAATTTAAGCTCTGGTGTTTTAGGGTGCGTTCTTTTTTTTAAACAAAAGGGGCAAATGAAAGGGGATGGGGAAGGGGTAAGTTCGCGAAAGGGGAAAGCGTTCTTTTTACAAAAGTGGCAACACGAAAGGGGAAAGCGTTCTTTTTACAAAAGTGGCAACGCGAAAGAGGAAAAATTATTATTTTTATTATTATTTTTAAATAAAATAGATATATACCGGATACAGAATACAGAATACATTATACCGAATACATAGTTCAGAATTCAAAATGCAGAATACAAAATACGAAATACAAAGAAGAATCTACAAATACAAACTACTGAATGAAGAATGCATAATAAAAAATACAGACATTTCTTAATGGAACCCAGCAGCAACTAGTTCATTTCGTATGGTATCTCGAACTAAAGCCATAACAGTTGTTGTTGCAGTTCTTTGAACTTGTTCATGATCATTATTTCCACAGTTCCGAATGCTATAATACTCTTCCATATATTCTTCGGGCACCAAATCCGGATTATCGTCATATGCCATAAAATAAGGATCTTCGGCATTGTACTTTCGTATGCAATTGTGAATAACCATTGTAGCAGTGACAATTTGTACCTGAACATTATTTGGGTATGTTGGCATGTTACGTAAGATTGCAAATTTTTTCTTCCAAATTCCAGAAGTTCTTTCGACTGCCATACGCAAACTCGAATGGTAGTAGTTGAAAACTTCATTTTCTGACTTTAGTTTATTCTGTATATCATTGAAATATGGAATATGGCATCTTAAACAGTGATAAAGAGGAAAATATCCTTCCATTAGTGGATACCCTGAATCCACTAAATAATATTGTCCACTTGACGGATGCGGAAAATTCAAATTGGGAGTATTTATGACTTCACGAAAGATTCTAGCATCATGGGCAGTTCCTTCCCACTCCGCCCTTACGAACGTAAATGTTAATTCAAAAGCACATGTAGCCATCATATTCTATGTAGGAACACTTTTGTGTCTTATAAATCGTTGCATATCCGCTTGAGGAACATGAGTCATTACATGTGTACCATCAATAGCTCCAATATAATTTCTAAAGATTGTGTAATATCATGGTGAAGAACTGATTTGTTCTGGAATTCTATTAAATTGAGGATCTATCGGCCTAATAATATCCACAGACATTAACAAAACAAAATCCAAAACTTTATAAAAATAACGGCTAACCGTGTTAAGTGGTCGTTGAAATATTTCAGCAACCTGCCATACAGGAATAACCAAAGTGATTGTATGTAAAAAGATGGCTACTATTTCTCTAACTGTAACGTGCACCGCCGGCTGCAACCCATAACTTTCCAACCGCTCACACAGCGACATAAAACAAAGCCTCTTCATTCTGAAATTTCGTTGACACCGTTCTGCATGGCCGGTAAGCATTTTATTAACCTAATTAATACCGGTAACTTCAGAATCGTGTATCTGACTCATTTGAGGTCGACGTGTAGCATAATATAGTCTAAGGAACTGGATATCTTGCAAATCTTCAAAATCAGAATCATCACTTTCTTCATTTGGATTTGCCATTAGATATGAAGAAGGAAGGAGAGAAGAAAATAAAATGAGATGATGAAGAAGATGAAGAAATATGATATCATATAGGAGTGATAGTTTGGATGAATAGGGTGAGCCGTTCGCCTCCGCGTCGCGTCCGACGCCTCGGACACGAACGACCCACCAACAGTTCACCCCAACTGGACAATATTGTGGGTCCCACGTCCAATGCGTCCAACGCGGACACCAACTTTAACTGTCCATTAGAGGAAAAGAACGGTACCTTTTTTCAAATTCATGGTTTGCTTTTGCTGATTACAAAAGGTATTCTTTGGACTGGTTTGATTATTCTGATTTAAATTTTATTGGTCATAGTTTTCAATTTGATGTGATGGTAGAACAGAGATGTTTTGATTTGTTATTTTGGGCCTAAGCTATAATATAACACAATAATTCCACTAATACCATTTGTCCTCCATTCTTTTACCAAATTCAGGAATTCGCTCTTCAATTCCCCCACTTCCTCCCTTTTTCGTAATCAATATAATTTTGTTAAGAAAAAAAAAATCATAATTCATGTCTTTCAAAGCTAGAAATGGTACAAAGGGGCAAATGAAAATTACTAATTGTTATCCACATTTGGCCTAGTACAATATATTTAATTTTCATGTTTGCTGCTAATTCAGAATAAAAATCTGTTATTAATAGGTTAATTTGTTTTGAGATCAAAATGGATATATATTATGATATCTTGATTTACATATTTGCAGCTCATAAATTCATTTCTTTGTGTTTTTATTTAGGATTAGGATTTCTGATTTTAGTTGTTTAAATTTGAATCTTATTAAATACGTGGTAGGAGGAAAATGTAGATGTTTATTATTTAAAACGGGATGGGTAAGGCGGTTTCCGGAGTGTTAATATAACCAGCCTAAAAATTTGGACACAGAAAGGCAACAAAATTTGTCGACTATTACCATACTATATATGTTAGAGCAAACTTTCGAATACAAACAAAATAAAGGGATAAGTTGTCAGTTTTTTTGTCGACCTGAGATAAATATGACATGCATAGAGACTTTAATTCTCTTTACCTTGAAATAAGTTTATTTGGAATTGTTGGTAACATATTTTAATATGAGTTTATTTGTAGCAGATAACATTACACATAACAAATCTTGTTAAATAAGAAAATCGTCAACCAACCCTGAAAATACTGGGATTGATATGCCAGAAATGCTTGGGTTTTATTGACATGTTTGATGTAAGTTATGGAGTTAACTATTGAGAGTGCCAATTGGAGAAAAAAACAAAAATGAAAGATACGGGAATAATCAAGGAATGTAGGTCTGCCCTTAGGATACATTTTTGTAAATCAAGAATGTGTTTTTGATGCCATCATAGTTTGAACTTCTCTTAGTCCTCTATTCAAACATGATGCCCACCATCCATACATCTCTTCAGGGATAATTTGAATAACAATAAAGTAATAAATAAATTCAAATTTGATTTTGCTCAGATTCAATAATTCAGGGTAAGGCGGTTTCATGGTAAAAGCTATACATTTGTAAAACCAAATTTCTTCATTCTAAACTCATATATTAATCATAATCTCTCTCAGAAATGGGAAAGAAAGGCAAGCAACTAGCCAAAGAGCGACACCAAAATCGATTGGAAGAAATATCTGCACTCCGGAAACAAGGCAATCCACCTAATCTCAGATGGTGGTCTTCCGAAACAATAGCCATTATAATGGGCTCAAGCAGAGGAATCGGTTTCCAAATTGCTAACTGTTATATGTCTAGTATACCAAAACAGAGAATAATCAAATATAAACTCGTCGCACAAGTTTATAACTCAGATTTCCACTATACTGGAATTCTGTATTAATTATAATAACAATATGAATGTTGTAAATAAATTACAACAACAGCGTTATACTATTTTGAATAAATAGTATAACAAAATTAAAGGGTAGAATGTAGAATAAAAGTTCTAACCCGATTTTGTCTGAGGCTCGTCGTAACGATTTCCTTAAGAATTTTATTTCAAAATTCTCCCAGGATACAACAGACGTAATCTGCACGAGATTGTGATGTGTATGATCTTCTGTGTGATAGGACTGAATATGATTTAAGAGATGAAAAGATAGAAGAGATAATTCGGTTTGAAAAAATGAGTGAGGAAAGTGATCAGGTTTTCTTCTTATTTATAGCCGAATTCCCAACGGCTGCATCCGTTGAGAAAAGTCGCACCTCTTCATTTGCAACGTCAAAAAAGCGTTACTGTTCGCAACAGTCACTTCCTTTCATTTGCAACGCTCCAGAACTGTTGCTGTTTGCAACAGTCGCGTCCGTTCAGTTGCAACGCTCCAGAACTGTTGCTGTTTGCAACAGTCGCGTCCGTTCAGTTGCAACACTCCAGAACCGTTGCTGTTTGCAATAGTCGCGTCCGTTCAGTTGCAAAGCTCCAGAACCGTTGTTGTTTAAAACGTCACGTCTCTTCATCGCATCTATTCATATTCAAACATTAAAACTGTTCACTTTTATTTACCAAAAATATAACCGGGCATATTTTTGGTGATGTGGGATATATCTCATTCACCATCTAAAAGGAATTCCAACAATCCCCCACATGAATGATGATATATCTCTCCCCCACACAAAGTGTAATATCACACAGTTCATATGAAAATAATGCTATATCGAGGATAAGTAGATATTTCACTTTGAACTTTCCCTAGTTAAAACTTATCGGATATACTTGGCTAATCGGTGAATTATTTCATCTTGAACCGTCAGCCGTTATTGTATAACCAGACAATAAGCTTTACAAAGCATTATTTCCCTTCACATCCAATCTCTTGGTTGTGTTCATTTTGGTCCTGAACAATTTTTGGTTCTGCGAGTGTTTTTAGAGAATAAAAGCCTTTTAATATTCTCATAGAGCCGACCCAGCTCACACTAACATAGGTGATCGCAGCCATTAAGAGTATCCTACATATACCCCACTTGTTATTTCCAAGATATGGTCATCATTAAAAAACATAGTTTTAACCTTTAAATACTTCTGTAGGCATGCATTTATATTGTGCACCATAGGAATGGAGTTGGACTATGTCCACGCAAATGCATTACGTCTTGAGTTATTCAGAACTGGTTTGCCTATTGATCCTAGTCCGTGGGATCTCCAGTCGCTAGGATAGGTTTCCGTATAAGATAACTCTTTTTGGTTTAGGCTTTTAAACCCATTCCCCTCGATGCGCAGTCAATTTTCTCTCTTGATAAACCTTTAGTAAATGGATCCGCTAGGTTATCATTTGTTCTCACATAATCTATGGAAATAGTTCCATTTGAGAGTAACTGCCTAACTGTGTTATGGCGTCGACGAATATGTCATGACTTTCCATTATACACAAAGTTGTGCGCTCTGCTTAGCGCAGCTTGGTTATCACAGTGTATGCATATGGCCGGTAAAGGTTTAGACCAAAATGGAATATCTTCTAAAAAGTGACGAAGTCATTCTGCTTCTTCGCCTGCTTTATCTAAAGCGATGAACTCTGATTCCATAGTGGATCGAGCTATGCATGTTTGTTTAGTAGATTTCCATGACACTGCTGCCCCTGCTAAGGTAAAGACATAATCACTCGTTGATTTTGATTCCTCTGAATCAGCAATCCAGTTTGCATCACTATATCCTTCTAAGACGGCAGGATATTTTTCATAATGTAAGGAATAATTTGTGGTATTTTTTAAATATCCAAGCACTCTCGTTAGTGCTTTCCAGTGTTCCTTTCCTGGATTGCTTGTATACCTGCTCACTCGACTTACTGCATAAGCTATATCTGGTCTTGTGCAATTCATGAGATACATGAGACATCCTATTACACGAGAGTATTCCAGTTGCATTACACTCTCATTAGTGTTTTTATGCAGTACTTCTGATGGATTAAAAGGTGTTCTCACTCCTTTAATTCCATAGTCTTGGAATTTTTCAATCACTTTGTCTACATAGTGTGACTGAGATAATTCAATTCCATTAGAAGTTCTTATTATTTTGATTCCCAAAATAACGTCTGCAACTCCTAAATCTTTCATATCGAAATTGTTAGTTAACATCTTCTTTATGGTCTCTATTACCTGAGTATTTGGACCAAATATTAACATACCGTCTACATATAAACAAATCATCACATATGATTGTCCAATTTGTTTATAATAAACACACTTATCACATTCATTTATACGAAAACCATTTCTCATCATGACACTATCAAATTTTGCGTGCCATTGTTTTGGAGCTTGTTTTAGTCCGTATAATGATTTTACTAATCTACAGACTTTGTTTTCATTTCCTTTGGAAACAAAACCTTCAGGTTGCTCCATGTAGATCTCCTCATCAAGATCTCCATTTAAGAATGCCGTCTTTACATCCATTTGATGAATTTCTAGACCATAAATTGATGCAATTGCCATTAGCATTCTTATAGAGGTTATTCGTGTTACTGGCGAATATGTATCAAAGAAGTCTACTCCTTCTTTTTGACGATATCCTTTGGCTACTAATCTGGCTTTATACTTGTCGATAGAGGCATCTGCTTTCATTTTCTTCTTGAAAATCCATTTGCAGCCAATAGGTTTTATTCCAGGTGGAATATCAACAATTTCCCAAGTTTTATTACTTAGAATTGAATCAATCTCACTTTGGATTGCTTCTTTCCAACACGAGGATTCAGAAGATGACATTGCTTCCTTGTACGTTTGAGGTTCGTGCTCTAATACATATGTAAAAAAGTCTGAACCAAATGTTTTGGAAGTTCTAGCCCTTACGCTTCTTCTTGGTTCAGCATCCTCAATTTCATGATGAGTTTCATCTTCATGTGAATTGCTTGATTCTTCTCTTGTCCTTTTAGGGACATTATTCCCTTCATTCCTTTTGTGCAGAAACACGTCTTCAAAGAATGAGGCATCTCTAGATTCCATGATTGTATTTACATGAATATCAGCTATATCAGACTTGAATACCAAAAATCTATAGGCACTACTATTTTGGGCTGGCCCTAAATAGTAACAATCTACTGTTTTTGGTCCAAGTTTGATTTTCTTGGGAGGCGGAACTCGAACTTTTGCCAAGCACCCCCACACTTTGAGGTATTTAAAACTTGGTTTATGTCCTTTCCATATCTCATATGGAATTGTTCCTGTTTTATTATGAGGGACTTTGTTTAATATGTGATTAGACATATTTAAGGCTTCCCCCCACAAGTTCGTCGGTAGACCAGAGGTTAAAAGCATGGCATTTAATCATGTCTTTTAACGTTCTGTTCTTCCTCTCGGCTACACCATTTTGTTGTGGTGAATATGGAGCTGCTGTTTGATGAATTATACCATTTTCGGCACAGAACTGTTCAAATGGTGATTCATATTCTCCACCTCGATCAGATCTCAATATCTTGATCTTTTTATTTAACTGATTTTCTACCTCAGCTTTTGTTGATAGTTCATCTGTTGCCATCTCTGTTTTAGTGAAAACAGAAAAATTCTTAAGATGTTATATGTCTAGTATACCAAAACAGAGAATAATCAAATATAAACTCGTCGCACACGTTTATAACTCAGATTTCCACTATACTGGAATTCTGTATTAATTATAATAACAATATGAATGTTGTAAATAAATTACAACAACAGCGTTATACTATTTTGAATAAATAATATAACAAAATTAAAGGGTAGAATGTAGAATAAAAGTTCTAACCCGATTTTGTCTGAGGCTCGTCGTAACGATTTCCTTAAGAATTTTATTTCAAAATTCTCCCAAGATACAACAGACGTAATCTGCACGAGATTGTGATGTGTATGATCTTCTATGTGATAGGACTGAATATGATTTAAGAGATGAAGAGATAATTCGGTTTGAAAAAATGAGTGAGGAAAGTGATAAGGTTTCCTTCTTATTTATAGCCGAATTCCAACGGCTGCATTCGTTGAGAAAAGTCGCACCTCTTCATTTGCAACGTCAAAAAAGCGTTACTGTTCGCAACAGTCACTTCATTTCATTTGCAACGCTCCAGAACTGTTGCTGTTTGCAACAGTCGCGTCCGTTCAGTTGCAACACTCCAGAACCGTTGCTGTTTGCAACAGTCGCGTCCGTTCAGTTGCAACGCTCCAGAACCGTTGTTGTTTAAAACGTCGCGTCTCTTCATCGCATCTATTCATATTCAAACAGTAAAACTGTTCACTTTTATTTACCAAAAATATAACCGGGTATATTTTTGGTGATGTGGGATATATCTCATTCACCATCTAAAAGGAATTCCAACACTAACCAACTCTCACTTCATTGACTCTTCGTCATCATTGCTTCTAGAAATCCCGACAAATGTCAAGAAGCATTTGACAAAATCAAACAAGAAGATAAATCAAGTAATTTAGCATGGCATCAGCTCAAGTAATTTAGCATGGCATCAGCTCGATATCTCTGATTCCAACTCCATCAACTCTTTTGCCAAGTGGGTCGAATGTAGTTTCGGAGGAGTTGATATTCTGATCAATAATGCAGCTGTTAATTACAATACCGGTTCATCCAATTCGGCCGAGTTTGCCGAGGCAGTTATGGCTACAAATTACTTTGGTACAAAGAAAATGATCGAAACTATGTTGCCACTGATGAGGGCTACTAAGCATAGTACTCGTATGGAAGGATCAATGGAAGGCATAACAGAATAGGAGATGCTGCCTTAAGAGACCAGCTTTTGAAAGACGAGTGCCTTTCTGAAGAATTAATAGATGGTATGGTCATGAAACTTATCGAACAAACTAGAGATAATGACAAGGAGTTGATGTTAAAAGAATGGCCTCAAGTGTTCACCGATTACTCGGTTTCAAAACTAACAGTGAACGCTTACACACGTTTGATGGCATGGCAGCTGTTGAATAGGGAAGAAGGGAAGAAAGTATATATGAACTATTATTGCCCTGGTTGGGTGAAGACTGCTATGACGAATTACGAGGGAAAAATGCTGCCTGAGGATGCGGGCAGACACTGGAGTTTGGGTTGTGTTGATGATGCCGGAGAATCTTATTTCTGGGAAGTTCTTTGCTGAGAGGCACGAAATCAGTTTTTGAGGTAGGTTTGATGGTAAGTTTTGTGTATGCATGTAGGCTATGAAACTGCTGTAGTTAGAGACAACCCAATAGGGGTATCGTTTGGATCATTCAAGCAATACCTAGTGGTTTAGAATTCAAGATTTTAATCTCAACGGAAAATACTGGGTACCCTAGCTTTGACTTACACGAGTTTTAGAAACTCCCAGTAAATACATACTCGAATTTCTGAACTCATGCATGTAAACAGTAAGCTAAATTCAATTTCACCGGGTTTAAACGAAATATTGACGAAATCATTAATGTCTATCAAATCAAGCTCGACAATAACTTCATTAGTTCTCTCATCTCTCGTCATCTCTTGACGGATAAGATACTTGGCTTCTTGAAGATTGAGAAATGTCCGAACCTTAATATGAACTTTGTTCCCCAAATGGTCAAGTTCAAGTGTCTATAAGGTAGGAAATCAATCAACTCTCACCCCATATGGAGAGCTTAGTCTGAAAACCTTCAAAAATATTATACATTCAACTTTTACCCGATCCCAAAATGCTTGATCACCGGCAATATTTTGTTTGTTAGCATCCCATCAAATCCCCTTCTTGTCCATCAACGATCCGAATACTCTACACAACCTGAGGTGCAGCAAAACAAGGTGTGAGTATTAGATCATACAAGTATGTACGTAAGTTTTTACCCTGTTAATAAAATCCGTCTTGTTCCTACGCACTCTTATTTGGTGCAACCGAGAACAAATATCGATGAATCTTTGGGTTTCAAAAATATGTACATTCTTGAATCTGTTTTTGTTTTTCGTTGGAGAAAGCAGATGAATAGATGATGAAGTAATTTATGTATGAAAATAGAATTTATACGTGAGTTTGATATTGTGGTTCGTTCGGGTTAAATGGAAGAAGAAAAAATGATATGTTTGACGTACTCAAGTTGCATCACATTTAAAAACTACTTTGCATCAAACCGTTGGAATTTCAACGGGGAATGGCTGCCAAATCCCTAGAATTGAAATATGATGTAAGAAAAGTCCCTTCTGAATAAGTTATGAAAATTAGGTCCCTATTTTTAGATTTTATCTAATTTATACCGCTTTTGCCCTTGAAAATGATGCTAAGTCGATTTTATGGAAGATGACAGTTCTGTAAAAAATAACAAATAAGGACCTAATTTACATGGGTTTATGAGCAGGGACCTTTTGTGCATGTGCTTTGAAAATAGGGACCTTTGGTCCAAAACCCCTTTAATAAATTCATTGAATTTAAAGATTGAATTACCTTCGCTTAGATATTTCAATAATTTGGACCATATGTAAAATATAATGCATTATGCTATTTTAGTGTAAAGCCTAAGTAAAATGATTAAATTTTAAATTAAAACTGAGAGGCTTAAAGATATAATTGTCATGATATTATTATTATGTAGGTACCGGGGCAATTCTAATTGGTAAAAGACCAAATTAAAAAATGCAAACATTATAAATAAAGGGTTGTGATTCTCAAATTATACCGACTTTATCAACTTGAAAGAACAAATTAACCTAATTTTTCCTCTTATCAATAACCAACTACGTTCAGGTACGCTTCCGCTAAATTTATTTATCTTTTTTATAGTTTCTTCTCAATTAAATCATCATTGGTTACATATTTAAATCTAGGTTTCATAGTTGATCGTTACTAAAATATATTACCTATAAATAAATATTGCACAATCCACACTCTAAATTGCGGTGATAAAAATTGCAAAAAATTTGTATCCTTCATTGGTCTAAGTTTTAGCTAAGGTTTATGGGTAGAAACTGACCTCTTAAATTTGACATGTCTTTTGTGCGACAGACGTCAAGTATTAAACCCAAGCAATTTTTGGATGTTAGCATCTGTTCTAACATAAATTTTTTGTTTTTAAAAACTAACACTTGCGCAATTCGTATTTGTGCAAAACAAAATTTATTTTTGTATTAAGTTTGGATTCAAGTCCAAAGTTGAAATAAGTATTTTTTGGAGGCTTAATTTGAAAATTTGTCGTGTTCCTTTCGTGAGCTAAACAAAACACTGATATGTAAACCGATCCAAAAACGTTGCTTGTTACATTAATTTATGTATGGCAGATTCTGCCTCCAATGCTGATATGTTAAAGTATTTTTGGTCCATCTACTTCTTTTGGATTGGTTGCGCCAATGTTCTTTTCTTCATCAATGCATTCACATTGCTTCGCGATTGATTTGAAACTAATGAGATGACTAACGGCAGCTAACAACTAAAAATTTGTTTCTTCAGATTTTCAGTTATCACGTTGCATGTGCTGTTGCAACCAAACAGCTCACCAACCCTATATCGAACTGATACATAGATCATGTCAACATAACGTACAAACAAAATATCAATCTCCAATCATTGTATAACTTGCATCATTATTTTGCTACCGCGTTTGATAAAACTTTAACTTCCCAAGTCACTCGACGAATATTTTATCAAACTTCGTAGACAAAATGTTACACAAAATGACAAAAATGCTACATGGATCATGCAATATACCCTCTTATGTTACAATTTCAAAGTTGTTACTTTTTACTAGAGTGCATTTTTGCGATGTATACTATCACTATGAGAACAAATTAAATACATGAACCAACTACTCCTGTGGCATTCAATGTAATATGGATGCCCATTATTCTGTCATATGTTTATCATTTTTCGCGTATAGTTATGATTTAACTTAATAATTTAGTTCAGAATCTTCAGATACAACATTAAGCTTCCGCTCTTCGTCTTCAATTGTATCAGTTGCTCTACTTCCTTTTGTTTCTGGTAAACAAACAACAAATAATCCACAAACTCCAATCACAATCCCAAATACCCCAAAGGACCAAACGGTCTTTTTTCTTCCTTCTGCCACCACTATAGGCGCAATAACAGCCCCTACCATAGTCGCTTGCCTCAACATAGACACCGCTGAGTTTTTAATGCAAGTTGGGAATAACTCAATGCTGTACGTCATTATCACACAAAACGCCACCGTCACAGTAACGTACGATATAATATTAATTGTTAACTGCACCTCATCACTTGTCAGAAAGACGCAGAGCATACAGCCAGCGCAACTTACAGTAGTCAGTAGTAGCATTCCAGCTCTCCTCTTCATTTTCGCAATGACGACGTAAGTGAGCAGAGTTGAAGGAATTTCAGAAAGGGCATTGTACATCATGCTTATGTACAGATTTGAGCCCAGGTTGCCTAAGTTTAAGGGTAGACCATAATAGGCCATCCCAACTCCAAATCCTGAGACCATCACTGCTGATATCCGCCTGAAAGCCCACTTCTTTTCCCATAACACCTTCATGGTGGAGTAGGCATTTACATTCCACTTCTCATCTTCTATAAACTCATGATTCATGAAGTTAAAGTCTACCTCGCTTTTGTTATATCTTGATAAAGATTTTAGGGTTTTTATAGCTTCATCTCTGTGCCCTTGCACTAGCAACCACCTCGGAGATTCATGCACACAAAAATAAAGGGTTATGCTGTAAAATATGAAAGGAGCAGAAGTCCAAAGGTACAAGTACCTCCATGAATATCCTCTGTTCAGATATGCAATGGCCGGCAAAGACAAAAACCCTAATGGAGAAAAGATGAAGCAGAATGTGGTAATCATTTCACGCTGCTGTTTACCAACTATCTCTGTGGCTAGAACTAGTGCAGTGGTGGGAACATTAGCTCGAGCTATGCCAGTTATGAATTTTAAAAATGAGTACATCCATACGTTTTTTGAGAGTGCAGTAAGAGCAGAAAAAGAGGACATGGATAGACATGATAGGAAGAGCATGTTCTTTCGGCCCAGCCATGAGTCTGAGAGTGTTGAAAGGAAAAGCCCACCGATGAAGCAGCCCGTGAAATAGGATGAAGCAGGCAGCCCAGAGATGATAGGAAGGCACTGAAGGTTCCATTCTGAAGTGATGGATATGTGTTTGGGTTGGTCCCAGGACCATGTACCTTCAGGTAAGGCACACGGGCTTGCAGCAGAGGTACATGAAGAATCTTCAGGGTTCGAGCAGTGCCATGTGGGGTTCGTGTTAGCGAATACGTTGAAGGTTTGCTGGACATCGAAGGCCAAAGCAAAGGAAATAAGGGTTGGTTGAAAGATTTGGTAGAATCCTATTGAACCGATACAACTTTCTATCAGATGATCTATGGATGAGGATTTTAATATCGGTTCTGCGGTACTTTCCATTTATGTTAATGATGATATTGTTGGTTTAGAGATGGCCTGGTATACATAGAAGAAGAGATTGTGACTTTATAACATAGATGAATGGTTCCAAAGTTTAGAACATTGACGACTGCATGCGTGTATATGTGTGCGCGTGCGTCCCAAATTATGCCAACAAATTGTGTAATATGTGTATGTATGTGTCTGTGGATACGGGGAAGATTTAATGACAATCATATTTTGAAACATACATTTAGCATCCTTTTTATATCTTGAGCTATACTATTTCAAATGCTACAAACTTCAACAAATACTAAAAATCATCTTAACAAATTTTGGACCCATTTGTGTGTGTGTGCGCCAAAATAGTCTTATGTTTTGTAGAGATGGTCATTTATATGTGGATTGAATATCAATCATAGTCTTATGTTTTCTAGAGATGGTCATTTATATGTGAATTGAATATCAACCAAATATTGTAGCATTTGGAATAATGTAACTTAAGGTATGATAGAGGTGTTTCAAAAAATGAGCGTCATCGAACCTTCATATATGTACATACATATATGTATGCATGTGTACACACACACATTAGCTACACCTTATCAACACCTCTATGATTTTTCGAACTAAACAATTTGAAATTGAAAGAAATTTTGGAGGTATGTTCTTATATGCCTTAAGATATCTCCATAAAATTTTGGTTAATTCGAATAACCTTAAACATACTCAAATAATATCCTAAATCGACGGTAAAATAAATATTTTAACAATTAATGTTAACTTAACATTTTTGAACATGGAAGAATTGTCAAAATGATCCATTTTTTATGGACATAATATTCATAGTGTAGACGGAATGTATTTGAATAGGTGTAAAATGAGGTGTAATGAAAGGGTGTTGTAGGGAATCCTCATTTAGTTGTGATTTGTGAAATATATCAAGGGTAGAAATAAAGATATTTCATTGAATTCTAAATTTAAAACGAATTTTTGGGTATATCATTAAGAGACTATAAGCGATATGGGGCAATACGATAGCATATTGTTTATACCAGATATGTAAAGATGCGGGTTGTATATACTTGGGCCACCCACAGCCCAATTATCTTTATTTTTGCATTTCAGTCTGTATAAATACTTTTACATTCTCACTTCAGTTTGTATCAATATCAAACTGAGAAAATCTCAATAAAACATCATTTTATCAATTCTTTTACATGGTATCAGAGCCAACAAAAATTGCTTAACATCAATTGTTTGATTCATTTCTCATCAGAAAAGTTTCATTATATGAGATTATAGTACAAAGTTAAACAACTGTGTACAGTTTTTTCAAAGAAATTCATCATCTGGATTCAGTGTCGTGCCAAGAAGAAGGTGATTCAGAATAATTTCATCATTAGTCATCTCCTCGGCTGCAACTGATTCATCAGAAAGATCAAGATTCAGATCATCTTACCCTCTGTGCCGTTCCACGAAGCAGGTGTCAGAGAAGTTTCATCATTCACCCTGACTCTGGCTGCACTTTTTGTTTCCTGTCAGGTTAATTCCTCTATTTTCCCACCTTCTCTAATCTTGCTCATCCTAATGGCCGAAGAAAACAGATAATGCTGCATTACCCAGTTCTGCTTCAAGAACCACTCAAAATCAGTCAAGTATCACTCAAGATCTTATCAAATCCATCATCAAGCTGCATAGTCAAGTCATCACCATCCAGTTAGATGAATCAAACTATCTGCTTTGGAAGTTTCAGATTGAAACAGCTATCAGGGGCTATGGATTGCAAGAATATGTTCTTGGCACATTAATCACGCCATCAAGATTCACTGCAGCCAATAAAGTGAAGTTAGTCAGCAATAAAGATTACATAACACATGAAAGACAAGATAGCATGATCAGTTCTTGGCGACTGTCATCTATAAGTGCAAATTTACTGCCACAATTAGTTGGATGCAAGATTACTCATGAAATTTGGCATATTATTGAGCAAATATTCAGTTCTCAATCTGCAGCAAGAATAATGCAATACAAGAGACAGTTACAAAACCTGAGAAAGGATAATGCAAGTATGAGAGACTATTTGTCAAAGGCAAAAACTATATGTGACCAACTGGTCTCTGCAGGACATAAAGTGACAGACACTGAACATATATTGTGCTTATTAAGTGGTCTGGATGAGGAATATGAGGCTGTAGCAGCCATAATATCATCTAATGAAAAACTGACATCTCTTCAGTATGTTCATTCAATGTTAATTGCTCATGAGCGAAGATTGGAACAAAAGAAAACAACAAACTGGGAGTATAATGCTAATTATGTCTCAGTTAACAGAAACAAGAATCAAGAAAGGAACCATGATACCAGAAATCAGTCAAGCAATTACAGAAAATCACAAACATGAATCGGGTATAAATGGTTATCCAATTATTAATCTCATCTCCCTACTTATTCACATTATTCTATTTAATTTATCCAATTAAATATCCCGAATAATGTTAATTAAAATTCAAGGACATTACACTCATTGCCTTTGAAAGGTACCTTTCGACTTTGTCGAAAACTCTTTGCTTATTCAAAATATTGCTGAAGCGTCCTTTTGGCCTCTTCGAAAGGTTTTGCTGGTGCTACTATTTTCTTGTCGAAAGCCTTATCTAATTGTTTACAGAAACCACTCTAATGCCTTCTGACCCTCATCAATGCTCATGCTCCTTTCATACTTGAGAATATTTTATGGATAACAATTGGCATCTTGGAAAAATTCCAAGATTCTAAATGTGTTCTTTGTGATATTCATGATGAAGATGATAACCAACCATTCTTTTGTTGTATGTCCTGCATAATCTAGACTTTACTAATGACTAAGCTAAAACAGTCAAGTGGTATGTCCTTGGATCTCGAAACTGAAGCTGATTTTATATCAAGAGCATTCAAGGCAAATGACCAAATCCAACAGTTAGCAAGTTTGTGAACAACAATAGGTTAACGATAGCATAACACATATGGCTAACCAAATCCGAAATTTTACACATAAAACCTTTAGAAAAAAGCAGAGGAACAAATAAAGCTTACTCCAAGAAAGAATCACGAAGCTAAGTGACTGAAAATAAATGTCAAAGACCAATTTCTATAATAAAAAATTAAGGTTTTGTAGGGCGGAATTCGGTAGAGATGAGAGTCGGTGAGGAGGAAAATGGGTCTGCGATTGAGGTGAAATGAGGCTTGTCTATAGAAGGACGCATGGTCGACAGAGGCATGCTTGTTGACGAAGGGAAATGAAGAATAAACAGAGTCGTTTAAGCTAGGGTTGAATGAGTCAGAGTCGTTTAGCTAAGTTTGATTGTTTCAAAGTTGAATAATTCCTCCTGGTTTGTAGGAGTTGATTTAGTTTTAGTTGAGTTCCTGTTTTGTAGTAGCAGTCTTTAAGGGTCTATTTAAGACAAATCTCTTAGATAATAAAGTGTGTGAAGGATTCAGATCATTCTCTCTTCTTTACATCGTTTTTCTGAATTCTTGACAGATAACAAGTGGTATCAGAGCAAGTTGAGAGCCTGGTACGGAAAAAAAACCAAAAGATGAGTGAAAAAGATATGTTGGTGATACCGAGGTTTGATGGGGATTACGAGCATTGGGCAATGCTCATGGAGAATCTACTGAGATCGAAGGAATGGTGGGATCTCATAGAGAAAGGGATCACGCGGCCATAAAGAAATGTGATCCTGACTGAACCACAAAGAACGGAGCTAGCCGAGTTAACCGTGAAGGATCAAAAAGTGAAGAACTACCTATTTGCCTCCATTGATAAGACGATCCTCAAGACGATATTGAAGAAAGATACGGCAAAGGATCTATGGGAATCGATGAAGAGAAAATACCAGAGAAACACACGAGTGCAGAGTGCACAGTTGCAGAGATTGAGGAGGAATTTTGAAGTGTTGGAGATGAAGATAGGAGAGACTATCACCGACTATTTCTCAAGAGTGATGGAAGTTACCAATGACATGCGTAACTTGGGAGAAGACATGCCGGACTCAAAGGTAGTTGAGAAAATTCTAAGAACCCTGGTTGAGAAGTTCACATACATTGTATGTGCCATAGAGGAGTCAAATGATATCAAGGAGCTGACAATTGATGGACTACAAAGCTCTCTAATGGTTCACGAGCAGAACCTGTGCAGACACACAAGGGAAGAACACGCGTTGAAGGTGGAAAGTCAGTGGAAACCCGAAGGAGGAAGAGGCCGTGGCAGTATGCGAAGTTTGTATGAAGGGGAAGCAGATCCGCGAGAACATTTCTAAGAAGAGTTTGTGGAGATCAACCCGTGGGCTGTAGCTTGTCCATAGTGACATATGCGGACCTATCACCCCTACATCAGAAAGCGGAAAAAGGTATATTATCAATTTTATTGATGATTTTAGTAGGAAATGTTGGACCTACTTTCTCTCAGAAAAATCAAATGCTCTTAGTATGTTTAAGGAGTTTCGAGCAGAGGCAGAAAGGGAACTGGGACAGAGCTTGGTGTGCTTGAGAACTGATCGAGGAGGAGAGTACAACTCCAAGGCCTTTGATGATTACTACAGAGAAAATGGAATAAAAAGGCAACCCACTGCAGCTTACACACCGCAGCAAAATGGGATTGTAGAGAGGAAAAACTGGAGTGTTATGAATATGACTAGATGCATGCTACTGGAAAAATCAGTGCCTCGAAAATTCTGGCCAGAAGCTGTTCAGTATGCAGTGTACGTGCTGAATTGGAGTCCGTCAACTGCCTTGGAAGACGTAACACCTCAAGAGAAATGGAGCAATCACAGACCAACGGTGGAACACCTCAGATACTTCGGGTGTATTGCATATGCCTTGGTCTCATATGAAAGAAGAATTAAACTCGATGAAAGGAGTACCAAATGTGTGATGTTTGGACTGAGTAAGGAGTCGAAAGCGTATCGCCTCTACAACCCTGAGACGAAGAAGATAGTGATAAGTAGAGATATGCATTTTGATGAAACCAGAGGATGGGATTGGGACGGAAACATTCAAGACAATAAATTGGTCTGGAATGATGCATAAACAGAAACTGAAGAAGAAAGAAAAGATGGTGAAAATCCTGGTAATTTACCAGAAGAAAACGAAGAACCAAACGATGATGGTGAAAATGTGGAGGAAGAAGTGGAGCGGCAAACAAGCTCAAATCAGACAGTTACACGATCGGGAAGGCAGAGACAAGCTCCGATTTGGATGAAAGATTATGTTGCAAGAAATGCAGGTTTTATTATCTCAGAAGATGGAGATGACATATTCGCGATGTTCATTGCATCTAAGGATCCTGAATGTTTTGAGGAAGCGGTATAAGAAGATGTCTGGAGAAAAGCCATGGAAGCAGAAATCTCATCTATAGAAAAGAACAACACTTGGAAACTCATGGATTTGCCAGAAGGAGCCAAAGTAATTGGAGTAAAATGGATATTTAAAACCAAGCTCAACGAAAGAGGAGAAATTGATAAATTCAAAGCGAGATTGTTGCAAAAGGATATCATCAGAAACAAGGTGTGGATTTCTATGAAGTTTTTGCTCCTGTAGCAAAATGGGACACCATCAGATCGATACTAGCGTTGGCGGTTGGAAAAACATGAAAGGTATACCAACTTGATGTTAAAAGTGCTTTCCTGCACGGAGAATTAGAAGAAGACGTCTACATCGAGCAGCCTAAAGGATTTGAAGTAAAAAGATGAAGCAGATAAAGTGTATAAGTTGAAGAAGGCGCTATATGGGTTGAAACAAGCACCGAGGGCATGGTATAGTCGAATTGAAGGATATTTCCTAAGGGAGGGGTTTGAAAAGTGTTACTGTGAACATACCCTATTTGTGAAGAAGAACGAGGATGTCTTGTTGGTCTATGTCGATGACCTGATTTACACCGGCAACTCAAACTCTATGCTTGTAGAATTCAAAAACTCAATGATGAAAGAATTTTCGATGACTGATTTGGGAAAGATGAAGTTTTTCTTAGGAGTTGAGGTTATTCAAGATGAACAAGGAATATTCATCAATCAACAAAAGTATGCAGAAGAAACGTTGAAGAAATATGGAATGGAGTGCTGCAATTGAGTAAAGAATCTGATAATTCCAGGTCACAAGCTATCAAAGGTGGGAGCAGGAGAAACAGTAGACTCAACAACGTTTAAACAGTTAGTTGGGAGCTTGAGGTATTTAACTTCCACAAGACCAGATTTAATTTTCTTTGTAAATCTGGTCAGCAGGTACATGGAGAACCCAACTGAGCAACACATGCTAGCCACCAAGAGAATTTTGAGGTATGTACAAGGCACAACTACATACGGAATTCGCTATAAGTCAGGAGGAAAACAAAAACTGGTTGGGTATGTTGATAGCAATTATGCAGGAGACGTGGATGATAGAAGTAGTACTTCTGGGTACGTGTTTATGCTAGGAGGAGGAGCAGTTTCATGGGCTTCAAAGAAGCAACCGATAGTGACACTATCCACCACTGAAGCTGAGTTCGTGGCTGCCGCATATGGAGCATGTCAAGCAATGTGGTTGAGGAATGAGCTGGAAGAGATTGGGTCCGGTCAAAGAGAAGGTACGGTTCTGTATTGTGACAATAGCTCTACTATCAAACTGGCAAAGAATCTAGTACTACATAGAAGAAGCAAACACATACATGTGAGATATCATTTTCTGCGTGAGCTGGTAAATGATGGGATTATACAACTTGATTATTGTTCAACACAAGATCAGTTGTCAGATATTATGACTAAGGCAGTCAAGCTCGAATTATTCGAAAAACTCAGAGGCAGAATGGGAATCTGCACCAAAGAAGAGTAAACTGAAAGGAGGCGTTTTCAGTTTAAGGGAGGGAATGAAGAATAAACAGAGTCGTTTAAGCTAAGGTTGAATGAGTCAGAGTCGTTTAGCTAAGTTTGATTGTTTCAAAGTTGAATAATTCCTCCTGGTTTGTAGGAGTTGATTTAGTTTTAGTTGAGTTCCTATTTTGTAGTAGCAGTCTGTAAGGGTCTATTTAAGACCAATCTCTTTGAGAATAAAGTGTGTGAAGGATTCAGATCATTCTCTCTTCTTTACATCGTTTTTCTGAATTCTTGACAGATAGCAGGAAATTGGGTTTTAAGAGAGTGTTTAACACCCACTTAAACACTTACTAATGATATTTAAATATTTAATAAAATTAAATTATAAAAATTACTTCAAAACCCAGTCTTAAAAATTAAATAAAATTTAATCATAAATTTCATATTAGAAGTTGATGAGTTAAAATATTTAATTATATTTAAAATATGCATGTAAATCAATATTTTTGTGATCCCTTAATGTTCTAGGGAAGATAATGGTAATTAAATATATTTGACTATATCATACTTTTTTCTATTACAATTTGTTTCGTCATTCTTTTTTCTTTTCCTATTAAAATAGCAACAAAAGTAATAATTGTTGGATACTTTTTATTGAAGTAGTAATAAAGGTTTTTACCATGTTCTATGATATCTTCAGATTTGAGCTGCAAATTATTCTTTACTTTGTTAGCCTTAGTTAGGGTTAAACAATTTGCAAAAAAAAAAAAAAAAAATCTATGGACAATTTAAGTGAAACCATAGTCACAGCCAAATTGGTTGGATTCATATGTATTGACGAAGCATTAATTGAAAATAAAAGATTACCTATAGAGAAATTGGATGAAGAAATTTTGTTTTCATTGTTCGAAAAGAAAGGAGAGGTTGAGTTACGGTTATGAGAAAATTAAAAAAGAAAAAGAAAATGTGGGTGTGGGTGGGTGAAGTATGTGATTGGATGAGGGGATAAACATGTGAGAGAAGTGTCTAAGTGGGTGTGGATAATATCATCTTTTATGAAATTGCTTTAAAGTAATAAGCAACAAATAATTGCTTCTTAATTTTTTGCATATTAGCTACTTGACATGTTCAAAATTGAAACATGTTACTTCTAACTGTTTTGACAACTTTTAAGGATTTACCAAACATGCACTTAGTTGACACAAGAATTTTTTTTTTTAATTGGTGATCAGTAAAGAAAGGCTGATGTTTGGGCAATGTTATTTCTGCTTCCTAATACCATTGAAATTTAGGATATTTTGTTTAAAAGACAAATCTTGTACCAATACCAAATTTTAGTCCTAAGTCACCCATCTCATAATTTAGCCACAAGGATAGAATAAAGAAAACGTATCTTCCACTCTCTAAATCACGTTTCTCAAACATAAAGTAAGGTATCGGGGGCGCGGTTGGCAACTGTACTATTGTAGGACAAGTCAGGGCCATGTAAAGCCTAAAGAGGTGCTATCCTTCTTTCAGTTTGTTGTGTCAAAAGAGTGAAATTTCATATGTTGGAAATAGACAATTGTATTAAAGCAGTAATAGTATCAACTGTATATATAGCGACTTCCCACCTACTATTATTGTTTGGGGCTCACTCCCTCAGTTGCACAAAACCATAAATAAGTATTAACAAAAATTGGAAAAGCTGTGACGAACACATTATTTTCAAACCTTCATATGATTTTAAACAGAAAAATAACTCGTCCTTCACAATATGAGAACTAAAAACATCAATATACTATATGTGCAATGCTTATTACCATATGCATACTTAACTATTGCAGCAGCATACCACAGTTAGTTTATATGATATATGACTTGCATCAGCATAAAAATGATGAGAACAGCGAAAATGGAAAATGGCGAACAAACATAATTACAATTTCTATACTAACCACAATGAAGCTCGCAGTTACAGCTCATTGGTTTCCTTCTATTACAGTTTCTGTAATTGCAGAAATGTAAAACAGTACATTGAGAACCAACACAAAGGTGAGTTAAAAACAAGGAGGTTGTACACAGTCAATAGATTGACCACATACTCACTAGCATACCACAATCTTACTACTAAATATAATTGGTATATTGGAAACATTCCAAGATACTAAATGTGTTCTTTGTGATAATCATGATGAAAATAATAACCAACCATTCTTTTGTTGCATGTCGACGTGCATACATCTGGATTTTACTATGACTAAGCTAAAACAGTCAATTGGTATGTCCTGGATCTCAAAACTGAAGCTGATTTTATCTCACGAGCATTCAAGGCAAATGATCAAATCCAACAGTTAGCACGTTTGCGAATAACGATAGGTTAACAATAGCATAATAAATATAGCTAACCAAATCCGACTTTTACACATAAAATCTATAAAAAAAAGTAGAGGAACAAATAAAGCTTACTCCAAGAAAGAATCATGAAGCTAAGTGACTAAATGTATATAAATGTCAAGGACCAATTTCTGTAATAAATAATTAGGGATTTGTAAGGCGGAGTCTGGTGGAGATGAGGGTTGGTGAGGCGGAAAATGGGTCCCCGATTGAGGTGAGGTGAGGCTTGTACGCATGGTCGACAGAGGCAGGCTTGCCGATGAAGGTAAATTGGCTTTTAAGAGGGTGAATTCAACCAAAACAATTAAATCATAAAAATTACTTTAAAACTAGTCTTAAACATTTAGTAAAATTTGACCATAAAAAAATATATATTACAAGTTGATGAGTTAAGGCATTCAATTTTACTTAAAATACGCATGTAAATCAATATTTTTGTGACCTCCATATGCCTCGCTTGGGAGTTTTGTAGTACGGTTATGAGAGATTTGAAAGTACCGATTTTGACCATAAATTATCATAGCGAATTTGATTTGTTTGAAGTGTTGCTATAACTGGTCGGTACATGCTTGAGAGTTTAGCATACACCAGTTTTGAGAGTTTTCCACTAAAATAACATTACATATATATCTTTATATTTTTTTCTAGTTTTGTGAGATTAATTCTATAATATAATTAATGGGGGTATAATCGAAAAAAAATCTATAACGCTTTAAAATACCTTAATTTGATGGATTGAGAATTGTCATCAAAATTATACTGCATCGGTTTTCACAAGTTTTGTAACCAACAACAACCGATATGGAAAAAAAAACTTATAAGCAAAGATTATGATAACACTTGAAATACAGAGCCGCCCATAACCAGTCAAAACCGGTAAAAAATAAACTCTCAAACAGAGCCTTAATGTTCTAGGAAAATAATGATAATCAAATATAGTTAACTATATCACTTTTTATTATAAATTGGCTTCTTCATTCTTTTTTCTTTTCTTCATGATTGGATATTTTTTATTGAAGTAGTAATGAAGGTTTTTACTATGTCCTATAATATTAGTAAATTTGAGTTGCGGATTATTCTTTACTATGTTATCTTAGTCAGGGTTAAACAATTTGCAAAAAAAAAAAAATCTACCTGACAAACCATAGTTACAACCAAATTAGTTGAACTCATATGCATTGATGAAGCATTAGATGAAAATAAAAAATTACCTATAGAGAAACTGTACGAAGAAATTTTGATATTATTGTTTGAAAAGAGAGGAGAAATTGAGTTATGATTATGGGAAAATTAAAAAATATGAAAAAGTGTGTGTGGATGTGTGAGTGAAGTATCTGATTGTATGGGATGATAAATTAGTGAGAGAAATGTTTAAGTAGGTATAGATAATATCACCCTTTAAGAATGAGAAGATTTATAATTCGTTGAAACAAGTTACTTCTAAATAAATTTGACTATTTTTGAGGATTTGCCAAATATGCTCTTAGTTGAAACGAGAATTTTTTTATTATCATTGTGATAAGTAAAGAAAGGGTGATTTTAAAGGGCATTTTTATTTCTCCTTCCTAATACTATTAAAATTTGGATATTTTGTTTAAAAGACAAACTTGTACCAAAATTTAGTCCTAGATCACCGATCTCAGAATTTAGCCACGATGATAAAATAAAAAAACGTATCTTCCACTCTTTAAATCACGTTTCTCAAAATTGTCGGCCCTCATCTCCACCACCGCGCCAGTAGCCATGGCTCGGCCTACCGTCGTCACATTAGCCGCCGCCGCCACTCTTGTCGCTGCCCCAACCACCTTTTGCACCCTAAATTTCTATCCCTTACTTTATTGCTCATACTCAACTCCTAACCCTAGCAAACAAACAAATGTCTCTTCTCCCCACTTACCATGCTGTCTGCATCTTCCAGCACACCATGACATCATTTTCATATCTCATCTTGCTCATCAATCATCAGCTACAAAAGAAATAACACGTACAAATTGATGCTGTATAATATTAGTATATAAAAAAATATGTAAGAAGCAATAAAAGTACAAAATGCTATTATGTCGTAGTATTTAAACATAAAATAATACTACAAAGTGTAACGTCCCAAAAATTTAAGCTGAAAATTAATAAAAAATTAAATTAAATTAAATAAGGGTGAAAATAAATTTTTCACAAACGTCCGAATTTATCTATGGAACTTGCACCATTGCTTTTTAAGCGATTTTCTAGATAATTTTCAGGTATAATATTTTGAAATCGGAGTTAGTATTGAGAAGTTACGGACGTTTTAAAATTTGAAAACAAAATAAATTTAAAATATAAAACTTTCCTAATAAAAATGATCGATGCGATCGACCCCTAGGGTCCACCGGTCGACCAATTGCGATCGACTGGTCCCTTTAAGCGGACGACTGGTTAACATTGAAAGTTGTGGATTTTAAGCGACGAATGGATGAGCTTGATGGAACAGAACATTTTACTTGCTTGCGAAGTAAATGGTAATCGTTCTAGATGAAAGCGAATATTCTCTAGGATTAATTTAATGCTCCGTATTAACCTAAAACACTTCTAAATACACACCTAACCTAAACCTAATTCATTAGAAAATTGTCGGTATAGTGGTACTCTGCCAAAATCTCTTCTCCTCCACTTATAAATTTCTCCAAAAACAAATTAAAAACAAAGTAAAGAGAATACAAGTAGATCGGATCAAGGAGGGGGCAAGCTATCGAGTGTCGATTTTCGAATGACGAATAGGGTTAGAGCTTGGATCTAAAGTAAGTGGGAACATTTTTAATAAGTTGATTTATTTATAGTTAATTTTAATCCACACAATATGATCTAGGATGTTAGTAATTAAATTGTAAACCAGATTATTTAAATTCGAAATTTGAATTATAAATTAAAGTTAGTATAAATTGGTTGATATAAGCTTATTCCAAGTTAAACCCCTTTCGTAATTGAATAGAAACCCTTAAAATTGGTTAATCCTTTATTGAACTAGTTTATTGTAAAATTTGATAGATTTAGAAAGGAATTTGAAATTACAAAAATGGTTAATTATAATCGGTTTACTGTAAAGCTAGAGAACGAACGAAGTTAAACTATAATTAAAAATCAGAACGATTGAAACAGTAAGAACCCTAAAATTTACACTACGACCTATCGACTGTTCCCCCTAAGTGGTCGACCATAAGCGATCAACCGGTATGGTTTAGCAGTCGACTGGTAAACAGCCCGGATGCATAATCTGAACCTCGGCCTAAGGCCCGGATTTAAAATAAAAATATTAGTAGTATGTATAGTTATACTATATATATGTGTGGATTTTAGAAATAGTAGAGAAGCTAGTTCCCTATGAGACGACGCTAGAACGTTGCGGGGTTGGGTAAATGCTCTTTACCCAATGTGGGGTCGTTTATTCGACTGGAGCTGATTCTATCGCAAATGGCACCCACAGGAGGTTCTACAGTGGACCTGCAACGCTGACTAATGCTTGAAGTGTATGGGCCTGCAAAACGAAACTCCTTGTTATTCACGGATTCTGCCATGATGTAATACTTTATTGTTGATGGATCATGACACGTGCAATAAGAGGCATATACTATAATTCGGGAAGTGGACACGAATGTAGATGATGAGGCACTTCGACTAGTCGGCATTATATGCTCCCCCTTGATGCGTAGTTGGGATACATGTAGTCATAGTTGTGGGAAACTTATTCCGATATGGAAATTGTAGGGAAACTTATATGAGATAGTTACACATAGTCATAATGTGTGGTGTAGTCCCATACGAGAAAGTTACAGGATGATCCTATGTTGAGTAGCTCCAGTAACGGTGGTCGATCGTTAGTTATTATGGTTTGATCCTTGTAGGAGCCTGCACAGGTTGTTAGTATAGGTGTGTGTTAAATAAAATCCTTAAGTAAAGGATCCTAGAAGTACATGAACACTTGTAAGACACAATAGGTCGCACAAAGTAGAATTAAAGTCAACTTCACATGATCGCTACATGTTAAATATGTACTCATTCACCAGACTTTTTCTGACCTACCCTTTTACTTTCTTTTTCCTACCATAAGAGGATAAGGTAGTAGGTGATTGGTCGGATTTCAGTATGTGGAGAGGCGAGCTCATCACAGGAGTTACTTATCCTTTTATTTACTCTCCATGTGACTATCTATCTTATCAGTACTTAGTATTTCTTTCAAATTATGAGTGATATTTCTATGTACTCTGTATTTGACTACGTATTGTTTTTCTGAGACCATGTTTTGAGATATTTTATGAGATGGTTATTTTTTATATTTATATTTTGTTTCTTCCGTAGTGAGTTTGGGAAGTGTAGTATATCTTAGATTATATCTGTTTATTCTTAGTCTCTGCAATGTTATAAAAACCCGACAGCTCGTACTTCTTGGTACTGACGTGAGTTCGAAAGCCACTCTAGGCTTTGGATCGGTGTGTCGAGAGGTGCAGGTTTTCGCATTTGGTATCAAAGCCTAGGTTTAAAGAAAATTCTTTAGGACTAGGAACGTATTGAGAGAATGCGCTTGAAAAAGCTTTTGAGGAAAAAATGGTTTTTCAAAATGTTTTTCAAGGGAGTTTTCAAAATGGGTTTTCAAATTTTATATATATACACAAGTAAACACACACAAACAAATGTATATATATATAGTTTTCAAAAAAGTTTTCCAAAATTTTATATAAGCTTAATCTCTCTCTTATCCTTACTTGTGCTACCTGTGAAAAGTTGTTAGTAAATTCTTAAAAATAACAGAGAGACGAGTGATCTCATATGTTCACGCTCAGGCGATGTAGCCAAGATTCTAGGCATGAACGTCCCGATTTGGTTCCATCGATATCTATAGGCGAAGGGACAAGCCGAGCTTAATCCCAATAGAGGACCCACTGGGAGAGCGAAAGGTGTAGTCCCTGCCTACCAACATGCCCCCGACTTGGCTAAGTTATGTAAGGATTTCGCGAGCCTTGTAAGAAAGTCGTATATAGGGACTAAGTCATATGTAGATTCGAGGATATGGATTTGTACTTTTGAGATGATTTTTGGGTTGATGGATCTTGTTGATGAAGTGAGGAGGTAGCTAGCTACCAGGAAGTTACAAGGAAAGGCACTTAGTTGGTGGGAGGTAGTTAAGGTAGAGACCGACGGAGGAGAGGTCACTTGGGGGGAGTTTTATAGACGTTTTGGAATGAAGTTTCTTTCTAGAATAGAGGAAACATTACAGTCATAGAAGTTTATTCATTGAAGCAAGGAGACATGTTAGTAAAGGAGTATGGGAATCAATTTAACGAGTTGGTTAGGTTTAAGATGGAGTTGAATAATACCCCACACAAAAAGGCTTTGAAATCTGCTAAAGGGATAAACCAACCACTTCAAGGTTTAGCTCTAGGTCATATTCCCATGGGTGCTATATATGAAGGTTTAATGGAGATGGCATTTTCGAAAACCGTCGCCAAGGAAGAAGCGAAGGAAGAACCCAGAAGATCGGAGGAAAAACATAGCAGCAGAATCAGCACAAGGGAGGATTTAGACCTAAGGGAAAGATCAAGATGCAGGATATGCATTGTAGGAAGTATGGCAAGAAGAGTTATTTCACGAAGGAGTGCAAGACAAAGGGTTCGAAGGTCAAGTGTTACAATTGAAATCAATTTGGGCACATGAGGTGGGAGTATCCAGCATCTCAAAAGACCACTACCCAGGTGGTCCCGGCATATGTACTAGACGTAGTACCTAGCTCAAGTATGCCACCAATTGATGATAAGGGAAAGAAGATCATGATTGAAGGTGTGTTGACTTTATCTGGCTTATCAAGTCGCACTTTATTTGACACGAGTGTGAGAAATGCGGATTATGGATTTTAAGGCAGGAATAACACTAGAAGGGGATGAATAGTGTTTTGTGGATTTTCTTAATCTTTTTGAAACTTATGTAAATTTAATCACCAACAAATGCAATTCATAGACACAGATATATTCATAGAATCAGACATAGATGAAAATAATAAATAAAAGCAGTAAAGGAAAGAACACACTAGGATTTTATATTGGTTCGGAGTTACCCTACATCCAGTCCCGCACAAACGTACGGATTTCAAGGCCACGAGGTACACCCTCCTGTATTCGAGTCCGGGGAAAACTCTCTTGATTTACCAGGCCACAAGATCACCTAATCGATTTCCAGGGCAACAATCACACCCAATTGATTTCAAGGCACAACCACACCTTTTACTCAACAGTTTGATTTACAAATAATCATATAACTCTGAATAGCACTGAGATCTTATGGAGAGAGTGGCAGAGAATCAAACAAGAGATAATCAAGTTTGATTCACTTGGTATTTCAGCAGAGTATAGTTTGGGATTCTTTAGAATAAATGTGGAAGATGAAGAGGAGAGAAAATAAATGAAATCTGGTTAAAAATTCGTTTAGAACTACTAGTATTTATAGGTAATCAACAGCCATATCTATTCGTGAAAGGATATGACGAATAGACACTTCTTTTGAAAAATTGAATTTTGAATTTAACGGACACTATGTCGACATGGGGGGTTGAGGGATGTCGACATGCTCAAGGCAAAAATTGATGTTTTGATTTTCTTATTAAAATTGGTTTCTATAATTTGTCAAAACAATTTCTAAACTTTGTAAATATATTTGAATATAGTTTAAACATATAAAAGAGTTTAGAAAATAATTTTTAATATATATAATCTTAATCTATAAAGTGATTTAAAATCTGAGTATATATATATTTTAAAGCTAAATATTTAAAACAAGAGATGGTTTAAAAACAAGGACAATTTTGAAATCAAAATATTAAAAATGATAAAAATAGTTTTGAGGCTAAAATATTTCAATCAAGAGAGATGTCTTTTTGAAAAGAAAGTTTTGAAAACATTTAAAAAACAAGAGATATATTTTTGAAAAACATTTTTATAAAATTAGTGGATATCAAAATAGGACCACTATATGTTCCACTAGATATTGTCGTTGGTTCCATCCCACTAGAGTTCCATCCCTTTAACAGGCTCGAAGTGGATTCCATTCCACGAATAAATTTCGAATAAAGATGTAAGTGCTTTCAAGAAGTTTTAACATAATTCTAGACTAACTACATTATCTTGTACTGTTTGAAATCTTGAACTCTTGATAACTTGATTTCTTGATACTCATGAGTCTTCAATCTTGATATCTTCAATCTTTAAATTAATCGGTCTTGTATCTCTATACTGTACAGTCTTCATTCTTGGTTTCTGCATGTTTATATCATGCATATACATACATATATATATATATATATCTAAACTATAATATTAGTATTTATATTTTATAACAAGTCCTAAGGTTGTTGTCATCAAAACCATCCTTCTCAAGGACTAACAATCTCCCCCTTTTTGACGATGACAACCTATGTTTATAAAATATACTTCTCCTTCACAATAACTCCCCTTAAAACTAATAACTCCCCCTAAAACTAATAACCCCCCCTTAATCTAAGCCTAACTACTCTATTTTATATTTCTCCCCCTTTTTCATCAACAAACCAATCCTAAACTAATATAACTCCCCCTTAGTCTTATATTGGAGTACTTGTGACAAATTAAGATGGAGTATATATATATAATAACATGAGTTAATTAATGAAAACATAACCAATATGATAGTTTAAATCCAATAAACATATACTATGTTTCATATAATTTTATACATTCCATTCAAATCAAATCAATTCTAATCAAAGAAAATCAAATCATACAATTTAAACCAAATCAAGCAATTCAAATCAAATCAGACAATTCAAAAACAAGCAATTCAAACCATAAGGAGATCAAATAATTTTAGGAACTTCAACCCATCCTTCTTCTCCAAAGATAGGATCCTTTTTAATATCTTCCCAATCTTCATTATCTTGAATTAAAGTTCATTCAGGATTTGCATCGAGATCATCCAATGGAGGGCATCGAAATGCTTCTCTTGTTCTTTTATCATCTGCATTTAACTTAGTTCTAAGTGCCTTTGATTGCGGAGAATAAAAGTAAGTATATTCTTGAATGAATTGAGAGTTTCTTCAAGATTTTCACTTAGAGTTTGAGAAGAGGAAGCCATTTTTGATAAGTAGTTAAAAGATATAAATAGAGATAAGTAGAAATGAAGAGATTACAAATTTCTGGAAGAAACGGGTATTTAAATAGGCAGAAATTCGTTTAAAATGAATAGACATGAGTTAGTTATTTTAATTTCAAAATTAAAAAAAAAACCAAATCAGACAGTTATATGTCGACATAGTGGGTTGGTGTATGTCGACATGGGTATGTTAATCTATGTGTCTTCTTAGTTTTGTGAATAAGTATGTATATATAAACTTATATACTATACTCACATTTATTCCAGAGACACGATAAGGTAGAAAAACATAAGTTAATACATGAGATACTACATAACATGATAAAAGAGCAATACAAGTTCATACAAAATAAACTAGTACATCACATCCTAGTTTTTAGAATGTGCTAGAGGATGAGGAGGATGATGATAAGCCAAGTTTCTGACCAACTTTAGCAAAGAACCTGTTCATATTAGTGGTCATTTTATCCAATTTTTTACTAACGGATCTTTTGAGAATCCATTGATTTTCCACTATGATCTTTTGATTTTTGAGGAGTGTATTGTTGGAAGGATTGTTAGGATATTCAATACTTTCCAAAGAGGTATCTTCATTTTCTTCTTCAATTTCCATCTCCTCCCCTTCTTCTTCTTCTTCCTCATTTTCTTCCTCCATCTCTTCATGTGCCAACCTTTCATCCTTTTCGGCAAGAGATTCATATTGTTGAAATATGAAAGGAATTTTCATAAAAGAAATATTGGCATGATTAAACACTTTTCTTAAAATAAATTCTTCCCTTTTGTAATCAACACCAAAATAATTAAAAATCCGAGTGAGATAGATTCCATGATACAAAGTATTCTCACCCATTTCCAAATTTTTAGGACGAAGTTCATCCATAATCACTTACGCCCAATTAATGTCATAATGACCAAAAATGGCAAAAGGAGCTTTACAAACTTTTAAAGTCGGGTTATTGAAATTTCCCGATCTAGGAGTGATAGTATGTTGCAAAAGAAGATTAACAATACGTGCTTTCGGACGAAAGTTACGATTTTTAAATTCAAAGTTGTCATCTCCTTCGAAAATGTGATGAAATGTCTCACGATCATGTTCATCAATATTAAAAGAAGAAAGATCCATTCCCGAATTCTTGCAATTGAGAATGTTGCCCAAAGTTTCACAATTTAAAATAATTTTAGTGCCTTTAACACTACTCCAAATTTCATTTTCATTTCCTTCATGAAAACCGCGATTCAAATTTGCATAAAACATTTTAACAAGATTTGGATAACAAACAAAATCATTTTCAGAATTGTCAAAAAGACTAAGGATATGGTTCTCTTCAAGAAGAGTATTGATTTCATATGTAGAGAAATCGCTAAAGATAGCAAACTTTCCCGTATGAACTTTTCCGTAATTAGCATAGCTTATATAAGCCTTGATTGCTTCCGGATCATTATAGAGATACTCTTTGATGGTTTTAGACAGCCTCATTGTGGATGGAGTGCTTGAAGAAGCCATTTTTGAAGAGAGTAGAAAGTTTGAAAGAGTGAAAGAGAGTTTGAAGTTTAAAATGAAAATGAAAAGATATGATAAGATAAGGGAAATAAATAGATATTCAATAGTCATGTTCTCCGGTCAAGAGGTACCTTTCCAGAACATTGGAGTTGGTGAAAAGGTGGAGGGAAGTTCAAAGATTTGAATTCAAATTTGAATTTCAAATTTCCGACAAGGATGTCGACATCATGGGTAGGACCATGTCGACATGGGTCAGAGAATTCATGTGACTTATATTTTCCTATATACTTTAATCTCTATATATTTATATATTATTTTTAATGTCTATATATTTTATGGAGTAATATTTAATATAATAATATTACTTTAATAAAAAATATTATAATATTAAAAAATAAAAATAAACATAATAAAAAATTAAAATTCAAACAAAAACAATCAAACAATCAATCAATTTTAAGCAAAAAATTACAACCAATATATTGTAAACGTGTACCTTTTTCTAGACTCGTATCTCTGAGATCATCGGAATCATGAATAGCCGTAAAGCACATATTTGAAATTTCTATCTTCTGATCATCATCGCTTGAGGATGAGTCTGAGTCTGAATCGTCTAGTGTAGCGGTATACGCTCTCTTCCTTTTCTTTGTATAATCATTACTTGCAGGAAACTTTTGCTTATCACGGTGCGGACAGTCTCTTTTGGGATGACCTGGTTCGTCACAGTTGAAACATTTAACGTGCTTTGGTACTTCATTATGATTTCCAGAATTCCTATGATCATTCTTTTTGAAGTTGTTTATCTTTCTGTACTTTAGAAAATTCCGAAAATTCCTTGTCATGAAGGCTATTTCTTCATCATCATCACTTTCCGATTCTGATCCATCTATTAATGCATTGAACGCAATTGACTTTTTTTCGAATGCCTTGCTATCTCTTCTCTCTTGCATTTGTACTTCAAATGACATTAAATTTCCAATCAATTCTTCAATCTTTAAAGTACTGATATCATTTGCTTCTTCAATTGCAAGAGTTTTCTGATCCCATTCCGGAGTAAGAGAATTTAGTATTTTTCCGACTTGATCTTCTTCGGAAAAACTTTTTCCCAATGATATTAGAGAATGCACAATATCATGAAATCTACTATACATATCTGAAATGGACTCATTAGAATTCATTTTGAATAATTGAAACTGATTCGTGAGTATGGATATATTGGTCTGTTTGACTTTGCTTGTTCCTTCATGAGTAACTTGCAAAGTTTTCCAGATATCATATGCAGACTTACAAACAGATACTCTATTGAATTCATTCCTATCAAATGAACAAAATAAAATATTCATTGCTTTGGAATTATTTTGTGCAATAGTCTTTTGCTCAGCAGTCCAGTGTGCAAAATTAATTGTAGGTTCGGAATATTCAGTGTGTGTGATATTCCAAGTGTCTAATCCTATTGACTGTAAATATATTTTCATTCTACATGCCCAATATGTATAGTTACTGCCATTAAAAAGTGGTGGTCTGGCAGTAGACTGACCCTCTACAAATGAACTAGTGACAGTGTTAACAGAACCGGTGTTGGTAGCCATTTTTTAAAAACTTTTCAAAATACAGATTATGAAAACATCGAAAACCTCGCTTTGATATCAAATGTGAGAAATGCGGATTACGGATCTTAAGGCTGGAATAACACTAGAGGGGGGTGAATAGTGTTTTGTGGATTTTCTAAATCTTTTTGAAACTTATGTAAATTTAATCACCAACAAATGCAATTCACAAATATAGATATAATCACAGAATCAGACACAGATGCAAATAATAAATAAAAGCAGTAAAGGAAAGAACACGCCAGGATTTTATACTGGTTCAGAGTTACCCTACATCCAGTCCCGCACAAACGTACGGATTTCTGATCAAAAATAATCTCCCATATTACACCCTCGATTACAAGGCCACGAGGTACACCCTCCTGTATTCGAGTCCGGGGCAAACTCTCTTGATTTACCAGGCCACAAGATCACCTAATCGATTTCCGGGGCAACAATCACACCCAATTGATTTCAAGGCTCAACCGCACCTTTTACTCAACAGTTTGATTTACAAATAATCATATGACTCTGAATAGCACTGAGATCTTATGGAGAGAGTGATAGAGAATCAAACAAGAGATAATCAAGTTTGATTCACTTGGTATTTTGGCAGAGTATAGTTTGGGATTCTTTAGAATAAATGTGGAAGATGAAGAGGAGAGAAAATAAATGAAATCTGGTTAAAAATTCGTTTAGAACTACTGGTATTTATAGGAAATCAACAGCCATATCTATTCGTGAAAGGATATGACGAATATACACTTCTTTTGAAAATTTGTATTTTGAATTGAACGGATACCATGTCGACATGGGGGTTTGAGGGATGTTGACATGCTTAAGGCAAAAATTGATGTTTTGATTTTCTTATTAAAATTGGTTTCTATAATTTGTCAAAACAATTTCTAAACTTTGTAAATATATTTGAATATATTTTAAACATATAAAAGAGTTTAGAAAATAAATATTTTTAATATATATAATCTTAATCTATAAAGTGATTTAAAATCCGAGTATATAAATATTTTAAAGCTAAATATTTAAAACAAGAGATGGTTTAAAAACAAGGACAATTTTGAAATCAAAATATTAAAAATGATAAAAATAGTTTTGAGGCTAAAATATTTCAATCAAGAGAGATGTCTTTTTTAAAAGAAAGTTTTGAAAACATTTAAAAAACAAGAGATATATTTTTGAAAAACATTTTTATAAAATTAGTGGATATCGAAATAGGACCACTATATGTTCCACCAGATATTGTCGTGGGTTCCATCTCACTAGGGTTCCATCCCTTTAACTGGCTCGAAGTGGATTACATTCCACGAATAAATTTCGAATAAAGATGTAAGTACTTTCAAGAAGTTTTAACATAATTCTAGACTAACTACATTATCTTGTACTATTTGAAATCTTGAACTCTTGATAACTTGATTTCTTGATACTCATGAGTCTTCAATCTTGATATCTTCAATATTTAAATTCATCAGTCTTGTATCTCTATACTGTACAGTCTTCAAACTTACTCCTTTATAAACCAAAATTTCTTAACATGGCTATCATAGTGACATACGTGTTTCTTTGAAAATTAAAATTTTAAAACTTCCCAAAACAAAATTTCTAAAACAAATCCTTGGGAAAAGAATTCCTTCGAAAACTTTTTTTTTAAATCTAAGGCGTTTCCAAAATATATTTATAAAAATTCTCTCATAGGTTTAGACTAAGGAATTGATTAAATTTCTCCAAAAAATTAAAGTTCATCATCCACATATGATTGATGGACACTCCCTTCCAAAACTGGTTTTCAAACATTAGCAACAAATAGAAATCTATTTCTCACTTATTTGGAATGATAGTGTATCTCTGACTGCAAGTTGTTTGTGCCAAAATTGGTCACAAACCCCGAATGTTGTGAAAGCACCAGTGTATGAATATAAATCAACAATATTCACACACAAATCTCAAATCTAAGCAAACAGAGTATCCCAATTCAGAAATAATGAACATAAACACGAGATTTATAGTGGTTCGTCGATCTTGCCTACGTCCACTCTGAAGTTGATGATTTTATTGATGTTTACTTGATGATTACAATTTCTTCTGAGGTAGTACAACTGATTATATGATTACAATCTGAATCTAAGGAAGCAGTGGTGATTCTAAGTAAATCTGGCAGAGTATGAGTGCTCTTTAGCTCCTAGAATTATCCGACCTCTTTTCTGGATGACTAGGGGCTCTATTTATAGGTGTAGGAGGCTGATATTTCGCCTAAAATGAGGGGAGACCAGTTTTGGTACGTCAAGGGGCCCACATGGCCGAAATCTGGAGATCCGGGCCCACTTTGGGATCGATTCGACCCTTGGTTCGAATCGATCAAGAAATCATCCAATCGAGCTAAAATTTGGCGTGGACATTCTTCATCATGTGCTTAAGCTTCTGTGAAAATTTCATAGCATTTGGACTTGTAGATCTCGAGATATGATCGATTTAAGATTGCATACTCGGCTGAAACGTCTCTTCGAATCGATCCTTTTCGACTCGAGTACTTCGAATCGATTGCCTCGACTCGATTCAGTGTGTCTTCGCGATGACGTGGCGCGCCTTCTTCGTATCAACCTGAGTTGTGCTCCGAGTTATCTGGGTCAAAACCCCTCGTTTCAGGCGCTTCAACTTAGTCGATTCGAAGTGATGGGTTTGAGGGAATGCTCCTTCGAATCGATCGAATAGGCGCCCTTCGAATCGATTCGACTGGTGGATACAAAGCTATCTTGATGGAGTGGGTTCGAAGTAACTTATGGGATGGAGTCGAAGGGTATTGGTTGCATGGATTCGAAGTGGAGGAAAAACTTGAGGGGTTCGAAGTGTTGGATTCGAACGTAGCCTGTTTGGATGGATTCGAAGTAGGGAGAACTCGATGGTTTCGAACGACTAAGACCTCATCGATTCGAACTAGATCATATGAATTTGAGGTGGTGGATTCGAACATGCTGAGGCGATGGATACGAACTCCATGGATTCGAATAGTGGCTCTTCTATGGATTCGAACATCGTATCCTCCCTAACTTGCATTTATCATATCTCATTCATACGAACCCTGATTGACTCGAAATTTGGAACGCTGGTTCTCATGACTTTGTTTGATGTGTCTTATCAATTGTAGCCCGATCCGGACTTGGACAAAAATCATTGATATCCATGGTGAAACAGTGTATAACGAACTTTTACGACGAACTGTCTTTAGTTTTCCAGTCAACTTTTTGGTGTCACGGCCTTGCCAAAAGGCGGGATAACATTTGCCCCCCAAAACATGCCTTGCGATAGGAAGGTGTGTTTTGTAATGCCATATGCTGGATGTTCATATCCTGTTGATGCCCTGCAAAGAAATTGATAGTTTTATATGACCTCAGATGACGACCGTTCGCGATCAAGCCATTTGAGGTGGAATTCGACCGTTCGCGATCTAGCATTTCTATATGGCCCCAAATGACGACCGTTCGCGATCAAGCCATTTGAGGTGAGGGGTGCCGTTCGAGGCGAGTTGTGATCGTTCGCGATCGGGTGCCTTTCGTTGCGATTTGTGACCATTCGCGATCGGGTGACGTGGAAAGAGGAATGTGATCGTTCGCGATCGTGTGCCGTACGAGGCAAAAATGTGATCGTTCGCGATCGAATGTCATATTAGGTGAATTGTGACCGTTCGTGGTCGAGTGCCGTACGAGGCAGGGTGTGATCGTTCGTGATCGAATGTTATACTAGATGAAGTGTGACCGTTCGCGGTCGGGTGCCGTTCGAGGCAAACGGTGACCGTTCGAGGCCGTTTGCCGTTCGAGGCTAATGGTGACCGTTCGAGGTCGGGTGCCGTTCGAGGCTAATGGTGACCGTTCGAGGTCGGGTGCCGTTCGTGGCAAAGTGTGATCGTTCGCGATCGAATTGTGACCGTTCGCGGTCGGATGTCGTTCGAGGCGAATTGTGACCGTTCGTGGTCGGGTGCCGTTCGAGGCGAATTGAGTGTGCCCGGGGAGGGACTTAGTATCATCAATACCAGGTTTCACGTTCGGGTGAATCCCCGGATTGTTTCTTGCAACGGTTTATCGCCATCTCAGAGCATGCCTAGGGACTGTTCGTGATCCCGTACATGTGTAAGTGGCTTAGCCGTTATGAAATCACAAGTAGCATTTTTTCATTGAAAATAAGTCTTTAGCAGAAATGTTAAACAAAGTCAAGTTCAAATATTCAGATCAAGATGAAACAAAAGCAAAGCAAGGATGTCAAAGTGTAAACTCCCACAACGATAGGGTTAGTAGTCATTCACAACATGCCTATGGACCGTTCGTGATCTCGCACATGTGTAAATGACTTACCCGTGTTGGTGAGAGGTTTACAACTTGTCCATCGTTATTTCAACTAATTGATAATCATACGATGTCCTGGCTCGGGGGCACCCCTGGCTGATGTAGGCGGTGGTCGCTCTGGCTCCACCGCTGGAGCTCGCCTCCTCACATACTGAAGTAGCATACCGTTCCTGATGTGCCCTTCCACCTCATCCTTCAGATGTCTACAGTCGTTAGTGTTATGACCATTCAGTTCGTGGAATAAGCAGTATCTGTCTGATTTCCTCTCGTCAACAGTGGGATCCCTTCGTATTGGCCTACGGTAGGGAACTTGCTCTCGTGTATCTTGGTAGATTCGCTCCAAACTCTCATTCAGCTCTGAATAAGTGGTGAATCGTGGCTCTCTCCACAGTCGCTTTGACCTGTCACCATTGTCCTCAGCCTTTCGTTTTCCTTTATCCTTGCCTGAATCATTTTCGAGAGGCTTTTTGTCTTTTAAGTGCATAAACTTCTATTCCCTCTCCTTCTTCTCTTTCAGCATTAGTGTCTTCCAATCGTAAAAACTTTTCTGCCTCGTGATAGAATTCTCCTAGATCCATTGGCGGATCCTTAGTTAGTGAATTTTTGAATTCCGTGCCATCAGCTACTCCGGACACAGCTGCCATCATAACCATGGATGGATCTGGCCGATACACCGATGCTGCTGCCGCATTGAACCGCGTCAAGAAATTCCTCAAAGACTCCCCAGCTTTCTGCTTTAGCGTTGCCAAACTCATCACATTCTTGGGTCTCGAAATATGAACTCTGAATTGCCTCATAAATCTCTCAATCAAATCGGTCCATGTCCCAATGGAGCCGCTCTCTAGCTGTCTGAACCATAAAGCTGCTATGTCTGTCAAATACAATGGGAAGCACCGGGCCATGACTTCCTATGATGCCCCCAGCACTTCCATGTGCCTTATATACCTCGTTAGATGGACCGCAGGGTCCGTCCTCCCATCATACCCTTCTACTGTTGGCAGTTTGAATTCTGGTGGGTTCCTAGCCAACCTAATCGCAGGAGAAAAGGGACTCCTGTTCATATCTTCAAGATCTCTGTTTACCAATCCACCTCTCATGGCTCGCCTGACCATCTCTGCCAATCTATCATTGTCTCCAAGCTGTAGTCCTCGTTCACTACCTTCGATCTGCCCCCCGAGTCCGTGTGAGCTTTCAGGTGTTTGCCCCCCTGATTGAGCGTTCATCCCTCTATTGCTGTCAGGTTGCTCGGATGTCCTTGTCTCTCTTCCCGTGTTCGGATCAACATGTCCTAAGTGTGTGCCTCCCAGCTCCGGCGCTGCGTTGGATGGTCCTGCTTCGTTCTGGGCCCTGGTTGTTCTTTGATTTTGCGCTCCAAGTTGCCCAATCTGTTGAAGCAAATTCTGGATCATTTCCTCCTGTCTCTTCATCATTGTCTCCATCTCATCCCTGGTGATGAAGACTGACACTTGGTTTGCTCCCGAGGAAGCCTCTTGACTTCCTTCGTGCTGGCTTCTCTCAGCTCTTTGCCTTCTACTTGTTTGTCGGGTCATTGTCTTTCAAATCTCCAAGCTTTCAGATCTGAACTTCAAATTTTGTGTAGCGGGTGCGAGTTCAACTCTCAATGAAAGCACCAAAGTGTTTGTGCCAAAATTGGTCACAAACCCCGAATGTTGTGAAAGCACCAGTGTATGAATATAAATCAACAATATTCACACATAAATCTCAAATCTAAGCAAACAGAGTATCACAATTCAGAAATAATGAACATAAACACGAGATTTATAGTGGTTCGGCGATCTTGCCTACGTCCACTCTGAAGTTGATGATTTTATTGATGTTTACTTGATGATTACAATTTCTTCTGAGGTAGTACAACTGATTATATGATTACAATCTGAATCTAAGGAAGCAGTGGTGATTCTGAGTAAATCTGGCAGAGTATGAGTGCTCTTTAGCTCCTAGAATTATCCGACCTCTTTTCTGGATGACTATGGGCTCTATTTATAGGTGTAGGAGGCTGATATTTCGCCTAAAATGAGGGGAGACCAGTTCTGGTACGTCAGGGGGCCCACATGGCCGAAATCTGGAGATCCGGGCCCACTTTGGGATCGATTCGACCCTTGGTTCGAATCGATCAAGAAATCATCCAATCGAGCTGAAATTTGGCGTGGACATTCTTCATCATGTGCTTAAGCTTCTGTGAAAATTTCATAGCATTTGGACTTGTAGATCTCGAGATATGATCGATTTAAGATTGCATACTCGGCTGAAACGTCTCTTCGAATCGATCCTTTTCGACTCGAGTACTTCGAATTGATTGCCTCGACTCGATTCAGTGTGTCTTCGCGATGACGTGGCGCGCCTTCTTCGTATCGACCCGAGTTGTGCTCCGAGTTGTCTGGGTCAAAACCCCTCGTTTCAGGCGCTTCGACTTAGTCGATTCGAAGTGATGGGTTTGAGGGAATGCTCCTTCGAATCGATCGAATAGGCGCCCTTCGAATCGATTCGACTGGTGGATACAAAGCTATCTTGACGGAGTGGGTTCGAAGTAACTTATGGGATGGAGTCGAAGGGTATTGGTTGCATGGATTCGAAGTGGAGGAAAAACTTGAGGGGTTCGAAGTGTTGGATTCGAACGTAGCCTGTTTGGATGGATTCGAAGCAGGGAGAACTCGATGGTTTCGAACGACTAAGACCTCATCGATTCGAACTAGATCATATGAATTTGAGGTGGTGGATTCGAACATGCTGAGGCGATGGATACGAACTCCATGGATTCGAATAGTGGCTCTTCTATGGATTCGAACATCGTATCTTCCCTAACCTGCATTTATCATATCTCATTCATACGAACCCCGATTGACTCGAAATTTGGAACGCTGGTTCTCATGACTTTGTTTGATGTGTCTTATCAATTGTAGCCCGATCCAGACTTGGACAAAAATCATTGATATCCATGGTGAAACAGTGTATAACGAACTTTTACGATGAACTGTCTTTAGTTTTCCAGTCAACTTTTTGGTGTCACGGCCTTGCCAAAAGGCGGGATAACACAAGTCATCATCAAAATCCAAAAATCACAAGGAAGCTAGATCTTATCCATCAAGTCGAACATTCTCTAGTCTCCAGAATTCTGCCATATGTTGTACTCATGCTCTTCATCATTGATGTCTTACGTATCACCAACACTCCGTAGGGTACTTCGGAGTTGGCATGAAAATCTTAACTCTAAGATATTTCCAACCCATAGTTGCTTTGCCAATTCCTACGGAGTGGAACTACAACTACTTCTATAGTCGGGATTCTTAGAGTCTAGCATAAAAATATAATAATATTAGATAAGAAAGGATGATTATGTTCTATTAATTTATCCTAATTCCTTTGATCAACTAACCTAGGCTTTGATACCAAATGTAACAACTCGCACATTAATGAGCCCAAATTTCGACAAAATCGAAACCCAAGTTAATCAGATTACAGATCGTTGGATTTGATACCCACAAATAAGCAAGAGCATTATCAGAGATTTATAAAATCTAAACTCACAACAAAAACAATAATAAATATAAATACTAATTATGGCCTTGGAATTAATGGTATTCCTTAGGTATTAGATTGCCACATCGGTATCGAGCATGAGAGTAAAGAAGACTTCTCCAACAATCAATCACATCCAGCACTAATGACCTATTCCTCTAAATTTATCCTTTGGGTTATAATGAGGAGGGGTCAGAACAACAATCTGGCGATTGGAAAAACTATATAGTGTCCATAATATAAATTTATACCGATTGGTTTCTACTTAATTATTATGTCTACATTTTTAAGGTTAACCAAATTAACCAATCATTGCACAGGTTTATCTATCTACCCTTTTCCAAGGCATAAAATGATGAGGAGACCTATCAACACTTTAATACTTCCCAAATCCACCAGCCACTTAATACTTCAAAATATAAAGCGGGCTCCTACTATCTCAAGTCCATCAACTACTCAATATTCAAAAACAGAAATAGGTAGACTTTGTCCATTTAAGACCTCTGTCGAAGCAGACCCCACCTGTAACAACCCTAGATTTTGGCCTATATTTTAAATTTTGACTTTATTTTATTTTAAATTATTTTAAACTTGTTCTATTTCAAACATTTCATTTTAAATATAAATGTTGACTATTAAGTGATTTATAGTTCAAACTAGTATAAATTGGATATTTCATTGAAAAGTGAATTTCTATTGAAACTGGTCAAACTTTGACTTTTTAACTTTAAATTTAAATATTTCAAATTCTTAAATTTTATCTTTTATTATGAAAATAGATTTAATTCCATGGATACAGCTTTTCGTTTCGTTGGAAACGGAGTTAAATTGTGAAAGTTATGTATATTTCAATATTGTGTGTAAACTGATGTATTTAGCAATATTGTCTATTTTAAATTATATTTTATTTGTCATATTTTGTTCTAATATGTGTTAGTATTTTATTTTATGTATAATTTTGTCTTTTAAATAATTTAAAGTGATTTTAAAATTTTTCCAAAGCTTGTTGAATTTATTTTGTAATTTTAAAGCCTAATTTCTATTTTCTTTGCTATTTTCTTAATTTAACTATATATAATTAAAATTTATTTATTTATTTTATACATTCACTTTATTTTCTTTGTTTTACTTTATTAATATTCACTTTACATGTATTTAGATTAGAATAGATTTTTCCAAAGATTATTTGAATTTGTTTCAGTTTAAATAACCTAGTTTGTATATAGTGTTATTTTTCTTCATTTAATTTAATTAATATAAAATTTATTTATTTATTTTTCTTATTTACTTTATTTCTGAGTTTATTTATCTTTAATTTCAGCTATTTTCATATTTATAAAGATATACAAATATATAATGGAAATTTGAAAAGTTTATGTCTCTTTAGTTGCTTAAGGTCCTTTAATCTTCCGACCTTTCATTTTCTCAACCTCCACCTTAATGATTTTTTTTGCCGTGCTTTTCTTTTCTTTTCCAGCAACATCTTCCTCATTTTTCACGTGAATTCTCACCTCTAACTTGAGAAAAAATGTCGGCCTCTCCCTTGTTCAAAGATTTGGTAAAATTCCCTTTCTTTTCCATTGTTTTCTACTTGTTTTGTTGATTTTGCACTTGCTCTCTTCTCCTTTTAGGCTCGGCTCCTCTCAACTCCAGCACCTTGGCTTCCTCCACCACCACCTGAACCTATCACTACCTCCTCCAGCCCAACCCCAAGCCCAAGCCGTGGCCTCCCATGATGTTGATCCACACAAAAATGAGCAAACTTCACCTATATCTTCCTAGTCAAGCACCATACATCACCACCACCTCCAACTCCTCCTTGGCCGCCACCTACATCACCACCACCTGCCATAGTGGACCCTGACACCACTGCCACACCTGTACCTAACCCACTACAGACCTGACCATGACTTGCATTGCCTTAGCCGTGACCTTATGTGGCTTAGAAACCATGTAGTTTGCCTTTGTGTTGTAGTTCATGCTCACATATCTTTGCACCATCACCATACATGTTTGGCCAACCCTATGGAACCCAAAACCAGATCCAAACCCACCCCTTAGCCATCCATTTCAGATCTGGAGCTGAAGCATAGGTGGTAGGAAGCAAGTGCAAACACTTTGACTTTGTTTATGCATCCATTTCTAGCATTGTTTATTGAATTTTTGGGTTGAAATCTTATGTTGTTTGTAATTGTTTGGTTTGAATGTGACAAGGCAATTAGCTTTGGCTCTCCCACACTCAAATAATTATCGTGCTCTCGTGCCTCTGGAAATCTTTGTTGTGCGTTTGTGGTTGTCATCTCCAGCTTGAACAAGTGAGTAATTCTCACCAGACAATGTGTACTTATATAACTAGTAAACTGACACCATTTGAATCTGTAAAATTATATCATCATGTTGTAACTGTTATATTATGATCATATAATGTTTACCCCTGTTATTACATATGTTATATCATCTATTACTGTTATCTCATGCTATTCTGTTTATTTATATCAGTTTATCACACTGCAAGTTCCCTGTAGATTAGAATCACTATGGGTTGAAATGATACATACCCGAACGGACTTTAAAATAAGGAAAAATCGTTATGGGCTGAAATGATAGGCCTGAACGGTTTTTATTTATTTATTTATATTACTTGGGATTGCGGGTTTGAAATGATAAAACCCGGTTTTTCTTTGTAAACTGCGGATTGAAATGATACATATCCGTATCACTTGACCTAGGCTAGAAAATTATATACAGACCCGTGGTTTATATATTTTTCTGAAATTTTTAAAATACTTTTTTTTAATGTAAATATTATGGTATTTTGATTTAAATTTCATTAAAATGATTTCTATAAAGTATTTGTGATTTTCTACAAATTAAATAAGTGAATTAAGTAAATGGTGAAGTAGAATTTGAAATATAAGTTAATTTTGGAATTTATGATTTTGTTTATAAATGGAATTTTTGTAAAGTAAGAAAATATGACAAATTTGATTTAAAGATGAATTTAATGATTTTTATTAAGTAATAATAATGTTTTAAAGGTGTTAATGATTTTGTATAAATTAAAATATGGAATAAATGAACATTTAAGCCGAATTTGGAAATATAACTTAAATTGAATTTTGTGAAATTTGTTTAAAAGTGAAATTTTAATTAAGTAAAATAAATGGAAATAAGCTATATTTTTGGAAATTTAAACTTAGTTGTTAAGTTAATAATTTAATTAAAGAAATGAAAATTTAATTGTTATTAAATTTGATTTTTGTATGGAAATTTGACTTTATAAAATCTTAGAAATAAATGTATTTAAATGATTGTGTTAAATGTGAAATATATGATTTTATAAGTTAAAATGATTTATAGTAAAAGTTAATTATTTGTGGAATTGTAAATAAAACTCTGAATATGATTTAACAGCATTTTGAAATGTAATGTAAAGGATATTACAGCATTTTGTAAATGTTGTAGTGTTTTAAATGAACTAAAAGGTTAATTTGAAATAAAGGCTATTATAGCACTTTGTAAGTGCTATAGTGGTTAAACTTAACATGTAAGTTAATTGAAACTTAAAAGAAATCTATTACAACATTTAACGCTGTCTTTTGTTAATTAACTGTTTTAAACTATAACTTTACGTAGCATTTTATAAGTGCTACGGAAACTATATTTTGTTGTTTTAAATTAATTTTAATGAAAAATAATCTTTGGAAAATGATATAATTTTGGGAAATTAAATGTTAAATTTCTAAAGATAATGAAGAGATATTTAAGTGGAAGAATTTGATTTCTAATGTGAGTTTAAAATGGTATTTAAATTTAATAAAATGAATGGATTTAAATGGTATTTAAATGAATAAAAATGAATGGTGTTTTGAATAATATTTTGATATTGTGAAATGATACTTGATTTCTGACTTATTTAATTTATTTGATAAATGAATATTTGAAGTATATATTAATTGAGTTTATTTAAATGATATTGGATTTATGAAATGTGGGAGATTTAAAGTTTTGAAATATACTAAAGATTGAATATTGTATTTTGTGGATTTAATCTATATTGGGAATTGATAAGATTTGAAACGGTTTGTTGCTAAACTGTAATTGAATTGAAATTTGATGGTTTGAATTTAATAAGTTTGTAAATGTATAGAATTAAAAGATGATTTTAAATATATGATTTCGAAATGCTGTGATTTTCAAAGTATAATGATTTCAAATGTTTTGTTTCAAAAGAGTTATAACTTTGAAAGTATAGACTATTTGAAAGGTGAATATATGTTTGAAATGGAAATGATGTTGTTTTGAAATGAACATAGTTTAGAAATAAAATGGTTTTGGTTTCGAAGTATAACTATCAAAGGTATGATATTTTGATATATAAAAATGATTTGAAATAAAGTTTGAAAAGATATAATATTTTGATGTATTAAAATGATTTGAAAAGAAGTTTGTAAGGATACGATATTTTAGAATATTGAAATGATTTGGAAATGATAAATCTTTATTTTGATAAAGACATGATTTTGAAATGATATCTTATTTTGAAGTAAAGTATTGTTTTTAAAAGTTATAACCACGGGTTATAATAACGATTGGTTGGCAAAGAGACCGGGATCGGATATGGACATACTCTCTGTCGATACCGAAAACCACTTTGACAACCGTGTACGCGGTGGAGATTCCAGAATGAAGTAGGATGGTGGCGACGTTCTTAAGGTATGTTACGTGGACCCAACTCCCGTGAGTTGGCATAAGGTGGCTAAAACAGGAGCGATTGACGGACCAAGGAGGTAGCACCTCTTATCGGACACACTTCTTCGATACCATTCTATTACTTGTGATTGATTTGGTGGCCACCCTTGATTGGGAGTGTTGTTCGAGGTGGGCGGTAGTGGCTGCTATGCGTCACCACTAGTCCGGATGCGTAATTGGTATATCTACCCTGGCATTGCCTAGTTGTGCCATGTCACCTACCATATCGAGCTTTACTACGATTATGATTTTAAGATCCGACCGCGTTAAGGTTCTCCATCCCCTTAACGCTATTTTCTATATGATTATACTTTACTGATTAGACATTATTATAATAGCGAATATTACTACATAGTAGATAGTTTAACGGATCCTTAAAGAATGGGCGGTCCCAAGCATTCTTTAAGTTACTTGTACCTTATTACAGTTCACTTGAGTTGGTTTATATTATATAAGTATATATTGTCCTGACTCGAGTGTTTGTGTTTTGCTTTACGCTCGGGTCAGCCTGAGTATTCACAGATTTGGATTTCCACCTTCTGGAGATTTGAATCGCTGGAGATTATCTGCTAGTCTTGTTCTATCGACTTCAGTTATGTTGCTCTGTTCAGCTTGTACTTGGTTATCTTATTTATACTTCCGTTGTACTCTATTTCTTCTATTGTATCTTATGTACTCTGATATATTTATATAGTAGCTTCATGAACTACTATTTCTTTTACTTCCGCTGCATTATTTTACTCTGTGTCTGTGATCTGTGATTATATTTATTTACTGTATATTCTGAGATTTGCCAAATTTTAATTACAACGCGGTATTTTGAGCAATTCAACTCCGGCATGAGTGTCTACCTATACACTTATAATGGATGCGAATGGTTGAAAATATCGGGTCGTTACAGTTGGTATCAGAGCTTTGGCTTTGAGGCAAAACTCAGCATATATAGTAGATTTATTTACAGAATCACTTTCGTTCGAGTTTGAATCTTTTCCTCTTGATTCGAATTTCCTTTTAATTTTTGGAACGTTCCCTGCGGTTCCAAAATTCATTCTTGTCCCTCACTATTCATCTTCTTTTGATTCTGGAGTATCCCATAACTCTGCTTCGAATGAGCTTTATAGTGAATTGGTGGTCTCGCCAATATTCTAATGACTTGTAAAAGGGGGGAAACTCCTTTACAAATTTGCATCGACTCACCAGAGATTTATATTTATCCTTGGTTTAGATGCTAATATCTTTTGTTATTCCAAACTCTATCTCTTGAGATCGGATGTAGATTTACCCCAGGAAAATCCACATTTGCTCTTATTCATTAAGTCACGTTTGACCCGGTTAAGGTTGCCCGCGATTTATCTAAGCTTATCCATCTTCATATTTTGTTAATTAATCATCTTGTCTTTGTTTCTAAACTATCTCCAACATTTTGAATTGTACTTTTAAATCTATATTTTATTATATATTGTGTTGTTTGAGTTGTTGATGTCGATTTGGGTTTTCGATCGATTCGTCTGATCAACGCTATCGATAGGATTTCTAAAACACTTTGACAGAACAAACCGATACAATATTATTTTAAAATTTGGTTAATTAAATAAATTTTAATATATAAGTAAATTTATGGAACTTAATAAATTGGTTTAAATTGATTATTTAAAATGATAACACTTGATTTATCATTTATTGTTCTACAAAGGAATTTATAAATAGTTGTTTATAAATTTATTTGGGAACTGAAATGAATTTAAAACAAGAAATTTAAAGAGTTTAATTTCCGATGGATTTCAAACCTTGTGTTTAAAATTTTTAAAAGGATATTATTTAAAGTATTTTTGAAAAAAAAAATTTTTTGTCTCTAAAGTATTTTAAAGTTTAAAAATTAAGTGCTCTTCTCTTTGTCGCTGGAAAATAATTTCGGTGATGACTGCAGCATCATCGACGTTCATTTTCGAGTTTTGAAGTGAAGAAACCATTCTGTAGTCTTGCTACAGCTTTGTTTTGGGAAACTTGATTGATATAAATTTCTAAAATATGATTGATTTATAAAATATATAGATATATGATTTAAATTTGATTTGACAAATTATGTACATACATTTATCTATCTCTAAATGGTTTGAAAGGAATCAGAGATTTTATTCTTAAATTCTATCTTAAATAATAACTTCAAGTATAAAATGAAAATCAAAATTTTTGAATAGATGATTCAAGCTTGAAATGATTGAATTAGGATGTTTATAGTGTATATTAATTTTATAAAGTTTTATTTGAATAATTCTCAATTGCATTCCAATATAACTTACCTTAATTTTTAGAAGTTAACAATGTAATTGGGTAATATACAATATAAAAAGATTTTTATAAATAAAATTTGAGTGGTTATAATAAATATTATACACTTAAATTTTAGTTATAAAAAGATTAACACAGGTAAATAGACTAAAAGGTTAATTGAATAATTTACAATACAAATGATGTTAAGGGAATTAGGAATAAATTAAAACAGTTATAATAAGTGTAAGCATATTTAACATATGTGATAAAATATTTGAGAGGGATAAATTTAATTATAATTAGGAATAAAGAAGAATTAAATTTATTGAATGTTATACACTTAATTTTAATCAAATCATGATTTTAGAGATTGTTTGTTTAAGAAAATTTGATGATAAGATAATGAAATTAGTGATAGTTAAGATTTATTTAACTTGTGTAAAATTAATTATCAGTTAAGCTGAAACCATGGAAATTTCAAACCTATTATCTTATTTTGTTTTTTCAAACTTATTACCTAATTTTGTTTTTCAAACTGTCTGTTAGTTGTCCTTATTTTTCCTTATCTTGCTACAGACTGGTATAGGCATCTATCTATAATCTTTTTTCTTAGAAATCTTTCTATAATCTTTATAATCTTTGGTACTCATTTTAAATCTGAGCACTGCTTTCCACACACAGACTGTCGGTCAAGCGGAAAGAGTGAATCAGATTCTAGAGGATCTTTTCGTACTTGTGTTCCTGATTCTGGAGAATCTTGGGAAGACCATCTCCACCTTGTTAAACTTACCTATAACCACAGTTATCAGGTATAATTTCAATCTTTTGTCATCTTGTCTTAATCTCATTTCAATTTTATCTTTCCTGTGTTTTCCCGTACTTCATTCCTTTTCGGGGACGAAAAGTTTTGAGTGGGGGAGAGTGTAACAACCCTAGATTTTGGCCTATATTTTAAATTTTGACTTTATTTTATTTTAAATTATTTTAAACTTGTTCTATTTCAAACATTTCATTTTAAATATAAATGTTGACTATTAAGTGATTTATAGTTCAAACTAGTATAAATTGGATATTTCATTGAAAAGTGAATTTCTATTGAAACTGGTCAAACTTTGACTTTTGAACTTTAAATTTAAATATTTCAAATTCTTAAATTTTATCTTTTATTATGAAAATAGATTTAATTCCATGGATACAGCTTTTCGTTTCGTTGGAAACGGAGTTAAATTGTGAAAGTTATGTATATTTCAATATTGTGTGTAAACTGATGTATTTAGCAATATTGTCTATTTTAAATTATATTTTATTTGTCATATTTTGTTCTAATATGTGTTAGTATTTTATTTTATGTATAATTTTGTCTTTTAAATAATTTAAAGTGATTTTAAAATTTTTCCAAAGCTTGTTGAATTTATTTTGTAATTTTAAAGCCTAATTTCTATTTTCTTTGCTATTTTCTTAATTTAACTATATATAATTAAAATTTATTTATTTATTTTATACATTCACTTTATTTTCTTTTTTTTACTTTATTAATATTCACTTTACATGTATTTAGATTAGAATAGATTTTTCCAAAGATTATTTGAATTTGTTTCAGTTTAAATAACCTAGTTTGTATATAGTGTTATTTTTCTTCATTTAATTTAATTAATATAAAATTTATTTATTTATTTTTCTTATTTACTTTATTTCTGAGTTTATTTATCTTTAATTTCAGCTATTTTCATATTTATAAAGATATACAAATATATAATGGAAATTTGAAAAGTTTATGTCTCTTTAGTTGCTTAAGGTCCTTTAATCTTCCGACCTTTCATTTTCTCAACCTCCACCTTAATGATTTTTTTTGCCGTGCTTTTCTTTTCTTTTCCAGCAACATCTTCCTCATTTTTCACGTGAATTCTCACCTCTAACTTGAGAAAAAATGTCGGCCTCTCCCTTGTTCAAAGATTTGGTAAAATTCCCTTTCTTTTCCATTGTTTTCTACTTGTTTTGTTGATTTTGCACTTGCTCTCTTCTCCTTTTAGGCTCGGCTCCTCTCAACTCCAGCACCTTGGCTTCCTCCACCACCACCTGAACCTATCACTACCTCCTCCAGCCCAACCCCAAGCCCAAGCCGTGGCCTCCCATGATGTTGATCCACACAAAAATGAGCAAACTTCACCTATATCTTCCTAGTCAAGCACCATACATCACCACCACCTCCAACTCCTCCTTGGCCGCCACCTACATCACCACCACCTGCCATAGTGGACCCTGACACCACTGCCACACCTGTACCTAACCCACTACAGACCTGACCATGACTTGCATTGCCTTAGCCGTGACCTTATGTGGCTTAGAAACCATATAGTTTGCCTTTGTGTTGTAGTTCATGCTCACATATCTTTGCACCATCACCATACATGTTTGGCCAACCCTATGGAACCCAAAACCAGATCCAAACCCACCCCTTAGCCATCCATTTCAGATCTGGAGCTGAAGCATAGGTGGTAGGAAGCAAGTGCAAACACTTTGACTTTGTTTATGCATCCATTTCTAGCATTGTTTATTGAATTTTTGGGTTGAAATCTTATGTTGTTTGTAATTGTTTGGTTTGAATGTGACAAGGCAATTAGCTTTGGCTCTCCCACACTCAAATAATTATCGTGCTCTCGTGCCTCTGGAAATCTTTGTTGTGCGTTTGTGGTTGTCATCTCCAGCTTGAACAAGTGAGTAATTCTCACCAGACAATGTGTACTTATATAACTAGTAAACTGACACCATTTGAATCTGTAAAATTATATCATCATGTTGTAACTGTTATATTATGATCATATAATGTTTACCCCTGTTATTACATATGTTATATCATCTATTACTGTTATCTCATGCTATTCTGTTTATTTATATCAGTTTATCACACTGCAAGTTCCCTATAGATTAGAATCACTATGGGTTGAAATGATACATACCCGAACGGACTTTAAAATAAGGAAAAATCGTTATGGGCTGAAATGATAGGCCTGAACGGTTTTTATTTATTTATTTATATTACTTGGGATTGCGGGTTTGAAATGATAAAACCCGGTTTTTCTTTGTAAACTGCGGATTGAAATGATACATATCCGTATCACTTGACCTAGGCTAGAAAATTATATACAGACCCATGGTTTATATATTTTTCTGAAATTTTTAAAATACTTTTTTTAATGTAAATATTATGGTATTTTGATTTAAATTTCATTAAAATGATTTCTATAAAGTATTTGTGATTTTCTACAAATTAAATAAGTGAATTAAGTAAATGGTGAAGTAGAATTTGAAATATAAGTTAATTTTGGAATTTATGATTTTGTTTATAAATGGAATTTTTGTAAAGTAAGAAAATATGACAAATTTGATTTAAAGATGAATTTAATGATTTTTATTAAGTAATAATAATGTTTTAAAGGCGTTAATGATTTTGTATAAATTAAAATATGGAATAAATGAACATTTAAGCTGAATTTGGAAATATAACTTAAATTGAATTTTGTGAAATTTGTTTAAAAGTGAAATTTTAATTAAGTAAAATAAATGGAAATAAGCTATATTTTTGGAAATTTAAACTTAGTTGTTAAGTTAATAATTTAATTAAAGAAATGAAAATTTAATTGTTATTAAATTTGATTTTTGTATGGAAATTTGACTTTATAAAATCTTAGAAATAAATGTATTTAAATGATTGTGTTAAATGTGAAATATATGATTTTATAAGTTAAAATGATTTATATTAAAAGTTAATTATTTGTGGAATTGTAAATAAAACTCTGAATATGATTTAACAGCATTTTGAAATGTAATGTAAAGGATATTACAGCATTTTGTAAATGTTGTAGTGTTTTAAATGAACTAAAAGGTTAATTTGAAATAAAGGCTATTATAGCACTTTGTAAGTGCTATAGTGGTTAAACTTAACATGTAAGTTAATTGAAACTTAAAAGAAATCTATTACAACATTTAACGCTGTCTTTTGTTAATTAACTGTTTTAAACTATAACTTTACGTAGCATTTTATAAGTGCTACGGAAACTATATTTTGTTGTTTTAAATTAATTTTAATGAAAAATAATCTCTGGAAAATGATATAATTTTGGGAAATTAAATGTTAAATTTCTAAAGATAATGAACAGATATTTAAGTGGAAGAATTTGATTTCTAATGTGAGTTTAAAATGGTATTTAATTTTAATAAAATGAATGGATTTAAATGGTATTTAAATGAATAAAAATGAATGGTGTTTTGAATAATATTTTGATATTGTGAAATGATACTTGATTTCTGACTTATTTAATTTATTTGATAAATGAATATTTGAAGTATATATTAATTGAGTTTATTTAAATGATATTGGATTTATGAAATGTGGGAGATTTAAAGTTTTGAAATATACTAAAGATTGAATATTGTATTTTGTGGATTTAATCTATATTGGGAATTGATAAGATTTGAAACGGTTTGTTGCTAAACTGTAATTGAATTGAAATTTGATGGTTTGAATTTAATAAGTTTGTAAATGTATAGAATTAAAAGATGATTTTAAATATATGATTTCGAAATGCTGTGATTTTCAAAGTATAATGATTTCAAATGTTTTGTTTCAAAAGAGTTATAACTTTGAAAGTATAGACTATTTGAAAGGTGAATATATGTTTGAAATGGAAATGATGTTGTTTTGAAATGAACATAGTTTAGAAATAAAATGATTTTGGTTTCGAAGTATAACTATCAAAGGTATGATATTTTGATATATAAAAATGATTTGAAATAAAGTTTGAAAAGATATAATATTTTGATGTATTAAAATGATTTGAAAAGAAGTTTGTAAGGATACGATATTTTAGAATATTGAAATGATTTGGAAATGATAAATCTTTATTTTGATAAAGACATGATTTTGAAATGATATCTTATTTTGAAGTAAAGTATTGTTTTTAAAAGTTATAACCACGGGTTATAATAACGATTGGTTGGCAAAGAGACCGGGATCGGATATGGACATACTCTCTGTCGATACCGAAAACCACTTTGACAACCGTGTACGCGGTGGAGATTCCAGAATGAAGTAGGATGGTGGCGACGTTCTTAAGGTATGTTACGTGGACCCAACTCCCATGAGTTGGCATAAGGTGGCTAAAACAGGAGCGATTGACGGACCAAGGAGGTAGCACCTCTTATCGGACACACTTCTTCGATACCATTCTATTACTTGTGATTGATTTGGTGGCCATCCTTGATTGGGAGTGTTGTTCGAGGTGGGCGGTAGTGGCTACTATGCGTCACCACTAGTCCGGATGCGTAATTGGTATATCTACCCTGGCATTGCCTAGTTGTGCCATGTCACCTACCATATCGAGCTTTACTACGATTATGATTTTAAGATCCGACCGCGTTAAGGTTCTCCATCCCCTTAATGCTATTTTCTATATGATTATACTTTACTGATTAGACATTATTATAATAGCGAATATTACTACATAGTAGATAGTTTAACGGATCCTTAAAGAATGGGCGGTCCCAAGCATTCTTTAAGTTACTTGTACCTTATTACAGTTCACTTGAGTTGGTTTATATTATATAAGTATATATTGTCCTGACTCGAGTGTTTGTGTTTTGCTTTACGCTCGGGTCAGCCTGAGTATTCACAGATTTGGATTTCCACCTTCTGGAGATTTGAATCGCTGGAGATTATCTGCTAGTCTTGTTCTATCGACTTCAGTTATGTTGCTCTGTTCAGCTTGTACTTGGTTATCTTATTTATACTTCCGTTGTACTCTATTTCTTCTATTGTATCTTATGTACTCTGATATATTTATATAGTAGCTTCATGAACTACTATTTCTTTTACTTCCGCTGCATTATTTTACTCTGTGTCTGTGATATGTGATTATATTTATTTACTGTATATTCTGAGATTTGCCAAATTTTAATTACAACGCGGTATTTTGAGCAATTCAACTCCGGCATGGGTGTCTACCTATACACTTATAATGGATGCGAATGGTTGAAAATATCGGGTCGTTACACCACCATTTAAGACTTATCTCTAAGGTGGACTCCTAGCATCGTCATTGTTGGTCTATTGGTCCTAGCTACAGAGACTTCTGACCACTATTTACGCTTTATAATATATAATAGTCATACTACTAATGCATCTATCATTATTAAAGTCTTAGCTATGTGAGAGACTATACATATGCTACTTAATACCTTATAAATAAGGACAAGGCATTCCCTTGACCATTTAACACTTATTTATATGTAGGTCTTTGCCATTTAATACCTAACCCTGAGGCGGACTCCTCACCAGTACTATCTAGCTGACATCGCTTGGATTCTCATTGGACTACTTAATACTTCTTTTATAGGAAAGGGGTGGACCTTATAATCTAACTTATGCTTAAGACCCCAATCCTGAAGGGAACCCTTCCTGAGATATCCACTATCGCTCTTAATTATTAATCTACAATCTCACCAGGTTACTTAATACTTTTTTTAGTACTGAGGCGGACCTTACTTTTAGGAACTGGAGATTGTGGTTTTGATGACAACAACCTTTGTAACTTATTTTATTATAACTTATATACTAACACTATTGTCTAGATATATATGAATGTTATTATGCAGGATATATATAAGGCAAGTACTGATTATTGAAGACTGTACAGTATAAAGATCAAGGATGAAGAAATCAAGTTTGAAGACTCATGAGTATCAAGATAAAGATTTCAAGATAAGTGTCTAGTTTATTGTAAAAACTTCATAATAGCACGGAAATCTTCATTCCATATTTCATTTGGGATGGAACCCATTTCTATCTTCTTAGTGGCTTACAAACCCACGACAAGTAGCTTACAAACCTACGACAAGTGGTTTACAAACCCACGAACATCCTGGTTTTGTACAAGTTCTAGAGTCCTGATGTGATGAGATATTCTGCAGGAAGAAGCTTGCAAAACTACTTCAAAATGGTTTTTCAAAACTACTTTTCAAAATGTTTTAGCCTTAAAATATTCTTTGTCTTTGTTTTTAAATAAACTCTTGTTTTAAACTTCGCTTGTTTTTAAAACTATCTTCTGATTTTTAAATATTCTTTTATAATATATATATATATTTGAGATTTAAAATCAAATTTATATATACATTCTAAAAATATTTTTTTTTCTACTCTTCTTTATTTTAAAACATAGAAAAATTAGTTTATTTTACTCCAGAATCATTTCATCTTGTTTTCCTTTCAATACCATTTTCAAAACAAATTTTACATTGTTTTTAACTAAGGGATGTCGATATCATGGGATACCCCATGTCGACATGGTGGCCGTTAAATTCAAAAGTTTCAATTTTCAAAAGAAGTGTCTTTTCGGTTAAATCTCTTCACGAATGGTTATGACCGTTACTGGTCTATAAATAGCCTTCACAAATGAATTTTTTAACCAACTATTTTCATATTTTCTTCACTCCTTCTCCACAAATCCATATTCTAAAATTTTCATATTTTTAAGTCGTGCCGAAATTCTGCCGAATTCTCAAATGAATCAAATTAGAATCTCATTCTTGTTTGATTCTCTTCTCTCTCTCGAAGATCAAAGTGCTATTCAGAGTTATAGGATCAATTTGTAATCAAAAGTTTATCGAGTCTCTCTATAAGGTGTGGTTGTGCCTGGAAATCAATTGGGTAATCTTGTGGCCTATAAATCAAGAGAGTTTGCCCCAGACTCGTGAGACAGGAGGGTACCTCAAGGCCTTTAGAAACTGAGGATTGTACTCTCGACTTTGGTATAATAAAAATCTATATGAGGTGTTCTTCCTTGGTATAGGACTGGATGTAGGGTAACTTCGAACCAGTATAAAGTCCGGTGTGTTCTTTCCTTTTACTGCTTTTTATTTACTTTTTACATCTGTGTTTGATTCTGTGATTGTTCCGTGATTAAGTTTTGCATTTGTTTGTGTCATAATTTTAATTTAGTCCATATAAGTCGTAGAATCCATTAAACACTATTCACCCCCCTCTAGTGTTAAATTAGCCTTAAGATCCTTATCTGCACTCCCTTTCAATTGGTATCAGAGCATAGGTTTTCATGGTTTTCATATCTGAAACTTGAAAAGTTGAAAATGGCATTTTTAGAAATTTTTGTTAATACTAGTTTGAATCTATGCATTTCATCAAAGTATCATAGGTTTGCATATAGTTTTTATGAAAAATCATGTTATCTACCGAATTGGTTTGTTATGCAGGAACAAACATGTTACATGGCTTTTGAAGAATCAACAACCAATGGACAAACTATGCAAATTGAGAAAGATAAATGGATACTTGATAGTGGCTGTTCAAGGCATATGACTGGAAATCTCGAGATACCCAATGACATTATATATCAAGATGTTGGATTGGTCAACTTTGGAGATAACTCAAAAGGATATGTCATTGGCATCGGTAATGTCGGTAATTCTAAAACTCCTCTTATTTCTGATATTTTGCTAGTTAGGAATTTAAAACATAATCTGCTTAGTATAAGTCAACTATGTGATAAAGGATTTAAAATTAAATTTGGAAAAGATAAGTGTCACATCGAAGATAATAAGTCAAATATTATCTTTGAAGGAATTAGGAAGAAAAACATTTACATCCTTAGTATGAAAGTTTCAAATGATAACTTATGTCTTTTGGCTAATACAAGTGACCCTTGGATTTGGCATAAAAGATTTGGTCATTTAAATTTCAAACTGTTATCTAGGTTATCAAAACTTGACTTAGTTAGAGGTCTTCCCAAGTTAAACTTTAAAGTAGATAGTATATGTGATGCTTGCCAATTAGGAAAACTTAAGAAAAGTTCATTTAAATTAAAAGATATGATTTCTACTTCTAAACCTCTAGAATTACTTCATTTAGATTTATTTGGTTCATCTCAAGTTCAATCAATTAATCACAATAAATATGTTTTTGTAATTGTAGATGATTATTCTAGATATACTTGGACAATTTTTCTTAAACTTAAAAGTGATGCTTTTGAATTATTTAAGAAGTTTGCTAAAAGAATTCAAAATCAATTTTCTTTAAAAATAAAAACTATTCGTAGTGATCACGGTGGTGAATTTGAAAATGAAAATTTTGAGAAGTTTTGTAATAAAAAAGGAATCACTCATAATTTCTCTTTTCCAAGAATTCCATAACAAAACAGAGTGGTAGAACGTAAGAATAGAACGATTCAAGAGTGTGCTAGAACAATACTTTCTGATAGTAACTTACCTAAAAAAATTTGGGCTGAAGTAGTCGCTACAGCTTGTTATATATTAAATAGGATTTTAATTAGACCATTAACTAATAAAACGCCATATGAATTACTTTACAATAAGAAACCCATAGTAGCTTATTTTAAAGTTTTTGGTAGTAAGTGTTTTATTCTTAATACAAAAGATAATTCAGATAAATTTGAACCTAAATCCGACAAAGGTATCTTTATCGGATATTCTAATATAAGTAAAGAATTTATAGTTTATAATTTAAGAACTAACACTATTGAAGAAACAATGCATGTATCTTTTGATGAAAATTTTAAAGATATTGTGCAAATAGAAGATGAAGAAGATTTTGTAACTTTAAATAATGAACCTAATGAAACTAATTGTGAAATCATTTAACCTAATAAAAGAATTAGACTATTAAAAGATCATCCTGTAGAAAATATACTAGGAAATATTGAATCTATAGTTAAAACAAGAAATCAACTAAATAGTATGAGTAATGTAGCTTTTATATCAACTATTGAACCTAAAAATCCAAAGGAAGCATCATCTGATGATTCATGGATTCTTGCTATGCAAGAAGAATTGAATCAGTTCACCAGAAATGATGTTTGGGAACTTGTTCCTAGACCTGAGGATAAAAGTATAATTAGAACAAAATGAGTTTATAAAAATAAAATGAATGTACTCGGTGAGGTCGTGAGAAATAAAGCTCGTTTAGTCGCACAAGGTTATTGTCAAGAAGAAGGAATTGATTATGACGAAACCTTTGCACCCGTAGCAAGACTAGAAGCTATCAGTATTCTACTTGCTTTCACAAATTACAATAATTTCAAGTTATATCAAATGGATGTTAAAAGTGCTTTTCTAAATGGTTTTGTAAAAGAAGATGTTTATGCTGAACAACTTCCACTTTTTAAAAATAATGAATTTCCAAATCATGTATATAAATTAAAGAAAGCTTTATATGGTCTGAAATAAGCTCCTAGAGCCTGGTATGAAAGACTAAGATCTTATTTTCTACAATCTGGTTTTGAAATTGGTAAAATAGATACAACTCTTTTTATTAAAAGAAACAAATATGATATTCAATTAGTACAAATATATGTAGATGATATAATATTTGGGTCAACTAATAACATAGTGAATAAAGAATTTTCAAATATAATGACTAAATAATTTGAAATGAGTCATATGGGAGAACTAAGCTTTTTCTTAGGATTTCAAATCAAACAATTAGATAAATGAATTTTCATTAGTCAAGAAAAATATGCTAAGGATTTAATTAATAAATTTGGATGGACCACTTCTAGTGGGAAACCAACTCCAATGACAACTAATGTAGCTTGAAGTAAAGAAGATAAATCAAAAGATGTTGTTGATCAAAAATTATATAGGGGAATGATTGGTTCGATGCTTTATATAACAACAAGTCGTCCTGACATCATGCGTAGTGTTTGTCTCTGTGCAAGATACCAATCTCAACCTAAAGAAACTCACTTAAAAGCTGTTAAAAGAATTTTAAGATATGTAAAACATACTTTAGATTATGGTTTATTTTACCCTAAAAATGATGTATTTGATTTAATTTCATATTGTGATGCTGATTACGCTGGTTGTAAATCAGACCGAAAAAGTACAAGTGGAACTTGTCACTTTCTAGGACATTCTCTTGTTTCCTGGTTTAGTAAGAAGCAAAACACTGTATCCTTGTCAACAACTGAAGCAGAATATATATCTGCTGCTTTGGCTTGTTCTCAAGTAATATATATGCAACAAACTTTAAAATATTTTGGATTAACTATAACCAAATCACCAATTTATTTTGATAATACTAGTGCAATAAACTTATCTAAAAATCCAACTCATCATGCTAGAACAAAACATATTGATATTAGACATCATTTTCTTAGAGATAATATAAGTAAAGAAGTCATAACTCTTGAATATATTAATACTGAAAAACAAATTGCTGATATATTAACCAAACCATTAAATGAACAAAACTTTACCAAATTTAGAAGAGAATTAGGTATATGTTCATTAAATGAAATATAAATTATAAATAATACAAGTATAGTTAATAATTAATATAAATAAAAATTTCTCAAAAATTGAACTGGGCATGTCGACATGATCCATCCCCCTATGTCGACATATAGGCCGAGATTTTCAAATTTAAATTTCCCTCTAAAAGTAGTTATTTGGTTATATATTTATATATTTCAACTTTTACTCCTTTCCTCTGTTCTATTCTCTGTAATAAACTTATAAAATAGTAAATTAATGGCTTCCTCTTCTAATAATGAACCTTCTTAACCCACTTCTCCTCATTCTGGCCCTTTTCAACGTTCCACACACGTACGAATCATCAAATTACAAGAGAAGATGAAAGATTTGCTTCAAATGATGATGGAAATTCAAGTGAGTCAACTGCGAATGGCTAGAGAACAAGATAGGCAAGGCAGAATTCTTAGGAATTTACAAAAACTCCGTATGGATAACCATGCCAATCCTATTGTCATCGAAGAATCGTCACAAGCCATGGATTCTGAAGAAGAAGAGCCTATGGAAGAACCACAAGAGGATCAAGAAGAAGAACATCCTCTGCCAAATCCGGATGTTCATATGGACGAAGACGATGGCGTGATTTGCATTGGAGAGGTCCTTTTTGACGCTAATGGGAACTTGGTTGAACAACGTGGAAACTTCTGTCTCCATTATCCAAATTGTTAGGTCCATAAATAACCAATAGTTAAGGGTCCTCGTTAAGTGTTTTTATTTTTTGTTTTTCTCTTTCTTGATTATAAATTGGTTTGTTAGTTTGTATATAAAGTGCTATCTTAATTAATGTTCTTTTAAAAACAATCTTTGGTGTATAAAATCTTGAATTCCATCTAACTTAGGATGTTATATTTCACTCATACATAGTTATTATTCTTATGCCATATGTTTGTTTATCTCATTTTCTATTAAGTTCAAGGTTTATAGGTTATTTTTTGTTGATGACAAAGGGGGAGAAGTTATATAAAATAGTTGGTTTGGAGTAAGGGGGAGTTGTTGGTGTAAAGGGGAGTTATGGTATGATCGAAGTGGTAAGTATATTTTATAAGGTTGTCATCATCAAAAAGGGGGAGATTGTTAGGAACTGGAGATAGTGGTTTTGATGACAACAACCTTTGTAACTTATTTTATTATAACTTATATACTAACACTATTGTCTAGATATATATGAATGTTATTATGCAGGATATATATAAGGCAGGTACTGATTATTGAAGACTGTATAATATAAAGATCAAGGATGAAGAAATCAAGTTTGAAGACTCATGAGTATCAAGATCAAGATTTCAAGATAAGTGTCTAGTTTATTGTTAAAACTTCATAATAGAACGGAAATCTTCATTCCATATTTCATTTGGGATAGAACCCATTTCTATCTTCTTAGTGGCTTACAAACCCACGACAAGTAGCTTACAAACCTACGACAAGTGGCTTACAAACCCACGAACATCCTGGTTTTGTACAAGTTCTTGAGTCCTGATGTGATGAGATATTCTGCAGGAAGAAGCTTGCAAAACTACTTCAAAATGGTTTTTCAAAATGGTTTTTCAAAACTACTTTCAAAATGTTTTAGCCTTAAAATATTCTTTTTCTTTGTTTTTAAATAAACTCTTGTTTTAAACTTCGTTTGTTTTTAAAACTATCTTTTGATTTTTAAATATTATTTTATAATATATATACACTTGAGATTTAAAATCAAATTTATATATACATTCTAAAAATATATTTTTCTACTCTTCTTTATTTTAAAACATAGGAAAATTAGTTTATTTTACTCCAGAATCATTTCATCTTGTTTTCCTTTCAATACCATTTTCAAATTTTTTTACATTGTTTTAACTAAGGGATGTCGACATCATGGGATACCCCATGTCGACATGGTGGCCATTAAATTCAAAAGTTTCAATTTTCAAAATAAGTCTCTATTCGTTTAAATCTCTTCACGAATGGTTATGGCCATTACTGGTCTATAAATAGCCTTCACAAACAAATTTTTTAACTAACTATTTTCATATTTTCTTCACTCCTTCTCCACAAATCCATATTCTAAAATTTTCATATTTTTAAGATCGTGTCGAAATTCTGCCGAATTCTCAAGTGAATCAAATTAGAATCTCATTCTTGTTTGAGTCTCTGCCCTCTCTCGAAGATCAAAGTGCTATTCAGAGTTATAGGATCAATTTGTAATCAAAAGTTTATCGAGTCTCTCTATAAGGTGTGGTTGTGCCTGGAAATCAATTGGATAATCTTGTGGCCCGTAAATCAAGAGAGTTTGCCCCGGACTCATGAGACAGGAGGGTACCTCAAGGCCTTTAGAAACTGAGGATTGTAATCTCCACTTTGGTATAATAAAAATCTGTATGAGGTGTTCTACCTTGGTAAAAGACTGGATGTAGGGTAACTCCGAACCAGTATAAAATCCGGTGTGTTCTTTCCTTTTACTGATTTTTATTTACTTTCTACATCTGTGTTTGATTCTGTGATTGTTCTGTGATTAAGTTCTGCATTTGCTTGTGTCATAATTTTAATTTAGTCCATATAAGTCGTAGAATCCATTAAACACTATTCACCCCCCTCTTGTGTTAAATTAGCCTTAAGATCCTTAATCCGCACTCCCTTTCACCTACATCCATCGAATACCTCAAACTTGAAGCGAACCCTACTGGAGATATCCCTCACCACTCTTAATCACTAATTTGGACCATTTAATATTTTTATTTAGGAAAGGGACGGGTCCTCAAATAAACACTTAGTACCTCTAACCCCAAAGTAGGTCCTATCTCTCATGTAGTCACGGTTCCTATGATTGGTGATGTCTCATATCAGTAGTATGTGCGCATGACTGCTGGTAGCCTCTAATTAAGTGATGGTAATCTTCCGTCTTGTGAGTCTACTGACCTCGCATCCTAATCACTAAGTCCAAATAACTATCTTAAACCTATACAAAATTTAGGTCATATATCTTAGGTCTTAGTATTATTCCTAGGTTGAATATTAGACTTAGTTTACTAATCTCCTTTTTATTTAAGACAATAAGATTTACCTTATGTACTTAATTGTGGATAAGTCCCCTTCTACTAATCCATAAATGTCAATTTTTCCATAATAATCCTAATGGACATTTCCTAAGACATTTATGTATAATTACTAATTTCCAATCAGTAACCATTTTATAACTATTCCATTTTTATCAATCCCATTAATCCATTCACACCTATTAATTGTAACTCCTAATTCATTCCTCATTTATTTGCCCATTAATTAGAGTTACTACATTCTATGCCATATTAATTAATTGTAATTCCCAATTCAATTCACATTTATTGCCCATTAATTAAGGTTACAACCTTTTATTAATTATTTGCAACTCCTAACTTTATTACCCATTAACAGGAATTACTATTCTTCCTAATTTCTCCTATTCACTTTCCCATTCTATCTAATAATAACATATCCTAAGCGAATGCTACACATAAATAGCATATAAATAGACGCTATTCTTATTTATTACGTAATAAATACGTATAAACTACCTATTCCTACCCAAAATATATTCTTCATAAATATTTAACTAGAATATTCTTTCCATATCTAATTTGCTGGAATTAGACTCCTTAGGAAGATTTTCTGTTATAATTTCAACAAATTAGTTTAAAACAAAAGATAACAAAAGGAAAGATTGACTCTATTTGAAATTATAAGGAATATTTTCTTTTTTTTTATAATAGAAAGTGTAGACTATGGAGAATAAATCCATACTTTACACGTCTCTTCTTTTTTATTTGCATATATTACTTGTTAAATCTAACATCATATTTTTCTATGAAAAGTGGGGAAATAAACCAATTTATAAAAATCAAATAGATGCTCTTCCCAAAAATTAAACTGTGGAAAATCTACAATTCAACATAGATAGGGCAATATTAAAAATCCTATCAATATTTTATACCCTATGTATAGATCTGGAATAAAACTACACATCACTCTGAATTAAAAATCTTTAGGACTGATTTCCAATTCAAGGTGTAACAATATTTCAAATTAGATATAAAACTAGAATATGTGGGCAATGGTTTTCTACACTATTTTGAGCCTACAACCCAAAGATTAGATAATTTTAGGTATAAAAGTCAAACGTAGGCAACGGAATAGATTCAAAATCATAAACTACATATATATATATATATATTTCTCACTCACCTTTAAAAAGTGATCCGAATCTCCAAATTTGAAGTAGAACATTTGATTCATCTCCAAATCCTTTTTAATTCAAGAAATATTAGAATTTTATGGGTATATACATATGTTAGAATTTTAGATCTGAGAAGAGATTTGAAATTGGAAGAGAAAATAGATACAAATATATAGATATATATAAATGATCTCAAATACACTTATTGTTGATTAATTCTCTTCCTTTTCTTCTAATTTCTTTTCCTCTCCAATTTGTATAAATATTTTATAATTTTTAAGCATAGTGTAAAAGGAAAATGGCAGAGCTTCGCTACTGCCTCCACAAAATATGAGAAGAAAATGAAAGTTAGGCCTAAATTTATAGGCGCTAAAATCAACCACATCCATCCGATTAAAATATATTTAATTTGGACCGTTGGGCTTAGGCAAACCCTAGCCGCCACACATGAAGTGGTCGACCACCCCCTTCTTAGAGTCGACCACCCCTAGTCGACCGCTTCAATAGGTGCGTTGAGCTGTGGGTCCTAGATAATTATATTAATTTTCTTATTTTATTTATTTTCGTTACAAATTCATTTATCGTCCATAACTTCTTCACTGGAGCTCCCATCGCAAAACTCCAAATATGAAAGTTACTTAAAATTTTGCTACGAACGCAATGGTGCAAGTTTCATGGTCAAATTCTATCATTTACAAAAATTCCATTTTTGGAGCCTAACTAAATAATTAATTAGATAACTGATGTCAAATTACAGGGTCTTACAACTACTTCTAAAAATTATAAAATACTGTATGTACATATATAATCGGAGAAGGGTAGAAAATAAGAGAAGAAGCGAATCAGTACTACACAAAAAGGTATATTTAAATCTATATTCTTCTTAACCTTAAATCTCTTCACATATCTATAATTCTAATAATATCTATATACCTTGTTATACATATTCTGTTAGAGTAGAATGGAAAAGGAGGAATGGATTAAGATTTGGGAGATTTGGAAAGTTTAAAAGTTGAGTGGGAAATTATATAATTTATTTAAAACATTGAAAGTTTTATCATTAGATTTTATTTACCTGTTATGCCTAAATAAGATCTGATGAGTTGTAGGCATAAAACAGACGTGTAGGAATATCACCTATGTGTTTAATAAAATAAGTAATTGGAATTGGAATAGTATGCACACCCTGATCTGAAAATTTGAAATCAGTCCCAAATATTTATTATTGGAGAATGTTTGTAAAGTTATAAAGTTAATTCCAGATGTATAATTAATAAGGTCGCAAATTATGTTGCCCTAGTTGACTTGGATTGTGAATTTCTATATTTTAATTTATTTAGAGTGGGGCATAATTTAATTATATCTATTTTCGTGTAATTTTCATAAATCATCGAATTCCAAAAATTTGTATAAATGTGCGTCATTTGAATAAACAAGGAACATACCAAAAAGGGAAAAGATGGGTAAAGTATGAATATTCTTCTCCATAGTTTGCACTCTCTATTTTAATAGAAGAAAAGAATAATTCCTTATAATTTCAAACGGAGCAAGTATCTCATTTTTGGGTAATTTATGGAATGTTATACTTATTCCATTTTGAAATGATAGCTCTGATAAATTAAAATGTGGAAAGGAATGTCATAGTCAGGAAGTAATAGTTATAAATAGGAATATATAGACACGTAAAACAACACAAATCAATTAAAAAAATATATATAGCGTAATTTACGACGATATTCGTATTAGTTATTAATAACATATTAAATTATTAAGACTCGGAGGTTGAAAAAGGAAGAAATAGTAATTCCAAAATTTATGGACATTAACTACAAATTTAATAGGCAATAAAATTATAATTAATAGAGAGTTAAAGGAATTTAATAGGGACTGACCAGATAAATTAATATCGCATTTATGGGGTAATAGAATAGGCCTAATAGGTAGATTTTTAAATGGGTAATTAAATGACATTAGAGATAGTCCAATTTTGACATTAATGACCAATTATTACGGAAAATTGACATTTATTAGACATAAGAGGAAAACCAAAGCCTAAGCGTATAAGATAGGAATAATTATGTAGCAAACAAGTCAGTATTAATACTATTAATTATATGTAGAATGTAATAAATTGTTTATAATAGGGAATTATATGGCTTTAATTTTACATTGAGAATGAGTGAGAATTAGTGGGTCTAGCCTAAAACTTTGGCTTTGGGTGATTGGTTTGATTTAGTGGGTCGAGATAGGAGGTCAGCAGAGTTACAAAATAGAAGTCAGTCCTTCAACTAGAGGCTACGAGCATTTGTGTCTACTTACTATTGATATATGGCACTCCATCCATAGGACTCGTGGGGAAGGGATATGCAATGCGGATAGGTAGAGGAAAAACATACCGAGGGTTCACCTTGGATTTGAATTATTAAATAGCCTAGTACTTTTAAGGAAATGGGGCTGCTTCATTTCCAATAAGAGGTATTAAGTAACAAAAATGTGCATTTTTCCTTGGCTTACTTAGGTTAGTCTAAATGTTATGTTAGCCGTGGAAGGTTGACGAGCTATGTCAGTATTTGTACCGGCATTTAGTACTACGTTTGGCATATAGGCTATGACCACCATCGATCCCGGGCTAGCAGTAGCAAAGACTTGGGTTATGCCGTGATGGATTTTGCTTCCTACTTGTGTAGATTCCATATGGGAGATGCACATGCCTTAAAGTAGATGTTTGGACAAAAAGTAGTTTATTGTTGTTAGGCTTGTTAACCCATAGATGAGTCTTTGAGATTCATTAGTAGTACAGAAATTAAATTATAAATTATAAAGCCATATATAAGGGCCATCGATCTCTATAGCTAGAACCGATTGACTAGCATTTACGTTGTGGAGGGCCCATTTCCAAGACTTGAGGTATTAAATGGTCATTGGGCCTGCCTCCTCTCTATTTAAGAAATATAATGTGACCGGGGTTTTAGGGTAGCAAAATATTTCGATATACATGTGTATAGGCATATATATATATAATGATACCATTAGGAAGGTTAGGCTAGGATTATCGTACGTGTACATAGGATTTAATTGGCAGCCGCAAATAATGGACATAATACTTAAATAGAATTAATCGGCATAGATTTATGCTATAGATAAAGTATGCAATTTTCTAATCACCAAAACGTTGTTCTGACCCCCTTCCTCATTACAACCACATAATAGATTTAGAGGGACATGCTACTAGTGCAAGATAGAAAAATAAATGGTGAAGTCTTTTATTCATGATCGACACTGACAAGGCGACTAAATATCCAAGGAATGATATTCCAAGCTAGTAGCCTTAGTCAGTACGTATGTTATATTATATTTTTCAATTCCACTATGAGTTATTATTGACCGCACTTGATATACTTGTGTCTACTATAGGTTACCAAAACCAACGATCCATGCCCTAATGGACTTGGATTTCGATTTAGTCGATCTGGGCCTATTAAGGTGCGGGCTGTTACATTTGCTACTAGAGCTTAGGTTAGTCGATCATAAGAATTAGGATACGCTGAGAGAACTTATTTATATTTTACCTATACTCACATATATATAAATTATACGTAAACTATATAAATTTTGACTATAAAAGAAATTATGATCATATTCCGGAAGAATGGATGGGGCAACCATGAGTTGGGCTAATAAATAGAGGTAAATTTATACTCCTACCCTAATTACCCCATGGGCAGAGGTAGTATCGAAAGGTATGGACCAAAAAGAGCATGAGCATGACATATAGAATAATCCCAGAGGCTGGATGATACTTAACTCCTTTGTTGGGCCAAAACTAACATATGATTATGGATTTTGATAATTGCCAATCGAAGATGTACATTTTATTCAGGCAGACGGGAGAAAAGAACCCATATGTTACAAGCATACATAAGTAAGGAATGATGAAAGTGGATCAAGTTGTAAAGAAGGAGTGGAGCAAGTTCTCGCAAGATGGTGTAGATAACCACAAGAAGATAACTAATTTTCATGAAGATTGAGTAGGGAAGAAGAGAAGTTCAAAAGAAAGGACAATTAAAGTCAATTTCTAAGTCCAACCCCATGTAAAAAAATTTGATAGAAGGTTTTTGAAAGTTTGTTTAAATGTTTTGAATGGATTTTTCAAAGGATTTATAAGAATGTTGTTTTGAAAAAGCAAGAAAATCTGAAAATTCATAATTTAAAAATTTATGGAGTCAAAAGTTTCTGACTTGAAGGTTTTTGGCAAAAAGTGTTTTTTTTTTCATTTTTGGTTTAAAATTGGTTGAGTCAAAAGTTTTCGAAATAAAGTTTTTTGGTAAAGAGATTTTTCATTTTTTGAAACAAATAGAAAATATACCATAGGTATGGCTCGATGATTTTTCCTATTTTTGCAAATTGGAAGTTCTTTTTTTTTTAAATTCTTTCTAAAGGGTGGATAAATGAAAATGGTATTTGATTGAAAGGGGGTAGATAATTAAAGGGTAAGAAAGCCTGATAATGATGATTTGGAGGAACATTCCTGTATAAGGAAACTATGGAGAATAATAGCTGAAATATATATATATATATAAAGATAAACCCAAATAGCTAAAGCAGTAGGCGAACGAACTGCAATGAGTCAATATTGGGAAATTTAGATATTAATACCATTAGGAATTTATATAAATTAGGATTATTAATCTAGCTAGAAATAATATAAGAGAAAAGCAATAGGAATAGGATAGGAAGAATGGATAAATTCCATAGATATGTAATAATTGAGCATATATTTTCGATAGACACTTAGATAGATGTTGTAATTGCTCGTATCTTTTAGAAGTCCCCCTCATATGCTATTAATATCTCCGTTAGAGGTGGAAGCAGAAATAACATAAGTAGTAAGAAATAGTAGGATAGAAGGTATGTTGTCTCTTCAAGTTTTCATTGTATAGAGTTATAAAAGATGTTCTCGAAGAAGAAAAAAATGGTTTGGTATGACAATTGGGTTTTCAAATGTGATAAATTTTTTAGGTTAACAAATCTCTTTTTAAAGAAGTAAGTCTTTGATGTAAAAGGTCTTTGAAAAGGAAATTTTTTCATAGCTCCTTTTTGGAAACCAAGCAATTTTTGAATTTGAAAATAAAAATCTCTCCAAATTTATATTTCTAAAGAAAAAGGTCACGGATTAGGTACTTCATTATTGTAAAGTTTTAGTTTTATAAAGAAAGGTGAAACCCAAACCAATTTTTGATATGGAGTAGATAGGGATGACTATCTAGGTAAGGCAAGAAAAAGGTTTCTGTGATGAATAAAATAGCTATGGATGCTTGTAGGATAGCAACAAGGAATCCCCAATAAATTTAAAGAATATTGATATCAATCTAGGAATATTTTATTGGAGATGTCTGGAAGCCATAAGAAGAATCCCCAAGGAAGTGTGGAGTGGTATTAATGTACAATTTTGTGAGTCGTAGGATATACTCGTATGAATGATCAAGGATAAAAAAGATAAATACCAAAGTTAAAGGATACTATCAAGAAACTTGGATTGAGATAATATAGTAGTATGATTGGAGAAGAGAGTAATAAGATGGTGCACAAACATAAAGGGTGTTGGTTGACTCAAAGTTAAAAAAAAAGAAAAGATAGGCGGTATATGTTATTCCACCAGGCCAATTTTCTGATGAGTTGTTGTGACGACATTCCTTTTCAACCCTAAAAAATAGACACTGATACATCTATGGTTTTAGGTGTCGGGCATCCGAGTGCTAGAAAGATAGATTGTTGGGGTGAAAAAAAAGAAAAGATAGAACATAATCTCCTATCGTGACGAGTAATATATAATATACAACATATCTTTACAAAAGGAAAGTTTTATATACATACAATAATCAGAGTAACCAACCTATCATCAGCCTGGACAGTTAGAACAGACTATCCTTACAATTGTTGATAAATACAAAACAAGAAATGCAGCGGAAAATAAAATACATGAATACATTTTGGGGGCATCTAGCTTGTCTCCTGAAGCTCTAATGATCCATAACCAAATCTGGAAATATATTCAGGTTTGACCCGAGTATTATAAGAAAATAACACCTAGATTTGTTTGGTAAACCAGCTTAAGAAACTTAAATCATATGGAATTTTATATTTGTACAACCCTTCAAATATAATGGTATCTTGTAAGACCACGCCGCACATAAACACGAAGGAGTTTTTACCTTACGATAACCAAACCATTTTTATTAGAAAATCTTAAGATATTATAATAATGCCTAGGGTTAAAAATAAATATAAAAAATAGATGAAATGCTTACATCTCATATTCCATCATATTTAGTATACAACTAAGTTCGTAAGGCAAGTATTGAAAAATGGATTTCATCAAAAACAAGGCTACGGGGGTACCACCTATCACAATAAACCTCTAGAGAAAATCTACCGAGGACCTCACATAGACCCACTGCAAATCAGGACCGGCCTACACCTCTACTACATAGTACCAAATATGGCATTACCCTATTGTCCCTAACAAAATGCTCCTTGGAGACCAGATACAAATCTGAAACTATAGATCTAGATACAAGTGATGACCGTACCCTAATGGCAGCGATCCATATAGCTCGAAAGCATATCCCCTGTTTTAGTCATTACCAGGTGTGAGGCTTGAGGCTATGTTTTACCTTTTTAGCAAATTACACTTGTAATGTTAACATTGCCCTCCAGGCAACAATGCAATGCCAGCATTCATCCATACAAGTTGTTCATGATATAAACAAACCAAAGGCATAACGTCTACTACATCCTTTTGGGAATCACCTTAATGATAAGTAGCAAGTAGCCCTTGCACTTTAAATAACTCCTTCTTAGATTCCTTCATCTCCAAGATGCCCCCAATTTGAATGCTTATGCCAGATCGAAGTGGTTTCCGGATAACTCATGCTTAGCTGATCCCAGTCTCTCCGAATCAACAATCGATAGTTTCAAAACTAGCCAAGATTTGATAGTCGGTTATTTAACTATCAAATAAGCAATCAATCAATCAGAGATTTAATTTCGCATGGGAACTAGCATGATTAATCACATAAGAAACCATCAATCCATTTTAGCTAATCCTTTTCATTAAAAAAAATCACTTTGCAAATACTGGTATTAAAATACCTTTACAAAAGATATACATACGAATTTTCACTCTTTTCAATCCTTGAAAAATTATTCATATACTTATTTCACCGGTATAAGTATATTCACAAATCGTCATACATTTCAATACTAAGAAAGCACATTCATATACTTATCTTAATGGTACAAGTTTATGCACAAAATCTTAAGAAAGATTTCATTTCCAAAAACATACTTAATTGGATTAAAATAAATGTCATTTAAAAATATTGATGACTATAAACCCAAAACACTTTTGGTGTAAGTAAATGGATCGTAAAAAAATTAGATTAGATATACTTACTATCACTTTCCAATTTCAAACTTGTACTATCCCCCGATTAACAATGTATTATCAATGCCTTGATGTACATACTTAAACTTTCACAGAAAGAGATGAGTTTCCCTACCTCGAAATTTTGTGTTAAGTATGAAAAGAATACTTTTCATACCAGCATAAATTATAAAGATCATTTATAGAAATTAAGTCTCCTATACTTGTCACGTTTCCGATATTTTGACTTTCTCTATCCCTCCCTAGGAAACGAAGCCAGGTAAGTCAGGACACTGATTGCTCCTAACCTTGCCTAGTTAAAACACTCCGATTCTAGATGTCACAAATATAGGATCAATCTAGTCATATGCTTTTAGTGCCGAGTATAAGACTACTTAACTTCCACAAGCAACCAAATTCATATACGAAAATAATTCTTCTCAAACTTAAACTATCCTTTGGTTAACAATGAAGCCGTTCAAGTTGGAGTATTATTACCTCTAAAATCTTGACTCGACAACATTCTTATCTTTCAAGATAGGTAAAAGTCTACCTACCTCAAAGCTTAATGTCAAATATAAGACTTCATAATTTAATAATTTAAAAAAAAATAGTGTTATAAACCAAAATTCGTTCCACTTTTCCCAAAACCATTTACTATAACAAGAATGTTATAGTCAATGATCTCCTTCTTTTTCTCGAAAACATTTATTACAACAATGGTGTTGTAATCCATTATTTCTTCCTCTTTTAAAAATACTTATAAAACCCCTTTAAACTTAGTTTGAAACTTGTATTTAAAACATTCCTTTAAAGATGGCCGCCTTTAATAAAACTTTACTTATGAAAAGGGAGTTTCCTTTTTATTTAAACTTCTTGCTTAAATAACTCAAATAAATTCTTACCATATATTTAAATCTTCATACTCTTTTTAAAATACTTACATATCTATTATAAACACATTTGAAAAGACTTTTCAAAATATCTAAAGTAGATAACCTTTTATAGTTTACTAAAATCGTAGATTTCCAAAGTGCATCCATATCAACTATCGCTATATGGACCGTAACTTTTAAAACTTTGTTTTGTAAATCAAATAACTTTTAAACCAAAATTCTTTTTATATCTTTAAACCACTTTAATAACTTTGCAAATAGGTTTGAAAAAATTCAAAAGACAAGTTTGGAAAAACATTTCAAAATAGCTTTAGAAATCAAACGACAAGGGCAGAAGAGGATTATAGAAATCTACTACCGCATTTAAAACATCCTTGAAAATCCAAGTAGCAAAAATTATTCCAATGGGGAATCAAAATCATAAATCACCATAGCATATTCAAAAGTCGTAAAGAGGCTTCGGGGCTACATTAGCACCTAACAATGCCACTACTACCTTTTTCACTAAAAAGGTCCAATTTTTAAAACCTATCAATGTTTATAAACGACATAGCCAAGCTACCAACCTTTCAGAATAATCCTTTAGGATCCCTCTACAAGATTTCTATTTTTCGAAGTACTTCTGTAGCTACCTATTTGCTACAAAGACCCTTCAACTTCCATTCACTTTTGCTAGTCCCCTATAAAAAGAATTACGTATGTCATCCGCTGCAAAGAGGGAGTAAATTCCAAACAATTACATATACATCTATGCAACAATATAAGCAAGAATCTTAAAATTATTGAAACAATTATTCATAATAATATAAGACTTTTAAAGTTTTTCTTTTCACATTTAATCTCGACCAAACTCTAGCAAATAAGCTATCATCCTCCAACCTCAACCTAAACCAAAACAAATTCACCTCCCTTTCCTTACCTTGCTTGCACCTACCCCCTCCCTAGCTCTCATCCATGGCTCCTTCTCCACCTTAATTACGCATGACCATGTAGGGTTTAGGGATTTGTCCTCCAAAGTTTGACCTTTAGCAAGTTGGTGGTGTGTCCTAAATGTATACAAGCTTATTCAAGAAGTTAGAGGAGAAAAGAAAGAGATTTTGTTGATTTGTAAATTAAGAATTTTGAAGTAAGAAGATAGGAAAACTAAAGTGAAAATGGAAATTGAAATGTAAAGAGTGAAATGAGGTAAGATGCTTTCTTTGATAGAATTTGCTAAAATGTAATGAATTACCACTTTGCCCCTTCATTAAATGACATTACTACCCACCCTTACCCTTCCATGACAAGCTTCCTCCATGTGCACTAGTACATGAAGCCATAATGACAAGTACTACCCATCAGATTAAAAGAAAATTGCATAAAAGTCTTCTTTCTTTATTACTTTACCAATTATTTTTAGAAGAACTTAAGAAAAATTTGATTAAATTAATTCCCTAGCATCAATAGCATTTATATATGATATATATCACACACACACACACACACACACACACACACACACACATATATGTATATGTATATATGTATATATCTATATGTGTGTGTGCGCGCGCGTGCAAGACAACTATAAGTATGTGCGTGAGCAATGTGTCTACAACTTCCATACGATGAAGGGACGGAAATCCGAAAAACGGTTTTCGATCACATTTTTAGTTTTTCACTGATCTATTTATTTATGTAAAAAAACATTCAATACTAGTTCAGCATCATTACTTATTATTTAAAAGAGGTTATTGGATTATTAAAATCCATTAATCGAATATTTTAAAATTAATTAAATATTAAAAAATCAAAGCGATAAAATTCTGGGTCATTACATCCTTTCCCTATAAAAGAATTTTGACCCTGAAATTTCATCTCAATCAAAGAAAGAAACAAGCCCTCATAAAACTTAACATTTATACCTAAGCCCGTACGATACGCATGAATCTTTTCTATGTGATATCCAACCCGATCACTTGCTCGGATACATTAAACTCTTATCTAAACTAGTATAGATCACTTAACTTCTCCATTGCGAAACCCTGATCTGGTTCCTCAATCTGATACTTATGTTTTCCTTACGTAGTCCTAAATTATGATAGAAAACACTCATATCATCCTAAGAATCCATCCCAAGTAGTCGCGATCGAGAAATCAAGTGAAAATGCCTAGTTCATACTAGTGTACATCACCTAGAAATCCTATGCCTAAACTCTTGATCTAGAATGGTCATGCGAATAAAATGACCCAAGTCCAACTTATGATTTTATCCCTTTAGGATAACTTAATAATTATCTACTCCAATTCTTTTTTCTTTCCAACATTATTTGCGAAAACATTTCATAAAAACATAACTTAAGTTTTAAACTCATATAATACCCCCATTATATAGAGTACATACAACTATCTGATTTACTTTTTATCCTTTTTTACTTAAATTCAGAATCATGCCCAAAATAAATCTGGGTCTTAAAACTGAGTCGACCACTTTGATCTCTTTACCCATCCAATCTGGTAAGTAGGCAAGAAGAGTAGGATGCTGGTATCTAACTCATTCCTAGAGTCTACTTCTCCTTAGACATCTCCAAGGTAAAGACATTTATTAGTCGGCCTAATATCATCAAATAGTTTTCACAACTTAGATGTTAAAACCAAAGACATGGTTTAATAAAACAAAGCTTATTAAAACCTTCTTATTAAATTTAACCCATTAAAACTTGTGCTAAATTATTTCTTCTCTAACCAAGAGTGATATAAATCCATATTAAAATTTCATTTTTCGACATGATCATTTTACAGAAATGTCCTTTTTATTTTAATCCATTCTCTTTTATTTCTCTTTTATGGAAACTTAAGAACTAAATACCAGATTTTTATTTCAACACCTTTTTGAAATGATACCATATATTTTTATCCATAGAAAATATATAGATAGACCGAGGAACACCAAGCCGATATCAAGGAACTGGATCCTGCCAAATAGTTTTATACATCCCCTTACGGTTAAGGGTAATACCTAATAGAAGTGTTTAACATTCAAACATGTCTCTTGCCCATATTTATTTATTTTCGAGCCAGTCGAACTAGTTATCATTAAAATACTTCTTCTTTTTTGAATCTCATTTTGAAACAATACTATACATACTTCTAGATAAATAGTCTTAACAAAATATCTATTACCAACTTGCTTTGGGTTCTTTTGGATTCGAACTTGTCTCAATCAATTAATGACAAAAAGAATAATTTACTAAGTGCACTACAACGTTTTCCTAAGCAAACATTTGATTGTGACTTAGAAGATTATTCAGATTACTACAAAACAAATCAAGACTTAATCCTCGAACTATCCAAAGAAAATGTACCTTACTTAAATTCTCTTTGAAATATTTATAATTTTAAATACCTTTAAGTAATACTATTATTACTTTTTTCAAAAGTCATTTGAAATCTATTCTAAAGACAACAAGATTTAAATTCTCAGAAAATCCTCTTTATTTTAAAACATACTTATAAACCTAATTTATAAAATCATCTTTATATAAAATCATTTCATATTAAGAAAAATTTATATCAACATTACTACCGAACACCTTATAGTCAAATTGTGAAACTTAATTCACAAGGTATTTGTATTTAATCTAACCAAAACAATAAATTCTCATTGACTGGCCACACATAAATAATTAATCAACAAACAATAGTCAATGTTCCTAAACTAGATGAGCATAACTTATCAAACAATAAATAACAATTGAATATTATCATTTCCTAGCAAACAAGGACATCATAAAAACTATATCAATTTTTGAAAATTATTCTTTTATATATAAATTATAACTATGGGTAAAATTATTTCATTTACCAATTTCACAATAATGTTGTATCAGTTTGCCTTGTTCAAGTGTTTAGGGTTTAGGGATCCCTATCAATACATTAGCTACTCCTATTGACCAGAATCCATAAACCACTCAACAGACCAATAACCATAATATAAAACATTTTTATAAAAATAAGAAATAAGTACTTTCATATATGTATATACACACGCTCAAACTTATTCTAGGGTGTTGCTTACCCTATCTCTAATGACTCTACCCCACCAAGGTCTAGGTGCTCGCTCAACCTAAGCTCTGATACCACTATGATGACCCATATTTCAACCCTCAAAATAGAAACTAATACATCCACGGTATCCACATGCCGAACATCCAAGTACTGGAAAGACAGAGTGAAAGAAAATAAAAGACAGAAAGAACCTCACATAGTAACGAGTAATATATAATGCACAACAGATCTTTACAAAAGGAAAGTTTTATATACATACAACAATTAGAGTTACTAAGCTATTATCAGTCTAAACAGTTATAACAACATGTCCTTACAAATGCTGATATATACAAAACAAGAAATGCAACGAGAAATAAAATACGTAAATATGACTTGGAGGCATCCAGCTAGTCTTCTGAAGCTCCAAAGAAACCATAACTAAATCTGGAAATAAACTCTGGTCTGACTCGATTATTATAAGAAAATAGCACCTGGATTAATCTGTTAAACCAGCATAAGAAATTCAAATCATATGAATTTATATATCTAGAAAACCCTACAAATGTAAATGTATCTCGTAAGATCACAATGCATATAAACATGAATGGGTTTTTACCTTACGATATCCAATCCCTTTTTATAAGAAAATCTTATGACATTATAATAATGTCTAGGCTTTAAAATAAATATATAACATAGTAGAAATGCTTGCATCTCACATTCCAGAATATTTGGTATATAACTAAGTCTGTAAGGCACGTACTAGAAAATGGATTCCATCAGTGATAAGGCTATTAGGGTACCGCCATTACAACACATCTCTAGAGAAAATGTAGAGAGGGCCTCATATGTATCCTTGTGAATTAGGACCGACTTACCCCTGTACTGGACAGTAAGAAATATGTCATCACTCCCATTATCCCTGACAAACCACTTCCGTGGCCACCGCATAGAAATCTAAAAATATCGATCTAGATACTAGTAATTACCATATTCTAATGGTAGCGAACCACATAGCACCGAAGCATATCCCCTATTTTATTCGTTACCGAGTGTGAGGCTTGAGGTTACATTTTACATTTTTAGCAAATCCTATTGGAATGCTAACACTACCCTTTAGGCAACAATGCAATGCCATCATTTATCCATACAAGTTGTTTAGGATATGAACAAACTAAAGACACTACTTCTACTACATCCATTTTGTAATCACCCTTAGGATTAGTAGCAAGTAGCCCTTTCACTTTGAATAACTCCTTCCTCGATTCCATTATCTTCAAGATGCCCCCAGTTCGAATGCTTATGCCGGTTCTAATTGGTTTTCAGGAAAATCATGATTATCCCATCCTGGTCTTTCCAAACCAATAATCGATAGTTTCAAAACTGGCCAAGGCTTGATAGTCGGTTATTTAACTATCAAATAAGCAAACACTCGATTAGAGATTTAATTTCACATAGAAACCAAACATGATTAAGCTTAAGCAACCACTAAGCCTATTTAATTAATCATTTTGAGTAATTAAAAATTAATTTGTAAATACTGATTTTAAAATACTTTTACAAAAGATATACAAAAGAAATTCTACTCTTTTCAATCCTTGAAAAAGTATTCATACACTTATCTCACCGGTATAAGTATTATTAACAAATTTCTTTGTTAACCCCAAAGTGTATTAAGAAGGGAAGATTTGGCTAGTTGAAAGCTTGATCAACCTTGAGTCAAACCCAAAGAAGTATGCATGTACACGAATTTGTCCATTGAGAGATGAGTTCAATTCCATATCATAGGTCATAAGAGCTATATGCATATTCATAGCCCAAGTCTAAAAGTATGTGTCCAAAAATTCATATGCTAGACACAAGTCATATCATCAATTAAGGATCTTTATTCAATCATATGCTTTGCTAAGTCAACTGTTCGAAGTCACATAGGCTTGAGTCACAAATTTATAATCGGCATAAAAATCCTTAAATCAATTTATGCTTACAAAGTTTAAAATGTCAGAATTTAGACAAGAATCATCCGCCCCTTTCCTCATGCCCCTAGATCCGTATTTATATGGGTTGAGGGATACGACATTACTGCCACGTGTCCATGCGGCATGCTTCACCTTTGGCATTAACCATAGTGATGGCATATGGCGCTATACTTCAACATCCATTTGCACAATGTTGAACTTTGGCGCTCAGCATCCATCCTTCCTTAATAGCCTCCCCTGATGACATTCGATGTTAACACTGTATTGAGGACATGCGTCCTCTTTTGAAGGTTGATGAAGTGCGGCATTATTATGGCATGACATCAATAAGTAGTGACATTGATAAACGGCGATATTGACAATGATCAGAGTGATAACATACGGCATTGATAGTTGGCGGCATTAATAATAGGCGACGTTGATGACAAGTAGCAATAAAAAGAGACGACACTGGTGATGAGCGGTATTGATAGGAGACGACATTACTTTGAAGAGTGACAATAGAATAAAGTGACATTGGAGAGATGCAGTATTAATTTGGAGCGATATCGATTCTTCTGGCTATATGGAAGAAGTGCCCCATTGATGGAATATGACATTAATGTGATGCAACATCAATGCTATATCATTCTGTCTGTAACGATCCAAAATTTGACCACTTTAAAATATACTATTTAAAGTGATTTTAAATATAAATTATATAACATTTTATGATTTAAATAATATTAGATAGGATTTGCAAAGAGAAATTTAAACAAAAATAGGAATAATTGCTTATATCGACAAAAGTGCCAAAATCCTGATTTCATAAAAGTAAGTTTCAATGGTTAAATAAATTATTAATTAATTTATGAGTGTTTATATTTTTAATAACATTATAAAAATTTATTTTTAAATTTGGTTTACGTAAATAAATAGTTTAACTAAAACGTCAAAATGTGACAGTAAAACGTTTTGTCGAAAATCAACGTTTTGTCGATTTAAAGTTGTCGCAACATCGTTGCACCTTTATGTACACATTTTTATATACATTATAACATATAGTAAGTAATTAACATTTAACTAATTAGGTTTACCTTATTAAAGCATGCTTAGAAACTTCTAGGAACAATTAAGAAAAGTAAGAATAAAAAGACAAAAAGAGCTATAAAAAAAATTAAAAGTCAAAATGTAAACATCAAATCAAACAAACATAATTATTATATTCTTTCCTTAATACTTAAGTGAAAGTAACTTAAAGTAATGATTTGAAATGTGATGTTAAGTATTGAAAAAAAATTAGTTTGCTTAAAATATAAGTAAATGGTATTTTGGTCTCTTTACAAAATATTATTTTAATCCAAATTTTTTTCTATAAATAACAACACACTTTCTCACTTTTCTTCACACCTTTGTTCTCCATTTTCAAGGTCTTCGTCCACTCTTTAATGGCTTCCATGCCTCTCTTAAAAATTTCCAAAAGCGTAACAAAGTTATGGCAAAAATAATGGACAAAAAAAGTATACCACTTAAGTCATGTTCATGCTAGTAAGTTTCATCCATCCACCTAAAGCCATGCCTATCAAGAAGCCATTCCCACCTATTTTCATCTCAACTTCTAGGATAGCAGAGCTATAGCCAGATTTCAAGAAGTTTTGGAAAATAATAGCGAAGCTATAGTCAAATCCATAGTAACAAAGTTAGCAAAATTGGTAGGAAGTATGGTTTAGATTTGGAGTTTCTTGCCTTAAAGTTTGACGGAGTGGAATCCAAAGTGAGTTATTTCTTCCTTTAAGTTTATTAAAACTATTGCTAAGTTGAAAGAACTTTAAGTGTTATGTGTTGTTTGAAAACCCTTGTTGAATGCTTGTTTTAAAACAATGGTTTGATTTCCTTGTTTGACTATGTTTGGATGGTTAATTAAGTATTTTAAAATTAAAAAGTAAAATACTTAATGGGGTATGCAAAAATGACTAGTACATGTGTTTCTTCTGTGAGATCGAAGGAGACTTGGGCGAGGGACGGAACATGTCGAAGGGAAAGCCCGGATGCTCCAAATAAATATCAAACCATTTTAACGCAAGATAAAATAAAGTGTTATAAATATTTGATAGATAGAAGCATTGATTATCATTTATTGTTATGTTTATTTCATTGATTAATTGTTTGAATTAGGCTCGACCAGTTTATGATCACCGATTATTATTTATTGATTGTTGACTTTGCTCGACCAGTTTATGAGCAATTAATTATCCATATGCATGGGCTGGGTAGAAAATAATTTAGGCTAACCTGGTGATTATTTCACGATTTGACTATAAGGTGTTTAGCGGTAATATTTTGTTCACTTCAATTTAATGAATTGTTTTGAAAATTGGTTTTTAAGTTGAAATGTTATGAAATGTTTTCCAATAAAAAAGAAAAAAAAAAGATATTTGAGAATAAATATTTGAAGTGATTTATATAAAGAATGGTTTTATAGAAACGTTTTGTAAAACGGAAAGAATTTCGAGGACTAAATCCGATCGTTTTAAGATGATTTTTGAAAGGTTTTGAAAATGGAAATTATTGTAGATTATAAGTATTTGTAATTATTAGTGTAAATGATTTTGTCACTTCGGGATATAAATGATTTTTTATGTTACCAAAGATTCGGGTAATCCATAACTAAAAATGTGGGCAAGGCAGGTGCAAATGTTCTCTAGCCTCAGTATAGTCCGCTCTCGTTGAAGAGGGATATACATTTCTATATTTATTTTTCAAAAGGCTGGGACCAAGTTGCCTTGTTATGGCTAGAAACCTCCCGTTCAGGTAGCATATAGTTTGTATGCTTGTATATTAGTATCATTTCAAAAGGTAATTTGTTTTCAGATCCCGAAGTAAAGGACTAGTTTGAATATAAAAGATATATTATACATATTTCAAAAGTTTTGAAATAAGAATATGGGAATAAAGTCCAAAGAGATAATTTCCATAAAGTTAATTGGATTTTGAAAATCTGAATTTGAAGATTAAGCCTAAGTGGGTAGCTTCGGGAATTGCATATTATTTATTGTGTCGTAAGCTCCATGAGTCCTATTTGCGGTAGGAGAACTATATTAGCTTGATCCTGTATCTAACTGGGTATCTAATTAGATAGGGGTACGTAGGTAGTCACATGTGGTAGTGATGCAGCCTCTAAAATAATATAACCATTTTTCTGTTTATCTGTTATTGGTTGTTTTTTATCTTGTATTGTTGTATCCTTCCCTTTACTATTATATGCCGCATTTACATTGTTTATGGAGTTCGCAGGGAAGGATATTGATGTCTCTCCCATCAGAGTGTGCAGCGGTGGACTTATTTGTATTTGGTATGTATTAAAGCACACCTAGTAGATTAAATTGATTACTCTGATAACTTGTACAATTGAAATTGTATCCTATACATTTAATAGTGTTGAATATTTACCAAATATTGTGTATTAAGTTGGTAGTTTTCATTCGTAGTTTTAGAACGGATGATTTTTTCGACGATTTTGACTGGTCCGAAAACCCGGGTCGTCACATTTGTTATCAGAGCATAGGTTAGGTGCATATGTAAAATTTGTCTAGGTTAGTAAATCAACCTAGGAATCATGAAATAAAACTACCTTAATTTGATAAATAAAATGGATAGGATAAGGCATTATGCCTCCGACCAGGGTTATGGGTGATATTACTATTTTTGGTGTGCTTAACTTTCATTAATTGTTGTTTTTTCGTTATATTTTTTGTCCTTGTAATTTCGAGGATGAAATTCTTTTAAGTAGGGGAGAATGTAACTACCCAAAATTTGATGACTTTAAAATATACTATTTAAACTAATTTTAAATATAAAATATATAACATTTTATAATTTAAATAATATTAGATAGTTGCAAAGAGAAATATACACAAAAATAGGAATAATTGCTTATATCGATAAAAATGACAAAATCCTGATTTTGGAAAAGTAAGTTTCAATGGTTAAATAAATTATTTTAATTAATTTATGAGTGTGTATATTTTTAAATAATATTATACAAATTTATTTTTAAATTTGGTTTACATAAATAAATAGTTTAACTAAAACGTCAAAATGTGATCGTGAAACATTTTGTCGAAAATCAACGTTTTATTGATTTAAAGTTGTCGCAACATCGTTGCACCTTTTTTTTTGCAAGGCAAGCGGGGTTAACTGGTCCCCTACCAGTTTATTGAAAAAAGGAAAGTAACTATGAACATGCTCACAGTCACAAAAAAAGATTTAGAAATAACAAACTAAGAAGACCAAATAGGACCAAAAACAGAAAGAAAAACAAAGAAAAGAAAAAAAACAGGACATAGGGATAACATGACAGAAAGAAATGGAATGAGAAACATAAAACAACAAAGAGTTAAGTCCAAGCTTCAGCCAACTGAGAACTGAAGCCATATTTGCTTTCCTTCATACCAGTGATTATAGCATTCTTAACTACTTCCCATAGTTGTTGCATACTCCTACTTCTATCTTCAAAACTTCTCAAGTTTCTTTCCTCCCAAACTAAATTCAGGTACTTCTTAAGAAAGAAAAAGAAAACAGTTCTTCTATCTTTCCTCCACCTTGTTGATTTACTAATAAGATCCCACTCTAATTCAGACAAGCTATGCTTATGATCATCAGCAATTCTTCTAACCAATTTTCCCCAGATTCCCCGTAATTCATTACAGTCAAAAAATAGATGAGCCACTGACTCAACCTGCAGCTTGCAAAAGACACACAGAGGATCTACATTCATTCCATAACTCAACATTTTGTTCTTAGTTAACAAAGCATTCATGATAACCTTCTACTTCATCAGGTTGTCCCTAGCAGGGGAGGATGTGGACCATATAACCTTGTGCCAAACTGTAGTAGGTCTACCAGTCACATTAGTAAGAAGGTCATAAGCAACAAAGATAGAGTGCTGCTTCCCATTCCACAGTACTTCATCCCTATCAGCTATACCATAGTGTTGTGTCTGATATAAGTTCCAAATAGCCCTTATATACTGATTGCTGGTGTAGGGAAGCAACAACTTGCCCTCAAACAAGTAATCAATTGCTTGAGCATCCTTTCTTATGCCTGCATGTTCAATCTGATGGGGAGAAAACACATTGACAAGCACTAAGCCTTCAGCCATCCATGGGTCATTCCAAAATTTGATGCTACTATTTTGTGAGAGCTCATACTTAATAAACTAAGTGAAGCTAGTTCTCAAGCCCAGAATACTCCTCCATGTCCAGCTACAATTCTGGGGCACAGGCATTGTCCAGAAATTCCTACCACCTAAATTATATTTTCTGGTCCATTCAACCCATAAGGATTCAACACCACTTAGCATAGAATTTAAGTGAGCACTAATTGCAGCTTTATTCCAATTTTGCAAGTTGAAGATTCCTAGACCACCTTTCTTTTTGGCAATTCCATTTTAGCAAAGGAGCATGAGATGATTTTTTTAGAATGAATCGAGCCTATCCAGAAAAATCTTAGCATGGCATTTCTTACCATGTTCACCAGCTTTATGGGAAGAATAAACACTCTTGACCAGTACACCATCATTGAAGAGATTACAGACTTGATGAGCACAAGTCTTCCAGCCTGTGAAAGAAACCTATTTTCCCATGAGGTCATTATGTTACAGATTTTTGTATACAGAGGTAGGCAGTGTCTAGTAGTAATTCTTGAAGTACATAATGGAATACCCAGATAATTCATGTTATTATCCATTTGTTGCAATCCAGATATGGCAGTTATTGTATTAGCTTCTTCAGAAGATATGCCAGAAGTGATAATATGAGATTTATTTGCATTTAATTTCAATCCAGTCATAAGGTAAAAATTATCAAGGGTTGTTATAATATTTTCAATTGAGCTCTGATCAGGCTTAGTAAAGATCATGATATCATCAGCAAATAAGAGAGAAGTTATTTGGGGGGATTTACATTTTGAATGGTACAATATATCCTTCTGCACATATTTTCTTGACAGCATATTAGTTAGCACTGCCATAACTAGAATGAATATATAAGAAGAGATAGGGTCCCCTTGCCTGATCCCCTGCTTGCTGTTGAAAAACCCAGAAGTGAAGCCATTATACTTAATTGAGTAAGATGGTGTAGAGATACAGCTATATATCCAAGCAACAAAAACTTTGGGAAATTTCATCAGAGCCATTATCCTCACTATTGATGTCCAGTGTATACTGTCATAAGCCTTCATTAAATCTATCTTTAGCATAGCATTTTTGGAAGCTTGTGCACGACCGTAGCCTTTTAATAATTCATGTGATAACAAAATGTTGTCAAGAATGTTTCTCTTGGAAAGAAATGCAGACTGATTCCTGGATATAATTCTGCTAAGGACTACAACAAGTCTAGAGGCTAATTTTTTTGAAATACACTTGTACAAAACATTACAACAAGAAATTGGTCTAAAAGAAGCAACAGACGAGGGAGTCTGGACTTTAGGAATAAGAACCAAATTAGTAGCATTCACTTGTTTTAGCAGATTGAAAGAATTGAAAAAGTTATGGACTGCCTTTAGAAATTCCTTCTTGATTATTTCCCAACTATGGATAAAAAAAGACATTGAATCCATCAGGGCCTCCACTAGATTGCCTATTCATAGAAAATAGAGTGTCTTTAATTTCCTTATCAGTTACCTTTATAACAAGATTGTCAGCCTCCTCTGGGAGCACTTCTGGATATTGCATTTGGGATAGATCTTCAATAGATGGAATGAATTCATCTTTGTTACCTAACAAATTCTTGAAAAAGTTAAGGAGAGCTTTGTCAACAGCAGCAGCATTGGAGTGCAATTCCCCTTCCTAGTCATAAATGTTAGTAATATGTTCCTTAGCCTGTTTAACCTTAATGGCAGCATGAAAATAAGCAGTATTGTTGTCTCCCTCAGTTGCCCATTTTTTCCTCAGTTGTTGCCTCTTCATATTGCCCTCAGACTTCAAAGCTTCACTTAATTGATCAAATAAATTTCTCTCAGTAACAGCCGCTACAGGATTATCAATATTATTCATCATTTCTTCTTGAGCATGATTGAGCTTCTTCCTTAACATTGCTAATTTTAAAGTTCCATCACCAAATTTGTTCCTTGCCCAATCTCTTAGTGCATATTTAGTAGCTCTTAATTTCCTGCAAAAAAAAACATTGGGTTACCATAGAAATTTTCAGTCCATGCTTTACTTATGATATTAGTATACTCAGGTTCATGAACCGAAGCATTATAAAATTTGAAGCTTCTTTTTTCATTTAACAACTTCTGTCCCGAAGAGAAAATAATAGGGGAATGATCAGAAAGAACTGGATGGGGGATAAAAGAAGACATAGTTGGCCATGTGGTTAATGCTTTGAGGTTGGCAAATGAGTGATCAATCTTAGAGTAGGTTCTGACTCCAGTTCTACTCCTGTTATTCCAAGTGTACTCAGCACCAGTTGTGGGAATTGGTAACAAGCTTGAATCCTCAATAGCTTTATTGAGGGGAAAAATGTCATTTGGGAGAAGGGGAAGACCACCATGCTTGTCATTCAAGGTTAAACAGCAGTTAAAATCCCCAAAGACAAGCCATGGATGGGTATTTTGCCTAAATGCAGGAAGGAGATCAAGGAAAGATTGTCTTGAGATAGAAGAGTTGTGGGCATAGACTATAGATATATAGAAAGAGAGAGAAGATTCAATATGTTTGGCTTGAAAATGCATAACTTGGTCAGTACAAAGGACTGAAGTTAGAGATAAAACAGTATGATCATGGATAACCAAGATTCTGCCATAGGAAGCTTGATTCAAATTATGGTTAATAGTCCAGTTAGGGCTTATGTGTTTAGCAGGTTTTATAGAAAGGGTTCCATTCAATTTAGTTTCAAGAATAGCAAAGAGGGAAACTCTATGATGGTTAATGAGATGTTTCACTTGATCTAGCTTTGTTAAAGAATGAGCTCCTCTAATATTCCATATTGCATAGTTTTGCATCATTTGGTATACTTCAATGATTGATGAACCACATTTTTCGTGCTCCTAGTTGCAGGAGATCCTCTTTGAACAGTGTTATAATCAACATTATGCTCTTTATTATCAGACAGACCTTTGCCACTATTCTTTCCAGACTTTGGGTTTAGAGAGATAATAGTGGTAGGTGGCAAAGAAATCCATCCAGGCAGATGGCCAGAAAAAGAGTAACAACCTGATGAGGGGATGATAATTTTATGATGATCAGCTATGATCAAGCTCATTAAATCTTTTTCTAGTTCCTCCCTAAACTGGGTTTCAACATGAAGTGAATTAAACATTGTTCTTCCTTTTTCAGCATTTAAGGCCTGGATGTCACTTGTTTGCTTTGATATTCCTTCACATGAACTGGCAATTTCATATACTAAAGCATCAGGGGTTGTTTTTTCTTTCTGTTCAGCTGCACTTGTTTTAGCACTTGATGCTACTCTCCCTTTCCTGATGTTTTCATGAACCTCATTTTGCATTATTAAGAAAGTTGTCTCTTGCTCAACACAATTTTCAACCTGCATATTACCCAAAATTTCTCCTTCCTTAATTTGCTCTTCTTTGTCACAGTTATCATAGCATTGTTCATTTTCACTTATAGCATAGCATGACTCAGTCTCATTTTCTTCCATCAAGACATTAAATCTATTGGTGTCTGTATTGATTTCTTCATTTGCTTTTATTTGTTTGCCTTTTTTCACTGAGTTAGCATGCGCTTCAAGTTCCTCACTATTTTTTGGTTCATCCACAGATATTACTTCTCCATTTTGCTGTTTTTCAGTTCTAGTTTCTTTTTCCTTATCTCTTTTCATTTTTATTCCCCTACTTTCAACCCTTCTCCACTCCTGCTTTTTCTTTGTGGCTCTTATTAGTTTTTCATTCTCTACTTCATTAACCCTGCTTTCATTTCTAGTCCCAATTTCTGCTACTGCCTTCCCTTCTTGTTTTGATTCTATTTTCATACACATATCAGACATATGTCCAAATTCTTTGCATCCAATGCATACTTCAGGTTTCCATAAGTATTCTACTTTTACAATCTGCTCTGATCCATCAAGTAACCTCACTGCAAATTGATCCAATAACTCAACAGATGGAGTGATTTCTACCATGCATTTTGCATAACCAATTCTTTGCAACTTCTCAGTTGCTCATCCATACACATGAAGGTTCCAATTCGAGATGCCAGCCAATTGATGCCTAGATGTGACCAAGCGTATAATGGGATATTCGAAAGCCTGATCCAAACTGGAACAGATTTAATAGTACTACAACTATTTCCAACATTTGGATCCTATTGCTTTACAATGAATAACTTGTTCCTCATGATAATTGGATCTGATGCAATTATTTTCTTTCTATCTTCCTCACAAGACAGATTGAATAGGAACAGGAATCCATCCGACTTAACTTTTATTGAACCTTTTAATTTCCAAACTCTTTTTAGATGTGCTATAACAGTGAGATAAGAAAGTGGTTTATCAAGGAAAAACCTACCAAGTATTCTCCCCAAATTTCATTTCCTGCCTTTATTACATTCTCCGGAGGCACAAGGACATGGCCTTCAAAGACAAGAGGAACTTGAATTGTGGTATGCTTCCCTGCATTACGAGGTTTTGCTTTAAAGAGGGAATTCCATTGAACAGGAGGAACAACCATAGAAGATTGGCAGTTCAGAATCGGCACAGAAGAAGAACTAAGTGGAACAACAAGGGGAGAAGGGGACACAATAGGCATCAAAAGGACTGGATCAGGTGGGAGAGGGTCAGGAAGAAATTGAGGGGGCTGGAGTTGAACAGGAGGAGAGATGATGGAAAGAATTGGTGGGATGTTGGATAGGACGGGAGAGCAGTTTGAAAGTACAGGGAGAGGAGGGAAAGAAGGAACAGAGGCCATTAAAAAAAGAAAAAAGAAACTTTTGTCTATCGTTGCACCTTTATATACACATTTTTATATACATTGTAATATATAGGAAGTAATTAACAGTTAACTAATTAGGTTTACCTTATTAAAGCATGCTTAGAAACTTCTAGGAACAATTAAGAAAAGTAAGCATAAAAAGACAAAAAAGTTATAAAAACCTAAAAGTCAAAAAGTAAACATCAAATCAAACAAACATAATTATTATATTATTTACTTAATACTTAAGTGAAAGTGACTTAATTAATTATTTGTAATGTGATGTTAAGTGTTGAAAAAAAATTAGTTTGCTGAAACTATAAGTAAAAGGTATTTTGGTCTTTTTACAAAATATTATTTTAATCCAAATATTTTCCTATAAATACTAAGACACTTTCTCACTTTCTTTCTCACCTTTCTTCTCCATTTTCAAGCTCTTCTTCCACTCTTTAATGGTTCCCATGCCTCTCTTAAAAAATTCAAAAAGCGTAACAAAGTTATGGAAAAAATAATCGACAAAAAAGTATACCACTTAAGTCATGTTCAAGCTAGTAAGTTTCATCCATCCACCTAAGGCCATGCCCATAAAGAAGACATCCTCACATCTTTTCATCTCAACTTCTAGGATAGCGGAGCTATAGCCGGATTTCAAGAAGTTTTGGGAAATAGTAGCGAAGCTATAGTCAAATCCGTAGTGACAAAGTTAGCAAAATTGGTAGGAAGTATGGTTTAGATATGGAGTTTCTTGCCTTAAAGTTTGACGGAGTGGAATCCAAAATGAGTTATTTATTCCTTTAAGTTTATTTAAACTATTGCTAAGTTGAAGGAACTTTAAGTGTTATGTGTTGTTTGAAAACCTTTGTTGAATGCATGTTTACTTTGTTTGCTAAACAATGGTTTGATTTCCTTGTTTGACTATGATTGGATGGTTAATTAAGTATTGTAAGGTTTAGAAGTTAAATACTTAATGGGGTATGCATAAATGACTAGTACACGTGTTTCGTCTGTGAGATCCAAGGAGACTTGGGGCGAGGGACGGAACATGTCGAAGGGAAAGCCCAGATGCTCCAAAATAATTATCAAACCATTTTAACCCAAGATAAAATGAAGCGTTATAAATATTTGATAGAATGAAGCATTGGTTATAATTTATTGTTATGTTTATTTCATTGATTGATTGTTTGAATTAGGCTCGGCCAGTTTATTAGCACTGATTATTATTTATTGATTGTTGATTTTGCTTGACTAGTTTATGAGCAATTAATTATCCATATGCTGAGCTGGGTAGAAAATAATTGTAGGCTAACACCTTGTGATTATTTCACGATTTGACTATAAGGTGTTTAGCGGTAATATTTGGTTCACTTCAATTTAATGAATTATTTTGAAAATTGATTTTTAAGTTGAAATGTTATGAAATGTTTTCCTTTAAAAAAGGGAAAAGAGATATTTGAGAATAAATATTTTGAAGTGATTTATATAAACAATGATTTTATAAAAATGTTTTATAAAACGGAAAGAATTTCAAGGACTAAACCTAATCGTTTTAAGTGAATTTTGAAAGGATTTGGAAATTGAAATTATTGTAGATTAGAAGTATTTGTAATTATTAGTGTAAATGATTTTGTCACTTCGGGATATAAAATGATTTGTTATGTTACCAAAGATTCGGGTAACCCATAACTAAACATATGGGCAAGGCAGGTGTAGATGTTCTGTAGCCTCATTATAGTCCGCTCTCGTTGAAGAGGGATATACATTTCTATATTTATTTTTTGGAAGGCTGGGACCCAGTTGCCTTGTTATGGCTAGAAACCTCCCGATCAAGTAGCATATAGTTTTTATGCTTGTATATTAGTATCATTTCAAAGTGTGATTTGTTTTCAGATCCCGAAGTAAAGGACTAGTTTGAATATAAAAATATTATACATATTTCAAAAGTTTTGAAATAAGAATTCGGGAATAAAGTCCAAAGAGAAAATATTTGTAAAGTTAATTGGATTTTGAAAATCTAAATTTGAAGATTAAGCCTAAGTCGGTAGTTTTGGGAATTGCATATTGTTTGTTGCATCGTAGGCTCCATGAGTCCTATTTGCGGTTGGAGAACTATGTTGGCTTGATCCTTATCTAATTGGGTACCCAATTAGAGAGGGGTACATAGGCAGTCACAAGTGGTAGTGATGCAACCCCTAAAGTAATATAACCATTTTTCTGTTTATATGTTATTGGTTGTTGTTTATCTTGTATTCTTGTATCTTTCCTCCTTACTATTTTATTCTTTTTGTACCAAAATTGGGCACGACACTCGTCGGATGTAACTGAAGAGATTAGAATGAAGAAATAAAATGGAAAACGAGGCTAGTCTAACAATGACACCAAGAAAAATGAGCAGTAGTAGAAGAAGAAAAGAATTTATAGTGGTTTGGCATTGTAGCCTACGTCCACTTTGAAGGATTTGATATTTATTGCTGATTATAAACTGAGTTACAGTAGTGCAATGGCGAATACTCGAGTTACAATGGAGTTTAAGCATAACAGCAACATAAAAGTCCTTTTTTAGTTGTAGTGAAGGTGCTATTTATAGGCGTAGAGCTGGAAATATCTGCCTTGAATCTCGGAATACCCTTTCTCATGCGTAGGTAGGCCCACACAATCGATTTGGAGTTGTTTGTGATCGATCCTTGATCGATCCATGTTGGTTTCATATCGATCAAGAATGGCTCCATTTGAGCTGCAATCGATCACGGAGGCTGTTGAGTTGATATGCAAGCTTCTGTGAAAATTTCATGGCATTTGGATTTGTGGTTTGAGAGATATGATTGATCAAAGTTGCAAACATGGACTGGCCGAGGCCTTCGTATCGATACATTTCGTATCGATCATCTTCGTATCGATGATGTGGCTCTTCCCAAGTTTTTTTTAAAATGGACCTTGGTGAGAAGAGGCTCTTGACATCGATTGATGGTTTCTTTAGAATCGAGTTTTGTATCGATCCTATCGATGTGAAGTCCGATTTGCAACAACGATCGATAGTCGTTTTGGTCCCCTTTATTTTATCAATCCTCTCCTGGATTGATCTGGGGTGCATCAAGATGGACTTCGTATCGATGGCGATCGATACAAAATGGATATTATTTTGCTTGAGTTGTAGTACATCATGCCCCTCGTATCGGTGGATACGAGATTTACAAATGTTAACTCATGGAAAGGCTTCGTATTGATGGATACAAAATATTGGGTCTCAGATCGATTCACATCGATGAATACGAAGTACCGAGCTTCACACCGATGGATACGAGATGCTAGGCTCCGGATTGCCTCGTGTTAATGGATACAAAACTTTGAATTTCAGATGCACTTCTTATCGACTGGCATGTTGGCCACTTCAAATGGTTTTGTGACCGGGATACGAATCGTTTTTAAGGTCGATACGAGTGAGTATAAATATGTTTTGGACTTAGAAATTTTTTTTCACTTGGTTCTGTTGCTATTTCGTATCCATCAGAAGAGAAAAGAAACTGTAGATCTCGACTTCAAACAACAAACCATTAATCTTAAGCTCAGATTCTTCGAGCTAGGTAATCAATTGATAGAACCATTCTTAGAGTGATGAGATTCGAGTTTCGTGCCATTTCGTCCATAGCAACGGCGAACTCCGATGTCGTTGGCGCCGGAGCATGACTGGGGAAAGTTTGAGAGTGCGGCCAAAGGCGATTTAGAGGTTTGGGGAAGAAGGAGAGCAACTGGAAGGAGTCGATGGAGTTATTGACCCCGAGTCCATCTCGATCTTGTACCGGTGCGAGATAGGATCGATCAAAATACTTTGGAGATGATTGAAGGCAGCTTTCATGATCAATCCAAGAAGTGTGGGGCAGTTCATATCGATGTGGATGAGAGACGGTGTGATCGATCCGAAACCAAAGTCTTTGGATCGATACGAAGCGGGTTGACACTTGGAGTGATCGATACGAGCATGTGATCGATACGAAAGTTTTATCGACACGAAACGGTTATCGGTCTACATCTCTGATCGATACGAAATGATGGCTTTAGGGGAATGATCCAAAGTGAACTATGATGGATACAAACTCCATCGCCTTTTGCATATTCGAACACTTAATTTTGATGAGCTTTAGCCTTGCATATTTGGACTTGATCCAAAAACTGCATATATGACTATCCTTCAAAGCTCGTCAATGGAACTATAACTTGATAATCATAAAAATTTTAACGTGGATCATTCTCCGAAGTTAGAATGGAATGGTTGAAACGGTCAGCGATGACGGTCACTTCGGTCGAATCTCGAAGTTTTGTCTCTTTATCATCTTTCGACCTTGTAGAAATTTAGAGTATTTTGCAGCACTTCACTACACAACACGATCATTCACTTTACACCGGGGAGAACACGGATTTCTTTCCATCTAATAATAGTTTTTATTGAGTTCAATAGCTATGGATCCTGGAAGCTCAAAGCAATAAGAAGTTCAAAGTCCTCCGTTTCCTAGAATCAAAGTGCCGGATGTCGCGGTAGACATAGTGTATCCTGCTCCGGATGAACTACCGGATGCAGTGGTGATTATGAATCCGGAAGATTCCGTCCAGTCCAAGATTTCATAAGAAATGCTGGGCAGAATTTGTCTTAGGCACGGACTGTCCTTGGAGGATGTTCGATTACCAGGGCTAGAAGATAGAGCGCATAATCTCCCGGAGGGTTCACCGCATGCAATAGATTCATGTGCATGGCTGGAACATTGCCCCCATTCAATCAGTTTATTCGGGACATGCTATTTTTTCCGAGTATCGTGCCTTCTCAGCTTCATCCTAATGGATACGTGCTACTCAACAGCTTATACATTATATTTATGGAGCATCTCCTCCATCCCCCGACCGTCGATGAGATCAGATTTTTATTCAATGTTAAGAGTCGGGGGATAATTCGTCATTCACTTTCCTGGAAGCTGTCAGGAACTGCCAAGTGGTGGCAGGTGCATGGAGTAAGTTGAGTTACTTCAAAACAGAGTGGTTCTACGTGAGATGCCCACCGGGGTTTGCTAGACGATGGTTAGTCAGACGTAAGTACTTTCACTTGTTCGTCAATTGACTGGGTAATATAAATCGATGCCGAATTCATTGTCGTGTCTCTTTTACAGCTGCTATTCCACGACCCGAAGGAGCCCAATATTATGAGTTAGTGAGGACACTCTAGGCGGTGCCTGCTGAGTTAAGAGAAATAGATGAAGTTCTCACCGACGACAACTTGATTGTCGCCAGGCTTATAAAAAGAGGACAGAGCATAGGGATGACGGGGATACCAAGAGTGGTCCCAACAAGACAAAGTGGAAGACAGGCTCCTATTGTGCCCCCAGTCGAGGGAGCTCAGGTTGCGCCCGGCATAATAGTCGTCGAACCTCGCGACGATGAGGGTACAGAAGCTGGTCAAGAGCCCGTAGCCGTGCCTCCGCAGGGCCCTCAATCATTTTTGTTAAAGAGAAAAGGCAAAACTCTTGTCACATGCTTCTTAATCTCCGGCAATGACTAATTTTATTCCTCAATTTTGTTTTTGTAGATACAATGGTGTAACAAGGCTTCATGCTTAGCAATCTCCGCTCTTCGCACCATTCATCTGGATCTCACCCCGAGTCACATCGCCGCAAGAGCAAAAGAGATTACGCCGTGGCTACCACTCTAGCCAAGAACGCGAGCGCTATGACAGAGAGAAAGAAAGATCATATCAAAGCAGGCGCCGTTCTAGGTCGCGATCTCCACCACCAAAAGGACCTTCTAAACCCTCTGGCTCCAGCAGGCCTTCTTCCGAATCTTCACATCAAATAGCGCCATCTCACGCTCCAAAAACTAGCGATTAGCGCCGTAAAATTGAAGCAAAAACTCTGCCGTCGTAGAACAAACTGTCATAGAGCAACCGGGGGAGGGAGCCATTCGCATCGCCAAACCGAAGAAAGATTTTATGAACATATGTTTCGATGGCTTCCACTTTCCTCCTAATTTGAAAAGAATCCCAAATGACATAGAGAAATTAGTGCAAGACTATATGCATGATGCGTATAGCCAATATTGCAAATGGGTTAAGACGGTAGAACGAGTTTCTGCGGTGTCCATTGAGTGGGCCAAGGCTATTGAGAAACTGGAAGGCGATTTGTCTCATAAGATAAGATAATAGAGGTGCTCTCTAATGAACTTAAGTCCTCCAAACAAACTGAGATAGAAGCCAGACAGAGAGCCAAGGAAGCCAGGAAGTCTATGGAGGAGATGGTGATAACACACATGGACTTGGTGCAGGAAATGGGGCATCACCACATTGTTATTATGCGAGAAGGGGATGACGCGCTGAAAAAGTCGCCGAGTTAAAGGTGAAGCTGACTTAAGCCGTCTAAGAAAAAGACGAAGCTAACAAAGTTGCTTAGGAGGCATACGAGGAGGCGATGAGACTTAGGGAAGAGACAGATTCTGCGAATCAAAAGGCCGAAGAATCCGATGCCAGGGTTGAAAGGGAAATTAAAGCCATCGAGGCCAAGATGGAAAGCGAATTTGAAGATCTTCTTGTCACTTATAATGCTAATGTCCTGAGAAATCATAACCGGAATTGGCTTGGCGAGGACTATCCTTTTCAATTATATAAGGCTTGGAACCGCTTGATTAAGGACGAAAAGGCGATTCACAATGTTGCAACCATCGATGAGTTTGAATTAGAAACTCAAGTGCTAATCGGAGATGAGCCTAAAGTCCTTCATGACATGGCGATCACGCTTCAGAGAGAGGATTTGGCTGCTAAATACCCGGAGGCTGGAGAAGGATCTAGGGTTGAACACCACGCCATTGCTTCTGAAATGCCCCCAACGTCTCAAACTGAGCCTCCTTCCTCTGTTGGTCCCCCAGTCATCCCGGGGTATGATCCTGACTGGCCACATCTCTCTCCAATCATCGAGCGTAGCTCAGATGGCCCATCGACCCAACCTGGGAGCCAACTCAAGGAAGGTATTCTGGATACTTCTCCTATTCCTCAAAATGTAGGAACACTATCAGATGACATTACTAATATATTCTCCTATCTTCATTTAGTCTTAGATTATGCACCGGCCGAACCTCCTACAACTCAAGAAGTTCATCACGAGCAGGAGGCGTTAGCAACATAGGCCACAACTATAACAATTACTTCTTTGGCCGGGGAGGCACATGATAGCAGCTATGTCTTTGATGATCAATTGATGGAAGCACTTCTCAGCCGCCAAAGCGACCCGAGCATCGAGATGCCCTTCAACGTGGATGAAGATGTTATTATCACGGGCTCCTCGGCTCCGACCGGCAGTCTCTCGATAGGCGAGCGTGTGGACCGAGAGGAACAAATAATGGAGGACATTAAGGCTGAGATTAAGTAGGCTCGTGGAGCCAATGGAAGTATGGTGGGCCCTGGTCCTACCCCGATCCTTGTGCTCTCACCGGGTGGCATCATAGTTGAAACCATCGCGCCATATTCTTCTGGTATCGAAAGCGCCACCATTCCACCGGTTCCACACACAAAGGACACTTCAGTCCCTGTGAGCTCTCAAGAAGAGATCGCGTCGATTACCCCGACCGGAGACAAGCCAGCTGGAGCAAGCCGAGGAGGCAAGGGTTCAAAGAGAGCCTCGGGTGGTAATTTGAGCGGATCTACGCTAAAGAAAGTCAAGAAGAAACCAAAGGCGTAAATTTGCATTTTTGCTCCCTCTTTTGTAAATGACTAGAATAAGCTTCTCTTTTGTTTTTCGTACACCATGTATAGACGCGGGCTAGGCCCCCCGCTTATAGGAATTCTTTGAACAGATTTTGTACTTCCTTTCTCAAAGAATAGTGTGAATAAAATTTCTCCTTTGTATTCAGCTCAACTCTACGTTTATTTGTTTAAGTACTTAAGCATTCACATTTCCATTCAATGTACTCATGAAGCCTTAGTCTCCGAGTCAAACTCGAGTTGGGTCTTTAAGTCTTGAGGTCATGGCCTCGGGTCATAATCAAACATTGAGTCGAGTCCCAACGTTGCACTGTCTCGGTCAGCGACTGGAACTTGAGTTATGCCCCCAGTTCTGGGGAGAATTGAAGTAGTTAGTTGGCAGTCATTCTTTGCCTTCACCAACTTTGATTTAACTTGGTCGAAACAAAGTTAAAGTGATACGAGTTTGAGCGGTCGGATCACACTCGCTTGCTTGCTACTATTTGCATCCACACTTTGGGGATTTAGACTTGTATGTCGACGGTCGGTCACGCCCGTTTATTGTTTAGGATTACGTTCGCACTTTGGGGACATAAGTTATTTTGTGGGCAGTCAACCACACTCATTTAATGTTTATACTCCAGTCCACACTCCATGGACCTAGAGTTTGTTGTCAGATGGTCGGTCACATCTGTTCAAGGGTTAGGATCTTATTCACGCTCTGGGAATAAGGAGTTGGTCAAGGTTATGGATAGTCGGACCACATCCTCCTTGATTCGGTAAGTGAATTCGTAGATGGATCCATCTTCTTCGAGCTTGAAAAAAAATAAGGCGAGGTCGTGGGTGGATGGGTCCACCCTCCTCGAACTTTAGAAATAAGCGAGATCATGGATGGACGGATCTATCCTCCTCGAGCTTGGAAAATAAGCGAGGTCGTGGATGGACGGATCCATCATCCTCGATCTTTAGAAATAAGCGAGGTCGTGGACAAACGGATCCATCCTCCTCGAGCTTTGGAATTAAGCGAGGTCGTGAATGGATGGATCCATCCTCCTCGAGCTTTGGGAAATAAGCGAGGTCGTGGATGGACGGATCCATCCTCCTCGAGCTTTGGAAATAAGTGAGGTCGTGGATGGATGGATCCATCCTCCTCGAGATTTTGGAAATTAGCGAGGTCGTGGATGGACGGATCCATCCTCCTCGAGCTTTGGGAAATAAGCGAGGTTGTGGATGGGCGGATCAATCCTCCTAGAGCTTGGATGGTCGATTCACGTCCTAATTTTGGAGTTTGCACTTCAGCTCACGCTCTGGGAGCTGGAGTTAGTTGGAGAGTTGTCGTGTGTCCATTCTCTTTTAATTGATTGTTGTTTGCCCCCCGAGCTTGGGGTTTCATCTAGCAAGTGACCGGTTGGGTCGCGATCACTTTCTATTTGAACGAGTCCCATCGTAAGATGGAACTCAGCTCTTCATACATCATGGCGGTTGCATAATGCATCTAGAGTCATTAACTTAGCTTTGCGAGTCTGCGCTTTATTGCTGAAATAAGAAATCATGGCAAAATCAGTTGCCTTATTACAAGTACAAATTCTTGAATTGCATAAACAAACTTGAAAAGGAGAGCATACTAAATGAATGAAAGCCAATCATATGTAATAGCGACGGAGACTCTCGTTGTTCCACGCTCTCGGCAGAGTGAGACCATCAACGGTCGATAGCTTGAATGTGCCGTCTCCAAGCCTCCGTTCGACAACATACGATCCTTCCCATGTCGGTTTCATGTGTGAAGGACCAGATTGACCCGCTTAAGTACGAGATCGCCAACTTCAAAGGTTCGGGGCCGGACTTTAGCATTGTATAATCGGGCGACTCGGTTGTGATGCGCGACTGCCATCAAATCAGCCTCTTCACGCTTCTCATCTAATAAATCAAGAGTTTCTGCAAGTAGGATGGCATTCGTCTTTGGATCGTAATAAGTCACACGATTAGAAGGTAACTTTAGTTCAACTGGAATAACGACTTCAGAGCCGTAGGAAAGTGCAAATGGAGTATGGCCGGTCGCGGACTTGTGGGTAGTTCGATATGCCCATAAGGCCATGGGGAGCTCATCGACCCACTTACCTCTGGCCTTCTCCAGTCATTTCTTCAAAATGGACTTGATGACTTTGTTGATAGCTTCGACTTGTCCATTTTCTTAAGGGTGATCTACTGTCGAGAACTTCTGGATGCGATAGCGTTGGCAGAAACTCTTAAACTCGGCGCTATCGAATTGGGCCCCGTTGTCAGTTACAATTGTTCATGGGAGGCCAAAACGACAGATGATGTTGCATACAACAAAGTTGAATACTTTCTTCATCGTGATAGTAGCAATGGGCTCAGCTTCCGCCCATTTAGTAAAGTAATCAACTGCAATGATGGCGTACTTCGCACCACCTTTGGCTAGAGGCAAAGACACTATTATATCAGTAACCCATGTGGCAAACGGCCATGGGCTGACCGTCTGAGTAATTTCGGTTGGTGGTGCTCTAGGAATTCTGGTATGTTTTTGGCACCTGTCACATCTCTTAGCATAATCCGATGCGTCTCGGTTTACGATTGGCTAGAAATACCCATACCTGAGTATCTTTTTCCCAAAGGCTTGCCCATAGTGTGATCGCCATACTCTCCCTCATGCACATCATGCAACACTCGTTTGATGTCATCGTGGGCGATACATCAGAGTAAGGGAACAAAATATCCCTTCTGTATAGGACTCCATCCTGGATGACAAATCGTGAAGCCTTTCGGAGAATCTGTCTTATTTCATTCCTACGTTCGGATAATGTTCCATGCTCAATGTAATTTATGAACGGAGTCATCCACGACTCTTTCTCGGGTGTCGCCTCCTGCACCCAGTCTATCTCCGTCTTATTGATACTTGGAGCAGTGGGTGTTTCTACGAGGACAATTCCCATCCGTTGTGCTTCGCCAGTGCTGGCCAGTTTTGCTAAAGAATCGACATTCTGATTTTGCTCTCGGGGTACACTGGATAGTATAATAGTCAAAATGGTTCAATACTTCCTGGACCCGCATAAGGTAGGAGGCCAACCTTTGATCGCTGGCTTGATACTCTCCTCGAACCTAGCACACCACCAGTTGTGAATCGTAGTAAATTTCCACAGCGACGACTCCCAAATCTTGGCAAGCCTGAGTCCAGCGAGTAAGGCTTCATACTTAGCTTCGTTGTTAGTCGTACGAAAGTCAAATTTCAAAGAATAGCATACAGATTGCCCCTCTGGGATTTCGAGCACCACTCCAGTACCTGAGCACTAGTCGTTTGATGCGCCATCGGTGTACAACTTCCATATACAGTTGGGAGATTTGCTGGCCTCGGGCAAATCCTCCAGTATGGTGAATTCAGCTATGAAGTCCGCCAAAACTTGTCCTTGAATAGCTCGCCTTGGTGCACAAGTGATATCAAATTGACTCAACTCGATGTTCCACTTGAGCAACCTACCAGACGTCTCAGGTCATGTCAGGATCTATCGTAACGGCTGGTCGGTGTAAACAACGAACTGATGAGCTTGGAAATATGGGCGGAGCTTTCTCGAGGATACTATAAGACAATACGCCAGCTTCTCTCTCTTCGGGTAGTTTTTTTGCCCCCTTCAATCTTTTACTAACATAATAGACCGGTTGTTGGATCCGATCCTCTTCTCGAAATAGCGCAGCACTGATTGCATTTGATGAAACCGCCAGATAGACATACAACTTCTCGTGACCAACCGGCTTCGACAAGATGGGAGGTGTTGCTAGATGTTGTACTAGTGCCCTGAATGTGCCCATGCACACCTCAGCCCATTCAAAATTCTGTTTCCCTTTTCTGATCAGATCGAAGAAGGGAATACACTTGTCTATGGATCTGGAAATGAACCTGCTCAAAGCTGCCACCTTCCCATTAAGACTTTGCACCTGCTTTATGGTTCTGGGAGTTTCGAGATTTCGAATCGCCTAGATCTTTTCGGGGTTAGACTCAATCCCTATGGCATTGACAATAAACCCAATGAATATTCCAGATGTGACTCTGAAATGACACTTCAACGGATTAAGCTTCATTCTATACTGTCGGGGTATGTTGAACATCGTCTCTAAATCATTGATATAGTTGTTGTATAGACACGATTTCACGAGCATTTCGTCTACGTACACCTCCATGGTTTTTCTGATCTGGTTTGCAAACACTCGATTCACGAGCCTCTGATAAGTTGCTCCAGCGTTTTTGAGTCCAAATGGCATAACCTTGTAACAATAAAGTCCCAGATTAGTGATAAAGCTAGTGTGCTCCTGGTCAAGAAGGAGCATCGGGATTTTATTATAGCCGGAGTATGCGTCCATGAAAGATAAGAGCTCATGTCCAGCTGTTGAATCCATTAGTTGATTGATTCTAGGAAGCGGGAAACTATCTTTGGGCCAGACCTTGTTCAGATCTGAATAGTCCACACATGTCTGCCATTTTCCATTCGACTTTCTAACAAGTACTAGATTCGATACCCACTCTAGGGATAAAGCATCACGAATAAACTTATTAGCCTTGAGTTTATCCACTTCTTCCTTCAGGGCGGCAGATCTCTCTGGATCCATACCGTGCCTCTTTTGTTTCACCGGGACGTGCCGCGGGTCGATATTTAATGCATGGCTCGCGATATTTGGCAAGATCCCACACATGTCTGAATGAGTCTAGGAAAACACATCGAGGTTTGATTGGAGGAAATCAACCAGTTCCTGTCCCATCTATGGGCTGAGCTGAGATCCGATCTTTACCACACTAGGATCATCATGGTCATTGACCGGGACATCAATTGTCAACTCTGTCGGGGAAGCCTGGTATTCTCTGACTTCCCCTTGATCATTATTGTCTCTAGGATCAAGATCATTAGGAAACTGGTCGTGGCGCCCGAGCCTTGGTTCAGGAGTTATTTGTCAATCCTCCATAGAGCAGACACAGAGAGATTCCTCCACGCCCTTACCTTTCTCCTTTCGCTGCGCATCCCACAATTCTGCAACATAATAGGAGCATTTAGCTGCCTAATCACCATGTACCACCCCGACTCCATTATCAGTGGGGAACTTCAGAGCTAAATACCAAGAAGCAATCACTGCCCTGAACTCCGCAAGGGCTGGTCGATCCAGGAAAGCATTATAAGGAGAATGAATATCTAACACAACAAACTGTAACATCCGGACTCTCCGACGATCACTAATACCTAACTCAACAAGTAACTCCACCATCCTAGCTGGTATGGTTGCACTTCCATTGAAACCATGTATACGTGACTGATACTGTTTCAGATACTTTGCTTCCATCAGCATTTGGTCGTAAGCACGTTTGAACAGTATGTTTACAGTGTGAGAAATGCGGATTACAGATCTTAAGGCTAGAATAAACACTAGAGGGGGGTGAATAGTGTTTTAAGAATTTACTAATTCTTTTCAAGTTTATATTAATTTGAACACAAATGTATGCAATATTCAGACACATATATAATCACAAAATCAAACACAGATGCAAATATAAAGTAAAAGAAGTAAAGGAAAGAACACACCGGATTTTATACTGGTTCGGAGTTACCCTACATCCAGTTCTGCAACACAAGTACAGATTTCCTTTCAAAATCAATTCTTACAATTACACCCTCGATTTCAAGGCCACGAGGTACACCACTCCAGATTCACAATCCTCTGGGTAGAGATACATGATTTTACGGGCAACAAGTTCACCCAATTGATTTCCTAGGCTACAATCACACCTTCTCTCACTTGATTGATTTTCCAGGCTACAATCACACCTTTTCTCGCTCGATTGATTACAAAGAAGCCTATAACTTTGAATAGCACCGGGATCTTGTTGATATAGTGATAGAGAATCAAACCAGAGATGATATAGTTAGATTCAATGGTGATTTCGGCAGAGTAATAGTAAAAATGTATATAAAGAAATGTGGAAGAAGAAGAGGAGTGAAATCAGAAAATTATGAATATAAATTCGTTTAAAACATCCCTTATTTATAGTAGAACAAAAGCCATGTCCATTCGGGAAAGGATATGACGAATAGACACTTCCTTTGAAATTCAAACTTTTGGAATCAACTGCCATCATGTCGATATGGGTACCTAGGGGTTGTCGACATGCCTAAGGTATTTTTGATAATTTGTTTTTCTTTTGAAAATAACTTCTATCTTATATTAAAACTATTTTAAACTTTATATATATACTATAGTTAAAATACATGAATAAGTATAGAGAATAATATTTTGGTATATATAAAATTTTACTATAATTTCATATTAAAATCTTAAATATAAATATTAAAAGTTAAGTACATTATAATTAAAGATAGTTTAAAACAAAGGATAATTTTGATATTGAAAATAAAGATTATTTTGAGGCTAAAAGTATTTAAAACCGGGATAGATGTTTTTGATTTAAAAAAGAAGATTTTGAAATCATTTTTAAAACAAGATATAATTTTGTAAAACATTTGAATAAAAGTTAGTGGATACAAAACAATGTTCCACTAGATTTTTCATAGGTTCCATCCTACTTAGGGTTCCATCCCTTTAACAGGCTCGAAGTGGATTCCATTCCACGAATAAAATGGATTTTAAGATGTCAGTGCTTTTCTAGCAGTTTTAACATAATTCTAGACTCGATACTTGTCTTGTACTATTGAAATCTTGAACTCTTGATATCTTGATACTCATGAGTCTTGAATTTTGATGTCTTCGATCTTTAGTCTCTATATTGTACAGTCTTCATTCTCAGTACCTGCATGTTTATATCCTGCATATACATATATATAGTATTTATATTTTATAACAAGTCCTAAGGTTGTTGTCATCAAAACCATTCTTTTCAAGGACTAACAATCTCCCCCTTTTGATGATGACAACCTTTGTTTATAAAATATTACTTCTATCCTAATAACTCCCCCTAAAACTAATAACCCCCCCTTAATTTATGCCTAACTATCCTATTTTATACTTCTCCCCCTTTGTCATTAACAAAAACAAACTAACTCCCCCTTATTCTAATACTATATGACATGTGATTATAATGATAGTGTTATCATAAATAATCAACACTTAATTCTGAAACTAAAACTTAGCCCTTAATAACTAACTCTCCTAACTAAGAATATATATGATAATGTGATAATCACAAATCATTTATTAATTATATAATGTTATATTTACATTTGTGTAGAAAACATAAGTAAGATTATATACAAATAACAATAAGATAGAACGAAAAGATACTAATGTGTATTCTTGACAATGGGAGATTTATGAATCGAGCAATTTGGGTAATGGAAACATAAATTTCCATTTTGTTCGACTAGATTTCCATCCTTGTTAAAACATACTTCGCCAACACAAATAACTTTGTATTCATCTTCAGCATGCTCTTCTTCAATGGGGACTTCTTCTTCTTCTTCCTCGCTGTCCTCTTGCACTTGAACATCTGAAGATTCTTCATTGATCAAGATGGGATTGGCGTGATTGTCCATTAGAAACTTGTGCAGGTTTCTAAGGATTTTGCCTTGCCTTTCTTGTTCTTTGGCCATTCTAATTTGCACCACTTGAATTTCAGTCATAATTTGCAGTGCATCCTTCAAGGAATCTTCCATTTTCATCACCCGTGCAAGCGTAGTACGTTGAAATGGTCCGGTAGAAGGAGAAGGGAACGAAAAGGTTGAATTTTTTTTTGATTTGGAGGAGGAGGCCATTATTTTAATTTTTCAGAAGTTAGAATCAGAGAAAGAACAGAAGAAATGAATAAAATTTCGAAATAGGAAGAATATATAACCATTCATTTTGAATTTTGGTGGGAAAAAATTTAAATTAAAAAAACGTTGTATGTCGACAGGGGTGTAGGGGGGATGTCGACAGGGTACTTGTAGTTTTGCTTATTTGATTTATTTTAATTTAATTTTAATTATTCTTGTTATATATTTATATTTTATATTTCAGTTATTGAACAAATACCTAATTCTCTTCTTAATTTAGTAAATATAGATTTATTTAAGGGTTTTGTTAAGATATCAGCAATTTGATTCTCGGAATTAATATAATCGAGAGAAATTACTTCTTTACTTATATTATCTCTGAGAAAATGATGTCTGATATCAATATGTTTAGTTCGAGCATGATGAGTAGGATTTTTGGATAAATTTATTGCACTAGTATTATCACAATAAATTGGTGATTTTGAGATATTTAAACCAAAATCTTTTAAAGTTTGTTCCATATATATTACTTGAGAACAAGCCAAAGCAGCAGAAATATACTCTGCTTCGGTTGTTGATAAAGAAACCGTGTTTTGCTTTTTACTAAACCAGGAAATCAGAGAATGCCCCAAAAAGTGACAAGTTCCACTTGTACTTTTTCAGTCTGATTTACAACTAGCATAGCAGCATCACAGTAAGATATTAATTCAAAAGAATCATTTTTAGGATAAAATAAGCCATAATCATTGGTGTGTTTAATGTATCTTATGATACGTTTTACAGCTTTTAAGTGGGTCTCTTTAGGTTGGGATTGATATCTTGCACAGAGACAAACACTATGCATGATATCAGGTCTACTAGCAGTGATATAGAGTAGTGATCCAATCATTCCTCTATATAACTTTTGATCTACATCTTTCGAGAGATCTTCTTTACTTAGGTACTCATTGGTTGCCATGGGAGTGGGTTTTCCACTTGCAGCAGTCAAACCAAATTTACTAACTAGGTCTTTAGCATATTTCTCTTGACTGATAAAGATACCATTATCTAATTGTTTTATTTGCAATCCTAGAAAGAAGTTTAATTCACCCATATGACTCATCTCAAACTCTTTTGTCCTTATTTCGGAAAATTCTTTATTCATTTCAAAATTAGTTGATCCAAAAATGATATCATCTTCGTAAACTTGTACTAGTTGAATATCATTTTTATTTCTTTTAATAAAGAGAGTAATTTCTCTTTTACCCATATCAAAATTTGATTGTAATAAGTAAGATCTTGGTCTATCATACCAGGCCCTAGGAGCTTGATTTAGACCATATAGAGCTTTCTTAAGTTTGTAAACATGATTTGGTAATTTTTCATTTTCAAAAAGTGGTGGTTGTTCAACATATACTTCCTCTTTTACAAATCCATTTAAAAAGGCACTTTTAACATCCATTTGAAATAATTTGAAATTATTATGATTTACGAAAGCAAGTAGAATCATAATTGCTTCTAATCTTGCTACGAGAGCAAAGGTTTCATCATAATCTATTCCTTCTTCTTGACAATAACCTTGAGCGACTAACCAGACTTTATTTCTAACGACCTCACCTTGTTCATTCATTTTATTTTTATAAACCCATTTTGTTCCAATTATAGTTTTATTTTCAGGTCTAGGAACAAGTTCCCAAACATCATTTCTAGTGAATTGATTTAGTTCTTACATAGCCAAAATCCATGAATCATCAGTTGATGCTTCTTTTGGATCTTTGGGTTCAATAGTTGATATAAAGGCTACATTGCTCATTTTACTTAGTTGATTTCTAGTTGTAACAACAGATTGCATATCTCATAGTATATTTTCTATGGGATGATCTTTTAAAAGTTTAATCCTTTTATTAGGATGATTAAATTCATTATTAGTTTCAGTTGACTCTTGATTTTGAGTAATTAAATCCTCTTCATCATTTGTCTCTTTAAAATTTTTGAGATTTTCATCGAATGAAACATGAATTGTTTCTTCAATGGTGTTAGTTCTTAAATTAAACACTCTGTATGCTTTGCTTCTATTAGAATATCCGATAAAGATACCTTTGTCGGATTTAGGATCAAATTTATCTAAGTCATCTTTTGTATTTGAAATAAAACATTTACTTCCAAAAATTCTAAAATAAGATACCTTAGGTTTCTTTCCGTGAAGAAGTTCATAAGATGTCTTATCAGTTAAAGGTCTAATTAAAATTCTATTTAAAATATAACAGGCGGTAGCAACTGCTTCTGCCCAAAAATATTTTGGTAAATTACTATTTGAAAGCATAGTCTCGCACACTCTTGAATCATCCTATTTTTACGTTCTACTACTCTGTTTTGTTGTGGAGTTCTTGGAAATGAAAAATTGTGAGTTATCCCCTTTTTATTGGGAAATTCCTCAAACTTTTCATTTTCAAATTCACCACCGTGATCACTACGGATGGTTATAATTTTTACAGAAAGTTGATTTTAAATCCTTTTTGTAAAGTTCTTAAAACATTCAAAAGTATCACTTTTATGTTTTAAAAATATTATCCATGTAAATCTAGAATAATCATCTACAATTACAAAAGCATATTTACTGTGATTTATTGACTGAATTTGAGATGGACCAAATAAATCAAGATGAAGTAATTCAAGAGGTTTTGAAGTTGAAATCATATCTTTTAATTTAAAGGAACTTTTTCTAAGTTTTCCTAATTGACATGCATCACATAAACTATCTACTTTAAAATTCATTTTAGGGAGACCTCTTACTAGATCATGTTTTGACAGTCTAGATAAGAGTTTGAAATTCAAATGCCCAAATCTCTTATGCCAAATCCAAGGGTCACTTGTATTTGCCAAAAGGCACAGGTTATCGTTTGAAACTTTCATACTAAGAATATAAATATTCTTTTTCCTAATTCCCTCAAATATTATGGTAGAATTATTATCTTCAATGTGACACTTATCTTTTTCAAATTTAATTTTATACCCTTTATTGCAAAGTTGACTAATACTTAGCAAATTATGTTTCAGATTCTTAACTAGCAAAACATTAGTAATAATAGGAGTTTTAGAGTTACCGACATTGTCGATGCCAATCATATATCCTTTTGAATTGTCTCCAAAGTTAACCAGTCCTCCGTCTTTGTATATTACATCATTCAGCATATCCGGATTACCAGTCATGTGTCTAGAACATCCACTATCGAGTATCCATTTATTCTTTTTGATATGCACAATTTGTCCATTATGGATTGATTCCTCAACACCAATAAAACATGTTTCCTGCACATCATAAAGATTTTGTAGACAACTTGAATTTGTATATAGATTATATGCAGACTCATGATGCAATGATGATTTGAATATTTCTAAACTAGTATTAACAAGTTTTTCAAACATAGCCATTTTAAAAAAAAATCAAAATTCATATTATGAAACTTTGAAAACCTCGCTCTGATACCAAATGTGAGAAATGCAGAATGCAGATCTTAAGGCTAGAATAAACACTAGAGGGGGGGGGGGGTGAATAGTGTTTTAAGAATTTACTAATTCTTTTCAAGTTTATATTAATTTGAACAAAAATGTATGCAATATTCAGACACAGATATAATCACAAAATCAAACATAGATGCAAATATAAAGTAAAAGCAGTAAAGGAAAAAACACACCGGATTTTATACTGGTTCGGAGTTACCCTACATCCAGTCCCGCAACACAAGTACGGATTTCCTTTCAAAATCAATTCTTACAATTACACCCTCGATTTCAAGGCCACGAGGTACACCACTCCAGATTCACAATCCTCTAGGTAGAGATACATGATTTTACGGGCAACAAGTTCACCCAATTGATTTCCTAGGCTACAATCACACCTTCTCTCACTTGATTGATTTTCCAGGCTACAATCATACCTTTTCTCGCTCGATTGATTACAAAGAAGCCTATAACTTTGAATAACACTGGGATCTTGTTGAGATAGTGATAGAGAATCAAACCAGAGATGATATAGTTAGATTCAATGGTAATTTCGGCAGAGTAATAGTAAAAATGTATATAAAGAAATGTGGAAGAAGAAGAGGAGTGAAATCAGAAAATTATGAATATAAATTCGTTTAAAACATCCCTTATTTATAGTAGAACAAAAGCCATGTCCATTCGGGAAAGGATATGATGAATAGACACTTCCTTTGAAATTCAAACTTTTGGAATCAACTACCATCATGTCGATATGGGTACCTAGGTGTTGTCGACATGCCTAAGGTATTTTTGATAATTTGTTTTTCTTTTGAAAATAACTTCTATCTTATATTAAAACTATTTTAAACTTTATATATATACTATAGTTAAAATACATGAATAAGTATAGAGAATAATATTTTGGTATTTATAAAATTTTACTATAATTTCATATTAAAATCTTAAATATAAATATTAAAAGTTAAGTACATTATAATTAAAGATAGTTTAAAACCAAGGATAATTTTGATATTGAAAATAAAGATTATTTTGAGGCTAAAAGTATTTAAAACCGAGATAGATGTTTTTGATTTAAAAAAGAAGATTTTGAAATCATTTTGAAAACAAGATATAATTTTGTAAAACATTTGAATAAAAGTAAGTGGATACAAAACAATGTTCCACTAGATTTTTCGTAGCTTCCATCCTACTTAGGGTTCCATCCCTTTAACAGGCTCGAAGTGGATTCCATTCCACGAGTAAAATGGATTTTAAGATGTCAGTGCTTTTCTAGGAGTTTTTACATAATTCTAGACTCGATACTTGTCTTGTACTATTGAAATCTTGAACTCTTGATATCTTGATACTCATGAGTCTTGAATCTTGATGTCTTCGATCTTGAGTCTCTATACTGTACAGTCTTCATTCTTAGTACCTGCATGTTTATATCCTGCATATACATTAGGGCTGTCAACGGATGCAAACAGATGAGGATATGGCTGTATCCGCATCCGCATTCGAAAATTTAAATCCGCATCCGAATCCGCATCCGATATTCGCGGATATCTGAGAATTAACATCCGTATCCGCATCCGTGGATATTTTTCGGATATCCGAAAATATCCGAAATATCCGCATCCGAAATTGAATAATTTTTTTATTATACTAATATTTTTGAACTAAAACAATCACTTTCTCAAATGACAATACACACACTACAATACTAATCAGTTTTTCAAATGACAAAATGACAACACACATAATATCAAACAAGTTTACACGATATTACATCAATTCAAATGATAAAATAGCAACATACATAATGACAAAATGGCAACACACATAAATTTTGGATCGGACGGATGTTTTTCGGATACGGATATGCCCATATCCACATCCGCATTCGATTTTCTTTTCGGATATCGGATATCCGCATCCGCTTTTCGGATATCGGATAATATCCGTTTTTTCGGATACGGATCCGGACGGATTTCAGATTTTTCGGGTATCCATTGACAGGCCTAATATACATATATATCTAAACTATAATGTTAGTATTTATATTTTATAACAAGTCCTAAGGTTGTTGTCATCAAAATCATTCTTTTTAAGGACTAACATACAGAACTCCCACTGTCAACTAAGATCCTCTTCATCCAAGCAGGACCTATTTGGGCTGAAATAACCAACGCATCAATAGTAGGGGCCTCGACTCTGTTGACATCACGGTTTCTGAAAACTGTGTCATTTGTCATCGTCCTTTGTTGCTTTCCTGAGGCCCCTTTGTCGGTACCACTACAACATTCGAAGTCCATATGCCTAATCGAACTAGCATATGACTCCATTTCCTTCTAGCTCCAATCAACTGGATGAGGACCACCACTCACAGTATTAATCATCAGCCTCCCCCCAATACGTGCGGGTTCTTGGGCCTAGCCTGGCCTTAGCCCTGGTTGGAATTAGATGGGCCTGCTCTGCCATCCTACGGAGATGGACAAACTGCTCTAACTTTCTTTCTCTAATCAACTTTTCAGTAATATCTTGCAGACGGCGGCATTCATTAGTGTTATGGCCAAAACAATCATGGAATCTACAGAACTTTCCGGTCTGAATCTGCTTCTCTGACGATGGTTTCGGAGCTGACTTTTTGTACTTCCCTGTATTGCAGGTTTGAAGATAAACATTCTCTAGCGACATGTTCAAAGGACTATATTGATCGAACATAGGAGCTCTGGGTCTCCCACGATGAGGGTCTCTCTTCTTTCCTTGACCTCCATCACCCTTCTGCTAACTTTGCTTATTCTGAATATTCAACTGCACTTTACCGGAACTCTCCCCAGTCTGCTGCACTGCACATTACTCTGGATACCTTCACTACTGGGCCCCACGATGCCCTGTTTTCTAGACCGTCTAGCATCTTCTCTCCTCAAAAACTGGGTTGCCTTTGCATAGAAAAGGTCCAACGAAGCGGGGGGTTTCCCAGCCAACCAATCACCAAATTCGGAATCAGGATCGATCCATTTAGTCAATGCCATTAGAATCGAATTGTCTTTGGGATTGCTGACTTCGTAACAAGTAGCATGGAACCTTTCCAGATAATTCGTTAAAGTCTCTCCTGGAGCTTGAGTAACACTAGATAAGGTATTGACATCCTTCGGCCTTGTAGCATGCATACGGAACTGCTCAACAAACTTAGTAGCTAACTGGTCAAAACAAGAAATGGATCTGGGTGGTAGACGGCTGAACCACATAGTTGTAATGCCTCCCAAGGAGATAGGGAAGCTTCTACACTTAATCGCATCGTCTGCTCGAGTGGCTTTCATAAGCCATTCATATTTTAGAATATGTTGGCTGGGATCTGAATTTCCTTCATACATCGGCAAGGTCGGCATCCTGAATCAACATGGCGGCTATGCATAGAGAATGTCATTACTGAATGGGGTATGACTTCTATAAATTCCCCAGTCATCGTTTGTGAGGTCTTGACTTTCTCTAATCATATGGTGTATCATGGTTGGAATGTCATACATCTGGATATTCGGGGCCAAGACATGGTCGGGTTCCATGTTACGAGGACGATCCAGTCACTGTCTATGGTCCGTTCCACGCCTCCTTAGCTTCCGGTCTTCATGGAAGTGGGGATCCTGAGCATGAATGTGTGATGAGGGCCTGGATCTGGTTGGTTATGGATCTCGGCATCCAGGGCTATAGCAGCGGCTGCTGCATGGTTATGAGTAGTGTTGTAAGGAAGTGTCCCTCCTTGGGAGGAGGGTGCAACTTGATGCCCTATAAAAGGACCTATTCCAGCCTGTCTGGGATTCACAACATGTTGATGCCCAGAGGCTTCCACGTAATTTCCATCCAATCGGCGGCATGTAGATCTGCGATTGAAGTCAGATGACGCCGAGCATTCAGTTAAGGAATGAGAGGCATGCTCCCTTCTAGATCTCCCTCGCCTTTCTTCATTCAGCTGGTTCACAAGTTCCGTGTTGGCACGGATCTATTGAGTGAGCTCTTGATGGCTTTGAGTGAGCTTCTGCATAAGGGTCTGGAATTCCTCTCTAGTTACTGGACCAAGTGGATCTGGAGCTCCAGTTGATGTTTGGCCTACTGTGGTCAGCTGTGTAGGATTCTGCCATCCCTTCCTTCCGGATCAGCAGCATTGGAAGCAGTTCTGGTAGTGCACACCATGTTGAATGTAGTTCTTCTTAGATCTAGAAAAATCTGAATAGAATAGAAAGAACCTCTGGAAGATGGATCTGGATCTTCTCCTTAGATTTTAGCAATCCAACGATGGCAGGGGATCCACAGAATCGGAGAAAAACGGAGTTTCTCAATGAAAACACAAAAGTGTTTGTACCAAAAATGGGCACGACACTCGTCGGATGTAATTGTAGAGATTAGAATGAAGAAATAAAATGGAAAATGAGGCTAATCTAACAATCACACCAAGAAAAATGAGCAGTAATAAAAGAAGACAAGAATTTATAGTGGTTCGGCATTGTAGCCTACGTCCACTTTGAAGGATTTGATATTTATTGCTGATTATAAACTGAGTTACAGCAGTACAATGGCTAACACTCGAGTTACAATGGAGTTTAAGCAAAGCAGCAGCATAAAAGTCCTTTTGTAGTTGTAGTGGAGGTGCTATTTATGGGCATAGAGCTGGAAATATCTGCCTTGAATCTCGGAATACCCTTTCTCATGCGTAGGTGGGCCCACACAATTGATTTGGAGTCATTTGGGATCGATCCCTGATTGATCCATGTTGGTTTCGTATCGATCAAGAATGGCTCCATTTGAGCTGTGATCGATCATGGAGGCTCTTGAGTTGATATGCAAGCTTCTGTGAAAATTTCATGGCATTTGGATTTGTGGTTTGAGAGATATGATCGATCAAAGTTGCAAACATGGACTGGCCGAGGCCTTCGTATCGATACATTTCGTATCGATCATCTTCGTATCGATGACGTGGCACGCTTGCTTTGTGGAGATCCAAAATTCATGCATAAGGACCGCTTCTTTTGGGTTGACCTCTTCATTTCGTATCCATTGTATACTTCACTTCCCATATCGATGCTTTGCCTTTGTTTTCATATCGATCGTAGGCTCTGTCCTTCGTATCGATCAGACGATCGATACGAAACATGTAGCCGTTGGTTGAATGAAATGTGATCGATCCAGGGAGTGTTGAAGTCTATCGATATAGGTTCGAATCTTATGGATACAAATGGTGGATGCCGAGTGATGGAGTTACGCTAACTTCGTATCGATGGTGATGGATACGAAATGATGGATGGATACGAACTGGACATATCTCACATGGATCTTGATCGATTCATAACTCCAGCATACGAACTTCGATTGACCTGAAATTTGAAAAGTTGCCTTCCATAGCTTTGCTTGTCATACCATGCTAATTGTAGTTCGATCCGGACTCGGACCAAGTTTGCCCGTATCCATCGTGGACCTGTAGATATCTGATCTCCGGGGCAGATTATCTTCAGTCTTTAGTCAAGTCCTTGGTGTCATGGCCTTGCCAAAAAGCGGGACAACATATTTCACATTTACATTGTTTATGGAGTTCGTAGGTAAGGATATTGCTGTCTCTCTCATTAGAGTGTGCAGCGGTATATTTATTTGTATTTGTATTTGGTATGTATTAAAGCACACCTAGTAGATTAAATTGATTATTCTGATAACTTGTACAATTCAAATTGTATCCATACATTTAGTAGTGTTGAATATTTATCAAAAATTGTGTATTAAGTTGGTAGTTTTCATTCGTAGTTTTAGAACGGACAGGTTTTTTTGGCGATTTTGACTAGTCCAAAAACTCGGGTTGTCACACTGTTATAACATTGATGGTTTTTTGAATAGAGCTTTCTAATGTCATTACTCCCTTACTAAGATGTGACATTGTTTCTAATTTCTTTGGCACGGTATCACTAATTCAACTTTATAAGCGGTATACGACATTGATTAGTATTCTTGGCTTTGTTGATGACCTACGAAATTGTCTATTATTCTTTATTGACGAGGGGCGGCATTGTATGCTTCTGGCATTGGCTTTCCTTATATTTTTAACATTTCTTATTGATGTAGGATTACGATAATGTTGTTACACCACATACCTTCGGAATTAACATTGGTGGTAACAAGTATATTCACAGCTCACCATACATTTCGATATTTAGAAAGTGTATTCATATACTTATTTTAATGGTATATGTATATTCACAAAATCTTATGCAAGATTTCATTTCAAAAAACATACTTAATTGGGTTAATACAAATGTCATTTAAACAATAAACCCATAACACCTTTGGTGTACGTAAATGGATCATACCTAAATTAGACCAAATAGACTTACCACCACTTTCCGATCTAAAACTTGTACTATCCCTCAATTAACAATGTAGTCAGGGAACTTTGCATACTACCTATGCCTCGATGTACATTTTTAACTCTCACGGATAAAGATGAGTTTTCCTACCTCAGAATTTGATTTAAGGTAAGAAAATAATAGTTTTCATACCACTATAAATTATAAAGATCATTTATAGAAATCGAATCTCATATACTTGTCATGTTTCTCATATTTTGACTTACTCTATCTATCACCAAGAAACGATGTCAGGTAAGTCACGGAGCTGATTGCTCCTAACCTTACCTTAGTTAAACACTCTGATTCTAGATCTCATAAATAAAGGGTCGATCTACTCATTAACTTTTAGTGCTTAGTATAGGACTATTTAATTTCCATAAGTAACCCAATTCATATACAGAAATAATTCTTCATATACTTAACATTAATCTTCAATTTCAAGCTTAAACTATCCTTAGCTAACCATGAAGTTGTTCAAGTTGGGGTACTGTTATCTCTCAAACCATGACTCGGCAATACCTAGAAGCTTAATGTCAAGTATAAGACTTCATAAATTCCGTATAATTATTTAAAAACAAAAAAAGTTAGAAACCAAACTTCTCTCTACATTTCCCAAAACCATTCATATAACAAGAATGTTATACATGGTCTCCTTCCTTTTCTCGAAAACATTTATTAAAATAAGGTTGTTGTAATCCATGATTTCTTCCTCTTTTAAAAATACTTTAAAAATTGTTAAAACATAATTTGAAATTTATATTTAAAACATTCCTTTAAAGATGTTCTCTTTTAACAAAACTTTATTTTCGAAAACAATGGCGTTTCGTTTTTATAATTTAAACCACTTGCTTAAATATTCAAATAGATTCTTGCCAATGTACTTAAATCTTCAAACGCTTTTTAAAATACTTATACATATTTTATAAACACATTCGAAAATACTTTTCAAAATATCGAAAGTAAATAACCTTTTATACTTTGCTAAAATTATAGATTTTCAAAGTGCATCCATAACGACTATCGCTATATGAACCATAACTTTTAAAATTTTGTTTTATAAATAAAGCAAATTTTAAGCCACATTTCATTTTATATTTTTAAACCACTTTAATACCTTTGCAAATAGGTTTGAAAAAAACCAAAAGTCAATCTCAGAAAACATTTAAAATCATCTTTAGAAATTAAATGACAAAGTTGCATAAAAGAGGATTATAGAAATCCAATGCCGTATTTAAAACATCCTTGAAAATCTAAGTAGCATGTAGTATTTCAATGGGAAATTAAAATCATAAATCACGAAAGCATTTTCAAAAGTCGTAAAGAGGCTTCGGGGCTAATTAGCAGTTAACAATGCTACTACTACCTTTTCACGGTAAAAGGTTCAATTTTTAAAAACATATCAATGTTTACAAACAATATAGCCAAGATACCAAGCTTTTGGCATACAAAAATTTCATATAACAAATACATAATGAAATTAAAAATCAATGGGGCGACAAATCCTTTAGAATCCCTCTACAAGATTTCTATTTTTCGAAGTGCTTTCGTAGCAACCTATTCGCTATAAGGACATTTCGATTTCCATTCACTTTTGCTAGTCCCTTACAAATATAATTACATATGCCATCTGCTACAAAGAAGAAATAAATTCCAAACCATCACATAGACATCTATACAACAATATAAGCAAGCATCTTCAAACTATTACAATAATTATTCATAATAATATATGATTTTAATGTTTTTTCTCATATATAATCTCGACCAAACTCTAGCAAGAAGCTACCATCCTCCGACGTCAACCTAAACCAACATAAAGCTACCCTCCTTTCCTTGCTTGCGCCTACCCCCTCCCCAGCTCACATCCATAGCTCCCTCTCCACCCTAATTGCGCATGACCATGTAGGGTTTTGAGGATTTGTGCCCCATTGCTTCGACCTTTAGCAAGATGGTGGTGTATACTAAATGTAAACAAGCTTGCAAGAAGTTAGAGAAGAAAAGAGAGCGTTATGGTTGATTTTTAAATGAAGAATTTTGAAGGAAGAAGGTAGAAAATTAAAGCGAAAAATGGAAATGGAAGTGTAATGAGTGAAATGAGGAAAGATGCTTCTTTTATAGAATTTGCAAAACTATAGAATCACCACTTAGCACATTCACCAAATGACAAATACCCTACGTTACTCTTCTAAGACAAGCTTCCTCCATGTGCACTAATACATGAAGCTATAATATCATGTACTACCCATAACATCAAAAAAAAATGCATAAAAGTTTTCTTTCTTTATTACTTTACTAATTGTTTTTAGAAGCACTTTAGGACAATTTGATTGAATTAATTTCCTAGTACTAATAGCATTCCTATATGATATATACGTGTGCAAGAAAATTATAAGTGTGTGTGCAACAATGTGTCGACAACTTCCAATGGATGAAGAGTCGAAAATCCAAAAAGAGATTTTTGGTCACATTTTCAATTTTTCGCCGAACTATTTATTTATTTATTTAAACAAAATTCAAAATGTGTTTACTATCATTACTTATTATTTTAAAGAGGGTTATTTGAATAGTAGAAATCATTAATTGAATATTTTAAAATCAATTGAATATTCATAAATCAAGGCGATAAAATTCAGGGTCATTACAATTATTCTAAATATGCTTAGCTTATACTTCTTAGCCACTATGGTATAGGAATGCCCAATTTATCCCATAATCAATTGTAATGATAGAAGCAGTGCATGGACCACAATTATTAGAAGCCCAGAAGGTGAGTTAAGGTCGGTGGGTGCTAGCTGAATGACATACTGGAAATGTCTATCTAAATTTAGTAAGGGTTGTTTAAGATCATAGCATCATAAACACTAGTTGATGATGAATAGCATCTTCCAGCAAAATTTTCTTTTGGGGCTTTTTGGGTTGTAATCGCTAGTTGTCTCTCTTTGGATATTGGTAAAGTGAATGATACGAATAAGGTATGTTCCCATTTTATCGGTGTGTTGGAGATTAGATTGCTATATAAATATATATTGAGAAACAATGTAAATAAGGAAATATCATAAGAACACTTAACTAACGATAAAATGTAGTTACAACTAGAAGTTAATTTGGAAATTATGTTAACAACTATAAATAAAGAGTGCTTTGATCCTAAAACTTTAGAATTTTTGGGAATTTTTTTATTAAGTGGAGGACATAGAAGGGTTGTTGCAAAATCACGGGTCATTATCCATATGCCTTAAAAGCTAAAATTTATAGGCGGTTTGCTTTTTTAAAGTAAAAGAAAGGAAAGATTTCGAAAATCTAGGATTAACTGTACAATACCAGGGTCAATCATATGTATTAAGTCATTAACCAAGTCTCGGTTATGTTAAGATGTGGCTTGATTTGTTTTTAAGGATAAAGTGACAAATTTTTTGGAAAATTATGTTCGAAAGAGTTGAATTTTTTGTTTAAATGCTATTGAGAAGTTAGGTTCAAATGAATTTGGGAAGATTTTGTTCAAGTACTTTTGAAAATAAAAAAAGGTTATTTAAGTGCTTTTTGGAATTCGGTTTTTCAAACTGTACTACAAGTTTGGAAATTCTTTTGGAAATTGTGTTTAAAAGCTTTTGTTTGAAATGAGAAAATTTTCGATTTTCAAATACCACATGCTAGCATAAGGAGCGTGTATGTGTTAGTAAGTATGAGTTTAACTGTACGACAGAGGTGACTCTATATAAAACCTAATAAATAATAGCAAGGGAAAATGATGTTTTAGCTTTGGAATTTCTATTTCCATACATTGTTGATAGTGAAACGAAACTTGCATTTTTGATAGCTACGTTTTAATGTACAAAAATAAACCTCCTTATGTAAATTGTACTTGGAAAAGTTGGAAAAATATTTAAGGGCAAAAGAGAAGGTTGCAAGCTACAATGGAATAGGTGTCCAAAAGAAGGGTGGGAATGTACAATTTTCCATCTAAATTTCTTTCTAGCATTGGGGTATAGATTTAGAAATCTAAATTTTCAAAAAATTTGGATGTTAAAAATTATGTGTTTGGTTTTGGATGGTAGGGATTGAATGCAAAATTGGTTGAATCATATTCCTACTCGCGGGAGTGTGGAAATAATTATATGAAAAATGATTTTTGAAAACCTGCATACTTATAGAACTCTACCAGTATATATAGGTTGTTTGCATCAAATTTTCAAAATATTTTTAAAAGAATGCATTCATATAGAAGGCATCGATTTAGAATCATTCTGCATACATGTTTTCTATATTGTGATACATCATGCACTTAAACACGTTTGACTGTCAAATTGGTTGTACATTAATTGGTTGGATAGCTTAGAATAGTTGCACACTATGTTACATGATTCAACCCTTGAAAAATATCGAAGACGAAATTCTTTTGAGGGAGGAGAAGTAACACCCCGTAAAATTAACAATAATTAATAAATAATTAATAAGTCTCCAAAAATGGAATTTGAACAAATGTTAGAATTTGTCCATGAAACTTACACTATTGCGTTCGTTGCGATTTTCTAAGCAACTTTCATATTTGGAGTTTCGCGATCGGATCTCAAACGAAGAAGTTATCAGCATTTGAAGTTTCCGAAGCAAAAATAATTATAAACGAAAAGGAAAATAATTATAAACGAAAAGGAAAATAAATAATAATAAATGCAGGACCCCATGGTCGACCGCTAGCGATCGACTATCTACAATTGGCGGTCGACCGATCGGGAGGTGGTGACAAACGTTTGAATCTTGAACAATGGCCCTAATTTAATTATTTTAATATAACAGATACGATCGATTTGAGCATATATAAATAAAGGTCTAACCCCTCACTTCTCTTTTCATATTTTCAAATCAGTAGTAGTGAAGCACTACCATTTTCCATTCTCCACTACTTCTAAAAATTATAAAATATTATATGTATACATATAATTGGAAAAGGGTAGAAAATAAAAGAGAAGAAGAGAAGGTAGGTCTATGGAAAAAGGTAAATTTTGATCTATTTTCCCCTTAACCTCAAATCTCTTCCCAAATCTACAATTCTAATAATATATTTATACACACACACCTTGTTAGACATATTATTTGGATTTGAATGGAAAAGGAGTCAAGTAAAGGAATGTATTCGAGCTTGGGAGATTTAGAAAGCTTGAAAAGTAAGTAGGAAATTATATAATTTATATATTAACATTGAAATTTGTATGGTTGGATTTTATTTAATTATTATGCCTAAATAAGATCTGATGAGTTGTAGGCTTAAAACAAACATATCGAAATATCGCCAACATATTAAATAAAATAGGTAATTAGAATAGGAATAGTATGTCACCCTGATTTGGGAATTTGAAATTAGTCCCAAATATTTATTATTAAAGAATGTTTGTAAAGTTGTAAAGTTAATTCCAAATCTATAACTGGGTTGCAAATTAGGTTGTCTTAATTTACTTGGAATGTGAATTTCTATATTTAATTTATTTAGAGTGGAGTATAATTTAATTATATTTATTTTCATGTAATTTTTATAAATTATCCAATTCCAAAAATATGTATAAAAGTGCATCGTTTGAATTCACAAGGAATATAGAAAAAAGGAAAGAGATGTATAAAGTTTGGATATTCTTCTCCGTAGTTTGCACTATCTATTTCAATAAAGGAAAAGAGATAATTCCTTGTAATTTTAAATGGAGCAAGAGTCACATTTTAAAGTAATTTAAGGTAAGTTATAACGGCGATCCTTTTTGAAACAGATAGCTCTGATAAATTGAAACATGGAAAGGGATGTATTATATAAGAATTAATAGTTAGAAATAGGAACGTATATACGTAAAAGTGTAGAAATCAATTAAAAATAAAAACATATGTATAACGTAATTTACAACGATATTCGTACTAGTTATTAATAGCATATTAAATTATATGATTAAGAGGTTGAATAGAAAGGAATATTAATTCTAAAATTTATGGACATTAACTTCAAATTTTGTTAGATTGTGGAATAGGGATCTTATGGTTAAATTAACACTAGGGGGAGGGGTGAATAGTGTTTTCTAATTTATATGAATCTTTTTGAAATCTTTTGAAATTATATTTAGAATTATGCAATTATTAATCGCAGAAACAATCACAGAATCAAAACACAGATAAAAGTAAATGCAGTAAAAGTGAAAGGAAAGAACACAACAGGATTTTATACCAGTTTGAAGTTACCCTACATCTAGTCTTGCACAATTCTTTATACGGATTTCTTTTCTACTAGTAAATGCAAATACAATCTTGATTTCAAGGCTACGAGACATGCCCTCCAGAATCCCGACCTATGGGTAGAGCCACTTAATTTCCAGGCTACAAGCATACCCACTAGATTTACGGGCTATTAAACACACCCAATTGATTTACGGGCTACAATCTCAGACACAAGTATAGCGGTTTGATTTGGTAGAGTTTTACAGACTCGAATCTTTGATTTTGATTACAAATGAACCTACAACTCTTGAATAACACTTTTATCTTGATTGCAGTGAGAGAAATGATAGAAATCAAAGAGCAAATGATAGAGAATCAAACTAATGTTGATTGAGTTTGATTTTGGTTAAAATTCGGCACAGTATGGTTATATTTTTGTTTAGAAAATAAAAGAGGATAAGGAGGAGAGAAGAAGAATGAAAATTGATAATAAAATTCGTTGGGAAGACAAGTATTATAAAGGAATAATGGTCATGTCCGTTCGTGAAGAGATACGATGAATAGACACTTCTTTTGAAATTTGATTTCCTAAAATCATGGCTAGTATGTCGAAATATAGAGGTAGAGTATGTCGACATACTCTTTGTAATTTTGAAAAACACTTTAAAATAATATTTTGAAAATGTATTGCTTTGTAAAATAATTTGATACTTTGCAAACATGCCTAAAGATAATTTATAACATAATAAAAGTTGAGTAAGATTATATGATAAGATTTTTGAAAAATAAACCAATATAAAACAATAACTCAGTAAAATATCAAAAACTTAAAATCGTAATTATAAGTATAAGAAATTGAAAACTATTTAAAAGGTTGTTTTGAAAAGAATTAAAAAATTATTTAAAATTAGAGAGAAGGAGAGATGAGAGAGTTAGAGATCAAGAGCTATCAGAATTTTAACATAAATCTATGACTCTATAACTTATCTGGAATATCTTGAAATCTTCAATACTCATAAGTATTCATTCTCTAGCTCTTGGGTCTCTATATCAACATCTTGAATCTCTTCAATCTTTACTTGATAATGTGTAGTCCTCTTAAATCATCACATGTTTAATATCCTGCACTATATACTATATATCTTGATAAAACATTAGTATTTATATTTTATATGATTTCCTAAAGTTGTTGTCATCAAAATCGATAGCTCAGGTACTAACAATCTATCCCTCTTTGATGATGACAACTTTGTATATAAAATATAATACAACTTCCCCTTAATTTATACCTAGTATTTTATATATCTCTCCACCTTTGTTACCATTCAGAAATAACTAACTACAACTACAATTCTAACCCTAACTCTTAATACTAATTCTAACTCCCTTTAAATAAACTACTATACAAGCATTATGATATGTATAAGTGATAAGTTATACGGAATGACAAGAATGATATATAAGAAATATGATATGTAAAATGAGATAACATTATTCAATATTTCAATTAATCCAAGCATTCATAATATCACACACCAACCAATAAACAAATTCAAAACCAATCAAATCCAAACAAACCAATCAAACCAATCCAATCAAATTAAATATATATATATATATATATATATATATATAAAATCAAACCAATTTTTAAACTAGACATTTCATGGGACTTCAACCCATCCATCAGTGCCAAAGATGGGATCAACTTTAATAGCCTCCCAATCTTCATCGTCTTTGTTGATGGTGAACTCTGGATTAGCGTGCTTCTTTATTCAGGGCTAAGATTATCCACCGAATCGCATCAAAATGCCTTTTCTTGCTCCTTGATCATCTGCATTTGACTCAATTATAAGTGTCTCTGATTTCGTAGGATGAAAGAGAGAATGTTTTTGATAGATTGAAGCATTTGTTCGAAGTTTTCGGTTAATTTTTGAATAGGAGAAGGCATTATTTATGATTAGGAGTTTAGGAATGTAAAGGAAGAATAAAGAGAGCGGTAAATGGGTGATTTCTAGTCTGAATGTGTATTTAAAGGGGTGTAAAGTTGTTGGAATTGAATAGACATTTGCTGTTTATTCAATTTTCAAAATTAATGTTTTTTGAAAACTTACCGTTGTATGTGGACATACATTCTTAGGGTATGTCGCTATATACATACAAATTTTCAAAACTGTTTTGTTTTGATATTCTAATGTATTTAATTTATATTATTATACTAGTTATGATTTCCAGAGATGATAATCAATGTATAACAGTAAGGAAACATATTTTTCATTAATATTAAGGTAGAAAATGAAAAGATACATAGATTCAAACTACACTTAAACTAGAACATCAAAATACAACACACTTAAATAACTTTATATTAACTAGAAGGATGTAGATGAATTCTATGCTCGTGCTTCACTTTTCCAAAGAATTTGTCCATTTTGTTGGAAAGAGTGTTTAACTTCTTACTTATGGAATGCATAAGAATCTTTTGGTTTTCAACAATCTTCTTTTAATTGTTGAGAAGATCTTGGTTGGTTTGACGGAGTGGATATTCAATGCTTTCTAAGGAGGTTTCCTCCTCCTCCTCCATTTCTTCTTCGATATCAATTTCTTCCCCTTCTTCCTCTTCCTCTTCTTCTTGCATTTCTTCCTCCTCTTCACATGCTAACCTCTCATCTTTCTCCGTAAAATATTTCATATGGCTCAAAAATTGGAATTTTCATAAGAGCTATATTTGCTTGATTAAACACTTTACAAGAGACAAATTCCTTTCCTTTAAAGTCAACACCAAAGTAGTTGAAAATACGGGTAGATAAATACCATGTATTGTATTTTCAAGATTGGAAAGATTTCTGGAATAAAATTCATTCCAAAATAAGTTGTGCCCAATTTATGTCATATCGACCATAAATGGCAAAAGGAGCTTTAAAAATTTCAAGGTAGGATTACTAAATTTTCCCGAAAGAGGAGTGATGGTATGTTGCAAAAGAAGATTAAGAATTCTAGCTTTTGGACAAAAATTTATGTTTTTAAACTCAAAAGTATCATCACCTTTGAAAATGTTATGAAAAACTTCACGATCATGCTCATTAATTTTGAAAGAAGTAAGGTTCATTCCGGTAGATTTGCATCCAAGAATGTTACCTAAATTTCGCAATTTAAAACGATTAAAGTTCCTTTAACACTACTCCACACTTCTCCTTCTCTACCTTCATGAAATTTCCCTTTCAAATTTGCATAAAACATTTTGATCAAGTGTGGATAGCAAACAAAATTGTTTTGAGAAGCATTATTTAAACCGAGAATTCCATTTTGAGAACAAAGAGTATCAATTTCAAAAGTAGAAAAATCATTAAAAGTAGCAAACTTTCACGTAGAAACTTTTCCATAATTCGTATAGCTAGTATAAGCTTTCATAGCTTCTTGATCATGGAAGAGAAAGTTTTTGATAATCTTGGAGAGTCTCATGGAGGTTGAAGTGCTTGAGGAAGCCATTGATGAATGTTTTTAGTAGATAAGAGAGTTGATGAAGGTTTGAATTCTGAAATGAAAGGTGAATTGAATGAAAAGAGATGGAGATAACAAATAGAGAATCAAATGACATGTTCTCTGGTCAAGAGACACCTTTCAGAACATTGGGGTAGGTGAAAAGGTGGAGGGAAAATTCAAATTTTGAATTTGAAATTCAAATTCAAATTATGTACATGTATGTCGCATATGCTAGGGGTGTATGTCGACATATGCGTTGAATTTTCCAAAAGTGACTTTTTTTAACTATATCCTATTTTATTTTACCTATAACTATCTATAGTTATCCTATTTACAAAAAAAATATCAAAAATAGTAAAAAATTATTTTAAATATATTTTATCTTATTATTATATTAAAAATATATAAAAATATAAAAATATAAAAATCACACAATATTCATCCAATATTATTATTAATCTATAGGATATTCCTAACAATCAAATCAAAAATTCGAATGATATAAAGCTATAAATTAAACGTGTACCTTTTTTTCATCATATTTCACTAGTTATATCTAAATTCTGTATTGATGTGAAGCACATGTAGGCTATTTCTATATTTGATTCATTTTCACTTGATGATGTGTTTAAGTCATTCAGTGTTGCAGTATAGGCTCTTCTCTTCTTTCTAAATGAATCAATGTTTGGTGTGATTTTCAGTTTCTCGGGATTCGGACGGTCTCGTTTTAAGTGGCCAGGTTCATCACAGTTATAACATCTGACGCCATTTCTGTTTTCACTTCCATTTTCATTTCTGTTTCTAGGATTTTTGTTGTCGTTTCTTTTAAAATTGTTTATCTTCCTGTATTTCAGGAATTTTTTAAAGTTCCTTATCATGAAAGCAATTTCTTCATTATTATCACTATTTGAATCCAGATTATCCGTCATTGCATTAAATGCTATGGATTTCTTCTGTATTGCTTTGTTTTCTCTTCTGCCCAACATTTGTACCTCAGAAGACATTAAATTTCCAATTAACTCTTTAATCTTTTGTTTGCTAATATCATTAGCCTCTTCGATTGCAAGAGTCTTTTGGTCCCATTAAGAAGTAAGTGAATTGATGATTTTTCTAACTTTATCCTCCTCAGAGGAACTTTTACCCAATGCAATAAGTGAGTGTACTATACCTTGAAAACTACTATGCATATCAGATATGGACTCATTTGGACTCATTTTGAATAATTGAAACTGGTTTGTTAACATAGAAATCTTGGTATGTTTAACCTTACTTGTGCCTTCATGTGTAACTTGCAATGTTCTTCAAATTTCAAATGCAGATTTATATATACATACTCCATTAAATTAATTTCTATCTAGTAAACAGAATAGTATATTTATGGCCTTAGAATTACTTTATGAAACTGCCTTTTGTTCAGCAGTCTATTGTGCAAAATCAATCTCGGTTTACTCAGTTTATGTGATATTCCAAGTATCTAATCCAACTGATTGTAAATAGATTTCTATTCTACATGACCAATTTGTGTGATTACTGCCATTAAAAAGTGGTGGTCTATCAGTAGATTGTCTTTCAACAAATAAATTACTAATAAGTGTATTAAACATGTTACTAACAGCACTTTTACCAGTGTTGGTAGCTGTGTAAAGTTTTAAAAATCAGATTATGAACACTTTGAAAACCTATGCTCTCGTACCAAATGTTAGATTGCATAATATGTACCAAATGTTAGATTGCGGAATATGGATCTTAAGGCTAAGCGAACACTAGAAGGGGATGAATAATGTTCTCTGATTTATATGGATCTTTTTGAAATCATTTGAAATTATACTTAGAATCATGTAATTATTAATCACAGAAACAGTCACATAATCAAAACACAGATAAAAGTAAATGCAACAAAATTAAAAGAAAGAATACACCAGGATTTTATACCGGTTCAGAGTTACCCTACATCCAGTCTCACACAATTCCTTGTACGGATTTCTTTTCAACTAGTAAATGCAAATACAATCTTGATTTCAAGGCTATGAGACACACCCTTCAGAATCCCGACCTCTAGCTAGAGCTACTTGATTTTCGAGCTACAAGCACACCCATTAGATTTACGAGCTACTAAGTACACCTAGTTGATTTACGGGCTACAATCTCATCCATAAGTATAACAATTTGATATGATACAGTTTTACAGAATCATATCTTCGATCTGGATTACAAATGATCCTATGAATCTTGAATAGCACTTTGATCTTGATTGGAGTGGGAGAGATGATTGAAATCAGAGAGCAAATGATAGAAAATCAAACTAATGTTGATTGACTTTATTCTGGTTGAAAGTCGGCATAGTATGGTTATATTTTTGTTTAGAAAATAAAAGAGGATAAGGAGGAGAGAAAAAGAATGAAAATTGATAATAAAATTTATTGGGAAGATAGGTATTTATAGAGGAATAACATTCATGTCCGTTCGTGAAGAGATACGACTAATTGACACTTCTTTTGAAATTTGATTTTTGAAAATCAGGCTAGTATGTTGAAATATAGAGGTAGAGTATGTCGACATACTCTTTCTAATTTTGAAAACCACATTAAAATATTATTTTGAAAATGTATTACTTTGTAAAATAATTTGATACTTTTTAAACGTGATTAAATATAATTTATATCATAATAAAACTTGAGTAAAATTATATAATAAGATTTTTGAAAAATAAACCAATATAAATCAAAATTTAATAAAAAGAATAACTTAGTAAGATATTAAAAACATAAAGTAATATTTAAAAGTATAAGAAATTGAAAAATATTTAAAAAGTTGTTTTGAAAAGAATTAAAAATTATTTAAAATTGGAGAGAGGGAGAGATGAGAGAGATCAAGTGTTATCGGAATTTTAACATAAATCTATGACTTTATAACTTACTCGGAATATTTTGAAATCTTCAATACTCATGTATCTTCATTTTCTAGCTCTTGAGTCTCTGTATCAACGTCTTGAATCTCTTCAATCTCTACTTGATACTATATAGTCTTCTTGAATCATCACTTGTCTAATATCCTGCACTATATACTATCTTGATAAAACATTAGTAATTATATTTTATATGATTTCCTAAAGTTGTTGTCATCAAAACCGATATCTCAGGTACTAACAAACTTAATGGGTAATAAATTTGTAGTTAATAGAGAGTTAAAGGAATTAAATGGAGGACTGACTAGAGAAACTAATATGACATTTACATGGAAATGGAATAGGCATAATAGGTAGGTTTTGAAACGGGTAATTAAATAACATTCGATATTGTCCAATTTTGATATTAATGACCAATTATTACAAAAAATTAACATTTATTTAACATAAAAAGGAAACCAAAGCCTAAGCGTATAAAATAGGAATAATTATGTAGCGAACAGGTAGGCCTGCATCTGATCACAATGTGCATGTATTAATTCAATAATGCACTTTGTAGCATTTTTCGAAGCATGTACAAAGTTTTTTATGAGAAAACACTTCCTTAATGAACTGTTACTATCAATTTGAAACAGGAAGGATTATGGATATAGCAACTTATTAATAATAGCATATTTTCTATCGGTTAGAAAATCGTCGATCAAAATATTATCGTTAAAAAATTCAAGCACACGGCATACAATTGTAGTACGTATGCAAGTATGGGTTGATCCACAGGGAAATGAATTAATTTCAACTTCTACTCAATCAAATTAACCCAAGTTTTCAAGGTTTTTTAAACTGAGAAAAATAGCAAAAATTAAACTAGAACAAATGTGAATAAACTATGATAATAAGAACAATTTAGAGGCAAATCCACTTCCAATCATTCAAATAAATCAACGCAAAATTCACTTGTAACCTCTCTTTAAAAAATTTAAGTAAAAATGATTAATGTGCTTATTATAAGTTTGGTTTATTTGAGCTATTAATTAGTACAACTTAAACCATCAAACTCTAATACATCATTCAAACCACTTATCAACTCTCATGATCATGACATGAAATTAAAAAATAAAATCTATTTTAAGTATGATCTATTTACTATTAATTAGTAACGTAGACCATCAAATTTTAATTCTAGCTTAACTTTCATTATCAAAACCGCTTAGGAAAATGAACAAATAGCTTATGTTTACAATGGAATAAACATAGCCTATTTGAGATGTCAACATAAGCTATTAAAATTCAATAAAATAGAAACATAAACTACCATAATTCATATTTTCCATTAAGCAAAATAAGAGAGATCACAAATGAAATCATTATGTTAATTTAATATATTTCATGAGAGCTTCATCACTCCTAAATTGAAGGGGTTTAGCTACTCATATTTGAAAATATTTTAACAAAAGTGATTTCAACATAAAAGAAGGAACTAACTACTTGCATAGAATAAATTTAAACTAATTGCATGAATTAAAAAAGAGCATAAGAAAATAAATGAGCATAAATTTAAGCATAAATAAAATTGCATGGAAGTAAAAACAAGGCTAAGAAGCCATGAAAGAAACTTTTATTTATCTTTGATTTTGTGGTTAAAACTTGCATGAAAGGTAAGAAGATAATTACATAAGACATAAGGAATATTTATACATGCTTAAAACCCTGATTCATATTTTAGGGGACTACCTAAAATGCCCATTAGGAAGTTTATCCTTCAAGTAATCATTAGGAAATTAATTGATCCCCACTAACATGCCTTTAAACCTCCATTAACATGTGCATGTGCTATTAATTGTGGACAATATGGTAGTGGGTTAGTGGGCTCCTCCATGTTGCATGAATTCATTTATTTCCAATCTTCATTTGCCTTCAACATATGTGCATGCATTTATCCATGAAAGCTTCTTCATATTTGCTCTCCATTTCCAACAATTAAAAATAAAAATGTGCAAATATTTTTTCTCAAATTAAATCGTACACAAATTTAACATTTTACCTCAAATGAAAATGAATTAATGATGATTTTAAAACAATTCAAATTTTGGTTTAAGCATGTAAAATACCTTAATATGCTTATTTATTTATATAAAAGTAGATTAAATATGTAAGTAAAAACATGCACTTTTACGTGCACATCAAATAACCCCACACTTATCTTTTTATTCGTCCTCGAATAAAGTAAAACTAAGATAAATCTATTTTCGTAGGAAACACGATTGCATTGAGCGTATGTGTAACGACCCGGTATTTTCAACCATTCGCATCCATTATAAGTGTATAGGTAGGCACTCATGCCGGAATTGAATTGCTCAAAATACCGCGTTGTAAATAAAATTTGGCAAATCTCAGAATATACAGTAAATAAATATAATCACAGATTACAAACACAGACAAATAATGCAGCGGAAGTAAAAGAAATAGTAGTTCATGAAGCTACTATGTAAATATATCAGAGTTACATAAGATACAACATAAGAAATAAAGTACAGCAGAAGTCTCAATACAATAACCAAGTACATGCTGAATAGAACAACGGAACTGAAGTTGATAGAACAAGACTAGCAGATAATCTCCAGCGATTCAAATCTCCAGAAGGTGGAAATCCAAATCTGTGAATACTCAAGCTGACCCGAGCGTAAAGCAAAACACAAAACACTCGAGTCAGGACAATATATACTTATATAATGTAAACCAACTCAGGTGAACTGTAATAAAGGTATAAGTAACTTAGAAGATGCTTGGGACCGCCCATCCTCTAAGGATCCGTTAAAATATCTACTATGTAGTAATATTCGCTATTATAATAATGTCTAATAAGTAAAGTATAATCATATAGAAAATAGCGTTAAGGGGATGGAGAACCTTAACGCGGTCGGATCTTAAAATCATAATCGTAATAAAGCTCGATATGGTAGGTGACACGGCACAACTAGGCAATGCCAGGGTAGATATACCAATTACGCATCCGGACTAGTGGTGACGCATAGCAGCCACTACCGCCCACCTCGAACAACACTCCCAAATCAAGGGTGGCCACCAAATCAATCACAAGTAATAGAATGGTTATCGAAGAAGTGTGTCCGATAAGAGGTGCTACCTTCTTAGTCCGTCAATCACTCCTATTTTAGCCACCGTATGCCAACTCACGGGAGTTGGGTCCACATATATACCTTAGGATCGTCGCCACCATCCTACTTCATTCTGGAAACTCCACCGCGTACAAAGTTGTCAAAGTGGTTTTCGGTATCGACAGAGAGTATGTCCATATCCGATCCCGGTCTCTTTAACAACCAAACGTTATTATAACCCGTGGTTATAACTTTTAAAACAATACTTTACTTCAAAATAAAATATCATTTCAAAACCATATATTTATCAAAATAAAGATTAAATCAATTCCAAACCATTTCCATATATTTAAAATATCATATCATTTCAAAACTTCATTTCAAATCATTTCAATATATCAAAATATCATATCTTTCCTAAACTTCATTTCAAATCATTTTAATATCAAATATCATATCCTTATAAAACTTCATTTCAAATCATTTTAATATAATAAAATATCCTATCAGTTCAAATCCAAAAATTCAACTTTAAATACCTTTTAAATTCAAAGATATCGTTCATTTACTATCATTTCAAATCACCTTTAAATAGTTTATATTCCAATCAAAATAATTCATTTAAACCTTTTAAAAATGTAATTATTATATTTTCAAATCAAGTATTCAATTTCCAAAGTTTCAAACCATTCTGAGTTCGTTTACTAAGTCAAAAACCATAATTATTAAAATTTCAGCCTTTCGCAGCATTTAGAAAAAAGCTGTTATAAGTTATACTTGAAAACATTTTTATTCAGCAAAGACAGCATTTAAAACTGCTGTTAAAACTCAGTTTTTAGTTAAATTATAGTTCAAAACAGAAAAGACAGCATTTCAGAAGTGCTGCGGTAACTCAGATTTCAAAACAAAGGTTTTATTTGATTCCAGCAAAGACTGCAGACCACTATAGCATTTCCAGAGAATGCTATAATAGACCTGAGTTCAATATTAGCCTATAAGTTCAATTACATCAACTACGCATTTCATAAATGCTGTAATAGCTCTTTTTACACAATTTTAGTTCAATTCAAAAACTATAGCATTTCTGAATGCTATTAAAAGTTAATTCCAGATTTTTAGTGTATTTCCAGCAACTAAATAACTTCAATTTAAAACACATAAACATTTTAAAAATCATATTTTAACATTTAAAATGTTCATTTTCATATCATTTAACATATGTCTTTTTTCACAATAAATTTCTTATAATTAAATCCAATTTTCAACAGTTTACTTAATAAATTTAAGTGTAAAAGTTTCCAATTCTTCACATTTCAACAAATAACTTAACACTTCAAATTTAAATTACCATTTCACAAATTTAACTAAATTTCCAATTTTATTTAATTAACTTAAACCTTTAATTAAAACCAAATTTCACATTTCTAAGTCAAGTTATATTTTAAAAGATCACTTTTAAACATTCATTTATTTAACCACTTAAACTCATAGAAAAATTAATAATACTTTAATAAATCGCTTAAATTCAAATTTTATCAAATTATCATATTTACCATTTTCCAAATATAATTAAATTTTCATTTTTATTCATATAACTTAAATATCATTTTTAACCAAAATTCCAAATTCCAAACTTAAGTTATATTTCAATAATCCAATTTAACCATTCATTAATTACATTTTTAACTCGTAGAAAAATCATAATTTCTTTATTTTAAAACATTTCAAAATCTATTTAAATCAAATTTCATAAATTTATATTTTTAAAATACTTAAAAATATCCAAAAACACTTTATAAAATAACCACGGGCCTGTATATAGTTTTCTAACCTAGGTCAAGTGATACAGATATATATCATTTCAATCCGCAATTTACAAAGAAAAACCATGTTCTATCATTTCAAACCCGCAATCCCAAGTTAAAATAAGTTAAATAAAAACCATTCAGGCCTATCACTTCAGCCCATAATGATTTTTCTCTATTCTAAAGTCCGTTCGGGTATGTATCATTTCAACCCAGAGTGATTCTAGTCTACAGGGAACTTGCAGTGTGATAAACAGATATAAATGAACAGAATACATTATATAACAGTAACGGATGATATAACAGGTGTATAAACATCATATGATCATAACATAGTCAAGTATAACATGATAATATATTTCTACAGATTCACAGGGTGTCAATTTACTAGTTATATAGGTACATATTGTCTGCTGAGAATAACTCACCTGTTAAAGCTGGAGATTAGCGATCAAAACACGCAGAATAGATTCCAGAAAGCACAACAAGCACGATATAGCATGACTTTTGATTTGAATGAATGGAGAGCCTTGATATTTATCTTGTAAACAATAACCAAACAAGACAATATACACATAAATATTCAACGCAAACAATGTTGAAACAATGAAGATAAGAAGCAATAACGGAATAGATTACTTGACTATGCTTTAACCATTCAAAAGCTCGAACAAGGGGTTCATTTTCTCAGCCATGATGATGATGAGTGTGGGAGAGACAAGGTTAACTTCCTGGAATACATAAGACAAAACAATACAAACAATATAAGTTTTCAAATGCAAAATACGATAGAATAATATAGAATCAACTACACGAATCAAAGTAGAATTGCTTTGCTCTTGCTTCCAACAACCTTCAGGTTTAGCCATATGGTGTACTACAGGTCTAAGGCAAGATTTGGATCAGGTTTTGGTTGCCTAAGGGTCGGCCAAACATGTTTAGAGGATAGCAAAAGGTGAGTATGCATGAAACAACACAACAAGGCAAAACAATGTCACTTTAACATGGATTCAAGGCAATTCAAGGCTCGACCAAGGCTCATGAGGCACGGCCAAAGGAATGGGGTCCAAGGTGATGACGTGGCAGAGGGTCCAGGTGGTGCTGGAGGTGGTGGAGGTGGTTTTGGTGGCGGCCATGGTGGTGGTTTGGGTGGTGGTTGAAGTGGATGAGCATGTAGAGGTGAAATAAGCATGGATCTAGGCATCTAGGTTGTAGTTTGAGGGGTTTGGCCATCAAGGGGGTTCGGCCATGGTCAGATCTGGTGGGTTGATGGTGGTGGTGGTCGGGAAGAGATGGAAGGAGGTGGTGGCCGTGGAATAGGGGGAGAGGCCGATCTAAACAAGGGAGAAAGCAAGGCAAATTTGCATAGAAAAAGTAAGAAAAAAAGTAGAAAGAAAAGAGGGAGTTTACCAAATTTTTTTGCAAGATGGAGGCCATGATTTTTTTTAGGGTTTTGGAGCTTTGAAAATTCGTGAATAACAGGAGGAAGACAGCTGAAAAAATAATAATGAGGAATAGTTAGGGTTAATTGGTGAAAGGTTAGGTTAAAAGTAAAAAGGTGGACTATAAAAGCCCATAGGAAGATAGAAAGTTTAAGGCCTTTCAAATTTCTTTATTTCATTTTTTATAACTTTATATTTCTGGAAAAAGATAATAATCCCAGGTAAAATTTCGAAATTTGAAAAAAATATAATAATTTATATAAATATTTATCAATAATATAAAGTTAAATTAAGAAAATAGCTAAAATAGTAAACTAGTCTAGAAATTTGAAATTGAATAGAATAAATTTTAGAAAAATTCATATGAGCTTGTAATATATTTTTAAACATAAATAATAACATAAAATAAAAAATATATTCACAAAATAAATATTTAAAATTAAATTTACATATAATTTTTAATGAAGAAAATAGCAGAAAATAGGAAAACAGCCTTTAAAAATGAAAAATAAATACAGTAAATCTTGGAAAAATTCTATTATCATTTTTGAAATATTTAGAGATGAAAATATACATAAATTAACATAATGACACATTTTAAATAAAATATAAGAAAGAAAATATGATTTTATAAAATTTAAAATAGCCAAAATTGCACAATAAAACAAATTATACTAAAAATTGAAATGTACATAACTTTTACATTTTAACTCCGTTTCCAACGAAACGAAAAGAAGTATTCAAGTTATTAAATCTATTGTCATAATAAAAGATAAAATTTATAATTTCAAATATTTAAAATTTAAATTTAAAAGTCAAAGTTTGACTATTTGACCAAAATTCATATTTTCTGGAAATATTAAATTTAGTCATATTTGGAATTCTAATCCACATCAAAATCAAAGTTTATACTTAAAATAACAAAATTTATTCTTTTTCATAAATAAAGCTTTTGAATCTGGAAAAATCAATTTAAAAATATTTGAAAAATATAGGGTTGTTACACTCTCCCCCACTCAAAGCTTTTCGTCCTCGAAAAGGAATGAGGTACGGGAAAGCATAGAAAGGATAGAGTGAAATAAGATTAAAATAAGATGATAAGAAGATTGGAATTACACCTGATAACTATTGTTATAGGTAAGTTTAACAAGATGGAGGTGATCAAATCAAGAATATAAGCACGAAAAAGATCCTCTAGAGTCTGAATCTCCCTTTTCACTTGACCGACGGTCTATGAATGGAAAAACAGTGTTCAGATCCAGATGAGTAACAAAGATTATCAAGATTACAGAAAGATTTCTAAACAGACTGGTATAAGCAATAGCCTTCTCATTCTGTAACAAGATAAGAGAAATAAGGACAACCAAAAGATAGTTTGGAAAACAAAATAAGATAATAAACTTGAAACCATAATGCTTTGAAATCATAACAATTTAGGGATGTTTATCATTTGGAAATCACACTACTAAAATCATAACACTTTGGACATGTTATTCTTTAAAAAAAACATAATACTTAGAAAATCATAACACCCTTAAAAAAAAATCTTCATTTAAACCATTTAATTCAAGGTCAAATAATATTCATTTTAAAGTTGTAACATTTCTAAGTTCATTCAATTATAAAATTTCCAAAACATTGTCTTTTCAAAATAGCAGCACTTATAAAATGCTAAGTAGATATATTAATATTTCAAATCAGTTTAATTCCAGAAATATTTATTTGGATATCATTTAACTTATGACTTATTAAAACAAACTTTTATGAATGGAATATCCAAATTAAACTATACTTCGTTTATTAAGTCAAAAGTTCACTATTTTACTTAACTTTTAATTTAACACATAACCTAACTCTTTATTTAAAATACCCATTTCATAAATAGATATTCCTTATATAAGTTACACTTAAAATTCCATTTGAAAACCAAATTCTCAATTATCAAATTTTAGTGATGTTAAAATACATTTTAACTATTTAAATCATAATTATTCATTTTTTTCAGACATATCTATTTCATAAATAAAATATTTATCATAGAAAATATAACAATCAAATTTCTTTACACATTTATTCATTTAGACATCAATTAAACTATGAATTCAAGTTAAATAAACTTTATTACCAAAAGTCCAATCCAAATGTATTTTATTTTATCTATTCAAAGATACATTATTTATTATACAACATATTCATTTCAGGAAATAACCTTTATTAAAATTCCTAGGTTAGACTTAAGGTTCCATAGTAAATCAAATTTGATTATTAAGTTATTTAAATAAAATCTCTTTTAATTCCTTTTTCACTATTTACCTCTGTTAATCTTTTATAACTAAAATTTAAGTGTATAACATTTATTATAACCACTCAAATTTTATTTATAAAATCCTTTCTATATTGTATATTATCCAATTTCATATTCAACTTCTGTGTAATTTAGGTAAGTTATATTGGAAATGAAATTGTGAATTATACAAATAAAACTTTCCAACTCAGTCATTTCAAGTTTGAATCATCTATTCAAAATTTTGATTTTCTTTTTATACTTGAAGTTATTATTTAAGATAGAATTTAAGAATAAAATTTCTGATTCCTCTCAAACCATTTAGAGATAAATAAATGTATGTACAAAATTTGTCAAATCAAATTTAATCATATATCTATATATATTATAATTCAAATCATATTTTAGAAATTCAAATCAATCAAATTTACCAAAACAAAGCTGTAGCAAAACTACATAATGGTTTCTTCACTTCGAAACTCGAAAATGAAAGTCGATGATGCCGCGGTCATCACCGAAATTATTATCCAGCGACAAAGAGAAGAGCACTAAAATTTTTAAAACTTTAAAATTCTTTGGAAACAAATTTCTATTCAAAAATACTTTATATAATATATCCCTTTTTAAAACTTTAAACCAAAGTTCGAAATAATCGGAATTTAAATTCTCAAATTCTTGTTTTAAATTCATTTGAGTTCCCAAATCAAATTTATAAACAACTATTTATAAATTCATTTATAGAATGATAAATCAAATATTATCATTTCAAATAATCAATTTAAATCAATTTATTAAGTTCCTCAATATTTACTTATATCAAAACTTATTTCATTAACCAAATTTAAAAATAATATTGTGTCAGTTTGTTCTGTCAAAGTGTTTTAGAAATCCCATCGATAGCGTTGATCAGATGAATCGATCGGAAGCCCAAATCAACATCAACAACTCAAACAACACAATATATAAAACAAAACATAGATTTACAAGTACAATTTAAAAATGTTTGGAGATAGTTTGGAAACAAAAGACAAGATGATTAAATAACAAAATAGGGAGATGGGTAAGCTTAAATAAATCGCGGGCAACCTTAACCGGGTCAACCGTGACTTCATGAATAAGATCAAATGCGTATTTTTTTTCTGGGGTAAATCTACATCCGATCTTAAGAGATAGAGTTTGGAATAACAATATATATTAGCATCTAAACCAAGGATAAATATAAATCTCTGGTGAATCGATGCTGATTGTAAAGGATTTTCACCCTTTTACAAGAAAATTAGAATATTGGCGAGACCGCCAATTCACTATAAAGATCATTCGAAGTGGAGTTATGTGATACTCCAAAATCAAAAGAAGATGAATAGTGAGGGACAAGAATGAATTTTGGAACCGTAGGGAACGTTCCAAAAATTCAAAGGAAATTCGAATCAAGAGGAAAAGATTCAAACTCGAACGAAAGTGATTCTGTAAATAAATCTACTCCATATGCTGAGTTTTGCCTCAAAGCCAAAGCTTTGATACCAACTGTAACGACCCGGTATTTTCAACCATTCGCATCCATTATAAGTGTATAGGTAGACACTCATGCCGGAATTGAATTGCTCAAAATACCGCGTTGTAAATAAAATTTGGCAAATCTCATAATATACAGTAAATAAATATAATCACAGATCACAGACACAGACAAATAATGCAGCGGAAGTAAAAGAAATAGTAGTTCATGAAGCTACTATGTAAATATATCAGAGTTACATAAGATACAACATAAGAAATAAAGTACAGCAGAAGTCTCAATACAATAACCAAGTACAGGCTGAATAGAACAACGGAACCGAAGTTGATAGAACAAGACTAGCAGATAATCTCCAACGATTCAAATCTCCAAAAGGTGGAAATCCAAATCTGTGAATTCTCAGGCTGACCCGAGCGTAAAGCAAAACACAAAACACTCGAGTCAAGACAATATATACTTATATAATGTAAACCAACTCAAGTGAACTGTAATAAAGGTACAAGTAACTTAGAAGATGCTTGGGACCGCCCATCCTCTAAGGATCCGTTAAAATATCTACTATGTATTAATATTCGCTATTATAATAATGTCTAATAAGTAAAGTATAATCATATAGAAAATAGCGTTAAGGGGATGGAGAACCTTAACGCTGTCGGATCTTAAAATCATAATCGTAGTAAAGCTCGATATGGTAGGTGACACGGCACAACTAGGCAATGCCAGGGTAGATATACCAATTACGCATCCGGACTAGTGGTGACGCATAGCAGCCACTACCGCCCACCTCGAACAACACTCCCAAATCAAGGGTGGGCACCAAATCAATCACAAGTAATAGAATGGTATCGAAGAAGTGTGTCCGATAAGAGGTGCTACCTCCTTGGTCCGTCAATCGCTCCTGTTTTAGCCACCTTATGCCAAATCACGGGAGTTGGGTCCACGTATATACCTTAGGATCGTCGCCACCATCCTACTTCATTCTGGAAACTCCACCGCGTACACAGTTGTCAAAGTGGTTTTCGGTATCGACATAGAGTATGTCCATATCCGATCCCGGTCTCTTTAACAACCAAACGTTATTATAACCCGTGGTTATAACTTTTAAAACAATACTTTACTTCAAAATAAAATATCATTTCAAAACCATATATTTATCAAAATAAAGATTAAATCAATTCCAAACCATTTCCATATATTTAAAATATCATATCATTTCAAAACTTCATTTCAAATCATTTCAATATATCAAAATATCATATCTTTCCTAAACTTCATTTCAAATCATTTTAATATCAAATATCATATCCTTACAAAACTTCATTTCAAATCATTTTAATATAATAAAATATCCTATCAGTTCAATTCCAAATATTCAACTTTAAATACCTTTTAAATTCAAAGATATCGTTCATTTACTATCATTTCAAATCACCTTTAAATAGTTTATATTCCAATCAAAATAATTCATTTAAACCTTTTTAAAATGTAATTATTATATTTTCAAATCAAGTATTCAATTTCCAAAGTTTCAAACCATTCTGAGTTCGTTTACTAAGTCAAAAACCATAATTATTAAAATTTCAGCCTTTCGCAGCATTTAGAAAAAAGCTGTTATAAGTTATACTTGAAAACATTTTTATTCAGCAAAGACAGCATTTAAAACTTCTGTTAAAACTCAGTTTTTAGTTAAATTATAGTTCAAAACAGAAAAGACAGCATTTCAGAAGTGCTGCCGTAACTCAGATTTCAAAACAAAGGTTTTATTTGATTTCAGCAAAGACTGCAGACCACTATAGCATTTCCAGAGAATGCTATAATAGACCAGAGTTCAATATTAGCCTATAAGTTCAATTACAGCAACTACAGCATTTCAGAAATGCTGTAATAGCTCTTTTTACACAATTTTAGTTCAATTCAGAAACTATAGCATTTCTGAATGCTATTAAAAGTTAATTCCAGATTGTTAGTGTAGTTCCAGCAACTAAATAACTTCAATTTAAAACACATAAACATTTTAAAAATCATATTTTAACATTTAAAATGTTCATTTTCATATCATTTAACATATATCTTTTTTCACAATAAATTTCTTATAATTAAATCCAATTTTCAACAATTTACTTAATAAATTTAAGTGTAAAAGTTTCCAATTCTTCACATTTCAACAAATAACTTAACACTTCAAATTTAAATTACCATTTCACAAATTTAACTAAATTTCCAATTTTATTTAATTAACTTAAACCTTTAATTAAAACCAAATTTCACATTTCTAAGTCAAGTTATATTTTAAAATATCACTTTTAAACATTCATTTATTTAACCACTTAAACTCATAGAAAAATTAATAATACTTTAATAAATCGCTTAAATTCAAATTTTATCAAATTATCATATTTACCATTTTCCAAATATAATTAAATTTTCATTTTTATTCATATAACTTAAATATCATTTTTAACCAAAATTCCAAATTCCAAACTTAAGTTATATTTCAATAATCCAATTTAACTATTCATTAATTACATTTTTAACTCGTAGAAAAATCATAATTTCTTTATTTTAAAACATTTCAAAATCTATTTAAATCAAATTTCATAAATTTATATTTTTAAAATACTTAAAAATATCCAAAAACACTTTATAAAATAACCACGGGCCTGTATATAGTTTTCTAACCTAGGTCAAGTGATACAGATATATATCATTTCAATCCGCAATTTACAAAGAAAAACCGGGTTCTATCATTTCAAACCCGCAATCCCAAGTTAAAATAAGTTAAATAAAAACCATTCAGGCCTATCACTTCAGCCCATAATGATTTTTCCCTATTCTAAAGTCCGTTCGGGTATGTATCATTTCAACCCATAGTGATTCTAGTCTACAGGGAACTTGCAGTGTGATAAACAGATATAAATGAACAGAATACATTATATAACAGTAACGGATGATATAACAGGTGTATAAACATCATATGATCATAACATAGTCAAGTATAACATGATAATATATTTCTACAGATTCACAGGGTGTCAATTTACTAGTTATATAGGTACATATTGTCTGGTGAGAATAACTCACCTGTTAAAGCTGGAGATTAGCGATCAAAACACACAGAATAGATTCCAGAAAGCACAACAAGCATGATATAGCATGACTTTTGATTTGAATGAATGGAGAGCCTTGATATTTATCTTGTAAACAATAACCAAACAAGACAATATACACATAAATATTCAACGCAAACAATGTTGAAACAATGAAGATAAGAAACAACAACGGAATAGATTACTTGACTGTGCTTTAACCATTCAAAAGCTCGAACAAGGGGTTCATTTTCTCAGCCATGATGATGATGAGTGTGGGAGAGACAAGGTTAACTTCCTCGAATACATAAGACAAAACAATACAAACAATATAAGTTTTCAAATGCAAAATACGATAGAATAATATAGAATCAACTGCACGAATCAAAGTAGAATTGCTTTGCACTTGCTTCCAACAACCTTCAGGTTCAGCCATATGGTGTACTACAGGTCTAAGGCAAGATTTGGATCAGGTTTTGGTTGCCTAAGGGTCGGACAAACATGTTTAGAGGATAGCAAAAGGTGAGTATGCATGAAACAATTCAACAAGGCAAAACAATGTCACTTTAACATGGATTCAAGGCAATTCAAGGCTCGACCAAGGCTCATGGGGCACGGCCAGAGGAGTGGGGTCCAAGGTGATGACATGGCAGAGGGTCCAGGTGGTGCTGGAGGTGGTGGAGGTGGTGTTGGTGGCGGCCATGGTGGTGGTTTGGGTGGTGGTTGAAGTGGATGAGCATGTAGAGGTGAAATAAGCATGGATCTAGGCATCTAGGTTGTAGTTTGAGGGGTTTGGCCATCAAGGGGGTTCGTCCATGGTCAGATCTGGTGGGGTAGATGGTGGTGGTGGTAGGGAAGAGATGGAAGGAGGTGGTGGCCGTGGAATAGGGGGAGAGGCCGATCTAAACAAGGGAGAAAGCAAGGCAAATTTGCATAGAAAAAGTAAGAAAAAAAGTAGAAAGAAAAGAGGGAGTTTACCAATTTTTTTTGCAAGATGGAGGCCATGATTTTTTTAGGGTTTTGGAGCTTTGAAAATTCGTGAATAACAGGAGGAAGATGGCTGAAAAAATAATAATGAGGAATAGTTAGGGTTAATTGGTGAAAGGTTAGGTTAAAAGTAAAAAGGTGGACTATAAAAGCCCATAGGAAGATAGAAAGTTTAAGGCCTTTCAAATTTCTTTATTTTATTTTTTATAACTTTATATTTCTGGAAAAAGATAATAATCCCAGGTAAAATTTCGAAATTTAAAAAAAATATAATAATTTATATAAATATTTATCAATAATATAAAGTTAAATTAAGAAAATAGCTAAAATAGTAAACTAGTCTAGAAATTTGAAATTGAATAGAATAAATTTTAGAAAAATTCATATGAGCTTGTAATATATTTTTAAACATAAATAATAACATAAAATAAAAAATATATTCACAAAATAAATATTTAAAATTAAATTTACATATAATTTTTAATGAAGAAAATAGCAGAAAATAGGAAAACAGCCTTTAAAAATGAAAAATAAATACAGTAAATCTTGGAAAAATTCTATTATCATTTTTGAAATATTTAGAGATGAAAATATACATAAATTAACATATTGACACATATTAAATAAAATATAAGAAAGAAAATATGATATTATAAAATTTAAAATAGGCAAAATTGCACAATAAAACAAATTATACTAAAAATTGAAATGTACATAACTTTTACATTTTAACTCCGTTTCCAACAAAACGAAAAACAGTATTCAAGTTATTAAATCTATTGTCATAATAAAAGATAAAATTTATAATTTCAAATATTTAAAATTTAAATTTAAAAGTCAAAGTTTGACTATTTGACCAAAATTCACATTTTCTGGAAATATTAAATTTATTCATATTTGGAATTCTAATCCACATCAAAATCAAAGTTTATACTTAAAATAACAAAATTTATTCTTTTTCATAAATAAAGCTTTTGAATCTGGAAAAATGAATTTAAAAATATTTGAAAAATACAGGGTTGTTACAGTATGCAACAAGCCGTTAAACCTTTAGGTATTCCTAGTAGGACGAGTATTGTCTCATGAGAGTTTTCAGCGGATACTACCCACAAAATCCAAATGTGATATGTGGATTCTACATGATGAAAATTTTCAAAAATATTTACAAATGAAGAATTTACTTTTGAACTAACGTGAGTAAGTTAAATATAAGTTTGGTCATTATTAGGAAAACTTGTCAAAACTTCCAACAAAAATTAAGTTATCATCACAATTAGACTCTAGTTTGGCTAGTTGTTTCGGTTGATAACATTGTGCAACTATGAAATGGATCCTTAGTTGATTATCAAAGTTTTTCAAAGTGGTGTTTTTATTTCTTTTGAATAACAAGTCAAATCAAATAAGTGAAAATAGTGCTTGGATTTCAATTTCTTGCTCCCTCTACTTTTTTTTTGAAAAGTATTAACATTATTATTATTTACAAACCTAACTCAGGTAAACTGAGGCTAGATATACTAATCATGCGCCGCGTTTCGGGCTTATATGAGAAGAGTACAGAGCTTGGCGAGTGCACACACTTGCGTATGAACACATGACTCTTGGTGATTATTTTTATTAAATCTATTTACATACACCTAACTCAGATAAACAGAGGTCAGATATACCGATCATGCACTGCCTTTCGGGCTTACGTGAGAAGTCTATAGAGCATGCCGAGTATACACACTTGCATATTAGCACATGACTCTAAGTGTTCTTATTTTCATAAAAGTTTTTCTTTCTTTTTTTGTTTGCGTTTTTTTATGAACAGAGGGTTTTGCAAAATCATCTTAGCACCACTTAACTTAGAAGATCAAAAATGTTATCGCCTTTACTTTAAATCAACCACTCTTTTAAACAAAGATTACAATTAGGACATACTTTATAATTATCACCCATGAACCTTCCTATATACCAGTTAACCCATAGTTACTTATAATCAAACTTTATTTTTATTTTTGTTGAGACAAATAAATTTTCAAAACTTTCAATTTAATAACCAAAAAAATACACTTATCCAACAGTGTTTCTTCAAAAGTAAATCAATATGCTAAAAAGAAAATTTGTTCAAATTTTTTTTGGTTTTGGAAAGAAAATGCCAAAAATAAACCATGAAAATACACAAATGAATATGAGAATCCCTCCCACACTTGATTTTGACTATGTCTCTAAGGTCAATCCACGAAGAGTGTAACGGGAAAAAAAATGTGCATATTTACAAGAGAGGGTTAACATTTCTTACTAGACGTAGTATGGCTCATGAAGAGTCATGAGCTCCTCCTCTCGATCACTCGACAATTCCAAGTAATGCTTTAAACGATGACCATTGACTTCAAAAGTCGATCCATCCCTAGGGTTTCCTACTTCTATGGCACCATGTGGAAAAATAGAACATACGATGTACGGCCTTGTCCACCTTGATTTTTACTTCCCAGGGAACAAATAAAGTCGAGAGTCATCAAAAGAACTTTCTGATTTGGCGAAAATGTTTTCCTTAGGATTGACTTGTCATGAAAACTTTTATTCTTTCTTTGTAAATTTTCTCGTTTTCATATGTGTCGTTCCTAATCTCCTTTAACTCGTTAAGTTGCAAATTTCTATTTTCGCCAGCTTTTTCAAGATCAAAGTTTATGTTCTTAATCGCCCACAATGCTTTAAGTTTGAGTTCAATGGGTAAATGGCACGCTTTACCATATACAGGCCTAAAAGGAGACATCCTAAGATTTTTTTATACACAGTTCTGTAAGCTCAAAGCGCATTTGTTAATTTTTATGACCAATCTTTTCGATTTTTAGTCACAGTTTTCTCCAAAAGTTGTTTAATATGACGATTTGAAACTTCAACTTAGCCATAAGTTTGAGGATGATACGGAGTGGATAACTTGTGGGTTATCAAGTATTTCTTCATTAGAGTTTCAAATGAACGATTACAGAAATGGGTTCCATTATCGCTTATTATTGTGCGAGGTGTTCCAAAACTCGAAAAGATATTTTTTTATGAATTTCACAGCAATTTTATGGTTATTTGTTTTACAAGGATTGGCTTCAACCCATTTGGAGACGTAATCAACGATAAGAAGAATATAAAAATTTCCTAAAGAATTGGAAAACGGTTCCATAAAGTCAATACCCCAAACATCAAAGTTTTCGATCGTAAGAATGGGGTTCAAAGGCATCATGTTTCCTCGAGAGATTCTTCCTAAAATTTGGCAGCGATCGCAATTTTTACAAAACATGAATGCATCTTTGAAAAGCGTAGGCCAGTAAGAACTATATTGAAGCACCTTTTCCTTGGTTTTCTTTGGACTGAATTACCACCACAAGCTTGGTCATGACAAAACGAAAGAACACTTTTGATTTCCCAATCCAGAATGCAACGTTGAATGATTTGGTCGGAACAGTATTTAAATAAGTATAGATCATCCTAATAGAAGTACTTGATTTTGGGAAAGAAATTTATATTTATCTTGTTTCGACCAAAATAAAGGAATTTCCTTAGTGACTAAATAGTTCACTATGTCAGTATACTATGATTCGATGGAAACAGATAGGAGTTGTTCACCAGGAATGTTCTCATTGATCGATAAACAAGATGGTGCGTTTGGAAGACGCGACAGATGGTCAACAATGACTTGTCGGATCCTTTTTTGTCCTTGATCGTAAGGTCAAATTCTTGGAGTAACAGGATCAACGAATCAAATGAGACAAAGCATCCTTTTTAGCAAAAAGGTAGCTAAGAGTGGAATGATCAGTGTAAACAATAATGTGTGAGCTAAACAAATAAGCTCGGAACTTTTAAAGTGTAAAAACTACCGCCAGAAGCTCTTTTTTAGTGGTTGTGTAATTTCGTTGAGCATTGTTAAGAGTCATACTAGCATAGTAGATGACAAGAAGAATTTTGTTGATGTGTTGACTTAAGACAGTACCAACTGCGAAGTTAGAAGCGTCACACATAATTTCAAAAGGAAGATCCCAATTTGGTGAGAAAATGATGGGAGTAGAAATGAGTTTGTTTTTGAGACGTTCAAAAGAAGAAACACAGTCAGAATTAAAGTACAAGAGAATGCCTTTTCCAGGAAGAGTCATCAGAGGTCGAGCAATTTTACCGAAGTCCTTCACAAAGCGTCGATAGAAACGAGCATACCCAAGAAATGAACGAATGTCCTTGACAGATTTCGGAATGGGTAGATTCGCAATTACATCAACTTTCACTTTATCTATCTCAATGCCTTTGTTTGAAATGCCATACCCAAGGACAATGCCCTGCTTGACCATGAAATGACATTTTTCCCAATTTGACGTTAAGTGTTTGTCCTTACATCGATTAAGAGCCAACTCGAGATGGTGTAAGCACTCGGAACAAGAGTTTCCAAAGATGGAAAAATCGTCCATAAACACTTCAAGAAAGCGTTCAATCATGTCAAAAAAGATGCTGACCATGCATCTTTGAAATGTAGCAGGAGCATTGCAAAGGCCAAATGGCATACATCGATACTTAAAAGTGCTAAAGGGACACGTGAAAGTCGTTTTCTCTTGATCTTCGGGAGCGATTACAATTTGGTTATAGCCGGAATAACCATCAAGAAAGCAATAGAATTCATGGCCGGCTGAACATTCAAGCATTTGGTTGATAAAAGGAAGAGGGAAGTGATCTTTACGTGTTGCAACATTTAGTTTCCGATAATCAATGCAAATACGCCAACTCGTTTGAGTACGAGTTGGAATGAGTTCTTTAGAATCGTTCTTGATAACGGTAAGTCCAGACTTTTTTTGCACAATATGAATTGGACTAACCCATAAACTATCGAAGATTGGGTATATGATTCTGTTATCAAGAAGTTTAAGAATTTCATCACGAACCGCATCCTTCATTTTTGGGTTAAGCCTTCGTTGTGCGTCACGAACAGGCTTGACATCGTCAACTAAATGGATACGATAATGAACAAGAGTGGGACTAATTCCCTTTATATCGATGATTGACCATCCAATTGCTACTTAGTTTTTGACAAAATTGAAAGAAGAGAAACTTTTTGCTCAAGAGAAAGAATTGAAGAAATTATGGCGGGAAACGTTTCGTTGTCACCTCAGTATGCATACTAAAGGTGATCGGGAAGGGGTTTGAGGTACAACCTCAGGGGTTGCAAAATCAAAGAATTAGGTGGAAGTTCTGATTCAGCGGTAAGGGCTTCCCATGGAAATGTGTTTTCAATTTTGTTAGGCTCTTCTTGAAACAGTTGTTCGTATTCGGTCTCGCATTCGTTGTCAAGGTTGACTGTTTCGTAGTCAAAATTTTCTTGAATGTAGCTAACTTCAAGCGTTTGGTCACATGGTTCATTCGATTGATTTTCAAGACTAAAAATGTTAAGATCCAAATTCATGTTTCCAAAAGAAATTTTCATTGAACCGTTTTGACAATTGATTATAGCATAAGAAGGGTCGGCCTAAAATCAATTGAATTTGACTCATCGAATTGTTTACGGGTTGTGTTTCAAGAATGATGAAATCGACAGATAATATAAATTGATCGATTTTGATGAGTAAATCCTTGATTTAACCTATGGGTTTCTTTATTGAACGATCGGCGAATTGAAGAGTTACTTACGCTGGTTTTAGTTCACCCAAGCCAAGTTGCTGGTAAACTGAATAAGGAATCAAATTGACAGTCACACCCAAATCTAGTAAGCACTTGTTAATCGTTTTGTCTCCTGTCATGCACGAGATCTTCAGACATACAGGATCTTTGTATTTAATAGGAATTGATGGGACAAGACTTCGCTAAGTCCGACGGCTAAGAAAACTTTCTTGGGTATATGAGTGTGTCGTTTTTGGGTACACCAATCCTTGAGAAACTTAACGTAAGTTGGGACTTGTTGAACGATATCAAGAAGCAGGATGTTAACTTTGTCTTGTTTGAAAATTTCCAACATCTTTTCCATTTGGTCAGAATGGTTCTTGGGTCAAAGGCGATATGGAAATGGAACACGATACTCAGTAGGTCGGTCTACTTGAGTAGAAGAAGAATTTGGATTGGCATTTGATTCAATGTTTGGTTCAACATTTTATTCAGAATCACTTTTCGTTTTCGAAGTGTCAAAAGGAACTTCTAGTAAATCATTTGGATTTTCAACTCGGTTATTGATTTTTTTATCGAAACGTAAAGTCATGATAGCATTCATTTGAGTTATGTTGATATCTTTAACAACATGGGCTTGATTCGAATTCATGTTTTGATTTCCAGGATTTGGAACTGGTTGACTTTGGAGTGTGCCTCGTTCACGTTCACTCACAGACGTGGCTAATTAACTCATTTGCATTTCAAGTTTAGCAATAGATTGACTCGTATTCTACATGTACGAGGTTAACAAATTTTGCAAATTGCTGTTTGATTGGAGACTTTGAATGGTTGCTTTAGCCAAAGTTTCAAGACTTTTCTCAAGTGTACTCAATCATCTATCGTCTTGGGGAGCAAAAGATTGTTGCGGTTGATTTTGAGACGGACCCGGAAATTTTTTTTGAAAATGATTGGGCTAAAAGGGAGGATTCGAAGCATTGGTCAAAAATGCTTGAAAATTGGGACAAACCAAATTCGTGTTGGGATTATTTTGGTTCCATGCAAAGTCTGGATGATTTCTCCAAACAAGATTGTACGTTAGAGAGAAAATAGGTCATTCTTAACCTTATTGAAAGCATTAAGTTGTTCTGTCGAATTAGGGCACTGATCGGCTATGTGGTTCAGATCTTTGCATTTGTAACACATTGGTTAGGAGGCTTGGTTCATTTGGTTGGATGAGAAAACATTGTCGAATTTATTGATCATCACATTGATTTTAGCTTCCAAAGCCAAAGATGATCCTATCAAGTGTGCGCTCAATCGTGAATAAATGGATTTTTCGTTAGAATGTTCCTATTGGGATGACTTTTCGACTAGGTTTTCAAGAAATTGCCAAGCATCATCGTGATGTTGGGTGAGAAAGATGCCTTGGCACATAGATTCAAGCACGGTTCGTGAGCTATTTTCAAGTCCATCATATAAGATTTGGCAAAGAGTCCATTTTTCAAAATTATGGTGTGGACATTTTATCAAAAGCTCTTTAAATCTTTCAAAATATTTTCCGAAAGGTTCACCCCTGAATTGATGAAAACATACAATTTTGTTTCGCGTTTTGGTCGTTTATTCCAAGGGTAGAACTTTTTTAAGAAAACTTTAACAAATTCTTTCCATGTTTTAATTCAGTTCGATGGTAAGTTGCACGACCATTTTTAGCGTAATTAGTAATGGCAAATGGAATTAACTGAAGTTTGATTCCATCATCACAAAGTTGTTGGAGTTTAATGGTTGTGCAAACTTGTTCAAATTACGTTAAGGAAATGTATGGGTCATCGTGTTCAAAGTTACCAAATTTTGGGAGCGTAGCAATATGATTGGAATGAATTTTGAAATGGTTACCCGTTGGGGCGGGTAGTGTGATATAAGAAGGAATAGAAACTCCATCGGGAAAGATTATATCCATGAGAGTTCGCGGGGCATTTTCATTCGCCATCGTTGGAGGGTTGTTCATTCTAGTTAAACGATTTATTGTTGTGTCACGAGTCTAAGTACTCATGCACAAGTGAAAGTCAAGGAGAGAAAAGAGTGAGAATCGATGTAAGAGAATTAAACATGGTTTGGAAAATGAAGTGAAAAATTGTTTTATATATATATATATAATTTTTTTTGGAAGGCAAAATATTTACCAAAAAGAATTTATTTTTCAAAAGGTAGATTTTTGTTATTTTTATTTTTTTAATTTTTTCTTCTTTTTTAAATGTTTTTGCTCTATTTTTTAGTTTTTGTTTTTATTTTTGAAAAGATTTTTTTGGATTTTTGTTTTTTAAAGAAAAATAACTTAAATAAAATGCTTGGTTTTTTTTTGGATTTTTGTTTGAATTTTTTTTCCTTTTTTTGAACGAAAAGATTTAAAAAGATATTTTAAAAAAAAACTAAGTTAAGTAAAATGTAAATTTTTTTTACTTTTGGATTTTGTTGTTTTTTTTAATATGCATGAACTAATGCAACTAAATGAATGAAAGGACTTAATAACAAATTTCTGTCCTTAGTAGCTCCTAACCCAAAATTGTATAATTACACTTTGTCTTAATCCAACCAGATTCTTCCTAGCTAGGTAACGAACAGGAGTTATCAGTGCATCACGAATAACCATAGCAATGCAGCCAAAGGTTTAAGTATCTTCAGAGAAACAATCACTATAATACTTACGAATCACCGTAATATTTACATATGATTATTGCTCTGTCGTAGCCTAGACACTAAGAATATAAATTGTCGAAAGAAGACAACTTGGCAAGATACAATTAAGCCCTAGGTGAGCTCGTGACTCCTTTAAGTCCAAAGTCTAACCGTTATTATTAACAAATTCCATGATGAAATGCAATTTGTGCGCCAATGAAGGGATGATGAAATCCCCACATTATGTAGATTTGGTAGTTGCCCTTAAAAAAGAAAAATAAGATGAGATGAGTGCAAAATAGAATTAAACGTGAATTAACGATGCAACTGCGAATGAAATTGGTTTTTTTTTGTTTTTGAAATTTTTTAAAATGCAAGCAACCAACAATGCAAGAAAAATAAAAAAAAGATAAGAGCACAATACCAGAGCGTGCATAATTATTAGCAAATTTTTATTTTTTAAAGTAGCGATTTCTTTTTAAGCAAGCAAGCAAAGCAGTTTTAGCAAGCAATTCTCTCCTTCTGAATTTCTGCTTTTGCAACCTGAAAACGAGAACAAAAAAAATGAGAGCAAAAAGAATTTTTTTATGAAAAACTTTTGTTAATGAAAATAAAATCAAAGCAATTTTCTTATAAAAAAGAAATGCAATCACAACTTCGCACCCCAAGCAAACAACTTAAGGCCCAAACTTGCATCTTTATGCCCCAACCTTTTATTTCTCCTGTTAAAACAAACACAACAAAAAGAAATAACAAACTAAAAAAAGGAAGCGTCTATCTAAATTCAAACAAAGAAATCGAAGTCTGAGTCGTGATTTTGATTCTTGCAGTCTCAATTCAAACCCTAAAAAAATGATTTCTCTATTCAAACAAACTAAAAACGATTTTGGTCGTGGCTAAAGGTGATTGTGATTGGGAAATTGAGGGTCACGACGTAGTGATATTTGTGGATCGCAGAGTTCGGCTGTGTGTTCTAGGAATGGTGAGGTTTGGTTTTTGGTTTGTACTCTTCAGGCTGAGGATGGAGGCAGTGGAGGTTGGTATTTAAATGTTGAAGGCAGGTTGTTGAAGCTTGGTTGTGCTGTTATTTAGGAAGTTTGCAAGTGGAGGTTGTGACAACAAGAAGGGGAGATGGTGAACAACAATAGTTTGTAAATTGAGTTTGGATTGTTGAAATTGGATGGTTGCTGAGTGTTTTGGGTTGGTGGAGGTTAGGAAGTAGTTGGTGAAATATGTAGGCAGAAGTGATTGAGGTGATGGTTGAAGTGAGATGGAAGTGATGTTGATGGAAGATGAGGTGGTTATGATATCTCTGTTGTGATGGAGGGTTTGTATGGTTCTGGTGGTTACTGCAGTGGGGCTGGAGGCAATTGATGAATGATGTGTGAAGTGTGGTGATGATAGTTTGGTAGTTGTTGGTTCTGGTTGCGTGTTGAAATGTGGTTGTTTGGTGGTGGATGTAGGCAGAGAGGATGGGAAGCTATGGATGGTCAGTTTAAGTATATTGGTTGTGGCAAGTATATTGTTGTTGATATGATGCAGGGAGTATGGTGGAGATAATGGGCAGTAGTGGCAGTTAGGTGTTGTGCTTGATGAGTGCAGGGAGTTTTGTATTGAATTTTGTTATTGGTTGTGGCAGTTAGTTGGCAGTTAGTTGTGTATGTATATGGATGTTGGATGTGATGTGATGGTTCTCTGCTGTGATGGTTTTTGCTGGAGTATGTAAGTAGATGAAGGTTGGGAAGAGGAGTGGTATGTGTTGAACTTGCAGTAGTGGTTGATGTTAAGGAGGAGTTCAGACGATTGTTTTGTGGCAGAGGTTGGTGATGCTGGGGTGGTGAAGTGAAGGCACTGAAGTGAAGTTGCTATGGGTAGAGGTGATGATTGATGTAAGGAGGATCAGTGGGTGACCAGATTTTGTTAGGGCAGTGGGGGGGAGGGTTATGTGATGGTATTTGACGGTGTTTGCAACTGAATGTGTTAATTAGGAAGCAATATGAAGATGCTGACACTGATGAGTAGTATTTGGATGAGGATGTTGAGGTGGGAAGATGGTTGCAAGATACTATGCTTTGAAGTAGGTTTTATATGTAGTAATTGTATGTGCAGTAAGGAGGTTGGTGAAGTTTGTAAATGTGTGTATTTAATGGTTTGGAGTAGGGTTGTTGCTTGTGTTGAAGGCAGGTAGGTGAACTGTGAATGATCGGGTGATGATGTGATTTGGTTGTTGTTGCGAGGTTGGCAGAAGTGACTGAAGGTGGCAGTGGCACTACGCCATAGATGACCTTCTGCAACATTTTTGCAAGGTGTTGCCAGCTAAAATGTTGCGATAGATATAAAATTTTGGTCCTACTACAACGTTGTATTTTTGGTGTTACCTTAGCCATAAAAATGTGTTGCTCTAGCTAAACAAGTGTAACACGATGCAACATTTTTATATAGTGTTGCTATAGATGTATTCAAATTAAAAAATTAATAAAATTAGTAATCCGCGTGAATACGATCCAACGATCTATATTTAATCTGATTGTTAAAATGGATCACCGCTACAATTTGCCCCAAATTTTCGTTTTCCCGCCTGAACTCCAGTAGATCCCTTTCGGTTTTCATTTCTCAAATCAAAAAGCAAATAGAATACTTCAATGGAATTTCGAAAATCCTAAAATGATTACTCGCATTGTGTTCATCGATTTGAATCGCAAACATCACCGTTCAAATCATGGAATCTGTAGCCCTCTCCTCTTTCAACACCCTCTTCTTCCGCCGCCAGATTCACCGTCCTTCCAAACTTGTTAAAATGACAAAGCGCGAAAAGAACGTGTATTTCTCAAATCGAAATAAAAACCACTCAATCCAAACTTGTTCGAACCCAGACAAAATTCTCAATCAAAATAAAATTGTTTGATTCAGGCGACTTAGGTGATTTAAGGTTTAGGGTTCGAAGAATTTGAGGTTGCGGTTTAAGAGTTTCTGGAATTAGAGGGGGCACGGAGGTGGTTTTAGATTTGGAGATCGTGAATTGGGTCTGGTCGTGAATGCAATCGGCGATTTGTGGCTTGATGATTTGTGGTTTGAATGAAGTCGCTAATGGAATCAGGTTCAGGTCGTTTGGATTTTTTGTGTTTTTTTTGTTTTTTTGAATTGGTGGTCGGGAGTGCTGAGAAGATGGTCGATGTAGACAGAGTGAAGGCTGTTGTGGTGGTAGACTGTGAATGTAGGTGTCATGAATGCTATGAGGTGGTTTGAGGGTTTGGGTAGTTTCAGGTGGGATGAAGGAAGTGTTGAATGGTGATGTATGAAGGCAGTGCTGGTTTATTTTCCAAATTATTCAATGCAGTGATGGAGCAATTCCTGCTACCACTCTGATAATGGGAGGAAACCCTATCAAAGCTGAAGTTTTTATTAGTCAAGCAATGTTTCTTTTTTATAGAAAATGATGTGATAAAAATTATGTTTTTAATAATATGATTTTCAGGTTTAAGGGGATCAAACCTTTGCTTATCGCTCATATTTGGAGTTCTAGCTGTTCGTTATATTTTGCTGCCTTTATTCGGCATAGTTATAGTCAAGGGAGCAGTGCATATAGGACTTGTGCATGCTGATTCATTTGTGCATCATTTTACGTCGTTTCAAAGAAGGCTCGATCTTCCGAAATCGGATGAATCGGGCGGTGCCCACTTGATCCCCGTCGGGACTGCGGGGCCCCGGACCCCCGCCGGCGCTATGCCCGGACTCGCTACTCGGCTCGCCTTCGGCTCGGCACTCAGCTCGTCATATATTTGTCAGTGTCGGTGTCTGTATAAATTGAAACTGCATATGTAATGAGTGAACTGAGTGATGTAGTGAGGAATATCTGTATATGTGAATATCAGTGTTATATATCATTGAATTGTAAAATAGTGGAGTCAGGAATTTGTACTATTTCAAATGTTGAAATAAAATATTTATTTAAATAAATTACTGTTTGAATATCAAATTCTATGCAATAGCATTTTATTAAATAAATATTTATTTCTATTAAAAAATCAAATATGCTCTACATTGTGGGCCCCACAAATTCAGAAAGTTAATATCTATAGCAACATTTTGGAACGTTGCTACAGATACCTATGGGTGTTGCTATAGACACAAATAGGGTTCTATTGCAACAATATTACTTATGTTGCCTTATATAGTCAAAATGTTGCCTTTGAGGTCTAAGGCAAAGGCAAAAATTGCATCACCCCAAAAGTGTTGCCATAGACCTAAGGCAACATTTTTTGAGCCTGACCCAACATTTTTTTGTGTTGCAGAAGGCCATTTATGGCGTAGTGTGGGAAGTATTATGACAACAGCTTGAAGGAGTTGAAGAGTTGAAGTTGAGGTTGTTTGGATAGGTGATATAGGAGCAGGGAAGTGAAGTGTGCACTGTAACAGAGAGATGGAGAATTTTCACCAAGTGTAATAGAGAGAATTAAAGTGTAATAGAGAGAGCAAGCAAATACAATGTACTGTAATAGAGAGAATTAAACCGTAACAGATAAACTGTTTGTCAAAGTGTAGAATTAGAATCAAATTGAAATGTAACAGAGAAAATGTGAAAACGTAATGCAAAAATGAAATGGAATTTTTTTTGTTTTGAAATGAATTTGTATATATTTATTTTTACTAGAAATGCAAATGCAAAACGAAAAAAAACACAAATCAAACGAAAGTAAAAATCACACAACACACAACACAAAATATTCTTTTTTTTAAGTGCAACTCAACGCACAAAATGAACACATAATAAAATTAAACAAAAATAATTCGAAGAGTAGAATAAAAATCAAATTGCTACGGTGCCAAAAACTTGTTAATAATGGTGAATTTTCTATCGGTTAGAAATTCGTCGTTAAAAATATTATCGTTAAAAACCGCAAGCGCATGGTGTACAATTGAGTACGTATGCGAGTACGGGTCGATCCGCAGAGAAATGAATTAATTTTAAATTCTACTCAATTAAATTAACCCAAGTTTTCAAGTTTGTTTTAAACTAAGAAGAACAACAAAAATTAAACAAGAGCAAAGGTGAATAAACTATGATAATAAGAACAATTTAGAGGCAAATCCTCTTCCAATCATTCACATAAATCAACACAAAATTCACTTGTAACCTCTCTTTAAAAATATTAAGTAGAAATGATTAATGTGCTTATTATAAGTATGGTTTATTTGAGCTATTAATTAGCACAACTTAAACCATCAAACTTTAACACATCATTCAAACCACTTATCAACTCTTACGATCATGACATGAAATTAAAAATAAAATATATTTTAAACATGATCTATTTACTATTAATTAGTAACATAGACCATCAAATTTTGATTCTAGCTTAACTCTTATTATCAAAACCACTTAGCCAAATGAACAAATTGCTTATGTTTACAATGGAATAAGCATAGCCTATTTGAGATGTCGACATAAGCTATCAAGATTCAATAAAATAGAAACATAAACCACCATCATTCATATTTTCCATTAAGAGAAATAAGAGAGATCATAAATGAAATAATTATGTTAATTTAATTTTTTTCATGAGAGCTTCATCGCCCCTAAATTGATGGGGTTTAGCTACTCATATTTGAAAACATTTTAACATAAAGTGATTTCAACATAAACATATATGAAGAGAAGTGCTAATTTAAAGAAGAAGAAACTAACTACTTGCGTAGAATAAATCTAAACCAATTGCATGAATTAAAAGTGAGCATAAGAAAATAAAAGAACATAAAAGTAAGCATAAATAAATTTGGATGAAAGTAAAAACAAGGCTAAGAAGCCACCAAAGAAACTTTTATTTATCTTTGATTTTGTGGTTACAACTTGCATGAAAGGTAAGAAGATAATTACATAAGACATAAGGGGTATTTATATATGATCAAAACTCTAATTCATATTTTAGGGACTACCTAAAATGTCCTTTAGGAAGTGTAACCTCCAAGTATTCATTAGGGAATTAATTAATCCCCACTAACATGCCTTTAAACCTCCATTAACATGTGCATGTGCTTTTAATTGTGGACCATATGATAGTGGGTTAATGGGCTCCACCATGTTGCATGAATTCATTTATTTACAATCTTCATTTGCCTTCAGCATATGTGGATACATTTATCCAACGGCTCCAAAAACTTGTTAATAACGGCGGATTTTCTATCGGTTAGAAAATCGTCGTTAAAAATTTTATCGTTAAAAATCGCAAGCGCACGTCGTACAATTGTAGTACGTGTGTGAGTACGGGTCGATCCATAGAGAAATGAATTAATTTTAAATTCTACTCAATCAAATTAACCTACGTTTTCAAGTTTGTTTTAAACTAAAAAAAGCAGCAAAAATTAAACTAGACCAAAGGTGAAAAAACTATGATAATAAGAACAATTTAGAGGCAAATCCACTTTCAATCATTCACATAAATCAACAAAAATTCACCTGTAACCTCTCTTTGAAAATATTAAGCATAAATTATTAATGTGCTTATTATAAGTATGGTTTATTTGATATATTAATTAGCACAACTTAAACCATCAAACTCTAACACATCATTTAAATCCACTTATCAACTCTCATGATCATGACATGAAATTAAAAATAAAATCTATTTTAAGTATGATTTATTTACTATTAATTAGTAACATAGACTATTGAATTTTTATTCTAGCTTAACTTTCATTATCAAAAACACTTAGGCAAATAAACAAATTGCTTATGTTTACAATGGAATAAGCATAGCCTATTTGAGATGTCAACATAGACTATCAAAATTCAAAAAAATAGAAACATAAACCACCATCATTCATATTTTCCATTAAGAAAAATAAGAGAAATCACAAGTGAAATCATTATGTTAATTTAATATGTTTCATGAGAGCTTCATCACCCTAAAATTGAAGGGGTTTAGCTACTTATATTTGAAAACATTTTAACATAAAGTTATTTCAATATAAACATAAATGAAGAGAAGAGCTGATTAAAAGAAGAAGGAACTAACTACTTATACAGAATAAATCTAAACTAATTACATGAATTAAAAGAGAGCATAAGAAAACAAAAGACATAAAAGTAAGCATAAATAAAATTGCATGAGAGTAAAAACAAAGCAAAGAAGCTATGAAAGAAACTTTTATTTATCTTTGATTTTGTGGTTACAACTTGCATGAAAGGTAAGAAGATAATTACATAAGACATAATGGGTATTTATACATGCTTAAAACCCTAATTCTTATTTTAGGGGACTACCTAAAATGCCCTTTAGGAAGTGTAACCTCTAAGCAATCACTAGGGAATTAATTAATCCCTATTAACATGTCTTTAAAACTCCATTAACATGTGCATGTACTTTTAATTATTTACCATAAGGTAGTGGTTAGTAGGCTCCTCCATGTTGTATGAATTCATTTATTTCCAATCTTCATTTGCCTTCAACATATGTGCATGCATTTATCCATGAAAGCTTCTTCATATTTTTTTCTCCATTTCATATAATTAAAAACAAAAATATGCAAATAATTTTTCTCAAATTAAATCATACACAAATTTACCATTTTACTCCATTAATAAGATGAATAAATAATGATTTGAAAATAATTAAAGTTTTGGTTTAAACATGTAAAATTCCATAATATGCTCATTTATTTAAATAAAAGTAGATTAAATATGGAAGTAAAAATATGCATTTTTACGTGCACATCACAACTCCATAAAATTACTATCATGCAGTTGGCAAAAAGCAATGCTGATACTGAAAGAGTTTTAATTGTTTTTTCTTTTTGATTGTATTTTATTACATAAGACAATTTCTTTCTTTGCATGATCTCAACGCATGTCCTTCGGCTAGGTCTTACGCAATGGAATCGTAGACCTGACCAACCGTGGACTAAGAAATTAGAGGATAGGGCGGACCCTATCCAGTCTCCACCCTTAAATCTCAAATCTGGTTTTTCAAATGTCAGTGTGTCATGTCTTCTGATCAGTTCGGGCATCTTAACACTATTTTGAATTCACGATCTCCTAGATGCAATTCTATTAACTCAAAATTTTAAGTCAAACCATACTTTTGAAAGATTTATATATTGTAATTCAACAATTTTATTAAATTTTGACTATAGAAATGCTTTGCTCCTTTCCATTTTAAATTTACTTAACAATGTAAATCCCATTGCATTTATTTATTGGTTAAACAACGTTAACACAAAATATATTACATATATATTAACAACCAAGATATGATTCTTTTACCTTTGTACACCACCTTCAACGAACAAAACATAATCAAAGTTCCTTTTTGTATTAAGGACCTCTTGCTAAACATAACACATAATTTTGGCATGGTCGTCACAAGCAAAATGCATAGGGATAGTTTGGCTAAAGTGTCTATTAAGTGTCAAAATACACCAAACATCCATGCCAAAAAAAGTATGTAAATTATGTCCCTAGAATTAAGTTACTGAATAATTGCATACATTTATACAATTATTCAGTGAATAATTGCATATATTTATGCAATTATATCCAAAAATTGCAGACATATTCACTGAAAAATTGCAAAAATTTTCGCATTTTTTTGAAAAAATTGTGGACATTTCTGCAATTATTCACCAATTTTCAAAAAATTGCAAAAATTTCTGCAATTATTCACCAGAAAAATTGCATAAATTTCCATAATTATTCATTGAATAATTGCTTAAATGTATGCAATTATTCAGTAACTTAATTCTTGGGACTTAATTTACAATCTTTTTTTGGGGAGGAGTTTTCATGTATTAAGTTTGATTTTAAGGACCCGAGCCTAATATTCACAAAAGCATAAGTGGATCAAATTATAGAAACCACCCCATAATTAACTAGGAAAGAAAAGCCTTCGGTCATTTCAAATTAAAAAGTCAAAAGCTCCCTCTCCTTCTCATATTTCCTTTACACGTGTAAAACTTTTTAATACATATTTAATCGAGTTTTTCCCTTGAAACTTCCCCAGTACTCTCTCTTGAATACTGCTACATGGCCCAAAATTAAAGAGGACGGGATGTGCGAATCTAGATTCTACGGTGGAAATCAGGGGGTCTTCAGTATAGGAATGACTTGGATTGTTTTCGCACAATTCCGGACTTAGGTTTCTGGGCATTGTAGTATTATCGCTCGGTCTTTATAGTTTATCCATCCTACCTTTTTGAAATCTCTTCATATAAATATAAACCAACCTCGTGTTATCTTTATCTTGCAAATAACATAAACCCTAAGATCTAGAATTACATGATTATCACATATGTAATGAATCAATAAAACATACCTCCAGACATCTTGTATATGAATCAGCAATGGTTGTTGTCGAAAGTTATTTCAATGGAGAAAGGAAATGGTTTCTCTCTCTTTTCCTATATCTTTTTTTATGTGTTTTTCTATATCCTTTGTAATGGGCAAAGGTTAATATTCATAGGTAGAGAGAGGACCAAATTTCCAGATTTGTAGACTTAGTCTTGATCGTCCAACAAGATCAAGATAAGGGAAATTAACACTCTAGATTATATCCATTTTATTTATTAGCATATTAATAGGAAAACCCTTTAGATTCTATTGACCACAAAATGAGGAAGGAAACGTTTGAGGAAGGAAACGGTCAAATTTCCTTACAAAATAAGGAAGGAAATCCATTAATGTTTTCGTATTAATTTCCTTACAAAACGGCCAAATTTCCTTACAGCCTCCCACTTGGTCAATAGTAAAATCCATTAATGTTTTGTATTAAGGTCATAAGGCGCGCATGATATGCTAAACTTTTCTTTAATTAGTTATCATATGTGTCTTGGCTAATCCAGTGGTCAATGGAAGTCATGACGTGTACATGTTATTTTGCAACATGCTTACTTCCATGTACTATGACATTGACAACTTTCATAACTAGACCGTAGATGAGCATAACTTAATGGTCACATAATGTCTTGAAGCAAAAGACTGTTTATGTTATTATTTATCTAAATATAAACGTGTACACATTATAAAACAGAAATAAAAGATGTCCAAATTATTAAGAGCTCAATAATTGTTATGTCTGGCTAAGTACAAAATAAATGGCATAATAAGGAGATGATTAGGAACTATCTGCAAGACCCATGCTATAAGTATGTCTCTGAAAGGTCTTTGGAGGTAGTCCTTTCGTGAATATGTCTGCCACTTGTAAGTCTGTACTTATCGATTCAACAACAATTTTCTTTAGTTTAACATCTTGCTTCAGTAGTAGGTATTTCAGGTCCATGTGTTTGGAACCTTTGGTTATCCTATCATGCTTGGAGAAAAAGGTTGCAGCTTCATTGTCGCAGTAGACAGTTAGTGGCTTAGAGATAAAACTTAAAGTGCCAAATTGTGAGACAAAATTACGCAGCCATGTTCCCTGAATTGAAGCCTCATAACATGCTACGTATTCAGCCATCATGGTGGATCCAAAAAGTATCTCAGATTTCTGGCTTCTCCATGATATTGCACCTCCACATAAGAGGTACACATAGCCAAGAGTGCAGATCCTAGTGTCGGGACATCCAGCAAGGTCTGAATCAGAATAACCAGTTACTTGTAGGTAACTTGATTTTCTATAGGTGAGCATGTAATTCCTTGTTCCCTTTAGGTATCTCAGTACCTTCTTTGCAGCTTTCCAATGAGCGATTCCTAGGTTACTTTGAAATCTACCCAGCATACCAACTGCATGACTGATATCAGGTCTTGTACAGACATGTGAATACATCAAACTCCCTACAAGAGATGCATAAGGATATTTGGTCATTTCTTCTTGTTCCATAGGAGTCTTTGGGCACTGCTCAAGAACAAGTTTGTCTCCTTTCTACAGTGGGATAGGACTAGAGGAACAATTTGTCATGCCAAATGTCTCAAGAATTTTGTTAATATATGCTTTTTGAGACAATCCTAGAATTCCTTGTGATCTATCATAGAATATTTCTATTCCTATCACATAGGAAGCCTCACCCATATCTTTCATTTCAAAATTCGTTGAGAGATAATCCTTAGTTTCACGTAATAAACCAAGGTCGCTGCTAGCTAATAATATGTCATCAACATACAGAATCAAAAATATGAACTTGCTCCCACTGAACTTGAGGTATATACAAGGGTCAACTATGTTTTCTGTGAAATCGAAAGCGGTAAGGATTTCATGAAACTTTAGATACCATTGTCTAGAAGCTTGTTTCAGTCCATATATTGATTTCTTAAGTTTGCAGACCATGTCTTCCTGTCCTTCAATTATGAAGCCTTCAGGTTGATGCATGTAGACTTCTTCTTCCAAGTCTCCATTTAGAAAGGCTGTCTTCACATCCATTTGATGTAACTCGAGATCATAATGAGCTACTAATGCCATGATAATTCTAAGAGAATCTTTCTTGGAAACAGGAGCAAAATTTTCATTATAGTCAATGCCTTCTTTCTGATTAAAACCTTTGAAAACAAGTCTGGCTTTATATCGTTCAATTTTACCATTGTAGTCATGTTTGGTCTTGAAGACCCACTTACAACCGACTGCTTTATGTCCTTGTGGCAATTGAACGATTTCCCAAACTTGATTATTATCCATAGATTTCAGTTCATCTTTCATGGCATCAATCCATTTAAGAGAGTTAACATCCTTAATGGCTTGTGAATAAGAAATTGGGTCCGTAGTTCCTTCAGATTCTATTAGATAAAGCATGTAATCATCAGGAATAGCTGATCTTCTTAAAACTAGTTCCTGTGGTACTTCATCAACATTATGATTGGTGATAATTTCATTATGGAGTTGTTGATCTTTTATTGGGTTTCCCTCATTGTGAACAGGTTCAACAATGGGATGATTCCCAATATCTTTCGAAATAGAGGGTAAGATAATGGGTACCCTTATTTCATGAATGACCACTTCTTGTTGTTTTGTACTCCCACTGATTTCACCATTTTCATAGAATTTGGCATTGCCGGTTTCAACAATTCTTGTACTATGGTTAGGGCAATAAAATCTATATCCTTTAGATTTTTCTAGGTAACCTATAAAGTAACCACTGACTGTCTTAAAATCCAATTTCTTTTCATTTGGATTGTACAGTCTAGCTTCAACTGGGCAACCCCAAATTTTGAGATGTCTTAAACTAGGTTTCCATCCTTTCCAAAGTTCAAAAGGAGTCTTTGGAACGGCCTTACTTGGAACTCTATTTAAGATGTAGACAGCTGTTCGTAATGCATCCATCCATAATGATATAGGTAAATTTGCATGACTCATCATGGATCTAACCATTTCCATGTATGTACGATTTCACCTTTCAGCTACACCATTCTGCCATGGAGATCCAGACGTTGTGTATTGTGCAACAATTCCAAGTTTTTGAAGAAGTCTAGCAAAAGGTCCAGGATGTTGTCCCGTTTCATCATACCTTCCATAGAATTCACCACCCCTATCTGACCTAATGATTTTCACTTTTCTTTCTAATTGCCTTTCGACTTTAGTAATGAATACTTGTACAGCATCCACCGACTGAGATTTTTCATGCAACAGATAAAGATAGCAATAACGTGAAAAATCATCGATAAAAGTGATGAAATATTTCTCTCCTCCTAAAGTTGGAACATCAAAAGGTCCACAAATATCTATATGTATTATTTCAAGAAGTTGTGTACTTCTTGTGGCTCCTTTCTTTGTGTTTTTTGTTGTTTTTCCATTAAAACAATCAACACATGCTGTAATGTTAGCGAAGTCTAGAACCTGTAGGACACCATTTTTAACTAACCTCTTGATTCTTTCACTGGATATATGACCCAGTTTTTTATGCCACAAGAAGTAAGAATCATTCTTGGATGACTTTCCTTTAGTTTCTTTTCCATGCAGGGTGAGTTGGATTTCATCATTTTGTTTAAGATGAAGTTTATAAAGTCCATCAATTAATATTCCCGAACCAATAAGACTAGAATTTTTAAATAAACTAAAATTTCCATTTCCAACTTCAAAAGAATATCCAAATTTATCAAGTACACTTACATAAATCAAATTACGGGAAATAGACGGAACATAAAGAGTTTGACATAAATCTAACTGATAACCACTATCTAAAATGAGACGAAAAGTTCCAATAGCTTCAACTGGAGCTTTATCTTTATTCCCCATGAAAATGAAATTCTCACTTGGGTTTGTGGTTTGGATCATAATGAATCCCTGCATAGAATTCGAAACATGAACATTAGCAGCAGTATCAATCCACCAAGTAGAAGAAGGTACATTAGTAAGATTTGATTCGAAATGACTTACGAAACCCATTGGGTTACCTTTCTTTTCGAACCATGCTTTGCGCTTAATGCAATCTGCCTGGAAGTGTCCAGGTTTCTTGCAGAATTTGCAGACATCAACCTTCTTTTTCTTCTTGGATGGTTGAGTGGCATCATCAGATTTGGGTAGTGCTCTTTTATGCTGTGAGTTGTTCCTTTTGCCAGCTTGTTTTCCAACCCCTTCAGTGAAATAAGAAACTTTAATGCCTTGCGAGCCCTGCCTAGACTCCTCTTGAACCAGTTTGTTAGTCAATTCATTTAGACTCCACTTTTCCGTAATAGTGTAGTAATGAATTTTGAATGGTTCATACTGAGGAGGTAAGCTAGTGAAAATGAATTGGACGAGAAAAGCATCATCCATAACCAATCCCAAGTTCTTAAGTTTGGCAGCAAGGTTAATCATTTCAATGACATGAGCACTCATTGAGCGAGAACCATCAAACTTCATGGTTACAAGGTCTGCCATAAGTTTCCCAGCAAGGGATTTGTCTGCAGTCTTGAACTGATTTTCAATGGATTGCAAATATTCTTTTGCGCTTTCAATTTTGGGTAGGGAGGTTTTGATGTTGGTATCAATCACCATTCGCATAAACATCATGCTGAGCCTATTAGATCGTTCCCAATCATCATGGAGTTTGTTTTCCTTAGGCGTACTTGTGTCAGTAAGTGGGGCTGGCTTTTCCTTAAGGAGAGCCATGTCCAGTTCAAGTACGCCCAAAGAAAACTCAACTTGCTCTCTCCATTCTGAGTAGTTGGTTCCATTGAGTCTGATGATAGACGTAGTGTGCGAATTAAGGTTTGAGGGTATTGCAACTGCAGATATAAAAGAAATGTAGGCTTCTTTATTAGAATAAAACACATGTTATAATAAGAGATTAGGTTTAGCGCCTCCTGTGGGTAGGCAGTAGAACCATACTCATGGAAGAATGATAAACGTTAATGTTTCATGTGTTATTGTGCAAGCAGCAGCCGCCTGTGGATGGGACTGCATGCATCAGACCAGAGGAAACAAGGAAATTAAGCGCGGAAGCGAAAACTAAAACAAGAGAGAAAAGAGGGAAACCAGATCGAACCAGGTGGTCACCTCCTTTGTTTTTTTTCGCATAAACATTTGCCATTCATTCAAGTAATCCACAATAAGGATAATAAATGTCTAGTAACTCCAAGTAAATTTCATACATGAATTTAACATATAAACAATTATTTTGTAAGTTCTAGATCATGAATTTAATGTCAAACTAGGAAACAATTGTTTTCAATATGTATACTTTCTGAAAAGTATTCGCATACAATAAGTTGTTCCATATTATACAGTAGGTCAAATATTAAGGTAGAAAAATTAATTTATGCGAAAATATAAACTTTCCAGATCCAGATCTAAGCATACAGTAAATAGAATAATATTGATGATCATGATTACTATAGCAACTTAAATAATATGAATATTAAACTTGAATCATATTAACACTAATAATCATCATCATTATTATAGTAAAATTACAACCATCATATCATAGATCTATGCTAGTTTCGTTTTATATATATGATGGATAATCATGAATTCTAAAACCTTGCTCTGATACCACATGTTATCTTTATCTTGCAAATAACATAAACCCTAAGATCTAGAATTACATGATTATCACATATGTAATGAATCAATAAAACATACCTCTAGACATCTTGTATATAAATCAGCAATGGTTGTTGTCGAAAGTTATTTCAATGGAGAAAGGAAATGGTTTCTCTCTCTTTTCCTATATCTTTCTTTATGTGTTTTTCTATATCCTTTGTGATGGGCAAAGGTTAATATTTATAGGTAGAGAGAGGACCAAATTTCCAGATTTGTAGACTTAGTCTTGATCGTCCATCAAGATCAAGATGAGGGAAATTAACGCTCTAGATTATAACTATTTTATTGATTAGCATATTAATAGGAAAACCCTTTAGATTCTATTGACCACAAAATGAGGAAGGAAACGTTTGAGGAAGGAAACAGTCAAATTTCCTTACAAAATAAGGAAGGAAATCCATTAATGTTTTCATATTAATTTCCTTACAAAACGGTCAAATTTCCTTCCACCTCGCTCTCTCTTCACAATCATATCACATTTGAAATCTTCTTCACCATCATCATAAAATGACAAAAGCAAGCATTTGTTCATGCTATCGCAGTATTCATGCTTCTCAATCTACTACTCATATCAAATTCAATATTGCCGTTAGGTCTCCGTATGAAGATTTTCAAGCCTCGAATGCAATAGAGCCTGCACTAAAGATAGAACTATCATGAGAAAGATTCAAAGAGAAGCTCAGACCACTTTTTCTTAATCAGCTTCCAAGAGGGCGTAAAATCTTCCAAGTTTATTGAATAATGTTACAATACATAAATCAACAAGGAAACATCGCCAACATCACATGTAATCATGAACACAAACTATTTACACATATTTTGAAAGGACTCTTGGCAAGGTACATCAATTGAACGAGGACATATATATCTAATGCCATGCTTGCTGGTCATATCAAGAAACAAAAGAATACATTGTTTTCGTTATATTCAAACACTCATGGGAAAATTATGGGAAAGGTATTAATAATCTCATCGCATGAATTTCCAATCAGCCTATGAAATAATAATAAAAATAATCATATGTGCATAAAATTACTGATGAAAAAAATGAGTCATTATTTCTTATTTATTGTCATATCACTAAGTAAGCATATTATCCCATCAAACTAATATTTCTCACCTTGCTAGTGAGGAATGTATATTGTCTTTAAGCAAGCTTTATCATCCTAACTACTATACACTACAACTTCACATGAACTGACCCTTCCTCCTCAGACAAAATTTATAATATTTCTTTTCTTAATCAATCCAACCGGCCCTATCCAAATTCTACACATACAGCCATGTTGATATTCCAGTAAGGCAATACTTTACTCCAAGGTAAAAGGTGAAATTCTAAAATTAGTAATGAAATTTTAACAAAAATGAAATGTGCAATTTGGAAAACCATTAACAAAGTAGAAAGTACTAATAGAAGATTCGGCATATCACCACAATGTACACTAATTTGATTTAAGCATGTTCAAGAAGAAAGGTTTGATGAAAATGATTTTGTAGAAGCTACATTCAAAGACAGTGAAAAAGATATAAACCATAGGAGATACAGTAAAAATTCAACTTTATTTTGCATATTAAAAGGAATGAAGGATTGTCCTGATAAGATTAATATGTTTAGTTTAGTTTACAGGATTATAAATTTTTAAAGTAATTTCTCATTATCTTGTTTTACTTCAAGTGTTCATGGTTTTCCTTCTACTCATGCATTTGACATCATTGTATTATATATATGTGTCTCTTTGCATTACCATGGAAATCATTTAATTTTTTCTTCACTAACGTAATTGTAACAGTTTGTATTGTGGTTAACACATAACAAAACTACGAATATGCAACTCTATTTAATACACATACAAATTAATATTTAATATTATCATATTTTTATGTTCCATATTAACTTAGTAACACTTCATAGGCTGTCAAAATATTTGATAGTTTTATGTTAAATTAACTCAAACTTATTAAAGTGTTCATGATATTCACAAAATGTCATGCAATAGTTATACTATCAAATTTATCAAATGTATATGTATAAGGTAAAGACTTGGCTACTGTCAATACTTTCATTGCTTCTCATACATTTAATCCTAGAAATAATCCTAATATATGAATGTTTAGTAGATGACATATGTGATTAATAAGTATCATTTTGAATAGAAATGTCACAAAATTATCTTATTTTATTGAATTTAGGGAATAAGCATATAAAATGATCTATGCTGAAACAAGTTTTTACATGTCAAATACATAAGATATATTTTATAGAAGTAAGTGTATATACATATTATGTGAACAAGTTTCATATCTGGTAGCAGACGGGCATCAAGATATAAGTATAGCAACTAAAAAAAAGAGTTTAAACAACTAAATATATGACAATCAAGGTTCATCTAAAATGATTAGTAAAGTAATCATATGTTGTGGGCATGTGGAAAATGAAAGAAACAATTTAAACAAATTTACAACAAGTATGATTTACGTAACAAATACTCATTGCCTGAATTTGATGGAAAAGTAAAATCAAGGCAGCAAAAAGTAAGGTACATAGTGGTCCATTACTCTATCCTCTATCTCTCACTTTGATTCAAGCACAACCTATACCTCTTCAAAACTAATTTAAACTAAGTATTAAAATAGTCAAAAATTTAATAATGCAATTCATTTTTGAAATCAGTAAATCATAAACCTTACACACAAAATCTATCATCTTTTTCGTTTGAAGCACTTTAATTTATCAAGGAGGAAGAAGAATTAAGTTGTGCGGAGGATCATGGGTGGAAAAGTGAGATACTAACATAGAAGATATGGAAGGAGGGAAGAATAAATATATAGAGGACTGGGAAAATAAAATAAAAAGCAGTGCTAGAATGATCGGGGATTGAAGCTACGGGCATGCTGATCTGAATATAGAGGAAAAACGTTAAAGGGATATGAAAATATTAGCAATAGTGATTAGCTCCATGGAGAACCATACTTTACGTTGCTAGTTGAAGAAGCATTTTGAGGAATAAATGAGAGAAATTGCGATTTTTAAGTGGAGCTGGAAGAGAAAGTTTTAAAAATCATGCATATATGGGTATGTAAGGGCAAACTGGTTGACATAGTCATCAGTTAAATGGACAATGAAAGCTGAAGCAACATTAAACATATTCTGATTGTTTTAATTAGTCTCACTTCGTTCAAAATATATTAATTGTTGTTGTATATAAGCTAAGGGATGAGGACGAAAATATTTTCAATAACACCTAATTGAGTTGAGATTCTGTTGTGGGCCACGTTAAATAAGAAGATAGACCAGTTCAAATAATTGTAATTACCATTGCAGTCCGACCAGCAACCAAGGATCCAATATTCATTTATATCACATCTATGCTGATGTTATATGAAACTAACAAATTTAAAAGCATTTTTAGTACCTAAGACAGTCCATTAAAATTTTATTTTCAAGGAAAAAAGGAACAAAAGCATTAAAATATTTTTAAAAGCCCAAACCGCCGCACACATTTTCTTTTTTTTGATCTCATTCTTCTTCTTCGTTTTCTCTTTTGCGCGTTCAAACTTAAATTTTCTTCTTCATTATTCATTATCATCGTGCGCAATCCATTTCTATTAACCTGATTTTAATTTTTGTCTCTTTGAACACGGTAGTGAAATTTTTTGAAATTAGGTATGATTCCATGTTTTTCTCCTTTCTCTTCTACCACTATTTTAATTTGATTATTTCTAACATTTTCTTTTTTCTTTTTAAAATTAACATTATTTTTATTGTTGTGTTTTCTTCTTTCATATTTTGTGGAAAATTTAGGCAGTGGCAACAGTTATGTTCTGGTTTTTTTAATGCAGCAATGTTTTCTTATTTTTTTTAATTGAATGTTGTTTGGTTTTTGTTCACTGATGTATATCTTGGATTCATATTGGTTTGGATGAAAATGCATTGTTGTGTTTATTTCAGTAAGGATGAGTTTTTAGGCACCATTGTTAAGGTTTTTCTTTAGTATCATTTTTCAGAGAAATAAAGTTTAGAAGTGTTTTACTAATTTATTTTTGTTATTTTGAGTCGATATAAGACTGAAGTTGTTACAAAGTAAATATGATTATATCCATGAAACATTCAATGGGCTTAATTAGTGTTTCGTTAGTATCTAACATTCAATTAACTTTTATTGTGTATCATTATTTTTATTAATTGTTAAAAAGAAAACTTGTCGAAACCCCATAGCAAAGTTTAAAATGTAAGTGATCCCTTTGAAACCACATCTCAAATGGATGGAGTTAGTTCAAACCTTTCGGACCCCTTTATCCAACAATCTAGGTGATTTACATCTCCTCTAAGTTCACCTTCGAAAAGGTTGCGATAATTGTAACTCCTTCAAACCAACCTTCTGATGCGGTCAAAACACTTGAATCCCTTTTGAAAATACCTTTCGTACTAGTTGAATTAGTTTAAGATCCTATTGAAACCTCCTTTCGAAGTGGTCAAGATGACTCGATGTTAGGACCTAAGAATCTAAGGATATTAGTTGAATTAAAGGTTTCTGTAACGACCCGCTATCTTGGACTATTCGCATCCGCACATGTCGGACTTGAATAATTCAAAATACCGAATTGTTAATTTAAATTGGCAAAACTGAGCATATACAGTAAATAAAATAATCACAGATCACAGACACAGAGTAATAAATGCAGCGGAAAATAAAAGAGATAGTAGTTCATGAAGCTACTATATAAATATATAAGTTACATCAGAGTTAAATAAGGTACAACAGATGTCTCGAATAAATAATCAAATACAATATCAGAATACATCACTGGAATCAACTGGATATCTGAAAGCTGGATAGATAGCTGGATCTCCAAGCGAAGCTCTAACTCCAAAGGTGAGTCTCGACTACTGGTACACTCAGTCTGACCCGAGCGTAAAGCAAAACACATAACACTCGAGTCAGGATTAATATTCTTATATAAATAAATCCAACTCAAGTGAAATAGCAATTGAAATACAAGTAACTCAAAGGATGTTTGGAATAACCATCCTTTAAGGAACCGTTAAACTATCTACTATGTAGTAGTGTACGATAAGTAGATAATGCCTATCAGTAAGATAAAATATCAAAATAGTGTTAAGGCATTACCATTATCCCCCTTAACACATTTTCATAAGCATCATAGTCTATACAGCACTGTAAACTCCACCGTAAACTAGTGGGCTATCAGGGAGTACTCCATAGGTATAACACAAAACAAATCGTAGTGGTCGCGTATATAGGGATCCAAGTATGACAAGGCACATGAGGCAATACCCAAGGTAGTGAAACTACCGTTTGCCTGATCCGGACTGGTGAGAACGCATCGCCGCAGCGATCGCAACACCGCGAAACAACACTCCCAAAATCAAGGGTGCACCAATCAACAACAAGTAATGAGTAGTTTTCGAAGAAGTGTGTTCGCTCGAGGTAGCTAGCCCCCAATTTGGCCCGGCACGGCTCCTGTTTTAGTCATTTCCAATTTAACACAAGTGTCAAGGCTATCCATTATCGTTCTCTTTCTTCAGTCATCACGTACATCATTTCAACCACTTCATTCTGGATCACACTCCGCGTATAGTTATTAAAGTGGTTTTCGGTTTAGACAGAGAGTATGTCCCTATGTAATGACCCAAGATTTTAGGAATTTATTCTGAAAAATATAAATAAATTCAAAATGATTTTTAAATAAATTTTGAAAGGGGATTGATATAGCTTGATAGTGTATCAGTATGTGTGTACATGTGTGCACAGGAAATGCACATAAAATAAAGCTAAAAGTCCCTGAACTCTAAGAATAAATACATATTGATATGTATGGGAATATATATATATATATTTAGATTAAACCCTTAAAAGTTGTATGCATGAGTAAATATACATATATGGATGCTACTGAATATTTTTGAGTATACATGTGCATGTGAGTGTCAATACAGAATGATGTGTAAATATATATATATATATGGGTGTGCTAATTATCTCAGTAAGACTTATATAAATATATATATGTGTTAATACTAGAGTTCAAATTAGTAAGATAAAATATACAGACATATTTTAGTATATAGGCAGAAAGAAAAAAAAAACTGAGGATAGAAAAAGGAGTAGTCCTCTTGTAAATAAATAAAGGAGGTACATACCATTTACATGAAAGCTAAAAATAGGAAAAATAAGACAAAACAGGGAAATGCTTGGTATAGGCAGAATTAGGAAGAGTATTTGGTAAATAACAAAATCAAGTCACATTTTTAGCATGATTGTAGACAAAGGAAAAAAGTATTTTCTGAAAAGCAAATTTCTGAAATTAACCAAAATGAATGTAACCACTTTTCTCTTCACCTAAATTAAGCCAGGAAGGGTAGAATTTTGGGTTCAAATAAAATACAGATAACATGATTTTTCTGGTGGGCAAAAATGGCTTTAGCCAATACCCAAAACCCTAAGGAAGACCCTGTATATATACATGTATATGCAGCAGCCTCCTCTCCTTCTCAGAAAAGAACTTTGAAAAAAAAAGGGAAACAACACCATAGAAATCATAAGGCAAGGGAAGGAAAAGAGCTTGAGGCTAAAGGCAGAAGTTCATCTATTAATTAAGGAAGCAGAGAAGAGAGCTAGGTGAGAAAACTCACTCAACAACTTAAGGCACTAAGTCCTAATGAAGGCAGCCAATTATAAATGAATTTTTCTTAAAAGAATATGTGATTGTTCTTTAGAAATTAAGGATGCTTTAATGCTTGCTAAGTTGTTCTGATTGTTTCATTCTTAACATGATCAGTATGCATGAATAGGTAATTTAAAAACCCAGATCTCTTTCTGATATGATATTAGATAGAAATATAATAAATACCCAGAAAATAAGATGTTGAATATAAGCAAGTAATGTTGGTTTTGGCTCAACCTAGAAAGATGTAAATAATGTTGAGCTGCAATATACTCATGTATAAGTGCTGAGGCTTATTATAAAAAGGAATTAGGAGTGTAATAGGCTTGCCTATGTGCTGATACTCCTGGTTCAAAGAAAATATACACTAACCACTTAGCAGATAGATTTTGTGATTTAGGAAGCTTGGTCAATCTGAGTTAACTAAAGCACAGATGTTTGCAACAAAATATTCCAAATAGAGCCATAAACCAATGTTAGTTGTCTATACCTCTTCTAAATTGCAAGAACATGTTTTAATGAATTGTTTGATTGCCTCTGTCTGTTTATATGAATGATGAGGAATGTTATGAGTTGAATGCTTATTTTAGTGGAATGACTCATTGGCTGGGTTACCCTGAAAATTTAAAGGATAAAACACCTGAGAAATTTGATTAGGAAAATGGGGTCAAGATTACTGCAGGAATGACTTGTGTTCTTGAGTAATGCAAGTTGACACATGGCTTGTTTAAGTCCTGAGATCTTTGTGTAATGGAGTGAATTAGTTCATTACAGTGTGTCCATTGGTTCATAAATATTGCAGATGAGACCAGGATAGATAAATATACCAAGGGAATAATATTCGAGATGATGAGAAAACTAGAGTTTTTCCCAGAATTGAAATATGAGGATGGAATAAATGATTTAACTCATATTGGTTACTTTCCTGTTTGGTATGAATGATTGTTTGACTATGACTGAATTGTATGCTTGAATGTATGTGCCATATTTATATTTGTAGTCTTTGGAAAGAAAAATTAAAGTGTGCACATGCACAATGACACAGAGCATGCACACATGTATGACCTGATTCCAAAGGGCAGAACTTTATGTATATGTACCTAATTTGATTTTAACCTAATTAACTAATTGCTTTTGTGAATTTTCTCATACCAGACATGTGTCTGACCCTAGTGTGCTAATGGCATCTGGGGTGTCTCATTTAAAATGAGGCAGTTTCAAATGCTTTTTCAGGGATTGCAGCAACTAAGTAGGAGTAGGAGCAAGGCTTTGAGAAGAGGATTATAGCATGCTAAACTTAGTTAGATAAGAGCCTAAATGATGAAATCCGCATGTATTAATGATTTAAATTGTTACTTGTATTAAGTGTTGAATATGTGATGGATATTTTGTGAAGTATTTTATTAAGAGATTGACTTGTATCTGGAATTTATAAATCTAGTTAATATCTGATACTAAAGAAGTTAATCAAAATATTGTAAGTGAATTTAGTAAGAACACCATGTTAAAAAAATTGAATGATTACATTTTATAAATGTATTAGTCAATCTTGAGTCTTTAGAAAGGATTCAAGTTTTGGAAAACCTGGATAGTTGATTCTCAGAAAAATTAAATGGTTTTATCTTTCTACCATGGCATATGTATACAAAAGATAATAGGCATAGGTTGAATGTTTTTATATGACTGCAAGGTTCCCATAATTTAACTTGTTTCATACAAATGTTTCATGTCTTATTTTTAAATAAAGAAAGGATCTGTAATAAGGGAGTTGAAAGCCAGATCCAAATAGTTGCAGTTATATACGCACATAAACATGTTTTGTGCAAATATTAACACACCTTTTCCTTTGTATTTGTAATAGGAATCTGAATTTCACTCAGATTTTAACCAAATGCATTTTAAATTCCAGACAGATTTTATAAGAAGAAAATCAAACATGGATAATGATAAACACTTCTATCATTTTCAGAACCCAAGCACCAGACCCTTAATTTATAGACAATCATATCACATTTACCTGGTTCCTAGAATTTATACTCCCTAGAGAATTTAGCAAGGTCTCAGGAGTTTGAAAAATATATATATATAGGTATTCATGCATGAATGGAATTTTGTTTATTTTTAATATCCTCTTGTTTTCCAGAACTCTGATTCAAACAAGAGAGGCATATACATCCTCACATGTATGTGCTTATCTTTGTGAATGTACTGATATATTTATATTGGTTAATTATTTTGATCCTGGATATATTTTGTTTATTGGAAAAAGAAAATGGCCCTGGGAAATATATTTGTAATGAATGATATATCTATATATCATCTCTGTAAAAAAAAATCCTTATGAAATTAGGGTAGAAATAGGAGGGTCATTTCACCCTAACCGACTCCGGTCTCTTTAATAACTTTCGTGATTATTACACCGATTAGTCGTTTATTCATTTCAAAACCAAATCAATTTCAATCTCAATTAAAATTCGTAAATCAACATTTCATTTGTCTTTCAAAACCAATTTCCAAAAATTTACGTTTCAAAACATCCAAATTACCATTTCGAAATCTTCTAATTCAATTCCAATTTCTTTTTAAAACAATTCAAATATTGATTCAAGTTCATAAATAAGTTTCATTCAAATCATTTAAATTAATTTAATTTAACCTTCAAATCAATTTAACTTCATTGATCGATTTTATTCAGTATTCATTAAGTAAATTTGTCATTCAAAACAATTTCTATTTAATTTCCAGTTCATTAAATCAATTACTTAAGTTCAACTTCATTAAATCAAAACTTACAATTTTGAATTAAATCAAATTCGTCAAATCAATTCTTTCAATTACAAGTCTTACATTAATTTCAATAAATCACATTTTTCTTGTTAAAGAAATTCAATTTCACTTATTCATTTACTTAGTTACAAATTCAAAGCTCAATTAATAAAGAACTAAATTGCACTAATTAAAAAGTTCAATTTTAATTATCAAAGGATTCAATTTTATTTAATTATTAAATAATTCAATCTCATTAAATTATTAAATAATTTCCAAACTTAATTCAATCATTTCTCAAATTAAACAACATTCTTTCATCAATTTCTTTATTAATATTTTGTTTCAGATTATTAAATATTCACATTTAAATTTCATTAAAATTCAATTTCCAGCTTTGTTTCAAAACCATATTATTTATTCAATAAAATCTTCATTTTATTTTTAAATCAAATTACTGACCAATCGGGTTTTTATTTAATTCTCTATCCTAGGTCAAAGTTCAATTTGGGTATTTATCATTTCAACCCGATTCCAATTCAATTTAAAATCAAAGCATCGAAAAGGGAACTTGCAGTGTGATAACTGGGATGGTGTCAAAGTAAATAAACAAGCAATAACAACAATCAATAACAATCCAATAATAGATTCAAATAATCCCGAAATAATCGTATTAATTCACATTGTTATTTGTGTAAATTAATATATTTATTTCTAGAATCTACACTATCATTTCATGTAGATTAAAGATTATTACACTAATATTTATGCGGTTCTACACTTGGCATGAATTATTTAATTTCATACTTAATAAATTCAAATGGTTCAAGGGTAATTAACCATTTTTCTATGTGTTAAATAATTAAACATTTAAGGGGTCATATTAAACAAATTTAACTAACCAAATTCAACACATATGTCGATTCAAATTTTTAACTACCCTACGTCAAATTCAATTTCAAATTATTTATCACTTCAACATTAACAATTTAACATCCAATGTCAACATCAAACAATCAATCATTCATCAACCAAACTGGATTATCATTGTATATATAACAGATAATGGTGTCAGATGTCACAAGTGAACTGATACAGGTAATAACAGTGTAAATATCTAACAGCAGCATATTTCAATTGTCGTTTCAATTTGAAATCAAATTTAATAAATAAAAGAACATTAATCGTGAGTGATTGCTCACCTTTCGAGGCTAGAGGGAAAGACAATGAGATGAGTTACTAATTTCAAAGCAATGCTGGATGGACACGGAGAAACAGGTACGATGGACCAAGCTGATAACAGGGATCGATAAAACAGATGAGAACCGGATTGTTAAGGATAGATGGTAAGTGAACTTATATATATATATATAATTATATAAAACTATATATATACAAAATCATATTTTATATTTACACATATACAGAGTATTGACATACATGTAGTTTCAAATCAAAATAAAAAATAATATGCAACAACTCATCTACAATTGTATATACTCAAAACGTTATATTTATTTTCCAACTGTCATCCGTCATTAAATTAATATATAAACAAATATAGAACAATTGAATCAACCTATATTTAGGCTACCATATCAAACAGCTATCATGTGCCACCTGTAAACTAATATGTATATCTGGGATGTATATTACATATACATGCAGGAATGACACAATATACGTATCATATTAATATACTTAAACCCAACTATATACGAAAATTTTGGATCTGCCTACATAGACTTTAAAATCACAGTGTATAAATATACACTATATTTAACATAACTTAAGTTGACCCCTTTTTTCCAAACCGCAACAGTCGATTGTAAGTATTCAGTAAACTAACAGAAAACAAATTATATATATGTATATTTTTATATATAAAACGATTGAAAAGTAAACCGAGTTCAAATCAACATGCTATATACAGTTCTATGTAACTATATTTATGTAAATTAAAATTCAATCTTCATTTCAAACACAGTAGACAGAACATATATGAGTATATTATAGACTTAACTCATAGATCTTAGGCCAGCAGCTTGATAATTTAAAAGTAGATATTTATAAAGCTATATAACTTACAAAAGACCTAACCGGTCACATCTCTATAGGCTAGTATATATATACACCCAATATCTTATGTATGCAAATATGCGTATAATATATATAACTACTAAAAAAATGCAGTGAACAGAGCTGTTGGCCAGGCTTACAACTCAATATATTTCACGTAATAAAGTATAGCTTATGATATGGACATTTCAAAATATAACAGCAAACCCATGTTTTAAAATGAAAAGATTTATAAATATATAGCATATGACTCACGCCTATACAATACATCAATATTAATGAAATAGTACACAACCTTTAACATGAACACTTTGCATAAACTATAATATATACCTGTGTTTATTAAACTAATATATAATTTACTACTTACGTATGATAACCTAAATAATATACAAAGTGGTCAAATATAATTCTATACCTCAAAGCAAAGACGCACGCACTGCAAAGGCCGGAGCTCGCGAGTGCGAAGGTGGCGCTGTTCGCTCAGCATGGAGGTTGAGTATGCGAAGGTTGTGTGCGTGCTTGGTGCTTTGGTTGAAGAACGGAGAGGAGAGGCGAGAGAGCGAGGGTGAGCTAGTGGGTAGGCGGGTCTCGGCGAGCACGGAGGTGGAAAAATAGTGGGCGAGCAAGCGGAGGTGGCTGTACTGTTTGACGTGCGGCAGTGGAGGGTGGAAGCTTGCAGGGGCAGAGGCTGGTTCGAGTGAAGTCGTTGATGAGGCGGGACACGTGCTCCGGTGGTGGAGGCAGTACGGCGGCAGGTTCAATGGGAAGCTCGACTTCGCGGGTAGTATGCTCGGCCAGCCAAGGTGATGCGTTGCCATGGCCAAGAGAGGTGGATGAGGCTGACAAGGTCGGCTTCACAGCCAAAAGAAGGCGACTTTTATGCTTCTGAAAGGAGAGGAAGAGACCGGGTTGATGTTGTAGGCGAGGTGCATGAAAGATAGCGGTGAAGAATAGAGAGGCATGAAAGTGGATCTGGGAAAAGAAAAGGAGCATGGAGAAGAATAATATATGCATTAATTTTAAATGTACAGCTGAAGTTTCAAATAGAAAAACGAACCGACTTTAATAATCAAACGTTGGGAAAAAAATGGTCATCCTTAAATCCCGGAAATACAAAAGCAACGGCTATTAGATTCCTACAGTAGCTAATGAATGGACACAAGGAATTGAAAGGTTTAAACGTACCGATACGCTGAATCGTTACATATATTTCACTGCGTATCGGAATTCCGAAATACGGAAATGAATATATCGTTTAGATCAGCACGACGAGACGATCACAATGGTATACAGATATCAGTGGAATGATTGAATTACAAAAATTCGAATTTTCTACTAGCGGAAAATGCAAGAAAACACAGGAAAAAAAGGTCGACGAAGCTAAAGAAGTCCGAATTTGGAAAAACGAAAATGACGTTTGCTCAGAAGATGATTTAGAATTTTTCTATGTAAAAATATTTAGGTTTCGAAAACATTTCATTTTCATCGCTTTTTAACTGATTAAATTGAAGTAAATTTACGCGCGAAATAAACTTTCATATTTTCGGACGAAAATTTACCAGTTGCTATGTTTAACTAGACGCATTTCAAATATCAAATTTTTATTTCAAAATTTTATCGTTTAAAATTTCGCAAAATTTCAATTAATAACGTTATTAAAACCAGTTAAAATTTACGGGTCGTTACACTCTCCCCCACTCAAAACTTTTCGTCCCCGAAAAGGAAGGAGGTAGGAGATTAGAAACAACCAGAAAGAGAAATAGATTTGGAAAACAAACAATTAATTTAAACCATATAAATTTTTAATTTAAACTAATTAATATTCAACATTTTGTTTTAATCCATTTGAGTTCACTTAAGTTAAATTAATCTATCTATTTCTACATTTATTATCTTATTATCCAATTATGTTTAATTAACAAATTTCTAAAATCATAAATTAGAATAGTCATTTAATAAAATCATATTTATTCAACAAATTTAATTCTTCTTTATTCCAAATTATTATTAAGTTTATTTCACTTAATATATCTTATTACATATATTTAAACCATATAAATTAATTTAAACTATATAAATTTCAATTTAAATTAATTTATATTCAATAATTGATTTAAATTTAAGGTTTTTCCATAAGTTGATCTAATTTCAATTTGTTAATTCTTTCAGAACAAAATTTTTATTATATTCATCTCATTCAATTAACTTATTATTCTATCATCTTTATTAGCATTTTTTTATAATTAAAATCTAAGTGCATAACATTCACTCAAATTTTATTTATAAAATTATTTATATTGTATATTATCCAATTACATTTTAACTTCTGAATAATTTAGGTAAATTATATTGAAAAGCAATTTAGTACTATACAAATAAAATTTTCAAATTCAATTATTTCAAGTTTAAATATTTATCCAAAATTTAGCTTTATTTATAATTGAAAACATCTTTTAACATGATTTTTAAGAATTAAATTTCCGTTTAATTTCAAACCCTTTAGAAATAATTATGTATATACTATATATATTAAATCAAATTAAATTTAAAATAATATACTCATATATATATATATATAAATCAAGTCATACTTAAGAAATTCAAATTAAAATATTTCCCAAACAAAACCGTAGCAAAGCTACAGAATGGTTTCTCCACTTCGAAACTCGAAAATGAATGCCGATGATGCGGCCGCCATCACCGAAATTATTTTCCAGCGACAAAGAGAAGAGCACTGATTTCAACATTTTAAAATTCTTTGAAAACGGTTTCTATTTGAAAATACCTTCAATAATATACATTTTAAAAACTTAAAACCAAAGCTTGAAATTTTAGGAAATTAAATTCTCAAATTCTTACTTTAAATTCATTTAAATTCCTAAATATATCTATAAACCAACTTTTATAATTCCATTTATTTTTATGCTGGAATAATCAATGATTTACAAAACAAATAGTGAAAATCAAATATTACCTTTCTGACAACCAATTCAGTTAGCAATTCAATTTCAGAAAATTTATACTTATACATCATACAAGATTATTTTATTCATCAAAATTTAAAAATACTATTGTGTCAGTTTGCTCTGTTCAAGTGTTTTGGAAATCCTATCGATAGCGTTGATCAGACGAATCGATCGGAAACCCAAATCAACATCAACCACTCAAACAACACAGCATATATTAAAGCATTTAAATAAAGATTTACAAATACTCTATACAAGAATAAATTTCAAGCAAGGACAGAGATTTAAATTTGATTAATTCAATCAAAGAAAATTTTGATTTGAGAATAAGTTGGAACGAAAGATAAGATGATTCTTTAACCGAATAAGGAAAGAGATAATCTTATATAAACCGCGGGCAACCATAACCGGGTCGACCGTGACTTCAAGAATAAGATCGATGTGGAATTCCAAAGTAAATCGACATTCGATCTCAAGAAATAGAATTCAAGTATAGCAGGAGATAGATAGCATCGTAAACCGAGAAGATAGAAATCTCCGGTAAATCGATGCCTATTATAAAGGAGTTTTGCTCCTTTACGAATCATTCGAAGATTGGCGAGACCGCCGATCTATTATAGATATCATTCAAAATGGAGTTATGGGGTGCTCCAGAATTGAAAGAAGACGAATAGTGAAGGACACGAATGAATTTCGGAACCGAGGGGAATGTTCCAAAATTCAAAGGAATTGAGTCAAAGGAAGAGATTGAAACTCGAATGAGAGTGATTCTGTAAATACATTTACCCTATATGTTGAGTTCTGCCTAGAGCTACCAAAGCTCTGATACCAACTGTAACGACCCGCTATCTTGGACTATTCGCATCCACACATGTCGGACTTGAATAATTCAAAATACCGAATTGTTAATTTAAATTGGCAAAACTGAGCATATACAGTAAATAAAATAATCACAGATCACAGACACAGAGTAATAAATGCAGCGGAAAATAAAATAGATAGTAGTTCATGAAGCTACTATATAAATATATAAGTTACATCAGAGTTAAATAAGGTACAACAGATGTCTCGAAAACATAATCAAATACAATATCAGAATACATCACTGGAATCAACTGGATATCTGAAAGCTGGATAGATAGCTGGATCTCCAAGCGAAGCTCCAACTCCAAAGGTGAGTCTCGACTACTGGTACACTCAGTCTGACCCGAGCGTAAAGCAAAACACAAAACACTCGAGTCAGGATTAATATTCTTATATCAATAAATCCAACTCAAGTGAAATAGCAATTGAAATACAAGTAACTCAAAGGATGTTTGGAATAACCATCCTTTAAGGATCCGTTAAAATATCTACTATGTAGTAGTGTACGATAAGTAGATAATGCCTATCAGTAAGATAAAATATCAAAATAGTGTTAAGGCGTTACCATTATCCCCCTTAACACATTTTCATAAGCATCATAGTCTATACAGCACTGTAAACTCCACCGTAAACTAGTGGGTTATCAGGGAGTACTCCATAGGTATAACACAAAACAAATCATAGTGGTCGCGTATATAGGGATCCAAGTATGACAAGGCACATGAGGCAATACCCAAGGTAGTGAAACTACCGTTTGCCTGATCCGGACTGGTGAGAACGCATCGCCGCAGCGATCGCAACACCGCGAAACAACACTCCCAAAATCAAGGGTGCACCAATCGACAACAAGTAATGAGTAGTTTTCGAAGAAGTGTGTTCGCTCGAGGTAGCTAGCCCCCAATTTGTCCCGGCACGGCTCCTCTTTTAGTCATTTCCAATTTAACACAAGTGTCGAGGCTATCCATTATCGTTCTCTTTCTTCAGTCATCACGTACATCATTTCAACCACTTTATTCTGGATCACACTCCGCGTATAGTTATTAAAGTGGTTTTCGGTTTAGACAGAGAGTATGTCCCTAACCGACTCCGGTCTCTTTAATAACTTTCGTGATTATTACACCGATTGGTCGTTTATTCATTTCAAAACCAAACCAATTTCAATCTCAATTAAAATTCGTAAATCAACATTTCATTTGTCTTTCAAAACCAATTTCTAAAAATTTACGTTTCAAAACATCCAAATTACCATTTCGAAATCTTCTAATTCGATTCCAATTTCTTTTTAAAACAATTCAAATATTGATTCAAGTTCGTAAATAAGTTTCATTCAAATCATTTAAATTAATTTAATTTAACCTTCAAATCAATTTAACTTCATTGATCGATTTTATTCAGTATTCATTAAGTAAATTTGTCATTCAAAACAATTTCTATTTAATTTCCAGTTCATTAAATCAATTACTTAAGTTCAACTTCATTAAATCAAAACTTACAATTTTGAATTAAATCAAATTCGTCAAATCAATTCTTTCAATTACAAGTCTTACATTAATTTCAATAAATCACATTTTTCTTGTTAAAGAAATTCAATTTCACTTATCCATTTACTTAGTTACAAATTCAAAGCTTAATTAGTAAAGAACTAAATTGCACTAATTAAAAAGTTCAATTTTAATTATCAAAGGATTCAATTTTATTTAATTATTAAATAATTCAATCTCATTAAATTATTAAATAATTTCCAAACTTAATTCAATCATTTCTCAAATTAAACAACATTCTTTCATCAATTTCTTTATTAATATTTTGTTTCAGATTATTAAATATTCACATTTAAATTTCATTAAAATTCAATTTCCAGCTTCGTTTCAAAACCATATTATTTATTCAATAAAATCTTCATTTTATTTTTAAATCAAATTACTGACCAATCGGGTTTTTATTTAATTCTCTATCCTAGGTTAAAGTTCAATTTGGGTATTTATCATTTCCACCCGATTCCAATTCAATTTAAAATCAAAGCATAGCAAAGGGAACTTGCAGTGTGATAACTAGGATGGTGTCAAAGTAAATAAACAAGCAATAACAACAATCAATAACAATCCAATAATAGATTCAAATAATCCCGAAATAATCGTATTAATTCACATTGTTATTTGTGTAAATTAATATAATTATTTCTAGAATCTACACTATCATTTCATGCAGATTAAAGATTATTACACTAATATTTATGCGGTTCTACACTTGGCATCAATTATTTAATTTCATACATAATAAATTCAAATGGTTCAAGGGTAATTAACCGTTTTTCTATGTGTTAAATAAATAAACATTTAAGGGGTCATATTAAACAAATTTAACTAACCAAATTCAACACATATGTCAATTCAATTTTTTAACTACCCTACGTCAAATTCAATTTCAAATTATTTATCACTTTAACATTAACAATTTAACATCCAATGTCAACATCAAACAATCAATCATTCATCAACCAAACTGGATTATCATTGTATATATAACAGATAATGGTGTCAGATGTCACAGGTGAACTGATACAGGTAATAACAATGTAAATATCTAACAGCAGCATATTTCAATTGTCGTTTCAATTTGAAATCAAATTTAATAAATAAAAGAACATTAATCGTGAGTGATTGCTCACCTTTCGAGGCTAGAGAGAAAGACAATGAGATGAGTTACTAATTTCAAAGCAATGCTGGATGGACACGGAGAAACAGGTACGATGGACCAAGCTGATAACAGGGATCGATAAAACAGATGAGAACCGGATTGTTAAGGATAGATGGTAAGTGAACTTATATATATATATATATAATTATATAAAAATATATATATACAAAATCATATTTTATATTTACACATATACAGAGTATTGACATACATGTAGTTTCAAATCAAAATAAAAAATAATATGCAACAACTCATCTACAATCGTATATACTCAAAACGTTATATTTATTTTCCAACTGTCATCCGTCATTAAATTAATATATAAACAAATATAGAACAATTGAATCAACCTATATTTAGGCTACCATATCAAACAGCTATCATGTGCCACTTGTAAACTAATATGTATATCTGGGATATATATTACATATACATGCAGGAATGACACAATATACGTATCATATTAATATACTTAAACCCAACTATATACGAAAATTCTGGATCTGCCTACATAGACTTTAAAATCACAGTGTATAAATATACACTATATTTAACATAACTTAAGTTGACCCCTTTTTTCCAAACCGCAACAGTCGATTGTAAGTATTCAGTAAACTAACAGAAAACAAATTATATATATATGTATATTTTTATATATAAAACGATTGAAAAGTAAACCGAGTTCAAATCAACATGCTATATACAGTTCTATGTAACTATATTTATGTAAATTAAAATTCAACCTTCATTTCAAACACAGTAGACAGAACATATATGAGTATATTATAGACTTAACTCATAGATCTTAGGCCAGCAGCTTGATAATTTAAAAGTAGATATTTATAAAGCTATATAACTTACAAAAGACCCAACCGCTCACATCTCTATAAGCTAATATATATATACGCCCAATATCTTATGTATGCAAATATGCGTATAGTATATATAACTACTAAAAAATGCAGTGAACAGAGCTGCTGGCCAGGCTTACAACTCAATATATTTCACGTAATAAAGTATAGCTTATAATATGGACATTTCAAAATATAACAGCAAACCCATGTTTTAAAACGAAAAGATTTATAAATATATAGCATATGACTCACGCCTATTCAATACATCAATATTAATGAAATAGTACACAACCTTTAACATGAACACTTTGCATAAACTATAATATATACCTGTGTTTATTAAACTAATATATAATTTACTACTTACGTATGATAACCTAAATAATATACAAAGTGGTCAAATATAATTCTATACCTCAAAGCAAAGACGCACGCACTGCAAAGGCCGGAGCTCGTGAGTGCGAAGGTGGCGCTGTTCGCTCAGCATGGAGGTTGAGTATGCGAAGGTTGTGTGCGTGCTCGGTGCTTTGGGTGAAGAACAGAGAGGAGAGACGAGAGAGCGAGGGTGAGCTAGTGGGTAGGCGGGCCTCGGCGAGCACGGAGGTGGGAAAAATAGTGGGCGAGCAAGCGGAGGTGGTTGTACTATTTGATGTGCGGCAGTGGAGGGTGGAAGCTTGCAGGGGCGGAGGCTGGTTCGAGTGAAGTCGGTGATGAGGCGGGACACGTGCTCCGGTGGTGGAGGCAGTACGGCGGCAGGTTCAATGGGAAGCTCGACTTCGCGGGTAGTATGCTCGGCCAGCCAAGGTGATGCGTTGCCATGGCCAGGAGAGGTGGACGAGGCTGACAAGGTCGGCTTCACAGCCAAAAGAAGGCGACTTTTATGCTTCTGAAAGGAGAGGAAGAGACCGGGCTGATGTTGTAGGCGAGGTGCATGAAAGATAGGGGTGAAGAACAGAGAGGCATGAAAGTGGATCTAGGAAAAGAAAAGGAGTATGAAGAAGAATAATATATGCATTAATTTTAAATGTACAGCTGAAGTTTCAAATAGAAAAACGAACCGACTTTAATAATCAAACGTTGGGAAAAGAAATGGTCGTCCTTAAATCCCGGAAATACAAAAGCAACAGCTATTAGATTCCTACAGTAGCTAATGAATGGACACAAGGAATTGAAAGGTTTAAACGTACCGATACGCTGAATCGTTACATATATTTCACTGCGTATCGGAACTCCGAAATACGGAAATGAATATATCGTTTACATCAGCATGACGAGACGATCACAACGGTATACAGATATCAGTGGTATAATTGAATTATAAAAATTCGAATTTTCTACTAGCGGAAAATGCAAGAAAACGTAGGAAAAATAAGATCGACGAAGCTAAAGAAGTCCGAATTTGGAAAAACGAAAATGATGTTTGCTCAGAAGATGATTTAGAATTTTTCTATGTAAAAATATTTAGGTTCCGAAAACATTTCATTTTCATCGCTTTTTAACTGATTAAATTGAAGTAACTTTACGCGCGAAATAAACTTTCATATTTTCGGACGAAAATTTACCAGTTGCTATGTTTAACTAGACGCATTTCAAATATCAAATTTTTATTTCAAAATTTTATCGTTTAAAATTTCGCAAAATTTCAATTAATAACGTTATTAAAACCAGTTAAAATTTACGGGTCGTTACAGTTTCGATTTCCATGAAAGGTAACCTTTCGATCATGTTGACACAAGCAGACCATTAACAGAGTCATATAGAAACATTAAATCAGCTACCATATCCAAAAATGCCATGAACTTGCTTTGATTATATTGTCCTTTATTACTAAAAGCTTAAGTTATACAAAGAAGCCAAATCCCCAATCTAATTTTAAAATTAGAGTTTACAAATTCAAGAAAGGACAAGTATGGAGTGAATGAAATCAGATCACCAAAACAGTACCCCTAGGGTCTTATTTATAGGAGCGGATTGGCACCTTTCGAATCTGTCCTCTTGACTTAGTCGAAAGGTTGCTTTGGAGACCTTTCATTGCTGCTAACATCATGGTGTCCTTCTACTTTGCTTGAACTTAAGGGCTTTCGAGTTGATCGAGAGGTATAGATGTGCTTTCCACTTTTTGTTGATGTGCTGATGCAAGTAGGGAGGGGTACAGGCTTTCGATTCTATCGATTAGTGAATATTTAGGGCTTCGAAGGAGTTGGAAAGTAGTAGAAAGTTTAAATGCGGACGATAGCTTTCGAAGGCATACTGGTTGACCGATGCCGAACCCCATCCCCTGGTGTATGAGAATGCCATATTGAGCTTAAGTAAGCTTTCTTGTATAATTGTGAACGTTCTCAACCGGTTCGAAAGGTTTATTCATGCTTTCAAAGGGGTAGCTCTATCCAAATGTTCTTCTGTGGAACGTGAATGAAGGCAAAACCCACTATTTCAAAAGGTTTGGCATGCATATGAAAGCTTGTAATATGTTATTTTCGAAAGGTGTTCCTCAACTCATTCGAAACTATTTTATGCATGCGAAAGCTAATGTTTCGAAAAGGTTCATTGTGGCAAAATGTCACGATCCCGAAATTTAAATTTATTTAAATTTATAATTAAATGAATTCTTAAGTTAAATTTATGATTAAATAAATTTTAGATAAAAATTTGTAAATTTAATTGATAAATTGAGAGCGAGTTTCCCCGATATCCAAGTATATTCTGTATAAATCATTTGGGATTAAAATATTATAAATAGTGTATATGTGAGTATATGTTTGTATATTGAATGTATATATACATATTTAGGTATATAAGAGTAAATTTAATATATATATGTAGATATATATATTTCTATTTGAATTTAAAACTTAAATAAAGGGTTTGAGTTTATAAAATAAATATTTGGGTTTATAAATAAATGAAGATGATAATATTAAGTTGAAATATGAAGTAAAATAATAATAATTAATATTTAAACTAGAAAATAGAAAAGTAGAACATATAGTTAAATTTAAACAACATAATTAAAATGGAAATTTATTCACAATACAAAAATTCAAACAAGTAAATAAAACATAAGAAAAGAAACAACATTTAAAATATGAAACAAAGTAGAAATAAATAAATGGAAGCAAAACAAATACAAAGTGAACAAACCAAATACCATATCATCTGCACAATAGTAAGTAAAGGCAAAAGAAGAAATAAACAAATGTAAATGTACAAAGCAATAATTAGCACACTATAACATCTTCTCAGCCGAAAATGATATGCACAAGTTTTTGAAAAGAGGAGTGAAAGCAAGCTATTAACCTGGAAACTACTACCAGCCTAGCAAACAAAATAAGACAAATATCTTTAGCCTCCACAACAAATCATCTACCAGCCGAAATAAAGTCATATTGTATTAAATAATACCATCCCTAAGTACATACAAACATCTCACCCCATACCCTGCTTTATAAACAAGAACAATATTACCTGTACAATTCTTATACATATCAACTTCTCTCTTTTATATTAAACTCTTCACCATTTCAGTTCATCCATCAAAACTGAAAAGAAAAAAAAATGAAAAAAAATCAAAACTACATTTAATTTGTAAACCTGAAGCTAGCCAGAGTCTTCAAACCTGAGAAGCAACTTAACAGCAAGCAAATTAAAAGCAACAACATCTCATCACCAAAACAAACATCAACATCAAACAACTTAGATCAAAACAAAGCAAATGCAAACTAGAAGAGTTTCAGCTTGCAAAAAAATTCCAAAGCCTGTTTCAAATAAACTACTCTGTTCTTCGTTTATGACAGGTGAGTAACTTTTAAAACTTAAACAAATAGGGTTGCTTGGTAATCTCTGTTATAAGTATATATATAAGTGAGTAAACAACTTTAAATTAAACTGAATATATTTAGTTGTTGTTGTTGTTAAGTTTGAGATCTGGAATTGCTTTGATGTGCAGATACATATATAAATCTCCTCTGTTTCCTTGTTCTTCTTTCTTATTGACTGAGTTACAGGTTTAAACAAACAAGAAACTTCGATCTCTTATCATTAAATCAATATCAGATCTTGGTTTCAAAGACAAATGGATGGGTTTAATTTCACCGAGCAAACTTTAAATTTTAATAAATTCGAGTGAAACGAATTTGAGATTCACTCATATAACATGAAGCGGCATTAGAAGATAAGAATTTTGATCCAAGATTTATGATTTTTAAGTGAAGGAGTTGAGAGCAGTTTGGTCTTGAACTGGAAATGATTTTTGATCAATTTCCGGCACTAGGTTGAACTGGGGGTGTCGGGGTTGTTCGTAGTGATGAAGGAGGCTATGGGGGTGAGTAGAAAAATGGTCGGAGGTGGTAATAACGGCGGTAGCGTCGGCGGCGAGGGTTCAAAATTTCTAAACCTAGTTTTTGAACGGGGAGGAAACTCGTGCACCACGGTTTTGTTCGAGCATCGAGTTGCTCGAGGATCAGGGAAATGGTAGCTATGGGTTTGATGAAGCAATGGCCGGAGTTGTAGGCTGGCCGGTGGCCGAGGCGATGAGAACGTCGCGTTGACAGGTTCGGGGGTGATGGGTTCGAGCGGTTCCAGGTTTTGCATTTTTGCTCGAATTTTGATTTTGAGGTGGTGGGATGGTTCGAGTGGGCGAAGTACAATCGGGAGTTGATCGGCGACATGTTCGACGTCGCGGCGATGGCCGGAGCTGACCGGCGTCGTTGTGCACGTGCACGGCACAGGTTTGCTCCTGATAAAGAAGAATGGAGCAGTGGACTTATACTCGAGTGTTTACTCGAGTTGGTTCATATATTTCTCGAAGCATTTTGCAGTTTTACTCGAGTAAATTTGTATTGGACTCGAAGTTTTTAGCTGCTGAACCCGAAGTAAAAAGAGTTGCCTTGGGTTGCTTTCTTTTCTACAGGGTTTTGTTTTCAAAACCTGACAGTGTGAGTTTTTAAACTTACACTGAATTTAAATTATTAATCAACGATTTTTAATCAAGAATTTAAATCAAGGTTTAAAAAGCAAGTTTAAATTAAAGTTTTAAATCAAAGTTGAAATGAAAATGATTTGCTCGAAATTTAAAATGAAACTTAAATGTAAATTTGAAATCACTGTTTCAACATAATTGTAAATAATGATTAAATCCTTAATAAGAATGAGTTTCACTTTAAAGTTAATAAAAATTTAAGGATCTATAATCCATTAATTATTAAGTCAATTAAAATAGACAATTGAGTCATTGAATTAATTAATGATTTGGATTTCTTAAATAAGCAAATAAAGGTTTTAATTTAATTAATTAAGGAATAATTAATTCGTAATTAAGGATAAATTATTCATTATGAGTTAATTAATGATTAATTAAAGGATAATTTATCTAATGTTTGTAATTAATTGATTTTTAATTTACCATAACTAGCAAGTTTATGCATAGAAATTTATCTGATTTAAATTAATCAGATAATTAAACTAATCCTATTTATGGATGTTTGGATTATATTGGATGTTGAATCGTATTAATTGTCAAATTGTTTGATATCCCTGATATATGATGCTTGGTGATACACCCTGATTTATGTTGTGATCTGTAGTTTACTTACCTGTGATATATATCTGTGATCTATGAATAAAAGATGAGCGATATAGTTTATATCGTTTATCAACTATATCCTGTATTTTGATCTGTGATGATTCATCGTGTTGCACTATTGTGTAAAACCCCTAGACCACACTTTTACACACACAAATATGGATTTCACGTGGAAATCGGTTAAGTCACAGATAATATAAATTTGATGTTTTCGAAATTGAAATTTTAATTTCAATTGATTTTGAAATTAGAAATTTGGGTTTAAAGTAAAAAGCTTTTGAAATGGAATTTCAAAGATAAAAGTTATTTTGAATAACTTAATCGAGTTTTGAAAATTTAAATAATTAGATTTAAATTTGAATTCAAGTTTGAAATTAAATCTATGATTTGGAAACTAGGGATAAAAGAGGATATAAATGTGTTTGTATGAATTAAACCATTTTAAAGTATTAATTTGGGAATTTGAATTTAAACCAAGGATTTCAACTCGTACGAATGAGTCAGATTTCCAAAATGAAAACTGTTTGTTTTCAAAGAGATGAAAGCTTTCAGATAAGAAATGAAATTCCAGTTTAATTAAAGGAATTTCAAGATTGAATTGAAAAAATGGATTTTCCAAGTTATGAATGAATTGTTTTGAAAACTATGAATTAAATCTGTTTATTTTTAACAAATTTAAAATGATGTTTTGTTAAACCATTCGAAATGAAATTGTTTTGAAAGCTATTTGTTAAATCTTTGATTTAAAGATTTAACGAGTTAATTAAATTGAAATGGAAATTGATTTGGAAAATCTATGAATTGAATCTTTTTATTTAAAAAGATTAAAATGGTAATTTGTTAAACCATTTGAAAGAAAAGTTTGGGTTTAAATTGTGACTTAATTGAAATCCCAATATCCATATGTTTTGAATATTGCGCTCACTATTCGGGTTAGCCGGGAAAGGACCTTTGTGTCATATAACCCATTCCGAATAGTGATACGTCGTATATGGAGAGCATTTGAAGATCGGTGTTGAAGACCGGATATTTTCAAAAATGAAAGGACAACCTGTCGAATGTCTCTGCACTGGGTAGCTCCCGGTATAGAGATTTATATCACTCTTTTGTGACGGGAAGTCTGGACGTGATTTGAAAATTATCCGGATTTGCAAGGGCTTCGTGAGAAGTGCCTTCGGTTCTGTTCGAACCCGGAACAGACTTGTATGGATACATGTCTGACATTACACGTTGAGATATAAAGCCGATTTCTTTCAAATACATATCTGTTTGGTGGCGGAGAATTTATTCTCTTAGCTTAACACCCTTCTCTGAGACGTACGAGCTCAGAGGTTATGTAGTTGAAATTTATCAGCGATATATCCCAATTTGGTAATGTGGCATGCTGAGTGTTGCTGTGTGATGATCAGTGTTTGATCATTTGTGATATGATCATTTGTTTGATCTTATATCTTTGTGATCATAGGTTGATCATTTGTTTGACCCGAAGCATGGCTTTGTAGAAAGCGTAGCTTTGTGGACGAGACTTCGTCGAGCCTCACACCCCGGAAATGGTCAAAACAGGAAGGATGCAGCAAGGTTCTAGGGGGTAGCGCCCCTTAGTGTATGTCATTCCTTCTGGATAAAGGTGGTATCATGGTATGGAGCCCAGATACTTAACCTCTGTGGTTACTGCATTATTTTTACTATGTGGTTTGTTGGAAATCGGGGATCCTCGGGAAGATCGGTGACGATCGGGGGATGGCATACGCGTGTCAGTAGTTACCTATTTTTGCAGAGGTAACCCGGCCTTGTGTTGGCAGAGATCCGGTTAGGTTCTCGGGTCGTCTATTCCAGGGACGTACCCATCGTGGATAGGAAGTTCCTTAGCCTGATCATTTGTTGGAAATCCAAAGAAACAATACGAGCCTTTACGATTTCAATTGTATAACCTGTCTCCTCAGGAGGCAGCTATAGCAGGCATAATATAATGGTACCTATGCTGGCTAAGATTTATATTCTACTTTCGAAATGTTTTCTACACTATGCACTAATGATAATATCAAAAAGATTTGATTTTTGCGTAGTAAGCATCTTTGACTATCATAAGAAGAAATCTCCTCCAAGTCTGCGTTTGCATTGTGTGTGTGGTGGGAGGTCTTATGGTAGTTTCATTTTCTAAAAGCATTGCGAATTGACTTTAAAAATTCTCTGCTATTCGTTTTTAAAAAAATAAACTGTTTTTGTTGCTCACACCAGTCCCATGACTGATCCGGAGTTTATTGTTTCTTTCCTAAACTCTGGATGCTCAAAAGTTTTCTACACGAGCAGTCTAGAGTTTGGTTTTTCAGATATTCAGATTTAGTAGATTATCTGGAGCTAGTTCAGTCTTTGGATCGGACTGCACTTGCTTATCTTGGTGTATCGTTATTGGGAGTTTGAGCTATATTTGGATTTGCTGCTTTGAAGATGGAGATTATCCGCTGCTGATGTTATCGTTTTCTTTTCCGCTGCTATTTGTTGTATCATATCTCTGATGTATATAGATATTCATTGTATCATCATTGTATCTGGATATTGTATCAGATGTTGGATGTCTATATTCTTTTTCTTTTCCACTGTGTTATTTACTTAATGTTGTTATAAGCTCCCGAGAACCAGATTCGGCATTTGAATCTACGGCATTTTGAGTACAAGTGAAGTACGGGTGCCGATTTTCGAAGGTCGATTTTTGGGTCTTGACACAAAATGATAGCTATGTCACCTTTCGACCTCTTCGAAAGTGCCTGACTCATTTAACTTTTTGCTGAAGCATCCCTTCGACTCTTTCAAAAGGTTTTGTTAATGCTACCATTCCTTAAGAATCTCTCTTTTTTATTCTTCATGGTTTCGATAAGGTTGAAGTGAAGACTGATGGTAACGCTTGCCCCCTCTAGCGAAGGGATGGTCTTGAATTTCCAAGCCAATTGTTTCGAAACCCATCTTCATTTTGGCAAAAAAATTCCCGCCTTTTGATATTCCTAAATGGGTCTTGGCCGTTCATTTAAATTTGATCGGGTGGCTTTCCCTGCATTCGCTTCTTTTGTAAATCATGCTTCCTTCTCCTCTTTTTCATTTACCTGCCATTAAGAAACTCAAAGCAAGAACCAAAAATTTCAACTTCTTATTAATTTCTTAATCTCAGTAGATGCAAATTCAAATTTGAGGTATACACTTATTGTTCACGTTTAATTTTCAATTTATGGTGCGAGTTTGTACTACTGCTTCAATTTTTTGAGAATGATTCAAGTTTTTCATTTATATAAAATTATCTTTAAATTCACTTTTTATATCGATTTCACTCAATCTATGGTATTGATTTTGGGTTTGAATTTGAATTCATCAGATTTGGGGATATCTACCATTGTTGTGTACGAACCCAACCTTGAATTTTATTGCACTCAATTCTAACTCTTTTTTTTAAATCAATTATGCTTCAAGCTTGAATTTGGGGTTTTTGTTGTTATCGAATATAAATTCATGCCCGGATCAATTTAACTATTAACATCTAGAAGCATTGGGTTAAAAATAGAATTAGGGAGAAAACTCTTTCTAATGGCTTCAAACAGAAGTTAAGTCGTATAAATTTAAAACTCAATATTGTAATTTGACATTTCAACCCTTTCGAATGGGTTAAGGCGGTTAACTCTACTTCTACCTTTTCAGCCTCTTTTGATGGGATCAAAAGGAAGTCAAACATCTACCTTTAAATGAACCCTTTTGAAGGGGTTTATGTGGTTGGTGAGAGGTAGACTTCTTCGAAAGCAAAAAAAATATGTTTCGACATATTCTGGCACCTTTCAAAGAAGTCATCTTAAAGGGTTCAATTTAATGACTACACAAAACCTTTTTAATAATTCAAAATTTAGTGTATATAGAAGTGTACTTAAATTGTCATTTTATTTCGAGTAAATTATATTCAATTTTGACTTACTTTTGAAGTTGTTAAAAATTAAAAATGTATACCTCTTGTCACCAAATGGATTGAAAATAGAGCATTTTTGTTAAAGTTGAAACCTTATCAAGCCTTTCGACCTGATCGAAACCTCTCAAATGAGACAAGCCTAGTTGTTTGTATGTCGAAACTCTATTTCCCGTTTTCAACTTGCTCGAGACCTATTATATTCAACAAGAATATAACTATCATTTTCTCAATATAAACGCTATCGAAACGTTCCAAGGCCCTTTATAACGACCCATATTTTTCATAATTAAAACTATTAAATTAATAAGATTTTGAAATTTAATATTGTGAGAAATTAAAATTTATGATTTATCAATGAGAAAAATAATTAGAATATGATTTAATAATGTTGTTTGAATGTTATTGACAACTATTTTAATATAATTTCAATCAATTGAAATAATTGTAAAGTTAATTTGGTTATAATTGTAAATAAGGAATTAAATTGGTAATTAATGGAATTAAATTGGTAATTAATGGAATTAATGCAATTTAAATATTGCAGTTAATATGAGTTAAAATGATAACTGTAGAATATGAATGTAATAAAATGTAAACTAATGTTAATTATATTCATAAGGTAATAGTTGATTCAATAATAAGAGTGTAAATCGAAATAAAAGAATTTGATTGAAATTAAATTATAATTAACTGGGATTGTATTACAGTTGTAAAAGCGAACTTCTATATCAATGGAATTAGGGTTTGAAACTAGTTCCATTGAGTTTAAAAATATCAAAAACTTATATTTTGATATATTGGATGACATATTTTTGTTTCGGGAACGAAACGGGCTTTTAAGGTCGTTGTTATCGTTTCGATCCAATTCGATCTGTCCATTCGTTCTTATACATCTCTGTCTATATAAGTAGATATTTTTCTCTAACCCTAGCAGTCTTTCATTTTATTTTTGTACATACTTCTATTTCTCATTTGTTCCTCCTTCTCAAACGTCAGAACATCAAAACCATAATTTCAATTTCAAATCAAACTTCAAAATCCAAACTCCTCAAACTATATCAAATTATATATCGTTGTGAAGCTCTCGATGAGCGTAACTTGCATCTGCTGTTTGTTTTTGCATTTGGGTCTTGTTTTGGCCAAAAATCAGTGAAGAAGCCTTGGTCGTCCATATTAGGGTTTGCTTTTCGACGGTGGATCGTCGTCCGATCGACGATCGGGAGGCACTGCTGTGTAGAGGACGATCGGGGGAGTCGATCCAGTGGTTTCGTTCTGGTCGAAGGTGTCAGAATTCGCCAGAAATAGCAAGATAACGGCGGCATCGATGGATTTAAGGGGATGATTGGAGGCGGCGCGTGGGTTGCCGTGGGGGCGCTTGGTCGAGGCGAGGTCAGCGGCGTTGTTTGATCGGAGAAGTGGCATACGAGGCGGTGGCAAATTGGGCTCGATTGGTGGCGGTTGAGTGTTGTTCGATCAGAGATTATTGTGTGAGGGTTTGGAGAGGTACGAAATTTACTATTTTGCCCTTATTTCATTTTTAATTAAAATTTTAAATTTTCAAACTTCTAACCTTTAATAACTTTTTCATATATGCTCGGATTTGGACGCAGTTTCTTCCATTTCGATCGTATCGAAATTTCGGACAATACTGAACTAGTTTGGCTGCATTCTGAGACTGTTCAAATTTTAGGTTTTATTTGTATTTTAAATCGACTAAAAATGAAAGGTGAGTGATTTAACCCACTCACAAATACTAAACCTTCTTATGTTAGTTGAATTAAATGTATGATGTGATAAGAATATTATTGGTTGCTATTTGGTAGTTTAATTTGACATTTTAATTTAATTGCCATTTAAATTAATATTGAATTTAAATTGTTAGTTAAATACCTAATAATGATAACCAGTTAATTGTTGTGATTTATTGGCTGATTTGGATGTTGATTGTGATGGATGTTTATTGGTTGACATTTTTGGATGATTGGATGTTTATATCCCTGCTATCACTATGGGTTGAAGTGATACATACCCGAATGATCTTATTGATTAGGGAAAATCGTTATGGGTTGAAATGATAAACCCGAGCGATTTTATTGATTTGGAAATTGTTGATTCGGGATACGGGTTGAAATGATATATACCCAGAAAATTTAACTATTTTGGGGTTGAAATGATACATACCCTATCACTTTCCATAGGGTAGAAAATTGTATACGTACACCGTTGGTCCGTTTTAAATTGTTTTTTAAATAGTAAAGTATGTTTGATTTATAAATTTTATTTTTAAATTTTATTTAATGATTTTATTTTAAAAATTTATATTTGGAAAATAATTTATTTTATATGTTTTAAGGTTTTAAATTATAAGTTAATATATAGTTTAAAAAGTAAACTTAAGATTTTACTTATAATTTTATTTAGTTTTTAAAAATATATTTTAAACAATTTAAAATTTTGATTTAATAAAATATTTAATATAGTTTTAATATATATATATATATATTTTAAATTTAATTTAATATAATAAATATAGTTTTGATTTAAGATAATAAATATAGACTTTTATAATAACTTTAATTGATAAAAGATTTTTTTGTACAAGATTTTAGAATTTTTGTAAAAGGTTTTGTAAGTAATTTATAAAGTTTTGTAAAAAGTTTTATAATGGATTTTATAAAGATTTTATATAGGAATTTGTAATGGTTTTATAAAGGAGTTATAAAGGTTTTAAAGGATTTTATAGAGGGTTGTATAAAGGGTTTTATAAAAGAACTCATATAAAGGAATTTGCGTAGAAGTTTATGAAAAGGGGAAGAGTTGTAAATTATTTGGGAATTTATAAATGGTTCTAAAGCATATAAATAGTTTATAAATGGTTTAAGAGAGATTTATAAATTATTTTCGAAATTGATTGAAAGAAATCTTCCTCGGTATTTACGAATATATTTATACTTTTGGAATAAGTATATGGATATCTTGATATGAAGGTATAAACTGTTTTTGGATTTATTATTAAAAATGTTTTCAAATGACCATGGTGTTAAATAAGCGTTTGGTTGTTAAAAAGACCGTGGTCGAAATTGTCATACTCTTTGCCAATTCCGAAACCACTTTAACAACTGTGCATGTGGTGGAGAGTCCAGAATGAAGTAGGATGGTTTGGCGAACGCTACTGGTATGAGGTAAGAACGTAGCCCTGACCTTCGGGTCAGCTTGATATGACTAAAACAGGAGCTATACCGGGCCAAGTGAGGTTGCTCCTCCGATCGAACACACTTCTTCGATACCATATCAGTTACTTTGTGATTGATTGGTGCCACCCTCGATTTGATTATGGGAATGTGTCTCGAGGTGAACGGTAGTAGCTGTTATGTGTTACCACCAGTCCCAGAGTGCAAAATGGTAGAATCCTACCCTGGGCATTGCCTCGCGTGCCTTGTCATATGCCTAATTGAGCCCACTATGATTTTGCTTTGTGTCGTACCTATGGAGTGCTCCCTGATAGCCCACCGGTTTGGTGGAGTTTACAAACCTGTATAGACTATGACATTTATAAAAATGTGTTAAGGGGGACATAGGTAACACCTAAACGCTATTTTAATACTTAACTTTACTGATAGACACTATATATACAACGTATATTACCACATATAGATAGTTTAACGGATCCTTAGGAGATGGAAATCCCAAACATCTCTTAAGTTATTGCATGCACGACATACACTGGATAGGAGATGTAAAATCCCATAAACATCTCTGAAGCCATTACACTCATATTTACTCATTGTTGATTTAACTTACATAAGATCTTTTAGTTCTGACTCGAGTGTTGTCTTTTCATTACGCTCGGGTCAGTCTAAGCTTTTCAATGTTGAAGACTTTATTTCTGGAGGACGAAGATGGAGTTTGGTATATATTATATTATTAGTAATTTTCCGCTGCATCATTATTGATATGTCATTGTTTGTACTCTGATTGTTGTAAAAATTATATAATCAAATGTATATTATAAAACAGCTTCATGAACTGTTTATTTTATTATTATATTTTGTCATTCCGATGTGAGATTCTGTGTTTTTGTAACAACCCGCATATTTATCGATTTTATATTTAAATATTTCATCGTTCGTTGGATTTTAGTCCGAAAAGATACCTTTTGCAAACAGTCGAATTAGGACTCAAGACCACTTCCACTGAGTTCAAAATGCCGTTTGCGACCTTTTTGAATATAAACATTGATATGTTTGGAGTTAGTGAAATTTTGATACTTTTTCACCTAGGGCTTTGGTTTAGTTTCAGCCCATTAGACCCAAGCTTCACTCTCTCTTCTCTTCATTCATTTCATTTTTGTAATACAACTCAAGCTTTAGATAAAAATGGGGGAAGAGAAAAAGAATTAGAAAACTCCAAGCCCTAATCATCTTTGCAAATCCAAGTTATAGCTCCAAATTCAAAGAAGAAGCTTTGGTAAGCCTTCTCTTCTTCTTCTCCAACTCATTCTCTTATCAATTGCAGAAATTCCTAAACCTAACTTAGGAAATGTTCTCATTTAAGCTTAGATTCAAGCTTGTTGGGTTGGAATTGAAGAGTGATTGTTCTTGCCATTGCTCTATAGCTTCTTCTTCATTGATTTTGTGAAAAAGGTGAGATTTTTATCTCACATCTATGACTATAATTACCTTTGGTTGTTGGGTATGAATTCCTAACACTTCTTCATGTGCATTTGCCCTTGATTTGGATTGGTTTTGTGAATATTCCAATTTTTGGTTTTTGAAGTCAAATGTGTGTGAAAATCCTTTTATGGATGTTTGATCATGTTATTGGTGATGCATCAAAGAGCTTATAGGGCCGGGTCGTCTATTGGCATAAACCCTTAGCGCCCATTGCTCGTCCGGTTGCTTTTGCAAAGAGATTGCATCTTCATTTTTTAGACTGAAAATACTGGAAATCCCAGTTCAGTGAGATTTCAGTCGACTGAACCTGGAACCCGAAAGTTTCCAGGCATGATTCAGTCGACTGAAATCTCTGTTCAGTCGACTGAACCTGGAAACAGAAAGTTTCCAGGTATGATTCAGTCGACTGAAATCTCTGTTCAGTCGACTGAACATTGAAACATAAAGTTTCCAGGCATGATTCAGTCGACTGAAATCTCTGTTCAGTCGACTGAACGTGGAAATAGAAAGTTTCCAGGCATGATTCAGTAACTGAAATCTCTGTTCAGTCAACTGAATTTGCTGTTTCAGCCCACTTTGCCTTTTGGGATTGAATTTCCAATTTGAATCGATTCGTGATGATCCTATTTGTTGTTATCATTTATTATGACTTTTATGACTCCTTTTTCAGGATTTTTGAATATCCATTTCGATGGATTCTTTATCAGATTAATAGGATTTGATTCACGTCTTCGAATGTGAATTTTAGTGATTGATTATTTCTACAATCATTTCTATGACTTGTCACTTTAAAAATACAAAGGTTTCTATACTAATAGTAAATATTCAAACTCTTTACAAAGATGATTTCAACTCTATTTTTAATACAAAGCTCATTTATAAAACTGTTTTCTAATCTATTAGTATATACAAACCTTTACCTCATTCGTATGAGAAAATCTAATTAAATGGCTTAGCAAAACAAGTGGTATGAAACGCTTGCGTTTACTTCGTCAGTTAATTTATGGACTTGTTCGATTGAAACTCTTGTGACAATTTTCGAGTGGAAATCTACAATCTGTTCGTAAATATTTTAGTTAAGCTAGTGGTTATGAGACATGAAGCTAAACTCTTATATTTACTAGCTTAGTGTATTTGACACTTCTTGATGATCGATGATGATCATTTTATGGTTTAGACTAGCAATGTGCAATGTCTCTTTGTCCACATGAAGGACTGTACTTCATTTTATTGAGCTTCGTCTCATTTCTTTGTGGGCAGCGACCCATGTACTTTTAATGTGTTTCGATTCAATGGACGTACCGTTTGTACTGCGTTGATGTTCCGAATTGTTTTGTGTTTCGATTCATTGGATGTACCATTTGTACTACATCAATGTCTCGGCTTTTCGATTCATTGGACGTACCGTTTGTACTGCGTCGATGTTCCGAATTGTTTTGTGTTTCGATTCATTGGATGTACCATTTGTACTACATCGATGTCTCGGCTTTTCGATTCATTGGACGTACCGTTTGTACTGCGTCGATGTTCCGAATTGTTTTGTGTTTCGATTCATTAGATGTACCGTTTGTACTACATCGATATCTCGGCTTTTAGATTCATTGGACGTACCGTTCGTACTGCGTCGATGTTCCGAATTGTTTGTGATACACGTGTTGGTGAGTTTTCATGCTCCCGCTTGGGATTGGCCATCCTTTTCTTGTGATTTCTGGATTTCTATTGATCGATTTCTAGAATTTATGTTTCACCACCTTTTTCAGTTGGCATTGATATGTATGTCATTTATTGTGGCTTGGTGAATTAAATAAAGAATATGACATTGTTTTTATGCTATGAGATTCGTGAGATATTTGTATAATTTTCCTTTGTTGATTTTCTAATGTATACTTGTCGAGGTATGACATTTTTGGTTATCATACATTTTTATTATATCTCTTCTTATATCTCATTTTAGCTGATAATTATAGCTAGACTGATCCGTTTATTATTTTCTTATTAAATAATACTCGGGTCAAACTGAGATATTACAGGTACTTCCTCTTGTCTTCCTATCTGGAACCATCATCTGACTTTTGGCTAACTACTTTAGATTAGTAGTTTTTGTTATTATACATTTGAGATATGGACTCCTTGATGTTTAATTATTCTTTTGTCTCGCACTTGTATCTATTCATTGTGATGTAGTGGATCTTATATGACCACTATTTTGATGTACACTTTCATGTGATATATTCATATCTTATTCCGCCTTTGTGATATGAATTATCTATGACTGATTTGTGTTATGTTTATTTCTATATTCGTTTCCGAAGATTATATAGCCACTGTGTAGTAGCTTTGAGCTTGTATCGGTATGTCGGATTTCCTCTTGAGATGAAACGTAAGTTTTATTTTCTGACATATCGGTGCTCGCACAAAGTAATTACATAGATGGTCGCTCCTCAACAACCTTATTCTTCGTGCTAGTCGATGGCATTACCCCGTAGTGTCCTTGGCTAGCGCGATTATAGAGGTGGGGCGTGACAGCATGGTATCAGAGCCAAACTTCGGAGCAATGTAGAATAATTTAGCAAGGATCGTTGTCCTAAGTCTTTCTTAGGAATCGTGCCATAGGATTTGATTCGAGGCTTCGTACCGTTCTATCCTATTTTCTTTTGTGATGCCTTGTTTTATCAATCAAGGTTGTTTGATATTCATTTTGAGAATAACCTTTTCCTCTTCTTTCTTTCTTTCTTAGAGAAGAGAAATGGTTAGACCTGGCCGTCCCAGCGCCGGTCAATCTAGTGCTACTCCCTAGGATGGAGTATTTATGTCAGCTCAACAACTTTTAGATCTTGTGAATAATGCCCAAGCTGTCGGACCCGCTCCAGCGCCTACTCACCCTAAATCCGGGTTTGCACACTTATGCAGAGATTATACCGCTTTGGATAGAAGGCCATTCAAGGGTTCCGAAACCGTTATAGAAATCCAAGCTTGGCTTAGATCATGCGATCGCATATTTTCCCGCATGGATCTTATTGATTCACTTCGAGTCCAAGTGGCTTCTAGCATGCTCCAAGAAAGAGCATTGGATTGGTATGAGCTTTTGATTTATGAAATTATCGAAGAGGATCTTACTTGGGAGCAATTCCGGGAAAGTTCGAATTGAAATTTGTGCTGGAGGCTGAAAAAGTAACTTTAGCCCGACGCTTTATTGACCTTGTTCAAGGTGAATCTTCTGTGGAAGATTATGTCGCATCTTTTGAATCTCTCTCTAAATATGGGGTTGAGAATATTAATACCCCATTGAAGAAAAATCAGAGATTTGTCTATGGGTTGAATAAGAACCTTAAAAAGCCTTTACTTCTGAAACTAGAAGTTTCTTTTGATCAGCTTATTGATATCGCTCTTCGACTTGAAGAGGCTGATAATGAAGGTGATGTTGAAGTTGTAGGTGCCCAACAGAACTTCAACAATACCATGAAGAGGGCTATTAAGTTCAAAGGCCCCAATCCCAATCCCAACTAGAAAGGGAAGCAAGAATCTTCGGTAGCAAAGACTCCTACCTCTAGTCGTGGACGATGCTACAATTGTGGTCTTACGGACCACTATGCAAATGAGTGCCCGAAACCATTTTTTGTCGTTATTGCAAAAGTTCGGGCCATCTTATATCTACATGTCCCATACTCCAAAGTAGGAGAGAGGGAGAGCTAAATGTTGTTCAAGCCCCTAGTGACACTTCTCTTGGTCAAGGTAATTCTCCTTCTATCCTTGACGATATTTGTTTTGTGATTGTCTTATTCGAGTTCCTTTTTTGGGTTCATCTCATTATTTTATATCAAAAGAACTTGATGATTCTTTCTCTTTTAATTTTTATGAGCTTGATTGTAACGTATCGGGTTTTTCCCGCTCGAAAATCAACATCCGTACTTCACATTGTACTAGAATGCCGCAGATTCGACCGTTCAAATCCGATTCGCCGGAGCTATAACACAATTAAGTAAATAACACCGCGGAAGAAAATAATAATACATTGATATACAATATCTGGTACAACAGAGTGATACAATGAATACCAATATACATCAGAGATATGATACAGGAAATAGCAGCGGAAAAGAAAACGATAACATCAGCAGCGGAACAATATCTCCAATAGAATGCTCCAAATTGATCTTCGGACAAGAATGAATCCACAACTCCAAGATAAGCAACTCCGATGAATGAACTACAAATACTGAACTAGCTCCAGATAATCTACTAAACCTGAATATCTGAAAAGAAACCCAACTCTAGACTGCTCGTGTGGAAAATTATGAGCACCCAGAGTTTAGGAAGGGAACAATAAACTCCGGATCAGTCATGGGACTGGTGTGAGCAACAAAAACAGTTTATCTTTAAACAATCAACAAAAGATTTTAAACATTGAAATCTGCAATGCTTTTAGAAAATGAAACTACCATAAGACCTCCCGCCACACACACAATGCAAACGCAGAATTGGAGGAGATTTCTTCTTATGATAGTCAAACATGCTTACTACGCAAATCATTGGATATTATCATTAGTGCATAGTGTAGAAAACATTTCGAAAGTAGAATATAAATCTTAGCCAGCATAGACATTTCGAACTATGCCTACTATAGCTACCATCCAAACAGTGGGGCGCCACCATAAGTGAATGGCAGGTTCTACAACTAAAACCGTACAAGTTCCGTATTGGAAGATGGATTTGCCAACAAATGGTCAGGCTAAGGAACTTCCTTCCGCCGCATGGGAACGCCTCTGGCGGGACGCCCCGAGAGACAAACTGCTCTCTGCTAACAAGGCCGGGTTACCCCTGTAACAGGTAACTCACGAATATGCCACCTCCCGGTCCTTTGGGACCTTTATCCGAGCGCTCGATATCCAACATCACTCATCATAAAGAAGGTGTATCCACATGAGTAAGTATCTGGGCTCCATACCATGATACCACCCTTTTCCAGAAGGAAATGACATACCCTAAAGGGAGCGACCCTCATAACCATGCCGCAACGATCATGTTTCGACCATTTCCGGTTTGTGAGGCCCTGACGAAGTCTCGTCCACAAAGCTACGCTTTGTCACAAAGCCATGCTTTGGGTCAACCGATGATCAACCTATGATCACAAAGATAAATGATCAAACAAATGATCATATCACAAATGATCAAACGATGATCATCACACAGCTACACTCAGCATGCCACATTACCAAATTGGGAATATATCGCTGATAAATTTCAACTACATAACCTCTGAGCTCGTACGTCTCAGAGAAGGGTGTTAAGCTAAGAGAATAAATTCTCCGCCACCAACAGAAATGTATTTGAAAGAAATCTGCTTTATATCTCAAAGTGTAATGTCAGACATGTATCCATACAAGTCTGTTCCGGGTTCGAACAGAACCGAAGGCACTTCTCACGAAGCCCTTGCAATTCCGGATAATTTCCAATCACGTCCGGACTTCCCATCACAAAGGGTGATAAGATCTCTATATCGGGGACCAGTCGATGCAGAGACATTCGACGAGTTATCCTTTCGTTTTCGAAAATATCCGGTCTTCACCACCGGTCTTCAAATGCTATCCATATACGACGTATTAGTATTCGGAACGGGTTATATGACACAAAGGTCCTCTCCCGGCTAAACCGAATAGTGAGCGCGATATTTAAAAACATATTGATATTGGGATTTCAATTAAGTCGCAACTTATTACCCAAAACTTTTCTTTCAAATGGTTTAAACAAAATACCATTTTCAAATCTTTAAACAAAAAGATTCATTTTAACAACCTTCAACGAATTAAACAATTTCCACACTTTAATCTTTTAAACAAAAGATTCATTCACAGATTTTCCAAATTAATTCCATTTCAATTTAACTCGTTAAATCTTTAAAACAAAGATTTAACTCATAGCTTTCAAAACAATTCCATTTCAAATGGTTTACACAAATCATCATTTTAAATCTGTTAAAAATAAACAGATTCAATTCATAGCTTTCAAAAAGAATTCATTCATAACTTAGAAACCATTTTTCAATTCAATCTTAAAATTCCCTTAATTAAACTGGAATTTCTTCTTTTATCTAAAAGCTTTTATCATTTGGAAACAAACAGTTTCACTTCGGAAAATCTGATCTCATTTATACGAGTTAAAGTCTTGGGTTAAATCCAAATTCTCAAACGATACTTTTAAAATGGTTTAACTTCCTATAAACACATTTAAATCATCTTTAATCGTAATTCCAATCATGGAATTCAATTCCAAATTTTGAATTCAAAATTCAAATTAAATTATTTAAATTAGAAAACTTTACCAAGTTATTTAAAATAACTTTTATCTTTGAAAACACCTTTTCAAAAGCTTAAACATTCAACCCAAATCCATTTCCAAAATCAATTGAAATAAAAATTTCAATTTCAAAAATTTCAATTTTAAATTATCTGTGACTTAACCGATTTCCACGTGAAATCCAAATTTGTGTGTGTATGGTGTAGTCTAGGGGTTTTACACAGTAGTGCAACATCATTCAATCATCACAGATCAGAATACAGAAATATAGTTGATAAGCGGTATAACTATAACGCTTATCTTTTATTCACAGATCACAGATATATAAATTACAGATAAATAAACTACAATACAGATCACACACAAATCAGGATATATCACACAGCATCACAGATCAAGGAATATCAACAATTCAATCATTCAGTCAGGTCCAAACATTCATAGGTAAGGTCAATTTATTTATCTGATCAGATTAGTCACTAATCCCGGTTAATTAACATTAATCAATTACAACCAATTTGATTAATTATCTTTAATCATTAAATAATTAACCTTTAATTATTTAATTATCTTTTAATTGATTTTCCTTAATTAATTTATTAACCCTTAATTAATCACCATTTAATTAATTACAATAAGTGATTATCCCTAATCACTTTCATCAATTTATCTTTAATTGATTATCCTCAAATAAAATTAATTAATTTATTACAAAATAATTATCCTTAATTAATTATAATAAGTGATTATCCCTAATCACTTATCTTAATAAATCACATTTGGTAATTAACCTTTAATTAATTACATTGATTAATTATCATTACAAATTAATTACCTTTCAATTACAATCTAATTAATCTGTAATCATTACTTAATTCAAACATCAACTTATTACATTTTTAAAACATTTAGAAAATTAGTTACATAGCTAACCTAACATATATAATTACTTTAAAACAAAACAATTTTAAACAATATTTTAACTTAAAAATTAAATCTTTAGAATTTGTTTTAAAACTTGAAACTTATTTATCTCTTAACATATCACTTAACTATATCATTATAACTTATTTGAATGAAATAAATTTATTCGAAATCATTCTTTAATTTAAGTTTCTAATATACTTATTTCAAACAATTGCTTAATTCAAACATTTTCAAACTTCATTTGAAAATACTTAGAAAATTATTACAAAATCAATTAACTTTCAAAACAAACTTACAATATTTAACCTTAACATTTTTTTTCTTGAAACTTGTTCATGTCCTTAGTTTGAACCTTATTATACTATTTGATTTATAGTTTTTAAACCTGTACAGATTTTGTTCCAAAAATTCTAAAACCTGCAAATACACTTCTAAAGAAAAACTCTGGAAACCCGGTTCCTGATTAACAGACCCGAGCCATTCTGAAAAACTCCGAGTCAATAACCAAACTTCCCCGAGTAAATCCACCAAATCCTTCGCGATGAACTCGAATCAACGCTTCCTCCTCAGATCCCACTGACACACGGATACGTGTGCACCACGCACACCACCCTGATCACCTCCGACCAACTCTGAGACCCTCAGCGAGTCATCGCCGCCTTCCCTGATCGATAGGACCACCCAGCACCATCAACCTCTTCGATACCCAAAATCGGACGAACACAAACCTAAACTGGAATCGACCCTACTTACTAAACCACCTCGCCCCGCCGCCTGACGCCACCAGAACCCAAGCGGCTTCGACCACAGTTGCTCCGATGAACCCTGAACCTTTCCCCCCCCCCCGGTCCGATCATCTCAAATACTTCGACGACGACGCGATTTCCACTTGAACTTGATCAATAAAACTGCTAGAGGAACCCTAGTTCGACGACGTGACGCTTCCACGGTGATCTAAAATTTTATCCATTATTTTTCCTATAATCGTCATTCCCCCATCTTCCTTTGACATGAACCTCGAACTCCATCTCGACATAGATCATGGGCAATCGAAGAAATACCCAAAATCGTTCGTCTCAAATTATTCCCACAATCTCCTATCAAAAAATCAAGACTTTACTCCCTAAATTCGTCATTCTACCATACGATCATGTTTAGAAAATCAAAATATGGAATTATACTTATTTATTTTTGACATAAATTGGGTTTTCACTGTAATTTTTATTTCCAGAAAATTTGCTTAACAATTTTACTCTTTTTTTTATTTTATTTTTAATATTTGCAATACATCATTTTCAGTCAATTTCCTATTAAACATCATGCTTTAAAATGATTTGGATGAGAAGTTAGGAATCACTTTTGAGAATTCCTTAAATCTGTTAAACAACAGAGATATACCAAAGGCAGATACACAAACATGCATCCATACACTTGTACACCCAAACAAAAATGCATATCTACAACCATACAAAGCAATTTCAAATCATCATTTTCACTCATCACCATAGGTATTTCAAAATAAGGAAGTTGAAGTTTGCTCACCGTTGTTTTTCCAGGAATAAGAACAAAGCATGCTTTGATGTTGAAAGCAGTTTGAATTTGCAGGATGCAAACTTGAAACTGAAATGCTCTTGAAAACTTGAATGCATGCAAAAGATTTGAGTTGAAGTTGAATTTGTTGTTGTTTTAGTTTGAATTTTGCTTAAGGTTTAAGATGATATTACTTTAGCTTACACAGTTGAATGAACGAAACAGAAAATGATGTAGAGTAATATACATAGAGGAGTTTTACAGAGTGATGTATATTGGTTTTGTACAAAATGATATGAGTTGTTTGTACAATAATAGGCAGGGATTTTACTTGTTTGTAGGCTGAAGTATACTTGTTTTGGGGGCTGCATTAATTATCTTGCATTAATTAGTTTGTACAAATTCATATATTCCTTTCTTTACTTTCGGCTGTATGATATAGAATGGTGTACTAGACATAATGGCATGTAAAAATCTATATTTTTATATTTGTTCCTTCCTTTGCAAGCTTACATACTTGAATGTATTTTTGTTTCTTTGTTTGTTTAAGTATACATACTTATCTGGTTTACTTCATATGTTGTGTTCATATCTATCTTCATTTCGGCTGATACAATATATGTGATAAATTTGAGTGTCTTCTCTTACAAGCTTCATTTGTATTGATATTTTATTTTACTTTGTTTCTTACTTGACTGTATATTTAGTTTATTTTATTTATTTTCTTGTTGCTTTACAATATAAATGAATTCCTATTTTATTTGTTATTAGAATTTGTTAATGTACTAACTTATATTTTCAAAGTTTATTAACATGTGTTTACCGATATCATTTATAAATTCTAATCCAAATTCTATTTTCAATCTATTCTATTTTCAACTACTTTTTTATTTCAAATATAAACCATCAAATTTTCATTTAAATCATTTGTTTACTTACTTTTATACTTGTGTCAAATGTTTTATATTAAATTTATAAATTCGAATTATTATTAACCATCAATTGTAATATTTATTATTAAACCATTCGTTTACAAATTCAAATCAAATTTGTATATATATATATATATATTATTTATAATCTCAAATTTACTCATATATGCTCGTATACATATATAAAATATTTACAATATTATTAATTTAAATGATCTATACAGAATTTACTCAATACTCGGGGAAACTCGCATTCAATTTATCATTTAATTAAACAAATTTAATTCAAAAATTAAATTAATTATCAGTTTTAAACTTATATAAAATCCGGGGTCGTTACAGACTTCCCCCCTTAAAAGAATTTCGTCCTCGAAATTACCAAGAAGACACAAAGATGGATGAAGAACATTTCATCAAATCAAACTGAATATCCATTCTGTATTTGGCTCACCAAATCAGAATATCAATAACAGATACGAGAACGAATCTGTTTGACACTTCACAAGATACTCGGGTTATCCAGATCTACGAAGTATGGAGTGGCATCGGTCAGTTTGAAAGGATAACTAACCATTCGTAGAATATATCCGGACCCAAAGAATAGATAGATATATGGATACAGTTTCAAAACTTTTAGTTTAAAAACTAAGTATACCTATCAACCATAGCAAACAAAGCAAACAAGGCAGCCAATACATCCAAACAAACAAATTTGACTCAGTTGGAGTTTATGTCCCATTTTTATATATCGAATCTTCTTTCTGGATCTACCAGAAACTATCGAAGAATTGAGAAAAGATGACGAACAAAAGAGATCGATAGAGAAAAGATTGCTTCCTTGTTGTTACAGGATATTGACCATTTACAGTCGTATTTCCCTGTGTCCCCTATCTCATCCTCTTCTTGCACTCATACTCACTATCGCTGAATAGTAAGAGAATTTACTGAGGCTTTCAGACGGATATCTTAAGGATACTCATTCTAGAGTTTACTTCACTCTATCTCTAATGAGCTACTTAATGTGTTACACTCCTGAGCTAAAGTTCAACCTTAGCTCTGATACCACATGTAACGTATCGGGTTTTGCCCGCTCGAAAATCAACATCCGTACTTCACATTGTACTAGAATGCCGCAGATTCGACCGTTCAAATCCGATTCGCCGGAGCTATGACACAATTAAGTAAATAACACAGCGGAAGAAAAGAATAATACATTGATATACAATATCTGGTACAACAGAGTGATACAATGAATACCAATATACATAAGAGATATGATACAGGAAATAGCAGCGGAAAAGAAAACGATAACATCAGCAGTGGAACAATATCTCCAATAGAATGCTCCAAATTGATCTTCGGACAAGAATGAATCCACAACTCCAAGATAAGCAACTCCGATGAATGAACTACAAATACTAAACTAGCTCCAGATAATCTACTAAACCTGAATATCTGAAAAGAAACCCAACTCTAGACTGCTCGTGTGGAAAATTATGAGCACCCAGAGTTTAGGAAGGGAACAATAAACTCCGGATCAGTCATGGGACTGGTGTGAGCAACAAAAACAGTTTATCTTTAAACAATCAACAAAAGATTTTAAACATTGAAATCCGCAATGCTTTTAGAAAATGAAACTACCATAAGACCTCCCGCCACACACACAATGCAAACGCAGAATTGGAGGAGATTTCTTCTTATGATAGTCAAACATGCTTACTACGCAAATCATTGGATATTATCATTAGTGCATAGTGTAGAAAACATTTCGAAAGTAGAATATAAATCTTAGCCAGCATAGACATTTCGAACTATGCCTACTATAGCTACCATCCAAACAGTGGGGCGCCACCATAAGTGAATGGCAGGTTCTACAACTAAAACCGTACAAGTTCCGTATTGGAAGATGGATTTGCCAACAAATGGTCAGGCTAAGGAACTTCCTTCCGCCGCATGGGAACGCCTCTGGCGGGACGCCCCGAGAGACAAACTGCTCTCTGCTAACAAGGCCGGGTTACCCCTGTAACAGGTAACTCACGAATATGCCACCTCCCGGTCCTTTGGGACCTTTATCCGAGCGCTCGATATCCAACATCACTCATCATAAAGAAGGTGTATCCACATGAGTAAGTATCTGGGCTCCATACCATGATACCACCCTTTTCCAGAAGGAAATGACATACCCTAAAGGGCGCGACCCTCATAACCATGCCGCAACGATCCTGTTTCGACCATTTCCGGTTTGTGAGGCCCTGACGAAGTCTCGTCCACAAAGCTACGCTTTGTCACAAAGCCATGCTTTGGGTCAACCGATGATCAACCTATGATCACAAAGATAAATGATCAAACAAATGATCATATCACAAATGATCAAACGATGATCATCACACAGCTACACTCAGCATGCCACATTACCAAATTGGGAATATATCGCTGATAAATTTCAACTACATAACCTCTGAGCTCGTACGTCTCAGAGAAGGTTGTTAAGCTAAGAGAATAAATTCTCCGCCACCAACAGAAATGTATTTGAAAGAAATCTGCTTTATATCTCAAAGTGTAATGTCAGACATGTATCCATACAAGTCTGTTCCGGGTTCGAACAGAACCGAAGGCACTTCTCACGAAGCCCTTGCAATTCCGGATAATTTCCAATCACGTCCGGACTTCCCATCACAAAGGGTGATAAGATCTCTATATCGGGGACCAGTCGATGCAGAGACATTCGACGAGTTATCCTTTCGTTTTCGAAAATATCCGGTCTTCACCACCGGTCTTCAAATGCTATCCATATACGACGTATTAGTATTCGGAATGGGTTATATGACACAAAGGTCCTCTCCCGGCTAAACCGAATAGTGAGCGCGATATTTAAAAACATATGGATATTGGGATTTCAATTAAGTCGCAACTTATTACCCAAAACTTTTCTTTCAAATGGTTTAAACAAAATACCATTTTCAAATCTTTAAACAAAAAGATTCATTTTAACAACCTTCAACGAATTAAACAATTTCCACACTTTAATCTTTTAAACAAAAGATTCATTCACAGATTTTCCAAATTAATTTCCATTTCAATTTAACTCGTTAAATCTTTAAAACAAAGATTTAACTCATAGCTTTCAAAACAATTCCATTTCAAATGGTTTACACAAATCATCATTTTAAATCTGTTAAAAATAAACAGATTCAATTCATAGCTTTCAAAAAGAATTCATTCATAACTTAGAAACCATTTTTCAATTCAATCTTAAAATTCCCTTAATTAAACTGGAATTTCTTCTTTTATCTAAAAGCTTTTATCATTTGGAAACAAACAGTTTCACTTCGGAAAATCTGATCTCATTTATACGAGTTAAAGTCTTGGGTTAAATCCAAATTCTCAAACGATACTTTTAAAATGGTTTAACTTCCTATAAACACATTTAAATCATCTTTAATCGTAATTCCAATCATGGAATTCAATTCCAAATTTTGAATTCAAAATTCAAATTAAATTATTTAAATTAGAAAACTTTACCAAGTTATTTAAAATAACTTTTATCTTTGAAAACACCTTTTCAAAAGCTTAAACATTCAACCCAAATCCATTTCCAAAATCAATTGAAATAAAAATTTCAATTTCAAAAATTTCAATTTTAAATTATCTGTGACTTAACCGATTTCCACGTGAAATCCAAATTTGTGTGTGTATGGTGTAGTCTAGGGGTTTTACACAGTAGTGCAACATCATTCAATCATCACAGATCAGAATACAGAAATATAGTTGATAAGCGGTATAACTATAACGCTTATCTTTTATTCACAGATCACAGATATATAAATTACAGATAAATAAACTACAATACAGATCACACACAAATCAGGATATATCACACAGCATCACAGATCAAGGAATATCAACAATTCAATCATTCAGTCAGGTCCAAACATTCATAGGTAAGGTCAATTTATTTATCTGATCAGATTAGTCACTAATCCCGGTTAATTAACATTAATCAATTACAACCAATTTGATTAATTATCTTTAATCATTAAATAATTAACCTTTAATTATTTAATTATCTTTTAATTGATTTTCCTTAATTAATTTATTAACCCTTAATTAATCACCATTTAATTAATTACAATAAGTGATTATCCCTCTTTCATCAATTTATCTTTAATTGATTATCCTCAAATAAAATTAATTAATTTATTACAAAATAATTATCCTTAATTAATTATAATAAGTGATTATCCCTAATCACTTATCTTAATAAATCACATTTGGTAATTAACCTTTAATTAATTACATTGATTAATTATCATTACAAATTAATTACCTTTCAATTACAATCTAATTAATCTGTAATCATTACTTAATTCAAACATCAACTTATTACATTTTTAAAACATTTAGAAAATTAGTTACATAGTTAACCTAACATATATAATTACTTTAAAACAAAACAATTTTAAACAATATTTTAACTTAAAAATTAAATCTTTAGAATTTGTTTTAAAACTTGAAACTTATTTATCTCTTAACATATCACTTAACTATATCATTATAACTTATTTGAATGAAATAAATTTATTCGAAATCATTCTTTAATTTAAGTTTCTAATATACTTATTTCAAACAATTGCTTAATTCAAACATTTTCAAACTTCATTTGAAAATACTTAGAAAATTATTACAAAATCAATTAACTTTCAAAACAAACTTACAATATTTAACCTTAACATTTTTTTTTCTTGAAACTTGTTCATGTCCTTAGTTTGAACCTTATTATACTATTTGATTTATAGTTTTTAAACCTGTACAGATTTTGTTCCAAAAATTCTAAAACCTGCAAATACACTTCTAAAGAAAAACTCTGGAAACCCGGTTCCTGATTAACAGACCCGAGCCATTCTGAAAAACTCCGAGTCAATAACCAAACTTCCCCGAGTAAATCCACCAAATCCTTCGCGACGAACTCGAATCAACGCTTCCTCCTTAGATCCCACTGACACACGGATACGTGTGCACCACGCACACCACCCTGATCACCTCCGACCAACTCTGAGACCCTCAGCGAGTCATCGCCGCTTTCCCTGATCGATAGGACCACCCAGCACCATCAACCTCTTCGATACCCAAAATCAGACGAACACAAACCTAAACTGGAATCGACCCTACTTACTAAACCACCTCGCCCCGCCGCCTGACGCCACCAGAACCCAAGCGGCTTCGACCACAGTTGCTCCGATGAACCCTGAACCTTTCCCCCCCCGGTCCGATCATCTCAAATACTTCGACGACGACGCGATTTCCACTTGAACTTGATCAATAAAACTGCTAGAGGAACCCTAGTTCGACGACGTGACGCTTCCACGGTGATCTAAAATTTTATCCATTATTTTTCCTATAATCGTCATTCCCCCATCTTCCTTTGACATGAACCTCGAACTCCATCTCGACATAGATCATGGGCAATCGAAGAAATACCCAAAATCGTTCGTCTCAAATTATTCCCACAATCTCCTATCAAAAAATCAAGACTTTACTCCCTAAATTCGTCATTCTACCATACGATCATGTTTAGAAAATCAAAATATGGAATTATACTTATTTATTTTTGACATAAATTGGGTTTTCACTGTAATTTTTATTTCCAGAAAATTTGCTTAACAATTTTACTCTTTTTTTTATTTTATTTTTAATATTTGCAATACATCATTTTCAGTCAATTTCCTATTAAACATCATGCTTTAAAATGATTTGGATGAGAAGTTAGGAATCACTTTTGAGAATTCCTTAAATCTGTTAAACAACAGAGATATACCAAAGGCAGATACACAAACATGCATCCATACACTTGTACACCCAAACAAAAATGCATATCTACAACCATACAAAGCAATTTCAAATCATCATTTTCACTCATCACCATAGGTATTTCAAAATAAGGAAGTTGAAGTTTGCTCACCGTTGTTTTTCCAGGAATAAGAACAGAGCATGCTTTGATGTTGAAAGCAGTTTGAATTTGCAGGATGCAAACTTGAAACTGAAATGCTCTTGAAAACTTGAATGCATGCAAAAGATTTGAGTTGAAGTTGAATTTTTTGTTGTTTTAGTTTGAATTTTGCTTAAGGTTTAAGATGATATTACTTTAGCTTACACAGTTGAATGAACGAAACAGAAAATGATGTAGAGTAATATACATAGAGGAGTTTTACAGAGTGATGTATATTGGTTTTGTACAAAATGATATGAGTTGTTTGTACAATAATAGGCAGGGATTTTACTTGTTTGTAGGCTGAAGTATACTTGTTTTGGGGGCTGCATTAATTATCTTGCATTAATTAGTTTGTACAAATTCATATATTCCTTTCTTTACTTTCGGCTGTATGATATAGAATGGTGTACTAGACATAATGGCATGTAAAAATCTATATTTTTATATTTGTTCCTTCCTTTGCAAGCTTACATACTTGAATGTATTTTTGTTTCTTTGTTTGTTTAAGTATACATACTTATCTGGTTTACTTCATATGTTGTGTTCATATCTATCTTCATTTCGGCTGATACAATATATGTGATAAATTTGAGTGTCTTCTCTTGCAAGCTTCATTTGTATTGATATTTTATTTTACTTTGTTTCTTACTTGACTGTATATTTAGTTTATTTTATTTATTTTCTTGTTGCTTTACAATATAAATGAATTCCTATTTTATTTGTTATTAGAATTTGTTAATGTACTAACTTATATTTTCAAAGTTTATTAACATGTGTTTACCGATATCATTTATAAATTCTAATCCAAATTCTATTTTCAATCTATTCTATTTTCAACTACTTTTTTATTTCAAATATAAACCATCAAATTTTCATTTAAATCATTTGTTTACTTACTTTTATACTTGTGTCAAATGTTTTATATTAAATTTATAAATTCGAATTATTATTAACCATCAATTGTAATATTTATTATTAAACCATTCATTTACAAATTCAAATCAAATTTGTATATATATATATATATTATTTATAATCTCAAATTTACTCATATATGCTCGTATACATATATAAAATATTTACAATATTATTAATTTAAATGATCTATACAGAATTTACTCAATACTCGGGGAAACTCGCATTCAATTTATCATTTAATTAAACAAATTTAATTCAAAAATTAAATTAATTATCAGTTTTAAACTTATATAAAATCCGGGGTCGTTACATTGATGACTTCTTTGAGGATTGCGAATCCGGATTGGTGGATCCGCAACACTCAATTTGCTTTTTATTGATGTCGAAATTATTTTGTGATTTTTCTTTCCGAGCCGATTTTTACTTATGCTTCGGAATTGACTTTTGTAAGGATTGGCTTAATTATTATGAAGCCATATCCTTTGTCCCGTATGGACTATTCATCTTCGACATTTTCAATCTGTTAAGCAGATTTCTGTTTTTCCTTTGTGATTTTGATTCCAATTTGATGGCATCATTTTATTCTTTAAGCTCACATGATGAGGAAAGTGTTATTTCTCCCATTCATGTAGTTTGAGAATTTTCCAGTATTTTTGAGTTTGTGTTAGGATTATCACCTAAGCAATCTTTTGAGCGGTGTTAAGGTCTTTTTAGCTCGACCTTGCCACCGATTTTCATTTGCTACGAGTTGCGGGAGTTAGCATTCCATTTACCGCATTCCACACTCGTTATGAAACTTATGAATGACTTATTATGTCATTCAGTTTGTCCAGCTTATTTCATCCATTTTATGAATCGAGTATTCTACGATCTCGATGACTCCATTCTTGTATATATTGATTTTGGATGAAAACAACAATTTAAAATTTTGCAAATCTTTTTCATAAGATTTATTTATAAGTACAATTTGATTTTGCTCTTAAACGAGCAAAGAATATTCTTAAAGGTTTTTAAGAAACATGTTTATCATATAGAAGATGATTTTGTGATTGTATTGCCCATTGAGTGCTTTAAGAATTCTGGTCGATGAGCTTGATCAACGTTATCGATAAGAATCTCCTAAATGCTTTGATGAGACAGTCAGACACAATATATTGACTTGTAAAAATGTAAATTTTTCTAGAAAGATTATTACATAAAGATAAAGGTAATTTTGAAAGTTTTAGCTTTTCGGGAAAGAAGATTATTTAAAAGAAATTCTTTCATTTCGATACTCTTATTCTTGTGATTCCCAAAGGGAACCAAGACTTTATCTTTTGTACCAATGCTAATCGTATTGGTTTGGATGTCGTTCTCTTGCAAAAGAGAACGTGCTATCACTTTTACTTCTAAATCATTAAAGCCTATCGAGACTAGATATGCCACTCATGATCTAGTGCTCGCGGCTATTGTTTTCACTTTTAGAGTTTGGCATCATTATTTTGGGGAAGAAATTTGTTCTCCACCCCGATCATAAATCTTTGAAATGTTTATTTTCTCAAAAGGAACATAATTTGCATCAACAGTGTTGGCTCGAGTTCCTTGCATCTTATGATCTTGATCTTCTTTATACCCCAGAAAAGGGTAATCGAGTTGCCGATGCCCTTAGTTGTAAGCAAGAAGCGGTTGTTTCTTCGATGATATCCGAATGGAATGATCTCGAGACTTTATCCACTTATGAGATTCGAGATCGTGAATCCAATTCATGTTCATCTCTTGTTTTGTGTAGCCTTGAGGCTCGTCCTTCTCTTTTCGACTATACCTCTTTTAGCTGAACTCTATGTCCTATTATATTGCATAGAGTTCCTACTTTTATTGTTAGCAATCGTGATCCATTATTTTACTAGTGGATTTTTGTAGAGTCTTCAAAAGCTTTGGGAACAAAGCTTAATTTTTAGCACCGCTTATCGTCCTCAATCCGATGGATAAACCGAGCATGTGAATCAAACTCTTGAAGATTTCTTTCGTGCATGGGTTCTTGTTTTTGGTGGAAGTTGGGAAGATCATATGGCTCTTGTTGAGTTTTCTTCCTATAATAGCTTCCAATCTAGTATTGGTATGACACCTTTAGAGCCACTCTACGGAAGGCCATGCCGATTCTCTTTGTGTTGGCTTAAAGCCGGTGAGAAGCTGGTTGCAGGTCCAGATCTTATTGGTGTTCGTTCATGTTTAACCTATGATGGGTGTTGTGCGTTTCAGTTGATCGGGAAAGTTAGCACCACGATATTTTGGTCCATTTCCCATCACCGAATGTATTTGTTCCGTGGCTTATCGCCTTTTTATTACCGGCTCAATCTTTTGCTATTTATGACGTTTTCCACGTCTCTCTACTACGGAAATACCTTAGGGATTCCGATTTTATTCTTGAGCCCGGTGTTGTTGAAGAAATTGAAGTTTCACCAGATTTGACTTATGAGCAACATCCTATTCGCATCATTGCTTCGGAGGTTGAGCGCCTTCGAAATAAAGGTATTCTTCTTGTGAAAGTTCAATGGTCCTCAAATCCTAAGGATTTCTCTTGGGAATCTTGAGAATTCATTGAGCAAACACATCCGGACCTTACTCTTTCATGCTCTTTATGGTGAACTTCTTATTTCAAATTTTCTTTTGTGTTGATATGCTTTTATGGTTGTTACTTTTATTTTCCTCTTAATTATTGCGAGGACGCAATTTCTTTAAGGAGGGGAGTCTGTAACAACCCGCATATTTATCGATTTTATATTTAAATATTTTATTTAAATATTTCATCGTTCGTTGGATTTTAGTCCGAAAAGCTACCTTTTGCAAACAGTCGAATTAGGACTCAAGACCACTTCCATTGAGTTCAAAATGCCATTTGCGACCTTTTTGAGTATAAACATTGATATGTTTGGAGCTAGTGATACTTTTTCACTTAGGGCTTTGGTTTAGTTTCAGCCTATTAGACCCAAGCTTCACCCTCTCTTCTCTTCTTTCATTTCATTTTCGTAATACAACTCAAGCTTTAGATAAAAATGGGGGAAGAGAAAAAGAATTAGAAAACTCCAAGCCCTAATCATCTTTGCAAATCCAAGTTATAGCTCCAAATTCAAAGAAGAAGCTTTGGTAAGCCTTCTCTTCTTCTTCTCCAACTCATTCTCTTATCAATTTCAGAAATTCCTAAACCTAACTTAGGAAATGTTCTCTTTTAAGCTTAGATTCAAGCTTGTTGGGTTGGAATTGAAGAGTGATTGTTCTTGTCATTGCTCTATAGCTTCTTCTTCATTGATTTTGTGAAAAAGGTGAGATTTTTATCTCACATCTATGACTATAATTACCCTTGGTTGTTGGGTATGAATTCCTAACACTTCTTCATGTGCATTTGCCCTTGATTTGGATTGGTTTTGTGAATATTCCAATTTTTGGTTTTTGAAGTCAAATTTGTGTGAAAATCCTTTTATGGATGTTTGATCATGTTTTTGGTGATGCATCAAAGAGCTTATAGGGCCGGGTCGTCTATTGGCATAAACCCTTAGCGCCCATTGCTCGTCCGATTGCGTTTGCAAAGCGATTGCATATATCTTCATTTTTAGGCTGAAAATACTGGAAATCCCAGTTCAGTCGACTGAACCTGGAACCCGAAAGTTTCCAGGCATGATTCAGTCGACTGAAATCTCTATTCAATCGACTGAACCTGGAAACAGAAAGTTTCCAGGCATGATTCAGTCGACTGAAATCTCTGTTCAGTCGACTGAACCTGGAAATATAAAGTTTCCAGGCATGATTCAGTCGATTGAAATCTCTGTTCAGTCAACTGAATTTGCTGTTTCAGCCCACTTTGCCTTTTGGGATTGAATTTCCAATTTGAATCGATTCGTGATGATCCTATTTGTTGTTATCATTTATTATGACTTTGATGACTCCTTTTTCAGGATATTTGAATATCCATTTCGATGGATTCTTTATCGGTTTAATTGGATTTGATTCACGTCTTCGAATGTGAATTTTAATGATTGATTGTTTCTACAATCATTTCTATGACTTGTCACTTTAAAAATACAAATGTTTCTATACTAATAGTAAATATTCAAACTCTTTACAAAGATGATTTCAACTCTATTTTTAATACAAAGCTCGTTTATAAAACCGTTTTCTAATCTATTAGTATATACAAACCTTTACCTCATTCGTATGAGAAAATCTAATTAAACGGCTTAGCAAAACAAGTGGTATGAAACGCTTGCGTTTACTTCATCGGTTAATTTATGGACTTGTTCGATTGAAACTCTTGTGACAATTTTCGAGTGGAAATCTACAATCTGTTCGTAAATATTTTAGTTAAGCTAGTGGTTATGGGACATGAAGCTAAACTCTTATATTTACTAGCTTAGTGTAATTGACACTTCTTGATGATCGATGATGATCATTTTATGGTTTAGACTAGCAATGTGCGATGTCTCTTTGTCCACATGGAGGACTGTACTTCATTTTATTGAGCTTCGTCTCATTTCTTTGTGGGCTAGCGACCCATGTACTTTTAATGTGTTTCGATTCATTGGACGTACCGTTTGTAATGCGTCGATGTTCCGAATTGTTTTGTGTTTCGATTCATTGGATGTACCGTTTGTACTACATCGATGTCTCGGCTTTTCGATTCATTGGACGTACCGTTTGTACTGCGTCGATGTTCCGAATTGTTTTGTGTTTCGATTCATTGGATGTACCGTTTGTACTACATCGATGTCTCGGCTTTTCGATTCATTGAACGTACCGTTTGTACTGCGTCGATGTTCCGAATTGTTTTGTGTTTCGATTCATTGGATGTACCGTTTGTACTACATCGATGTCTCGGCTTTTCGATTCATTGGACGTACCATTTGTACTGCGTCGATGTTCCGAATTGTTTGTGATACACGTGTTGGTGAGTTTTCATGCTCCCGCTTGGGATTGGCCATCCTTTTCTTGTGATTTCTGGATTTCTATTGATCGATTTCTAGAATTTATGTTTCACCACCTTTTTCAGTTGGCATTGATATGTATGTCATTTATTGTGGCTTGGTGAATTAAATAAAGAATATGACATTCTTTTTATGCTATGAGATTCGTGAGATATTTGTATGATTTTCCTTTATTGATTTTCTAATGTATACTTGTCGAGGTATGACATTTTTGGTTATCATACGTTTTTATTATATCTCTTCTTATATCTCATTTTATCTGATAATTATAGCTAGACTGATCCGTTTATTATTTTCTTATTAAATAATACTCGGGTCAAACTGAGATATTACAGGTACTTCCTCTTGTCTTCCTATCTGGAACCATCATCTGACTTTTGGCTAACTACTTTAGATTAGTAGTTTTTGTTATTATACATTTGAGATATGGACTCCTTGATGTATAATTATTCTTTTGTCTCGCACTTGTATCTATTCATTGTGATGTAGTGGATCTTATATGACCACTATTTTGATGTACACTTTCATGTGATATATTCATAGCTTATTCCGCCTTTATGATATGAATTATCTGTGACTGATTTGTGTTATGTTTATTTCTATATTAGTTTCCGAAGATTATATAGCCACTGTGTAGTAGCTTTGAGTTTGTATCGGTATGTCGGATTTCCTCTTGAGATGAAATGTAAGTTATATTTTCTGACATATCGGTGCTCGTACAAAGCAATTACACAGATGGTCGCTCCTCAACAGCCTTATTCTTCGTTCTAGTCGACGGCATTACCCCATAGTGTCCTTGGCTAGCGCGAGTATAGAGGTGGGGCGTGACAGCTTTTTTTTCCTTCTCTTCTCTTATTTTCTTATTTAACTCATTAACAATCCTCCCTTTTGAATGGTTTGAGTTGACATATGTAGTTTATTGTCGATTTAAACCGTCCAAAAAGGTGGGTCGTTACACCCTTTCATTTGTATTAAATTCACTTGGATCTATGCCTTTCGACTTAATGAGGGTATGATGTTTTGGAAATATTCTTATTTTTTGAGTAAACTAAGATATGTGGGTTTCAACTTTGCTGAAAGGTTTATTTGGCTTGATCGTGGAATGTTGTTTATAGTTCTAATGATATGTATATATTCAAATTAGTACGGTAGGGTTAGTTGCACTTGCACCTATTAATTACAAAAAATTTCTAGGTTTCAGACATTATCGAAGGGTGTGTCCATGTGTTTTTATTCCATTTACCCCTTCGAAACCGTCGAAAGCTTAAGGATTTTCATGATTCAAATCAACTTTAACACCCTTTCTAAAATATGGAATTATATATCTTGATGGATATTTGAATTATTGCAATAGGTTTTCGACATCTTCTAAAGGTGTTAGTAATGAAACAAATTTTAACTTTTAATGAAATGGTACACCTTATGGGATCATGGGTTTGAAAAAGATTTCCAAGAAACCTGAAAAGCATATAGCTCCAGAAGCAATCTTCACCAAAAAAGGTTGAAGCCATCTGAAGATATTCTCTGATATCTTCTCAAGATGAAGTCGATGCCATTCTTAACGACTTCGGAATTACAGGAGTGGAAGCTATTCATCCTAGTGATAATGATACCATCCAGAATCCCCCTGAGGGATACTTTGCTTATACTGGCATCCACATTTGACATGCAGCTTTGTTCCACTCCCAGATTTTTTATCTAGATTCCTGAATCACCTCGGCATAGCACCTATTAAACTATCTCTGAGTATATACACTAATCTTATCTCCTCTAAGCTCATGGCCTTGGAATTAGGCATTTCTTCTCTTAGCGCTGAAGTTCTCAATTATCTAGTTTGCCTGGTCAAGCTTAGTAATCTGAATAGCCAAATTTTTAGGGCTAACCCTCATAAGATACTAATTTCGGAGGGAGTAAATAAGTTCGGAGACTGGGAGACACAGTTCTTTTACGTCAAATGTTTTCCAAGCATTAGCGGAGTCTTCTCTTTTCCCCGTAAGTTGATCATAATCTTCATCTTTATTAAATTACTTTCTCTTGTTGAATTATGTTTCCTTATTAGGTCATGCTCCTAAAGATCTCAACGATGAGGGGAAGAGAATCGTACAGCTATTGACCACTACGTTGGGTAGTATAGGGAATAGGCTTACTCTATTGACACCAAGCAATCTACAAAACATTCCCTCCTACCCGTAGGTCATAGAGCTCTTGGACAACCCCCTCTTGTCCAGCATACTTCTAAGAGCAAGTGTTTTCTCTCCCTGGGTGATCCAAAAAAATTTCGCTCGTATGTCTCCAATTTACGCAGATCATTCTGGTAAGCTTAAGCGTAGTACTTGCAATTTATCATTGTGTTACTCCTTAGATTGCTTACTAACTTATACTTTTTTTGAATTTTTAGTAACTGTTCCCCCGATTGAATCAACCACAAGAGATCCAGTCCCCCTAACTTCTGAATCCAGTGCATCAGCTTTGACCAGGCCATCGCCAGGTCGAGGATGATTGTCAAAGAAAATTGAGCGAGAGGACTGTAGTGGGTCCTTCTCTTAAGAAAACAAAGGTTGATAATGTCCAGTCTCCTCCTCCTCCAAAAGAGGGTGAAACTGTTGATGTGAGCAAAACTCCAGAGGGTCTTACTCTTAAAGCTTATATTGACCAATCTAAAACAAATCTTTTAAAGGACGACCTCATGTCCCGCATATTTGTGTCCGATTCTCCTAGAGTCATCGAGCAGATGCGAAAGGATTTGGGCACTTCAACTCCTTCTCAGGAGTAGAACCTCTCTGGACCCCATCACCAGTTTCTCCAAACGATTTTGAGATGATGGTACAATCAATTTTGAATTTTCCCTCATTTACTTCCATTCATCCACCTTCTTCTATTTTTGAGCCGATAGGACATTGTCGCTCTCTAATTGAGCAACAACTTTTGGTACATTTCATATTACTCGCCCATCTTATTACTTATTTCTTACTGAATTCTAACTTATGTCATACCTATCCTTTTAGATTTCTAAAAGCTGGTATTCTCTTTAGGAAAGCGCTTCAAAGTTTTCCACTGAGGCGTCTAAACTTCAAGAAGAAATCTCAACTCTAAATAGCCTGATTGCTTCTCTTTCTACTGCTAAAGAGAATGCAGTGAAAGAATAGGAAAGGTTGGGCGTATCACATGCTTAAGCAGAATCTATCATTTCTAAAGAGAGGAAAGCAAAACAAGTACTAGCTGACGAGAATCTGGAATTAAAAACGACTTTAAAAGAATCCGAGGAAGAGAAGGCTCGGATGGTGGCTAAACAATCTTCTCTCCAGATAAAGCTGGGAAAGAAGAAACGTTATTTAAAAATGGCCATTAATACCATTTCTGAAGCCAAGCAATAGGTGTCGCAATTTTTGAGCACTTCTCTCAATGAAATCATCGTGAACTCTTACGAGATGCTCTTATGCTTGCTTATTCTGACAACATCGAAAAGTGTCCTGACTTGAGCTTCCCTTCACTCAATCCTGCTCTAGTCAGAAGATTTATGGATAAAATCAAAGAGATGGAGTAAGGGATCGTGGTTCCAGAGAGAGGGAGAGGAAATTGACGCCGCTAAACTCATATCTTTTGATGCTCTTCCTATAGAAGATGATTCCGACTCTGATGAGGAAGAAGGTGATGAGGATGATTGAATCGTCATAGAGGAACACAACAATGATGATGATGATGATAACCTTGAAAATGAAGATAGAGGTCAGGGTTCAGGCTGCAACGGAGGAGGTCATGCCGATGCTCATGGAGGGGATGGCAATGATACCCCTAGGGCTTTAGAAAAAGTTAACCCCGATCTTAATGATCGTAAAGCAAGACGACCTAAGCTTCCCGAGCCTTCCGATCTCCATGAGGAAGCCACTAATATTGATGTTGGAGAACAGGAAGGGAAAGAGCAGGCCCTCCAAACTTCAATTCATGTTTCTCAAGTATGGGATTCTTGGTCCAAATGGCTTTCACTTCAAGATAACAATAGTTGACATCTTTTTATTTTAGATAAAGAAGAAATCTATCCTACCTCATAAAACAAAGCTTGAAAGAAAAGAAGCATAAATAAATAGCTTGTATAGAGAGTTAGATAAGCAATTAAAAGAACATAATGCACACTCCGACAAGTATTATAAGCTGTAACGACCCGGTATTTTCAACCATTCGCATCCATTATAAGTGTATAGGTAGACACTCATGCCGGAGTTGAATTGCTCAAAATACCGCGTTGTAAATAAAATTTGGCAAAACTCAGCATATACAATAAATAAAATAATTACCGATCACAGACACAGAGTAATATATCAATAATGCAGCGGAAACAAAAGGATAGTAGTTCATGAAGCTACTATATATATAACAGAGTTCGACAAGGTACAACAGAAGTCTCGAATACAATAGATGTCTCAATACAATAATCAAATACAAGATCTGAATACATCACTGGAATCAACAGAATAACTGAAAGCAGGATCGATAGATTGCTGGATCTCCAAGCGAAGCTCCAACTCCAAAGGTGAGTCTCAAATGCTGTATCACTCAGTCTGACCCGAGCGTAAAGCAAAACACAAAAACACTCGAGTCAGGATTAACATTCTTATATTCAATAAATCCAACTCAAGTGAAATATCAACTGGAATACAAGTAACTTAAAGGATGTTTGGGATAACCATCCTCTAAGGGTCCGTTAAACTATTTACTATGTAGTAATATTCGCTATTATAATAGTGTCTAAATAAGTAAAGTATAATCATATCGGAAAATAGCGTTAAGGGGATGGAGAACCTTAACGCGGTCGGATCTTAAAATCATAATCATAGTAAAGCTCGATATGGTAGGTGACACGGCACAACTAGGCAATGCCAGGGTAGATATACCAATTACGCACACGGACTGATGGAGCGCATAGCAGCCACTATCGTCCACCTCGAACAACATTCCCAAATCGGAGGATGGCCATCTAGTCAAATCACAAGTAAGAGTATAATATCGAAGAAATGTGTCCGAGAAGAGGTGCTACCTCACTGGTCCGAGATCGCTCCTGTTTTAGCCACCTTATGCCAACTCACGGGAGTTGGGTCCACGTAACATACCTTAAGAACGTCGCCACCATCCTACTTCATTCTGGAATCTCCACCGCGTACACGGTTGTCAAAGTGGTTTTCGGTATCGACAGAGAGTATGTCCATATCCGATCCCGGTCTCTTTAACAACCAATCGTTATTATAACACCGTGGTCATTTCAAAATAGTTTGTACTTCAAAACCAAAATATCATTATCATTTCAAAACCCACTTTAATACGATATCATTTCACTTCAAATATATCCATTTTCAAAATCATATTACTTTCCAAAGTTATAATGCTTTCGAAATCATAGTCTGGAAATCACAGTATTTTGGAAATCATAACACTTCCTTTTTAACAGTTTAGATATTAAAATTTCGTTATAAACAAATTAGTTTCCTCAAATTTCACAAATCGATTCAAATTAACTCGAATTCCAAAAATTTAATTTAATCAAATCTCAAATCATCAGTTTCAACTCGATTTAGCTTCTAAATAAACCATTTCAAATTATCGATTTCAAATACATATCTGAACCATAAAATAAGCCATTTCAATTTTAATATATTTCAAAGCTTTAAATATTCAATATTTCAAACTAAATTTGATAAATTTATATACATATCAGATTCACTTTACAATTATTTAGTTTGAAATATTAGCTTAACATTTTCATAACATTTGAATACAATTTAAATTTACAATTTAAATAAACCCAATATCTCATTTAAATATTTATACGTTTGAAATATCCATTTAAGTCACCTTTAAAATTTCAAGTTGTAAATCATTTCTTTAAATTTCAAATTCAATACATTTCAAATCAAACTTATTTAAGTATAATTCTTAAATAAATATAATTTCAATCAATTTCAAATCATTATAAATTCTATATTTGAAATTATAGATATTAAATAAATACTTAAACATATTAGTCATCAACTTATTAAATTGACTTTAATAAATCTTTAAAATCAGTATTTATCAAAATCATATATTTCTTTTCAAAACCAAAGAAATCATTTTCAAAACATTGACTTATAGACCAACGGTGTCTGTATATAATTTTCTACCCTATGGTCAAGTGATACGGATATTTATTATTTAGATCCGCAATTTAAATTATATATACGGGTATATATCTTTTCAACCCGCAATCCCAAATTCAATTAAATGAAAATCGCTTGGGTTTATCATTTCAACCCATAACGATTTTCTCCTATTCTACAGATCGTTCGGGTATGTATCATTTCAACCCATAGTGATTCTATACTAATAGGGAACTTGCAGAGTGATAACATATATGATAATAAAATAACAACAGCAACAGGCATATATCATCATCAGTATACATAACAGAAAATGGTGTCAGATGTCACAGGTGAACAAATATAGTCAATAGCATATATAAAAATGTAAATAACTAGCAGCAGTATATTTCAATTGATGTTTCAATTGAAATCAAATTTAATAAATATAAGAACAATAATCGTGAGTGATTGCTCACCTTTCGTGGTTAGAGACGAACGAGGATGAAATGAGTTACGAATCTGAACACGAACTTCGAAACAAAGCAAAATTGGCACGAGTTTGATGACCAAGCTGATAACACGAATTGATGGAATGAATCAGAATGTGATCGATGAAGATAAGTTATACAAGTAAATTGTTATAGATGAAACATATGAAATTATATTTACATACAAAATCATATCCAAATTTCAACACATATTAAATTAAATATATAACTTATGAAATATACAACTCAGAACAAATATATATGAACTATATAATAATAGACCAACTTAGAATTAATATATATAACAAACAACTTTCAAAGTTTCAAATATAACCTCAGCTTGCAATATATAGACCGTATAAAATATATATGTTGGAACAACAGACTTGTAAAAATTTGTATATATAAATATTATAGTTTATAGCAATATTATATACACCCTTCATTTATAATTAAACTAAAAGAACCTATATCTATATATCAAAATATCTCTTGCACCTACTAATATATATATAACATAACTTTAACACTTTGAACATCCAACCATATATACAGTAAAACAAATTTTATAACAAAACATACAGTAACTACTCATATACTATATATACAAATATACTTTAGTACATAAAGTAAAACTAAAAGCTTCAGCATAACATAACTTTATATATATGTACACTTACAAATATAACTATGCTGATATATTTATATAGAAACTTACATAACAAAATATAAACTGACATCATATATATACCATACTTCGACACGGTTATACACGTGTACAATACCGTAACAAAAGAAGTATAAATCATTAAATCATATAAATAACAACATCCTAAATATATACTATATATACAATTACAGTAAACCATTTCAATTTAACACTACACTTGTATATCAGCGAAACTACTTAGATAATAATATATATATTATAGTAACTAGTATATATTAAGTGCAGACAACAATACATGATATATGCCAACTGACAAACTACACTACACATACCTATATATATCTATACTATAATGCAAAACCTTGGTCAAATCGGTCAAAGTGAAGCCTTTTTGGTGTGCCCAAAAATATCCATCTTAATTAGTTCCAACATTCTACCGCGTTGGGCTATTTCTGTAAATTCCAGAAACTGAATCGTGGACATAACCATCTTCCACGTTCTCCTACGGTAGTTTCTAACCCAAATGATAATAACTTCACCAAGAAATCAATGGCGGAAGTTCGAAAAATTAGCAACATACGCCGATGATATTTCTCAGCGTAAGATCTAAAACTTACTTTACTGAATTGGGTTCTAGGGTTTGTCTTCTCTTTATTAGGCTAAGATTCAATTTTCTGATTTATAGATATCAATCGGCATTACTCAGACTTAAAATTACATCGAATCACTTGCTTGCAGTCATGCTCCAGTTCCCGTACTCTTCTACGAATTATGTACCATTGATTTTATTTTTTCCCTCATCGTGATTTCTGTTTTGCTCAATTTCGAACCTAATAGAATCATTACCATAAACAGGTTAGATCTTCTACCTTCTAATTATTATTGTTTCATGCTACTCTGCCTTTGATTTGCAATTTTTTTCCCATAATGACTTTCGATATTAGATCGATTCTTTAGTTCTGACATTTCGATTTTATTCCTGTCTGTGATTTTACATGCGATTTTGATTTCACATGTACGATTCTCAATAACATCTGTTGCATTAGTGGCTTTAAATTCGAACAGTTCTTCCTCTGTTCTTACTTTCCGAATGGAACTTAATTTAATATTCCATGTAGGATTCTCAATAACATCTGTTGCATTAGTGGCTTTAAATTCAAACAGTTCTTCCTCTGTTCTTACTTTCCGAATGGAACTTAATTTGGTGGCATGATGAGATTCTGAGTTTTGATCTTCGTTTGTGCTGTTAGGAGTTGTTTGGTTCTGAATTTATGTACAGGCAACAACTTGACCCGTGGATGTAGGCTTTGGCATATCAAAGCTAGAGCAAGTGAAACAAGTCAGTAACATAAAATAGTGCAATTTTTAGCTGTAATTTTCATAATTGTATTCATATTAGATTCTGTAATTATATCTTCTTATAAAATATATATTTACAGGTAGTGGGATGGGGAACAGATGGTGCAATTGTTGGAAGCCATTTAACAGGAATGTTTATGCCATTTAACAGGAATGTTTTACTTTGGATTTTTTCAGGCATAATTCAAGCTGTATTTGATGTTTTGTAGCTCAACCCAATTCAAAATGAACCATCGTAACTTTTAACTTGCTAAACAATTATCCATATATTATATTGGTACTTTTGACTACCAGAGATATGGAGGAGTTTAGAGTAGTCCCGAATGACATAAAGTTTAGTTTACAGTAGAATGTTTGGAAAAATAACAAAAATAAAATCTTTGAATGCATTTAAATTTGTTGAATATCTAAAGAGAAAAGTATAATAAGGAGTATAGATCGAAGATGTGAGTTTTTGATGGTTTTAGTAAAAAATTATTATGCTCAGTACATTGTTTTGTGATGGTTACATTATACCTCTGCTCTTTTTCAAGCTTTGCCAGTTTACTTATTCATGCTTTTTGCATTACTAAACTGTATTAAACAAAATCGGTATCATGTTTGTGGTGATGTTTTTGAAAAAAAATTCACTCATTCATAACCGGTTTCTTTGTTACTGTCTTTATATGCGAAATTTTTTATATGTAAGAAGTTAACTCATATTTATAACTCATATTGACAGATGAATTTGAAGTACTTTGCTATTGACAGTGAGGTCAGTATTCATATTGAACATTCTTTATAAATATGATCTACTAGGAACTTAAGTGGCATGGAGTGGCATGGAACCCAAAATTTGATAGAATGACACTAAAGAGAAATATATGTTATGCAGGGCATTATTACTGATAATAAGAGCACGTTAGAGGATTTTTTTGCAGAAATTGCTGAGCATTCTCATAAATACAGTTAACGTACAAATACTATGGCTACCTCATTGAAACAATTTTTGCTTCATTATGCGTGTTTTTTTCTTTTGAATAGGAACGTTTGATAAATTGTAGGATGTTGTTTTCTTCATTGCACCTGCATTTGTATTTTTTTTCCTTCTATCACGTACTATTCCTTGCATGAAGCCCGAGCCGTCCCATACAAATATATGCAGTCATTTAGGTACCTTCGTGTCTCATATTTATTCGCATGCATGCATTTTGTTCCTTGGCTTTGTGTGCTAAAATAATTTTATGTCGTCTTATTATGCAACATGTTGTCCATACTTCTTATTTTATTGCCTGCACTTGATTTCATGTATTATTTTTGGATTCAAGCGCCCTGCATATTTACTCTACGACTTTATGCATGAAGCCATTGCATTCATGTCAACATTATTTATGTGAGTTGTACAAGCTTTTATGTTGAAACATGCCTTTGTAAGGGAAATATTGTTTTTAATAGTATAATATACAAAATTAACAGCATTGTGATCACTATTTTAACAAATTCATCTTGAATAACTAGGTACTGTGTTTATATCATCAACATATAATAGTCATGTACTATGCTCTAAGCTTGAGTTAATCCTTCCTTTCTATGGATGTCATGTTGGAAGTTTGTCCTCCAAATATCTAAGGGTAAATATGAATGGATGTGAAAAAGGACTGCAAGAAGGCCTGGTGATGCTTGGACAACAATGTATATGTGCATGAAGGTGCTGCTTTGGAGTTGCTTTGATGCTGCTTGGGTGTGGAAGTAAAAGGTGCCCTGGTGATGCTATGATGCTGCTTCGGTGCTGAAGTATGAAGGTGCTGCATATTAAGTAGGCAAGAAGATGCACAGGCAAGATTTATGAATGTGCACAATTTTTTTAAGAAATGCAAAGGCACCATGCCTAACTTGCCATGAAGCACCAGTAGACCTCACTTTCTTTCAAAACTAGCAGCTCTAAAGATTTGTTTCAGGCCTCACACAATAGCAGCAAAAGTTTGAACCACCTAAAGCCAGTGAAAAATGCAGCAAGACTTATTGAAACGAAAACAAGAATGCATGCAACTAACCATAAGCGCTTTAACCAAAGGGAATAGGTGCTTCATAGGTAGAAATGAATGGCCAGATGAGAAAGGTAGGAGATAAACAACAATGTAAGGTGCTGCAAACATAAGTGCTGCATCGATGCTACGAAGGTGCATGTACGGGATGACATGTAAATATAGGCAGTATTGATTTCCCCTTTAGCTAAACAGAGATGCATTGACAGATTTGTTCATTTTTATTTTTGCATGTTAATATTTACTTGCAAAATTACGTACCCATATACAATAAGAAATGTGACTATACGTGTAAATTGATAAATTATACATTATGGAAGGTCGTATGAATTCTGTAGTTAATATGAACTGCGACAGCAAGTCAATATGAAACTGGTGTATTTTAATGTTTTATTGCTATGTTCTCCCTTCTATTGAGCATGTTCATAGACTATCACTTATGTACTTTTATATTGTTACATAAGTATCGCTCTCATTGTGCGTTACTTTCAATGTACATTGATTTTAGCTTTTGTAAGCTTAACTTACTATATGCAAAGATATTAAATTTTATATTTCAGGAACATGTTAAATAGTTGTTATACTATTACTAATATTTAACATTTTATGGCAACTGATAGGTGAAGAAAGCTAGCACTGTGACTGCAACTATTATTATAATTATTTACGCTCAACATTAATTAAACCAACTTATATTCTTTTGATCTCTGGTTGAATTTCTATGGAAATCTGCTTAACATTTTTAAGGATCTATATGCATGTTGTACACCAGAATTTGACATAAGAAATGTAGCAGTGAACCTATTTATTTACATTAAATACTATCTGAAACATTCCAGAACGTAGTTTCCCTTCACTAAGTAAGTCGCTACCCGTCTGTAGTGATTTGGGCAGTTCCTGTAAGGCAAATTGCATTCATTTTTACTCTTATTCATGTTTTGGATCACACTATTCCTGCTACTAATTAAAAATTTACCAATCTATACATCTCAAGTGTGTTGGGCCTAACTCTTCAAACATTTGAACCATTTTATTTATTGATCATCTTTATTCAATCCTGTCTTTCTGATCTATACATTAAAAAATAAGGTGGTATGTTCAGTAATTTTCCAATAGAAACTGACTACGAACAACAAAATAAGTCTATATGATACTGATCTCTACTTAGTTGCACATACCTCAAATTAATTACCTAGAAGTTCCTTTTTGTTAGTTGACCATGCAGCTTGCATCTCATTGTAAACTGTTCTTATATAGATAAACAACCAATTATGTATACAACTACTTGAGCAAAGCCGATGTTTACTTTATTTTCAAGTGTATTTATTTATTTTCCTCCTCGACAGTGTATCCTTTGCCAATATATACCAGCCCTAATTCTATATACACAAATTTAAAATTTGAGTTTGATAAATATTATATAATAAATAATGCATGTATTTGACTTTTATATCATGATTGCTATTGGCTTTAATCATTGCATTGAAACTTGACATATAATCTAAACTTTTGTTTTTGGTTCAATTCGATGTTCGACTTGAAATCACGATTCAAATTTTTCGACAATGTATAATCACTTTCAAATTTTACTGCATTAGTTGACAACTAAAAATTATTGTCCGGGTTGATAGCGAAAAGGTACAAAACATTTGGATCTGAAATATTCAAAGTAATATAGTTCGATAAAGAAAGCAAAAAGGTACAAAACATGTAGATCTGAAATGGTTCGATTTGGTAAAATCTAATTTTTGACTGTCATTATGTTCTATGGTTTTTTCCCTATGTTTTTTTGTTGGTATCAGGTCCATTTTCGAGCAAGATGAATGGGAGAGCTTCTGAATCCTAGATTATTTTAGTCAGGTATGCTGCCGCAGCTTCTTCCTATTCCTCTTCTTTTTCCCTTTTGATTGTTGAATTGGGAAAGTGGTCAACGAAAGTGTTTCTCTCATGAGAAAAGATATTTTAATGGGTGTACATGATCCTAGAAGCTTTTTAATTTTGTATTCTTTCCCTATCATGTTAATGCAAAAAATATTATATTATGTTGTTATATTATTCATAAACGTTGTAAGATGAGATATAGGAAGAATTATCACAGTTTTTGTTTGTAGCTGTATGATTAAACCTTTTAGAGTTCTACAATTAAATTAATGAAAATTTTAATTAAGCTCAAACCAAGTTACTTGGTGTTCTCTTTATGTCCGTTTGAGTTACATGAACAATGTTTTGCAGTACTGTTAAACCAATATACATGTGGTGAATCTATATTTTGCTTTGTTATCAAACCATATACATATGTATGAATCAAACATAACATATTGGGGTTACTCACCTGACACAAATAGTTTGTATATCATCCATGAAATGCTTAGCCGCTGAAACAACATATCAATGATAAGGCAACCGTGGTCTGATCAAACACTCATTTTCAGTTTCGAATACATTTTCCTATCATAACTGTAACAAAGACAAAATATGCTCACTTTCTTCTTTGCACACGTCCAACGGACGTGCCACCATACTTGTATATATAAAACGTTTGTTTATTTTATTGTAAAAACCCTTTTTTTTATGTATATATACTTACAATATAACAACTACTATATAAATATGTATATAAATCATCCATATAACTCGTACAGCCATATATAGGCAACATAGGCTTGGAAATACCCTACTGTAAACACTATATATATATACCTTTATATACATCTAGCTCGATAGGAATGAATGCATTCAACTACAACAGATATATAAATCTTACTTTATTATACTTTACACAAACAGTATATATCTATAAACATATATTATAGTAACATATATATTTCAAAAACCCAAATACTAAAACTGTAAATATGAAACAAGAGAAACATATTATATATCATCATCTTAACATTGTAAACCACAAATAACTATACAGCCGAAAATATATATAACTACTCACATACATATATACAAGGACGAGGCTGCTGGCATGGTTGATGGGCTCGGCTGCGGAGGTTCTGGTAGCATGGGAGATAAGGCATGGGGTGAAGGTGGTGGTGGTTCTCGGTTGGATGAGTGGGAGGCGTGGGCCAGGGCTTCAGGTTGGAGGAGGGAACGCATCTGGCTCGAATTGCTAAGGGTTTGCGGGGCGGCTGGGTGGCGGAGGAAGGCTGGCGGTAGCGTGGGAAGCTACGGGTTGCCGAGGTCAGGGGGATGAGGGTGATGCAAGCTTAGGGGTTGATGGGCGGTAGAGGCTAGGGAGGTGGAGAAGCTTCACGTAGAAGTATAGATGGTGACGCACGGTAGAGGCGGAAGTAGTGGTGGCAGAGATGGATTCGGTTGTGCTGGGCTAAAGGGGGTGCGGGAGAAATGCTTCGATGGTGGAGGATGATCTTGGGTAGGCTGTTGTACACGTGGTGGGTGGATGCAAAGGCTCGGCTAGTGAGTTGCTTTGGAGTTTCTGGCGGTGGTGAGAGGATCATCTATGCTTTGGAGGGGCTGTATAGAAATGGAAGAGACAGAGGGAAGGGAGATCTCAAAAAAGAAGAAGTAAACCCCAGAGGCCATGCAAATATAGGCTAAATCAAAGGACGAAGTGCGCAAGTGACCGAGAATTCAGGAAGACAAAACGCAATTGATTGTTGAATTTTTCACCGTTGGCAATAAAGGCAAAATAAATAAATAAAATGCAATAGAAGGACGATTGATTGACGCGATTAAAGCAATTGTGGTTTCAAATTTTTAAACGCCAAAGAAATCAAATGGTCACGGATCCGGTACCGATACGGTTACCGGTTTCGTGGATTCCGTTGTGTACCGGACTTCAAAACACAGAATAAATATACCGCAGAGATCAGCACGACGAGACGATCAAAACGGTATACAGATATCAGTGGTACAATCATCCGGTCGAAAGTCGATAATCGGTACCATAAATGCTGCTATTGTCAGAAATAAGATCGACGGAGCAATAGATGTCCAAATTTGACGAAACAAAAGATGACGTCTCACTCAGAAAATGATTTACAAATTTTCTATGTAAAAATATTCAGGTTTGGAAAACATTTTATTATCACCAATTTTTAACTGATTAAATTGAAGTAAATTACACTAGAAAATAAACTTCCAAATTTTCAGATGAAAATTTACCAGTTGCTATGTTAAAACAGATGCATTCCAAATATTAAATTTTTATTTGAAAATTTTATTGTCTAAAATTTCACAAAATTCAATTAATTAAATAAATAAAACCACTGAAATTTACGGGTCGTTACATAAGCTTAATAAGTGTGCCGAAATGTCAAGTCCTTTAAAGAAGGATGCTGCCCTCTGACTGAAGAGGACACGCCTTCGATATATCAAGCTTTTGGAAGAGAACTGGGAATTAATAACACTCTTTTGGATGTCGATTGAAGAAAAGGAAATGCTAATAGACTTCCTATACAAAGCTTATTGCAGACATTGTATCGTAGATTTTTCATGTTTGGGTAATTTTAGTAGGGGCCTACTTAGGCGTCTTCATAGGAGATATTTAGATTAATTTGGATCTGATCCACATCCAAGGGCTTGCTAGAATTTACTGTGAGTCAAATCAATCCCTCATGAGTTGCCTCCAGAAAAACTCAAATATTACAAGGATAAATTCATTTTTGAGTTATTCAAAAAATCAGTCTTATATAAACCAGATGAACATTTGTAATTATGTAATGTGAATTTGCTATATTAGTTTCCTTTTATACTTAGTTATATTTTGTTATGTTATTACAAAGTACATGTCTCTCGAGTAGTCTTATTAATAGAGATTATTTAAGCAAATATGTCAAATTAGAAAGAGACTATTTAGAAAAGGATACGCTCTTGAAATCATCAATATTGGCTAGATATTTATTTCTTAGAGATCTTCAGAGGCTTTATATGCAACATCCCCGCCTTTGTTTTGATTTTCTTGGCGAAGAAAAGGAAAGGCTTCTTAAGGAAATTCAAATATATCATACCAAATTAATATGTGGTCGTGATAGTCTTCTCGCCAGGGAATGGGACTACAACAAATATCCTTCAGTTGTTACCTCGAAAGGATTTAATGTCCCTTTCGATTCAACAATTACTCTTCCAACTAATTCTCTAAACAAAGTCAAAAACACTATTTTTCAACTTTAAGGGTAATAAAACAAGTATTTTATTATAACTGTGATGACCCCCATTTCGAAAGTTTTAAATTGACAATAATCCACACATGTCCAACTTAAACAATCTGGAACATAGATAATCAATGGGGTTAATTAAGAAAAATAAGAAAAGAACAAGAAAACAAACATAGAATCTCGCAGCAGAATGACAAAATATAATAATAAAAAAAACAGTTCATGAAGCTATTGATATTATACATTTGATTATAATTTATACAACATTTATCAGAGTTATACATATACAATAGAAACAAAATATAATGCAGGAGGACAACATGATGCTGGGAATAATATTAGTAATAATAATATACCAAATCTTTGTCTTCGTCCTCCAGAGAATAATCTTCAATACGTTGAACAACTCAGGACTGACCCGAGCATAATGAAAAGATAAAACACTCGAGTCAGAACTAAAATATCCTTATGTGAGTCAAATCGATATCACATAACATGAGTGTAATAGCGTCAGAGATGTTTACAGGGTTTCACATATCCTATCCAGTGTATAACGTGCGTGCAATAACTCAGGAGATGTTGCACGATTTTCCATCTCTTAAGGGTCCGTCAAAATATTTAAATGTAGTAGAATATGCTACATATATAATGTATAATCCGTAAAATAAATATTTTTCTTAGTGTTAAGGCTTTACATTAATCCCTCTTAACGCGTTTTTAAGCATTGTCGTACAGTTTGCATTTAGCACAACCAGTAGCACGTCGGTGGCCAATGATGCGCCGTGATATGACAACACTAAACCAAAATTGTAGTGCTCTCATATAAGGATAAAAGTATGACAAGGCATGTGAGGCAATGCCCAAGATATGATACTACCAGTTCGAGTCGCAGGGCTGGTGGCAACGCATCATAGCTACGACCGCCCACCGCGTCCATCCATCCCATATCGAGTCAAAGGGAGGCTATCCCAAATAAAGGTGCACCAATCAAAACCAACAACAAGAGTAATAATATGGACCAAGTCCAATAAAATCGAAGAACAGATGTCCGCTAGGGGTAGCTAGCCCACTTGGCCCTGTCAAGCCATCCTGTTTTAGTCATTTCAAATTGGCACAAGTGTCGGGGTCTATCCATCATCGTTCTCTTTCTTCAAATCCAGCAAACGATATCAAAATCCAACCACTTCATTCTGGAGTCTCCTCCACGTACACAGTTGTTAGTGGTTCCAATATTGACAGAGAATATGCCAATGAGAGGCCCAGGTCTCTTTAATAACCAAAAGTCATTTTACACACCAGTTGGTACTTTTACATTTCGAAAACAATCCACACTTGATATCAAAATATCATATTCGCTTCAAAATCAATTTTATTTCAAAATATCATATTTACTCAAAATATACTATTTTACTTCAAAACCATTTTCGCCTCAATATCTCAATTTCACTTCCAAAAATTTTCGAATTTCAATTTAGGTTATAACTTCATTTTAACCCAATTCGTATTTAAATCCATGATTTAAATATAAGCAATTCCCACTCTGACTAGTTTGAAATTTTAGAAAATATTTTGAATAGTTTTAAAATAGTTTAATATAAAATAGTTTGAGTATTGAAAATAGTTTATATAGTACAATAGTTTGGAAAATCAAAGTTATTTATACATCTAAAAAGATAGGTTTTTAAACAGTTTAGATAATAAAATAATTTATTTTGAAAATAGTTTCAAAGTCAAACTGATCCAATTCCAAATTTTTCAATTCAAATCAATTCAATTTCAATTTCAATTTAATTGATTCCATTCCGATATCAATTCGAATTAACTTCGATTCCAATTTCAATTCAAATCGATTTCAATTCCAAATTAATTCCAATTTCAATTTCAAATTGATTTCACTTTCAACTTCAACTATTTGATTCAATGGTTAAATTTCAACTCCATTCTCAATTTTAAACCATTTCAATTTATATCAATTTTGAGCTCGATTTTCAAAGCATCGATTTAAACCATTTAAATCAAATTTAACTTCGATGTTCAATTCAATGTCTAATTCTTTACAATAATTCAATTCCGAGCTCAACTTTTGAAATAACGATTTAAATTACTTTTACTTAGCAATATTCAAAGTTCTAATAAAAGTCCAATCTTTTAAAACAAATCAATTTCCAGAATTCAAATCATATTTCAATTGTAACTTCAAAATCTCAACTTTGATCATTTAAACAATTCTTGTTACCAAATTTAAATCTCAACATTTCGAGCTCAAGTTCGAAAATAATTTGATTTCCATAAATTCAATTTTTATTTCTTTAATTCAAAATCGTTAAAATAATTTCAAATTAAAAATCTTAAAATCATTTAATTTAACCAAGTCCGGTGTCCGTATAATTTTCTATCCTATGGCCAAGTGAATCAATTATTTCAATTTAATTCAGGGATGGATATATATCATTTCAATCCAAGATAAATTTCATAGGTATATATCATTTCAACCTATTTCTTAATTTATTCGAAATAATTCGATTTACAGTTTTATATACTATAAATAATATACAGGATGATAACATGATATATCAAAATAAATAAACATCCAAATCATCTAAAATATCAATCAATAGCATCCACCACAATCAACATCCAAGTCAGTCAAAATATCATGACAATTTACTAGTTATCAATAATCGGGAATTTAACTAGCAATTAATTTCCATTTCAAATTTGAACTATCAATTCAAATTCCTATCATTTTAATTCGTATCAATTTAAATGTCAGTTAAATTTACCAAACAATAGTCAATAAAATTAATTATTTCATGTTGTCAATTTAACTAACATAAAATAGTTTTAGTACGTCGTAAGCGTTATAGAACACTCACCTTTATTTGAAACTGAAATTTTTTTCAGCTTCAAATAAATTCCAAACCAACTCCGCGACGTAGCCTTCGTCGATATGATTCCACCGCCACTTGTTCCGCTCGAATTGGACCTCGTACGAGGAAGTTATGCAATTTATTATTATATGATATAATTTAAATTTAATTAACAAAATAATAAAAATAATAACAATAATAATAAAAACGTTACATCCTCTATCTCATTTTCGCCTGCTCCAGATACCCATCACGCACGCGACAACTAAACCCATGCACGGGCCTACATAGATGACCTGACCATCGCCTCTCCACGTCACCGCCTGCACCTCGCCACGCCACATCTACCAGCCTCCTTCCCTCACGCATAAATCGAGGCACCCAGGTCGAGAAACCCCAAAACCATAAAGGTCGAACGCGGCCCCCAGAGCCGCCGCACCCTCCATCGCCAGCGTGTTTGACCGCGCCTCCAGCTCTCCACCATCGCGTGTGCGCGATTCGTTCATTTCTTTTTTCTTTTTTATCTGGATCAAGATTTTCGTTTCTTTCGATCTGCAAAGAGATTTGAAATTAAATGAAAGAAAGGAGTAGGGGAATCGTACGACGGAGACATAAGGTGGGCTGATGTTAAGTGTTGATTTTTATTATATATTATTTAAATAAGAAAATATCTCGCTCGATTGGTCAGCAAAATTTTGAACTCCAAACGAAGCGTGCCACCTGACACTCCTAATGTTTTACCCCATTCTGAACGCAATGGAACTATTTTCGAGGCCTAATTCGATCGTATGCAGAAGATAGCATTTCAAAATCAATTTATTTTAATCGAGTTCCTTAAATTAATTTCTACGCGTTTCAAGCTCGTACGACCAAACGACAAGTCCGATAACTTCGAAACTTGAAATCCTATAATAATTCACTATTATAGATCCGATGAAACTGGTTTTGTCGAAATCCAAGACAATGGCCAAAATGGCTATTTTTACTCGTTAATTATAATATAAAATTTCCAATTTCTAATTATTCACTTTTAAACCCAATTTTAAATATTAACAATCTTCATTCATATTTGAATAAAATTTAAATCAATTTTCAATATGATTTTTATCCACATTAATTCAAGATTCAATTATTTAAATAATTCCAATATTAAATTTAAACCATTTAATTATCTAATAAATCACATTAATAGATCATAGAATTTCAAATGAATTTTAGTTATCAACAAATATTTTGTTTCATCCAAATAATTCAACATTTATTATTCAATTCATACTATTAATTATAAACACATTAAATACATAGAATTTCATTTCAATATTTATTATTGCCAAAATCATCGAAATTGATTATTTCAAAATTTTATTAAAGTTCATATTCAATAACTACACTAATAATTCGTTAAATTTTTATTTCTAACCATTTTTATTTAATAAATATATTAAATTTAATAAATTAAAATAGTTAAAAATATGGGTCGTTACACTAACAATGAGATTGTACCTTTTGTTTTATTTCTCTTGAGTTGTAACTTCCGTTATTGTAATAAAATAAACTAATGATTTGAGTATTAATTTTTTTTGTTTAAATTGGAGTTACAGTTATCTATCATGCCATTCTCGTTAGATTCATCATCTTGTTTTACCAACATCAGAGATAGATTGGTGGCGGATATTGAAAAGAGGAGCTTTCTTAAAGATCCTTTGTATACCCATCTCTAAGGTAACACTGAAGCGTTGGAATGACGTAGGAAATTTCTGCTTCAAAAGACAATCATTAGAGATCTTAGCAATCAAATCATTAAGCTTCAAGAAGATATTAGAATAAGAATGAAACAGTTTCCCAATTAAAGTGCCAAGTCAAATCAAATCCTTCAATCGATTTTGACCATGAGATGTCTAAACTCTTTCAGCAGGTAAGAGATTTAGAGATAAAACTAAAATATAGTCAAGCTTAGTGCAAGTCATTGGAATTTATCATGGGCCACAACATTTCAAATATCGATTTGCCGACTTCTCCAATCACTTCATCTATCGTTAAATCGACAAGGTCTTCATCTCTCGCAATTCAAAAATTCCCTGCTATGACAAACCCTCCGCTAGGCCTAAACGAGAATGTAGTCAGTGAATGGTGTAGGAAGGTTAAATTTAAAATGATGAGATATTTTGATGATCAACGGTGGGTAAGGTATTCACAGTGCATAAATGAATAAGCAGATAAGATTCAAAAACTTGAACGTGAAAAGTATCTTCTTCAAAAGCGCATTGCTGATTTAGAGAGATCAAAAGCGCATTGCTGATTTAGAGAGATCAAAAGCCATAGCGTGGTGCAGATAAAGGCTTACTCTAACCTCCCTTCAGGAGATGCTTTGACCTGGCCAACTTGACGTGGACAAAGGCTTTGATCGTTTAAGGTAATTTTCAAATTTAAGGAGAATTCTACTCCTAACCATGTAGATTTCTCTTGGAAAAGTGTGCTTTATTGAATTTGATTATGATCGCATTACTAATCCATTGATTTTGCATTGTCTGAAAAAAGTTGATCACCATTCCTTCAAGTGCTCTACATTGGTTTGTCTCATGCCCATTCATCATATGATAGTGGCAATGGGATCCTCCCCGATTCCTTTCGTATTTAGGCTTTTTCTTCTGGGATGGCCAATAGTGGAGTTCCTCCTTGGTTAGCAAATAAACATTCTCAATCAATGTAGTGGGATTACATTCATTAAGGAGTTGCAACTTGAAGCTTGCCTTTTGAGGATGGTTTCTAGATTTATTATTGCTTGATTCTGAAGCTTCACCCTCAACGACCAATTTCCTTTTCAAAACCTTTTTAAGCTCACATGTAGACAATGAATGTTAATTCCATTATCTCCACGACCTAGAATTTAGCGACCTAAAAGGGGTTAGCGACCTAAGAGGACATCGCGACCTAAGAACAGGAAGCTTCGCGACCTAGCAGCATAAGGTTTACGACCTAAGAACAGAAGAGCTTCGCGACCTAAGAACAGGAAGGTTTGCGACCTAACAGCAGAGAGCTTCGCGACCTAAGAACAGGAAGGTTTGCGACCTAACAACAGAAGACCTTGCGACCTAAGGACTTGGGAAAAGTTTACGACCTAAGGACTTGGGAGGAGTTTGCGACCTAAGGACTTGGGAGGAGTTTGCGACCTAGGGACTTAAGATTGCGACCTAACTACAGGAAAGGTTCGCGACCTAACTACAGGAAAGTTTTGCGACCTAAGGGACCTACGACCTAAGAGGCTAACAAGCTATGGCTTCAACGACCTAGTGCTCCCACAGCTATTCCTTAACTCGCCTGCGACCTACCACTTGATCAAATAAAGCCAAGTATTGCTTCACCAGCTAATCTCTTAAGCCGCAAGGAGACTGCGACCTAGCTTAGGTCGCTCGCGACCTACGACTTAACTAAGGTCGTACGCGACCTAAGACTTAGTCAAATTTTCTGCCCAGAAACCAGCTCCTATAAATAGGCCACCATTTCCAACATGAAGAGGACTTTTGCCAAATCATTTCTTCAAGCGTCGTTACTCTGTCGAAGTCTCCATTCATACAGCAATCAAAGATCCTCAAACATTCAAGACGCTACAACAATCTTCAAGAGATAATTCCCTACATCCAACATGGATTCATCGAATTTCATCGACGAAGATTGAGCTAGTAGTCAAGATTGTTTCTTTTGATCAAGTTGTACTGTTGTGATAAGAGATTTGTATTGATTTGTAACCGAATTCAGTAATAAATTGATTCAAAGTGGACGTAGGCTTAATCTCAAGCCGAACCACTATAAATTGCTGTCTTTTACTGCTTAAATTCTATTCCCGTCACTCGGGTGGTGCTTTCACGATTCTATTACACACACCGGGTGTTAGCGTTCACCTTTTATCGTTAACATTTTGGTGCTTTCACTGGGAACCCAACTCAGGCTACCATTCACCATTGCTCCACACAAGTTTGCTGAAAAAGTTTCCTACAAAACCAGAAATCTATCAGACATAATGGCTCCTGGAAGGAAACGAAAGGCTGTCAGATCTGAAAATGTTCAAGATAATACCGCCACTTCTATTTCACCGAGTCATGCGGCTCCAAGCGTCGGGGTGACGCGAGAGGAGCTAGACGCTGCTGTATCTGGACTATACCAACAGATTGAAACTCAAAACAATCTGATGATGGAAAAACTGAACGCTCTGCTCGGCGCCAATCAAAGACCAGTGGGTAATGAAGAAAACATCGCCGATGCTCTTCGCAACTCCGAAGGAAAAAATATTCCTCAAGGAGGATCAGGTGCTGCTGAAGGGGCACCCCTCCAAGCTGAAGGATCTAGGCCATCGCCGATTTTTCGTGAACATCTGCCCGGACAGACTTCTGAGAAAATGGCCGAGGTCTATTCCGCCAAATCTTTGAACAACGAGGAATATCTTTCTGGCATGATCAAGCAAATAATGAAGGAGAGCATGCAGAGGGATGAAGATGAGAGCGAATGGGGATTCGCACCAAGTAGAACTCCGTTTACCGAGAAGATTCTAAAGGCTGAATTTCCTAGAAAGTTTGTTCCCCCCACCATTCCTGCTTATCGGGGAACGAGTGATCCAAATCAGTTCTTGTATAAATACGACTGGCACATGACCGGCGCAAGAGCAACTGATGAAATTAAGTGCCGGTATTTCCCAGTATATTTGGAAGGAGTGTCACTCCTCTGGTTTACCAAGCTTCCTGTCCGATCAGTTGATCAGTTTTCCGATCTGACCCGAAAGTTCAAAGAGCAATTCAGGCTATACGCTTCAAAGGCAAAGGACATAATGTCATTGTCCAGTCTTGAACAGAATCCGGGAGAACCTATTAAGTCATTCCTGAACCGTTTCAATATAGCTCTGGCAGAAGTTGATAACGCAGAGCCACGGATGATCTTGACCTATTTGATGCGTGCTATCGACAAATCGAGCGAATTTGGAAAATGGCTGAAGATGAAAGAGCCAAATTCTCTCGAAAAATTCTACAAGAAAGCTGATGAATTCATACACTTGGAAAATCTTCCAACATCGATGAAGGTGGTGGCAGCAAAGGTGGAAAATAATACTGCCGCTTCGGAAAAGAAAGATTCCGGAGGTCAGAAAAGGGAAAATCACGAGGGGAAGAAACAAAAGGATACAAAGAAACCTCGCTTCTTCAAACCCTCAGATTTCACTCCATTGACCAACACTCTGGAAAATATCTTCTTCGCTACCAAAGATGCCGTGGATTATCCCAAACCGGCTGAGATAAAACCGGGAAAAGGCGCTATGAGAAATGGAAAGTTCTGCCGTTTTCACAACCAACCCGGTCATGATACCAATGACTGTCGCCACTTAAAGAGCTTAATTGAAGAATTGTTGAGGGAAAACAAGCTGCAGCAGTATGTCAAGAAGAATAGAAGTGACCCATCTTCGTCAACTCAGGGGCAGCAACTCCCTACTCAGCCATCAGGTTCAGGTAAAGGTACTGCGGCACAAGAATCTGAGAGGCCCGTTATCAATGTGATTACGAGGGGTCCACACCCAGCGGGCAGAAGCTGGGGTGAAATGGAACGATATGCTCATGCTTTAAAATACATCCCAGCTGAGGAAGATGTCTTTGCTGTAGAAAATGCTGCACCCCTGAAACAGCAAAAGATTTCAGATGATGATATTATGTTCAAAGCTAGGGATTCTATTGGTATTGAAGCTCCCACCATAGATCCCTTGGTTATCTCTGCAGGAATTGGACCGGCAATAGTAAGACGAGTGCTCATTGATTGTGGTGCTTCCTGCAATATACTCTTCAAGAAAACATTTGACCAGATGAAGATCCCAATGACTGATGTTCAAGCTTCGTCGCAAAAGATTGTTGGTTTCACTGGGGAACCACAGCAACCAATCGGAACTGTCGAGTTGTTCGTGGAACTTGGGGAAGGGTAGAAAAAAGTAGTTCGCAAGCAAACCTTTGTAATTGTCGATGGATTTTCTGCCTACAATGCTTTCCTAGGCAGGCCAACTCTAGCTGCATTCAAGGCCATTCTGGCCCCGTGGTGCCTAACTATGAAGTTTCCTACAGAAAATGGTGTTGGTGTCATCAAGGGAGATCAAAATGCTGGACGCGAATGTTATCTTATAGAGCTTCGAGAAGCCAGAAAGAGAGAAATGGGTAAAGATGCGGCAGCTCCCCTCCGCATCAAAAACCCAACCTTGTAGCAAATACAGGGTGGTCCCTGCACTGGTGAGCATAGTGGTGCAAGGCGAGAAATGGACCCCAGAAAATCCAGTGCAGAGGAGAATAGAGTGGTGCCCGTGGAAGTTACAGTACCAATACCTGTCGACTCCAAAGACCCAAACAAAGTACTTAATGTGGGTTCGCAACTAAGTACAACAGTTCAAAACACACTGATATCATTTCTAAAAGCAAATCTGGACGTGTTCGCTTGGTGTCATGCTGATATGTGTGGAATCTCTCCAACAATTGCTGTTCACACTCTGAATATCGATCCAAAATTCACACCAGTAAAACAGAAATGAAGAACTCAAGGTCCAGAGAGGTCAGCAGCTTTAAAGGAAGAAGTAGATCGTCTCATGGAGAATAATTTCATCAAAGAATCCACTTATCCAAATTGGGTTTCAAATCTAGTACTGGTTAAGAAGGCAAATGGAAAGTGGAGAGTATGCATTGATTTCTCGGATCTAAACAGAGCCTGCCCCAAAGACTGCTTCCCGTTGCCTAGAATCGATCAACTGGTAGATGGGACGGCTGGACATGAGTTGTTGTCTTTTATGGATGCCTACTCCGGATACAACCAGATTATGATGAATGAACCAGATCAGGAAGACACAAGCTTTATCACATATGTGGGTCTCTACTGCTACAAAGTTATGCCTTTCGGATTGAAAAATGCTGGGGCAACCTACCAAAGACTCGTCAATGCAATGTTCAAGCCTCAGATTGGTAGAACCATGGAAGTTTATGTCGACGACATGTTGGTAAAATCAAAGAAAGCTGTAGATCACATGGGACACTTGGAGGAGATGTTTACAATTCTTCGAAAGTATGGAATGAAGCTCAACCCATTGAAATGTTCATTCGGGGTAGAGTCTGGGAAATTCCTGGGTTACATCGTAAGCGCTAGGGGTATTGAGGCCAATCCTGCTCAAATCACAACTCTGAGAGAAGTTAAAGCCCCTAGAACAAAGAGAGAACTGCAAAGTCTCAATGGAAAAGTTGCCGCTCTTAGTCGCTTCATCTCCAAGGCCACAGACAAATGCATTCCCTTCTTTGATGCTTTAAAGAAAGGAAAGAAAAATTTTGAATGGACTCCCGAATGTCAGAATGCTTTCGATCAACTGATTCATCATATGAGAACTCCTCCGGTCCTTTCCAAGCCTAGTGATGGCGAAGACCTCTTCATCTATTTAGCAATTTCATCCCATGCTCTAAGTGCAGCACTCGTACGAGAAGATATGAAAATACAACGTCCAGTCTACTACATCAGCAAACGGTTCACTGGGGCAGAGATGAATTATTCATAGATAGAAAAGCTTGCTTTTTGTTTGTTAATCGCTTCCAGGAAGTTGAGGCCCTATTTTCAATCTCATCCTATCAAGGTCCTGACTGATCAACCTCTAAAGCAAGTCCTGTATCGTCCTGAAACTTCGGGTCGTCTCTTGAAATGGAACATAGGACTCAGCCAATATGACATCACTTACCATCCCCGAAGAGCAATTAACGGACAAGCTTTAGCAGATTTCATTGCAGAGTCCACTGACAAAGGTGACATCAAGGAAGAAACAACTGACTGCATTCCGGTACAGTGGAAGTTGTATGTTGATGGCTCAAGAAATGATTATTGTTCTGGGGCAGGAGTTGTGCTTGAAACTCCCGAAGGACGATCATTATGTTATGCATTGAGACTAGAATTCCCTTCGACAAACAATGAAGCAGAATATGAAGCCCTTATTGCCGGTTTAAAAATCGCCAAGGAACTAAACATCAAAGCGATACAGATTTTCAGCGATTCTCAGCTTATTGTTTGCCAGGTGAAGAAAGAATTTCAAGCCAAAGGAGGAAATTTGCCTGCATATTTGACAAAAGCTTCCGAACTCCTCAATGATTTCGATCACTATTCAATAAGCCACATACCCCGAGAGGAAAATATGAAGGCGGATTCTTTAGCAAAGTACTCAAGTTCCGGAGAAGCTCAATTACTGGGATTTGTTCCTGTAGAAGTTCTGTCAGCTCCAAGCATTGATGAAATGGATGTTGATTGGATTATGACTACGTCTCAAGAGCATGAATCATGGATGACTCCAATCAAAGAATACTTACTCAGTGGTTCCCTGCCAGAAAGTTCTAAGGAACGTCGAAAATTATTGAGAAAAGCGTCGAGGTATATAATTCAAGATGGCCGATTATACAGGCGGGGATTTTCAATCCCACTACTCCGATGTGTAACTAAGGAAGAAGCCAAGACAATCTTAGCAGAGATACACGGAGGAGAATGTGGAGACCATTCAGGTGGTCAAACTTTAGCCAAGAAAGTTCTCCGATATGGGTATTTCTGGCCGGATATTAATCGAGATGCTGCAGCTTACTCCAGGAAGTGTGACAAATGCCAAAGATTTGCAAAAATCCCAAGAGCACCCTCCAGCGAACTCACACAAATGGTCAGCCCATGGCCATTTGCCATTTGGGGGATAGACCTAATTGGACCATTACCGATCGCCAAATCAGGGATTAAATATGCTATTGTTGCAGTTGATTATTTCACCAAATGGGCTGAAGCTGAACCTTTGGCCACCATCACTTCTAAAAAGATGATAAATTTTGTAACGAAGAATATCATTTGCAGATATGGTGTGCCACAGAAGATAATCACAGACAACGGTACTCAGTTTGAAAGTGAAGAATTCCAGGATTTTTGCAAACGGTTCCGAATTCGAAAAAGCTTCTCGGCAGTGGCTCATCCGCAGGCAAATGGGCAAGTGGAAGCAGTTAATAAGATCATCAAGTCAACTATCAAAAAGCAACTCGAAAAAGCAAAAGGTGGTTGGGTTGATAAGCTTCCATTAGCACTATGGGCGTACAGAACTACTCACAAAACTGCGACTGGGCACACTCCATTTTCACTGGCATACGGATCAGAGGCAATGATTCCAGTGGAAGTAGAAGTTCCTTCACATAGAAGAGTTCATTTCAACGAAGCTGAAAATGAGAAACTGCAACTTGAAGCACTTGATTTTCTTGATGAGAAAAGAGAAGAAGCCAGGCTCAGAGTTTCAGCTCATCAGCAGAGAATTGCCAGGCATTTCAACTCTAAGGTTCGCCGACACAGCTTTGAGATCGGAGACTTGGTTTTGAAAAGGATCATGACAGCAACTGGTGTGTTTGGGCCAAACTGGGAAGGACCATATGTCATAGGCACTAAACTTCTTGATGGCACTTTCAAACTCATAACTGTTGAAGGAGATTCAATTCCAAGAGCCTGGAACAGCAACCACTTACGTCCTTATTTTACTTGAAAGAAAAAGCTTGGTTCAAAATTGTAAAATAATGATGAATGTATCAGTTGTATTGTAAAATATTGTAAATCGGTGTGAATGAATGAAAGCTATAAAGTGGATGTAGGCCCGATTCTTGGCCGAACCACTATAAATCTTGTGTTCTTTACTATTTCATAATGCATGTTTTATTTCGATATGTAAATACTTTAAAATGTATTGCTAAAATGTCGATTCAAAATTGCAGGACATCAAAACAATGCTTGCTCGTCACAAAGCTAAGCGGCCTCTATAAATCAGCTATTACACGAAAACCAAGCAACAAAAAAAAATTCAAACTCAAATCCCAAGCAAGGAAAACTTCACATAAAAAGTTGGCGACTCCACTGTGACAAACCTTTGTTCACTAGTTGAGATTGTCGTTATGAATAGACATCCAACTAGATAACTTGCGTTTGTCTCGTGAAGTCATTCAACAGTGAAGTCCACTCCTTCGGATAAAGCAATTTACTTGTAAGAGGAAAAGAAGAAGATGTGCTTGGGAACGATAATAAGAGATCGCTAATGGGCAGATGATGAAAGAAAGTTGCCAAGCAAACAAAGAGGCAGACAAAGGGAGGTATGCATCTCAACAGGAAGGCCGGAAGATCCACTAAAGGGACACCTTCCCAAGCGGAAGGAACAGGACCTTTGCTAACTGGTCGTGATGCATCCGATCAGATAGCTTACGTCCGTCCCGTGGATCCACTCGCCCCTGAGACGCAACCTACCTGGCACACCAACCAACCAAAGCCCTCTAACGAGGCACGCCAATAAATGGGAGTGTTTTCCTCAATCAAAAAGATCGGTGGGACCACCGAACGGGTACGTTGTTAATTGATTGCGGTCGTTTGTACAAACAAACATCCAATCAAGCAACTTACGCCTGCCCCGCGGAGCCATCCGACCATGAGAAAGCAACTTCCAGGCACTCAAAAGCCCTTTTCGGAGGCACAAGCCCTTTTCGGAGGCACAAGCCCTCTTCGGAGGCACAAGCCCACTTCGGAGGCACAAGCCATCTTCGGAGGCACGCTTCACCATGCTTGAAGCACAAAATCAAAAGCCCTTTTCGGAGGCACAAGCTCTCTTCGGAGGCACAGGCCATCTTCGGAGGCACGCTTCACCATGCTTGATGCACAAAATCAAAAGCCCTTTTCGGAGGCACAAGCCCTCTTCGGAGGCATAGGCCATCTTCGGAGGCACGCTTCACCATGCTTGAAGCATAAAATCAAAAGCCCTCTTCGGAGGCACATTTCACCAGGGTAGAAGTGCAAAATGCTTCTCTTCGGAGACCCACTTTACCAGAGTTGAAATATCAAAATTGCTTCTCTTCGGAGACCAAAATCGCTTCTCTTCAAAAACCTCTTCAGAGGCGCACTTCACCTTGCTTGAAGTACCGAAAATAAGCCCCTTGCTGGGGCACAAAATCAAAACCTTCTTCGGAAGTTCATTTTACTGCGTAGGAAAATTCGCTTTTAACAAATAAGAGTGATCATCCCTAAAAGTTGAAGTGTTCTTCAGAAGGAAAGAAAAAGTAAAACTTCTCGAAAGATGAGATATACTTTATTAAAAGCAGAATGATTCTTCCCTTAAAAGTGGAATAGTTATTCTCTGGAATAAGAATATCCGTCTTAAAAAAAAAGCTAAGAATATTGCAATGCACTTGCGGTATGGGGGCAATACTATACGATTCAGTTACATGAACAAAGTAATATACCAGCAACATACCGCGAGTTCATCACAATATCATGAAAAATAGATGATGTGGAATAAATGCATTCTCAAACGCAGACAAAAAGTTTGCACAAGTAAGAAGAATCGTTTGTTCTACACTAAAAATAAAAGACAGATCATTCTCACATACACAAGAGTTTGTACAAGTAAAATAATTGTTTTATTTAGTACTATGAAAATTCTTTACATGTGCAGATATCTCAAAAAGCAAAAGCAGGGACCGGTACCTGCACAATCCCCGGTCGATACATGCAAAAAGCAAAAGTAAGGAGTAAAAAATCTAGCTTGTTATCCCTTCTTCTCGCCACCTTTGGATCCTTTCCCCGGCCTAATGATTAGTTTTTGGAGCCGTTGTGGACGGGTCGGGGCAGAAGGAGAAAGAGGCGCGGCTGGATCAACTTCTGCTTCCTCCCCAGTTGAAGCACTTCTCTTCTTCTTCCTTATGCCACGCTTCCACTTCCTCTTTGAAGAAGATTCGCTCCCCGGAGTAGCAAGCAGTGTTGAAAGCTTCGTGTCATCATCAAGGGACTGCTCCGGGGTCTTCTCGACGTCTTCAAGGTCCTCCGCCTTCTGTTCCTGCGAAGCTGCCGGGTCATCCAGGCCTTGAAGGGCTTCGATTTTCTCTGCCTGTGATCCCGGCTGGGAAGCAGAAGGAGGAGTAACCTGTAAAGATGAAGGGACGGCAACTGAAGGAGTGGAAACTTGTGCAGTGTTTGGTGCCTCCGCTGTAGAAGAAAAGAAGTTAAAATCAACATCTTCCGAAAATAGAGAAGGTATCGGTTCACCAAAGTTCAAGTAACAAGTAAGAAGGTCATCAAACTCGGTTAAATCAAATAACTGGTTCATTAGACCCGGAACTTCGCCAAAGTTACCTGGAGGGGTTGGCTTCGCAAGTTCAATTTCATATTTATCAGCCTCAGTTTCTTCCTGGCTCTTCTCTTCAATTTGGGAAAGAGGAGTCTCGGAAGTATCGAGTTTAGCTTCAGCATCTTTTGCAGCAAGTGGAGATTGAGAGCTAGAACCGATGATATCGACATCAGTCAAAGTTGAAGTATGGACAGGGGCAGGTAGTGATGTTGTCTTTTCTGGATATTCTTCTACCGCTGTCCCGGCTCTAGCTTCGGCAAGTTGCTCTTTGCCTCTAATAAGCGCATCACGTGCTTCATCGTCTAGATAAAGCGCTACAAGGTCTGCTTCCTCATAACTGGAAAATGTGTCAAGTATAGTCTCCCAGACTTCAGCAAGTGTAATCTCATATTTGGGACCCAAGAAGGAAAGGCTGCCACGGCCCAAAACGCTGTGCATATAGAAGTCAAATAGAGTAGAATCGATGCTAGCTTTAGTGGCGTCGTGAGACTCTTCGGCCGCAACTTGTCCAGCGACCGCATCATCACGTTCCTTCTCAACTTTAAGAAGCTTAGCTTTCAGCATCTTAATCTCTGCATTTTGGGACACAATTGTTCCCCGCAGCTCAGTATTTTCTGTGCGATATTTCTCAGTAATATGCTGCTCAGCTGCAAGCTTCATCTCGACATCTCTTTGTGCAACATGTGCGTCCCGCACTTGCTTCTGAAAGACTTCTTCCTTTTGAGTGTGCGATGCAGAAGATGAGGCCAGATCTTCCTTTAGTCGTTTGACTTCAGATGCAAGCTTTGCGTTGTCATCTGCAATGCTTGTCATTTCCGCATCGTGTTGCTTGCACCATTTGTCCCATTCTGATTTATCATTCTCCATGGTCATCATCGCCTCAAGATTTATGTGGTTAACCCTTTGGAGTTCGTCGACAAGTTTCTGCCATTGCGACATCCTCTCGATATTAAGTCTGACCGCGTCAAGACTTTTAAGCATGTCTTGCTTATCAATTGGAATCAAATCCAAGTCCAAGCGCACTCCTTTTAGGCACCAATTTGGAAATCGACTCTGGAGCATTGGAGGGCCGTCTTTAACTTGATATTGTGGCCTGTTAATGATTGTTTGAATATCGGACTTCTTTAGAGGAGGAGAGCCGGCCAGAATATCAGAAGGAATAGGAGCGTCAGCCTTTTTAGAAATTTCAGACGCGTTCTTCTCATCAAGTTTAACCCGTTTACTTGGGTCATCGGTAGCATGCTTCTTCCCTTTGTCATCATGATATTTTCTTTTATGAGAGTCATCGTCTCTCCTTCTTTGCTGCTCTTCGTAAGCACGCCTTTCTTGAGCTTTTCTAGCTGCACGCTCTTCGTCAGATTCTTTGCGGGAGGGAAGATAACGTCCATAATCGTAAGAATCACGCCCTCCGTAGCACCAAAAGTTGTCGTAGTATGAGCTGGTACGTCCCATCGGAGAATCTGAGAAATGGAAAAGAAGTAAAGTTTAGAGATTTCCAGAAAAAGAGGATAAATGCTTATAAGTGCTGAAAAATCCTAAGTGTGTGCGACGTGCAAGCTACATGCGTCAAACTACAGACCACGCTTTAGTGTGGAAACAGAGACGACTGGCGTAGTAGGCGTCAGGGTTTGTTTTAGGGTGGAAGTCGCTTCAACAACGGGAGAATTCACTTTTGGATTATTATCCCCGAAAAGCTCTTGAGAAGTTATCATGATATCGCTCAAGCCATCAAAAGTGTCATCACCCTGGAACTCAGCAGATTTCTCCTTTTCAACTTCCGTATCGATTGATTTCTCAGAAACTCGGGGATTCTCTTCCTCCTCAATAATTGGGGCAAGTGCCGACTTGCTAGCTGACCCTACAACATCGATGGATGCGGAACATTTTATCAAAGCAGCCTCTACAACAGGTGCTTTTGATGCAATTTCTTCTACAGAAGAGGGGGCATTCGAGGCCTCTGCTTGAGAGCCCGAAGCAACTAACATTTCCGCATCAGAACTAGAAATTTCATGAATCTGAGTCGATCTAGAAGGATGTAAAAGACCAAACTGGTGCAGAAATTCATCTTTCAGCAAGAATTTGGCACTCCTCTCTTCGGCATCAACGGCACTCAAAGTATCTAAAATCGACTTGCGGCTGGTATCTCGAAGAAGAGAAGGAAGTGCTGCACAAAGAAAGAATGGAATTAAGCATTTGATGGTTCGAATCTAGAAAATGAATCGGTAAAAGGTAATCTTACTTCCGACTCTCCAGATGGCATAAAATCCCGGAGGACAGCGAACGTAAAAGAATTGAGTCAAGAATCCATGGGCACTTTCAGGCAAGTCCAGAATTAGTTTGCGATTCCTGGCACTCCTCACAAGTATGATAGAGGGATGGTCTTTGTTCTTTGCAAATGTACACAAGAAGCGAATTTCATCAAAAGAGGGAAAACGGTTCAACGTTCTCCTGAAAAGCACGCACAATCCCAGCAGGATGGAGTATCCATTAGGGTGTAGTTGAAAGGGAGAAATAGTTAGCCGAAGGAGAAGTTCTCGAAGACAGTCGTTAAATGGGGGAATGGCTCCACTCGAACACATCTGCCGGTTCACAGCAACAAAGCCAAGAGGCGGCCTGTCAGCAGTGTCGCTTGACCCAGGAAGTAAAGCATCTGCTTCGGCAATGCCAAATTGGATGCACAGTTGTCGGAAGACTTTATGACTTAGAGTAGTAGGAGTCCTTTCCGGAGGGTCGTTTAGTGGAGTAGCAATTGGAAAAGCTTCTCCGGCTATTTCCAAGTCTTCCTGTTAAGATTCCATTCTACACAAGGAACTGGACGATCAAATATTAAGGTGCACGTTTCCTAAAAAGAGTGAAGTGTTGTGCAAAACTAATACAATAACGAGCAAATGTAAATGAAACTAAACTAATTGATACTTGTCAATTATAAAGTTTCAGGGCTTGATATCTTAAGTCCAAGAATAGTGTTGTGTTGATGCAAATAAATCAGCTTTAGTTGATCACTTCAATTGTGCTTTAATACTTCACTTAGATTTGTTAGTTCACAGCATTTCATTCACGAAGTTCATTTAAGTTTGATATTCTTTGTCAACTAATCTGTTGTTTGATGTGGGCAATCAATAGCAGTATATTCGTCCTATTTTTCTGTGAATGTTGCTTCTAAACAGGTTATCAGCATTAAAGTTGAGGCAATCTGAAAAGAAGTGCAAAGTCCAAAATAATTCAAATTCAGAAAATCAGTCAAGTCCCGCTCAAAAATTCTAAGTGCTAGGTCGCTTACGACCTAACGCAAGTTGCAGCGTTCCTATGCTAAGCTGTTCAGGTTAAAAATTCAGGGCTGTAAAAAATTGTCTAAGTATTAGGTCTTTCAGCGACCTATCATGGGTCAAGCTTTCTGTAAGTCGCATGTTGCAGTTGAATGGATTAAGATGAGGCAATTTTCTTTAAGTCCTAGGTCGTGCACAATTGTTTTTAGGTTGGAGATTCTCTAGGTCGCAAATGTTGTCAGGTCGCAAAGGCTTAAGTCGCTAAGCGTTCCCACGCGACCTAACTCTTAGGTCATTCAAATCTGATAGGTTGTCGACTTCCTCTCCAAGCAAGATCATATTGAGTCCAATAACCCAATACCGCCAGTTCAAAAAGAGTTCATCTTCCCCTTCACCCTACCTCAACGTACCACCGATTAACTAACAAATCAATGGCAAACCCTACAGAACTGTAGTAGAAGCTTTCATATGATCACAAATCACCACGACACGAACGAAAGCCAGTTGAGACTACCGCTCAGAAAGCATGATGCATGAAATTGGGCTTAGGACGAGTAACAACGATTCGTGATCAAAGCAGTGACTATGGACAAATAAAGGTCGATCCACTTACGAATTATGATTGGTGAGAATGAATCGTCAGTTGAAGGAGTCGAATTTGTCTTTGGAAGCTCGAAAAATCGTTAATGGCGATGGAGGCTCGAAACAGTAAGGTTAGGAAGAAGGTGCGACCTAACCAATTTATATGAAGCTGAGAATGGGAGGCGAACATGCGTAAAGTTCTAGGTCGTTTGCGACTTAGCAAGGTTGAATCGAAGCATACGACCTATGGCATAGTCATATGCCTCGAGGGGCAAATGTTAATTCCATTATCTCCGCGACCTAGAATTTAGCGACCTAAAAGGGGTTAGCAACCTAAGAGGACATCGCGACCTAAGAACAGGAAGCTTCGCGACCTAGCAGCAGAAGGTTTACGACCTAAGAACAGAAGAGCTTCGCGACCTAAGAACAGGAAGGTTTGCGACCTAACAGCAGAGAGCTTCGCGACCTAAGAACAGGAAGGTTTGCGACCTAACAACAGAAGACCTTGCGACCTAAGGACTTGGGAAAAGTTTACGACCTAAGGACTTGGGAGGAGTTTGCGACCTAAGGACTTGGGAGGAGTTTGCGACCTAGGGACTTAAGATTGCGACCTAACTACAGGAAAGGTTCGCGACCTAACTACAGGAAAGTTTTGCGACCTAAGGGACCTACGACCTAAGAGGCTAACAAGCTATGGCTTCAACGACCTAGTGCTCCCACAGCTATTCCTTAACTCGCCTGCGACCTACCACTTGATCAAATAAAGCCAAGTATTGCTTCACCAGCTAATCTCTTAAGCCGCAAGGAGACTGCGACCTAGCTTAGGTCGCTCGCGACCTACGACTTAACTAAGGTCGTACGCGACCTAAGACTTAGTCAAATTTTCTGCCCAGAAACCAGCTCCTATAAATAGGCCACCATTTCCAACATGAAGAGGACTTTTGCCAAATCATTTCTTCAAGCGTCGTTACTCTGTCGAAGTCTCCATTCATCCAGCAATCAAAGATCCTCAAACATTCAAGACGCTACAACAATCTTCAAGAGATAATTCCCTACATCCAACATGGATTCATCGAATTTCATCGACGAAGATTGAGCTAGTAGTCAAGATTGTTTCTTTTGATCAAGTTGTACTGTTGTGATAAGAGATTTGTATTGATTTGTAACCGAATTCAGTAATAAAGAGATTCAAAGTGGACGTAGGCTTAATCTCAAGCCGAACCACTATAAATTGCTGTCTTTTACTGCTTAAATTCTATTCCCGTCACACGGGTGGTGCTTTCACGATTCTATTACACACACCGGGTGTTAGCGTTCACCTTTTATCGTTAACAATGACCCACTTGTTGCTTGATGCCATTTTTGTGCAAAGGTGTTGTAATCAGCCATCATCCCCTCTTCAAAGATATTGCCTTTGGTATAAAGTTGAACTGTCTTCTTCATTTGGTCAAACAAGTTACCACTTTTATCTTTTGTTCCCCCTAAGAAAAAGATAGGTGTGGGGCCAATGTGAAAGGGGTTTAAGCTTCACTTCTTTGGGTCATAAGATTCAGCTCTCTTTTTCTTTATGATCCTTAAAGCTTCCAATCTCAACATTTGCTCTTCATGTAGTGTAGAATCATTAATTGTTCTATGGGAGAATCCAACTGTGGCTTTGAGGATCCTTGTTCGGAATTTTTAATTTTGCTAAACATGGTAGGGTAAATTCTAAAGTAGGTATGTATGCTTGGAATAGAATAGGGTTAGAGGAAAATAAAGTTGATAACTCAAAAATGGTGGAGGTTCGACCTCTCCTTCTAGCACCAAAAATGTTAACAAGAAAACTTGTCAACGCCCCAAAGCAAAGTTTAAAATGTAAGTGATCTCTTCGAAACCACCTCTCGAACGGATAAAGGTAGTTCAAACCTTTCGAACCCCTTTATCCAACAATCTAGGTGATTTAGATCTTCTCTAAGTTCACCTTACGAAAGGTTGCGGTAATTGTAACTCCATCTAAACAACCTTCAGATGCTATCGAAACACTTGAATCCCTTTTGAAAATACCTTTCGAACTAGTTGAATTGGTTTAGGATCCTATTGAAAACTCCTTTCGAAGTGGTCAAGATGACTCAAAGTTAGGACCTAAGGATCTAAGGATATTTGTTGAATCAAAAGGTTTAGATTTCCTTGAAAGGTAACCTATTTATCATGTTAACATAAGCAGATCACAGAATCACATAGAAACATTAAATCAACTACCATTTCCAAAAATGCCATAAACTTGCTTTGATTATATTTTCCTTTATTACAGAAAGCATAGGCAATGCAAAAAAGCCAAATCCCTAATCTAATATTAAAATTATGGTTTACAAATTCAAGAAAGGACAAGTATGGAGTGAATGAAATCGGATCACCAAAACAGTACCCCTAGGGTCTTATTTATAGGCGTAGGTTGGCACCTTTCGAATCGGTCCTCTTGACTTAGTCGAAAGGGTGCTTTTGAGACCTTTCCTTGCTGCTAACATCATGGCATCCTTCTACGTTGCTTAAACTTGAGTGCTTTCGAGTTGGTCGAGAAGTATAGATGCGCTCTCTACTTTATTGTTGATGTGTTGTTGCCAGTAGGGAAGGATACATGCATTCGATTCTATCGATAGGTGAATATTTGGGCTTTGAAGGGGTTGGAAAGTAGTAGAAGGTTTAAATGCGGAAGGTAGCTTTTGAAGGCATACTTAATGACTGATGCGGAACCTCATCCCTTGGTATATGAGAATGCCATATTGAGCTTAAGTAAGCTTTCTTTAATAATTGTGAATGGTTTCAGCTGGTTCAAAAGGCTTATTCATGCTTTCAAAGAGGTAGCTCTGTCCAAATGTTCTTCTATGGAATGTGAAAGAAGGTGAAACCAACTGTTTCGAAAGGTTTGACGCGCATGTGAAAGCTTGTAATCTATTGTCTTCGAAAGGTATTCCTCAACTCATTCAAAATTCCTTTATGCATGCGAAAGCTACTGTTTCGAAAGGAGTTCATTGAGGCGAAAGGATAGCTCTGTCATCTTTCTACCTCTTCGAAAGTATATGGCTTAACTTTTTGCTAAATCATCCCTTATACTCTTTCAAAAGGTTTTGTTAACGCTATCGTTCCTTGCAATTCCCTCTTTTATATTCTTCATGGTTTCGACAAGGTTAAAGTGAAGATTGATGGTAACATTAATTTCAGTATCAGATTTTATGTATCAGTTTTACAGTCTGTAGGTATAATTTTTGAAAAAAATTGTCACATTTTTGTTTTTTTTTTGTATAAAGAAAATTGTCATACTATAATAAAATGACAATCAAAAGCAAACATTTTTTATTAATGTTTTTTTCTTGCATTCATTGATTGAAATGGTAATCAATGTATATTTTTATTCTACTGTTTATAAGCTGTTTGGTGATGTTGTGTCATTATTGTGGAAAATAAGCAATATCTTTTTTCATTTAAGATAGTATCATTTTTTTTGTTTCAGTCTCTGTTATTTTGAGTTTGTGTTAGTATCATTTTTAGCTTAGTATCGATTTTTATTACTCATAGTTTCTGTTACAATCCTATTGTACAATGGTGCAGATATACAATAAGATTTGATATTAAGATTTTTAGTTTAATATTAGTTCTGGAGTAACATATGCTTTGCATGGTATCAGAAAGTATTAGAATTTGATATTAAGATTTCTAATTTAGTGTCAGTTTTGGAGTAACATATGCGTTGTGTGGTATCAAAAATTATTAGAATTTGATACTAAGATTTGAAAAAAGTGATATTTTGCAATATTGTAGTTTTTTCATTGGTACGTATTAGATTAGTGCTTATTATCAGTTTTTAGGTATCTGATTTTTAAAATGTTTTATTGCATAGTATCAGAATTTAGTTCTCGGTTTTTAGGTATCAGTTTTCAGTTATCGGTAGCCGTTTCTAAGTATCAGTTTTTGAGTTAGTTGTTGATTGAATTTTGTTTTAATATTTTTTAAATTATTATTTGCAGGTTTTTTCCCTTTTAGCTATGTGTATAGTTTCTCTTGAAAATGTGGATAACTAGAAATGGTTTTTGAATAACTTAAAACAAATGCTTCAAGAAGATCATGATTTGGTTTTTATGCTGGATCACCATAAATGTTTGATTTTAGTTCTTCAGCCTTTAATGATTACTGCTATCTTCATATGGAACACAATCTACTTTCAGCAATAAAGGCAAAGAATGCGAATATGTCTATCGTTGATATGTTCAAAATGTGTTACAAAGCTTATAATATGCTAATGCTATAAATCATATTCCTAATTTCGATAAACATATTGTTGTTGCAAGTGTTGAAGATGTTATTAAACCACCTAAGGAGAAGAGCGGTGCCCGTAGGCTTTCTATTAAACAGAAATGAGGATTTTCATATTTTCAAATAAGCAAAATAGATGCGGTATATGCAAGCAATATGGTCACAATAAACATAATTGTCAAGCTTCTAAGAAAATATGATTTGATTTTCACGTTTTTATGAATTTCTTGAGAATTATACTTGGTTGTATGTCTTTTTTTAGCAATTTTATATAATTGAACTTGATCGTATAAGTATATTGGTATAGCATATATTAATATGCACATTGATTTGCTTTTTGTAATTGAACTTTGTTATATAATATCACTTTTAGTTAATTGTTATGTGTTGAAAATATATAGGTGGCATGGGAAGTGGTCAGTTATTGTATTTTTATGTTAGATAGTTTATTCAAAATTATTCTATGCTTGGTATCAGTTTTTGGTATTACTAGTGTCAGTTTCAAGCATGTAAAAATTTGGTCTCATTTTTTGTATGCTATTAATATCACTTTTAGGCATTACAAATAAAGGTATTGGTTTTTGCATGATTTTAATATCAATTTCAGGTATACACAATTACAGTATCAATTTTTTCTATGCTATTAGTATCATTTTTATGTGGTAATTTTCATTTTCTATCTATTTTTGAAGTGACTGCAATGATTTGTTTGCTGAGTTGTCATGTGCAAAACTATGAGAAGAACTATGAGCTTAGATGTTAATATATAACTAGTGCGAACCCGTGCTTCGCACACGGATGTTGAAAAAATATTGTTGTTGCATAGGTCATATCCAAATGTATAAGAAATTTAATACGGTGGTAATGAAAAAACATTGTTGAACGATAGTGTCACATCATGAATAACAATTTGGTAGGATAAAGAATACATAGATATATTTGGTTATGATAATCACAATTAAAATCGAACAAAACAATTACAGTGAATATGTTAAAGTTCACAGACTATTTAGAGGATAATGTGTTAAAAATTTATCCGCTAATGCATAGATATATTCACTATGGCATATAACGCCAATGTTGTTGCTTTTGCAATTACACAGCTGCTTCAATGTGCATAGATATAGTTGAAGTATTCATTGTGAACTGCAGACACAAAGACACAATGCAGTTCGATTCAATTAAATAAGAGTAACAAAAGTTTTTTGCAATGGGGAGAAATATAGTAATAGGATGAAATTTGTAAATAGTCAGGAAAAGTATTTGTCAACAGCTGAAAAAAGGGAGCAAAAGAAAAAAGAAAAAAACAACAAATGTAGTACAGGGGAAAAGTAGTAAAACAGAAGATTCAATTGAAATAGAAATGATGATGCAATAAGAAAATAACATGGGTTCCAATATAAATTACTATTGTTCACCGAATCTGATCTATGTCGATGCAGGGTACAAAACACGGCATACAGCTGGTCGCAGTAACCAATATTTGAAAATATCCAAAACATACAGAAGAGAACAATTGTGAGAAGTCCATTCATTTTTTAGCCTCAGAAATAACTACTAGCAACGCGTGTATGATATTGGCTTGAGCGCAAATAGGTGATGTTTTCTTGGCCTTAATAGATGCATTACATCAGTCAATTATTTTAACCATTGAAGGTATTTGTACCTGCAGCCAAAAAAGGCAAAAGTGTCATTGATGCAGTATTATTACTAAATTCTTTCACTGCTCGTCTGACCTATTAACTATATCTAATAATCAAACCATGACTACATAATCATCTATACAAAGATACATTCATCAATTGTTTTCTAGAAGTTTTCCGACGGTGGTGGTGCAAGTGATTTTAGAATTTACTGCAAAAAATACAAAATAAACTCTTTTAGGTGGTTATCAACATTATTCTCACTACAACACATGTTTTGACCCAGCACTTAAACTGTGCATCTACCTTGAGCCCGAATACAACAACTTATATGCTTATTGTATTATTGATCATCGTAATTGTAAACAAAATTGAGTAAACTTAGCCAAATTATGTCATCAAACTTGGAAGCAATGTATTAAACGCTGAGCTGCATGGTTGAATCAAGCATTAATTATGTGAAGTCATTATTTAATCATCTCAAGCTATCAAAAATCAAAATTCATTTTTCAATTATATTTTCATAATGTGGTTAAATAACTATCGTTAACATCAAACAAAATTATTACTACAGCTAAATTAGTATTGCATTACACAAATGCAGTTAAAATATTCAAAAACAATAATTGCTTAATTCCAAAAATACTGCAAAATAATAACCGCTTTTGCTTAATGCATTTAAATTTTAATTACAGTAAGCTCGAATAAATCATCGTGTACAACCAAAATTATTACTGCATCACATAAATATAGCTGAAATATTCAATTTCTACCATGCATAATTCAAAATTGTCATTAAATTATAACTGCATTTTATTAATGTAGTTAAATTTTAATTGTATTAAGATTGAATAAATTCCTGAAATGTAGCCAAATTTATTACTTCATCACATAAATGTGGTTAAAAATCTTCAAATATAGTTAAATTTACCCAAAACGTGCAAGTAAATTATAATTGCATTTTCTTAATTTCATTAATTTATAACTGTTTTAAAATTGAATAAAATTATCAAATATAGTCAAAATCATCAATAGTAAATGCAATAAAAAAATGCTAACGTAGTTAAATTAATTCAAAAAATGCGTATAAATTATTACACCATTTTTTGATGGGGTTAAATTATAACTGCACTAAGTTTGAATACTATCAAACACAATCAAGATTATTACTTTATTACATAATGTAGTTACAATATTCAAAGGCAACCATAATTGTATAATTCAAAATAAATATTCCTTTCAAATATGTTAAAAGATAAAAAATACATTATAATAATCTAGGTAAAACTACTATGTAATGTTTATGATCATCATAATAATGCTGTTACAGAAACGCGGTACACAGCGGCGACACAAAATAATTGTGCAATTAAAGATGCTATATTAAATTATGATTTTAAAAAATTTATTTTTAGCTATCAACAATGGATATCATTGGAAAGCAAATTAAATTTGAGATTTAATAGTGAAAACGATTCTTAAATCCAATCAATGTAGAAAAAGTTATCACATTTTAAAGTTTGGAATATAAAGAAATTTAAAATGCGACTGTTCAGTTGCCAAATTTCAAGGGGGCCTGTGTGAGCTTGAAAGTCAACTCACTAATAATAATATAGTATAGATTTAGACTATGTTATGGTGAAATTTGACTACTCAATATATGATGTAAAAATGTAAAAGCGCTGTTTTGTCTTACTACTATTGTCAAATTATATCAAACAACTATTTGTTATTATTTTTGCACAAATGTAGGTATCGATTTTGTTGGAAATAATATTTAAATTAATTTATAAAATAAGCAAGCATGACTTCGAATCAACCAACTACTAGATATGAGTTTTCATTATTTTGGTACCACTTTTGTCATGCATGGCAGTGAACTAAATAATTAAATTTATAGCGCATCATATTATATAACGCAGCTACCAAGTATCATTTTTCTATCTTTTTAGTTTTAGTTTTGTGGTTAAAATAGTTTAAAAATAACCAAGCATGAATTCGAATAAAATAGCTACTGGATATGAGTTTTCATTGATTAGGTATCGCTTTTGTCATGCATGACAGTGAACTAAATAATTAAATTTATAGCATCATATTATATAACACAGCTATTGGGTATCATTTATCTGTATTTGTAGGTATCAGTTTTGTGGTAAATAAAATTTAAAATAATTTATAAAATAACCAAGTATGAATTCGAATCAAATAGCTACTAGATATGGGTTATCATTGATTTGGTATCACTTTTGTCATGCATGACATGAACAAAATAATTAAATTTATAATGCATCATATTATATAACACAGCTACTGGGTATCATTTTTGCGTATATATAGGTATTAGTTTATGGTAAAATAACATTTAATATAATACAAGCATTTTCTATAGCAAGACAAAAAAAATACAAATAATACAAGCAATGGTCAGCGTCTCAGGAGAGAAAATTTCATCAGGTATTCATATTACTTGAACTGAACACTTAAATATTATTACTTGAATTGAACTTACAATTTTTACCACAGAAGCTAAATTCAAATAGTTCTAACTCAAATAGTCCTAACTCAACCCTTAACTGTATATTAATTGAACTTAAGATCACATCAATTTTTACAACAAATTCACTTCTTAAGGTTTTCTCTTTCTTCAATTATAGATATAAAATCAGCCAAAATCCAACAGTGGTCATTGTTTGTGTTGTTGTTTAATTTTGTGTTGATGAATTTCATGTTGCTGTTCAAGCCGAGCTTGGATTTTATGATTTGGCGATTGTTGATGAATTTCGTGTTGTTGTACATCGATCATTGATGTTTGCAGATGTGTTGGAGATGATTTGCTTGTGGTTTCAGCTATCATGGTTACGTTGAGATTAATTTTTAAGATCTGAGGTTAAGAAGGAGTGTGAACGTGAAGATGACGATTGAGTTTTGTGCAAGAGAAAAGTAGAGAGATGGTTTTAACTGACGAATGGGATTCAGACTCTCCTGGAATGAAAAAATAGGGCATGTCCTCTTGCCTAAATTTTGAGTTTAATTTGTCCTTTAAATAATTTCCCCCTATATTATATATATTTAGAATTAGTGTAACGACCCGGAATTTTGGTCGATTGATTTTGAATACTTAATTCATTTTAAATGTTAAATGTGGATTTTGATTTGATTTGAAATAAGAAATTTTGGTTGAATCGTTAAGATTAGTTATAATTTCAAATATGGCAATTTAAATGAAAATTGAATAATAATAATTAAATATTTGAAATTGGGATAATTTGTGAATCTGGATGTAAATGGTTATGAAAATGGTTTCTAAGATTTATTTTAAGTCTATTTGAATTTAAATAATGTTGTTGGACTTTTGGATGGAATCAAAGGTCGATAAATTAAATTTGGAATTTTATTTTAATTTAATAATAGGATTTAATATATAATAGTGCAAATGATCAGATTTTAATTTAAATTGAATCAAAATGATTTCTAATGTGAATATAAATTCTATTTGATTTATAATTAAATTAGTAAAATTTTAAAAGTGAAAATTTAAGTGATTTCGACGATTTTGAAAATCGCTCGAATAAATCGACGAGTTAAAATAGCCTTCCAGGGCACAGTCCTAAAATTCGATGAAACCAGTTCCATTGGATCCGTAATAGTTAGTTATTATCGGATTTCAATTTTCGTAGCAATCAGAGTTGTCGTTTGACCGTGGCAGCTCAAAACGCATAGAAATTATTTTAATCGATTTAATTTAAATTTGATCGTTTATTCCCATAACTTGCGCATACGATCGAATTAGACTCCGAAACACGTTCTATTGTGTTCGGAATGCGGGTAAAACCTTATAATCGCCTGTCAGCACGCGTTGTTTGGAGATCGTTTGAGAAAAGTGAATTTAATAATAAAATAATCGGATCACGTATGTATATATATATATACGTTTTGGGCGAGAAACCCTAGTTATTTTCATGGCCGCCGTTCTACATTATTTCTATGGCCGTCAATCTCCCGTTCTTCTCCTTGTTTTTCCTCTTCATTCACGCAGTTTTGGCTAAAATCTCCAACTAAGAAATTGTAGAGCACGGAGAGATCTACGCATCCAACGGCTGAGATGATGTATGGCGAGGTGGGTGGTTGCGAAATCGAGCCCGTTCATGCTCGGGTCGTTCGCGTTTTGCCGAGCCTGGGGGCGATCGAGCTCGCGCGTGTTCCAGGTGGGGGTGGAGTCAGCGAGGCGCTTCGTAGTGGTGGCCTCTGATTGACTTGTCGACGAGCGACGTGGAAGCGGCGGCAAACCCTAGTCGATGGCTATGGGTTTGGGAAACGCTGGTATTCTCTTGAGGAAGAAGAAAGAGGAGTGGCCCGATTTTCTTCATTCAAATTTAACGGCTGATAGTAATTGAAATAATAATAATAATAAAAGAAAATTGTGTTAAATTTATATACAAACTATAAAAATTCATATCTAATTCATATGTTGTCGAAATTCAACGAAACAGGAAACGTTGGAATCGCAGCGACATGATCTACGCTGCAATGCAGATCTGGGATCGGTTGGAGCAAGTAAAAATTATAGATTAAATCGAACAGACTCGATTTAATTTAAAATTTGGAACGCCGAACTCAAGGTGAGTTAATCTCACTCACATCTGGATGCTAGTTAATTAAATTAGTTAATATTCAAATAATTGACTGATTGGTTGAATGTGAATATTATTAGCAGTAAATTTGGTATTGTATTGTGTGCTAACATCTGTGGATGCAGGGAAACAGGTTGGAGGGATCCAACTGGATTCCTCACAATATAGAAATTATTTCCATAATTTATGATGTATTTTATTTATATCCTGTGATATATTACTTTGGGAAATTTTGTTATGTAGTGTTATGGTTGGATAAATAAAATCTGGGATTTTAAAGTATAAATAAAATAAATCGGGATTAGAAAGAAATGAAAAGGAATTTTTAAGTGATGAATTTAAGGAAATTAAATTCAGGAAAATTGGTTTGGAATTTGAAATGGTTTTGAAATTGTGATTTTAAAGAAAATGAGGAATGGAAATTTATAAATTGAGTTTATAAATAAAATGGAATATTTATTGGAGGATAAATTTTGAAAGTATAGATTTCCGGTAGGAAATTCTATAAGAAGGTATAGATGGTTTTAGAAAGAAAAAAAAAATAAAGATGAGATTATTAATTTTTTGGTTGGAAGGTGAAATTTTCCTGGGAAATGAAGTATGTTTCAAAAGAGAAATTCCAAAGTATAAATTGGAAAGTTTAAAAATGTATTTGGAATATTTTAGGAAAATCATTATCTTTAATTACTTTTAAGTGAGAAAAAAATAGTATTTATTTAGTAATTGTGGTATTTAACTATTTTCAAGGTAAATTAGAATTATGTTTTCTAAAAGGGATTTTAATATAAATATTAGATATAAAACAACATTATTTTAATAAGAAATTTTTTATTTAAGTTACGCAAGAAACTTATATAGATTTTCAAAGTATATTTTGAATAAAAAATTAGGTAACTTATTTTAAATAAATTTAAGCATATATTTTGGAAGTGAGTTCCAAGAAATGGAAAATGTGTTTAAAAATAATAAGAAGTTTATTTTTAAAAGTGTGGAAAGGAATTTACGATATTTAAACGTAAATTTGAATTGAAATAAATCAAGTACGATTTATAAGAAGAATTCTTTGGTCTATCCTGAAATGGAAGTGTATTTCCCTGAAAAGCCAAGTACGTGTTTAAAATAGATTGTAAGTAAAGTAAAGTTTAAATTGTTTTAACGAATGTTTTAAGAAAGTTATCATTTAAAAGTAAACAATTATTAAACTAGTTATAGTAGTAATTATTTTTAAAAGGGTTAATTATTATTATGTTTTAAAAGAATATTATTAATATTTATATTTTATAAAATGGATTTATTTTAAAGATAGTTAATCAAAGTTTTATTTGAGATTTGTATAGGATTTCATAACTTAACTTTTATTTTAAAGAAAAATAGTTTATATTTTATAAAACAGTTTTATTTGAAATATTTTCAAAGTACATATATATAGATTTTAAATAAAGTATTTAAGTAAATTTTAATTTATATGTTTTAAAGTATAATTAAGAATAAAGTAATTTCAATTCTTTTAAATCTAAAGTATTTGGACTTGGATGTTGTCAGTGGAAATCAATATTTGGGAAATTTACCCATGAGGAGTGTGTGGGTTGAAAACTGTTTCCAAAAGGGTTTGAAAATGGAATTATATCTTGTGAAGATATTTTCAGAAAATAAATAATTTGGGAAATTATTTATGGTTTGATGGATGCTTGTGGATGTTAATCGATAGTTAAATCACCGACTATCAATATTGGACAATGCGCTGATCGTTTTGAAGAGACCGGGATCGGGATTTATTTCCCGAAAACCACTTCGATCCGGTTTGTACGTTTTCATGGGAAAACGAGTTCGGAATCGAAGGTGGAGCAGTGAAGTGCAAGGGCTAGTCGCTACTAATCCTGATGGTGATTCCGAAATGGATGTAGTAGGAGTAGTGCCTTTGGTTCCGTTCGAACCCGGAACGGACTTGTATGGATGAATGCTTTCGGAACATCATCAGGTGGACGGTTAGCATTCTAAGTGAAATGTTCTATAAAGGTAACGCTTAGCCTCGAGCCTCATCAACCGGGAATGACTAAAAATCAGGGGTTATGAAGCAAGGCTATGTGGGTTGTGCCCATTAGGGTGAGGTCATCCCTGTCTAGATGTCCCTTTTTATATTCGGCTTAGTGGTGCGGTTGTTGATCCCAACCGTGGGGTGATCTTACTCGGAATTATCCAGTAAAGGGTAGTTCCGGCCTTGTGTTGCAGGGGATCGGGCGTGGTCCTCGGTACGCTGATCTAGACCAGGTACTGTGACAGGTGGTACCCCAGTGCCTAGTCATTAGTTGGAAATCCATTTTCCCTACGCGCCTTTACGGTTTTGATTGTAGAACCCACTTTGTGGCTAGTATGCTGGAATTTAATCATGTAACAATTTCAGCTATTTTAATAAGTATTTGTATATAGACACTATTATAATATCAGATGGATTTGATAAAAAGTGTTTTGGCTATCGTAAGGTAAAAACCCGACATGTTTATTTGTGGCGTGGTCTTACGAGACGCTTTTGGATTTTCAAAGGATTTTTGAAACTTTAATAATCTGTTTGGATGTATTTCTCTCACGCTGGTATTCCAGACTGACTCGGGTGTTATTTTATTATAATGCTCGGGTCAGACCGAGTATTATAGATTACATGATAGGATGATGTGGAGCTCAGGAGAGGAGCTGGAGTCGACGTATTATTCGTACTTGTTTATTCCGCTGCTATGGTTGTTTGAAATTTCCAGCAAGTTGTGAGGCAGGCTGATATAACTGCCAAGCTGGTAATTGATCTTTACTGGTGATATACTCTGATGATGTATTGTATATAACAGATATGGTTTCATTTTGTGTAAAGATCTGTTATTATTTATTATATTTTGTTCCGCTGCGATTGTGAGATTCTGATGTTGTATAGTTCCTTCTTTCTTCTATCTTCTTTCTTTTTTCTCAACAATCTGTCTTTTCCGGCACTCGATCGTCGGCATATTATACTGTGGTAAATTTTGTGTCGATTTTCGAGAGTCGAGAAGGGCGGGTCGTCACATTTGGTATCAGAGCTTAGGTTGGCGACAACCTAGGCTTTGGTGGGGAAAATTACTCATTAGAAATAGAGTCAGAAGTACTCTAGAATGAGTTTGAGAGTAATAATAGATATGAGAGCGTATTTGTTAGTGAATATAAAAAATTGTTTTTATACTATGTTAACTTATCGGTTGAGTGTTTATGAATTCTGGTCGGTAATGTACAACCGTGTTGATAGGGGTTTCTAAACTCTTAAACAAGATAAACCGACATAGTATTGTTTTTAAAGGTGGGTAAATGAAATAATTTTACCCAAAATTATATTTTGATATAAAAGAAATGATTTTTTGAAATTATTATATATATATTTGGATGTTTAGTTGTTAATATTATAATCAAATAGGAATCTAAAATTTGAAATGGTTTATAACCAATAGAATTCTATAAGTAGGACTTATCCTAAAGAAGTATAACTAAAGTTTTGATTTAAACCAGAATTTAAATCCCAGAAATTTTGAAAGGTGATTTAAATGAATTTAAACAAATAGTTTGGGAATTTAAAATCTTAGGAATGTTTGGAATGTTTCCGAAGTGTTTGAAGGCAATAATGGAGTATTATTTTGGGAAAATATTTTTGAATGGAAATTGTTTTGAAAGGGATTTTGTGGAAGTAAAAAAGCACTGAACACACTTTAGTCGCTGGGAAATAATCCTGATGATGATGGCCACATCATTAGAATTCATTTTCAAGTTTCTAAAGTGATGAATTGCTACCGGGATGATTGGTTATGATTATTTGTTTGGATTTGTTTGATAAACAAGTTTGTTTAGAAATCCCAAAGGGAAATTTGTTTTGGTAAAACCAAGTATTTTGGAATCTGGGGATTTGCTTTGTTATACCAAGAGGGTATGTGTTGATTATTATTTCAAAATGGTTTTGAAATAAAACCGGGCAATTAAATTCTGGGAATTCTATTTAAAAATGTTAAAGTCAAAATGAATCAATTATTGAACTTAGAAAGTGAGATTGATATTAATAAGGAAGGAAATAGAAATTTTTATCCTGGAATTAAAATTTAACTTGAGTGAATAAAATTTATTTGCATTTAACTCAGGATAAGTTAAATATAAAATTGAATTTGGAATTGAATTAGATTGGATATAAAGTTGAAATGTAAAATGATTATAATTGGAGTTATAATTGTGCAATGAAAATTTATACCAATAAGTTATTAAGTGTTATAATCGGAAATTGTGATTATAAGGTGAAAATGAATAAATGAGAAATATAAGCTTTTAAATAAATAAGTTGGTGAACTTATGAATAGGAAATGGAATTGTGAAACCAAAGTAAGATGGTTGGTATTTTATGGAAAATTCAAAAATTTAACTTGTATGGGGGAATAAAATTGGAACGAATTGGATTTAATTTAAATTAAAGTAATTGAGTTGAATTTGGACTGAATTGAAATCAAGATTCAGTTGGGTTATAAATAGTATTGAAGGGAATTAATTTCTTACTTAAATTAGTAAGGAAATGATATGAATTTAAGTTGGCCGAATAAAATTTGGTTGAACTTGAATTAAAATTGAAAAAGAATTGAATTGAAAGAAAATTTAATTTAGTTGAAATGATATTGAATGAATAAAATCCTCACTCAACTAAATTCAAAAGAATTGTTGGAAGATAAATTTAACGTAAGCTAAATTAAATAAAAGGGTAATGGGAAGGATAAATTTTGGTAGCTTGTTAAGAAAATTTGAAAGACAAAAAAAAAATTCCAATTCTGGTTTAGAATAATTGGAATGGTTATGTTATTAATAAATTTGGAAATGAATTGGGAAGGTGAATAAAAAAAAATTTGATATGGGATTGAGTATATAAACTAGTTGAATTAAAATTTGCAATGGATTGGAATTTGATTGGATGAGAATCAAATTAAAATAAAATAAAATTGATATAAGAAGAAATGGAAATATTGTGAAATTGAAATAACCTAAGAAAATTGGAAAATGATTGTGGTCGAGTTTTATAAGTGTTCTTGAATGAAATTTGTTTAGATAATAAAAATTGAAATGCAAGTGAAAGGATTTTAATTAATTATTGTGATGAAATAAGAATGTATGAGTTGTAAATAATCCAAAATGGAATAATATTAATGTAAATTTAAGTTGGAATTAAATTTAAATGGTATAAGCTTAAGAAATGATTATTTGTTTGAACAACAAACGTGCATAGAAATTAGTCGTTTTGCCGTAAACGAAAGTGAATGAATTAAGAGAAGTAAATGGAATTAGTTTTTGAATCAAATGGAAATGGATTGACATCGTATTAAGTGGATTTGTATATAAATGCAAGTTAATCATAAAAGAAATGCAAATATATCAAAATTGAAAATGAAAATTTGATTTTTGAACCAATTTGGAATTGAATTGGAATAAATTGATGTAAGTAAAGCATGTGTTAATCATATTGAAGTAAATATGAATTGTAAACGTAAACTTGAATATAAATCATTTGAATGGATTAAAATGAAGTTTGGATAGTGTTAGACCTTGTGATTTGCTATAAAATATGATTGGCATATAGGATTTTGGGAATTGTATGGTTGGGACATGAAATTGATGTGTTTGGTCAAGACTAATGAATGGAATGTTATTAAAATTCTCATATTATTGGAAACTGACGTGTTGTTTGAGTAAGTACAGGTACGGGAGGCAAATCGATAGAGTTGGAGAGCGTAAATGCGAAATAAATTAGCCGCTTGCTTTTAAAATGCTTAAATAAGGTACGCCTATGCAATAAATTGGGAAAAAGATATATATATATATATATATATTGTGATATATTTTGGTTTTCGACCGTGTGGGTCAATGTTTATATATTTATGACTATTGTGATATTGGAAAAGCTCCTCCGTATAGGGGAGACTCTGCCAAAATTTTCCAGAAATTTTGGGGGTTAGAAAATTTTTGGAATTTTGAAAATTTTGATTAACTAGGAAGATTGATTTCGAAATGATGTTAAAAACAAAGCTTTTGGGTCATAAGAAGAGAATGGTTTTAGAGTTGAAATAAAAGCTTTGGTGAAGTGAATATGAGTTTTAACCAAGTAAGTTGGGTGGGTAAATGAGTTTAGTAGCATTTTCCAACCTTAACAAATTTCGGGGACGAAATTTTTATAAGGGGGGAGGAATGTAACGACCCAGAAATTTGGTCGATTGATTTTGAATATTTAATTCATTTTAAATGTTAAATGTGGATTTTGATTTGATTTGAAATAAGAAATTTTGGTTGAATCGTTAAGATTAGTTATAATTTCAAATATGGCAATTTAATTGAAAATTGAATAATAATAATTAAATATTTGAAATTGGGATAATTTGTGAATCTGGATGTAAATTGTCATGAAAATGGTTTCAAAGATTTATTTTAAGTCTATTTGAATTTAAATAATGTTGTTGGACTTTTGGATGGAATCAAAGGTCGATAAATTAAATTTGGAATTTTATATTAATTTAATAATAGGATTTAATAATATAATAGTGCAAATGATCAGATTTTGATTTAAATTGAATCAGAATGATTTCTAATATGAATATAAATTCTATTTGATTTATAATTAAATTAGTAAAATTTTAAAAGTGAAAATTTAAGTGATTTCGACGATTTTGAAAATCGCTCGAATTAATCGACGAGTTAAAATAGCCTTCCGGGGCATAGTCCCAGAATTCGACGAAACCAGTTCCATTGGATCCGTAATAGTTAGTTATTATCGGATTTCAATTTTCGTAGTAATCGGAGTTGTCGTTTGACCGTGGCAGCTCAAAACTCATAGAAATTATTTTAATCGATTTAATTTAAATTTGATCGTTTATTCCCGCAACTCGCGCATACGATCGAATTAGACTCCGAAACACGTTCTATTGTGTTCAGAATGCAGGTAAAACCTTATAATCGCCCGTCGGCACGCGTTGTTTGGAGATCGTTTGAGAAAAGTGAATTTAATAATAAAATAATCGGATCACGTATGTGTGTATATATATATACACGTTTTGGGCGAGAAACCCTAGTTATTTTCACGGCCGCTATGGCCGTCAATCTCCCGTTCTTCTCCTCGTTTTTCCTCTTCATCCACGCAGTTTTGGCTAAAATCTCCAACTAAGAAATTGTAGGGCACAGAGAGATCTACACATCCAACGGCTGAGATGATGTATGGCGAGGTGGGTGGTTGCAAAATCGAGCCCGTTCATGCTCGGGTCGTTCGCGTTTTGCCGATCCTGGGGGCGACCGAGTTCGCGCGCGTTCCAGGTGGGGGTGGAGTCAGCGAGGCGCTTCGTAGTGGTGGCCTCTGATTGACTTGTCGACGAGCGACGTGGAAGCGGCGGCAAACCCTAGTCGGCGGCTATGGGTTTGGGAAATGCTGGTATTCGCTTGAGGAAGAAGAAAGAGGAGCGGCACGATTTTCTTCGTTCGAATCTAACGGCTGATGGTAATTGAAATAATAATAATAATAAAAGAAAATTGTGTTAAATTTATATACAAACTATAAAAATTCATATCTAATTCATATGTTGTCGAAATTCGACGAAACAGGAAACGTTGGAATCGCAGCGACACGACCTACGCTGCGATGCAGATCTAGGATTGGTTGGAGCAAGTAAAAATTTTAGATTAAATCGAACAGACTCGATTTAATTTAAAATTTGGAACGCCGAACTCAAGGTGAGTTAATCTCACTCACATCTGGATGCTAGTTAATTAAATTAGTTAATATTCAAATAATTGACTGATTGGTTGAATGTGAATATTATTAGCAGTAAATTTGGTATTGTATTGTGTGCTAACATCTGTGGATGCAGGGAAACAGGTTGGAGGGATCCAACTGGATTCCTCACAATATAGAAATTATTTCCATAATTTGTGATGTATTTATTTATATCCTGTGATATATTAATTTGGGAAATTTTGTTATGTTGTGTTATGGTTGGATAAATAAAATCTGGGATTTTAAAGTATAAATAAAATAAATCGGGATTAGAAGGAAATGAAAAGGAATTTTTAAGTAATGAATTTAAGGAAATTAAATTCAGGAAAATTGGTTTGGAATTTGAAATGGTTTTGAAATTGTGATTTTAAAGAAAATGAGGAATGGAAATTTATAAATTGAGTTTATAAATAAAATGTAATATTTATTGGAGGATAAATTTTAAAAGTATAGATTTTCGGTGGGAAATTCTATAAGAAGGTATAGATGGTTTTAGAAAGAAAAAAAAATAAAGATGAGATTATTATTTTTTTGGTTGGAAGGTGAAATTTTCCTAGGAAATGAAGTATGTTTCAAAACAGAAATTCCAAAGTATAAACCGGAAAGTTTAAAAATGTATTTGGAATATTTTAGGAAAATCATTATCTTTAATTACTTTTAAGTGAGAGAAAAAATAGTATTTATTTAGTAATTGTGGTATTTAACTATTTTCAAGGTAAATTAGAATTATGTTTTCTAAAAGGGATTTTAATATAAATATTAGATATAAAACAACATTATTTTAATAAGAAATTTTTGATTTAAGTTACGCAAGAAACTTATATAGATTTTCAAAGTATATTTTGAATAAAAAATTAGGTAACTTATTTTAAATAAATTTAAGCAAATATTTTGGAAGTGAGTTCCAAGAAATGGAAAATGTGTTTAAAAATAATAAGAAGTTTATTTTTAAAAGTGTGGAAAGGAATTTGCGATATTTAAACGTAAATTTGAATTGAAATAAATCAAGTAGGATTTATAAGAAGAATTCTTTGGTCTATCCTGAAATGGAAGTGTATTTCCCTGAAAAGCCAAGTACGTGTTTAAAATAGATTGTAAGTAAAGTAAAGTTTAAATTGTTTTAACGAATGTTTTAAGAAAGTTATATTTTATAGTAAATAATTATTAAACTAGTTATAGTAGTAATTATTTTTAAAAGGGTTAATTATTATTATGTTTTAAAAGAATATTATTAATATTTATATTTTATAAATTGGATTTATTTTAAAGATATTTAATCAAAGTTTTATTTGAGATTTGTATAGGATTTCATAACTTAACTTTTATTTTAAAGAAAAATAGTTTATATTTTATAAAACAGTTTTATTTGAAATATTTTCAAAGTACATATATATATAGATTTTAAATAAAGTATTTAAGTAAGTTTTAATTTAAATTTTTTAAAGTATAATTTAGAATAAAGTAATTTCAATTTTTTTAAATCTAAAGTAGTTGGACTTGGATGTTGTCAGTGGAAATCAATATTTGGGAAATTTACCCATGAGGAGTGTGTGGGTTGAAAACTGTTTCCAAAAGGGTTTGAAAATGGAATTATATCTTGTGAAGATATTTTGAGGAAATAAATAATTTGGGAAATTATTTATGGTTTTATGGATGCTTGTGGATGTTAATCGATAGTTAAATCACCGACTATCAATATTGGACAATGCGCAGATCATTTCGAAGAGACCGAGATCGGGATTTATTTCCCGAAAACCACTTCGATCCGGTTTGTACGTTTTCATGGGAAAACGAGTTTGGTGTCGAAGGTGGAGCAGTGAAGTGCAAGGGCTATTCGCTACTAATTCTGAGGCTAATTCCGAAATGGATGTAGTAGGAGTAGTGCCTTCGGTTCCGTTCGAACCCGGAACAGACTTGTATGGATGAATGCTTTCAGAACATCGTCAGCTGGACGGTGAGCATTCTAAGTGAAATGTTCTATAAAGGTAACGCTTAGCCTCGAGCCTCATCAACCGGGAATGACTGAAATCAGGGGTTATGCAGCAAGGCTATGTGGGTCGCGCCCATTAGGATGAGGTCATCCCTGTCTAGATGTCCCTTTTTATATTCGGCTTAGTGGTGCGGTTGCTGATCCCAACCGTGGAGTGATCTTACTCGGAATTATCCAGTAAGGGGTAGTTCCGGCCTTGTGTTGCAGGGGATCGGGCGTGGTCCTCGGTACGCTGATCTAGACCAGGTACTGTGACAGGTGGTACCCCAGTGCCTAGTCATTAGTTGGAAATCCATTTTCCCTACGCGCCTTTACGGTTTTGATTGTAGAACCCACTTTGTGGCTAGTATGCTGGAATTTAATCATGTAACAATTTCAGCCATTTTAATAAGTATTTGTATATAGACACTATTATAATATCAGATGGATTTGATAAAAAGTGTTTTGGCTATCGTAAGGTAAAAACCCGACATGTTTATTTGTGGCGTGGTCTTACGAGACGCTTTTGGATTTTCAAAGGATTTTTGAAACTTTAATAATCTGTTTGGATGTATTTCTCTCACGCTGGTATTCCAGACTGACTCGGGTGTTATTTTATTATAATGCTCGGGTCAGACCGAGTATTATAGATTACAGGATAGGATGATGTGGAGCACAGGAGAGGAGCTGGAGTCGAGACGTATTATTCGTACTTGTTTATTCCACTGCTATGGTTGTTTGAAATTGCCATCAAGTTGTGAGGCAGGCTGATATAACTGCCAGGCTGGTAATTGATCTTTACTGGTGATATACTCTGATGATGTATTGTATATAACAGATATGGTTTCATTTTGTGTAAAGATCTGTTATTATTTATTATATTTTGTTCCGCTGCGATTGTGAGATTCTGATGTTGTATAGTTCCTTCTTTCTTCTATCTTCTTTCTTTTTCATCAACAATCTGTCTTTTCCGGCACTCAATCGTCGGCATATTATATTGTGGTAAATTTTGTGTCGATTTTCGAGAGTCGAGAAGGGTGGGTCGTCACAATTAGGGTTCAAGTATAGTTATTGCATGTGCTTATTTCAATTTATTTTATCTTTTAAAATAATATAGATTTTCCTTTTAGAGTTTATATGTTTAATATTTGCTCTCAACTGTGACGACCGCCCATGACCCCTGCACCAAATCTAGAGATAGTGCGCTGTAAAGTGTGCCAGGCGACCATGGACGATTGTCAGGGTAGATTGAAACAACAGAATCTATCGTATTACTCAAAGGCACAGCGCATGGACAAATTACAATAGAACATATGTATAGTGAAGCTTTACAGAACAAAATGACATCATATAAAACTCCATAATAGTTGAATACAAGCATCCACATAGTCAATACATAAAGCCTCATTACATATCTCTCAGAGAATACAAAACAGCGGAATATCCAGTACATATAATAAGAAGATAATATGCCACCCTCCAGCTCGTCTTCGATATCAGCATCGTGAGAAGAGAACAGCACCTGTCACCTGCTACCTAGTCTGCCCGTCCCAAAAATGGACGAACAGCCCAAGGCAATAAGAATTAAAACATAAAGCCTTGAGTCAGACAACAGTCTTAGTGAGCAGTAAATTAACTAACAACATACCAAAAGAGCATAAAGGAAAAGGAATAGGAATACAACCCTCCCACTCCAACCTCATTCTACAGTGATAGCCTCTAGACACACACTAAACAGAAGCAACATAGCAGAGCATACAATTTAAAGTAAAGTAATAATCATTCGAGTCGAGGGCGATGTTTTCCAAGTACCAAGGCCTAAATCAGATAAGCACCCAGAAAATACCGCTCTTGAGTCCGAATGACGATACAACCAAACATCCATGACTCTGGCTATCACTGTTATCATTGCTTCGATTTCACCGTTAATTGAATGACCGGCACATTCTTTCAGCCGTCCGTCAAGGGCTAATGGAAACCCCGGTTCTAGACATAACTCCCGCACGTCGTCGCAACCCGTGCCTAGGACTATCGAATCTGCCCAGAGTACTCGACCATCAACAGTTAGTCGTTGGGACTATCGAATCTGCCCAAACGTACTCTTGCTTAGAGCATGCTAGAACCTTCAACAACGATGCTACCCAAGCCTCCTAGTCATCCTCCTCGACGACTTTTCTCTTATCCATTCATTATCCTCAACTCGAATCATATCACCGAGTTATCAACATGCTTGGAATGATCCCGTCTGGATTAGACCAAGTCTTCATCACATGATGCCTCGCTTCATTACATCCTCGCAAAGCCTCATCTCAACATCACATCATCAAATCTATGCATAAGAGCTTCATCATCCCGCTACATATGCCACGAGCAGCTTTCCCAATTCAAGAGCCTTTCCCTTAGCTTTTGAATCATCTTCGATCTAAATCTAATCATCAATCATCTAGTTCATAGCAATCAATCAAATCAAACATCAATCCAAGCAATCAAGCATTCAAATATGATCTAAGTAGACAATTATAACAATAATGGCATTTTCGTAATTAAAGAGTTGAAAGTCCAATAAGCATGAAAACATGAATTATATCTCTACAAACTTGATGAATGAACTTGCATAGGTTAACATATGATAAAATGGATGTAACATCATCATGAACAATGGATCTATATGGATCTACACTTAGGATGAAGGAAATGCATGGAAATCACTATTTTAACACCAAATCGGGCCAACAATCCGATATACTCCTTTGGATCCGTGTGAGAGATAATCACCACTCACCAAATCACCTAAACAAACCCAAATCAACATGCTTCAGATCTGGACAGCGAAGAATCAAGCTTGATCTATCACGAATCCGCTTCAAACGAAGAAATCTCTCTTGAAAAGATGAAGATCTTCAACTTTAGCTCTTGAATCTTCAATCTTGATCTTTGATTTGGATGGAAGGAAGCACTAGATTAGAGTGGAGAAAAGAAGTGAAGAAGTGTAGAAGTCGAGCTCTCAAAATGTCAGCACTTCGTCGCTTCAAAATCCGGATCCCAAAAATGAAGAGAAGCTCTCCTATTTATAGCAGAAAATACCCTAAGTCGTAACTCGTCCGCCTTTATAAGTCGTTCACGACTTACGACTTATCACCCCTACGACTTAACTTCTGGCTTCAACGACTTAACATACTTCTGCCTATGACTCACGATAAAACAGCTATCTCCTAAGTCGTCTCCGACTTATAGCCTCTTCCGACTCAACACACGCACCTACGACTTAATGCGCACGCGCCTTAACTGGTTAGACGACTCAACTACTAAGTCGTCTACGACTTAACACAAAGGCTACGACTCATCCACTTGCACGAGTTAACACCTACGCGCGACTTAACCAGGCTATGAGTTAACAGTTAACTGGGCTACAACTTATGACTGCTAACTCCTAAGTCGCTCACGACTCAACAGAAGATACGACTTAACAAAAGGCTCATCCTACGACTTATCAAATAACCGGGTTAAACTCTTAAGTCGTCTACGACTTAACTGGGTATACGACTCAACCACAAACACTTAAGTCATCTACGACTTAACACTCATAAGTCGTTCACAAGTTACGACTTATCAAAACCCCCAGTTTACTGCTCATAACTAAACAGGGACTTCGACTTATCTAGGCAACGACTTAACTGCTAGACTTAGGTCGCTCACATCCTAACCCCAACACTCCTTAAGTCGGTCAGTCAATTTAAGCCATCCCACGACTTACTTCCTACACGACCTAGGCTCCAAACATTCCAACTCTTAAGTCGTTCAAACGACTTAACTCCAAGTCCTAGGTCACTCCTATCTCCTAAGTCGTATACGACTTACGACTTATGCTAAGTCGTGAACGACTTAGGACTTAGCCAAATATTGCCTAAAATCTGAAATGGCTCAAAAATGCTAAAATTCCAGATTCTGTCGAACTTGTCGATCCGTAAAAATACGGGTCGTTACATTCTCTCCCCCTTAGGAATTTCGCCCCTGAAATTCCAAACAAACAAAGCAATCAAAGACTATTCTGTACGCCTACCAACCATAACAATCAGCAAACCATGCATCCAATTCTAGCTTAGCGTACAGAATTCTAAAATTAGAACAAGTTACAATATCGCGAGATGACACGACACCTTAGGGCCATACCTTGAAGAGTTCAGGATGAGCTGCTTTCATCCTCTCTTCCACCTCCCACGTACAGTCGTTATCATCATCACTCCATTGTACCTTGAGCAACTTAACTACCTTCCTCCTAAGCTGTTTCGTGTCGGTTTCCACAACACGAAGCGGCTTACGAGGTCTTCTATCGACTGGATCAACTTCGAAATCTTCACAGCTATCAGCAGAAACCACCGTATTTGAGTCGTGCACATACTTCCGTAGATACGATACATGAAAAACATTGTGCACACTCGACATCTTCTTTGGTAATTCCAATCTATAAGCGAGCTTTCCAATTCGCTCGACAATCGGGAATGGTCCAACAAATCTCGGAGTCAATTTTCCTTTCTTCCCGAATCTGGTAACATTCTTCAGAGGAGAAATCTTCACAAAAACCATGTCTCCTACGTCGAATTCCAAATCCTTCCGACGCTTATCGGCATAACTCTTTTGACGGTCTTGGGCTGCCTTCATTCGTTGCCGAATGATCTCTATGCAATCTGAAGTCTGCCGAATCATCTCTGGCCCAAGCATCAGCTTTTCTCCAGTTTCCAACCAACATGTCGGAGAGTTACACGGTCTTCCATACAATGCCTCATACGGTGCCATACCAATGCTTGACTGGTAACTGTTGTTGTACGCAAACTCCACCAAATGAAGGTGATCTTCCCATGATCCTCCGAAGTCCATATCACATGCTCTAAGAAGATCTTCCAAAACTCGGTTGACTCTCTCGGTCTGACCATCTGTTTGAGGGTGATAAGCTGTACTCAAACATAACTCGGTTCCCAAAACTTCCTGGAAGCTCTTCCAAAATCCACTAGTGAACAATGGATCTCGATCGCTCACTATACTTTTCGGAATACCATGAAATCGAACTATCCACTTAACATACAACTCATCCAACTTTGATGCGGTCCTAGTCGATCGAACAGGAATGAACCTCGCACTCTTGGTCAGACGATCCACAATGACCCAAATCCCTTCATTTCCCGTTCTTGTTCTAGGCAATCCATCAATAAAATCCATTGATACTTGCTCCCACTTCCATGTAGGAACTTCTAACGGCTGAAGCAATCCACTTGGCTTCTTCTGTTCAGCCTTTACCAACTGGCAGTTCATGCATTTGGAAATAAAATTTCCAACATCCTTCTTCATGCCTTCCCAGTAGTAGGTTCTCTTCATATCCCGATACATCTTATTTCCACCTGGATGAATTGTCAGCTTCGAGTGATGACTTTACTTCAGAACTTCACTCCTCAATTCATCTATATCGGGAACAACTAGTCGTCCTTGCTTCCGAAGCCAACCCTCTCGATCGACCTCGAATCCTTTATCCTTTTCTGGATCCAATCCAGATTCCAAATCACGGATAATCTTGACAAGCTTATCGTCTCGCTTTTGGCTCTCGCCAATCCTTTCCACAAGAGTCGGTCTTATGGATAAGTTTGCCAACATCTCAGGTTCCAATTCACATCTGGGCCTGAAGTCAAATCCAGCTAGATACTCGAGATTCTTCCATTCTGAAAACATGGCTCCCAATCCTGCATGTCTTCGACTTAACGCATCTGCCACTGCGTTACCTTTTCCCGGAGTATAAGCTATACCAAAATCATATGATGCCAAAAACTCTAGCCAACGTTGCTGCCGAAGATTCAAATCCTTTTGGGAGAAAAGATACTTCAATGACTTGTGATCCGTAAAAAACTCGAATCGAACTCCCAATAGATAATGTCTCCACATCTTCAGAGCAAATACAATCGCCGCTAACTCCAAATCATGAGTCGGGTAATTCCTTTCATGCGGCTTCAATTGTCGACTGGCATACGCAACAACTTTATCTCTCTGCATCAGCACTGCTCCAAGTCCAGTACCACATGCGTCGGTGTAAACCACCATCTCATCATTCCCACTTGGAATAGTCAAAACAGGAGCACTCGTCAATCTCTCTTTCAGGATTCCGAAAGCTTGCTCACACTTAGCGTCCCAACTGAACACTTGGTTCTTCTTCGCCAATCCTATTAACGGTGCAGCTATCTTGGAGAAGTCTTTGATAAACCGTCGATAATATCCTGCTAATCCAAGAAAACTTCTCACATCAGATGCATTCTTAGGTCTAACCCAATCCTGGATTGCTGCCACCTTAGCGGGATCAACCGCTATTCCACTTCCAGAAATCACATGGCCTAAGAACCTCACTTCACTCTTCCAGAATTGACACTTCGAAAACTTAGCCTTCAGCTGATGTTTCCGCAAGATCTCCAAAACAATACGCAAGTGCGTCTTGTGCTCTTCTTCCGTTCTGGAATAGATCAGAATATCATCCACGAACACAAGTACGAACTTGTTCAACTGATCTCTGAACACTCTATTCATAAGATCCACAAAATATGCTGGCGCATTAGTCAATCCAAACGGCATTACCAGCCACTCAAAGAAACCGGATGGTGTCCTAAAAGCAGTCTTCGGCACACTATCCTTAGCCACTCTCAACTGGTGAAATCCCGTTGCCAAATCCATCTGAGAAAACACCTTAGCTTCGTGAAGCTGATCAAACAAGTCATCTATTCTCGGCAATGGATACTTGTTCTTCTTAGTCACCTTATTCATCTCACGATAATCCACACACAATCTCAACGATCCATCTGCCTTGGTTGCGAACACAACTGGTACACCCCACTCGGACACACTACGCCGAATGAATCCTCTCTGTAAAAGGTCATCAACTTGCACCTTCAACTCATGCTGTTCCTTAGGCGCCATCCGCCTAAGAGGCATCACAACGGGTATGGCTCCTTCAACTAGATCTATACGAAACTCGATCTCTCTATGCGACGGCAACCCTTTGACTTCGTCAAAGACATCCTCGAATCCATTCGCGATTGGCACAGATGACAGTCCATCCCGTGGAACAACAAGCGAATACATGAAGCTCATGAAGACGCCTTCTTCATGCTTACATCGTATCACAATCTTTCGCCCCTCCACATTCTTGACTGTCACTTCCAACCTCTCACAATCAACCTTTGCCGCATACTTCCTAAGCCAGTCCATACCCAAAATAATTCTGAACCCCGCAAAGTTCAGAACAAAACAATCACAAACAAAAGAGCAACCATGACTCGACACAATCAGACCACGGCATAACATACACAAACAAGACGAACCCCCAACTGGATTAGTCACAACCAATGGCCTATCAACAATATCCGGTTCCAAACCTAACCGGCCTACGAGTTCATTACAAACAAACGAATGCGACGCTCCAGTATCAAACAGAACTCTAACTGGAATACCACATAGGAAAAGAGTACCTTGAACAACCACACTCTTTCCCTTCTCTTCAGCAGTAGGAGCTTTTGAAGACGACGGAACAGCTCCCAAAGCATAAGCTTGCACAATCTGCTTGTCCTTCCTCGGTTCTGGACAATTCTTCCTGAAATGCCCCAGCTTGTCACAGTTGTGACACTTCATTGGCACCTTCGGATTCTTACAATCCTTAGAGAAATGGCCTTTCTGCTGACAATTGTAGCAAGTCACCTTGCCTTTCGGCTTCTTCTACCCATCCTTACCCTTCTGCTGTTGCTGCTTCCTCTTCTTGTTTCCACCCTGCTGGGGTTTAGATTCTTCCCTGGTCACAGCAACAACAGATCCTTCCTTAGGAAACAGACTCTCATGCCTAAGAGCTTTCTCCACAAGCTTCTCAAATGAATCATCCAAATGATCCACCAACTGCCTCCCAAGATAACTGTCCAAGCCTGTCACGAACTTCTCATTCTTCTGATATGCAGACTCAATATATGACCGGGCATACTTGGACAAGGCTTCAAACTCAAAAACATACTCAAGAACTGGTCTTCCACCTTGCTTGAGCTCCACAAACTTCTTGAACAGAACAGACTTCTGAGCTGTAGAAATGAACTTAGCTTCAAATCTGACTTGGAATTGCTCCCAAGTAATCTCTTCCTCTGCGGTATCGATGGTAATAGAGTTCCACCAATCAGAAGCTCTCCCTTGATGCTGCCTTGATGCCAACTTCCTCTTAGTTGCATCATCAATTCCCAAATCACCAAAGATCCTTCTACAAGCATCGATCCATCTCTGGACTTCAATAGTTGATTCTGTTCCCAAGAAAACCTTCCCTCCAAGAGCAGTATAATCCTTGCACAACTTAGCAAAATCCACTGGTTTCGAAGTTTGGACTTGAACTCCAACATCAACTGCCACCCCCGGAACTGGTATCCTTCTCATGATCGCAGTCATCATAACTTCGAACATAGCTGCATAATCAGCAGTCCCCTCAGTAGCTCGGCCTTCCCTAGCAGCTGGTCTCCCTCTTCGACTCATTCTCAATATCTATAAAAAGGAATGATTAGCACATCTGGAGAAATAACTGCATAAAGGACTAACTCACTTCTCAGCTACTATATTTTATATATAGTAATCATTCATCAAAATACAATTACGTCTCTCATACGTAGTTACGTCAGCGAGCGTTGGGTAAAATCGATTAACCAATGCTCTGATACCAAATGTGACGACCGCCCATGACCCCTGCACCAAATCTAGAGATAGTGCGCTGTAAAGTGTGCCAGGCGACCATGGACGATTGTCAGGGTAGATTGAAACAACAGAATCTATCGTATTACTCACAACGCATGGACAAAATACAATAGAACATATGTATAGTGAAGCTTTACAGAACAAAATGACATCATATAAAACTCCATAATAGTTGAATACAAGCATCCATATAGTCAATACATCAAGCCTCACTACATATCTCTCAGAGAATAAAAAACAGCGGAATATCCAGTACATATAATAAGAAGATAATATGCCACCCTCCAGCTCGTCTTCGATATCAGCATCGTGAGAAGAGAACAGCACCTGTCACCTGCTACCTAGTCTGCCCGTCCCAAAAATGGACGAACAGCCCAAGGCAATAAGAATTAAAACATAAAGCCTTGAGTCAGACAACAGTCTTAGTGAGCAGTAAATTAACTAACAACATAACAAAAGAGCATAAAGGAAAAGGAATAGGAATACAACCCTCCCACTCCAACCTCATTCTACAGTGATAGCCTCTAGACACACACTAAACAGAAGCAACATAGCAGAGCATACAATTTAAAGTAAAGTAATAATCATTCGAGTCGAGGACGATGTTTTCCAAGTACCAAGGCCTAAATCAGATAAGCACCCAGAAAATACCGCTCTTGAGTCCGAATGACGATACAACCAAACATCCATGACTCTGGCTATCACTGTTATCATTGCTTCGATTTCACCGTTAATTGAATGACCGGCACATTCTTTCAGCCGTCCATCAAGGGCTAATGGAAACCCCGGTTCTAGATATAACTCCCGCACGTCGTCGCAACCCGTGCCTAGGACTATCGAATCTGCCCAGAGTACTCGACCATCAACAGTTAGTCGTTGGGACTATCGAATCTGCCCAAACGTACTCTTGCTTAGAGCATGCTAGAACCTTCAACAACGATGCTACCCAAGCCTCCTAGTCATCCTCCTCGACGACTATTCTCTTATCCATTCATTATCCTCAACTCGAATCATATCACCGAGTTATCAACATGCTTGGAATGATCCCGTCTGGATTAGACCAAGTCTTCATCACATGATGCCTCGCTTCATTACATCCTCGCAAAGCCTCATCTCAACATCACATCATCAAATCTATGCATAAGAGCTTCATCATCCCGCTACATATGCCACGAGCAGCTTTTCCAATTCAAGAGCCTTTCCCTTAGCTTTTGAATCATCTTCGATCTAAATCTAATCATCAATCATCTAGTTCATAGCAATCAATCAAATCAAACATCAATCCAAGCAATCAAGCATTCAAATATGATTTAAGTAGACAATTATAACAATAATGGCATTTTCGTAATTAAAGAGTTGAAAGTCCAATAAGCATGAAAACATGAATTATATCTCTACAAACTTGATGAATGAACTTGCATAGGTTAACATATGATAAAATGGATGTAACATCATCATGAACAATGGATCTATATGGATCTACACTTAGGATGAAGGAAATGCATGGAAATCACTATTTTAACACCAAATCGGGCCAACAATCCGATATACTCCTTTGGATCCGTGTGAGAGATAATCACCACTCACCAAATCACCTAAACAAACCCAAATCAACATGCTTCAGATCTGGACAGCGAAGAATCAAGCTTGATCTATCACGAATCCGCTTCAAACGAAGAAATCTCTCTTGAAAAGATGAAGATCTTCAACTTTAGCTCTTGAATCTTCAATCTTGATCTTTGATTTGGATGGAAGGAAGCACTAGATTAGAGTGGAGAAAAGAAGTGAAGAAGTGTAGAAGTCGAGCTCTCAAAATGGAAGCACTTCGTCGCTTCAAAATCCGGATCCCAAAAATGAAGAGAAGCTCTCCTATTTATAGCAGAAAATACCCTAAGTCGTAACTCGTCCGCCTCTATAAGTCGTTCACGACTTACGACTTATCACCCCTACGACTTAACTTCTGGCTTCAACGACTTAACATACTTCTGCCTATGACTCACGATAAAACAGCTATCTCCTAAGTCGTCTCCGACTTATAGCCTCTTCCGACTCAACACACGCACCTACGACTTAATGCGCATGCGCCTTAACTGGTTAGACGACTCAACTACTAAGTCGTCTACGACTTAACACAAAGGCTACGACTCATCCACTTGCACGAGTTAACACCTATGCGCGACTTAACCAGGCTACGAGTTAACAGTTAACTGGGCTACGACTTATGACCGCTAACTCCTAAGTCGCTCACGACTCAACAGAAGATACGACTTAACAAAGGGCTCATCCTACGACTTATCAAATAACCGGGTTAAACTCTTAAGTCGTTTACGACTTAACTGGGTATACGACTCAACCACAAACACTTAAGTCATCTACGACTTAACACTCATAAGTCGTTCACAAGTTACGACTTATCAAAACCCCCAGTTTATGGCTCATAACTAAACAGGGACTTCGACTTATCTAGGCAACGACTTAACTGCTAGACTTAGGTCGCTCACATCCTAACCCCAACACTCCTTAAGTCGGTCAGTCAATTTAAGCCATCCCACGACTTACTTCCTACACGACCTAGGCTCCAGACATTCCAACTCTTAAGTCGTTCAAACGACTTAACTCCAAGTCCTGGGTCACTCCTATCTCCTAAGTCGTATACGACTTACGACTTATGCTAAGTCGTGAACGACTTAGGACTTAGCCAAATATTGCCTAAAATCTGAAATGGCTCAAAAATGCTAAAATTCCAGATTCTGTCGAACTTGTCGATCCGTAAAAATACGGGTCGTTACATCAACACACTATGATAATACGCTAACACTCATATATAACTTGCTCAAACACAGCAGCTAATGCTCACACACGCAGAGGCATACATAAACACACATGAACATAGATATATACTTTTGCCAAAAAAATGCACCCACGAATGAAAATTGGAAACTAGCAACATCTTAACTTATCCTATGCAAAGATTAAAGCTATTTAGGCATAGATTTTGCAAGCTAGAACATTCACCGGAATTCATAGCAAAGTGCAATCCTGGCATGCACCTTCCTCATACTAGCAATCACCGGAGACTATAGAGGCAAACTATTTGGCAATGTCAACATGCTAAATAATCCTTGTCCAACCTCATCCCCAAATCATGCATGCTAGCATCCTCCTCTACCCTTCGTCATCTCAGGTCGAGTCCACCTAGGTCGAGCATCGCTTCGCACCATCTAATAGTCGAGGTTGCCTGCCTTGTGTGCCATTGCCGTGATTTCTTGCACTGTTTCCTTTTGTCATACGAGAATTAATTTTGAATTTTAAGGCATAGGATGAGAAAATGAAAATAAGGTTCGGCCTTCCCAGTGATGAACGTGGAATGTACTAGAAGGGAAGATAGGTTAGGTTAGAATGGGCTTGGGTCAAGATTTTGGGCTTCGGCTTTAATTGTTTTTGAATTTCATTTTTTTTTTGAACAGCTCTTATATTTGTTCAATAATATATTTCAATCTATATCAGATTGATTTATTACTACAGCATAGAAAGTATGGTTGTTACTAACTCTCCTCCTCAAATGAATTACGTCATCGCAATTCCTATATAAGAAGAATCTCTAACAACTCCTATAACAAAAGGTGAATCATTACTTTGTTAGCTAACATGATGTAAGAATAACATTTTCACATAAAGATTTAACAACGTATAAATATAATCATCATACCACATGCATCCATAGCGATAAAAAAAACTCTTATCATTAAATGTAATTAATTTTACATTGTCCTATTTATTTAATCAAATTTTTTCTAAAGATTTGTATTCTAACATATATGATTAAGTTCTTAAATATTTTCTAAGTGCTAAAATCATAGAAAATTTCGACAAAGTCTCTCCTGCGCGGTCGTATTTCAAAAATTGAAATAGATAATATAAGCCAAAAAATGAGGTCCTCACTGTCTAGGACTTCCTGCGTGTAGTATAACAATCAATATATACACATTTATATACTCTATATTAGCGTATGCATAAAATATACCTTTATTTTATTTTTTTATTTGTAGCAAACTAATTTCCTTTCTATTAGCAGCATATTTGAAGCCGGGGATCTTTGTGCAATCGACGAATAGCTTTATGGTACCTATAAGAAGCTCAAACATTAAATATAAATTAAATTATAACGTTTCTATTGATGATTCCTATGTTGTGTTGTATTCATACTAACTTTTAAAGATCAAAACATAAAAATTTAAAGTAGCAATCAGAAGTAAAGTTGTAGTGCACTGAATATAGTTTCCAAAAGATCATACGGATTACAAAAATATCAAGTATAACTCAAGTTATAGGGTTTTTTTTACAGGTTTATATAGCAGATGTTTAGAACGAGCACTGACCCACCTATGTAATTAACATTTTTGACCTTGAAAGCATAAAAAAATTCAAAACACTTAAAATAAAAGTTGTAACTTGTACCCTTAGATTTTCTGAATGGGTAAAATCATCGAAATTGGATAAAGCACTCAAAAATTATGATCAAAATAGTTCAGCACTATTTAAAATAAAATTGGAAAATAAGATTAGAGTATGTGTGTTTCAAATTTGAGACAAAGATTTCCAATAGAAATGCATGCTATTATATCCCGGATTTGTTTTTTTGAAAGTGTTAAACGGCCCAAAGCCTAAATTAAAGCAAGAACCGGGTAAACTAACCCATAAGAACACAATTACAACATAAACTCACAAAAGCAACCCTAGTTGTAATATTACTCATTTTATCAACTCACTAAGAAAATTAAAAAGCCCCAAAATAGTTAGGGTTTCCTCAAACTGGGGAAAACTTTGTTGATTAGCTATGATTTTAACTTGAGATAGGTACAAGGAGGATTCCATATCCTTGTCGTACTTTTGCTATTCTCAATCAAGCTTGGATCTGAGATTTATCACTTGATTTGGAAAATCGATCTTCAAATTGGGTCGGTCTGTTCTGATTTGAAGTATTATTATAGCTTGCGAGCAAATTAATTCGGTTTCCAGGACCTTGCCATGCTTTTGCTATGTCAATCGAGCTCGGATATGAGAGTTTAACACTTGAGTTGCAAAGTATGAAATCTTCAATGGGAGTTAGCTTTCCTTTTAAGTGAAGGTCGCTTCTTTCACCCTTATTCCAAATAGATATGTGGTAAACTTTATCATTTAGCTCGCCTTTAAAGTGATTATCACCAACTCTTTGTATATTGAATTTCGGGATGATACTTCAATTTCGTTGTAGAATATCCATCTCTATTGGCACCTAGTCGTTAGCGCGCTAGCTCCTACCAAAATTAGATAAAACAGTAGTTTGATTAGTGCTATTTTTACCGTTGTAATTCAAGTTATAAGTAAAGTTAAAAACTTAGTTACTTCCTTTGCAGGAGTATCTCCTTTTGGAGCTGGAATGGTTGCCTCCCTCATATGTGCCTTGGAGCTTAAAATTATTGCAATTGAGCACTCTTGACCTTTGCTTAGAATTGAGTTAAGGCGATTTACCATGGGATATGTTAGTATTGAATTTCTCGCTATATAAGTATGCTTCCACCCTTTCGCTGTAATTGTCCAAATCATGGATTGATGATGCTTGACTATGTGAATGAGCATGAGCTTTCCCTACCTTTTAGTTTATAATCTGAAATTCTTTTTCTATAATTTTTCAAAGATTAATGCTTTATGTTTCCTTGTTCGTAAGAATTCTTGCATTTCTTTCCATGTGTGATAAATAACAGTTGTTAGAAGAATGCTTACTTTATTGAATTCCTTTAATTTGGGTTTGAATCTTTGCTGGGTGTGTTTTATACTTGTTCTGATATTTTGTAAGGAGATGTTTTGATTGATATTGCCTTTTGCAATGAACCAAATATATCTTGGATATATGCAATCAAAGTATAAATGTTCTATTGTTTCTTTATTTGTTTTACAAAGAACACATTTGGTTTCTCCATTTTTGCACCATTCGTTGCATTTATCTCTTACAGGCAGTTTATTTAGTAAGGCAAAGTAAGTACAATGAGATATTTTTGGGCATTTTGCCTTATTCCAAATTGTTTTATACCAATCCACTTCAACTTCTGCTCCCTTAATGTAGTCCCAAGTGTTTTTGAAAGAAAATTTACCTTTTGTAAAAATAAACCAATACCCACTGGCTTTACTTACGTTTATATCTATTTCATTGCTTTCAATTGTTTTTCTGAAAATAGAAGTAGTTGGGTTTAAACTAGTATTCCATTTGTTATTTTGAATGATGCTTTCCACTTTAGGTTTTGTTTCTCCAAATTGCAAATTAGACCAGCCTAGAAGGTTTATCAAAGAATTATCTTTGATCAAGAGTCAAACCAAAGGCTGGTATTTTTCCCATCCTTTACTTATGTTAATATCTATTTCATTGCTTTCAATTGTTTTTCAGAAAATAGAAGCAGTTGGGTTTAAACTAGTATTCCATTTGTTATTTTGAATGATGCTTTCCAGATCTTTTTTCATCAGAAAAAATAGCGACTATAGCTATTAACTACTTTTCAGATCTTTTTTCATCGTCACGAACTACATACCAATTTTCAAACATAACTTGCAAGAAAATCCTATCTGAAAATGCCAAACTTAATCTATGCAAGCCTATTCAGCTAGAGGAAATTAAAACTACTATTTTTCAGATTAATGATAACAGCTCCCTCGGACCAGATGATATTAATTCAAAATTTTATAACATTCATTAGGAGAAAATCAAGCATGATATCTGGAATGCCATGAATGGTATTCTTCATTCAGGGAAAATTATCAGAGAAATCAATCATACTTTTATATGTCTCATTCCAAAAAAACCGGATGCGATTGATATGACTGATTTTAGACCTATCTCTTTATGCAATGTCTTATACAAAATGTTAGCTAACCTTCTCTGTAATGGAATGAAAGTATACATGAATGATCTTATCTCATATAACCAGAATGCTTTTATTCCTGGCAGAATAATAATAGAAAATTCCCTACTAGCTTATGACATGATTAGAGGCTTCAAAAGGAAAAATACAAAAAATTTATGTCTGAAAGTTGATCTACATAAAGCTTACGATAAAATTAATAGAGAATTTATTCATCATATGCTGATATCGATGGGTTTCCCACTGTTATTTGCGGATCACATATATGAATGCATTTCTACCACCTCGTTTTCGGTCTTAATTGGTGCTTCACCCTTTGGTTTCATTGATAGCTCAAGAGGATTAAGACAAGTGGACCCTCTCTCGCCATATCTATTTGCTATTGCTATGGAATTTCTCACAATTTATCTTGATGTTGAGTACTTAAAAGGTAATATTATCCCCATATACCAAACGGAACCAATGATTAAACATTTGCTATATGCGGATGATATTTTAATCTTAACCAAAGCTTCAAGAATGCTGAGTGCATTCAACATATTTTTCATGATCTGCATACCATTACTAGTCTGGAATTAAATTCTAGCAAATCCACATTGTTTTTTAGCAAAGGTGCAAGAAATAAACATCAAATAGTTGAAATTCTTAAACTCAATATTGGTAGTCTACCAATTATTTACTTGGGCATCCCTTTATCCAACAATAAATTAAGAGCTAGGGATTTTGGATGGCTGATAGACAAGTTTAATTAAAAATTTAGTCATTGGCAAAGTTAGATGCTAAATATCAGTAGCAGATCTGAATTGATTAAAACTGTCATATACCCAATGCTTCAATTTTGGTTACAGTTTACCTAATTCCCAGTGACAATTATACAGAGAATTAACTCTTTATGTGCTAACATTCTGTGGAAATCTAAAGCTCATAAAATGAGTTGGGAAGATGTTTATAAAACAAAAAATAAAGGTGGTCTTGGCTTAAGAAGAATTGAAGATATTTCTAAAGCAGTTGTAGCAAATATTTTATGGAAATATATCCATGGTGAATCGCTGTGGGCTAAATGGCTAAAAAATAGGTACTGTAATAATGTGAATATCTGGACTTCTACCATTGCTTCATACACTTGGAAATTACTGCTAAATGCAAGACAGTGGTGCAAAGGTCTCATAAATAAGAAAATTGTTAATGGAGAAAGCATTGATTTATGGTTTGACCCTTGGCTCAATGCCTCATCTTTAATTGACAAAGTTGGATGGAATACAATGGCTATTACAAGTGGATGCAATTAAAAAGTGTCTATGCTTATTACTAATAACAAATGGAAACAACACATTGATTATGTTCCCACACAGTATCATCAATCAATTCATAATATAAACATTCATAATCAAAAGGAAAAAGACTATTGGAGTTGGATTCCTAGCACCAATGGACAATTCACAATGAAATCGGCATGGAACTGTTTCAAATACAAACATGTAGAATATAATTGGACAAAGATTATCTGGGATAAGGGGTGTGCTCCCAAAATGTCAATCTGTGCTCATTTGGCTAGACTAAACAAGCTGAATACAAAATCAAGAATTAGTAGATGAAATACAAATATAAATCAACAGTGTGTGCTGTGCTCAAATCATGACGAAGACAGGGATCGTCTTTTATTCAATTGCCCCTACTCGAGCAGTTTACTGGATGATGTTATGCAGAAAATATATCTCAATCTTGGTAACAGTAGCGACTTAAGCCAAATTCTAGAATTCTTATGTCAAAGACAGAAAAACTACTCTTTAATAAATCAAATAACCAACATATCCTTCACCTCTCTAATCTAGAATATTTGGGGTGAAAGGAATAATAGGGTATTCAGAGGAATTGAAATGCCTACTCAATTGAGACTTAATTTAATTACTCAAGATTGTAAGATTCTTAGGAAACACAAAATGAGTAATCAAACGATAGACTCTAAAACAAGACTTATCTTAGCAAACTTCAATATTGCGGCGGAACAGAACAATCATCATCGTCTACCCTGAGCTCTGTCCTGATGCTTTTCTATTTGGAGATGATAGCTTCTGCTCTACTTTGGATTGCCACTCGCCTTTGATTATTTCGCCATTGAAGTTTCTTCAGATCTAATTTTGGGAAAGTTAGTTTGACTTTCTCTCTCATTCAATGACTTTTGGATGCTTCATTTCCTGTGCCTTTGTTTTCTCTGAAGCTCCGCTGATTTGCCGCGTGGCAATTGTTTATTCAATTTTTTTCGTTTGTCACGAGATATTTATGTATTTGGGTTTTCTTTTTTTAGTTTACTAATTCGTGTTGTTAGTACGGATGGTTTTGAGTGCCTTTTCATGTTTATAAACTCCTCCATCTGTTTGACAACTTGGATTAGGCACTGCTTAGTTTGTACTATTAATATATGGAAATGATATGCACTCTTTTTCCTTGCAAGGCACCCATTTAGGTTAGGCAGGTTGCAAGGTTTTAAAAAGGCATATCATGGAAGTATATGTTTTTCCTTTTTAGTATATAAACTACCCGTTTCAAAAAAAATGATGCTTTCCACTTTAGATTTTGTTCCTCCAAATTGCATTAAACTAGACCAACCTAGAAGATTTAATAAAGAATTACCTTTGATCAAAGGATCAAACCAAAGGCTAGTATTTTTCCCATCCTTAAATTTTCTCTTCAACAATTTAGTTCCAATTTCTTTGCTTTTTCAGAATGCTTTTCCAAGTATGAGGATAGTGATTTTCAACTGGCATCGTCCAAAAACTTTTATTTTTAGTATACTTTTCTTTCATCCATCTTGACCATATTGAATCACCTTCCACAAATTTCTAGAATAGCTTAAGACATACTTTGATTAGATCTTTGATGTTTGTTAAACCTAAGCCACCCGTGCTCTTGTTTTGCAAACTATGTCCTAAGAAACTTTATGCATTTTTCCCCTCCAAATAAAGTTTGCACACATTCTTTCAATCTTTTGTATTGCTTTATTCGGGATATTTTGAGTCTGAATCCAAAATGTTAAAATAGCCATGATGATGGTGTGTGCAAGCTCTAGTCTGCCAGCTATAGATGGCAATTTGTTCGACCAACTTTCCAATTTGCCTTGAATGATGTCAAATAGTCTAGTGCAATGTTTATTTATAATCTGATTCATACTTAGTGGTAACCCCAAGTACTAACTGGCATGCTTTCCTCCTGAAATTTTAAAATTTGATGAAATTCCTCTTTTATATTACAGTTCCTATAGAAATAAGTCTTTCTTTTGCTTTCATTAATCTGTAATCCTGCATAAACACTTAATTTTTTAAATATTTTTGCAGTAGAATAAGCACTATTAGTGCCTGCATTCATGAATAAAAGAAGGTAATTTGCGTATAATAAGTGAGAAATATTAGGTTTAACTCTATCTACTGACTTTAAATTACCCTTAGCATTCTCTAACTCCATTTGCACAGAAAAAATTTCCATAGCAATGGTGAATAGATAAGGAGAAATGAGATCTCCTTGCCTTATTCCTCTATTGCTTTTTATAAAACCACATGGGGTACCATTAACAAGAACAGAATACGAGGCAGTGTGAATACATTCTTTCACTAAATCACATAATTTCTCATGAAAACCCATTTGTCCCATCATGTGAATTATAAAATGCCTATTTATTTTATCAAATTCTTTGTGTAATTCAATTTTGATGCATACTTTATTTTTACACCCTTTATTAAAATTTCTTATTATTCCATGGGCCAATAAAGTATTTTCTACTATATATCTTCCTGTAATAAAGGGACTCTGATTTTCAGAAATCAAATATTATAGAATTTTTTTTATTCTATTACACAAAATAATAGCAATAATTTTGTAAACGAAATTACAACAGGCGATTGGCCTGTAATCTCCCAAACCATTAGGGATTTTTAATTTTAGTATTAGTGTAATAAAAGTGTGATTAAAGCTTTTTAGTAATTTACCTATAATAAAAAATTCATTAACTGCCTCATATAAAACTGTTTAAATCTCCTCCTGGTGATTTTTATAAAACTTAGCCCCAAATCCATCTGGACCTGGGCTTTTGTCAATGTTAGAATTAAAAAAATGTTTTTAATTTCTTTTAAACTTATAAAATCAAGAAGAATTTCATCATTGTTACTACTAAGCAAGTATTTAGTATCTGTTGAGCGAGATTCTACCGGACCAGCTCCACGAAAGACCCACTGCCGGACCAAACTGCGCCCTCATTACCGAACCAAAGGAAACCCACGGCCACAGAACTACCGGACCAAACTGCGCCCTCACTACCGAACCAAAGGAAACCCACGACCACAGAACTACCGAACCAACTCCTAACCAACCTCCACCGAACCAACTCCTAACCAACCTCCACCGAACCAGCCTATACCGGACCAACTCCCCACCGGTCCAAACCTCTCCACCGAATGAAGCCTCCACCGAACGAAAGGAAGCCGGACCAGATCCACCAGGCCAGATTACGTCAGCCCAGGCCCGCCAGCTGCTATATACCTCCAAGACCCCTACCCCCAGCCTCACTCTATAAATAGAGGGGCAGGGGTACAACAATGGGGAGAGGTTTTTTGAGAGCTCAAGCACGAAGAGAACTTTCAAACAACTTTCTTTTACTTGTATCAAAGCTTTGTACTTGTAATCAAAACAAGAGAAGAGAAATAACATATAAAGTGGACGTAGGCACATTCTGGCCGAACCACTATAAACTTGCATGTCTTTTTACAGTTTAGTCCCTGCTTTTCATATATTTGCATAAATCACCCAAATCACTAAGAACAACATAAGATCTACTAAATCATACAACTTTGAGGTGTTTGTCCATTTTTTGTGCAAACATTTTTGGTGCTTTCACTGAGAACTAGAAGCTCGAAGCTTCAGCTTCATCCACTTAACAAGTTTTCCTAACAGCATCGTCCGCCACTTGGAAAACATGCCTCCCAAACAGAGAAAAGATGTTAACAAAGGAAAAAACATCGCATCCAGCAGTCTTCCAGATACAACTGTCACGAATCAAGTAAATCGTCCTCCTCCAGCAGCAGTAACAAATGAAGGACAGTCTAACCCAACCACTCCTGCCACAGAACAGCCTGCGGCAATTACTAGGGCAGATTTGGACAGAGTTGTGGTTGAAGTAACTAATCGCTTCACGTCCCAGCAGGAAGCCTTGGTGGACCATCTCATGTCACGCTTAAGGGATGCTGAAGAATCCAACCGCAACACTGAATCATGGAGCGAGTCCTAGTCTGGAGGATCTCAGAAACAACAAAGATCTTCCTTCTTCGAAGGAGCTAACGACAGAAGTAGCCATGGTAGGAGCCGAGACCGAGCACAGCCCGAAGTTAGGCCTGAGGAAACGTTTGGTACCGAACCCAATGGGGGAGGTACCGGACGGAGGTCAACTGTAGCTGAGCCTGTCATACTGCCTAACCACGGAAACGCCGGTGAACGGGGCCGAGCTAGAGTCCAGCCCGAAGTTGGACCCGAGGAAGTGCTTAGATCAGAACCCAGCAGGGGAAGATCAAGGCAGGGGCCAACTGTAGCTGACCCTAGCATGCCCCCAGAAGATCAAAGGCAGCCGCTGGAAAATATGAGGAACGATAGACGATACCATCCCTACAGGTCATCTGGACGGAATCAATCCCACAGAACAGAACCAAACTCATTTCTATCTGCTCCAAATTCTGATGAAAGGATGGCACGCTTATTCAGAGAGTGTGTCCAATGGGAGCAAAGAGATCGAGGGATAGGCGCTAGGGTAACCAGCCCTTTCGCCCGCAATATCGAAATTGCTATCACTCCCCGAGAATGGAAGATGCCAACAATGGAACCTTACAAAGGAACCTCCGACCCCGTTGTACACTTACAGAGGTACACGCAACATATGCTCATGAGTGGAGAAACAGAGGGAGTACTATGCAAATGCTTTCCGCTCTTCTTAGCAGATCTTGCTACCTCCTGGTTCTGTCATCTACCCTAGGGATCCATCAGCTCATGGGAAATGTTGAAAGAAAAGTTTATCAGTCAGTTCCGCATCCATGTGGAACAACCTAAGGACGCTTATTCCTTATCCAGCATCAAACAGAAACCTGGAGAAAAACTGCAGCAATACCTAACCCGATTCAATGCCGCAGCAGCCGCAGTCCAAGATTCTGATGAGAAGCTTATCCTAATGGCCCTCTGTAGTGGTGTGCATCCGGACACTAAATTTGCTAGAAGATTGACGAAAGAAAAACCAGCTACTTTACCCGATTTCTTCCATGAAGCCGGGAAATACATGAGGCTTGAGGATGCTGCCGTTGAGGGGCAGTCAGGACAGCAAAATAAGGTAACTCACAGCAACGCCCCCGCTGTGGCAAGGGACGTTCGAAGAAATGATTCCAGAGACAATGCTGGGGGCAAGAAGGGAGAAAAGCGCCTATATCGGCCTGGGCCGAGATTCGACACTTACACTCCTTTGAACGAGACCGTAGAAAATATCTTCCTTGCCACCCAAGGCGAAGTTAGATACAAACGCCCACCATACAAAAAGGAATCAAATAACGCGTAGAAATCTGGAAAGTTCTGCCGCTTCCACGAATCTCACGGGCATGATACCAATGAATGCCATCATCTCCGGGATCTGATTGAGGAACACATCAGAAGGAAGAAACTGGAACGTTATGTAAAAAGTCAGGACAGGACTCCAGCTCCTGCCAATGAAAACCCATGGCTACCCTCACCGGACACCGGCAGAGGAAACCGCAACACTAGCAGCTCTAGTCAAGAGAAAATAGTGGTCCATACCATCTCAGGAGGACCGCACATCGCGGACAGAAGCTGGAAAGAGATGGAAAGGTATGGAAAGTCGCTTAGAGACAATAAAGACTGTGTCAATTCAGTTATAGAAGAACGCCACCCGAAGCGGAAAGAAAGTAATGACATCACATTCGGTAAGCATGACCTAGAAGGAAGGCATTACCCTCACATGGATCCCATGGTCATCTCTGCCCGACTCGGTCCCGCCGAAGTTTACCGAATCCTGGTAGACACTGGAAGCTCAGTAAACATCCTGTTCAAACACGCATTCGACAAAATGAAGCTATCAATGAAGGATGTATCTCCCTACGATAAACCACTACACGGTTTCACTGGGAATGCTAAGATGCCCCTCGGGCAACTGGACCTCTTTGTTGAGATTGGAAGCCATCCCCGCTCCATTGTACGGAAGCAGACGTTCGTGCTAATAGAAAACCATTCGGCCTACAACGCCTTCTTAGGAAGACCATCCTTGTCTGACTTCCAAATTGTCCTAGCCCCATGGTGCCTAAAGATGAAATTTCCAACAGACAATGGAGTAGGGGAAGTGGAAGGAGACCAGGACGTTGCTCGAGACTGCTATGTGACTGAACTTCGCAACAACCACAGGAAGGATAAAGGGAAGGGTGTAGAGATTGCCCTCTGCACAAAAAGTCTAGAAGCATAGCAACTAAAGAAAGCCCCTCCTCTTCGATATACCAGCGACCCCTTCAATGAATTAGACTCTAGGGACAAAGAGGAGGAGGCCACCGCCGAGCCTGCAGAGGCTATGGAGTTTATATCTGTAGACAAGCACGACTCAAGTAGACTATTGAAAATTGGGTCCCAACTAAAAGCCGAATTGAAGGAACAACTCATCGATTTTCTCCGCCACAACTTGGATGTATTCGCATGGTCACACGCTGACATGACCGGAATCTCCCCCGACATAGCCTGCCACGTATTAAAAATTGATCCTACCAAGGCGCCTGTAAAACAAAGAAAGAGAAGTATGGGGGTAGAGCGATCAGCAGCCCTCGATGAAGAAGTAAAGAATCTACTCGCCAATGACTTCATACGAGAAGCTATCTACCCGGAATGGATCGCCAACCCGGTGCTGGTAAAGAAGTCTAATGGGAAGTGGCGAACCTGCATTGACTTTTCCAACCTAAACGACGTCTGCCCAAAGGATTGCTTCCCACTTCCCAGAATCGACCAACTTGTAGACAGCACAGCCGGGCACGAGCTCCTATCTTTTATGGATGCATACTCAGGATATAACCAAATTCCTATGCATGCTCCCGACCAAGACCACACTAGTTTCATCACTGACCGGGGTTTATACTGCTATAAGGTAATGCCTTTCGGACTTAAAAATGCAGGAGCCACCTACCAGCGCCTCGTCAACAAGATGTTTGCAGGGCTAATAGGACAGACTATGGAAGTATATGTGGATGACATGCTGGTGAAGTCAAGGAAAGCCAAAGATCACGTAAACCACCTAGGAAAAATGTTTCAAGTACTCCGCCAGTATGGAATGAAGTTGAATCCTATAAAATGCTCCTTCGGAGTGTCATCGGGAAAGTTCTTAGGATTCATCGTTCATGCCAGGGGGATTGAAGCGAACCTTGAACAAGTTCGAGCGCTAAGGGAGATCAAGATACCTTCCACCCGAAAGGAAATGCAAAGCCTAAATGGAAAAGTGGCCGCCCTAAGCCGATTCATCTCCAAGGCAACAGACAAGTGCGTCCCCTTTTTCGAACCTCTAAAGAAAGACAAAGGAAAGTTCGAATGGACTGACGAATGCTTAACCGCTTTCCTTAACCTAATCGAACACCTCCAGAAACCACCGGTACTCTCGACTCCAAGCGAAGGCGAAGAATTATACCTATACCTTGCTGTGTCATCTCACGCCCTAAGCGCTGCCTTGGTAAGGGAAGACAACCGCACGCAACGGCCAGTTTACTTCGTCAGCAAAAGGTTTACTGGGGCGGAAGTCAGATATCCTAAACTTGAGAAGCTAGCATACTGTTTACTAATCACATCACGGAAACTGCGTCACTACTTCCAGTCCCATTCCATCAAAGTTCTGACCGATCAACCACTGAGGCAGGTACTCCATCGTCCCGACACTTCTAGGCGACTACTTAAATGGTGCATCGAACTAAGTCAGTAGGATATCACCTATCACCCTCGCACCGCCATCAAGGGACAAGCCATGGCTGATTTCATTGCAGAATTCACTACCAACGAAGATAAGGAGCAATTGGAAATAGCAGAAGATATCAAGTGGAATCTCTTTGTGGATGGTGCATCGAACGAATAAGGCTCGGGGGCAGGTGTGGAAATAATCACTCCCAGGGGAAACAAACTGCACTATGCTATAAGGTTGGAGTTCGCTGCCACCAACAACGATGCAGAGTATGAAGCAGTGATAGCCAGAGTAGAAATTGCCATAGAAATCGGAGCCAATTCTTTGTGTCTTCACAGCGATTCTCAACTTATTGTTAATCAAATACTAGGAGAATTCCAAGCTCGAGAAGAACGACTCATAGCATATTTAAAGAAGACCAAGTTACTTCTCAACCGATTGGACCACTACTTAGTCAAACACATCCCTCGGGAAGAGAACCAAGAGGCCGACGAATTGGCGAAGCAAGCATGTGTGAGAGACATCACCATCTTCGGGGCAGTAACCATCTCAAAGCAACTGGCCCCAAGTTTTGAGCAAGTGAATCTGATAGCTGCAACCGAGGAAGCAACTTGGATGACTCCCATCCGAGACTACCTACAAAGTGCCACACTACCCAACGGGCGTAACGAAGTCAAGAAAATCTTGAGGAAAGCATCCCGCTACACAATACAAGAAGACATCCTCTATCGGCGCGGATTCTCTAACCCGTTATTAAGGTGCGTCGCTGGGAGGGAAGCCAAGGAAATCTTATCCAACATCCATCAGGGAAGCTGCGGAGATCACACCGGAGGGAAAACATTAGCAAAAAAGATACTCCGATATGGATATTTCTGGCCCACCTTAAGCAAGGACGCCTTAGATTTCGTCAAAAAGTGTGACAGATGCCAGAAGTTTGCTAAGATTCCGCGGCTACCAACAACTGAGATTACTCAAATGACCAGCCCTTGGCTCTTCGCAATATGGGGAATTGACTTAATCGGCGAGCTACCGATGGGCTGAGGCGGGGCCAAATATGCTATAGTGGCAGTTGATTATTTCACCAAATGGGTGGAAGCGGAACCTCTGAATAAAGTATCTTCAGCAAAAGTTATTAACTTCTTGATCAAAAATATTCTATGCAGGTACAGGGTCCCACTCAAAATCATATCAGACAATGGACTTCAGTTTGACAGCGAGGAATTCGCCAACTGGTGCCAAGAGCACGGAATTCACAAAAGCTTCTCATCCGTAGCATATCCCCAGGCAAACGGACAAGTCGAAGCCGTCAACAAAATTCTGAAAACTCTAATAAAAAAGAAACTCGAAAAGTCAAAAGGCGCTTGGGTGGATGAACTCCCTACGGCACTGTGGGCCTATCGCACATCTTTCAGAACATCAACGGGGCATACTCCCTTCTCTTTGGCATACGGATCGGAGGCTATGCTCCCAGTTGAAACCATTGTGCCTTCCCACCGTAGGATCCACTATAACCTAGAAGAGAACGAAGAACTCCTCCACATGACTTTGGATCTAGTGGAGGAGAGAAGGAATGATGCAGTCCTTAAAGCAGCGGCCCACAAGCAGAAAGTGGCAGCACAATACAACTCCAAAGTCAAGCATCGTACCTTACAAGAAGGGGACCTTGTCCTCAAGCGAATCTTCCCTCGCCCCGGAGCACTAGATCCAATCTGGGATGGACCATATGTAATTCATAAAGATCTCCACAATGGAGCTTATATTTTGTCAACAGTGGACGGAGAGGTGTTCCAGAGGGCATGGAACATCCAGCACCTTCGTCGATACTTTTCTTAACTTGTACTGCCCATGTGAAGTGAATTAACAAAGAGAATCAGTGGACGTAGGCCTTTTCGTGCCGAACCACTTTAAAAAACCTTGTCTCTTTTTTAACTTGTTCCTTTATATCTTGGCTGCTCGTTAACTTTATCCTTTTCTGTTGAACAAAATCCTATGCGTATAGCATTTCCACTCAAAGCAATCCACAGCGCAACTTCACCTGGACAAGACCTAACAGGTACTATGCGAATCTATGCCCTCACCAATGAGACACTTTCGCTCCGGCATCCCTCTGCTGCGGGTTAACTCATTGCTCGCGATGGCCCTTAAAGCCAACTGTAATGAGCCGATTATAAGCCACCGAGAAGGCCGACTATAGCCGAGGCAGCTCATTACGGCGTTCGGCTTGCCGGCAACTGTGAACCGACTATAAGCCCCAACATAAGGTGTGGCCAGCCAGGGGCAGTTCACAGTTGACGATCGGCACCCACGCTAGCCGGCCACAGTAAATTGAATAATACCCACGATTACGGGCCATAATGGCCCGGGTAGTTACTGTGCGCGATCTCGGCTCCGATGTGTCTTAAGTGCGGCTGTGGTAAAAAAGAATTAACTCCCCGCGGAGGCGTAAGATGGGTGACAAATGTCTCCAAGACCCACAGCTAGGGAAAGTGACTACAAAACCCGTTTGCCACGAACTTAAGCACATCGAAGGCCTTCCGTGATTGGAAGTTTTACTTTTTCACATATTTCAGTTTTACTTAAGAAGCTTTTCTCCTATCCTTTGTAACAATTCTTGAAGTACAGGATACAGGACAGGGAACGCTCACTAATAGAAGCGAATACCCACAGCAAGATACTGGACCGCATCCCTTACTCGGTCACGCAGGATGTTCAAAGCTGCCATCTACAAGCAAAATATAAAGGGCAGTACTTCCTTCTTTCATATATAAACACATGACTGTAATTTATTCACACCTCACGCTAACATTGCAAGTCATGAAATCATGTTTTAAACAAGAACCTGACATCAAACACCATTTAATTACAAGAATATGCATAGCTATATTTCTTATACAACATGTCAAAACAGCAAAAACATTCAAAAGACGACAAAATCAGCTTAAGTTAAAGAATTACACATCAAGAATAGAGCTATTTATTACAAGTAGCAGGAATTACAACCTAAAAGTTACTCTATTGTTTTAAGACTAACATATACAACCCTGTCAAGTCCACAAAAAGAGTTTTTCCAAGTCTGATCAAGGGGCCGGCTGCATTGGAGTTTTATCCTTGTCCTGTTGACCACCTGTCCAGTCAGAGAAAGGATTCATTAGTGATAAGCAACCAAGTTAATGGAGAGACTAATAAGGAAGACTTACCAGCACCTGCTTCTTGACTATCCTGGTCGTCATCCTCTACTTGCACACCTGCCTCCTCATCAGCAAGCAACCGCATACCCTCCTTCACCGCCACCTTCTCCTCCTTGGTAAACTGGGCAGTGACCACGTCCATGCTGAAGGCCACACCACCCTCTTTATCCGCATCCGCCTTAGCCTCCTCCAGAGCCCGAAGATAAATCTTAGCCATGACCCTAGGATAATCATCCATCCAGGATAGGTTGCCCTGCTTCCAAGTTCGGAAGTACATGTCCTGAAGCATTTCATCCATCATCCCCTCATTCTCCTCAAACTCCCTCATCCGGGCCTCGGAAGCCGACAACCTTCCAACGGCAGTTTCTCTCTCCAATCGGTATCTCGAGCAGTCAGCCTGAAGGGATCTCCGCATCGCCTCCATCTCCTCCTTCAGCCTAACCTGAGCAAGCTCTGCGGCTTCAAGCTTCCCCGACAGCTCCTCTACCCACTCAAGATCCGCCCTCCGAACCTCATCCACTGTCGAGATGGCCATATTTATCTACTCCTTGCAGGCAGCCTCCATCTTCCACAGTTCCGCCTTACTAGCCTCCTCCATAGCCTTCCTCAACCGCCCAGAGGCAGTCTCATGCTGAGAAATCTGAATGGCCTGATCAGCGAGCTGTTTGGCCTGGTCCGAAACCATCAATCGTAGTCGGATGTTGGCACTCCCAATCTCCTCTCCAGCCTTAACCAGCCGGGCATGATGCCCCATCAGCTTCCTAGTCTCCTCCGCCACCCGATCAATATTAGCCTTAACCAGCCGGGCATGATGCCCCATCAGCTTCCTAGTCTCCTCCGCCACCCGATCAATATTAGCCTTGGCCTCGTCTCCCATGGTAACTATCCGAGTAGTAAGTAGATCGAGATCTAAGGACTTAGCCTCATCTAGCACCCGTACCATGGGATTGCGGGGAAGAAGGTGCTCACCAGTAACCTCGTCAAAGGTAATATCATGGGAACTTGGATCCAGATCAGGATGACCCGCAAATGGATTACGAGCTAAGTCAGGACGATCAATCTGAATAACGGTAGGGTTTTCGGACGGGTGCGGAGAGAGTGCAAACTCGCTATCCTCCTCCGTGATATCATGAAGAGGCTGAACTGGGGGCTGAGGACCAAGTGAAGGTTCGGATGAGGGATGACTCCTCTTTCTCTTTTGAATACCCTCTTCAATAACCCCGAGAAGAGGACGGTAGCCGACTACATCCCCGGAACGGTGGGTCGAAGGCTTCGGCTTGGCGGGAGCTTTGGAAAGCCTGTATTGTTCAAGCCTGTGCCGAAGATCTGAGGCCTTGGCTGTTTTACCTGCTCCTGATATGAAGAACAAGTGTCACAAGCTTACATCGATACATAATTCGAGAAACGCGGTAAATTAAAAGTTAAAAGAAGAAAGGAAACACGTCTGTTATACAAACCCTGGGGAGAAGTAGGATACTGCAATGAGTCCTGGATTTCATTCCAGGATGGGAGCGGATCATAAAATATTCCTAAGTCCCTATCATTAATGAAGCCTGCAGGAGTCAAAAGTTCACCTTGAGTCGTCGGAGCCACCTTGGCTGAAATGGTCTGAGAAGACTCGCTTGCACCGGTCCCGGCCTTATCCGCTTTCCCGGATTTCTCTACCAAAGTCGGTTCTCCGTCCAGCCCCTCGAAAGCCTGGTGGAACGCATCATCCGTCCACTCCTGAATCTCCCCCGCTTGCCCAGGAAGCAAGGCCCCGATGCCATCACCACCGTCACCACCTTCTCGGTCATCTCCACCCTCACCTCTCTCCTCCTCCACATCTTCCTTTCCCGGAGTAAGTGGACAAGTGCTGGGGGAAGGACCATCCGACTTCTTAAGCTTCTTACCTCCGACCACTGGAGATTTTGAGAAAGGTTTCCTCTTGCCACTATCTACCGTGACACCTCCCTTAGCCTGAGCAACCGCCCTCTCCTCCGTCTTTTCCCTCAGCTTGACCACTGACTGCTGTGGAAGGATCAAGTTATACTCCAGAAGGGTCGCATTTCTGATCAGGAAGGCAGCTGATCTATCTCTCCCGGGGATAGCTTCTATCTCAGCCGCCGTCTGAACCAGTCGATCAGTCTCCACAACCGCAAAGCCACCTGTCGCTAGCAAAAATGAAAACGTATGAGAAGAAGCATCGCGATCAGAATGGAAATTATAAAAAAGCATCGACTTACATCCAGAAGTAAAACGCCGAATAGAAACAGAGTCGTCCCTGACGAAGAACCACTCCTTCTTGAACATGCTGAACTTAGAATACAGATCCAAGACCGGCTTGAAGGTTACAGCTGACTCCAAGCTGATATATGGGGATCCCTTCTTATAGCCCCTCAGATTATATAAGTACCAGATCTCCCGGTTGGAAGGAGCACGCCCATACTTCCTCTGGAAGATGACGAAGAGGCTCACCAGTATAGCATAGGAGTTGGGTTGAAGCTGGAATGGGGCCACCTTTAGATATGTAAGGAAGCTGGCTACCCAAGCATTAAGAGGCGGAATGGCACCACACATGCAGTGGTATCTGCTGTAGGCAAAGTACCCTTCGGGAGGGTCATATGGCATAACTTCTCTCCCTGGCAACAGCATGCGCGCTCTATCGATTCCAAAAGAACGGGAGATGACATCAAGCTGCTCTTCCTTAAGGGAGCTGGGAAAGAAATCGGGCGGGGAGTTCAGAAGCTCCTGAGGGCCGTACCCATCCACTAGTGATCTCGGGGTAGATCCGTGACGTTCCGGTCCTGGCTGAGCAGGGGGCACTGCGGAAGATTCTCCTTCTCCCTGAGACCTCTTTTTATCTGATCGAGTTTCTGCTTTTCGAGACATTTATCTGCAAACACAAAGAAGAACGTCGTTAGAATAGAGGAAGTAAAGGAACGAGTGTGTGCAGTCTGAAATTTCACTCGTGATATAAAAAGTGAAAAAATCAAGTGTATCAAGTCCATTCGGCATTCTCATTCTCAAAGGCCCATTCGGCATTCTCACTCTCAAAAGTCCATTCGACATTCTCATTCTCGAAAGCCCAATCGGCATTCTCATCTCGAAAAACTCATCCGGCGTTTCTCAGTAAAGGCTCATTCGGCATTCACAGCTAAAGTTCATTCGGTGCGACATACGAGTTTCATTCGGCGAAGGGAAGTCAAATACCTGATTCGGCAGGCTAAAGCGATTCGGCAATAGGATAAAATCTGATTCGGTTATTTGAAGCTGTCTCGTTCGGTAGTAGATGAAGGAAGCCCTAGGCCCTTACTTATAGGCGAAGGTGAGCCACCGAACAACTGATTCGGCACTAGGAGCCGGATGAGAATGACCAAATCAGATGACCCAAAACAAAGCAAGACACGTGCATGCGCATGCCCTACTTTGGGGGGCAAGTGTTGAGCGAGATTCTACCGGACCAGCTCCGCAAAAGACCTACTGCCGGACCAAACTGCGCCCTCACTACCGAACCAAAGGAAACCCACGGCCACAGAACTACCGGACCAAACTGCGCCCTCACTACCGAACCAAAGGAAACCCACGACCATAGAACTACCGAACCAACTCCTAACCAACCTCCACCGAACCAACTACTAACCAACCTCCACCGAACCAGCCTATACCGGACCAACTCCCCACCGGTCCAAACCTCTCCACCGAATGAAGCCTCCACCGAACGAAAGGAAGCCGGACCAGATCCACCAGGCCAGATTACGTCAGCCCAGGCCCGCCAGCTGCTATATACCTCCAAGACCCCTACCCCTAGCCTCACTCTATAAATAGAGGGGCAGGGGTACAACAATGGGGAGAGGTTTTTTGAGAGCTCAAGCACGGAGAAAACTTTCAAACAACTTTCTTTTACTTGTATCAAAGCTTTGTACTTGTAATCAAAACAAGAGAAGAGAAATAACATATAAAGTGGACGTAGGCACATTCTGGCTGAACCACTATAAACTTGCGTGTCTTTTTACAGTTTAGTCCCTGCTTTTCATATATTTGCATAAATCACCCAAATCACTAAGAACAACATAAGATCTACTAAATCATACAACGTTGAGGTGTTTGTCCATTTTTTGTGCAAACAGTATCAATCCTAGAGAAATCTCTCATGTATGAATCAGTATTATAAAGCTCAGTAAAATAATTAATAGCACTACTCTCTATTTGCAACGTGTCATTTATAATGGCACCCTTATCATTTAGCAATTTTCCCAGGTCATTTTTAGATTTTTTTATTTGACATTTTGGCATAGAAAAATTTGCTAGCTCCATCACCACTTGTAAGCAAATCTATTTTGGCTTTTTGCTTCATGTTGATTGCATGCACATGCAATTCTTTACTTAATTTATCTTGCATTTTGAAAATTTTGTTGACCAATGTTTTGTCTGAGTCGTCAAAATCCATTTTATTTTGCAAAGACTCGCATTCTTCCCTTATCAATTTAATGCTATTAAAATTTTTTCATTTTATTCCAAGTTTCCAGATTTCCTTCGTATTTTTGAGAATTTTATTGAATTTATATTGTGTTGTCCCACGATGTTCAATTGCTAAAATATCCATAATAATTTATTTGTAATTTTCCGCTAGTGTCCGACCATTTACAAATCTAAAAGGAGTATTTATTTTTTCATTGCTTTTCTTTGAAAGAATAATTTGTGAAGGAATGTGATCACTAGAGGCCCTTAGTAAAGTAAAACATTGATAAACCATGAAACTTTTACCAACTTTTGGTTTACTAAAACTCTATCCAACTTACCATGAATATCCGTATATTCACCCGACTTCAAATTAAATTTATTTCCTTTAATTAAAGGTTTCACTAAATCTATTTTTAGTAAGAAATTATTTAGAGATTCTAATTTTTCAAAAGAAACTAATATCCCCCCTTTTCAAAAGAATGAAAAACAATGTTGAAATCTCCAATTATTATCCAAGGTTGGAAACTATTTTTATTTAGATTCACTAAACTATCCTAAAGAATATTCTTTCTTTTTCACTATTAGATGCGTAAACAAAAGTAATTTCAATTCGAAGACCACCTTAAATGTATGAATTGCAAATTTATAAAGTGTTGGTGTAAGCTCCAAATATTTGGACCCCACAGGACCATAACCTACCATTACCTCCCATATCATTATTATTTACAATACCCCAGTCTCTTAAACACCTAATTTGGTATGCCTCTATTTTTATATTATCAAGTTTATGTTCAAGTATACCTATAACGTTGGGTTTATATGAAAATAGGAGATTAACAAAATCTAACTTTCTTTCAGGAGTTTAGTCCCCTACCATTCCATGCTATAATAGACATTATAAAAATAAAAATTTATAGGATACTAAAAGGATATCACTGCAACTACTTTGAGAAGCTGGAATCACTATCATCCAGATTCTCTATGTGACGCCCTACCTCTATACTCACACTAGCCAAGGACACAACGGGGTAATGCCGTCGACTAACACGAAGAATAGGCTATTGAGGAGTGACCACCTGTGTAATTGGTTTGGGCGAGAACTGATACGTCAGATAGTATATCAGGCACTTCATTTCAAGAGAAAATCTAAAATATCCAATCCAAACTCAAATCTACAACACAATGGCCGAGGGGCCTTCAGAATCAATATAAAATGAATATAACATAAAATCAGTCGCATATATTCATATCACTAAGGCGGAAACAGATATGAATACAACACATAGAAGTGAAAATCATAGTAGTGGTCATACAAGATCCACTACATCACAAAAGAATAGGTACATAATCTACACAAAAGAATATGTATACATCAAAGAGTCTGTATCTCGTATACATTAAAGACAAAAACTACTAAGCTAAAGTAGTTAGACAAAAGTCAAAAGCTAATCCATGCTAAGAAGTCAAGTGAAAGCACCTGAAACACCTCGGTCTGACCCGAGTATTATTTAAGAAGAAAAATAATAAACGGATTAGTCCAGCTATAATTATCATGTAAGATGAGATAGGATAGGAGATATGACAAATATATATGATAACAACAAAAATCATACAATATCTCAAATTTTCTCAAACACCAAAAAGAGTGTCATATTCTTTATTTTTATTCACCAAATCACAAATATTAATAGAGCTTATCAATGCAAATCACAAAAATTGGTGAAACACAAATTCTAGAAATCAATAATTAGAAATCCAGAAAACACAAAGGGGGAGGCCTATCACAAACGGGAGCATGAAAACTCACCAACACGTGTATCACAAACGGGACGCTATCCCATGGGTCGCTAACCCATAAAAATATGGGGTACAGTCCCCTCTTGAGGACGAATGAGCCGAACATCGACGCACCTAAAAAGATACGCCCCATGCACAAACTCATTGAGCCGATTGCTCCACGAACGGGGTATAGTCCCCCACGCTGACAAAGAGACATCGCATATCGCTAGTCTAAACCACAAAATGATCATCATAGATCAATAAGTGTAAATTACACCAACCTAGTAAATAAATAAGTTTAGCTTCATGTCCCATAACCACTGGCTTAACTTAAATATTTACGAACAAATTAGATTTCCACTCGAAAATTGTCACGAGATTTCAATCGAACAAGTCCAAGAATAAACTGACGAAGTAAACGCAAGCGTTTCATACCACTTGTTTTGCTAAGTCGTTTAACTGAATTTATCATACGAATAAGGTTAAGGTTTGTATATACTAATAGATTGGAAAACGGTTTAAAAACGAGCTTTGTATTAAAAGTAATGTTGAAATCATTTTTGTGAAAGAGTTTGAGTATTTACTACTAGTATAGAAACCTTTGTATTTTAAAGTGACAAATTATAGAATCGATTGAAAAAACAATCTATCACCAAAAATCCACATTTCAATAACGTGAATCAAAACCATGGAAATCGATATCAAATCCTTAAAATGGAAACATCAAAAATCTAGAAAAGAAGTCATCAAAGTCGGTATTGATTGACAATAGCTATTCGGATCGTCAAGTATCGATAAAAATTGGAAATTCACTCAAAAATAGGCAAATATGCAAAATTTAACAGGACCAGACGTCTGGTGGGTTTAACCAGACGTCTGACCATAGGCTCTGGAATTTTTTTTTTGTTTTTATATATTTTTTTCAGAAGCCCATACCAAACATCTGGTTGCCTGAGCTGGGCAGAAATTTGCCTAGGCAATTGATGGCCAAATCAACTCGGAAGCGATCGAACAAGCGATGGAGGCTAGGGATTTATGCCAAGCAAAAACCCAGCCCTATAGGCTCTTTGATACACCCTAAATAACATGTCCAAACATCCATAGTAGGATTTTCATAAATTTTGACTTCAAAACCAAAATTGGAAAATTCACCAAACCAATTCAAATCAAAAGCAATTGAATATGAAATAGATGTTAGGAATTCATACTTAACAACAATGAAAGCTATAAACATATATATGAGTTCAAGAACTCACTTTTAAACCCAAAAATAGAATAGATAAGCTCTAAAACAAGTTAAGATCAACTCCTCTTAAACCACACCTCTAGAAGCTCCAATCTAACATCACATGCAAAGATTTCCTAAGTTAGGTTATAGGAAATTATGAAAATTGGAGAGAGAGATTGAGATGGAGCAGATGAATAGGATGCTTACCTAAGCTTCTCCTTGATTTTAGAACTTGAATTTGAATTTCTAAGATAAGCTAGGGCCTAGGAATTTCTAATCTCTCCTCTTTCCCCAATTTTTCCTTTAGCTTGAGTGTTAGGAAATTATGAGTAGAATGAATGAAGAGGAGAGGAGTGAGAGGTATTTTGGTAGAAGGTTTGGGTTATCTTGTTGGGTTAGTGGGCTAGAAGACAACCCAAAGCCCAAATGAAAATACCAAAATTCTAGTCAACTCCAAACATATCAATGTTTATACTTAAACAAGTTGTAAACGTCATTTTGAACTCAATGAAAGTGGTCTCGAGTCCAGATTCGACTGTTTGCAAAAAGTAACGTTTCGAACTTTACATTCAACTAATGATGCTATATTTAAATATAACTCAATATATAATCGTAAAACATGCAGGTTGTTACAGACTCCCCTCCTTAAAGAAATTACGTCCTCGCAATATTTAAGAAGGTAATAAAAAGTAACAACCATTCTGCGGCATAATAACACAAAAAGGAAATCAAAATGAGAAGTTCACCTTAAGGAGCACGAGAGAGTAAAGCAGGATGTGTTCGCTCGATGAATTCTCTGGATTCCCAAGAACAATCCTTAGGATTTGCGGACCATTGAACTTTCACAAGCGGAACATTTTTATTACGAAGGCGTTTAACCTCCGTAGCAATGATACAAATAGGATGTTGGTCATAAGTCAAATTAGGTGAAACCTCAATTTCTTCAATAACACTAGGCTCAAGAATAGATTCGGAATCTCTAAGGAATTTCCGTAGTTGAGAGACATGAAATACGTCATGAATAGCGGAAAATTGAGCTAGTAACGAAAGACGATAAGCCAAGGAACCAATGCGTTCGGTGATGGGAAATGGGCCAATATATCAAGGTGCTAACTTTTTCGATCGACTGAAACGCACAACACCCTTCATAGGTGAAACACGAATGAATACCAAATCTCTCACAGAAAATTCCAAATTCCTTCTTCGGTTAGCGGTATAGGATTTTGGTCTACTTTGAGATTCTCTCATCCTATGACGAATAAGGTCAATCTTTTCGGTGGCATCACAAATAAAATCTGGACCTAAAACCAGCTTTTCACCAGTTCCAAGCCAACATGAAGGAGATCGACATTGCCTTCCGTAGAGTGCCTCGAAAAGTGCTATACCGATACTAGATTGGAAGCTATTATTGTAAGAAAACTCAACAAGAGAAATATGATCTTCCCAACTTCCACCAAAATCAATAACACATGCACGAAAGAGATCTTCAAGAGTTTGATTCACATGCTCGGTTTGTCCATCGGACTGAGGATGATAAGCGGTACTAAAATTAAGCTTTGTTCCCAAAGCTTTTTGAAGACACTTCCAAAATCCACTAGTAAATAATGGATCACGATCACTAACACTAGAAGTAGGAACTCCATGCAATTTAACAATTTCTTTAACATAGAGTTTAGCCAAAAGAGGTACAGTACGGTTGGACCGAACGGGAATAAAATGGGCGGATTTTGTAAGTTTATCTATAATCACCCATAAACTGTCATGACCCGAACGAGAACGGGGAAGACCGTAAATAAAGTCCATGGAAACTTGATCCCACTTCCAAACGGGAATGTCCAAAGGTTGTAATAACCCACCAGGCCTTTGATGCTCGACCTTTATGAATTGGCAAGTCATGCAACGCTTAATAAAGTTAGCAATATCAGATTTCATTCCATCCCAATAATAAAGTCGTTTCATGTTCGCATACATTTTACTACTACCAGGATGAATGGTAAATTTAGAACGATGAGAATATTCTATAATGTCTTTACGAAGATCACTAATATTTGGCACAATCAGTCTACCAAATTTTCGAATGCCTCCATGAGCATCGATTTCAAAATCTTTCAGACCATCAATAATATTTTTATCCCTACGACTTTGGCTAAGATGAGCTAATTCAGGATTGTGCTTTTGAGCTTCAAGGATGCGGTCTAAAAGAGAAGGATGAGTCTCAAGGCTACATTAAACAAGAGATGAACATGAACCGGATTCACGATCTCGAATCTCACAAGTGGACAAAGTCTCGAGATCATTCCATTTGGATATCATCATGGAAACAACCGCTTGTTGCTTATGACTAAGGGCATCGACAACATGATTTCCCTTTCTGGGAGTATAAAGAATATCAAGATCGTAAGATGCAAGGAATTCGAGCCAATGTTGTTGATGAAAATTAAGTTCCTTTTGAGAGAACAAATACTTCAAAAATTTATGATCGGTGTAGAGAACAAATTTCTCTCCCAAAAGATAATGATGCCAAATTCTAAGGGCGAAAACAATGGCCGCGAGCTCTAAATCATGAGTGGCATATCTAGTCTCGGTAGGCTTTAATTGCCTAGAAGCATAAGCGATAACACATCCTCTTTGCATGATAATGGCTCCCAAACCAACACGACTAGCGTCGGTATAAACAATCAAGTCTTGGTTCCCTTCGGGAATCACAAGAATAGGAGCATTGGAAAGGAGTTCTTTTAATTTCTGAAAAGCAGCTTCACATTTGTCTGACCAAATGTACTTAACTCCCTTCTTTGTCAAACTAGTAACAGGTACGGAAATTTTAGAAAGTCTTTTATGAACCAATGGTAATAGCCGCCAATCCAAGAAAGCTACAAACTTCCGTCACACCCTCCGGTCTCTTCCAGTTTTGAATCTCCTCAATCTTTGAAGGATCCATGGAAATTCCAGATTCAAAAATAATATGTCCTAAAAATTTCACACGAGATTGCCAAAAGTGGCACTTAGAAAATTTTGCTTTCAATTGATTGCTCTTAAGGATTTCCAACATAATTCGAAGATGTTTTTCATGCTCTTCCTCGGTTTTAGAATAAACAAGAATATCATCTATAAAGATGAGAACAAATCGATCGAGGAAGTCTTTTAAAATTCCGTTCATAAGGCCAACGAAATTAGCTGGAGCATTCGTTAAACCAAATGGCATAACAAGCCATTCATAAGATCCATAACGAGTACAGAACGATGTTAAAGGAATAATATCCTTTGCAATTCGAAGCTGATGAAAATTGGTTGCTAAGTCTAACTGTGTAAAGACTCTAGCACCGCAAAGTTGATCGAATAGATCAACAATCTGAGGTAAGGGATATTTATTCTTGATGGTGAGATCATTAAGCTTGCGGTAGTCAACGCAAAGCCTAAGTGTACCATCAGATTTCTTCACAAAGATAGCTGAAGCTCCCCAAGGAGAGGAACTAGAACGAATAAACTGTTTTGCTTCCAATTTGGATAATTGTTTATGCATCTCTTCATTTTCCTTATTGGACATACGATAAGGAGGACGAGTGATAGGTAGAGCTCCAAGGATTAGATTAATTCTGAACTTAATTGCTCGCTTAGGGGATAATCCTAAAACGGGCTCAAATATATCGGGAAATTCACGAACAACGTGAATGAGGGAAATGACATCTTCCTCATCATCATTATCGTCGTCATGTGGATTTAGAGAATATAAGGTTGCTCTCGAATTAGAATCTGAATCTTTAAGAACAATAGAAATCTGCTTTACAGATTGGGGATGTCGAAGATGGATAGTCCTCTCGGGACATAGGATGTGGGCTTCATAACGATTAAGCCAATCCATTCCCAAAATCATTTCAAAACCTAAGTAACGCATAACATGCAAATCGGCACGGAAAGCATAATCACATAATAATTTCAACATCCTTACAAAATAAACCGAGTGTTGCGGATCCACCAATCGGATTCGCAATTCTTAATGAAGTCATCAAGCCCATAACATTTAAAGAAAAAGTATCAACAAGTTCTTTTGATATAAAAGAGTGAGATGCACCCGTATCAAAAAGAACTCAAATAGGATGATCACGAAACATAATAATGCCATCAAGGACAGAATGAGAAATACCTTAACCAAGAGAAGTGTTACTAGGGGCTTGCACAACATTCAGCTTTCCCTCTTTCTTGCTTTGAAGTTTAGGACATGAAGATATAGGATGACCCAAACTTTTGCAATAGCAGGAAGCAAGGGACCTTGGAAACTTATTTGCATAGTGGTCCTTAGATCCACAATCATAGCATTCTCCACGATTAGGGGTAGGAGTCTTTGCTATCAAAGTTGCTTGCTTCCCTTTCTTGTTAGGACTAGGTTTGAACTTATTATTGGGATGCCTCTTCTTTTTGTTATTGAAGTTCTTTTTGGCACCCCCAACATCACCATCACTTTCTTTATCGGCCTCTTCAAGTCAAAGAGCGATATCTACAAGCTGATCGAAAGGCACTTCTAGTTTCAAAAGTAAAGCCTTTTTGAGGTTCTTATTCAAACCATAGCTAAACCTTTGATTCTTCTTCAAAAGGGTATTAATATACTCGACCTCATATTTAGAGAGGGATTCAAAAGATGCGACATAATCTTTCACAGAAGATTTACCTTGAATAAGGTCGATAAAGCATCGAGCTAAAGTTACTTTTTCCGCTTCGGGCACAAACTTTAACCTGAACCTTTCCCGGAATTGCTCCCAAGTAAGATCTGCTTCTACAATTTTCGAAATCGAAAGCTCGTACCAATCTAATGCTCTATCCTGGAGCATGCTAGAAGCCACTTGGACTCGTTGTAAATCCAAATGATTCGTGCGAGAAAAGATGCGATCACATGTTCTAAGCCAAGCCTGGACTTCTATAATGCTTTCAGAACCTTTGAATGGCTTTCCACCCAAATTTGTGTAATCACTGCTCAAGCGCACAAACCCAGATTTTGGATGAGTAGGCTCAGGAATGGAACCGGCGGCTTGGGAATTCTTTACAAGATCCAAAAGTTGTTGAGCAGACATGAATACGCCATCCTGAGGAGAACTACTAGATTGACCAGTGCTAGGACGGCCAGGTCTAACCATTTCTCTTCTTTAAGAAAGAAAGATAGAAGAGGAAAAAGGTTATTCTCTGAATGAATATCAAACAAACTTGATTGATAAAACAAGGCATCATAAAAGAAAATAGGATAGAACGGGTCCTAAGACTCGAATTAAATCCTAAGGCACGATTCCTAAGGGAGACTTAGGACAATGATCCTTGATAGATTATTCTACATTGTTCCGAAGTTTGGCTCTGATACCAAGCTATGACACCCCACCTCTATACTAACACTAACCAAGGACACTATAGGGTAATGTCGTCGACTAGCACGAAGAATAAAGCTATTGAGGAGTGACCATCTGTGTAATTGGTTTGGGCGAGAACCGATACATCAGATAGTATATCAGGCATTTCATTTCAAGAAGAAATTTGACATATCCAATCAAAACTTAAATCTACTACACAGTGGCTAAGAGGCCTTCAAAGTCAATATAAAATAAACATAACATAAAATCAGACACGGATATTCATATCACTAAGGCGGAAACAGATATGAATACAACACATAGAAGTGAACATCATAGTAGTGGTCATACAAGATCCACTACATCACAAAAGAATAGGTACATGTTCTACACAAAAGAATATGTATACATCAAAGAGTTTCTATCTCGTATACATTAAAGACAAAAACTACTAACCTAAAGTAGTTAGCCAAAAGTCAGAAGCTAATCCATGCTAAGAAGTCAAGTGGAAGCACCTGAAACACCTCGGTCTGACCCGAGTATTATTTAAGAAGAAAAATAATAAATGGATCGTCTAGCTATAATTATCATGTAAGTGAGATAGGATAAGAGATATGACAAATATATATGATAACAAGAAAAATCATACAATATCTCAAATTTTCTCAAACACCAAAAAGAATGTCATATTCTTTATTTTTATTCACCAAATCACAAATATTGATAGAGCTTATCAATGAAAATCATAAAAATTGGTGAAACACAAATTCTAGAAATTAATAGTTAGAAATCCAAAAAACACAAATGGGGAGGCCTATCACAAACGGGAGCATGAAAACTCACCAACACGTGTATCACAAACGGGACGCTATCCCATAGGTTGCTAACCCATAAAAATATGGGGTACAGTCCCCCATTGAGGAAGAATGAGCCGAACATCGACGCAGCTAAAAAGATACGCCCCATGCACAGACTCATTGAGCCGACTGCTCCACGAACGATTAAAAGACCATGGGTCGCTACCCCACCAAATTGAGCCGAAGCTCCACAGAACGGGGTACCCCACGCGGACAAAGAGACATCGCATATCGCTAGTCTAAACCCCAAAATGATCATCATAGATCAATAAATGTAAATTACACCAAGCTAGTAAATAAATGAGTTTAGCTTCATGTCCCATAACCACTGGCTTAACTTAAATATTTACGAACAAATTGTAGATTTCCAATCGAAAATTGTCATGAAATTTCAATCGAACAAGTCCAAGAATTAACTGACGAAGTAAATGCAAGCGTTTCATACCACTTGTTTTGCTAAGTCGTTTAATTGGATTTCTCATACGAATGAGGTAAAGGTTTGTATATACTAATAGATTGGAAAACGGTTTAAAAAACAAGCTTTTATTAAATGTAATGTTGAAATCATTTTTGTGAAAGAGTTTGAGTATTTACTACTAGTATAGAAACCTTTGTATTTTAAAGTGCAAATTATAGAAACGATTGAAAAAACAATCTATCACCAAAAATCCACAATTCAATAACGTGAATCAAAACCATGGAAGTCGATATCAAATCCATCAAATGGAAACACCAAAAATCTAGAAAAGAAGTCATCAAAGTCGGTATTGATTGACAATAGCTATTCGGATCGTCAAGGATCGATAAAAATTGGAAATCCACTCAAAAATAGGCAAATAGGAAAAATTTAACAGGACCAGACGTCTGGTGGGTTTAACTAGACATCTGACCCTAGGCTCTGGAATTTTATTTTTTGTTTTTATATATTTTTTTCAGAAGCCCCTACCAGACGTCTGGTAGGTTCAACCAAACGTCTGGTTGCCTGAGCTGGGCAGAAATTTGCCTAGGCAATTGATGGCCAAATCAACTTGGAAGCAATCGAACGAGCGATGGAGGCTAGAGATTTATGCCAAGCGACAACCCAGCCTTATAGGCTCTTTGATACACCCTAAATAACATGTCCAAACATCCATAGTAGGATTTTCATAAATTTTGACTTTAAAACCAAAATTGGAAAATTCACCAAACCAATTCAAATCAAAAGCAATTGAACATGAAATAGATGTTAGGAATTCGTAGCTAACAACAATGAAAGCTATAAACATAGATGTGAGTTCAAGAACTCACCTTTAAACCCAAAAATAGAATAGATAAGCTCCAAAACATGCTAAGATCAACTCCTCTTAAACCACACCTCTAGAAGCTCCAATCTAACATTACATGCAAAGATTTCCTAAGTTAGGTTATAGGAAATTATGAAAATTGGAGAGAGAGATTGAGATGGAGCAGATGAAGAGGATGCTTACCTAAGCTTCTCCTTGATTTTAGAACTTGAATTTGAATTTCTAAGAGAAGCTAGGGCCTAGGAATTTCTAATCTCCCCTCTTTCCCCCATTTTTCCTTTAGCTTGAGTGTTAGGAAATTATGAGTAGAATGAATGAAGAGGAGTAGAATGAGAGGTATTTTGGTAGAAGGTTTGGGTTGTCTTGTTGGGTTAGTGGGCTAGAACACAACCCAAAGCCCAAATGAAAATACCAAAATTCTAGTCAACTCCAAACATATCAATGTTTATACTTAAACAAGTTGTAAACGTCGTTTTGAACTCAATGAAAGTGGTCTCGAGTCCAGATTCGACTGTTTGCAAAAATTCACATTTTGAACTTTACATTCAACTAACGATGCTATATTTAAATAAAACAATTAAATATATAATCGCAAAATATGCGGGTTGTTACACTCTACATCTTTCCTTAGTTCCATGAATTCCGAGCTCCTTGTTCCTTTTCTTTTGAGATTTTTTTTGGACTTTACTTTAAGCTTATCCTCCCATCTTGGATTTTTGATGATATATTTTCCTTGGAAATCAATTTGTTCTTTGCTTTGCTTTGAATTACTATACATTATTTCCTGCATATTTTTTATTTTTCTCTTTTTTCATCATTTTGTTTTTGATAAGAGAGGATGAATTTGGTAGTAGCTTTACTGCCTTTTGAACCATATCATCGGATAAACTTTGTAAAGAGGAAATTGACTCACCTCTTTACTTTGTGAACTCAGTACCGCACTTTTTGTGGGTTCCAAATCTATACAAATTTCCATAATGTTTACTGGATTATCCACCGTTGCCATCTCAACTGAGGAGTGTTCAGAAATCTAAATGCAATGATCCTTTATAAACTGTTATTGATTGCCTTCTTGTATATTGCACAAATTTTCATTTGTCGTTTTTACAATAGTTTCTTGAGTGGTATTTTGATTTGAATTAAGAAGATTATTAATGATGCCTTCTTGTACATTAATTCCTGACGTTTCTTGACTTTGGGTTATATCCATTTGCTAGAAAACCTAACTTTGCACAATCCCATCCATGTTTTCAGAAATTTCTTCATTACTTATATTTACCCTCATGTTTTTTGGAATATCTTTGTTACTCAGATTTTCAAAGAAATGGATTTTTCCACTAACTACATTAGTACCAGAGTCTTTAAAGATGTTTTTATTTTAATTTAAAACCATTATTAACCTTTAGACTAGTTTCTTATGAGTCCTTTTCTTTATCAAGCATGATTCCATGGTATGCTCAGAACAATCACAAATCGTACATTTAGGTGGAACCCATTCATATTCATTTTTCTGCACTATATTTTCACCATCATGCATAGTTATATACACTTCCTTAGGAAGCTCTGCATTAGCTTTTATTTCTATAAGAATTCTTACAAAACTTAACCTTGTTTCCTTTGCTGTTGGTTTATCCAACTTTAATGGAATCCCTACAACATTTGCAATGGCACCAAAGGCCTCCTTGTCCTATAATTTAGACTTAATTCGGGAAGTCTAATCCAAATAGGAATTGTATATAATAAATCTCTATCGAATGACATTTTATTATTCCAGTTCTTCAATATAATAAGTTTGCCATTAATAAAATAAGGCCTCCATTAATGGTTTTTTCATAATCACTTGAAATTGTAAATTTGGTAATAAAAAACCATTATTTCTAGTAAATATTTCAAAATTAGTTGTGGGATTCCAAGTTTTTTGCACAAATTCTTTGAAGTGTTGATAATAGGGCCGATTTCAGAGATTATTGAGCTGCTCCATTTAGCGTCAATTTTCTTGCTTACACCCTCCTTCATTACAATCCTTTTTTTGCTAATTATAAAAGGAGCAGCATACTCAAGATCAAAATTGTTGCCGAGGCTACCATTTTTGGCCAAATCCGCCCAAAAGGAAGAACTATTCATTGAATAGCCATCGTTGTTATGATTCTTGAACAACATAGATGTATTTTGCTTAACTTGATTAATGTTGTAAATATTTGATCTATTTCTTGTAGTTCTTGAATCATTTTGATAGAGATTTCTGAATCGAGATCTCGTAGCTTCTCCTTTGAATAAGATTATGAGAGAAGGTTAGTATTTGTACAAAAATTGGGCACAACACTCTTCGGAAGTGTTTGAAGAGATAAAATGAAGAAAGTAAATGTAAAAAAAGGATTATCTAACAAACACTCCAAACAATAATCAGAAAATCAGCAAAAGGACGCAGAGATTTAGAGTGGTTCAGCATGTTGCCCACGTCCACTACGAAATTGACTTTTATTAACTTTTGCTTGCTGGTTACAGTGGATTACAATAGTAAATTTCGAGTACAACAGTGATTTTTGAGTACAACAGTGATTTTTGAGTACAACAGTGATTTCGGCAGAGTCTGGACATTGAAGAGCCAAAAAGTCCTTTATCTGTAGGTTCTGGGCTGCTATTTATAGGCGTAGGCTGCAAATATCTCGCTCAGATCTCGGGAGACCTCTTCTTGCATGTGGGTGGGCCCACGTAATCGATCCCATGACATTTGCACTCGGTTTGTAATCGATAGGAACGAGTTTCGTATCGATCGAAACTTCATCCAATCGAGTCGAAATCGATCATGAACATTCGTGAGGATGTACGCAAGCTCCTGTGAAAATTTGGTGGCATTTGGGCTTGTTGATTTTGAGTTATGATCGATGCAAGTTCGAATTTATTAAAGGCTGTCTCCTTCGTATCGATGCCGTTCGTATCGCTCTGTTCGTATCGATCCGAGCATGTGCCAGCATGTTGATGTGGCGCTAACTCCTCGGATCGATCCACTTTTCGTGCCGTGCGATTGAATCTTTCATAGGAATGTATCTTGTTCGTATCGATCCAGTTGAGCCATGTTCGCATCGATCGCAACTATTCTGTTCGTATCGATTGTCTTCGCTCTGTTCGTACCGATCGATTGCATCTCACTTCGTATTGATGGCTGGGGGCTGTTTTGTATCGATAGTTGGAGGTCATTTTTGTATCGTTCGTTCAATGTTTCATTCGTATCAATCGTTGATCGATCGATACGAATTGACTCCAATTAATGGATTCGAAGTCGAACCAGGCCAAGTGGACACGAAGTTGAGTGTACATGATGGATACGAATAGATGGATACTTGATGGATACGAACAGATGGATGCGAACAGATGGATGCGAACAGATGGATGCGAAATGATGGATGCGAACATATGGATGCGTGTGAGTTGATTTTCTTGGTTTGCATCGATCATATCTTGAGCATACGAACTCCGATTGACTTGAAATTTGGAACGTTGTATTTCATAGCTTCGCACGTCGTGCCTTGTCAATTATAGCTTGATCCGGAATTGGACAAAATTTATCGACATCCATAGCGAGCCTGCGTATAACCGATCTTCGGGATGGACTGTCCTCAGTTTCCAGTTAAGTTCTTGGTGTCACGGCCTTGCCCAAAAGGCGAAATAACATTTGCCCTACAAAAGTACGTCTTGTGAAAACATGACGTGCTTTGAAAAGTTGCACTCTTCATCCTGAATAGCTTTATCTGACTTGTCTAAATGGTTGTCGTCTTTTCGTCGAAAGCTGTGACTATTGATTGATCTTTAGAAATATAAATAATGAACTGCTGACTGCCAATTGTTGTACTACGCACTGTTGTAACTGAGTGCTGAATGATAGTGATCTGTTGTTTGTTGTTGTAATCGTTACCAGATGAGTATTCAATTCCTGTGAATTTTAAAAATTGGATGTTAGTCCGTTATACATGAATGTACGCTAGCCTGACTCTCGTTAACGTTCGCACGTTCATGAGTCGTCGTCAGTTTTCTCTTACCGAATTCTGTATCGATCATCTCCTGAATCGATGTGAAATTCGAGTCATACCAACGCTTGACGGTTGTTTTGGAGTTTCTTTTTTTATCGATCCTCTCCTGGATCGAGTTTAAATGTTTGAATGCATGCTTCGTATCCATGGCAATCGATACGAACTTGATGATTTCTTGGGATGCTTTGTATCGATGGATACGAAGTTATTATGGCGCTTGAATAGATGGATGTGAATCTGATACCTTGCATCGATGGAGTTAAGTAGTGGGCCTCAGAGCAATGGATACGAAGTTATCTCATTCGTATCGATGAGAGCTGATGGACACGAGCAGCTGTGGCCTGAATCAATGATAAATGGATATGAATAGGTTACTTCGTATCGGTATGGCGTAAACCTTTTCAACCGGTCAGTGCGCACTGGGATACGAATAGGTTACTTCGTATCGGTATGGCGTAAACCTTTTCAACCGGTCAGTGCGCACTGGGATACGAATAGTCATTCGCTTTTCATATATATATATATATATATATATATATATATGTGCGGTTTTGTACTTAGAAAATTTTTACATGCTCATTTGTTTCAAGCTTTTCGCATCGATTGCTCGGCCAAGAAGAAACGAAAACTGTCTTCGATCCTAAATCACTTGATTCCCTAATTCTTCGAATTAGCTGCCTAAATTAGGTAATTAACCAACAATCTCTCACTAGAAATGACAAGACTTGAGCTTCAATGTCATCCCATTCATATTCGCGGCCAAGTATGGTGAAGAGGAGGCCGGAGATGGTTGGAGTAAGATTGAGGTAGGAGGGGAAAATAATGGCGTTTAGGCTGTTTGGAGAAGAAGAAGTCTGGGAGCTTTCATATCGAAGATGGATGAAGTACGAGTTCGTATCGATCCAAATGTAATGCAGCCTTGTATCGATTGACCGAACTGCTTCGTATCGATGGAAAGTGGACATTCATATCGGTCAATCGACGATCGATATTTGTATCGATCCAAAGCGATCGATGCATGACTTTGGGCCTAGCGATCGATACGAAAATGTCGACGCCGATCGATGCGAAGTAGGGAATGTTGAATGGATACAAAACAATTTTTCGGTGATCGATACGAAGTGGTATACCATGATCGATACGAGCTATGTTCTCATGATCGATACAAACAGTTTTCTCATGATCGATACGAACTGTACTCTCATGATCGATATGAACTGTACTCATAGTGGTCGATCCAAGTCCAAACTTTGATGGATACGAGATTCCTAAACACTCGAATATTCGACTCCGACGAGCTTTTGCCCTGCATATCTGGACTTAACCTTTTTTATTGCATATTTGACTGCCTTTCAAAGCTCATCGACGGAACTGTAACTTGACAAAATTTAACAAACTTTAACCCGGGTCGGTCTCTAATGTCTGGATGGCATGGTTGTGATGGTCAGTGATGACGGTCACTCTAGTTGAATTCTGTAGTCTTGTCGTTTGAACATTTCTCAAAATTTGTAGAATCTCTGAAGTATCATGTAGCACTGCATTGCACAACATATTCATGCACTTCACACTGGGGAACACACGTTCTTATTATCATCTAATAATGATTTTTGATAACTTGATTAGTTATGGAGTCTACAAGCTCAGAACAGCAGGAGCTTCAGAGTTCATTTCCCTTAGTCATAGAGATACCGGTCATCGCGGCCGAAGTTATAGATCCAGCTTCGGACAAGCTGCCATGTGCTAGGTTTATCGGGAACCCACAAGATTCTATGTCGTCCAACGTCTCCGAAGATATGTTGGGGCGGATATGCCTAAGGCACGGTCTGCCGTTGGACGACGTCTTATTACCGGGACCGAATGATAGACCGCATGCACCCACGGAAGGGTTTACTGCCTTCAACAGGCATTCATGTACAGCCGGGATGCTTCCTCCATTCAATCAATATATTCGGGAAGTGTTGGCTTTTTTCGGAATTGCCCCCTCATAATTACATCCCAATGGATACGCGCTGCTGAACAGTTTATTCATTGTATTCATGGAGCATCTTTTCTGACCCCCGACTCCGATCGAAATCAGATACCTTTTTAATGCTAAGAGTCAGGGAGATAGCCCTTCTTTCACGTTCTTAGAGGCGGTCAGGAACTGCCAAGTTATGATGGGGTCTTGGACTAGACCGAGCTACTTCAAAACCGAGTGGTTCTATGTTCGATGTCCCCCAGGGTTCGCCAATCGGTGGTTGGTCAGACATATGTGCTTCGACTTTTCTGGTAGTTAAAAAGATAGTTGCAACTAGTATTGGGACTAATACTTTCTTTCTTTTACATCCGTAATTCCTCGACCAGAAGGCACGCACTTTAAAGAAATAGTACGGGTCCTCTAAGAAGTACCGGGCGAGATGAGAGAAATCGAGTCGGTGCTCACCGATAGGAACTTAAGAATTCTTGGGTTAATCGAATGAAAACAAAGCATAAGACTCGAAGGAGCGCTTAGGGCAGTCCCGACCAAGCGGTTGAAGCATAAAGCACCCGGGGTCGTAATAGCTGAGGAGGGTGATGAAGAACACACGCCTACGAACGACGAACCCGTGGCCAGGCTTTCTGACAGTTTTCAGGGTTCAGAGGGAAGGAGAAAAGGCAAGGCAGTTGCACACAAGCGTCACAAATCCTCAAGATGGAAATCTGTAATAGTGTTCCTGCCAGCCTCCGGTGTTAGAATTTCGGAGGCCCCTCCCTCGCAAGTAGAGAATCCTTTTGAAGGACTTGTTGATATTCCAATTCTGGACTATGTGTCACTTTAACACGACACCGGATTGGAGGGGCTTCAAAGTGCTCTAGATTTAAGTGAGTCTCTTCCCACAAGTGTGGCCGACATTACCGGTTGGTCGGGGGGCTTGCACACACATATACACTTCACGGTACTACACGATTTCCAGCCTTAAGTTTTCTACTTTGAGAGATCACTAACTTCGTTCTTCTTTTACTTTACAGGTACAATGAATAGGCGAGATTCTACGCTTGGAAGTCTCCGCTCAGCGCGCCAGTCATCGAGTTCGTATTATGAGTCCCGTCGGAGGGAGGGTGATAGAAACCGCGATCGCGGTTATTCCAGCCAAGAGCGTTATGAGAGGGATAGAGATAGAGACAAAGAACAAAGATATCGGTCCCGATCGCGTTCTCCACCTCCCCAACTCCCTACACAACCTTCTACTCATAGCTCACATCCCCCGGAGCCTCCATGCCAAAAACCTTCTTATCATGCTCCAAGGTCCGAGTCTCAACATCGTAGGACTAAGGCTGAACCTCCCACTATTGCTGAACAAGCCATCACTAAGCCCACTGGGGAATGGGCTATCAGAATTGCCCAGTTAAGAAAAAATTTCCCGAACATTTGCTTCGACGGCTTTATCTTCCATCCTCACTTAAAGAAAATCCCCTCTAAGGCCAAACAAACGATGCACGACTATATTCATGATATCTATGCCCAATACAAGGAGTGGATGAAAGCCGCGGATAAAGCGTCGGTGGTGGCTTTTGAGCGAGCAAAGATAATTAAGAAGTTGGAATCCGACCTCGCCTAAAAAGACCGTATTATCCAAGTGCTCAATGATGAAGCTGAATCCTCTTGGAAATCTGAAATGGAAGCCACCCAAAAAGCTAATGTGGCGACTCAATTTATGGAAAGAATGCGACAACGCATTTCGCTCTGGTGGAGCAGATGGGCCACCGAAACACCACAGTTACAACTGAAAGGGATGCTGCTTTGAAAGAACTCAACGAGCTTAAAGCCAAATTTTCTGAAATCACCAAGGAAAAGGATGATGCAAATAAAGTAGCCCAGGAGGTGTGTGAACAAGCGGTGGTGCTTCCGGACGAAAAGGATGCGGCCATACTTAAAATTCGGGAGGTCGAGGCCAAGGTTGAGGAGGAAGTTAAAATGACCGAAGCCAGGCTAGAGGCGGATATCGACGATCTTCTCGTTACTTACAATGCCAATGTTTTGAAGCACAGAAACCTGGCTTGGCTTGACAACCATCCAACACATCTGTTCAATGCTTGGGGCCAATTGGTAGGAGATGAGAAGGCTGGTCCTTAAGCTGAATCGATCATTGAGTTCGAGCTCAAGAACCGGGTGTTGAGCGAAGACGAACGGAAAGTTCTCCACGATGCAATGATCTCATATGAAAAGGAGAAGCTTGGCGCTCAGCATTCGGAGGTTGGAGAGGGTTTTGTGTCGAGCACCGCGATACAAGTCTCGAAACTCATGTGCCGACTCAGCCTGAATCCACATCCGCGGTTGATCCTCAACCCATTCCTGGTTATAACCCTGATCAGCCGCAGTTATCTCCAGCCCGCAAGCAAATCTCTGAGGCTGTTCAGCCACTCACGAGTCAAACTGAGGAAGGTACTCTGAACATTTTGTACGCTTGTTCAAAATCGGAAGCGTTACTTGAAGTAATTACTAACAGTCCTTCCTTTACTTTTATCCAGTGATCGGAGAAACATCGGTCATGCCTCCTGCAACTCAAGAATCACACCATGTGTAGGAGGCCATTATAATAGAAGCGACCACCACAACGACCACGGCACCAACTGATGGAGCTCAAGGAAGCACACTTATTTTTGATGAGCAGATGATGGAGGAACTCCTCGGTCATTACAGTGACCCCTTTGCAGATTTGCCGTTCGTTATGGGTGGAAGTGTACCAATGACAAGTTCTTCGGCCCCAACTGTGGGAGTCCCCGGCGATGCGCAAACACTTCATGAGGAGGAAATTATAGCCGAAATCAACGCTGAAATAGAGGCAGCTGCGCAGGGCAGTGGCCTTGGAGGTGGAATGGCAGGACCTGGTCCATCCCTTTTACGGATGATATCTCCGGGAGGAACGGTAGTTGAGACAAGTGTGCCTATCCCGCCTCCTACTGTTGATCCTGTCCCTCCGACTCCGCCTTTAGGAAGCGTTCCAATACACTTGAGTTCGGAGGAGGAAGTTGATATAATGCTCCCGACTAGAGATCGGCCGCCAAAAGGCAAGGGCTCAAAGAGAAAACCAAGCGACAGCTCCAGCGGGTCCACACCGAAGAAGAAACCGAGAAAGAAAAAAGAACAGATATATCTTTTCGGCTTATTTTTGAGTAGATAGGAATTTCTTTAGCTTTTGTTGGTCGTGTATAGATGCAGGTTCGGCCCCTATTAGTAGGATTTTTGGGATAAACTTGTACTTAGTTTTCTTCTACAAATAGTTGAAATGAAATTCCATTTTGTCTTCAACTCAATTTTCGTTTATTTGCATAAGTGTTTCAGAATTTGAACTCCAGTCTAGTACCCTTGTTGAGTTTCGACCTTTGGATTGGATCCGAGTTTTTTTGTTAAGTCCTGAAACCATGACTATGAGTTATGACCAAGAATTAAGCCGGACTCCGATGCTGCACTGTCTCAGTCAGTGATTGGCACTTAAGTTCTGCCCCCAGTTTCAGGGACGAATTGTAAAGATTAGGTGGCAATTGTGCTTCGCCTTCAACACATCGAGCTTAGCATCGTTGAACTGATGCTAAAACAAGGAAGTTCGAGTGGTCAAATCGCACTCGCTCATTTATTGACGATTGCATCCACACTCCAGGGATTTGCATTCGTACGTCGGCGGTCGGTCACACCCACTTAAGTTTCAAGGATACGTCCACGCTCCGAGGACTTAAGTAATTTTCATGGGTGGTCAGTCCCACTCGGTTAATGTTTGTAATCACGTCCACACTCTGGGGACTTTAGATGGATTCGCGAGTGGTCAGTCACACCCGATTTGCATTTACACTCTGACCACGCTCCGAGGACTCGGAGTTGTTTTACGGACGATCGATTCCAATCTGGTTTGTGTTTAAACTCCAATCCACTCTCCGGGAATGTAGAGTTAACGCTTATACTCCAATTCGCACCCTGGGAATTTGGAATTGGTGTTTATGTTGACACTCCGATTCGCACTCTGGGAATCCGGAGTTAGTTGATGTTTATACTCCAGTTCGTGCTCTGGGAACTTGGAGTTGGCCGACATATGGTCAGTCACATCTATTCAAGCTTTAGGATTTTGCTCGCACTTCGGAACGACAAATCTATCAGGATCGTGGATGGTCGGTTCACATCCACCTCGAGTTAACAAGCGAGGTCGTTAGATGGACGGATCCATCCTCCTCAAATTTGGTCAAGATAAGGGTGAAGTTGTTAGGTGGACGGATCCACCCTCTTCGAGACCATATTTTTAAGTTTATACTCCAGTTCACACTCTGGGAATCTGGAGTTGGTTAAAGAATTGTCGTGTATCAATCCTTTTTTGACTTCAGTGTGATGACTTGCCTCCGAGCTTGGGTTTCACTTAGCGAGTAACCGGTCGTATCACAGTCACTCCCTATTTGAATAAATTCCACTGTCGGGTGGAATTTAGCTCTTTGTGCATAGTGATAGTTGTATGACGCATTCAATAAATCACAGCTCTGGCTCGAAGAGATTACATTTTATTGCTGAAATAAGAAAATACGGCAAAATCAATTGCCTTATTATAAATTCAAATTTTGAAATGCAGAAAAAACTTACAAATTAAAAGTAGACTGAATAAATAAACAGAGCCTGTCATGTGTAGTAGCGACGAAGACTTTCGTTGTTCCAGGCTCTCGGAAGAGTGAGACCGTCAACGGTCGATAATTTGAATGTGCCATCTCCGAGCTTCCATTCAATAACATATGGCCCTTCCCAGGTTGGTTTCATATGTGAAGGGATCGGGTAAATTCTCTTGAGGACAAGATCGCTGAGTTCAAAGGTTCGGGGTCAGAACCTTTGCATTGTACAATCGGGCGACTTGACTTCGGTATGCGGCTGCCCTCAAATCAGCCTCTTCACGCTTCTCATCCAATAAATATCCAGAGATTCAGCAAGTAATATAGCATTCATCTTCGAATCATAGTATTTCAAACGATGAGAAGGCACTTCTAATTCGACTGGAATAACAGCTTCTGAACCATAAGAAAGAGAAAACAGAGTGTGGCCGGTCGCGGACTTGTGGTTTGTTCGGTAAGCCCATAAATCCATAGGGAGTTCATCGACCCACTTGCCCCCGGCCTTTTCCAGTCGTTTCTTCAGAATAAACTTTTTAACTTTATTAACATCTTCGACTTGTCCATTCGCTTGAGGGTGTGTAACTGCGGAGAATCTCTTCTGAATGTGGAATCGTTGACAGAAGTCCTTCAATTCAACGCTGTCGAATTGGGTCCCATTATCAGTGATTATAGTATGTGGGAGACCAAATCGGCAGATGATGTTGCGCACTACAAAGTTGATCACCTTCTTTGTTGTGATTGTAACAAGGGGTTCAGCTTCCGCCCACTTGGTAAAGTAATCAACTGCTACGATGGCGTACTTCGCACCACCTTTGGCTAGAGGTAGGGAGCCAATAATGTCAATGCCCCATACTACAAATGGCCAAGGACTGACCATCTGAGTTATTCTGGTTGGTGGGGCTCTTTGAATTCGAGCGTGCTTCTGACATCTGTCACATTTTCTAGCGTAATCCGATGCATCACGATTTACGGTTGGCCAATAGTATCCATATCGGAGCATTCTTGGCAAGGGCTTGCCCCTCGGTGTGATTGCCACATTCTCCTTCGTGCACATCATGCAATATGCATTTGATTTCATCATGAGCGATACATCGGAGTAGAGGAACAGAGTATCCTCTTCAATACATGATTCCATTTTGAATAGTGAACCGTGAAACTTTTTGAAGAATCTGTCTCTTTTCACTCCTGCGCTCTGGCAAGGTTCCATGCTAGAGATAATTTCGAAACGGAGTCATCCATGACTCCTTATCGGGAATAACCTCGAATATCCAACCTGTTTCCATTCGGTCGATGCTCGGGGAAGCTAACGTCTCTATGGGAACGAGTCCCATTTGTTGTGCCTCGCCTGAGCTGGCTAACTTTGCTAATGAATCGGCTTTCTGATTGCGCTCTCGGGGTATGCAGTAGATGGCATAATAATCGAACTGATTTAGTATATCCTGTACTCGAGCTAAATAAGCAGCCAGTCTTCGGTCCTTGGCCTGGTATTCCCCCCGAACTTGACACACGACCAATTGTGAATCACAATAAATCTCCACAGCAATGATTTTCAAATCTCTGGCAAGTCTCAATTCAGCAAGTAAGGCTTCATACTCAGCTTCGTTGTTAGTCGCGCAAAAATCAAACTTTAAAGCATAGCATATAGATCGACCTTCAGGAGTTTCAAGTACAACCCCTGCACCTGAGCAATGGTCATTTGATGCACCATTAGTATGCAGCTTCCAGATATACTTGGGAGATTCACTAGTTTCGGGCAAGTCCTCTGGGATGGTAAATTCAGCTATGAAATCTGCTAGGACTTGTCCTTGAATGGCTCGCCTGGGAGTGTAAGTAAAGTCAAACTGACTTAACTCGATATTCCATTTGAGTAACCTACCAGACGTCTCAGGCCACTTAAGGACCTGTTGTAACGGTTGGTCGGTGTAGACGGTGATAGGATGAGCCTAGAAATACGGACGGAGCTTCCTTGAGGCAATAACAAGACAATAAGCCAACTTCTCTAGCTTCGGATAATTTCTCTCAGCTCAGGTTAGTCGTTTGCTAATACAGTAGACCGACTTTTGTATTCGGTCTTCCTCCCGAATTAGGGCAGCACTGATTGTGTTTTCTTATACCGCCAAGTAAACGTACAATTTCTTGTGATCGATAGGCTTTGACAAAATTGGCGGTGTGGAGAGGTGTTGAATTAGTGCTCGGAATGCGCCTTCACATTTCGTAGTCCATTCAAAGTTTCGTTTCCCTTTTCGGATCAGATCAAAAAAGGGAATGCATTTGTTAGTAGATTTTGAAATGAACCTACTCAGTGCTGCTACTTTCTCGTTGAGGCTCTGGACTTGCTTTACAGTTCTCGGAGTTTCAAGGTTTCTAATCGCCCAGATCTTTTTGGGATTGGCTTCGATTCCTCGAGCGTTGACGATAAACCCAAGGAATTTTCCTGATGCGACCCCAAAGTGACATTTCAACGGATTGAGCTTCATTCTGTATTCTCAGAGGATATTAAACATTGACTCCAGGTCTTTTATATGATCAGTGGAGAATCGTGACTTGACTAGCATGTCATCCATGTATACCTCCATGGTTTTTCCAATCTGATTAGCGAACATTCGATTAACTAACCATTGATAAGTCGCCCCGGCTTTCTTGAGTCCAAAAGGCATAACTTTGTAGCAGTAAAGCCCTATATTGGTTACGAAGCTGGTATGCTCCTGGTCGGGCAAGTGCATGGGTATTTGATTGTAGCCAGAATACACATCCATAAAGGATAAGAGTTCATGCCCGGCCGTTGAATCTACGAGCTGATCAATTCAAGGAAGTGGAAAACTATCTTTAGGGCAAGCTTTACTCAGATCAGAGTAATCGATGCACGTTCTCCATTTCCCATTTGGCTTTCGAACAAGTACAGGGTGGGATACCCATTCTGGGTACAATGCATCTCGAATAAATCCGTTCGATTTAAGCTTATCTACGTCTTCCTTAAGGGAGGCAGATCTCTCTGGATCCATACCACGCCTTTTTTGTTTGACCGGGATGTGCCGTGGGTTAATATTCAATGTGTGGCTCGCGATGTCCGACGAGATCCCACACATGTCGGAGTGTGTCCAGGCAAACACGTCAAGGTTTGCTTGGAGAAATTCAACCAATTCCTCTTGCATTTGTTGACTCAACCAAGATCCAACCTTTATCATTTTAGAATCATCGCTATCATCGATCGGGACATCGATCGTCAGTTCGGTCGGAGAAGCTTGACTGTCTTTACTTTCGTCTTCACTTTCGGTATCTCTCGGGTCAAGGTCTCTTTGGAATTGGTTGGGGTGCCCGGGCTTAGGCCCAGGCGTCAATTGTCAATTTTCAACAAAGCGAACGTGGAGAGATTCCTCTATGCCCTTTCCTTTTTCTCCTCCCTGCGCATCTCGCAGCTCGGCAACATAACAGGCTCGTCCAACAGCCTGATCTCCTTGAACGACTCCAACCCCATGATCGGTGGGGAACTTCAGAGTCAGACGCCATGGGGCAATAGCAGACCTGACCTCAGCTAGGGACGGTCGGCCCAAGAAAGCATTATATGGTGAGTCTATATCCAACACCATAAATTGTAACATCCGGACTTTCCGGCGTTCTCCAATTCCTAACTCCACTGGCAATTCCACCACTCCAGCGGGTATAGTCGCACTCCCATTGAAACCATGATACGGTACTGACAAAGTTTCAAATCTTTAGTCTCCATTTTCATCTGGTCATAGGCTCGCTTGAACAATATATTCACAGAACTTCCACTGTCTACCAAGATCCTCTTCATCCAAGCAGGACCTACTAGAGCAGATATGACAAGTGGATCGATGATTGGGGCTTCGATCCTGTCGGCATCTCTGTCTCGGAAGATGATGTCGTCAGTCATCATCTTCTGTTGCTTAGCCAGAGCCCCAGCTTCCAAACTACTACAACACTCGAAGCTTGCATGCCTAAAAGAACTGGCATACGACTCCATTTCCTTCCAGCTTTGGTCTGCTAGATGAGGACCACCACTAACAATATTTATCACTAACCTCCTGCCAGTACGAGCGGGTTCCTCCTGTCTTGCCTGATTCGGTACATGATTCTGATTTGATGGGCCCGCACCTCAAGACTGTGGCGCCCGTACAAACTGCTCCAACTTTCTCTCTCTTATCAACTTTTCGATGAGATCCTGCAAGTGACGGCACTCATTCGTGTTTTGGCCGTAGCTTTAGTGGAATCTACAAAACTTCCCTGTCTGAATCTGTTTCTCCGATGACTGCTTCGGAGCAGGTTTCTTATACTGAATAGTATTGTAGTTCTGTAAATACACATTTTCCAGCAACGTATTCAAAGGAGTGTAATTATCAAACATAGGAGCCCTACGTTGTGGACCACGATTCTGATCCCGTTTCCTATTTTGGTTTCCATTGCCTTTTTACCGACTTTGTTTATTCTGAATGTTCGATTGCACTTTTCCGGAGCTCTCTCCGGTTTGTTTGACAGCAACTTTGCTCTGAATTCCTTCCATACTAGGCCTTGCATCATCCTTTTTTCCTAGACTATTTCGCATCCTCCCTTCTCAAGAATTGGGCTGCCTTGGAATAGAAACGACCCAATGACGCAGGAGGCTTTCCGACTAACCAGTTGCCAAACTCAGAATCGGGGTTGGTCCCCTTAGTCAGTGCAATCAGAATTGAATTATCATTGGGGTTACTAATTTCAGTGCATGCAGCATGAAATCTCTCCAGATATCGTCTGAGTATCTCTCCAGGAGCTTGAGTGACACTAGACAGAGTCTTAACATCTTTCAGTCTTGCGATGTGCATGCGAAACTGCTCAATAAACTTTGTTGCCAACTGGTCAAAACAAGAGATAAATCGAGGTGGTAAACAGGTAAACCACATAGTTGTTATGCCCCCTAGAGAGATCGGGAAGCTTCGGCACTTAACTGCATCATCAACTCGTGCAGCATTCATCAACCATTCATACTTCAGGATATGTTGATTAGGATCAGCGCTCTCTTCATAAACAGGTAAAGTCGGCATCCTGAATCGCTGGGGTGTTTCAGCATAGAGTATCTCATCAATAAAAGGGTATGACTCCGGGAGATTCCCCAGTCGTCATCGGTAAGACCCTGACTTTCACGGATCATTTGACGGATCATGGTCGGAATGTCGGGCATCTGGACATTTTGAGCATGTTGGGCCAAGGTGTGGTCGGGTTCCACAATGCAAGGAGGGGCCGGTCGCTGTCGACGGTCCATGTCTCGCCTCCTTGGTTCTACGTCTTCGAGCACATAAGGCTCGGGAGTATGGTTGCGTTGGTGGTGGGTCGGATCTGTTCGGTTCCGAGCGTCAACTCCCAAATCAGTAGTAGTGGTAGTACGGTTGTAAGTAATATGGTATAGGGTAGCACCTCCTCGGGAGGAGGGTCTAGTCAGATGGCTGGTTGACGGGCCAACTCTCGGTTGCCCAAGATTCAATGTATGCTGATGCCCGGTGGCCTGTGTGTAACTTCCGTCCAGTCACGGGCACGTGGATCTATGATGGTGATCAGAAGCGGCTGAACTTTTGGTGGATGAATAGAAAGCTTGATCCTTTCTAGATCTCCTTAGTCTTTGACGGTTTAGTTGGTTGGTCAATTTTGCGTTGGCGCGCAGTTGCTGAGTGAGCGGTTGGCGGCTCTGAGTCAGTTCTTGCATTAGCATTTGAAATTCTTCCCTGGTGATAGGTCCTTGCGGATCTGATAGTCTGGAAGCATTCTGGTCGGCAGAAGGTGGTTGTATGGGGTTCTGTCTTTCCCATCCTTCTGGATCTGCAGCTGTAGAAGTAGTCCTTATGTTAACCATAATGGATAGCGAAGCTCTTTCCTAGACTTGATGCAAATATGAATAGGATGGAAGAACTTTAATCTTTGAAATCTGGATCTTCTTCTTAGATTTGTGCAATCCGATATCGATAGTAGATCCAACGAGCAGAAGAAAAACATTGTTTTCTCGGTGAATGCACCAAAGTTTTTGTACCAAAATTGGGCATAACACTCTTCAGAAGTGTTTGAAGAGATAAAATGAAGAAAGTAAATGTAAAAAGCGGATTATCTAACAAACATTCCAAACAATAATCAGAAAAACAACAAAAGGATGCAGAGATTTAGAGTGCTTCGGTGTGTTGCCTACATCCACTATGAAATGATTGAATTTTATTAACTTTTTCTTGCTGGTTACAGCGGATTACAACAGTAAATTTCTAGTACAATAGTGATTTTTGAGTACAACAGTGATTTCGGCAGAGTCTGGACATTGAGGAGCCAAAAAGTCCTTTTTCTATAGGTTCTAGGCTGCTATTTATAGGCATAGGCTGCAAATATCTCGCTCAGATCTTGGGAGACCTCTTCTTGCACGTGGGTGGGCCCACGCAATCGATCCCATGACATTTGCACTCGGTCCGTGATCGGTACGAACGAATTTCGTATTGATCGAAACTTCGTCCAATCGAGTCGAAATCGATCATGAACATTCTTGAGGATGTACGCAAGCTCCTGTGAAAATTTGGTGGCATTTAGGCTTGTAGATTTTGAGTTATGATCGATGCAAGTTCGAATTTATTAAAGGCTGTCTCCTTTGTATCGATGCCGTTCGTATCGCTCTGTTCATAACGATCTGAGCATGTGCCAACATGTTGATGTGGTGCTAAATCCTCGGATCGATCCACTTTTTGTGCCGTGCGATTGAGTCTTTCGTAGGAATGTAGCTTGTTCATATCGATCTAGTTGAGCCATGTTCGCATCGATCGTAACTGTTCTGTTCGTATTGATTGTCTTCGCTCTGTTCGTATCGATCGATTGCATCTCACTTCGTATCGATGGTTGTTTCGTATCGATAGTTGGAGGTCATTTTCGTATCGTTCGTTCGACGTTTCATTCGTATCGATCATTGATCAATCGATACGAATTGACTCCAATTGATGGATTCGAAGTCGAACCAGGCCAAGTGGACACGAAGTTTAGTGTACGTGATGGATACGAATAGATGGATATGAACAGATGGATGCGAACAGATGGATGTGAAATAATGGATGCGAACAGATGGATGCATGTGAGTTGATTTTCTTGGTTTGCATCGATCGTATCTTGAGCATATGAACTCTGATTGACTTGAAATTTGGAACGTTGTCTTTCATAGCTTCGTAAGTCGTGCCTTGTCAATTGTAGCTTGATCCAGAATCAGACAAAATTTATCGGCATCCATAGTCAGCCTGCGTATAACCGATCTTCGGGACGGACTGTCCTCGGTTTCCAATTAAGTTCTTGGTGTCACGGCCTTGCCCAAAAGGCGGGATAACAGTTAGAGTGAGGAGAAGTAGGCTGAGATGAAGAGGAAATGCTCTTAAAGATCTGATCATTGACTACTATTGTTAATTTTATGAAGGTAATTAACTACTAAGAATGTGATATTTATTTAAACAAAAACTACGGCTATGGCTATTGTATATGCATAATAAGCTATGTGAAATTTACAAGAGAGCATGACAATGTCTCATTTAATAGTTATAGAGAGATTTTCCTGCTTTTCTCCAACCTTTTTATCCTAGATTTGAATTTGTAATCAATTCACAACTTAGACAAAATAATGTAGTAAATTCTCAATTACATCTTGAACCATTAATATTTCCCAGTGTATTATAAATTTGGCGGCTAGAAAACAAAAACAAACATTCTTAAAAAATCAAAATTCATCCATATGTGAATAAAATAATCCGAACTTTACAAGTCCTTGCTTATCACTAGCAAAAACATGCATAAATAACTTTTTTCCATGGCTTCTCTTCTTCTTGGAATATATTAATAAGGAAAGAAAAGAAAAGCTTCTTGAAATAAGAATTAACAGATTCCAAAATAGGTATATTCATATATTATATTTACTCTGTTATTTTGAGCTTTTTAATAATGCAATTATTCTAAGATGTGATGCTTATTTAGCTTATTCCTAAGGCAAATGCCAACATTAGATTCATAAAGAAGTTCTATATGAATTTTGATTTCTCATTTGTTTCAACAAATATACTATATGACAAATAATTCAATTCCACTCCCAAATGAATAATATCATTATTCTATTCACATTATTTTCAGCCATATTTTTCATCCTTTCTCTATAGAACGGCTTTATGATCTGTTATTCTCTTGTATATTGACTTGCAAAAGATTGAAACATTATGCTCGCAACATAATGCCTACTAAAAATAGGAGGTAAATAGTCATTTAAGTCTTTGAATCTCATTACCCCAAATGTTAGGGAGGCCAATGTCGAGTTGCAAATGATTTTGTAAGTTTTATAGTTGTTGCTTATTTGTGGCCTCTATTTTTTTCTTTTCATGGTGATGAATCTTGGTTTTCATTTCAAATTAATATCAATTTGGTACAGTTTCAACAGTTTTGTAGCACTAGATACAAAATACAATATAAAGAAATAACAAAATTCCATGGTAGAAGAAACAACCAGAAAGTAGTTTGCACCAATTTGTTCAAGATAGAGTTTAGGGTTTTGTCACAATATAGGGTTGAAGTCAATTTTTACAAGTTAAATTCATGTCATTTTTGTTAGGATTTAAGTAAAAAGGGCCTTACTTTTTAAGTCCGATGATCTGATTTCATTTACTTGGCCATTAAATCTTCTGTGAAGTTGAAGATTTTGCTCTCTTTGAAAATTTTTATGGCATGTTTCACGTATGTAAAGATTCGTTGCAATTACTGGTCTTTTCAAAACAAGATACTAGTACTTAAAAACATTACTTTTGTATTGCTCATAATATTTATTTATTATTTTTTTGCCTAAACAACCCAACCTTTCCAAATATTCAAACCTTTAACAAACATTTTAACTTCCCAAAATAGCGTGTCCAAATGTCTTGTTCTATTGTTTAGGAATTCCTATCGATAATGTTGACCAAACGTATCAATAAGAATTCTTAAAGCACTTGACGGACAAATTAACACAATTTTTATTCCAAAAATATGTATAAGTATCACTGTCACAAATTGTTAACATGCCTATAATATATACTTTTCAAAAGACTTCTAGTTTTAGTATTCATTCGATTTCCAAAAATCATCTAATAATATTAAACTATATATATACACATATACATACATACATATATAAAGAACCTTGATTAATATCAAACATCCTTAAAACGTATTCAACGATACATTTTAATAAATATTTTATACTATGAAATAAAACCATTCATATTCAATTATAATCAATATAAATAAATAATTGAATTCATTTCACAACTTTGATGAATACTTATTAATTCAACAAAAGCAATTTGTAATAGACAAATAAGCATAAAAGACAGAAATAAATACCCTCGGTAGAAATTAATAAATAAATTCTCCGCCATGCATTTTGATTAAAAATCAAATCAAAACTCAACTACGTAATATCAAACCAAACCATGATAATATTAAATCATCCAAAATCATAAATACAAATAGTTCTTGTTAGACTACCTTCTTTCGTCCTTGCTACTCCAACCATTAATGTCACTTACCCAAAATAGATAGGTAGAAAATAATATTATAATTTTAAAATATCAAATACGTCCCTTAATAATTACCTAATTAATCATCTTATATGTATAATATACTATCTCTTATTCTACAAATTTACACAACACAACCAAGGGGTCAGGGACTCTAAGACGGACTCTAAGTCTCATCTAGGGTCTCGACTCGTGTCTTTAGTATACGATGTATTGTTATGAACCTACTCCGATACCAAGTTGAAACACCCCACCTCTATACCTATACTATCCAAGAATATTATAAAGTAATATTGTCAGATAATATAGAGAATGAGTCTATATGGGTACACACATGATTATTCTCTTAGACTAACACTTGTACATATTAAGACATCAAATATAAAACTTACCCGTACGTACACAGTGTCGGTACAAAACAATAAACATGTGTGCCTCAAGGACAGAATAATACACAACATATAGTATAATAACAGAGAATAAAAAGTTATTCACTACGACAACATATAATATCACTGTGCCACAAAGTGAATCAGAAAACAGCGATCACACAATATAAGGTAGATTTTCTATTATACCACTTTTTCACACAACACATAAAAAAGCATCCATTGTCTGAAGGCCTATGAAATCTTTCAGCTGTTGTCTGAATAGCTCGTGAAATCTTTATGAAAATGCTTGTCATTCAGACAATATTTTATCCATCATTTGATTTAAGTTATCAAATTTTTTAGTTTTGGCTCCATCTTTTCCATCTCAATTATTTCGTGGCTGCTTTTTATTTTTGTTTCCCTCTTTATATTTTTGTTCCCCCTTTTTATTTTTGTTTAGTCCATATTTCGATACGATGAAAATGCCCGTCTCCTTCTCATCTTTAACTTAGGGTTTTATGGAATTGAAGTTGTCTCCTTCTCATCATCTCGTCTTTGTGCAAATTTGATACTCTCTCACTCTCAATTTGGGTTCTCTTGCATCTTCTAGAGTTAGGGTTCCTAATCGAACTCGATTGCTACTGATTGGTATGTGATTTTTTATTATCTTTTGATTTTGTTGGAACTCGATCTACAATTATGCCGATGATGATATGGGTGCTTATATAGGATTTGATTTCCTATATTTTCATTTTGAGATTTTGATTTGAAATGGTTCTTATGCTTTACTGAATTGTTCTTCGTATATATGATTCAAAACTTTGAACCTACACTACACTTTGGTTGTTGATATGTGTACCGATCTTTACTTTAGCCATGGATTTCTCCGCCGTTTTAATTTTCTTGTTTATCTTGCTATGATTTGTGGCACTACCCTGTTTTAATTTGTGGCGCTGCCTTGTTTAATTTGTGGCATTTGCTATTATAATTTGTGGTACTTGCTTATTTTAATTTGTGATAAGCCAGTGCACTGCCTTGACAAGGCAGTGCACATTAGTGATGCCTTGTTTGTGCACTTTGATGGTCCAAGTTGCTTTTGCTATGATGGTCCATGTTGCTTTTGTTATTGCTTTTGCTAGTCCAATTGCTTTTGCTGGTTTCTTGTTATGCTATCTTGGTTCATTCATATATGTTGTTTGTTTGTGAGTTGTTTGTATATACTTTTATACACTTGTATACACTTTACCTTGAACCAATTCAGTTCTGAACCATTCTGAGTTTTTTTAACCATGCTGTTGAGTTGCCTTTCTACTCACTATGTACATATATACATGTATATACATACATACATATATATATATATGTATATTACTATGCCTGGTTATTCATTTATATATTTGACTTTGAAAAATTCAATCTTTTCTCTTGATCTGCCACATGCTTAAACTGCTTTGAGATATATGTGCTTATATGTACTTCATTTGATAGTTCATGTGTACAATTGAGTTCCACTTGCATTACCATGTCTGAGTTCATGTTTACACTTGAGTTCATCTCGGAGTTAATGTACACTTAAGTTCATGTGTACACTTGTCCCTACCTTATAATTGTTGTATTCTCGATGGTGTGAACTTCCATGTAAATACGAACATACAATTGTATGTATATATATGTAAATATTTCTGGCACTGCCTTATTTTAATTTGTGGCACTTGCTTGTTTTAATTTATGATACTACCTTTACAAGGCAGTGCACATCACTGCCTTGTCAAAGTAGTGCACACTAGTGATGCCTATTTTGTGCACTTCGATGGTTCATGTTGCTTTTGCTGTGATGGTCCATGTTGCTTTTGATGTTGCTTTTACTGGTCCATGTTGCTTTTGTTGGTCCAGTTGCTTTTGCTGGTTTCTTGTTATGTTGTCTTGGTTCATCTATACATGTTGTTGGTTTGTTAGTTGTTTGTATATAATTGTATACACTTGTATATAATTGAGCTTGAACCAGTTTTATTTTCCGAACCATTTTGAGTTTTTGTTGCTTTTGATGGTCCAGTTCTGTATACACTTGCATATACTTGAACTTGTGTATTACACCGGTCCATGTTGTATTTGAACTTGTATACATGTCCAGTTCTGTATATACTTGTATACACTTGTATATACTTGAACTTGTATATTACACTGGTCCATGTTGCTTTTTCCTGTCCAGTTCTGAACCATTTTGAGTTTCTGAACCATTTTATGTGCATTTACACTTGTTGTTTTGTCTAAGCTTGTTTATGTGCACTATCTAGAATTCAGTTCTGAACCATTTTGAGCTTTTGAACCATTTTATGTGCATTTTCACTTGTTGTTTTACCTGAGTTTGTTTATGTGCATTATCTGGAATTCAGTTCTGAACCATTTTGAGTTTCTGAACCATTTTATATGCAATTGCACCTGTTGTTTTGCCTAGGCTTGTTTATGTGCACTATCTTGAATTCTTTCCTAGTTGTCTTGTTTGCATTTCCTTGATGTGCAAGTGTGCATTTTCATGTATACACATACATACATATGTATGTATATATATGTGTGAATGTTTGATAATTCAATTGCATGTGTGTGCACACTGCTGGTTGAATCCCTTGCGACTGGTTTGTACATGTACTTGTATATATGCCTAGTTTATTTTGATTGTTCTGCTGCCTGGTTCAAGGTAGTGTTGAGATACTTTTGATTGTTTTGCGCCTGGTTTGTACTTGTATATATATGCACCTGGGTTGAGCCAGAGGAAGCTTGGGCTTGACCTTGTGCGCATTTGCATTGTGTTGAGCATTTGGGCTTGACCTTTGCAACAGTCCGTGAGATTTAATCGATGCTCGGCATTATGATATTCATATTGATACACTACGCATATCATAAGTTGTTCGTGCATAGATTTAATTGTCCCTGTCTAAAACATGAAGAGAAAACAAACCCATAAAATGAGACAATATTAATATTTAAGTTCAATTTTATTTTTGCAATTTATGTTTGTTTTCTTTTCCATTTACTACGTTGGTTATTTGTCAGGTATAGGAGACAATTGGACACAAGCTGGAGCAAGCAAATCAAGATCAACATAAAAACAAACTCGAGTGAGTGTGAGTAAAAAATGTTAGTAAGAGAATGTAGAGAAATGTTGTATACATGACAGTGATAGTGAAGGTTGTATTGTATTTAAAAATGTACGTAGAGTGATAGTGCAAGTTTTATTGTATTTAAATTTGGTATGAAATAAAATATTTGTTTAAATAAAATTATGATTCATTTATTTCATTCTGCAAATATTTATTTCAATATGTGAACAATTATTCATATCAGTCAATATTTATATGTTGTTTGATAGAAAATTCCATAAATGATAAATAACATCAGAAATCATATGTTTTCTTTGTTATGTTAGTGAATATCAAACGACGGGGCATATCTGTGGTCTGATGTGCAATGAGACGGCCCATGATTTAACAGCAAATAGATATGCAATCATATAATGGAGCATATCTGTCATCTGATGTGTTTTTCCCATAGTGTATACTTATACCTAGTATATACAATAATTGTATAACATAATAAAAATGTCAAATGTCTCAATATAATGCAATGTCTAATCAATAAACATCTCAATATCAAAATGTACAGTGAATCAATGTCACACCAATATCATATAACAATTCATAATATAACTCCTCTAAGCCCACTAAACATGTAACGACCCAGGGTTTTAGTCACTTAAACTAGGCAATTTTATATTTTATATAGCCAATAAATGAATTTTTATAGATAAATAAACTCATTTTAATCAATTAATAATAATGGTAAAGTCGTTTTCAAAATTTCTTTATCAAATTAAATAGTTCGTAGAAAAATAGAAAATGTGACCGAAGAACGTTTTACAGAATTTTGACTTTTTTGACACCAAAAATTTGTCGGCAACATTGTTCATCTTTGTGCACTATATATACACATATATATAAGAGTTAATTAACTACATAATATTATACTTAAGAATATTATCTTATAATTAATTTAATTTAACAAGTGATGTGACAACACATTATATATATATATATTTATAAAGAGATTGATGTGACTAAGCATAATTATTATATATATATATATATATTTATAAAGAGATTGATGTGACTAGGCATGATTATTATATATATATATATATTTATAAAGAGATTGATGTGACTAGACATAATAATTATAATTATATATATATATAAAGAGAGTGGTGTGAAAACACATAATATATATATATATATAAATATATATTTATAAAAGGAGTGATGTGACTAGACAAGATTATTATAAATTATTGTGTATATATATATATAAGTTGATGTGATGTGAGATTGTTTGCATATAAATAGCCATCGATTTTCTTATTTTTCTCATTTTCTTTTCACTTTAAAATCTTCCTAAAGCCTTTCCTCTTCCTTCTTAAAGTCTTTGAAACCAATTAATGGCTTCCAAGTTTTACCAAAGTTTTTAAAATCAAAAATCTTGAACTGTTTTAAATGTTCCAAAATGGTTTTAAGCTCCTCCATTTTTACCCCATTTTATTCGGCCATAGCTTCCAATAAACTTCACCAAATTAAGATTTTCATTTTTTGAAACCATGTATATTTACAGTGGTTATAACTTTGTGATTTACCACCTTTTCTGATTTCGAGCTTAGATGCTCCAAAAGTTCATTTTTTGCAAGAGTATTTTTGAACCTAGATTTTGATGTCCGAAAATACCCCTCACTGTTTTGGTCATTACTTCCTCAAAATTTAACCTTTTTGAGTAACCCTTTTATTTTAAATGATAGAGGAAAGAATAATCTAAAACCTTCCTTATAATCACTTTTTAATAATCCGAGAATAAAGGGTCCAAAAATCCATGGGAAAGTGACCTATTTTCGAGCTCAGTTTCTACGGTTCGAGTGGAATTTTGTTGAGCTTTAAGGTGAGTAAATTCCTAATTTATGTGAAAGGAACTTTATCTTATATGTTATGTTGATTTTAAAGCCACATGTATATCACATATGATTGAATCTTGGTATGTTTGAAATATGTTGATTAGTGCTAATGTATGGGTTACCATTAGCACTCAAATGGATATGTTTAAATTATGATCGGTATAGGATAGGATTTGGTTATGTTATTGAATCGGGTTGTTGTGTTATGACTTTGGATATGTGATTGTGTGAATATAGAAGGTAGTACCATGAAAGTGAAGTGGAGTTGAGATCCAGTTGTAAATCAAATCGTTTACTTGTTGTTTTAGGAAAGATTTGATTTGTTTTTCTTAAATTTGTTTTCAAACTTTACTAAAGTTTTAAAATTTCTTCCTTTAGTAAATAAGAGGGAAAATTTTGAGTTTTGGGATAATAACTTAGAAATGAATCCTAGGTTATTGCACCCGATAGTCGCTATGGATGCAGTTCAGATTTTTCAAATTTTGAAGTTCTAAGTTTTCTTTTAAAAATGTTTTGGTAATCCTTTTTAAAATAAGTTAGCGATATTTAAGTTATTTTTAAATTAATTAAGAAGGTTTATTAATTAAAATTAATTGGTTAATTAAGAATAATTATTTATTTATTAATTAAGTAATCATGTTAAATAATTAGTATTAATTAATATTAATTAAGTTAATCATTTATTAATTAAGAAGTTTTAATTAAGGACTTACTTAGGTTAAAAAGGGTAACTAATTTTATTTAATTAGTTTTAATTATTTTATTTATTATTCAGTTATAGTTTAAATTATTTAATTATTTATTATTTAATTAAAGGTTAATTATTTACTAAATTATTACTTAATTAAGGATTAATTTTAAGTAAATGTTTATTTGGTTAAAGTTTAATTATTAATTAACTTTTAATCAATTAAGGTTTAATTTATTATTAAAGTTTTAATTAAAAATTATTTTACTATTATTATTTTATTAAATAATTAATATTTAATTATTAATGAAGGTTAATTAATTATTTAATAGTTAGTAAATTATTAATTTGGGTATAATTAATAGTTAATTAGGGGTTAGTTAATAATTTAAAGGTTTAATTATTTCTTAATTATTTATTAAGTTTAATTAAGATTTAATTAAGTTTAATTATGATTTAATAAAGAATTTAACTTGAATTTAATTATTTTAAAAGGGAGTTTTAAGTTTTAAATCCTGGTTTTCTAAGAATCAAATCGTTTAAAGGGAACTTTTATTCCAAGGTTAGTTCTGAATACATGAATTAAAGTGTTGATACCATGAATTAGACAAATAACTATGAATGAGTTATAGTGTTGATTGATTGTATTGTTTGGACATCGAATAGTAGAATAAATCAACGTTCTGCTATAGGGTAAGTGTTTGATTGTTGTGGATATAGAATAACAGAATAAATTCTCATTCTATTATAAATTGATTGTTGATTGTGTGTACATATGTTAGTAGAATAAATCACCATTCTACTATATGTAATGATTTTGTTTGGACATCTGTTTAGCAGGACAAATCACCCTCCTGCTATTATGTTATTTGGACATGTACATGATAGTTACTTTATATTGACATGTTATTCCCTAATCTGGATATGAGTTGTATTTACATACTTGTTGCTTATGTTAATAATTGTTAAGTGAATTGGAATTGAAAGTGAATGGTAACTTAAATTAGTACCATTGGAACTGCTAAGCCTCTTTTTAAATTTAAAGTATGCTTTTGAAATTATAAGGTATGTTTTTGAATTAACTTCAATTCATAAATAAATTTTGGAGTTTAAAGTTTATAAATGATTTCCTAGTTGTGCTATTATGTTGTAAAGTCATTTATAAGTAATAACTTGTTCATAAAGGGATTTTACTGAAAGTTTACTTAAAAAATTTTACAAAAGATAATTTGTAAATAATATTTTATAAAGGAAATTTTTTAAAGGTTTTATAAAGAAGTTTTATAAAGATTTTTAAATTAGAAAGAGATTTATAAATCATTTTAGAGATTTCAAAGGAAGTTTAAATCTAGTTTGGAAATTTATAAAGTGGTTTGGAATATGAAGTAAATGGATTTAATTGTAGGTGAAGTTTTAAAAGGGAATTGTTGGCCATTTAATATGGAATTTTGAAGAGGGAATTTCCAAAATGTTTTGGTAAATAATGTGAATTGTTTACAAGTTTAAAGGGAACGTTAGGGGTTTGGAAATAGTGTTTTGAAAAGATCTTTTGATCAAGTTTTATAAAGTATCTTTTTAATTAAAGATAGTTAAAAAAAAGGCTTAGTAGATCCCATTTGAGAATTAAACCATGGTTTGATGTTTGTTTATTGATAGTTAAATAACCGACTATCAAGTTTGACCCAATTTGACTTAGGAAGTATGAATGTAAAATTCGAGATCCTCGATAAGGTTTCGAATACTTACTTCCAAAAGAACCGGGGATGAGTCAACCGGAAATTATCAGTTTTTGGTATGGAGAGACCGGGATCGGCTTTATATATCTGAAAACCACTCCAAACCAACATGTACGTTCGAGTGGAAGACATCTCGATAATGATTGAAGATCGTTCTCTTTGAAGTTTAATGGCTACTGCTACTAATCCTGAGGGTGATTCCAAAATGGATGTAGTAGAGTTAGTGCCTTCGGTTTCATTCAGACCCAGAACGAACTTGTATGGATGAACGGTGGCATTGCATTGATGCCTAGAGGGCAGTGTTAGCATTCCAAGATGGATTGCTATTTAGAAAGGTAAATCGTAGCCTCAAGCCTCATCAACCGAGAATGACAAAAATCGGGCATGCAGTAGGGCCAAGTGGGTAGCTTCCAAGTAGGGTATGGTCATTCTAAATCTAGATCGGTTATTATCTATTTTTGTATGCTTCAAGGCCCAAGCAGGGTGACCATATTCGGTACTACTAGTCAAGTGGTAGGCCAGTCCTGTGTGGCAGGGGTACAAGATGTTCTTGTCAGACCCCGGTGCATTTATCTAGAGATGCACCTTCGGAAGGTAGTCCCTTACCTTGTCATAGTATGGAATCCAATCTCCAATACATGCCTTACGTTTTTTATTGTAGAACCTAGTATGTTGGAATGTGAGATGCAAGCATTTCAACTATTTTATCTATTTACTTAAAACCTAGACACTATGATAAATCACTGGATTTTGATATAAAATGTTTTGGTTATCGTAAGGTAAAAACCCATCCGTTTTTATGTGCGGTGTGGTCTTATGAGATATCCTTTGTTTGAAAGGTTTTCAAATGTAGAGAATCAGTTTGGTTGTTACTTGTTATCGAGTTTTACTCACGCTGGTTTACCAGACCGACCCGGGCGTTATTCCATGTAATGCTCGGGTCAAACCGAGCATTTTTTTCAGGTTTAGCTGGATACTTTGGAGTTGGTGAGGAGCTGGATGGTCAAGACGTATTCACGTATATTTTTCTTCCGCTGTATTATAGAGTCTGTATGTTTTTCAATATAAGGACAGGTTTCTATAACTGTCCAAATTTAGGATAAGTCTATTGTACTCTGATGTTGTATATATGAATATGTAAAGATCGTTGTTCTATTATATATTATTCGCTGCATTGTTAGATTCTGTGTTCTTTATTTTTCTTCTTTCTTCTACCTTCTTCTTTCACCCTAATTAATCGGTATTTTCGGTACTTGAATGTTCAGCATGTGATACAGTGGACGTATTAGAGTCGATTTTCGAGGGCCGAAAGTCCGGTTCGTTACATTTGGTATCAGAGCTTAGGTTGAGCGAACATCTAGGCTTTGGTGGGGTAGACTCATTAGAGATAAGGTTAGTAATACCCTAGAATGAGTTTGAGTGTATATTATATAAGAGTGCGTATTTTTTATTGCTATAAAAAGATTTTATACTATGTTTGTAACGGTCCTGACTCGGCCTTCGAAAATCGGCACCCGTACTTCACTTGTACTCGAATGCCGCAAATTCAAACGCCGACTCTGGCTCGCCGGAGCTTATAACACAGTAAGTATAACAACACAGCGGAAGAAAGAAATGGATGATATCATATACAACTCCAATGAATACAATATCCATAATGATATACAATAATGATATAATATGATACAACAATATCAGAGACAAATAATAATGTTACAGCGGAAACAACGGAAGGTCTAACTCCAAACGATCTTTAAAAGAGAATGCATCCAACAACTCCAACATCAAGCTCGAACCCCCATCACGTTTCACAAAGAGAAGCAAGAGCGGTCGTGTGAACTCCAAACACTAAACTAGCTCCCGATAATCTACTAAACCTGACTATCTGAAAAACCCAACTCTAGACTGCCCATGTGGAAAATTATGGGCACCCAGAGTTTAGGAAGGGAACAATAAACTCCAGGTCAGTCATGGGACTGGTATGAGTAAACAAAAATAGTTTATTTTTAAAACAAACAACAAAAGAATTTTAAACATTGAAATCCGCAATGCTTTTTGGAAAATGAAACTACCATAAGGCCTCCCGGCACACACACAATGCAATCGCACACATGGGGGAGATTTCTCCTTATGATAGTCAAACATGCTTACTACGCAAAGTCATTTGATATTATTATTAGTGCATAGTGCAGAAAATTTTTCGAAAATATAATATTAATCTTAGCCAACATAAGTACCATTATACTATGCCTACTATAGCTACCATTTTAAATGGCAGGTTTTACAACTAAAACCGTACAAGGTTCGTATTGTTTCTTTGGATTTTCCAACAAATGGTCAGGCTATGGAACTTCCTATGCCACATGAGAACGCCTCTGGAGTGACACCCCGAGAGACAACTGCTCTCTGCCAACACAAGGCCGGTTACCCCCTTCCCGGGTAGTAAACCTGAGATATGCCACCCCCGGTCGTTTGCGACCTTTATCCGAGGCGCCTCGATCACAAAGCAACAATCACACAGTAAATGAGATTGGAGCAACCACACAGGTAAAATATCTGGGCTCCATACCATGATACCACCTTTTTCCAGAAGGAATGGACATACCCTAGGGGAGCTACCCTTGAAACCTTGCCGCATCTTTCCTATTTCGACCATTACCGGTTTGCGAGGTCTGATGAGGTCTCGTCCACAAAGCTACGCTTTACACGAAAGCCATGCTTTGATCAACAAATGATCAGCAAGGTTTCAGGGGTAGCTCCCCTAGGGTATGTCCATTCCTTCTGGAATAAGGTGCACTACCAAATTGGGATTATATCAGCAACACTTAGCATGCCACACTACCAAATTGGGATTATATCACTGATAACCTTCAATTACATAACCTCTAAGCTCGTACGTCTCAGAGAAGGGTGTTAAGCTAAGAGAATAAATTATCCGCCACCAAACAGAGATGTATTTGAAAGAAATCAGCTTTATATCTCAAAGTGTAGTGTCAGACATACAACCATACAAGTCTGTTCCAGGTTCGAACAGAACCGAAGGCACTTCTAAAGAAGCCCATGCAATCCGGGTATTCATAATCCCGATCGGACTTCCCATCACTTAGGAAATCTCTATACCGTAGCTACTCAGTGCAGAGACAATCGATAGGTTATCCTACCATTCTCACAAATACCCGGTCTTCAACACCGGTCTTCGAATGCTATCCATTTACGTCGTATCACTATTCGGAATGGGTTATATGACACAAAGTCCTCTCCCGGCTAAACCGAATAATGAGCGTAATATCTAAAAACATATGGATATTGGGATTTCAATTAAGTCATAACTTATTACCCAAAACTTTTCTTCAAATGGTTTAAACAAATTACCATTTGAATCTTTTACACAAAAAGATTCATCTCACAAAGTTCACCCAGTTTCACAAAGATCTATTCATAGATTTCCCCATCGATTTCCTTTTCAATTTGGATTTAACTCGTCCAATCTTTAAAACAAAGATTTAACTGATAGCTTTCAAAACAATTCCATTTCGACCTTTTATACAAAAAGGTACACCTTCCCAATTTCAAAACAAAGCTTGTAACGACCCGATATTTTAGACCATTCGCATCCGCACATGTCGGACTTTAATAATTCAAAATACCGAATTGTTAATTTAAATTGGCAAAACTAAACATATACAGTAAATAAATAAATAATCACAGATCACAGACACAGAGTAATAAATGAAGTGGAAATAAAAGAGATAGTAGTTCATGAAGCTACTATATAAATATATAAGTTACATCAGAGTTAAACCAGATACAACGGAAGAGTAACACGATACATCAGATACAAATCAGAATACATCACTGGAATCATCGAATACTGAAAGCAGAATAGATGGCTGGATCTTCAAGCAAAGCTCCAACTCCAAAGGTGAGTCTCGAATACTGGTACACTCAGTCTGACCCGAGCGTAAAGAAAACACAAAACACTCGAGTCAGGATTAACATTCTTATATCAATAAATCCAACTCAAGTGAAATAGCAATCGAAATACAATTAACTCAAAGGATGTTTGGAATAACCATCCTTTAAGGATCCGTTAAACTATCTACTATGTAGTAGTGTACGATAAATAGATAATGCCTATCAGTAATATAAGATATCAAAATAGTGTTAAGGCGTTACCATTATCCCCCTTAACACATTTTATACAAGCGTTGTAGTCTATACAGCACTGTAACTCCACCGTAAACTAGTGGGATATCAGGGAGTACTCCATAGGTATAACACAAAACAAATCGTAGTGGTCGCGTATATAGGGATCCAAGTATGACAAGGCACATGAGGCAATACCCAAGGTAGTGAAACTACCGTTTGCCTGATCCGGACTGGTGAGAACGCATCGCCGCAGCGATCGCAACACCGCGAAACAACACTCCCAAAATCAAGGGTGCACCAATCGACAACAAGTAATGAGTAGTTTTCGAAGAAGTGTGTTCGCTCGAGGTAGCTAACCCCCATTTGGCCCGGCACGGCTCCTGTTTTAGTCATTTCCAATTTGACACAAGTGTCAAGGCTACCCATTATCGTTCTCTTTCTTCAGTCATCACGTACATCATTCCAACCACTTCATTCTGGATCACACCCCGCGTATTGTTATTAAAGTGGTTTTCGGTTTAGATAGTGAGTATGTCCCTAACCGATTCCGGTCTCTTTAATAACTTCCATAATTATTACATCGATTGGTCGTTTATATATTTCAAAAACCAAATCAGTTTCAATTTCAATTAGAATTTGTAAACCAACATTTCATTTGTCTTTCTAAACCAATTTCCCAAAAATTTACGTTTCAAAACATCCAAATTACCATTTCAAAATCTTATAATACAATTTCAATTTTTATTTAAAACCATTCCAATATTCATTTAAATTCGTATATAAGTTTCATTCCAAAATCATTTAAAATGATTTAATTTACATTCAAAACAATTTAAGTTCATTTCGATTTCATTCAATATTCGTTAAGTAAATTTATCCTTCAAAACCATTTCTATTTAACTTCCAATTTATTAAATCAATTACTTAAGTTCAACTCCATTATTTCAAAACTTACAATTTGCATTAAATTAAATTCATCAAATCAAATTCTTTACATTTCAAATCTTACATTAATTTCAATAAAACACATTTATTTCTTGTTAGAGAAATTCAATTCACTTATTTATTTACTTAGTTACAATTTCAAAACTCAATTAATAAAGAAACTTAATTTCACTTATTCAAGAAGTTCAATTTCACTTAATAAAGAATTCAATTTTATTTAATTTTTAAATAATTCAATCTTATTTAATTATTAAATAATTTCAAAACTTAATTATTAATAATTCCAAATTTAATTATTAAATAATTAATTTTTAAACAACGTTCATTCATCATCTACTATGTTAATATTTTGATTCAGATTATTAAATATTAACATTTCCTTTGAGTAAAAATTCAAATTCCAACTTCGTTTCAAAATGATTTTTATTTATTCAAATAAAATCTTCATTTTATTTTTAAATCAAAGTATTGACCAATCGGTTTTTATTTAATTCTCTATCCTAGGTCAAAGTTCAATTTGGGTATTTATCATTTCAACCCGATTCCAATTCAATTCAAAATCAAAGTATAGCAAAGGGAACTTGCAGTGTGATAACTAGGATGGTGTCAAAGTAAATAAACAAGCAATAACAACAATCCAATAATTAATTCAAATAATCCCGAAATAATCGTATTAATTCACATTTGTTATTTGTGCAAATTAATATAATTATTTCTAGAATCTACACTATCATTTCATGTAGATTAAAGATTATTACATTTATCTATATGGTTCTTCACTTGATATTCATTATTCAATTTATACTACATCACTTTTATACAACATACATTCAATGGTTCAAGGTGTAGTTAGAACTATTTCTACGTGTCAGTTTATTTAACATTCAAAGGGGTTATATTATGCAAATGTCATCTAATCAAATTTAACACATATATCAAATCTAACTATCCTACATCAAATTCAATTACATATTATCTATCACTTCAACATTAACAATTTAACATCCAATGTCAAACATCAAACAATCAATCATTTATCAACCAAACTGGATTATCATCGTATAAATAACAAATAAGGGTGTTAGATGTCACAGGTGAACTGATACATGTAATAACATATATAACAGTGTAAATAACTAACAGCAGCATATTTCAATTGTCATTTCAATTGAAATTAAATTTAATAAATAAAAGAACATTAATCGTGAGTGATTACTCACCTTCCGAGGCTAGAGAGATTCCACAAAGAAATGAGCTATGAATTCCAAAGCAAAGTGAGATGGGCACGATTTTTTTTGACGGACAAAGCTGAAAAAAAGGAATCGATGAAGACTAATAAGAATTAGTTGATATAAACTGAAAATATATACATTGCTATTATATTATATATATTTTTCAATATTTTGATTTAAGACAAATATTTAAAATAATATAAATTTCAAAATCATTATTCAATTTACCACACGTAATATATATACATGTTATAAAAAAAATCAAGACTTGATAAGCCTTATAACCTTTGTAAAATAGAAATCAAAATCATTATATATCATATTAAAATCAATACAAAAACAATGCATATATTCTACATGAAATGCATATCATATGTACACCACCTGCCATCATTTCTTAAAAACGATATGATATATGTATAGAAGTATATATAAATCCACGGAACCAAATAACAAAAGTCGTACCATATGCTGGTAATATATAAAACATGAAATATGATATATATCAACATGTAGGTATAACTATCAGCTATATTGCATAAACAAATATATATACGTTTTGACATAGACAAGCAGTTCTAATTTCCTATAAACAGCTATATATACTTTCCTACATACACTCACGTATAACTCAAAAGAACATATCATAAAATACTAATATATATATGAAACAGCATAGGAACCTGTAGGCTTTCCATATAAAACAGTATATAAAACAAAACATTTGCATAGAATACTATATATATATTAACTCGAATATAACTGGATGATGTACCTTACAAATATATGACATCCGACTATATATGTAAACTTATAACTCAAAAACTCAACAGACCTCGCATATATAATAAATATATATACACAAACCCGTTTAACATATTATACAATAGTTCTTATAAACTCAAATAATATACATATATATACTACATATATAAATGGTTGTAACTTTATATGTAAACTACTAACATAACTTGAAATTTTAAAACTATTTTTAAAACATATAGTTAAAAATAATATACGTGTACCCTTTTCCTAAACAGTAGATGAATCCCAAAACATAATATATCATACTAACGCGGAAAAATGATGTACCCAGTAATACTAACAGAATCTACTATACATACTAATTATATAAAGCACTTGTATGATATTATTAAACTAATATAAACCATACTGTAAAACTTCACTATTATATATGTCACATACCGAAATTTTCGACTTTCGAAAATTCGACATCGATACTCACTTTATCGACTGCCGAGCAATCGAGTGCCGGAAACTCCAATAGTGAGGGTTTTAAGAAAGAGAAAGAGGCAGAAGAAGAAGAAAACAGAAGAAGAAGGAAGAAAGAGAGAACAACATCAGAACAGAAACAATATCAGGATCTCACATATCGCAGCGGAACAATATATAATAGATAACATTAGTCTTTTAAAACAAAGAACTATATCAGTTTATACATACATCAATCAGAGTCATATACAACAGTGGATAGTTATATAAACCTGTCCTCATACAGAATACACAGCGGAATAAATACCATCAGATACAAATACTACGTCTCGTCATCCAGCTTATCTCTGAAGCTCCAGAATATCCAGAATATCCTGATAACATAACTCTAGGCTGCCCGTGTGGAAATTGGTGGGCACCCAGAGTTTAGAAGGGAAACAATAAACTCCGAGTCAGTCATGGTGACTGGTGTGAGATCGTAAAACAGTTTATCTTTAGAATAAACAACAGGAAAACTTTAATGTCAATTCGCAATGCTTTTGGAAAATGAAACTACCATAAGACCTCCCACCACACACACAATGCAAACGCAGAATTGGAGGAGATTTCTTCTTATGATAGTCAAAGATGCTTACTACGCCAAATCAAATTCTTTTTGATATTATTATTAGTGCATAGTGTAGAAAACATTTCGAAAGTATAATATTAATCTTAGCCAACATACGACCAGTATCGTATGCCTACTATAGCTACCATCTAAACAGTGGTAACCACCGTACGTAAATAGCAGGTTCTACAACTAATACCGTACAAATCGCGTATTGGAGTTTGGATTTCCAACAAATGGTCAGGCTAAGGAACTTCCTATCCACGATGGGTACGTCCCTGGAATAGACGACCCGAGAACCTAACCGGATCTCTGCCAACACAAGGCCGGGTTACCTCTGCAAAAATAGGTAACTACTGACACGCGTATGTCATCCCCCGATCGTAACCGATCTTCCCGAGGATCCCCGATTTCCAACAAACCACATAGATAATAATGCAGCAACCACATAGGTTAAGTATCTGGGCTCCATACCATGATACCACCTCTATCCAGAAGGAATGACATACACTAAGGGGCGCTACTCCCTAGAACCTTGCCGCATCCTTCCTGTTTCGACCATTTCCGGGGTGTGAGGCTCGACGAAGTCTCGTCCACAAAGCTACGCTTTCTCAAAAAGCCCTGCTTCGGGTCAAACAAATGATCAACCTATGATCACAAAGATATAAGATCAAACAAATGATCATATCACAAATGATCAAACACTGATCATTTCACAGCAACACTCAGTATGCCACGTTACCAAATTGGGATATATTGCTGATAAATTTCAACTACATAACCTCTGAGCTCGTACGTCTCAGAGAAGGGTGTTAAGCTAAGAGAATAAATTCTCCGCCACCAACAGAAATGTATTTGAAAGAAATCAGCTTTATATCTCAAATTGTAACGTTAGACACACAATCCATACAAGTCTGTTCCGGGATCGAACAGAACCGAAGGCACTTCTCACGAAGCCCTTGCAAATCCGGATAATTTTCAATCACGTCAGGACTTCCCGTCACTAAGGGTGATAAAACCTCTAAACCGGAGATCAGCCGATGTAGAGTAACTCGACGGTCATCCTTCCGTTTTCAAAAATATCCGGTCTTCAACACCGGTCTTCAAATGCGATTCATAACGACGTATCACATATTCGGAATGGGTTATACGACCCCATGGTCCTTTCCCGGCTAACCCGAATAGTGAGCGTTTATTTAAAATAAGTGTGGCATTCAATTTCATCCAATTCACAACAAATACCTATTTAAAGGTAATTATTGATAGTCGGTTATTTAACTATCAATAAAGATGCGCAACATCATCAGATCACAAATAATTTTCCAAATTATTTCTTTTCCAAAATATCTTTTACTAGATATAAAATTTCCACACTTAATCATTTGAAAACAAATTTCAAATATTCACATTTCAATTTATCTTTGAAGATAAAATCTCAAAACGTTCATCTCATATTGGAAAAGCATTTCCCTACTTATTTAATAATAAGTATTTCACAAACCATTTAATTTCAACACTTGGAAAATATTCGATATACTTAAATCAAATTAAGTATATATTTCATTCTTTAAGGAAATCATTTACTATAACAACATTTATTTGAGTCAAAACGAATGTTACGTAAAACATCGTTACGACGACTCAAAATCACTAGTATAGGGATTCGGATTTAGATAGATATATAAATCCCAATACTACATTAAAAACATTTCCTTTTGGAAATCATTTACTATAACAACAGTGTTATAGTCCACCATTTCCTTATATTTCTCGAAAACGTCTATTTCAACAATAAATGTTGAAATCTATGATTTCGATAGTTCACACGTTTTAAAACATCCTTTAAAACAATTACTTCATTTTATAATATCGTTTCTCCAGAACATATCCATTTTCCTTAAAAATATATTCACTGACCAAAATCGTGAATATAATTCACTTAACCAAATTTCAATCATCTCTACACATTTTATTTCAATAAAGATTCGCTATCCAAAATCGCGAATATATCTTCTTTAATGACCTCCTACATTTAATTTATCAAACTCCATTGATTTTGAATTTATAAAACAACGTTTATAAATCCTATTTCTATATTTTTTTTTACAACTTTGATTTATAAATCTTCTTTATTAACCATCCGATCAATATTCCATTTAAAAGCAAAAATCCAATTTATAAGTAAATTTCTTATAATCATTCATTCTACAACTTCATACTTTATAAATCTATAAATTTCATATCTTTACAATTTATAATTCTATACATTTCATATCTTCACATTTTATAATTATAAATTTCATATCTTCACATTTTATAATTATAAATTTCACATCACTTATAAAACTCATTTTAAAATTCCAATAACTTTAATTGATAAATATCAATTTGATACATCTTTTATATACATTGGTTTAATAATTTAAAAATCTCAACTTAAACCATTTTATAAATTTCTTAACTCTTTATTTCAAAAGAAATTACTTTTTTTGTTAAAATTCACAAAATCTTAACTTTTATAACTTTAAAGTTTTAACGTTTATCTATTTAAAGTGAATCAATTCAACAATTTAAATAAACGTATATTTTCAAAGATCACTTTTAAAATTTCACTTTTAAAATCAACATCGTTATTTTTAAATTTCAAAATTTGAATCCAATGATGCAACGCATCAATTAGTCCATCACAACATCAACATCATATATCATCATATGATAACAAAATATATATCAACATCTGTAAATAAATAAATACAGTTGAGGAATCCAGTTGGATCCCTCCAACCTATTTCCCTGCATCCAAAGACGTTAGCACAATACCATTCCACTTCAAGATGGAATATCGCGGTATATGGGTTTTTATAAAAATCCGCTTACTAACGGCGCAATAGGGTCTCATCCGCTATACGAGGCGGGAAATCATCAATCCAATATATACATATGCCAATATGTATATATTGCTATATATATAGATATATCCTATTATATCTAATATCTCATCCAAACAAATCAAACAAATCAATAACTGCAATTCATTTTTGAGTGAGAAAAATCTCACCTTTGCTTTTTATTTTGCAATCCAATCCAATTCTTCTTTCGTTTTCTCAACTTTAACCTTGTATAAAAAATTTATACAATTCTATTAATACTCGAATTAAATCCAACAATTAAATTATCGTTTAATCTATTTACTTAACCAAAAGTTTTTATCTTATCTGATTTAATTCTCAAACCAATAAAATATTTTCCATTTGAAACTAACATTTTAATTCAACTAAAAATTTAGTTTTTTTTAAACAAATTTTCTTAATCGTAACTGCATACATTTACAATTGTTCTATATATATTTATATATATATATAACCGATTAAATTTAAAACAACTGTTTTATAACTTGCAGTTAATTCCTGATAAGTTAAATAATAATTACTTCACAGGTCCAAACTTAAGTGACGAAAAGTTTTAAAATGTTAAAGATTTAAATTACCTTAACTCGTTCGCGAAAATCAAACCAAAGAGTTCTGCTCAAAGCCCTACGCGAGATTCGACTTCGTGATAATGAACTCGCCGAGCCATTCCCCAACACTAGCCGCCGATAGCTCCTCCTCCAAGCACCGCTCTAACCTTTTTCTGCCATTGTCGCTTCGCGAACTACCCTCCAGCCATTGCCTCGAGCCCCATGAATCGCCTGCACGCCTCCACGATTTGAACGCCGCCGCGCCCTCGAGTCCATCTACTCGTCGCGCGACTCAACTCGCGAACCCAGTACCTCTCGAATCCCCCTGGTTGCAGCCATCACTCAGACGAGCTCGCGAAACCCCAGGCACGCCGCAAACATCACGCGAATCCCCATCGAGTCGCCGCTGTCCATCCATTGCCGTGCTCGCGAATTCGAGCTTTGCCAGACCCTAGTCGCGATGAACCCTAAATCCCCCTATCGCCTCGCGAACTCGAATTTGAGACTGTAGCAAGACTTCAAATCGGCAGTAGAAATATCGCGTGGGGGCAAGGATGAGTCGCGATGACTGATGGAATAGCTGAGTATATAGCGATGATTAAAATGAAGGCGTTGATTTTCGAACGAGAATGAAAGGTTTCAATCGATTATATTTTCCTTTGTCTCGGCTGTTCGAAATGAAAGAGGAAAGGGATTTTAAAAGAAAGGAAGAGAGTGGGAGAGGGGTACGAAGGTATGGGGGAGGTAAGGTCGTGAACGTGGTGAGGTTAACCAATATAAATAAAAAAAAATCTCTTTTAATAATTTGAATTCGTTTTAAAATCTGAATGTGTTTATACTTCGTACGCTCGCAGATTAACTCCAAAAAATATGAAATTGGAAATCCAACAATAATACAATATTACGGACCCAATGGAACTGGTTTCGTCGAATTCCGAGACTGCGCCCCGGAACACTATTTTTTAAATATCGATTCGAACGATTTAAATTTCAAAACCGAACAAAACAGTTTAAATTTCAATTCTGAAAGTTCGATTATCTTTGGTATTATCAATATGAATTTTAAAAGCTTTCGAAATATTTTTCTTCAACTTTAAATTGAATATTCAAATTTTTATTCAACATTCGACAGATTAAATTGTAAGGTTAATCGCAAATTTCAAGTTTGAATCGGGGATTCAAATTAAATCATCGTTCAAATATTTAAAATTAATTAAATATTCTCAATTTAATTCGTTCAAAATTCCGGGTCATTACAGACTTCCCCCCTTAAAAGAATTTCGTCCTCGAAATTATAAGTTAGGAAAAATGGTCCTTAACTCGTCTACTATTTTTCACAATCTAAATAGTTTTGTCGAATTTATCGAAACAAATCTTTCTACTAAAGATTCGTTATCATTTCTACTAACTTTCCAACTCCAATTAAAGTTTCAAACAATATTGTTTTTACTTCAAAATTCAAATTTAAATTCAAATTCAAGTTTAAATTCAAATTTTAAACTTTCAAAATTTCTCAAAAAATTTCTAACACCCTAAATTTCCGAAAAATTTCGCCAGCGTCTCCTTTGCGCGGCTAGATCGGTACTACTACAAAACATCCCTACGGACTCTCAGATTTCAAAAAGAAAATGAAACAGCCAAGCGGCTAGACAAGAAATCATCAAAAACTCATATTATAATTCAAATACTTACCATTTTCGAGCAATTCAAATTATCTTCGAAATCAAAATTCCAATTTCCTTTATACACCTGTATATCTACTAGCCATGATATCTAGTTACAACATTCAAATCATTTTGCAAATTCTATTACAAAATTTTCAATATAAACTGCTTATACATTTTTAACTTACTATTGAAGTTACATATCTATTCTCATTCAATTTTACATTTCAATTCTCATTCGAATTCAATTCACAATTCCAATCTAATTTGGATTTAGTTTACTTCTGGATATTGAATTTTATCAATTAACTTTAGTTCACTTCAAACTAATCTCAAAACTTCATTTAATTTCACACAATTCAACTTCATTTTCAATATTCAGTTTTAATTCCAGTTTTATCCTTTTACTCATTTCCAAAATTTATTTTCAGTTTGCTATTTTGGTTTATAACCACTCACATTTAACTGGATTTCCAATTCGAATTCAATTTATCTTTCTTTTACAATTATTGAATTTAATTCGTTCCAAACCTTATTCATTTGGTTAATATTCAATTAGCTTTACTTACTAATTTTAGTTTAATAGTTCCCTTCGTTTTCCACAAATCAAATTCAATTGCAGTTTTATTTACTTACAAATTCAAAATGAATCTCAACTTTCAATTTCACTTTCATTTATTCAAATTCATTCACTTATACTTTCTTAAATTTAACTCCATTCTTTTAAGTTAAACTTATTCTATCAAGATTCAATTTGTATAAGTTATCAACTCATTTCTTATTCCATAAATATTTTAAATAGGATTCCAGAGTCTTTTCAACTTTTCAAAAAAAATCATTTTGAAAACAATTCAAATTATCCTTTGAATTTCCACGACAAACCCAAATTTTTCAAACAACTTCTATTTAAAACCATTTGGCAGCAATTCCTCTTTTGGAAACCCGAAAATGAATTCTAATGATGTGGCCACCATCATCAGGATTATTTTCCAGCGACCTAAAAGAGTTTAGAGCTTTTATCTCTCCAAAATACTTTTCAAAATCTTTGAAATTCATTTTCAAATCAAAAGATTTAAATTTTCCAAATCTCCAAAATTTTCAAATTCTTTTCAAAACATTTCCAAATACTTCTCTAGAATTTCGTTTTAAATTCCAATTCACATTTATAATTTACATTCTCAAATTTCATTCGTATGTGAATTAATTTCTTAACTTTGGAGTTTCGGTTTGAATTTCTTATCCAATTTCATATAATAATGATAACATTTCAATATTATCACTTCCTAACAACCAAACATCCATATACTATAATAATTCATAGAAAAACATTTCTTTTCTATACAAAAATAGTTTTGGGCAAAATTATTCCATTCACCCTATTTTAAAACAATACTATGTCGTCTTGCCTCGTTTAAGTGTTTAGAAATCCCTATCGATAATATGGCGTCCCATATACCGACCAAAACTCATAAACATCTCAACGGATAAGCAAACACAATATAAAACATTTTTATATTCACTAACAAATACGCGCTCATATCTATTATTACACTCAACTCATTCTAGAGTACTACTGACTCTATCTCTAATGAGTAACACCCAACAGAGCAGGGTTGTCGCTTAACCATATGCTCCGATACCACTTTGTCACATACCGAAATTTTCGACTTTCGAAAATTCGACATCGATACTCACTTTATCGACTGCCGAGCAATCGAGTGCCGGAAACTCCAATAGTGAGGGTTTTAAGAAAGAGAAAGAGGCAGAAGAAGAAGAAAACAGAAGAAGAAGGAAGAAAGAGAGAACAACATCAGAACAGAAACAATATCAGGATCTCACATATCGCAGCGGAACAATATATAATAGATAACACTAGTCTTTTAAAACAAAGAACTATATCAGTTTATACATACATCAATCAGAGTCATATACAACAGTGGACAGTTATATAAACCTGTCCTCATACAGAATACACAGCGGAATAAATACCATCAGATACAAATACTACGTCTCGTCATCCAGCTTATCTCCAAAGCTCCAGGAATATCCAGAATATCCTGATAACATAACTCTAGGCTGCCCGTGTGGAAATTGGTGGGCACCCAGAGTTTAGAAGGGAAACAATAAACTCCGAGTCAGTCATGGTGACTGGTGTGAGATCGTAAAACAGTTTATCTTTAGAATAAACAACAGGAAAACTTTAATGTCAATTCGTAATGCTTTTGGAAAATGAAACTACCATAAGACCTCCCACCACACACACAATGCAAACGCAGAATTGGAGGAGATTTCTTCTTATGATAGTCAAAGATGCTTACTACGCCAAATCAAATTCTTTTTGATATTATTATTAGTGCATAGTGTAGAAAACATTTCGAAAGTATAATATTAATCTTAGCCAACATACGACCAGTATCGTATGCCTACTATAGCTACCATCTAAACAGTGGTAACCACCGTACGTAAATGGCAGGTTCTACAACTAATACTGTAACAACCCTGTATTTTACAATTATTTTTAAATTGATTTTTCCAGATTCAAAAGTTTTATTTATGAAAAAGAATAAATTTTGTTATTTTAAATATAAACTTTGAGTTTGATGTGGATTAGAATTCCAAATATGACTAGATTTAATATTTCCAGAAAATGTGAATTTTGGTCAATAGTCAAACTTTGACTTTTAAATTTAAATTTTAAATATTTGAAATTATAAATTTTATCTTTTATTATGAAAATAGATTTAATAACATGAATACTGCTTTTCGTTTCGTTGGAAACGGAGTTAAAATGTAAAAGTTATGTACATTTCAATTTTGTGTATAAACTGTTTATTTTGCAATATTATTTATTTTAAATCATATAAATTATATTTTTATTGTCATATTTTGTTTGAATATGGGTTAATAGGTTATTTTATGTCTTTTAATATTTTTAAAATGATAATATAATTTTTCTAAAGTATACTTAAATTTATTTCAATTTATAAAGCCTAGTTTTCATTTTTCTAATATTTTCTTCATTAAATTATATTTAATTAAAATATATTTATTTATTTTTGTGAATTCATTTTTATTTTGTGTTCTTATCTTTATTTATAAACATTTTTCAAGTATATAAAGATTATCTAAAGCTCATCTGAAATTTTTTCAAGTTTACAAAGCCTAGTTATGTATATATTGCCACTTTCTTTATTTATTCGATTTTTTTATTTAAATTTATTTATTTTCTTTTCTTATTTATTTTATTTTCTGAGATTATGTATCTTTGTTTTCAGCCATTGATATATATATAAAAAAAAATTAAAAAGAAAATATAGGAAATTCGAAGAGTTTTAAACTTTTGATATTCCTAAGTCCTTTTGCATTCCGACCTTTCACTTTCTCAACTCCTTTTCTTTAATTTTGGCCGTACCTCTACTCTATTCTTTCTGCTGCCTTCCACTTTGTTTTCACGCATATCATTTCCACTTTCTTGAGGAAAAAAATCACGGCCCTTTGTTGTGCAAAAATTTGGTAAAAATCTCTTCTTTCTTCTTGTTTTTTGTGTTTTTCTATTGAAATTTGCTATTGTTCTCTACCTTCATGGCTTCACTCCACCTCCTCCAAGCTTTGGCCAACCACCACCACCCCCTTCCTCTGACCATCACCCACCCCAGCAACCCTCCTCCACAGGCCAAACCACCCCAAGGTGAAGATCACCACATAATTCACCAAAACATCACCTAACATTGCAAACCGAGCCACTTTTGTCACCACCGCCTACAACCACCTTTAGCCACCACTTCCTCCACCACCACCACCTCAGACCTGACCACCACCCTCTGCCACATCATCTAACACCACCTGGACATCTGGACCTGACCATATAGCCTCTGGCCGAACCAAGTCATAGCATAGGAATGTTGATATTTGCCTCGAAATTGTGTAGTTTTGCACCTAGACTATGCACCATCTTCACCACCTTGTAAACACATAATGGCTGACCCATTTGGAACCCAAACCAGACCATTTTCCTACCCTAGGCCGAGCTTAACCACTACCAAACTGAAGTATATGAGGTTGAGAACAAGTGCAAGTCATTTGATGTTGTTTTGGGTATAGAATTCCTATGTTATTTGATGATAAATTTGTGTTGTAACCTATGTATTATTGTATTGTTTTGTGTATATGTATCCAAGGTTATTAATCTTTGGCTCTCCCAATCAAATCATATTTGTATTGTCGTGCCTCCGTTGTGTCAGTTTGTGTGCTTGGGTAGCGATTTCCAGCTTTGAACAGGTGAGTTATTCTCACCAGACAATATGTACCTATATAACTAGTAAATTGACACCCTGTGAATCTGTAGAAATATATTATCATGTTATACTTCACTATGTTATGATCATATGATGTTTATACACCTGTTATATCATCCGTTACTGTTATATAATGTATTCTGTTCATTTATATCTGTTTATCACACTGCAAGTTCCCTGTAGACTAGAATCACTATGGGTTGAAATGATACATACCCGAACGGACTATAGAATAGGGAAAAATCGTTATGGGCTGAAATGATAGGCCTAAATGGTTTTTATTTAATTTATTTTAACTTGGGATTGCGGGTTTGAAATGATAGAACCCGGATTTTTCTTTTTAAACTGCGGATTGAAATGATACATATCCGTATCACTTGACCTAGGCTAGAAAACTATATACAGGCCCGTGGTTATTTTATAAAGTATTTTGGATATTTTTAAGTATTTTATAAATATAAATTTATGAAATTTGATTTAAACAGATTTTGAAATATTTTGAATTAAAGAAATTATGATTTTTCTATGTGTTAAAAATGTAATTAATGAATGGTTTAACTGGATTTTTGAAATATAACTTAAGTTGGAAATTTGGAATTTTGGTTAAAAATGATATTTAAGTTATATAAATAAAATGGATATTGAAATTTATTTGGAAATGGTAAATATGATAATTTGATTAAATTTGAATTTAAGGGATTTATTAAAGTATTATTGATTTTTCTATGAATTTAAGTGGTTAAATAAATGAATGTTTAAAAGTGATCTTTTAAAATATAACTTGACTAGGAAATGTGAAATTTGGTTTTAATTAAAGGTTTAAGTTAATTAAATGAAATTGGAAATTTAGTTAAATTTGTGAAATGGTAATTAAGCTCTAAATTTGATTTGACAGCATTTTTGAAATGTAGGTAAAGATATTACAGCATTTTGTAAATGCTGTAGTTATTTAAATGAACCAAAGAGTTAATTTGGAATAAAGGCTATTATAGCACTTTGTAAGTGCTGTAGTGGTAAAACTTAACATTTAAGTTTATTTTAAATTTAATGGAAATATATTACAGCATTTAAGTGCTGTCGTTTTGATAAATGAACTATTTTAAACTATAACTTTACGTAGCATTTTGTAAGTGCTACGGAAACTATATTTTGTTGTTTAATAAATTTTAATGAAAAATAATCTTTGGAAAATGATATAATTTCGGAAATTAAATGTTAAAATTCTAAAGATAACGAAGAGACATTTAAATGGTTTTAAATGGAAGAATTTGATTTTTATGCGAGTTTCAAATGGTATTTAAATTTAATAAAAAGAATGGATTCAAATGGTATTTAAATGAAATATAAACGAATGATGTTTGGAATAATATTTTGATATTTTGAAATGTATATAAATGATTTTGAATTTATTAAATGTGGGATATTTAAGCTTTGAAATATACTAAAGACTGAATATTGTATTTTGTGAATTAAACCTATATTTGAAATTTATAAGATTTGAAATGGTTTATTAGTAAACTGAATTTGAGTTCAAAACGATGGTTTGAAATAAAAATAAAAATTTGGAATTTGGGTTTAATTTAATAAATTTGTAAATTTGTAGAATTAAAAGATGATTTCAAATATATGTTTCGAAATGTTGTGATTTTCAAAGTATAATGATTTCAAATGTTTTAGTTTCAAAAGAATTATAACTTTGAAAGTGTAAACTATTTGAAAGGTGACTATATGTTTGAAATGGAAATGATATTGTTTTGAAATGGGTATAGTTTTGAAATAAAAATGATTTTTGGTTTCGAAGTATAACTATCAAAGATATGATATTTTGATATTCAGATGATTTGAAATTGAAGTTTTGGAAGATATGATATTTGATATATTGAAATGATTTGAAAGGAAGTTTGAAAGGATACGATATTTTGGAATATTGAAATGATTTGGAAATGATAAATCTTTATTTTGATAAAGATATTGTTTGAAATGATATTTTATTTTGAAGTAAAGTATTGTTTTAAAAGTTATAACCACGGGTTATAATAACGATTGGTTGGCAAAGAGACCGGGATCGGATATGGACATACTCTCTGTCGATACCGAAAACCACTTTGACAACCGTGTACGCGGTGGAGTTTCCAGAATGAAGTAGGATGGTGGCGATGATCCTAAGGTATATACGTGGACCCAACTCCCGTGAGTTGGCATAAGGTGGCTAAAACAGGAGCGATTGACGGACCAATGAGGTAGCACCTCTTATCGGACACACTTCTTCGATACCATTCTATTACTTGTGATTGATTTGGTGGCCACCCTTGATTGGGAGTGTTGTTCGAGGTGGGCGGTAGTGGCTGCTATGCGTCACCACTAGTCCGGATGCGTAATTGGTATATCTACCCTGGCATTGCCTAGTTGTGCCGTGTCACCTACCATATCGAGCTTTACTACGATTATGATTTTAAGATCCGACCGCGTTAAGGTTCTCCATCCCCTTAGCGCTATTTTCTATATGATTATACTTTACTGATTAGACATTATTATAATAGCGAATATTACTACATAGTAGATAGTTTAACGGATCCTTAAAGAATGGGCGATCCCAAGCATTCTTTAAGTTACTTGTACCTTATTATAGTTCACTTGAGTTGGTTTATATTATATAAGTATATATTGTCCTGACTCGAGTGTTTTGTGTTTTGCTTTACGCTCGGGTCAGCCTGAGTTATTCACAGATTTGGATTTCCACTCTCTTGGAGATTTGAATCGCTGGAGATCATCTGCTTGTCATGTCCTATCTATTTCAATTCCGTTGTTCTACTCAGCTTGTACTTGGTTATTTTATTGAGACTTTTGTTGTTTTCTATTTCTTCTGTTGTATCTTATGTAACTCTGACATATTTAGATAGTAGCTTCATGAACTACTATTTCTTTTACTTCCGCTGCATTATTTTACTCTGTGTCTGTGATTTGTGATTATATTTATTTACTGTATATTCTGAGATTTGCCAAATTTTATTTACAACGCGGTATTTTGAGCAATTCAACTCCGGCATGAGTGTCTGCCTATACACTTATAATGGATGCGAATGGTTGAAAATATCGGGTCGTTACAGTTGGTATCAGAGCTTTGGCTTTGAGGCAAAACTCAGCATATGGAGTAGATTTATTTACAGAATCACTTTCGTTCGAGTTTGAATCTTTTCCTCTTGATTTGAATTTCCTTTGAAATTTTGGAACGTTCCCTGCGGTTCCAAAATTCATTCTTGTCCCTCACTATTCATGTTCTTTTGATTCTGGAGTATCCCATGACTCCACTTCCAATGATCTTTATAGTGAATTGGCGGTCTCGCCAATATTCTAATTTTCTTGTAAAAGGGTGAAAATCCTTTATAATCAGCATCGATTCACCAGAGATTTATATTTATCCTTGGTTAGATGCTAATATCTTTTATTATTCCAAACTCTATCTCTTGAGATCGAAGGTAGATTTCCTAGAAAATCCACATTTGATCTTATCCATTAAGTCACGGTTGACCCGGTTAAGGTTGCCCGCGATTTATCTAAGCTTACCCATCTCTCTACTCTGTTTAATCATCTTGTCTTTTGTTCCAATCTATCTTCCAAACATTTTGAACTGTACTTGTAAATTAATGTTTTGTTTTATATTGTGTTGTTTGAATTGTTGATGTTGATTTGGGTTTCCGATCGATTCGTCTGATCAACGCTATCGATAGGATTTCTAAAACACTTTGACAGAACAAACTGACACAATATTATTTTAAATTTGGTTAATGAAATAAAATTTTGATATATAAGTAAATTTATGGAACTTAATAAATTGATTTAAATTGATAATTTGAAATGATAATACTTGATTTATCATTTATTATTCTACAAATGAATTTATAAATAGTTGTTTATAAATTGATTTGGGAACTGAAATGAATTTGAATCAAGAATTTGAGAATTCAAGTTTCCGATGGTTTCAAACCTTGTGTTTTCAAGTTTTAAAAGGATATATTATTTAAAGTATTTCGAATAGAAATTTTGTTTTCAAAGAATTTTAAAAGGTTTAAAATTTAGTGCTCTTCTCTTTGTCGCTGGAAAATAATTTCGGTGATGACTACAGCATCATCGACGTTCATTTTCGAGTTTCGAAGTGAAGAGACCATTCTGTTGTCTTGCTACAGCCTTGTTTTGGAAAATCTAATTGATTTGAATTTCTAAATATGACTGGATTATAATATATATAGATATATGATTTAAATTTGATTTGACATATTATGTATATATAATTACTTATCTCTAAATGGTTTGAAAGGAATAAGAAGTTTAATTCTTAAATTTTATAAAAAAAAAACTTCAGTTATAAGAAGAAAATCAAAAATTTTAATAAATGATTCAAACTTGAGATAATTGAATTGGAAAGTTTTATTTGTATAACACACAATTTCATTCCAATATAACTTACCTAAATTACATAGAAGTTGAATATGAAATTGGATAATATACAATATAGAAAGGATTTATAAATAAAATTTGAGTGGTTATAATACATGTTATACACTTAAATTTTAGTTATAAAAGATTAACAGAGGCAAATAGTGAAAAAGGAATTTAAAGAGATTTTATTGAAATAACTTAATAATCAAATTTGATTTACTATGGAACCTTAAGTCTAACCTAGGAATTTTAATAAAGGTTATTTCCTAAAATGAATATGTTGTATAATAAATAATGTATCTTTGAATAGATAAAATAAAATACATTGGAATTGGACTTTTGGTAATAAAGTTTATTTAACTTGAATTCATAGTTTAATTGATGTCTAAATGAATAAATGTGTAAAGAAATTTGATTGTTATATTTGCTAGATAAATATTTTATTTATGAAATAGATATGTCTTGAAAAATGAATAATTATGATTTAAATAGTTAAAATGTATTTTAACATCATTAAAACTTGATAATTGAGAATTTGGTTTTCAAATGGAAATTTTAAGTGTAACTTATTAAAGGAATATCTATTTATGAAATGGGTATTTTAAATAAAGTGTTAGGGTATGTGTTAAATTTAGAGCTAAGTAAAATAGTGAGCTTTTGACTTAATAAACGAAGTATAGTTTAATTTGGATATTCCATTCATAAAAGTTTGTTTTAATAAGTCATAAGTTAAATGATATCCAAATGAATATTTCTGGAATTAAACTGATTTGAAGTACTAATATACCTACTGTAGCATTTTATAAGTGATGCTGTTTTGAAAATACAGTGTTTTGGAAATTTTTAAAATTGAATGAACTTAGAAATGTTACAACTTTAAAATGAATATTGTTTGATCTTGGATTAAAATGGTTTAAATGAAGATTATTTTTAAAAGGTGTTATGATTTTCTAAGTATTATGTTCTTTTTTAAGAATAACATTTCCAAAGTGTTATGATTTTTAGTAGTATGATTTCCAAATGATAAACATCCCTAAATTGTTATGATTTCAAAGCATTATTGTTTCAAATTTATTATCTTATTTTGTTTTTTTTTCAAACTGTCTTTTGGTTGTCCTTATTTCTCTTATCTTGTTACAGAATGGGAAGGCTATTGCTTATACCAGTCTATTTAGAAATCTTTCTGTAATCTTTGATAATCTTTGTTACTCATCTGGTTCTAAACACTGTTTTTCCATTCATAGACCGTCGTTCAAGTGAAAAGGGAGATTCAGACTCTAGAGGATCTTTTTCGTGCTTATATTCTTGATTTGATCACCTCCATCTTGTTAAACTTACCTATAAGAATAGTTATCAGGTGTAATTCCAATCTTCTTATCATCTTGTCTTAATTCCATTTCATTCTATCTTTTTCTGTGCTTTCCCGTACCTCGTTCCTTTTCGGGGACGAAAAGTTTTGAGTGGGGAAGAGTGTAACAACCCTGTATTTTACAATTATTTTTAAATTGATTTTTCCAGATTCAAAAGTTTTATTTATGAAAAAGAATAAATTTTGTTATTTTAAATATAAACTTTGAGTTTGATGTGGATTAGAATTCCAAATATGACTAGATTTAATATTTCCAGAAAATGTGAATTTTGGTCAATAGTCAAACTTTGACTTTTAAATTTAAATTTTAAATATTTGAAATTATAAATTTTATCTTTTATTATGAAAATAGATTTAATAACATGAATACTGCTTTTCGTTTCGTTGGAAACGGAGTTAAAATGTAAAAGTTATGTACATTTCAATTTTGTGTATAAACTGTTTATTTTGCAATATTATTTATTTTAAATCATATAAATTATATTTTTATTGTCATATTTTGTTTGAATATGGGTTAATAGGTTATTTTATGTCTTTTAATATTTTTAAAATGATAATATAATTTTTCTAAAGTATACTTAAATTTATTTCAATTTATAAAGCCTAGTTTTCATTTTTCTAATATTTTCTTCATTAAATTATATTTAATTAAAATATATTTATTTATTTTTGTGAATTCATTTTTATTTTGTGTTCTTATCTTTATTTATAAACATTTTTCAAGTATATAAAGATTATCTAAAGCTCATCTGAAATTTTTTCAAGTTTACAAAGCCTAGTTATGTATATATTGCCACTTTCTTTATTTATTCGATTTTTTTATTTAAATTTATTTATTTTCTTTTCTTATTTATTTTATTTTCTGAGATTATGTATCTTTGTTTTCAGCCATTGATATATATATAAAAAAAAATTAAAAAGAAAATATAGGAAATTCGAAGAGTTTTAAACTTTTGATATTCCTAAGTCCTTTTGCATTCCGACCTTTCACTTTCTCAACTCCTTTTCTTTAATTTTGGCCGTACCTCTACTCTATTCTTTCTGCTGCCTTCCACTTTGTTTTCACGCATATCATTTCCACTTTCTTGAGGAAAAAAATCACGGCCCTTTGTTGTGCAAAAATTTGGTAAAAATCTCTTCTTTCTTCTTGTTTTTTGTGTTTTTCTATTGAAATTTGCTATTGTTCTCTACCTTCATGGCTTCACTCCACCTCCTCCAAGCTTTGGCCAACCACCACCACCCCCTTCCTCTGACCATCACCCACCCCAGCAACCCTCCTCCACAGGCCAAACCACCCCAAGGTGAAGATCACCACATAATTCACCAAAACATCACCTAACATTGCAAACCGAGCCACTTTTGTCACCACCGCCTACAACCACCTTTAGCCACCACTTCCTCCACCACCACCACCTCAGACCTGACCACCACCCTCTGCCACATCATCTAACACCACCTGGACATCTGGACCTGACCATATAGCCTCTGGCCGAACCAAGTCATAGCATAGGAATGTTGATATTTGCCTCGAAATTGTGTAGTTTTGCACCTAGACTATGCACCATCTTCACCACCTTGTAAACACATAATGGCTGACCCATTTGGAACCCAAACCAGACCATTTTCCTACCCTAGGCCGAGCTTAACCACTACCAAACTGAAGTATATGAGGTTGAGAACAAGTGCAAGTCATTTGATGTTGTTTTGGGTATAGAATTCCTATGTTATTTGATGATAAATTTGTGTTGTAACCTATGTATTATTGTATTGTTTTGTGTATATGTATCCAAGGTTATTAATCTTTGGCTCTCCCAATCAAATCATATTTGTATTGTCGTGCCTCCGTTGTGTCAGTTTGTGTGCTTGGGTAGCGATTTCCAGCTTTGAACAGGTGAGTTATTCTCACCAGACAATATGTACCTATATAACTAGTAAATTGACACCCTGTGAATCTGTAGAAATATATTATCATGTTATACTTCACTATGTTATGATCATATGATGTTTATACACCTGTTATATCATCCGTTACTGTTATATAATGTATTCTGTTCATTTATATCTGTTTATCACACTGCAAGTTCCCTGTAGACTAGAATCACTATGGGTTGAAATGATACATACCCGAACGGACTATAGAATAGGGAAAAATCGTTATGGGCTGAAATGATAGGCCTAAATGGTTTTTATTTAATTTATTTTAACTTGGGATTGCGGGTTTGAAATGATAGAACCCGGATTTTTCTTTTTAAACTGCGGATTGAAATGATACATATCCGTATCACTTGACCTAGGCTAGAAAACTATATACAGGCCCGTGGTTATTTTATAAAGTATTTTGGATATTTTTAAGTATTTTATAAATATAAATTTATGAAATTTGATTTAAACAGATTTTGAAATATTTTGAATTAAAGAAATTATGATTTTTCTATGTGTTAAAAATGTAATTAATGAATGGTTTAACTGGATTTTTGAAATATAACTTAAGTTGGAAATTTGGAATTTTGGTTAAAAATGATATTTAAGTTATATAAATAAAATGGATATTGAAATTTATTTGGAAATGGTAAATATGATAATTTGATTAAATTTGAATTTAAGGGATTTATTAAAGTATTATTGATTTTTCTATGAATTTAAGTGGTTAAATAAATGAATGTTTAAAAGTGATCTTTTAAAATATAACTTGACTAGGAAATGTGAAATTTGGTTTTAATTAAAGGTTTAAGTTAATTAAATGAAATTGGAAATTTAGTTAAATTTGTGAAATGGTAATTAAGCTCTAAATTTGATTTGACAGCATTTTTGAAATGTAGGTAAAGATATTACAGCATTTTGTAAATGCTGTAGTTATTTAAATGAACCAAAGAGTTAATTTGGAATAAAGGCTATTATAGCACTTTGTAAGTGCTGTAGTGGTAAAACTTAACATTTAAGTTTATTTTAAATTTAATGGAAATATATTACAGCATTTAAGTGCTGTCGTTTTGATAAATGAACTATTTTAAACTATAACTTTACGTAGCATTTTGTAAGTGCTACGGAAACTATATTTTGTTGTTTAATAAATTTTAATGAAAAATAATCTTTGGAAAATGATATAATTTCGGAAATTAAATGTTAAAATTCTAAAGATAACGAAGAGACATTTAAATGGTTTTAAATGGAAGAATTTGATTTTTATGCGAGTTTCAAATGGTATTTAAATTTAATAAAAAGAATGGATTCAAATGGTATTTAAATGAAATATAAACGAATGATGTTTGGAATAATATTTTGATATTTTGAAATGTATATAAATGATTTTGAATTTATTAAATGTGGGATATTTAAGCTTTGAAATATACTAAAGACTGAATATTGTATTTTGTGAATTAAACCTATATTTGAAATTTATAAGATTTGAAATGGTTTATTAGTAAACTGAATTTGAGTTCAAAACGATGGTTTGAAATAAAAATAAAAATTTGGAATTTGGGTTTAATTTAATAAATTTGTAAATTTGTAGAATTAAAAGATGATTTCAAATATATGTTTCGAAATGTTGTGATTTTCAAAGTATAATGATTTCAAATGTTTTAGTTTCAAAAGAATTATAACTTTGAAAGTGTAAACTATTTGAAAGGTGACTATATGTTTGAAATGGAAATGATATTGTTTTGAAATGGGTATAGTTTTGAAATAAAAATGATTTTTGGTTTCGAAGTATAACTATCAAAGATATGATATTTTGATATTCAGATGATTTGAAATTGAAGTTTTGGAAGATATGATATTTGATATATTGAAATGATTTGAAAGGAAGTTTGAAAGGATACGATATTTTGGAATATTGAAATGATTTGGAAATGATAAATCTTTATTTTGATAAAGATATTGTTTGAAATGATATTTTATTTTGAAGTAAAGTATTGTTTTAAAAGTTATAACCACGGGTTATAATAACGATTGGTTGGCAAAGAGACCGGGATCGGATATGGACATACTCTCTGTCGATACCGAAAACCACTTTGACAACCGTGTACGCGGTGGAGTTTCCAGAATGAAGTAGGATGGTGGCGATGATCCTAAGGTATATACGTGGACCCAACTCCCGTGAGTTGGCATAAGGTGGCTAAAACAGGAGCGATTGACGGACCAATGAGGTAGCACCTCTTATCGGACACACTTCTTCGATACCATTCTATTACTTGTGATTGATTTGGTGGCCACCCTTGATTGGGAGTGTTGTTCGAGGTGGGCGGTAGTGGCTGCTATGCGTCACCACTAGTCCGGATGCGTAATTGGTATATCTACCCTGGCATTGCCTAGTTGTGCCGTGTCACCTACCATATCGAGCTTTACTACGATTATGATTTTAAGATCCGACCGCGTTAAGGTTCTCCATCCCCTTAGCGCTATTTTCTATATGATTATACTTTACTGATTAGACATTATTATAATAGCGAATATTACTACATAGTAGATAGTTTAACGGATCCTTAAAGAATGGGCGATCCCAAGCATTCTTTAAGTTACTTGTACCTTATTATAGTTCACTTGAGTTGGTTTATATTATATAAGTATATATTGTCCTGACTCGAGTGTTTTGTGTTTTGCTTTACGCTCGGGTCAGCCTGAGTTATTCACAGATTTGGATTTCCACTCTCTTGGAGATTTGAATCGCTGGAGATCATCTGCTTGTCATGTCCTATCTATTTCAATTCCGTTGTTCTACTCAGCTTGTACTTGGTTATTTTATTGAGACTTTTGTTGTTTTCTATTTCTTCTGTTGTATCTTATGTAACTCTGACATATTTAGATAGTAGCTTCATGAACTACTATTTCTTTTACTTCCGCTGCATTATTTTACTCTGTGTCTGTGATTTGTGATTATATTTATTTACTGTATATTCTGAGATTTGCCAAATTTTATTTACAACGCGGTATTTTGAGCAATTCAACTCCGGCATGAGTGTCTGCCTATACACTTATAATGGATGCGAATGGTTGAAAATATCGGGTCGTTACAAATACCGTACAAATCACGTATTGGAGTTTGGATTTCCAACAAATGGTCAGGCTAAGGAACTTCCTATCCACGATGGGTACGTCCCTGGAATAGACGACCCGAGAACCTAACCGGATCTCTGCCAACACAAGGCCACGTTACCTCTGCAGAAATAGGTAACTACTGACACGCGTATGCCATCCCCCGATCGTAACCGATCTTCCCGAGGATCCCCGATTTCCAACAAACCACATAGATAATAATGCAGCAACCACATAGGTTAAGTATCTGGGCTCCATACCATGATACCACCTCTATCCAGAAGGAATGACATACACTAAGGGGCGCTACTCCCTAGAACCTTGCCGCATCCTTCCTGTTTCGACCATTTCCGGGGTGTGAGGCTCGACGAAGTCTCGTCCACAAAGCTACGCTTTCTCAAAAAGCCCTGCTTCGGGTCAAACAAATGATCAACCTATGATCACAAAGATATAAGATCAAACAAATGATCATATCACAAATGATCAAACACTGATCATTTCACAGCAACACTCAGTATGCCACGTTACCAAATTGGGATATATTGCTGATAAATTTCAACTACATAACCTCTGAGCTCGTACGTCTCAGAGAAGGGTGTTAAGCTAAGAGAATAAATTCTCCGGCACCAACAAAAATGTATTTGAAAGAAATCAGCTTTATATCTCAAATTGTAACGTCAGACACACAATCCATACAAGTCTGTTCCGGGATCGAACAGAACCGAAGGCACTTCTCACGAAGCCCTTGCAAATCCGGATAATTTTCAATCACGTCAGGACTTCCCGTCACTAAGGGTGATAAAACCTCTAAACCGGAGATCAGCCGATGTAGAGTAACTCGACGGTCATCCTTCCGTTTTCAAAAATATCCGGTCTTCAACACCGGTCTTCAAATGCGATTCATAACGACGTATCACATATTCGGAATGGGTTATACGACCCCATGGTCCTTTCCCGGCTAACCCGAATAGTGAGCGTTTATTTAAAATAAGTATGGCATTCAATTTCATCCAATTCACAACAAATACCTATTTAAAGGTAATTATTGATAGTCGGTTATTTAACTATCAATAAAGATGCGCAACATCATCAGATCACAAATAATTTTCCAAATTATTTCTTTTCCAAAATATCTTTTACTAGATATAAAATTTCCACACTTAATCATTTGAAAACAAATTTCAAATATTCACATTTCAATTTATCTTTGAAGATAAAATCTCAAAACGTTCATCTCATATTGGAAAAGCATTTCCCTACTTATTTAATAATAAGTATTTCACAAATCATTTATTTTCAACACTTGGAAAATATTCGATATACTTAAATCAAATTAAGTATATATTTCATTCTTTAAGGAAATCATTTACTATAACAACATTTATTTGAGTCAAAACGAATGTTACGTAAAACATCGTTACGACGACTCAAAATCACTAGTATAGGGATTCAGATTTAGATAGATATATAAATCCCAATACTACATTAAAAACATTTCCTTTTGGAAATCATTTACTATAACAACAGTGTTATAGTCCACCATTTCCTTATATTTCTCGAAAACGTCTATTTCAACAATAAATGTTGAAATCTATGATTTCGATAGTTCACACGTTTTAAAACATCCTTTAAAACAATTACTTCATTTTATAATATCGTTTCTCCAGAACATATCCATTTTCCTTAAGAATATATTCACTGACCAAAATCGTGAATATAATTCACTTAACCAAATTTCAATCATCTCTACACATTTTATTTCAATAAAGATTCGCTATCCAAAATCGCGAATATATCTTCTTTAATGACCTCCTACATTTAATTTATCAAACTCCATTGATTTTGAATTTATAAAACAACGTTTATAAATCCTATTTCTATATATTTTTTTACAACTTTGATTTATAAATCTTCTTTATTAACCATCCGATCAATATTCCATTTAAAAGCAAAAATCCAATTTATAAGTAAATTTCTTATAATCATTCATTCTACAACTTCATACTTTATAAATCTATAAATTTCATATCTTTACAATTTATAATTCTATACATTTCATATCTTCACATTTTATAATTATAAATTTCATATCTTCACATTTTATAATTATAAATTTCACATCACTTATAAAACTCATTTTAAAATTCCAATAACTTTAATTGATAAATATCAATTTGATACATCTTTTATATACATTGGTTTAATAATTTAAAAATCTCAACTTAAACCATTTTATAAATTTCTTAACTCTTTATTTCAAAAGAAATTACTTTTTTTGTTAAAATTCACAAAATCTTAACTTTTATAACTTTAAAGTTTTAACGTTTATCTATTTAAAGTGAATCAATTCAACAATTTAAATAAACGTATATTTTCAAAGATCACTTTTAAAATTTCACTTTTAAAATCAACATCGTTATTTTTAAATTTCAAAATTTGAATCCAATGATGCAACGCATCAATTAGTCCATCACAACAGCAACATCATATATCATCATATGATAACAGAATATATATCAACATCTGTAAATAAATAAATACAGTTGAGGAATCCAGTTGGATCCCTCCAACCTGTTTCCCTGCATCCAAAGACGTTAGCACAATACCATTCCACTTCGAGGTGGAATATCTCGGTATATGGGTTTTTATAAAAATCCGCTTACTAACGGCGCAATAGGGTCTCATCCGCTATACGAGGCGGGAAATCATCAATCCAATATATACATATGCCAATATGTATATATTGCTATATATATAGATATATCCTATTATATCTAATATCTCATCCAAACAAATCAAACAAATCAATAACTGCAATTCATTTTTGAGTGAGAAAAATCTCACCTTTGCTTTTTATTTTGCAATCCAATCCAATTCTTCTTTCGTTTTCTCGACTTTAACCTTGTATAAAAAATTTATACAATTCTATTAATACTCGAATTAAATCCAACAATTAAATTATCGTTTAATCTATTTACTTAACCAAAAGTTTTTATCTTATCTGATTTAATTCTCAAACCAATAAAATATTTTCCATTTGAAACTAACATTTTAATTCAACTAAAAATTTAGTTTTTTTTTAAACAAATTTTCTTAATCGTAACTGCATACATTTACAATTGTTCTATATATATTTATATATATATATATAACCGATTAAATTTAAAACAACTGTTTTATAACTTGCAGTTAATTCCTGATAAGTTAAATAATAATTACTTCACAGGTCCAAACTTAAGTGACGAAAAGTTTTAAAATGTTAAAGATTTAAATTACCTTAACTCGTTCGCGAAAATCAAACCAAAGAGTTCTGCTCAAAGCCCTACGCGAGATTCGACTTCGTGATAATGAACTCGCCGAGCCATTCCCCAACACTAGCCGCCGATAGCTCCTCCTCCAAGCACCGCTCTAACCTTTTTCTGCCGTTGTCGCTTCGCGAACTACCCTCCAGCCATTGCCTCGAGCCCCATGAATCGCCTGCACGCCTCCACGATTTGAACGCCGCCGCGCCCTCGAGTCCATCTACTCGTCGCGCGACTCAACTCGCGAACCCAGTACCTCTCGAATCCCCCTGGTTGCAGCCATCACTCAGACGAGCTCGCGAAACCCCAGGCACGCCGCAAACATCACGCGAATCCCCATCGAGTCGCCGCTGTCCATCCATTGCCGTGCTCGCGAATTCGAGCTTTGCCAGACCCTAGTCGCGATGAACCCTAAATCCCCCTATCGCCTCGCGAACTCGAATTTGAGACTGTAGCAAGACTTCAAATCGGCAATAGAAATATCGCATAGGGGCAAGGATGAGTCGCGATGACTGATGGAATAGCTGAGTATATAGCGATGATTAAAATGAAGGCGTTGATTTTCGAACGAGAATGAAAGGTTTCAATCGATTATATTTTCCTTTGTCTCGGCTGTTCGAAATGAAAGAGGAAAGGGATTTTAAAAGAAAGGAAGAGAGTGGGAGAGGGGTACGAAGGTATGGGGGAGGTAAGGTCGTGAACGTGGTGAGGTTAACCAATATAAATAAAAAAAAAATCTCTTTTAATAATTTGAATTCGTTTTAAAATCTGAATGTGTTTATACTTCGTACGCTCCCAGATTAACTCCAAAAAATACGAAATTGGAAATCCAACAATAATACAATATTACGGACCCAATGGAACTGGTTTCGTCGAATTCCGAGACTGTGCCCCGGAACACTATTTTTTAAATATCGATTCGAACGATTTAAATTTCAAAACCGAACAAAACAGTTTAAATTTCAATTCTGAAAGTTCGATTATCTTCGGTATTATCAATATGAATTTTAAAAGCTTTCGAAATATTTTTCTTCAACTTTAAATTGAATATTCAAATTTTTATTCAACATTCGATAGATTAAATTGTAAGGTTAATCGCAAATTTCAAGTTTGAATCGGGGATTCAAATTAAATCATCGTTCAAATATTTAAAATTAATTAAATATTCTCAATTTAATTCGTTCAAAATTCCGGGTCGTTACAATATATGTACGTTACAGGCAAACACTGGATCATAAAACAAAGAAAAAAAATGAATTCATTTCAGAAAGCTATGAAATAAGTATACTACTCGCATAAATATTCACCTGCATGAACGGTACAGAGGAGGAGAGATGCAAGTAGGCTAGCTGAGTGGGTTTCAATTGGCTCGACGAGATGGAGGAGGGAGAGATTTGCAGGGCGTGCGATGTTGGTGGTGGAAACAGTCGGCTGCCGAGTGGGTGACGAGGAGGGCGGGAGGAAGGAGAAGGGAAAAAGAAGTAGAAAGGGGAAGGGCCTGCTTAGTTTTCTCAAAGTGGGAAAGAGGATATCATGTAAGTTCCAGAAACAAAGAAAGCACAGACCAAATATAATTTTTTTTTCTTTTTAGTTTAACGCTTCAGAACATAAAAGGAAGTGGATAACCAACGTATACTTGGAAATAGCAAAATTCATGGAATAACAAGAGTCATGGCGGTTGGATTCTGGAATTAGTAATATTTAAGTGGCTGCTTAATTTCAGCGTTGGACAAATGAAAGGCCACGAAAGTCAAAAGGTTCGAAAATGGTTACCGATACGATAATCGTTTTACTGATTTCGTGGCATACGAGACCCCGATATATACAAATGAATATACTATGGAGATCAGCACGATGAGGCGATCAAAACGGTATACAGATGTCGGTGGTTCGATTGAATTATAAAAATTCGAATTTTTCTACTGGCGGAAAATGCAAGAAAAACGTAGAAAAATAAGATCGACGGAGCCAAAGAAGTCCGAATTTGGAAAAACGAAAAATGACATTTGCTCAGAAGATGATTTAGAATTTTTCTATATAAAAATATTTGGGTTCCGAAAATATTTTATTTTCATCGCTTTTTAACTGATTAAATTGAAGTAAATTTACGCACGAAATAAACTTTCATATTTTCGAACGAAAATTTACTAGTTGCTATGTTTAACTAGATGCAGTCCAAATATAAAATTTATATTTCAAAATTTTATCGTTTGAAATTTCACAAAATTTCAACTAATTACGATATTAAAACAGTTAAAATTTACGGGTCGTTACACTCTCCCCACTCAAAACTTTTCGTCCCCGAAAAGGAAGGAGGTAGGAGAATAGAACCAACTAGAAAGAAAAATGGCTTTGAAAACAAAATAAACAACTAATTTAAAGACATATAAATTTCAACTTGAAAAGATTAATATTCAATAATTTGATTTAATCCATTTGATTTCACTTAAGTGAAATCAACCTTAATTATTCCTAAATTTATTATCTTATTATCCAATTATGTTTAATTAACAAATTTCTAAAATCATAAATTAGAATAGTCATTTAATAAAATCATATTTATTCATCAAATTTAATTTTCTTTATTCCAAATTATTATTAAGTTTATTTCACTTAATATATCTTATTACATATATTTAAAACATATAAATTAATTTAAACCATATAAATTTCAATTTAAATTAATTTATATTCATTAATTGATTTTAAATTCAAGGTATTTCCATAAGTTGATCAAATTTCAATTTATTAATCCTTTCAAAACAAATTTATTAATTCTTTCAAAACAAATTTATTTCATTATTAACTGAGTTTTACTTATTATCCTATCTAACTCTATTAACATCTTTATAATCAAAATTTAGTGTATAACATTTATTATAAACACTCAAATTTTATTTATAAAGACATTTTTTTATTGTACATTATCCAATTACATTTTAACTTCTGAATGATTTAGGTAAGTTGTACTATAATGCAATTGAACAATATACAAATAAAATTTTCCCAATTCAATTATTCAAGTTTAAATATTTATTCCAAATTTTGGTTTTATTTATAATTAAAATCATCCTTTAACAAAATTTAAGAATTAGATTTCCGATTAACTTTAAACAATTTAGAGATATATATAATATATTTATATCAAATCAATTAAATTTTAAAGTAAGATACCCATATATATATAAATCAAATTATACTGAAGAAATTCAAATCAAAATATTTTTCAAAACAAAACCGTAGCAAAGCTACAGAATAGTATCTCCACTTCGAAACTCGAAAATGAATGTCGATGATGCGGCCGCCATCACCGAAATTATTTTCCAGCGACAAAGAGAAGAGCACTGATTTCAACATTTTAAAATTCTTTGAAAACGGTTCCTATTTGAAAATACTTTAAATAATATACATTAAAATTCTTTGGAAACAAATTATAGTCAAAATACCTTTAAATAATGTGCATTTTATACCTTTAAAACCATAGTTCGAAATCATTGGAAATTAAATTCTCAAATTCTTTATTTAAATTCCTTTGTGACGCCCCACCTCTATACCCACGCTAACCAAGAACACTACGATGTAGTGCTGTCAATTAGCGCGGAGAATAAGGCTGTGGAGGAGCGACCATCCATGTAACTTCTTTGTGTGAGCACCGATACGTCAGATAGAATAGAATGCATATCTTTTAAGGAGGAAATCCGACATACCGATACAAACACAAAGCTATCACACGGTGGCTATATATAATCTTCGGAAAAAAAACATAGAAATAATCATAACATACATCAGTCACAGACATCCATATCACAAAGGCGGAAGAAGATATGAATAAATATATATAATACATGAAAGTGTACATCAGAGTAGTGGTCAGAAAGATCCACGATAATACAAAAGAATAGCATCACGTGCTATACAAAAGAATAAGTACACAACATAGAGTCTATATCTCAAATGTGTACAACCAAAAACTACTAATCTAAGTAGTTAGCCAAAAGTCAGAGTGATCCAGAAGAGAAGTCAAGCAGAAGCACCTGTAACATCTCGGTCTGACCCGAGTATTATTTATAAGAAAATAATAAACGGATCAGTCTAACTATAAATATCAGATGACATGATATAGGATAAGGGGTATGGCATAAACATATAATAACCATGATGGCATACTACTATAAGTATGTAAATGATAATCAACAAGGGATTAATCAATGTCACAAGAATCTTCTCAAAGATCCAAACACATAAAAAGGTAATGACACACAAATTCACCAATACACAAAAACCTGATATCATATCAGTGAAAATCACAAAAGTTGGTGAAGCACTAAATCCAGAAATCAACACACGAAATCCAGAACAAATCCCAGAAATCAACACACGAAATCCAGAAATCACTAAAAGGGGGAAGTCCGACACACGGACGAGAAGTTATCTCATGGAAGCTATCCATTTAAATTTTCCGAACACACGGATGGCCCGAAGGCAAGTCCGACACACGGACGAAGAGACATCGCACATTGCTAGTCTAAACCATAAAATGATCATCATTGATCATAAAGAAGTGTCAATCACACTAAGCTAGTAAATATATGAGTTTAGCTTCATGTCCCATAACCACTTGCTTAACTTAAATATTTACGAACAAACTGTAGATCTTCACTAGGAAATTGTCACAAAAGGGTTCAATCGAACAAGTCCAAGAGCTAACCGACGAAGTGAACGCAAGCGTTTCATACCACTCGTTTTACTAAGTCGTTTAAGTCGATTTCTCATTCGAGTGAAGTAAAGGCTTGTATATACTAGTAGATTGAAAATCGGTTTGAGAAAACGAACTTTTGATATTTAAAATAGTGTTGAAATCGCTTTGATGAAAGAGTTTTGATATTTACTTTTAGTATTGAAACCTTCATATATCTTTAAAGTGACAAGTCATGAAACGATTGTAGAAACAAATCAATTCACGTTCGAAGACGTGAGTAAAGTCCAATGAAGTCAATCCCAAAACCATCAAAGTAGAAATTCTGATAAATGTTTTTCAGATGAGATTGCCTACGCAGAGTAATACGGGGTTCGACCTGCCCGGTCAGGTCGTGGGGGTCCAGGGGGCAGCGCCCACGGCGGGGTGCGGGGCAGCGCCCCGTCACGGTACGACTTAGTGAAGGCAAGCTGTCTCTAGAAGCCAAACCGGTCAAACGACCAAGTACTAACTCGCGAACGACCTAGGGGAAAAACAGGTCAAACGACCAAGTACTAACTCGCGAGCGACCTAAGGTCTGCGACCTAAATGCGAGCGACCTATCGAAGTGCGCGACCTAACAGTGAGGCGCGACCTAAGGTGATTCGCGACCTAAGGGTACGCGACCTAACATGGTTCGCGACCTAAGACTCGCGACTTAAAGTTTACCTGGGGAGTTATAGGTCGGCAACGACCTACGACTTAACAAAAGTCGAGCGACTTAAGAGGCATGGGAACCAGCGACCTAAAACTGGCGACCTAAGGATACGCGACCTAAAGGCTTGCGACCTAAAGGCACGCGACCTAGAGGTGAACGACCTAACGAGGTCCAGGGGAAGCGACCTAAAATGCTTCGACTTAAAGGTGCACGACTTAAGGTCTTACGACCTAACAACTTGGCTAGGCACGCGACCTAACGACTTAACTGGGCATGCGACCTAACGAATTAGCAAGGCACGCGACCTAACGACTTAAGCTTTGAACGACTCAAGGAGTTAACTCGCGAACGACCTAACACATAGCTCCTGAACGACTTATGCCTTTTTCCTGGAGATTATAGGTCGGCAATGACCTACGACTTAAGGGCGAATACGACCTACGACTTAAGGACGCGCGACCTAACTCCGAACGAGCCAAAAATGGCCAGAACGACTTATGCTCCGTGTGGCTTTTCGACACGAACGACCTACGACTTAGGCTTATCTCGCGAACGACCTAGCGAAGGCAGAAACGACCTAAGTGCAGTTTTTCACCAAAAACACTAGAATTTTGGGTTTTTTTCACCAATCCAATCCAAACCAAATGCAAATGCTGATGCTAAAATGATAGGGAACCATTCCCAACAGTCCAAGATAGATATAGGCAAGATGTGAGATCAAAAATCTCACCTTTTCCACGAAATTGATGAAGATTGAAAGCAAGGAGAAGCAATCCTAAGCTTGAATCCACTATCTTCTACTTGAATTTGGAGTTGAATCACGGATTTGCAATAGAATTGGAGTTTGGAGTTTTAATTTCCACTTCCCACCACCATTTTTGATGAAGCTTGAATGTTAAAACAAAGGGTGAATGAAGTGAGGAAGGGGGTTGGGCTGAACTAAGGAAGTGCAGTCCAAACCAAAGTCTCAAGCGGGAAAAGTGACGAAAATTTCACTATCTCCAAACATATCGAAGTTTACACTCAAAAAGATCGCAAACGTCATTTTGAACTCAATGGGGGTGGTCTCGAGTCCTAATTTGACCGTATGCAAAAAGTAGTTTTTCGGACTAACATCCGACTAACGATAAAATATTTAAATAAAATATTTAAATATAAAATCGATAGATATGCGGGTTGTTACATCCTTTCAAATCCCAAATCAAATTATAACCAAGTTTCATAAATTTATTTATTTATATTATGCAATGATCAATGGTTTACAAAACAATAAATGAAAATCAAATATTATTATTTCTGACAACAAATTCATTAACAATTTAATTTCAGAAAACTAATATTTATATATAATATAATCATACAAAACTTTTATTTTATTTACCAAATTTGAAAACGATATTGTGTCAGTTTGCTCTGCTCAAGTGTTTTGGAAATCCTATCGATAGCGTTGATCAGACGAATCGATCGGAAACCCAAATCAACATCAACAACTCAAACAACACAGCATATATTAAAACATTTATATATATTAGTTTACAAATACATTTCTTTGCTCGACGATATAGGAATGAATTTTCAAAATAAGGATAGGGTTTCAAATTTGATGGACTCAAATCAAAGAGAAATTTGATTCAAAGATAAGTTCGAACGAAAGATAAGATGATTATTTAACCGAATAAGGAAATAGATAATCTTATACAAATCGCGGGCAACCATAACCAGGTCGACCGTGACCTCAAGAATAAGATCGATGTGGAATTCCGAGGCAAATCGACATTCGATCTCAAGAAATAGAATTCAGGTATAGCAGGAGATAGATAGCATCGTAAACCAAGGATACAGAAATCTCCGGTAAATCAATGCCTATTGTAAAGGAGTTTTGCTCCTTTACGAATCATTCGAAGATTGGCGAGACCGCCGATCTATTATAGATATCATTCAAAATGGATTTATGGGATGCTCCAGAATTGAAAGAAGACGAATAGTGAAGGACACGAATGAATTTCGGAACCGAGGGGAACGTCCCAAAATTCAAAGAAATTGAGTCAAATTAAGAGATTGAAACTCGAATGAGAATGATTCTGTAAATACATTTACCCTATATGCTGAGTTTTGCCTTGAGCTACCAAAGCTCTGATACCAACTGTAACGACCCGATATTTTGGACCATTCGCATCCGCACATGTCGGACTTGAATAATTCAAAATACCGAATTGTTAATTTAAATTGGCAAAACTGAACATATACAGTAAATAAATAAATAATCACAGATCACAGACATAGAGTAATAAATGCAGCAGAAATAAAAGAGATAGTAGTTCATGAAGCTACTATATAAATATATAAGTTACATCAGAGTTAAACCAGATACAACGGAAGAGTAACACGATACATCAGATACAAATCAGAATACATCACTGGAATCATCGAATACTGAAAGCAGAATAGATGGCTGGATCTTCAAGCAAAGCTCCAACTCCAAAGGTGAGTCTCGAATACTGATACACTCACTCTGACCCGAGCGTAAAGAAAACACAAAACACTCGAGTCAGGATTAACATTCTTATATCAATAAATCCAACTCAAGTGAAATAGCAATCGAAATACAAGTAACTCAAAGGATGTTTGGAATAACCATCCTTTAAGGATCCGTTAAACTATCTACTATGTAGTAGTGTACGATAAATAGATAATGCCTATCAGTAATATAAGATATCAAAATAGTGTTAAGGCGTTACCATTATCCCCCTTAACACATTTTATACAAGCGTTATAGTATATACAACATGTAAACTCCACCGTAAACTAGTGGGATATCAAGGAGTACTCCATAGGTATAACACAAAACAAATCGTAATGGTCGCGTATATAGGGATCCAAGTATGACAAGGCACATGAGGCAATACCCAAGGTAGTGAAACTACCGTTTGCCTGATCCGGACTGGTGAGAACGCATCGCCGCAGCGACCGCAACACCGCGAAACAACACTCCCAAAATCAAGGGTGCACCAATCGACAACAAGTAATGAGTAGTTTTCAAAGAAGTGTGTTCGCTCGAGGTAGCTAACCCCCATTTGGCCCGGCACGGCTCCTGTTTTAGTCATTTCCAATTTGACACAAGTGTCAAGGCTATCCATTATCATTCTCTTTCTTCAGTCATCACGTACATCATTCCAACCACTTCATTCTGGATCACACCCCGCGTACAGTTATTAAAGTGGTTTTCGGTTTAGACAGTGAGTATGTCCCTAACCGATTCCGGTCTCTTTAATAACTTCCGTAATTATTACACCGATTGGTTGTTTATATATTTCAAAAACCAAATCAGTTTCAATTTCAATTAGAATTTGTAAACCAACATTTCATTTGTCTTTCTAAACCAATTTCCCAAAAATTTACGTTTCAAAACATCCAAATTACCATTTCAAAATCTTATAATACAATTTCAATTTTTATTTAAAACCATTCCAATATTCATTTAAATTCGTATATAAGTTTCATTCCAAAATCATTTAAAATGATTTAATTTACATTCAAATCAATTTAAGTTCATTTCGATTTCATTCAATATTCGTTAAGTAAATTTATCCTTTAAAACCATTTCTATTTAACTTCCAATTTATTAAATCAATTACTTAAGTTCAACTCCATTATATCAAAACTTATAGTTTGCATTAAATTAAATTCATCAAATCAAATTCTTTACATTTCAAATCTTACATTAATTTCAATAAAACACATTTATTTCTTGTTAGAGAAATTCAATTCACTTATTTATTTACTTAGTTACAATTTCAAAACTCAATTAATAAAGAAACTCAATTTCACTTATTCAAGAAGTTCAATTTCACTTAATAAAGAATTCAATTTTATTTAATTTTTAAATAATTCAATCTTATTTAATTATTAAATAATTTCAAAACTTAATTATTAATAATTCCAAATTTAATTATTAAATAATTAATTTTAAAACAACGTTCATTCATCATCTACTATGTTAATATTTTGATTCAGATTATTAAATATTAACATTTCCTTTCATTAAAAATTCAAATTCCAACTTCGTTTCAAAACGATTTTTATTTATTCAAATAAAATCTTCATTTTATTTTTAAATCAAAGTATTGACCAATCGGTTTTTATTTAATTCTCTATCCTAGGTCAAAGTTCAATTTGGGTATTTATCATTTCAACCCGATTCCAATTCAATTCAAAATCAAAGCATAGCAAAGGGAACTTGTAGTGTGATAACTGGGATGGTGTCAAAGTAAATAAACAAGCAATAACAACAATCCAATAATTAATTCAAATAATCCCGAAATAATCGTATTAATTCACATTTGTTATTTGTGCAAATTAATATAATTATTTCTAGGATCTACACTATCATTTCATGTAGATTAAAGATTATTACATTTATCTATATGGTTCTTCACTTGATATTCATTATTCAATTTATACTACATCACTTTTATACAACATTCATTCAATGGTTCAAGGTGTAGTTAGCACTATTTCTACGTGTCAGTTTATTTAACATTTAAAGGGGTCATATTATGCAAATGTCATCTAATCAAATTTAACACATATATCAAATCTAACTATCCTACGTCAAATTCAATTAAATATTATCTATCACTTCAACATTAACAATTTAACATCCAATGTCAAACATCAAACAATCAATCATTTATCAACCAAACTGGATTATCATCGTATAAATAACAAATAAGTGTGTCAGATGTCATAGGTGAACTGATACAGGTAATAACATATATAACAGTGTAAATAACTAACAGCAGCATATTTCAATTGTCATTTCAATTGAAATTAAATTTAATAAATAAAAGAACATTAATCGTGAGTGATTACTCACATTCCGAGGCTAGAGAGATTCCACAAATAAATGAGCTATGAATTCCAAAGCATAGTGAGATGGGCACAATTTTTTTTGACGGACAAAGCTGAAAAAAAAAGGAATCGATGAAGACTAATAAGAATTAGTTGATATAAACTGAAAATATATACATTGCTATTATATTATATATATTTTTCAATATTTTGATTTAAGACAAATATTTAAAATAATATAAATTTCAAAATCATTATTCAATTTACCACACGTAATATATATACATGTTATAAAAAAAATCAAGCTTGATAAGCCTTATAACCTTTGTAAAATAGAAATCAAAATCATTATATATCATAATAAAATCAATACAAAAACAATGCATATATTCTATATGAAATGCATATCATAAGTACACCACCTACCATCATTTCTTAAAAACGATATGATTTATGTATAGAAGTATATATAAAACCACGGAACCAAATAACAAAAGCCGTACCATATGCTGGTAATATATAAAACGTGAAATATGATATATATCAACATGTAGGTATAACTATCAGCTATATTGCATAAACAAATATATATACATTTTGACATAGACAAGCAGTTCTAATTTCCTATAAACAACTATATATACTTGCCTACATACACTCACGTATAACTCAAAAGAACATATCATAAAATACTAATATATATATGAAACAGCATAGGAACCTGTAGGCTTCCCATATAAAACAGTATATAAAACAAAACATTTGCATAGAATACTATATATATATATTAACTCGAATATAACTGGATGATGTACCTTACAAATATATGACAGCCGACTATATATGTAAACTTATAACTCAAAAACTCAACAGACCTCGCATATATAATAAATATATATATACAAACCCGTTTAACATATTATACAATAGTTCTTATAAACTCAAATAATATACATATATATACTACATATATAAACGGTTGTAACTTTATATGTAAACTACTAACATAACTTGAAATTTTAAAACTATTTTAAAACATATAGTTTAAAATAATATACGTGTACCCTTTTCCCAAACAGTAGATGAATCCCAAAACATAATATATCATACTAACGCGGAAAAATGATGTACCCAGTAATACTAACAAAATCTACTATACATACTAATTATATAAAGCACTTGTATGATATTATTAAACTAATATAAACCATACTGTAAAACTTCACTATTATATATGTACGTTACAGGCAAACACTGGATCATAAAACAAAGAAAAAAAATGAATTCATTTCAGAAAGCTATGAAATAAGTATACTACTCGCATAAATATTCACCTGCATGAACGGTACAGAGGAGGAGAGATGCAAGTAGGCTAGCTGAGTGGGTTTCAATCGGCTCGACGAGATGGAGGAGGGAGAGATTTGCAAGGCGTGCGATGTTGGTGGTGGAAACAGTCGGCTGCCGAGTGGGTGACGAGGAGGGCGGGAGGAAGGAGAAGGGAAAAAGAAATAGAAAGGGGAAGGGCCTGCTTAGTTTTCTCAAAGTGGGAAAGAGGATATCATGTAAGTTCCAGAAACAAAGGAAGCACAGACCAAATATAATTTTTTTTTCTTTTTAGTTTAACGCTTCAGAACATAAAAGGAAGTGGATAACCAACGTATACTTGGAAATAGCAAAATTCATGGAATAACAAGAGTCATTGCGGTTGGATTTTGGAAATAGTAATATTTAATTGGCTGCTTAATTTCAGCGTTGGACAAATGAAAGGCCACGAAAGTCAAAAGGTTCGAAAATGGTTACCGATACGATAATCGTTTTACTGATTTCGTGGCGTACCAGACCCCGAAATATACAAATGAATATACTATGGAGATCAGCACGATGAGGCGATCAAAACGGTATACAGAAGTCGGTGGTTCGATTGAATTATAAAAATTCGAATTTTTCTACTGGTGGAAAATGCAAGAAAAACGTAGAAAAATAAGATCAACGGAGCCAAAGAAGTCCGAATTTGGAAAAATGAAAAATGACGTTTGCTCAGAAGATGATTTAGAATTTTTCTATATAAAAATATTTGGGTTCCGAAAACATTTTATTTTCATCGCTTTTTAACTGATTAAATTGAAGTAAATTTACGCGCGAAATAAACTTTCATATTTTCGGACAAAAATTTACCAGTTGCTATGTTTAACTACACGCATTCCAAATATCAAATTTATATTTCAAAATTTTATCGTTTGAAATTTCACAAAATTTCAACTAATTACGATATTAAAACAGTTAAAATTTACGGGTCGTTAGAAAGCTCAACAATCTTTCACAAAGATTTATTCATAACTCAGAAAACCATTTTCATTTCAAACTTGAAATTCTTTTGACACAAATTGGAAATTCATTCCTTATATGAAAGCTTCTATTATTTGAAAACAAATAGTTTTCATTTCGGAAAATCTGATCTCATTTATACAAGTTAAAGTCCTTGGGTTAAATTCAAATTCTCAAAACCATAATTTTAAAATGGTTTAGATTCATATAAACACATTTATAACATCTTAACCACAATTTCCAAACATGGAATTCAATTCCAAATTTTGAATTCAAATTCAAATTAAATTATTTAAATTGAAAAACTTTACCAAGTTATTCAAAATAACTTTTATCTTAAAAACTCCTTTTCAAAAGCTTTAACATTTAACCCAAAACCATTTCCAAAATCAATTGAAATTAAAATTTCAATTTCAAAAACATAAATTTAAAGCATTTGTGACTTAACCGATTTCCTCGTGAAATCCATATTTGTGTGTGTAAAAGTGTGGTCCAGGGGTTTTACACAGTAGTGCAACACTACAAATCATCACAGATTAAATATAACAATATATTTAATAAGCGGTATAACTATAACACTTATCTTTTATTCACAGATCACAGATATATATATATATATATATATATATATATATATATATCACAGATAATAAATTACAGTCATCCCAGATAAATAAATTACATTATAGATCACAACACAAGTCAGGATATATCACAAAGCATCACAAATCAGGGATATCAAACAATTCACCCATTCAATACAATCCAAACGTTCACAAGTAAAATTTATTAATCAATTGATTAATTTAAATCAGATGTATTACTTATGAATAATCATTAATCCGGGTTAATTATCATGAGTTAATTACAAATTATCTGAAATAAATTTCCCTTTCATCATTTATTAGTTAACCTTTAATTATTAACTAATCATCCTTAATTAATGAATCAATTAACTGTTAATTATTTAATAAATCTTAATTAATCACATTCATTAATTAATCCTTTGATTACTAACAAATAATTATACTCAAGTTACTAATCATCATTCAATTAATTACATCCAGTAATCATTTATTAATTACTTCTCTAAGTAATTATACTTTCCAAATCGTCAAGTGATTATTCTAAATTAATTTAAACTTAAGTAATTAACTTGAACTAATCCAATTAAACTCAATTAGTTACATTGAATAATTAATTCCTTAATTACTTTCATTAAGTAATTATACTTAAACAATTTCACAATGATTATCTTTAATCAATTAACCTAATTAATTATTAAACTAATCACATTAATTAATTATTAAATAATCCTAGTTAATGACCTTCATTAACTATTCTTTAATTACTTCTCTAAATTAATTAACTTAGATTAATTATTATTAATTACAAATTGATTTATCTTTAATAACCAATTTATTAATCTCTAATTATTTAATTAATCAATTTTAATCATTTATTTAATTACTTTTAATTAAGTAATTATCTTCAAGTAATTAATTACCTTTAATTACTTATATTAATTAATCTTAATTAATTAATCATTTATTAATATAATTACACAAAGCAATTATCCCTTAATTACATTAAGTAATAATCTTTTATTAATTACATTAAGTAATCAATTTCATTAAGTAATTAACCTTCCAATAAATTACATTGAATAATTACTCTTTTAATTACTTCCATTAATTAACTAATATGTAAAATTATTCAATATTCAAAACAATTCATTTTTAAAACATTGAGCTTTTAAAATTTAATTTTGAAACTCGATTGAAATCTCGGTTGATAAAGGTTCTGGAAACTTATTCATTTTATTTGCTTCGAAAACTGGATACGAATTTCTTTTGTTTAAAAACCTTTAAGAAAAACAAGGCAACCCGAGCTACAAAACATATTTCTCGAGTAAATCCACATCTTTCCCGAGCCAAAACTCGAGTCCCCCACATATCTTATTTATATTTTAAAACTGTTACCTACCTTATACACCCGAAAATCAAGCAAAGCTTCTCGAGCAAATCTCGAGCCAAACACCTCATTCTCTCGCGAACGAACCCGAGCACGATTCTTCACCCTCGAACTCAAACCAAAAACACAGCTGATACATCATCGTCCCCGTGCATGTGCACCAGAGCTCCGATGAGCTCCAGTCAATCCTGCCACCTTCGACATGTCAACGATCATCACCCTATACCACCAGATCACTCAACTCGATGAAATCTCAGTCGAATTCGAAAACGATGATTTTGACTCGAACTGGAATAACACTGATCACCAAAGCCACCTTGCTCTAACGTCTCCGGCCACCAGAGGTCACGAAACTCCGGCCAACCCCTCGCCAACGTCCCTGCTATCATTCCCCAGAATCCTATCACGCTCTATCGAGCATCGTCGGCGAACGAATCGAAAACCCAGACCTCGATAAAACTAGGTTAAAAAAATTCAAATGTTCGCCGCCGCCTCCACGATGATCAAGTACACCTCCGACCATTTTTCCCACCATCGCCGTAGGCTCCTCCACTTCCACGCAGAACCCCGGCCTCTAGAACGTCGCACTTCGCCGGAATTTGGCCCAAATGCATCTTCCGTTCAACTCGCAATTTCCCATAATTTATCAAACTAAAAATCTTGATTTTGTTCTTAAAATTCATGGTTTTTGGAATCGAGTCAGGTAATGTAAGTGACATTCGAAACCGTGATACTCAAAATTGACAAGATTTTAAGTTTTCCTCTGTATATTTTAAATTTTCCAGAAAAACTTAAACTAACTATCATTAAAAATATTTTTACAATTAAGATCTAGTTTATTCAAGCATTTTTCATTTAAACATCAATGCCTATAAGAGAATGATGGAAGAGATTTTGATTTATGATTCTGTTTCTAGCCTGTAAACACAAGAACAGGTATATATGCCTATAAAACAGACATGCACTGATATATTCACATTCATACAACATTTTCCACAATAACTACAAGTATTAATCCTAAAATATCAAGATATATTAACAAATTCAAGCTTAAGTGTGTTAGTTTACTCACATTGATTTCTAGAAGAAAGAACAGAGCTTTTCTTTTGAACCAGCCTTGAAATTTGCAAGCTGAAATCCTTTAATCTCTGATTAATATGAATTTGTATTGTTGTTTAGTTGAATTTTGTTGAAGTTTAAATGATATTTACTTCAGATATTTTTTTCTTCTCAGCTTGGAATGGATGAACTGATGAAGATGAGGGATATATAGAAAAGAAGAGTTTACTGGGTGATAAATTATTTGTACAAGGAGATATAATTTGTTTGTACAAAAATAGACAGAGATATTTTTCCTCTTGGTTGCTGAAAGAATTTGGCATTAATTGCCATGTACAATTATACTTATCCATTGTTTTTTTTATACATACTAATGTCTTCTTTGATAAGCTTCATAAATATTTGTATATTTTTATTTTCTTTTACAAGAGTATATACTTATATTTGAATGTATATAGATATTTATATCTTTCTTTTGTCATATGCTTTGTAATATAAATGAAGTTCAAATTAACATGATATTAGAATTTATCTATGTGTTTATTATTTTGTTCTGTAATTTATAATTTTGTAATATAAATGAATTTCTATATTTAATATATTGTTTAATTTAACTAATTTGTTTACTTTATATTTTATAATTTATCTTGTTACTTTGTAGTATAAAGGAAGTTCTAGAGTTAATACGTTGTTATAATTTATCTAATGTGTTACTTTATATTTTACATGGTTTATTAACATGTTGTTTGAATTTATTTATGTATTTATTTTATTTTTATAATTTATCTTATATATATTAATTTCTAATTTATATATTTATTATACTTATGCAAATTTCATAGTTTCTAGTGTTGAGATATATATATATATATTTATTATTTTGTAAGTATATTTTGTTTGTATTTTATTTTACTTCATATATTTATTCCTATTTTAACTTTAAAATTTAAATTCAATATATATATATGAATTCAAACTTACTCATTTAAATCACATATACATATATATTCACATATATATAAAATTTAAATTCAAATGATTTAATATATATTCTATTTGAATTGGGGAAACTCGCTTCAATTTACAATTAATTTTACAATTTTAATTCAAAAATTAAATTAATTATCAATTTAAATTTAATTAAAATCCGGGATCGTTACAATGTTGTTTGAATGTTGAGTGGCTTTTGAATTCTGGTCAATGCGTCTGGCCAATGTTATCGATAGGGATTTCATAAACACTTGAATAAGTTTAATCGACATAGTATTGTAACCCAGGATATATTTTATATAAAAAGAATGATTTCAAAAATAGTGTTGTATGTACAATTAATTGAAGTACTGTAGTTACGGGATAATAATATTCTATTATTATCATTTAGAGTTTGTTTAGTCATGCTCGTTTAGTTCGGCATTGAATATTGTTAGTATGTTTCCATTTTAAGATATGGGTTGGGTAAATAGGAATAGGGAAAAATTGGAAATGAACACCTTGTGAATTAAGTTTCACAATTTGACTATAAGGTATTCGTTGTTAATGTAGAGGTAGAATTTAATTTTAAAATTAGAATATTTTGGGATAAATATTTAAAAAATGGTTTAATAGAAGTGATTTATAAAATGGGTTTATAAAATGTATCATTTAAGTTAGAAGGAATTTAGGTTGAAAACTTGAGAACCTAAATTCCGGTGCTTTTGAAAAATGATTTTCAAGATTTTGCGAAAAGAATAATAATAGTATTTGAAAACAATTTTGGTTCAAGTATGAAATTTGGGAATAAAAATGCTAAGGAGTGTTTTCTTTGGATTGGTATGGGGAACAAGTCTTGATTGTTTTATGATGATTAGAATAATCTTCTAAGTGACATCGGATGTTTGCCTAGGCAAATGCTGTGAGATACTTAGTAAATTATCCTCTTTATCATTTTACAATCAAAACAAGTTCACTTGAACGAACCCAAAGCAAGTTGGTGATAAATGTTTTGTTGAAAAATGTGAAGTATTGTTTCAAAGATGGGATTTCGAAATAAATAGAATATTTTTAATTTAACTAGTTCGAGTGGCTCGAAAATAACTTAAATTTGGGAAAGAGATATGTTTAGATGGTAAACACTTCTCTTAAGTATTACCCTTCTTGGTAAGGAAATGTATGATACTATTTGGTAGTACCAGTCCCTTAGTATCATTTTGGAGGTACTCGAGCTATAGATATATATTTTCTATAATTGAAATATAGTGTTTCATTTAAAAAAGTTTTTGAAATAAAATCTGGGTATTTGGATCTTGAGTTTTCTTAAGAAAATAAATGCAAAATGGAATAGTTGAATCAAATAGGAGTATATACTCTCAGGATGTAGTGAAGAATCGTATACGTTGAACATAAGTTAGTTTTATGAAATGTTTTCATAAATAGCTTTTGTGGAAATAGAATTGGTATTAGGGAGAACCTATTAAATGAGTGCGTAGGATGGGCGTAGATCATTTCTCTTTCTCATGTAGTTTTGATCTAAGATTCGAGTATATGACTTTGAGGTGTTTACACCCTTCCGAATAAGGATCTATTACTTGATTTTTGAAGACGAGCATTTGATGAGGATTTTTGGTAGGGGACCAAAGTTTTATATCATAGTATCTGACTATGCAAGGAGAACAAAGGTTCCAAATCAAGGAACCTGATCAGAGTCCGCACTAGGGAATCAGGTAAGTGATACTAGTTCGGAGGTGAAGTTATGTATCGAGTGGTGATCGAATAAGATTTTGTTATGAATGATCTATGAACATCACGCTGACTTATGGATAATACTAGGATGTTCTTGAGGTGTAATTTTGGGGACGAAATTCTTTTAAGGGGAGTAGAATGTAACGACCCAGGGTTTTGGTCACTTAAACTAGGCAATTTTATATTTTATATAGTCAATAAATGAATTTTTATAGATAAATAAACTCGTTTTAATCAATTAATAATAATGGTAAATTCGTTTTCAAAATTTCTATTCCAAATTAAATAGTTTGTAGAAAAATAGAAAATGTGACCGAAGAACGTTTTCCGGAATTTCGACTTTTCGACACCGGAAATTTGTCGGAAACGTTGTTCGTCTTTATGCACTATATATATACATATATATATATATAAGTGTTAATTAACTAGATAATAATATACTTAAGAATATTATCTTATAATTAATTATAATTTAACAAGTAATGCGACAACACATAATAATTATAATTATATATATATATATAAGTTGATGTGATGTGAGATTTTTTGCTTATAAATAGCCATAGATTTTCTTATTTTTCCCATTTTCTTTTTACTTTAAAATCTTCCTAAAGCCTTTCCTCTTCCTTCTTAAAGTCTTTGAAACCAATTAATGGCTTCCAAGTTTTACCGAAGTTTTTAAAATAAAAAATCTTGAATTGTTTTAAATGTTCCAAAATGGTTTTAAACTCCTCCATTTTTACCCCATTTTATTCGGCCATAGCTTCTAATAAACTTCACCAAATTAAGATTTTCATTTTTTGAAACCATGTATATCTCCAGTGGCTACAACTTTGTAATTTACCACCTTTTCTGATTTCGAGCTTAGATGCTCCAAAAGTTCATTTTTTGCAAGAGTGTTTTTGAACCTAGATTTTGATGTCCGAAAATACCCATCACTGTTTTGGCCATAACTTCCTCATTTAACCTTTTTGAGTAACCCTTTTTTTTAAATGATAGAGGAAAGAATAATCTAAAACTTTCCTTTTGATCACTTTTTAATAATCCGAGAATAAGGGGTCCAAAAATCCATGGGAAAGTGACCTATTTTCGAGCTCAGTTTCTAGGGTTCGAGTGGAATTATGTCGAGCTTTAAGGTGAGTAAATTCCTAATTTATGTGGAAAGAACTTTATCTTGTATGTTATGTTGATTTTAAAGCTATATGTATATCACATATGATTGAATCTTGGTATGTTTGAAATATGTTGATTAGTGCTAATGTATGGGTTACCATTAGCACTCAAATGGATATGTTTAAATTATGATCGGTATAGGATGGGATTTGGTTATGTTATTGAATCAGGTTGTTGTGTATGTGACTTTGGATATGTGATTGTGTGAATATAGAAGGTAGTATCTTGAAAGTGAAGTGGATATGAGATCTGGTTGTAAATCAAATTGTTTACTTGTTGTTTTAGTAAAGTTTTGATTGTTTTTCTTCAATTTGTTTTAAAACTTTACTAAAGTTTTAAAATTTCTTCCTTTAGTAAATAAGAGTGAAAAGTTTAAGTCTTGGGATAATAACTTAGAAATGAATCCTAGCTTATTGCACCCACAGCGATAGTCGCTATGGATGCAGTTCGGATTTTTCCAATTTTCAAGCTCTAAGTTTTCTTTTAAAAATGTTTTGGAAATCCTTTTTAAAATAAGTTAGTGATACATAAGTTATTTTTAACTTAATTAAGAAGGTTTATTAATTAAAATCAATTGGTTAATTAAGAATAATTATTTATTTATTAATTAAGTAATCAGGTTAAATAATTAATATTAATTAATATAAATTAAGTAAGTTAATCATTTATTAATTAAGAAGTTTTAATTAAGGACATACTTAGGTTAAAATGGGAAACTAATTTTATTTAAATAGTTTTAATTATTTTATTTATTATTTAGTTATAGTTTAAATTATTTAATTATTTATTATTTAATTAAAGGTTAATTATTTACTAAATTATTACTTAATTAACAATTAATTTGAAGTAAATGTTTTTTTGAGAAAAAATGTGTGATCTTTTGTGAGTAGAGGAGAGCACACATGCAGCTATATAAATCACAATAATAAGGTGCTGCCAACATGCCTGGCAGGTAGCAGAACTAAATGCTAGTAGCAAAGAAAAGAACAGGTATCCCTAAGATGAGTTCCGGCAAAGCCACCACCCATCACACCTTGGTATCGAGTTCCGGCATGGCCACCACCCAATACTAAGATGTTTGGAGTACCTAGAAACTAAAGAAAAAGCTGCTCCATGTATCTGAAACGGGAGCTCTAAGCAAACACAAAAACAAAGGAGAAAGCTCCATGCATCTGAATCGAAAGGAATGAAGAAGCATCTACTCTGAAGTGGAACTGGATATGATGCTGAATGAGGCGTCTGCTCTGGAAACTCTGAACAAAGAAAGAAGTACCAAACAGAAGAAAGGATCTTCTATGATGGTCTCTGTGCAATCCATAATCCTACCATCAAGATATGAGAACCTGTAAAAAAGAGCCTTCCATCCTAATACTCATACCTGTATCTGAAAAATGACTATGGAAAGTGTAAGAGTTCTACATATATATGTATATTTACATAATTAATATACATATATATATGTATTGATAATATGGGAAATAAAACCTAAATGAAAAAATACTAGACAAATAAAACCTAAATTAATAATTAATTGAGTTTTTGAATTTAAAATTGTTAATTTATTTCATTTTGAAGAAAAATAGAGAAAACAAATAAACATAGAAATTGTCATTTTTAATTCTTGATAGATATATCTCTAGCATACAAAAGTATACCATAGCCTACAACACTTAGAAAACAAAAACAAATACAAAGTAAAATTATATAGCTTGTAAAATAAGCCAGGCGAGTATAAGAAAAGGAAATAGGATAAGTGTAAAATGAAACATCAAGTACAATAACATTTAATGCTCTCATTTCTTGGTAGCCAACAAGTAAAACAAATAAATTTTATTCATGTACATGAGGATAGCTTGCAAATGAAGATAAGTATATGAATTTGTCTACAACAACTAATGCCAATGTCTATCAGCCGAAATGAAAGGGAAAAGAAAATATAAATATGTAAATTTGTACACCTTAATTAATGCTAGCACCCAACACAATCACCTCAGCCTCCATACGAAAAATATTAGCTGCCAAAACAACATTTCAGCCAATAAAAAGGAAAAAGATCTCACTGGTAATTTGTACAAATTCTTATCAACTTGTACAAGTAATAAAATTACCCTGTCTACTTCATTTCTTATGTATATTATCTTCATCTCAGTTCGTTTCTTCAAGCTATGAAAATCTGAAAATGAACACCATCTAAAACTTAAAACAAAACTTCAAACTCAAACAACAATCAACTTAATTCAACCAGAGATCAAAGAGAAGGCTTCATTTTGTAATTTCCAGCCTGTGTCAACATGAAGAGAAGCTCTGTTTTCTTCTGCAAATCAAGGTGAGTAACAGATGTTTTCATTTATTTGTAAGATAGGAATTTGTTGCCTTTACATCTGTGAATAACTGTTTGTATAAGTATGGATTCTTTGAGTGGATTTGAATGATGGAAGTGTTTGTTCTCAGGTTGATCTTCGTATATGCCCTCTGTTTTAACCTTCCAAACACAAGACTTTTATTTCAAAAATGTTTCCCACTTGTTCTATTTACTGATTGGACTTAAGTTTCAAACCAAAACTATTTGTTATAGCCTATACTCAAAACTTAAAATTCATTTAAGTTCGAACAACTTGTTAACATTCTTGGAAATCAAGAAAACTGGAAAAGCTTTAAATAAGTGAAGAATTGAAACTTCTTGATTTATGGATTCAGATAGGCAACTTGAATTCATACACCTGAATATGATTTTTAAAACTTAAATCATAACTTTTAGTGTTAGGATTTAAGAGCAGTTCAACTTTGTATTATAAACGTTGTTTGGTCAAACTCCGGCGTGATGGTGAACTGGGGTAGTCGAGGTTGTTCGAAGTGGTAGACGAGCCTACGGGGTTGCTAGGAAAAATGAGCGGAGGTGATGGAAGCGACGGTGGCGAAGGCGGCAAGCATCTAAAGTCTGGAAACCTAATTTTGGACAAGGCTCAGTTTTCGAATCGTTCGTCGCCATCGTTCGACCGAGTGCAACCGGTCGTTGGTGGTTGGAAGTGGGGTGTCAGATGAGGTCGTGGCCGGAATTTCGTGGCCACCGGTGGTCGAGGCGGCGAGGACAAGTGGATTGACAGGTTTCAGTTGAAGTTGGGTTTGCGTTTCCAGGTTTCGAGTTTTAAACTCGAATTCGATTTCGAATCTCTGTTGGATTTCCGGTGGTCGTGATCGAGTCCGGTGATGGTCGGCGATGTGGGGAAGGCCTGGAGGGGGGCTGGAGTTGACCATAGTCACGGTGCATGTGCACCGTGCACTTTTGATTTCTGGCAGTAGTAGTGGAGAGAACTCGAGTTTTCTCGAGTGTGTGTACCGGGTAAGACTCGAAGACGTGAGGTATTTGCTCGAAGCAAATTTTTGAGTGGCTCGAGTAAATGGTTGCCCCTGTTTTTTGAAAATGTAACCTGATCTGTTTGAAATTTTTAAGGTTTAATTACATTTTAAAGTAAGTTTGAACCGAGTATAACTTAAAGTCTAACTAAAGTAAGCTTGTAAATTTAAATTGTTTTTAATAACTGAGAGTGTTTAAGTTTATGTGTATTTAGAAAAAGTTTGAAATTTAGAAATGGAATTTGAATTTATATTAGAATGTAATGTTCAAAATACACTTAATGTTAATGAAATCATTAATGAAGAAATAAATTATCTTAGAGATGATTAAGGTAATAAGAAAATGATTTAATTAATAAATAATTAAAGAATGATTTATCTAATTTATAAAGGAATAATTTAGATAAATTTGTAATTAGAAATGATTGAGAATGAATTAACCTAAGATAATTTCTTAAGAAAGTAATTAAGAAAATGTTATTAGTTAATGAAGACAATTAACTAGGGATTATTAAGTAATTAAATTAATGTAATTAATTAATGATTAATTAACCTGGATTTGAAATTCATAAGTAATTAATCCAATTTGAATAAATCAGATAATTAACTGACCTTACTTATGAATATTTGGATTTGATTGGATGATTGAATTGTTTGATATTTCCTGATCTATGATGCTTTGTGATATATTCTGATTTGTGTGTAATCTTTACTGTAGTTTATTTATCTGAAATTTATATATATCTGTGATCTGTGAGTAAAAGATAAGCGATATAGTTTATATCGTTTATCAACTATATCTCTGTATTCTGATATGTGATGATTGATGTTGCACTATTGTGTGTGAAACCCCTGGACTACACCTTTACACACACAAATATGGATTTCACGTGGAAATCGGTTAAGTCACAGATCATTTAAATTTGATGTTTTTGAAATTTAAATTTTAATTTCAATTGATTTTGAAATTGGAATTTGGGTTTAAAGTGAAAAACTTTTGAAATAGAATTTCAAAGATAAAAGTTATTTTGAATAACTTAATCGAGTCTTGAAAAATTTAAATAATTTGATTTAAATTTGAATTTAAGTTGGGAATTGAATCCTATGATTTGGAACTAGGGATTAAAGATATTATAAATGTGTTTATCTGAATTTAAACCATTTAAAAATATTGGTTTGAGAATTTGAATTTAACCCAAGAACCTTAACTCGTATGAATAAATCAGATTTTCTGAAATGAAACTATTTGTTTCAAAAGAATAAAAGCTTTCAGATAAGCAATGAAATTCCAGTTTAATTAAAGGAATTTTAATATTGAATTGAAAAATGGTTTTCCAAGTTATGAATGAATTGTTTTGAAAAGCTATGAATTGAATCTGTTTATTTTTAACAGATTTAAAAAATAATGATTGGTTTAAATCATTTGAAATGGAATTGTTTTGAAAGCTATAAGTTAAATCTTTGATTTAAAGGTTTAACGAGTTAATCAAATTGAAATGGGAATTAATTTGGAAAATCTGTGATTAAATCTTTTATTTAAAAGATTTAAGTGTGGAAATTGTTTAAACCGTTGAAGGTTGTTTAAAATAAATCTTTTTGTTTAAAGATTTGAAAATGGTAATTTGTTAAACCATTTGAAAAGGAAGTTTGGGTTTAAGTTGTGACTTAATTGAAATCCCAATATCCATATGTTTTTAAATATTACGCTCACTATTCGGTTTAGCCGGGAGAGGACCTTTGGGTCGTATAACCCATTCCGAATATGTGATACGTCGTATATGGATAGCATTTGAAGACCGGTGTTGAAGACCGGATATTTTTGAAAACGGAAGGATTACCGTCGAGTTACTCTGCATCAGTTGATCCCCGATATAGAGGTTTTATCATCCTTAGTGACGGGAAGTCCGGACGTGATTGGAAATTATCCGGATTTGCAAGGGCTTCGTGAGAAGTGCCTTCGGTTCTGTTCGATCCCGGAACAGACTTGTATGGATTGTATGTCTGACATTACACTTTGAGATATAAAGCTGATTTCTTTCAAATACATTTCTATTGGTGGCGGAGAATTTATTCTCTTAGCTTAACACCCTTCTCTGAGACGTACGAGCTCAGAGGTTATGTAGTTGAAATTTATCAGCGATATATCCCAATTTGGTAATGTGGCATGCTGAGTGTTGCTGTGTGATGATCAGTGTTTGATCATTTGCGATATGATCATTTGTTTGATCTTATATCTTTGTGATCATAGGTTGATCATTTGTTTGACCCGAAGCATGGCTTTGTGACAAAGCGTAGCTTTGTGGACGAGATTTCGTCAGGGCCTCACAACCCGGAAATGGTCGAAACAGGAATGTTGCGGCAAGGTTATGAGGGTCGCGCCCTTTAGGGTATGTCATTTCCTTCTGGAAAAGGGTGGTGTCATGGTATGGAGCCCAGATACTTACTCATGTGGATACACTTTATTATGTGTGATGTTGGTTATCGAGGCCTCGGATAAAGGTCCCAAAGGACCGGGGGTGGCATATTCGTGAGTTACCTGTTACAGGGGTAACCCGGCCTTGTTTGGCAGAGAGCAGTTTGTCTCTCGGGACGTCCCGCCAGAGGCGATCCCATGCGACGGAAGGAAGTTCCTTAGCCTGACCATTTGTTGGAAATCCATTTCTCCAATACGGAACTTGTACGGTTTTAGTTGTATTACCTGCTATGGAATGTGGCGGTAACCTGCTATTGAACATAGTAGCTATAGTAGGCATACGATACTGGTCGTATGTTGGCTAAGATTTATATTATACTTTCGAAATGTTTTCTGCACTATGCACTAGTAATAATAATTCAATGATTTTGCATAGTAAGCATCTTTGACTATCATAAGAAGAAATCTCCTCCAATTCTGCGTTTGCATTGTGTGTGTGGCGGGAGGTCTTATGGTAGTTTCATTTTCTAAAAGCATTGCGGATTTCAATGTTTAAAACCTTTTGTGTTTGTTTAAAGATAAACTGTTTTTGTTGCTCACACCAGTCCCATGACTGATCCGGAGTTTATTGTTCCTTCCCTAAACTCTGGGTGCTCATAATTTTCCACACGAGCAGTCTAGAGTTGGGTTTCTTTTCAGATATTCAGGTTTAGTAGATTATCTGGAGCTAGTTCATTCATCGGAGTTGCTTATCTTGGAGTTGTGGATTCATTCTTGTCTGAAGATCATTTTGGAGTTATCATTTCTATTGATATTGTTCCGCTGCTGTTGTTATCTTTTCTTTTCCGCTGCTATTTCTTGTATCAGATATTATATATATCAATGTATTATTCTTTTCTTCCGCTGTGTTATTTACTTAATTGTGTTATAGCTCCGGCGAATCGGATTTGAACGGTCGAATCTGCGGCATTCTAGTACAATGTGAAGTACGGATGTTGATTTTCGAGCGGGCAATGTCCGAGTCGTCACAAAAACAATAGAATTAAAAGTAACAATAGACCTAAATAGTATTTAAGAATCATTAATCATAAGAAAGTTATGATTAACATTTAAATCATCATAAAAATTAGAAAAATTATTAATATTAATACTGTTAATGTTAAATATAAAATTATTGTATTTGAATAAGTTAATATTATAACTAATCTTATTAAGATACCCTTTAAAAAGGTTATTTTTAGCTAATTTATATTTGGGATTAGAAATCCAATTAAAACAAAATAAAGAAATTGTAAAAATCAATTTGTTAAATTGACTATTATTATTATTAAAAATTCTTTGATTTCTTTCCAACCATATATACCAACTAATAATGATGAATAAAGTGTCAAGTAAAAATCTAATATTCTTATTGAACCTAAATCTAAAATTATTCCAGTAGAAGTCACAATCCGAAATTTTAATTGTAGTATTAAAATTAAAAATATTAAGAATACTATTTAGAATGTAATAAGAATCCGAGCAATCATAGTAAATATGTTTAATATCTTCAAGATGCATATTACAAAAATAACATTTATTATCATTTTGAATGTTTTTTCATTTTAAAAATTCTATTGTGTTTAGTTTACCATGCAGTATTAACCACATGTGGATTTTAGATTTAGGAGGAGCATTAGATTTCCAAATAAATTTAAATGAGTTGTTTATTGTACCCGAAAAGTTAATAAATCCGTAAAAAAAATTAGAAGTATATTTTTGACTCTTATCCCATTCCCAACAAATAATATCATTTTCATTATCAATATTATAAAGATTTAATCTTGCATAAAGCAAATAAAGTTGTCTAAGAGTAGAACCTTCTAAAATTCTATTAAAACTAAAAATCCAAGGAGGATCATTTTCAGGAGAATAAACTTCATTGATTAAAGCAAACTTAAAGTTACAGATTTCATAAAGTTCTTTAAATTCCAACTTAAGAGGTAAGGCTGAAATCCATCTGGCATGCCAACAAGAAGTACAATTCCCAGAATGAACTATTGTATTTATTCCTAGTTAAAAATCTCATAACATTTTAATATGTTTTTCAAAAAATTAGATATATTATGAGAAGTTGAAGAAGCAATTTGATATAAATTGCTATTTCCATTGTAGTAATATTTAGAAATGATCTCTTTCCAAATAGCATTATCATTTTATCCTTAAACTTCCATAGCCATTTACCTAGCAAAGATAAATTCATATTATGCAAATTAATAACTCCTAAACCACCTTCCTTTTTGGCTTTACAAACAGTATCCCAATTGACTAGACATTTTATATTATTATTAGGATTTTCCCCACTCCATAAGAAGTCTCTTCTAATCTTATCAATTTTATCAATAACCCAATCTGGAAATAGATGAATGGACATCCAATAGATCAAAAGGGCTGATAAAACCGAATTAATTAAAACTAGTCTACCAGCTCTTGATAAAAATCTTCCATTCCAATTAGAAATCTTATTTTTTTATTTTATCTATGATAAAAATCCAATCGTCATGTTTGAGTTTGGTAGGTCTAATAACAAAACCAAGATAGTCAAAAGGAAAGCACATAGATTTGCAATTTAGAGTATTAGCAACTAAATTTTCAACCTTTTCAAAATCATTTAAAACTAACACAGAACTTTTGTCAAAATTTATTTTTAAACCAAATAAAAGTTCAAAACTGTAAAGGATAAACTTGAGGGTTATAATATGTCTAGGAAGATGGGAAGAAAAAAGTAAGGTATCATCGGCAAATTGAAGAACCGATAAACCATTACGCGATATGTCATTGCCTACACTACCTAGAGTTCCATTATCCACTGCTCTCTTAATAATTTTAGCGAAAACGTCAGCAGCTAAGTTAAATAATAAAGGCGATAAGGGATCCCATTGCCTTAAACCTCTCTTAGATTGAATTTTATTACCTAATATACCGTTAACTAAAATACTAGAGTTTCCAGTTCTAAGCAAAGTCATAATCCAAGTGATCCATCTATGACCAAAACCTCTAGCATGAAAAATATCTACAAGGAAATCCCAATCCACTGAATCGAAGGCTTTAGCAAAGTCAAGTTTTAAAATCGCGCAGGTAATGTTATTCTTACAACAGTAATTAATATATTCTTGAACAATTGCCACACCATCAGTGATATTTAAGTAAATGTTTATTTGGTTAAAGTTTAATTATTAATTAACTTTTAATTAATTAAGGTTTAATTTATTATTTTACTATTATTATTTTATTAAATAACTAAAATTAATTAATATTTAATTATTAATGAAGGTTAATTAATTATTTAATAGTTAGTAAATTATTAATTTAGGTTTAATTAATAGTTAATTAGGGGTTAATTAATTATTTAAAGGTTTAATTATTTCTTAATTATTAATTAAGTTAAATTAAGATTTAGTTATGATTTAATAAAGAATTTAACTTGAATTTAATTATTTCAAAAGGGAGTTTTAAGTTTTAAATCCTGGTTTTTTAAGAATCAAATCGTTTAAAGGGAACTTCTATTCCAAGGTTAGTTTTGAATACAAGAATTAAAGTGTTGATAGCATGAATTAGATAAATAACTATGAATGAGTTATAGTGTTGACTGATTGTATTGTTTGGACATCTAATAGTAGAATAAATCACCATTCTGCTTTAGGGTAAGTGTTTGATTGTTGTGGATATAGAATAACAGAATAAATTCTCATTCTGTTATAGATTGATTGTTGATTGTGTGGACATATGTTAGTAGAATAAATCATCATTCTACTATATGTAATAATTTTGTTTGGACATCCTTTTAGCAGGGCAAATCACTCTCCTGCTATTATGTTATTTGGACATGTATATGATAGTTACTTCATATTGACATGTTATTCCCTGATCTGGATATGAGTTGTATTTACATACTTGTTGCTTATGTTAATAACTGTTAAGTGAATTGGAATTGAAAATGAATGGTAACTTAAATTAGTACAATTGGAATTGCTAAGCCTCTTTTTAAATTTATAAAGTATGCTTTTGAAATTATAAAGAATGTTTTTGAATTAACTTCAATTTTTAAATAAATTTTAGAGTTTAAAGTTTATAAATGATTTCCAAGTTGTGCTATTATGTTGTAAAGTCATTTATAAGTAATAACTTGTTTATAAAGGGATTTTATGGAAGGTTTACTTATAATGTTTTACAAAAGATAATTTGTAAATGATATTCTATAAAGAATTTTTTTAAAAGGTTTTATAAAGAAGTTTTATAAAGAGTTTTAAATTAGAAAGAGATTTATAAATTATTTTAGAGATTTCAAAGGAAGTTTAAATCTAGTTTGGAAATTTAGAAAGAGGTTTAGAATGCGTAGTAAATGGATTTAATTGTAGGTGAAGTTTTAAAAGGGAATTGTTGGCCATTTAATATGGAATTTTGAAGAGGGAAATTCCAAAATGTTTTGGTAAATAGTGTGAATTGTATCCAAGTTTAAAGGGAACGTTAGGGGTTTAGAAATAGTGTTTTGAAAAGACCTTTTGGTCAAGTTTTATAAAGTATCTTTTTAATTAAAGAGAATTAAAAAAGGCTTAGTGGATCCCATTTGGGAATTAAACCATGATTGGATGTTTGTTTATTGATAGTTAAATAACCGACTATCAAGTTTGACCCAATTTGACTTAGGAAGTATGAAAGTAAAATTCGAGATCCCCAATAAGGTCTCGAATACATACTTCCGAAAGAGCCAGGAATGAATCAACCAGAAATTATCGGTTGTTGGTATGGAGAGACCGGGATTGGCTTTATATATCTGAAAACCACTCCAAACCGACATGTACGTTCGACTGGAAGTCATCTTGATAATGATTGAAGATGGTGCTCTTTGAAGTGCAAGGACTACTGCCACTAATCCTGAGGGTGATTCCAAAATGGATGTAGTAGAGTTAGTGCCTTCGATTTCGTTCAGACCCAGAATGAACTTGTATGGATGAATGCTGGCATTGCATCGACGCCTTGAGGGCAGTGTTAGCATTCCAAGATGGATTGCTATTCAGAAAGGTAAATCGTAGCCTCAAGCCTCATCAACTGGGAATGATAAAAATCGGGCATGCAACAGGGCCAAGGGGGTAGCTCCCAAGTACCGTATGGTCATTCCAAATCTAGATCGACTATTATCTATTCTTGTATGCTTCAGGGCCCAAGTTGGGTGACCATATTTGGTACTACTAGTCAAGTGGTAGGCCAGTCTTGTGTGACAGGGGTACAAGATGTTCTTGTCAGACCCCGGTGCATTTATCTAGAGATGAACCTTCGGAAGGTAGTCCCTTACCTTATCATAGTATGGAATCCAATCTCCAATACGTGCCTTATGTTTTCGATTGTAGAACCTAATATGTTGGAATGTGAGATGCAAGCATTTTAGCTATTTTATCTATTTACTTAAAATCTAGACACTATGATAATATCACTGGATTTTGATATAAAATGTTTTGGTTGTCGTAAGGTAAAAACCCGTCCGTTTTTATGTGCGGTGTGGTCTTATGAGATATCCTTTGTTTGAAAGGTTTTCAAATGTAGAGAAGCAGTTTGGTTGTTACTTGTTATCGAGTTTTACTCACACTGGTTTACCAGACTGACCCGGGCGTTATTCCATGTAATACTCGGGTCAGACCGAGCAATTTCTTTCCAGGTTTAGCTGGATACTTTGGAGTTGGAGAGAAGCTGGATAGTCAAGACGTATTCACGTATATTTTTCTTCCGCTCTATTATAGAGTCTGTATGTTTATCAATATAAGGATAGGTCTCTATAACTGTCCAAATTTAGGATAAGTCTATCGTACTCTGATGTTGTATATATGAATAAAAATGTTTCCCCTTTGTAAAGATCATTGTTGTATTATATATTATTCGCTGCGTTGTGAGATTCTGTGTTGTTTAGTTTTCTTCTATCTTCTACCTTCTTCTTTCACCCTAACAAATCGGTATTTCTAGCACTTGAATGTTCGGCATGTGATACAGTGGACGTATTAGAGTCGATTTTCGAGGGTCGAAAGTCCGGTTCGTTACAAAACACATATGATGGTTATGTCATCCCTGTACCTGAAATATCTCGGACTGACCCTAGTATTACATACATAACACACGGGTCAGACTATGTCTAATCAAGGATCTATAATATGGGTAATACAGTGTGAACAATGAATGATAATAAATAATACTACCAGAAATGCACAAATCATTTGATGACATGTCAATATATAACTATAGAAACCTATGCATTCAATATAGTTATAATATCACAGACAACCATCAAAACATCACACAACATGAATAACTCAAACATGTGCACGAAACAATCAGTTCTAATGTCAAAAGATGTCATCACCCATATAAAATCACATCAAATCAGAAATCACATAATCAACACTAATAGGAGAATCATACATACCCAGGATCATCGCCAAATTCAGAAATATTGATAAAGGAGATATCACCAAGTATAATCAGGCTAGCACAAAGCATTGTGAAAATATAACTCTTAATCTCAATAAAACATCATCAATATATGAAATAGGATAGGCTGCCTATCGACACAAATGAGAATCCACTATACTCTGATCATATAATTCGGGCATAATCTCATCTTCTCATATCTACCTTTAGAAAGCATCATGGTAGAAAATAACTATACGATAGATGCAAAGTCCCAAGTAGAGTCATATATATATATAATAATAATATGCAGCACTTGGCCCACATTAATGCAACTATGAGGTGTATCAATCGTATATGCCAATCCACTACTCCGTCGGTACTAAAAGGGAGACTGGTAGCAGGCACGCAAGTTCTAGAGACACAGAGTCTCTACCGTCTTAGTTACCTCCATAATCACCATGACATGTATCCATCGGGGTCTCGTCAACATGAAGACCAATAAGTCACGACACTCCAATTACCCCTATAAAGTACCACAAAGGTATAGTTAACAGACTGCCGGTCTAGGTGACACAAGGGGCAAATGTGCACATAAAGGTAGTATGAAGCTATATAATATAGTGTCATAGATCTGGGGGCGACCCCATTATCAGGCTTCCAGGGTGGATACTTGCCATCTAGTCCTCTCCAACAACCATAATTAGGAGTACATCACCATAGTGGCATATAGAACCAATACATATTGACACAAAGTCATGGCCATCGTTAAGCACAGTGCTATACTCATCAAATATAAGCATGGAGCCATATATCATTACGTATCACCTTACACTATCCTCTATATTCCCGTCATGTGAGTGTCATCTACTTACAGTGAATAACGGAATAAATATCATAATAGCATCACATACCACTGTATGATACTGAAATGTTTATTCATAGCTTATAAAATACACTCAATATACTCAATATTCTATATAACGAGTCCAATGAATAATCGGAGAAATATTACTGAATGCCCCATCCCAAGCGGTATTATAACTCGATTTATTCAGATTTCTTGCAACATAGAATACAAACATCATGAAATCATATCAAAGATGTCATTACCGTATCAAATTAAAATCATCATCAAATCAATATCAACGATGAATCACCCATATCATCAAAATTAATATTGAGAAGATAAGAAACAACATATTTAGAAATCATACATAAATATAAATGTATATATATATCTCTTGCTAATAGTTCATAAATGATTTTAATACTTTAGAAATATTCTTATATATATATATATCGAAATACTAATTTTAATAGTTAAAAACATCCAAAATAATATAATATATTCATAATTGAATAAACATCTTTTCCCAATCTTAAATTGTATATAAGATTTTGTAAATTATTCATTAAAATTACTCAGAAATAAGAACACTTATTTATTTCTCAAATGTTGTATATTTATCTTTTGAATGGACAATTTGAACCAAAATATATTTTGTTAAACCAATTAATAACTTTTCAATGGTAATAAATCATAAATCTAAATTTAAATATAAAAATTATTTTATATACTCCAAATTAATGTATAGGAAAAGACTAAACATGAATACTATGAAACAATTTATTTGAATAAATATAATTATCAAACAATTAAGTCAATAACTAATAGAAATCATTCACATCATTTTATTTCATATAAGAAAATAACTTTTTAGAAATGAACAATAAATACACATTCTAAATTTAACTAAAAATTGAGTCCTATTATAATTTTATTAATTACAATAAATAACTAGTTTCATCATCTTTTATATAAATAATCAATAGTCAATCATTCACTAAGAAATTTGTAACTCGATTCTTTCTTAAATCTCCAAAATAGTTAGTAAAGCTAATATCACATATAAAAATTATTTCTTATTTATAATAATTAAATATTATTTTAGATAATTATAAAATATCCAAATTAATTTGACGTACTCATAATCAAATAGATACATATTCTAAATGGGAATTATATATCTATATTTATTGGAATTTCTTAAATATTTTAGTAACTATACAACATCAACTGAATAACGTTTCATAGTACATTTATTAAACCCTATTTATTTGCTAAACTTAACTCTTATATACATTTATATATTCTCAATTAAAATTCTTAAAACATATATCTATTCAATTAGTTTTGTTTAACTTTAATTGTACCTTAATATTATATTTATATCATTATATTTAATTTTAATTATATATATATTTACATTAGGGTTTAAGTATAATTACTGCATATACTTATTTTTAATTTATTTTATCTTTTATAATATATATCACATACAGATTTTCCTTTTAAAGTTTATATGTTTAATATATGCTCTCAACGCACTATAATAATATAGTAACACTCATATATAACTTGCTTAAACATAGCAGATAATGCTCACACACATAGAGGCATAAGTGAATACACATGAACATAAAAATATACTCGGTCAAACAAATGCACGCATGGAGGAAAATTGGAAACCAGCAACATCTTAACTTGTCCTACGTAAAGATTAAAGCTATTTTAGACATAAACTTTTGTGAGCTAGAACACTCACCGAAATTCAAAGCAAAGTGCAAACCTGACGTGCACCTTCCTCAAACTAGCAATCACCGAAGACATTAGAGGCGAATATCCAATGAAGTCAACATGCTACAGAATCCATCGCCTAACCTCCTCACTAAATCATGCATGCTGGCATCCTCCTCCTCCCTTCATCATTTTAGGTTACGTCTACCCAAGTTGAGCATCGCTTCACACCACCTAATAGCCTGCGCTGCTTGCCTCTTCTGTCGTTGTTGTGATTTTGTGCACTGTTTCTTTTTCTCTTTTTTCATATGAGAATTAATTTCAAATTTTAGGGCACATGCTAAAAAAATGAAAATAAGGGTCGGCCTTCCCAGTGATGAACATAGAATATACTAGAAGAGAGGATAGGTTAGGTTAGAATAGGCTTGGGACAAGATTTTAGGCTTGGGCTTTAATTGATTTTGAGTTTCATTTATTTGTTTATTTTGTCCTTTTGAATAGCTCTTATATTTATTCATAAATATATTTCAATCTATATTAAACTAATTTATTATTATAACATATAAAGTAGGATTGTTACACCATTGGATGTTCCATGTTATTTTTATTCTAGAGTTATACCATGCTTCGGTAGGAGGAGTACCTTCTTTGTTATAATTGATTTTGGTTTTGATATTTTTTTGAAGGAATTTAAAAAATACATTTTGAATATAAAAACCCGGGCATTTAATTCTAAAGCCTTTGAAAAGGATTGGAAGCTTAGTATTTTATTACAGAGTATTCTATGTACTTTTGTTGCATATGGTTGTTATATTGTTTATATTGCTATTACTTATGATAGAAATAGCTTGTGTATTGCTCTTTTGTCAGCATGATTCTCTTTTGGAGTATGTAAGTGTAAAATAGGAAATTACTATTTGATTGCTTATGCACCTGCATCCGCATCGAGATAGTAAGTTACTTGTCAAAAATCAAATGCAAAAGAGGTATGTAGTAGATTTAGATATTGGTAATTGATTGATGATTTTATGCACCAGATATGGGAGGCCACTTGGCTTTTGTTTTCTTTGTCGATTTGGACCAGTTGTGGCCAGTTGTAGTTTTTTGGATCTGGCCATGCAAAGGAGGTGCTGCCGAAATTTTCCATAACATAAAGGACTTTAAAGGTTTAGTGACTCATTTTAGTTAATAGTTTTTAAACCTTAAGGGTTTGGGTATATTTTCTTCCTTTGGGAATTTCACGGATGAAATTCTTTTAAGGGGTAGAATGTAACATCTAGGAGTTTTATCGTTTTGATTTTGATTATTTAATTATTTTCAAATATTTAAATAATTGGTTTTTAATGTTGAATAACTAATATTCAAATATAGTGATTATGCAGATATTCGAATTGTGAAGTAAATATTAATTAAATGGATTTAATAGCTTATTTAACTTCATTAATTTATGAATAATAATGGTGAAAAACTCATATTTTAAATTTGTTTACAATAATAAATGGTTCGGATAAATAATAAAAAATCAATTGTTAATAAAACTGCTTGATTTTTCTTGATGTATTTTTAAATAAACTTATAGGATTTTTCCCTAATTTTTAATTTGGAAAATATTTAAATTTTCATTTGACGTATTTTATGGAAAATGATGGTATTTTTGAATGTTGTCTTACAAGGTCGAATTTGGATGTGGTCTTTTGCATCGAACTCGTATAGACGTTGTATAAGCATTGGATTTGGATTCGTTGGATTGGAGCAAGTAGAATGTTGAATTTTAGAGCAAACTAGAAAGCGAAAGTGTCAACTGGAATTTTGGTGAGTTTACTCACCTCTAAATGAACTATATGTTAGCTTTTTTGCTATATATTATTGTTGAATGCTTGAATGATAGTTGATAGTTTTAATGAAGTATAAATTAATAATAAAATTAGGGTAATTTAATTTAATTACGTTTAACATAGTCAAATTAGTTATATTTTGTTTGTGACATCTATGTAGCAGAATAAAACACCGTTCCACTATAACTAAATTGAATAGATTATTTTAGACACGTATCAAGCAGAATAAATCACCATTCTATGCTTGCAAATTAAAAGGATTATTTTTGAAGTTAATTAAAACGTGCATTAATTCAAAAATGATATGTTAGCTATTGATTGCTACTTGTTGATAATAACATGTTTGTTATCAGTGTTTAATTGTTTGTTTAGATTTGATTCCTGCTTAGAAAGTGGATGGCATAAATAACCATTGTATTACGGGTATAAAAGCAAGAGGAATTCGAAATGTACGTAGTGAATAGGTCACTATGGAAGACTTTGAAAATACACATACATTTGTGTGATTTAGAAAGGACTTTCGTAGAGAGACCCTAAGGGGTTTCTCACCATTATTATTTTACTATTATATTTATCTCACTCACGTTCTTATATCGCTTATATTAATTTTTGTTTGAAATATTTATGACAATCTGTTTGATTTGTGTAAGTGTCTTTATAGTGATTTTTGCTATACCGTGACTTATGAAATATCCTCTCCTTAAACCCTTATATGTGTTGAACTTGTGCTTGTATTTTTACAAAACAAATGTTTGGTCACGTTTTTGCACTTTAAAAGTTGTTTAAACTATATTTTCAAATATTTTTAGAATTTTGAAAATAAAGGATAAGTATTGATTTAAAATTTATAAAAGAAGCTATAAATTTGATTAGTTATCTTTTGGGATAATTAAAATTGTTCAATTTATAAAAAGATTATAATTTGATTTATTATCTTTTGGGATAATTAATGTGTTTAAAAAATATAAAGAATATAATATAATTTATGGTCTTTTGGGATAATTAATATGGTTTAATACTTATAAATTATAGCTTGCAAATGGGAAATCTTTAGAAAAGGAATGTTTATAAACAAAGAAAAGTGTAAATTGTTTTGGGTTTATAGAAACAATGTTTTCAATGACATTCATTTTTTACCCTTCTTGTTAATACACTCAAAATATAAATTGCTCTTTAAAAGAATATTTTTAAAGAGTGTTTTGAAAATGTTTCACAAATATTTGTGACGTGAAAATCAAGCACAAGTGAGAATAAAATGTTTTAAAAGCTTGATTGATTTAGTGGTGTCAAGTGTATGCGATTTAATTCCCATATACAATTATTCGTTTATTTTCGATATTTGATTTCTTAACTATCGATTTCGATATTATGCTTCGTCAATCTAAGATGATTTGTAGCTCGTTTGAGCATTGTCATCTAAAACCATGGATAACTAAAACCAAAGAGCAAGTGGGAGCCAAGCCATGTCGGTCGCACCCATTAGGGTATATTCATATTTACCAAGAGATTTGTTGGAAGCATGCATGCGGTGATGTGAGTATACTCAGATGCTTGCGGAATTATCGAGGTCTGACTTGGAAGTTCCCAGAAGTGTTGCGTGTTTGGCATGGACTGTCAAGTATATTTTATCTACAGATATACTTTCGTTGCAATGGGCGCACCATCCTAGTCATGTTGGATAAATTCATTCTCCTTGTTTTGATTCAAACTTTGGAATTAATATTTTTCTTCTTTTGATTTTCGTCAATTCAAGATGTTTTGTTGTTTATTTTGAGCGTTGATATCCTTCGTCGAAAAGGACTAAAACCAAAGAACGAGTGGGAGCCATGCTATGGGGTTGCTTCCATTAGGGTATCTTCACATATACTCTAGATTGGATTTGGTATTATGCGAACAAAGATGTGAAATACTCGGATACTCGGTAAAGTTTGCGGGGTTTGGCTTGGACGTGTTCGAGAGCCATCATTATTCTTAATTATATTTCTAGAGGTATACTTTCAGTAAAGGGTTTCACCCTTCTAGTCCTTAATGTTTCCTTTCCTCATTTAACTCAAATCTTTGAATTATTTTCTTAATTGCATCAAGAAGTTGTTTTTGTGTCCATTCTTTATGTTTAGATTTTGATCTTGTTTGAATCTATTCTTTCAAGTTGGGTTTTTTTGAAATTTGTTTCCATTCTTTTATCTATGGATGTTATTTTTGTAAGGTTAAAACCCATTACATGTTAGCGTAGTCCTATATAATTACTATATGTTCATCATATTACTTGAGTTTTCTCATGCTGGTTTTCCAAACTGATCCGGATGTTATTTTATTATAATGCTTGGGTCAGACCAAGTATTTTTTTCAAGTTGTCATTGGTGGGACATGAGCTCGTAGAGTAGAGCTAGATGTTTACTTACTGTAGTATTTTTATTTTCCGTTGTATTATTATATATACCCATCGACAATTGTAAGGTCAAAAACTTATAAATGTGCAAGTTGATGAGGATTGTTTTTAGCTCTGATATACCATGTATCTTGGAGTGACAACTTTAACCGTCTTTGTTATATTATATGTTATCATTCCGTTGTGAGATTCTGTTTATTATGTTCTTTTTCACCCTAAAAATCTGCCTTTCTAGCACTTGGATGTTCCGCATTGTAATATCGTGTGTATATTAGGTGCAAACTTTCGGGGGTCGAAAAGGCGGGTCATTGCAGCTAGCCTAAGGGAATATTCATATGTGTACCCCATATAGTCTCATTCCTTATATTTACCGACAGTATTACTTAGCAATACTCTTGGATAGCATAGGTATACAGGTGGGTCAACGTATTTTTTAAAACTTTGTATTGTGTTCAACAACTATAGGAATCACATAGTATGAAAGTTCATACATTTCGAGATGATGGGAGTTGACTATATTATGCATGGTAGTAGTTGAATAAATAGATTTTGTAATATGGTTATTGGGGACATTTTTTATAATATACCCCATTCAAAATTTTCAATTAAAACTCGAAGTTAATAAACTGGTTTCTTCAAAAAAAATGTTATTATGGAACTAACGGACAATCAATACATTGGAGTAGAATGGGAAGATGTAACATTATTGTTAACTTCATACTATTGCATTTTTATGCTAGCTTTTTCAAATAATAAAATTTAAATCCATGGTGCTTAAGACATATGCAACTGAAGCTCTTACTATGAAGATCGTAATGCATATGCCTAACAAATAATAAGGTAATTTAACCTAGCTAGCCATTTGAATTTCCTTTGGTTAGTTCTTGGTTTGAAAATTTGGTTGGAAAGATGAAAGATGAATAAGTAAGGAATATTAATTTATTGAAAAAAAGAGACGAGTATTGTAAATTTTTATAGAAATAAAACAAGAGTATGTTTATTTTAGTTCGTCAATTTATTTGATATTGTCTGACACAATTTTTCTAAAAAGACCTCAGTAATGTATAATCGAGATAAATAAAATTCATATCGGCTAACCTCATAAAGAGGAGGAATTGAACAACAATAATGATAGCAAAAAATTGCTAGCAAACAAATATTGCAAAAAATATAAACTCTCATAATAGATCAAGAACTACTTTCTCATTATCAAAACATTTGTGTCCCGATCCACTATAAATAAATATATTAAAATGATTTATTTTGCAATATTCATTTGTGGCATATTAATCGCTACCGTTGTTATTTTCGGATTCCTCCTCGTCATGAGTTAGTATATAGGAATTATTATTTATTTTAGGTTTATTTTATGAAAAAATCTATTTTGATACCTAAATTGGGTATACTAACAAAAAGCTCTTGACAAATCATCATCCATTAATCTACATACAGATAAACAATAAAACACTCCTCTTGCATTCTCAATAAAATTTCAGTTCCACTATTACTACTTCATATTTGATTTCTCTAAAGAGCTTCTCAAATCTAGAACATAAAATATAAACTTAAACATAATATGGTTGGGGAATGTTTTTATTTTATTTATTTATTCTGTTAATTCATGTCACTCAATAAAATAATATGCTTATTATCATCTATTGCAAATATTATGAGAAGTATCATTTTGAATTTAAGAAAAATAACTCAATAAAAAGAAAAGATAAAAGTAAAGACGTTAAGCTTTTTTTGTTCCAATTTGATGTTTATGAAGCAATTTTATAATATAATTTTAAAGATAGAAATTCGTTACTTTTACTTTGGAATTTAAAAAAATCATGGATTTAAAAAGAACATATCACTACTCTAATTAAGGACAAGATGAAAATGCCTTCAAACTAATACTAAAATGTATTTGCATATATTGTGTAAATTTTGGACTACAAATAAAATTGGTCCATAAATTTCATTTCTAACTTATGATAATGTTTCCAACACAAATTTTGACCATGAAATATCTATCCACTTTTATCATATGAGGCATCTAAAGCTTTCATGGGAAGGGCTCGATATCAAATTTGAAACATCTTCGATATCAGTGTAATAAAAATTTGAGATATATTAAGTAGTTTGAATTATTTTATGTGTTCCAAAAGTATTTCACTTGCTTTATTTCAAAAATTTTAAATATGTGATGCTAAAACCTTTTCCCATTTGGATTTTCCCAAATATCTGTACTATACTATTATTACTGAGTTAGGTTTTGAGGGCACATAAGAATTTGGGAAATGAACAATCGCATTTCTTAATTTCTTCGTTCTTCCTATTCGTTCCCGCACCTACTTACGTTTAATAAATAAAAACCATAATTTATTTTCTGTCTATTCCATAAAACCCTAGCTCAAAAAATAATAGAGACAAATATCGACCGAGATGGAAATCAACGATTGCTTCCCTCCTTCTTCCTCTGTATGCAAACTTCCACCTTAATTTTTCCGTTTTCATATTTCTCCTCCAATCCCCTATTCATGTAATTTTCGATTCTTTGGATCTATTGTTTTGATTTTCAAACCTAATTTAACTCCTTAATCTGTTCGACTTGTGTATGTCTTCATATTCACCTTACGGATTCTGATCATAAACGTACAAATTCAGATCTTCATTTATGTTAGTTCTATTCAGTTTGGATACTGTATTACTCGGAATATTTATCCAATTTTTTATTGCTGAATTGAGATTATTTTGAATTCAGATGGAAGATTTGGATTTCATTGTTTTTTACCTAATTAAATAGGATTTGGTTTTAGCGATATACGCCAACCAAAATATAGATATGTATATACAGGTCTGTTAATTCTTATATTAAATTATTATTTTACTGATTTAAGTACACTGATTAATATTTTCTACTTTAAACCGTGGAGGAGGAATATCATCAAGAATTCGACAAGCTTCTTCATGTTCTAAATATCGACTCTTGATTATTCAGTTACCCAGATCTAATAATTTGGGTGTTGGTTTCAAATTTACTGCTATTTTGCCAAATGCTTCTTATGGTATATATTTATGCTATCTACTTTTTTTGTTATGCTTCTTCCTACCGCATCTCAGATATATTCAAATTTGGAACTTTTATTTAATCCAACTAGATAACAATCAGGTTTAATAGTATATTAAAATATATTTTGCATTGCGTATTATTTTGGATGTTGGTTCCACCTTGGTTAGGTCGCTAATTATAATTGTCAAAAGAAGTCTTATAACTAAAGCTCATATTTGTTTAATAGTAGTGAACTGATAATCAATATGGTAAACTCAAATATGTGTATCTCACTTATATTTCTTATAAGAAGCTCAAAACAGTCCATATGCATCATATCTCAAATCTAATATATGTCCATATGCAATAAATTTATTTGTGGTGGATATATTTTATAATCAAATTCATAGCAATCTAGATTGTTGAACCTGACATTACTATAATCAAATTTATAGCAATTAGTTACTGAATTGAACCTGACATCACTTAAAAAAAATCTAATACTTGCAAATACTCTCTCCTCATCCATGAAACATTACTCCTATTGTGCATTGGTTATTAGACTATATAAGCTGTTTACATAAGAAAGGGAGTACATGAGATAATTTTAGACTTGAAAACAACAACAGGTTGTTCAAAATAAAATCAAGAGAAAGAGGACACATTAGTTACATTTTCTCTTCACCTTCTATTATGTAATATGTATACTACAATTTTTACTAATATGAAGTAGGCATTCTTTTCATATTATTCACAATGCTTGCTTGATTTTTATATTCCAAAAATACTATCATTTGAAAATTTCTTATATAATTTAGAAGATAAATTCTGTTGTTTCCCTCTCATACTGCGCAACATTTATTTTGATCATGCAACTATGGATGGTACATGCTCCTTAGTTTTATTAGCTGAAATGTTTTTAGGTGTGATGCCAACTAAAGAAATTGGACTTTAGTAACATTTTGATCCAATCTATTTTATACTGAAAATATTTGACCTGCATTGACATTATTTTATAATACAAATCGCTTTTCATGTGATGTTTTTTCTTCTAATACATGCAAAATTCTGTGTAAGTTAATCTTGTTTGTCATTTTTTTACACTACAACTAAAAATTTATACTACCTATGAGTAACAAATTAACAAATTTTAGTATAATTTTGCAAGATCCAACCAGTCTTACCTATATGCTTTTTTGGGTTGCATTTTAGCATTGAATTCCAACCAATCATATGCTTTATCATTGTTTAATAAACATAATAGCATGAACATGAGAAGTGATGAGAGGTAGTTTGAAACATTACAAATTGATTACGATTGATGTGAAATAATAAGTTAATCACCAAAATAATGCAAATAGTGCATCTTCGTTATGTGACATAATAGCGTCTTCGGTCCAATGTCTTGATCGCACTAATGGTATATCTTCACTAGACCTTGATTGGAAAAGTGCTACATCAAGTACAGCCATGACCCCATGATCATATAGTGACAATCTACACTAAGTTAGCAATTTTCTTTAGCAAAGGTTGTTAAAAAAATTCAAAATTTTCATTTCATTAATTTTTTTTGAAAACGGTTAATTTGTTCAGTATTAATATAGCCATAGATTTCTATAATCTTATATATATTTCATTAGTTTCCAATATACCAGTATTAGACTAAAAAACCTATTAGGACAGTGGACAGACAGAAGCTTACACATCTACCGTTGATTCTTAAGGAGTTTGAAAATAGATAGGTACCTTATTAACTGTGTAGTTACATTTACATAAACTCAAAAATTCAAAACAAATAAAATCAGTTGTAAAATATGGATATGGTTACTTGGGTAACCTTAGGCTTAGCTTAATTTCTAAGATCAACTTAAAATACAATTATCGGACATATCATTGCCATACAGTCATCAAAACTAATTCATATTTGCTAGAAAAGAGTTCTTTCTATTGGTTTGTGTTACTAAATGTAACAACCCGCATATTTATCGATTTTATATTTAAATATTTTATTTAAATATTTTATCGTTAGTCGGATGTTAGTCCGAAAAGCTACTTTTTGCATACGGTCAAATTAGGACTCGAGACCACCTCCATTGAGTTCAAAATGACGTTTGCGATCTTTTTGAGTGTAAACTTTGATATGTTTGGAGATAGTGAAATTTTCATCACTTTTTCCCGCCTTTGACTTTGGTTGGACTGCACCTTCTAACTCAGCCCCCAACCAACCTCCTCTTCCTCACTTTATCAAACACTCCAAGCTTCATCAAAAATGGTGGTGGGAAGTGGAAATTAAAACTCCAAACTCAAATTCTATTGCAAAGCCAACATTCAACTCCAAATTCAAGAAGAAGATAGTGGATTCAAGCTTTGGATTGCTTCTCCTTGCTTTCAATCTCCATCTTCATCCATTTTAGTGAAAAGGTGAGATTTTTAATCTCACATCTTGCCTATATTTGTCATTGGACTGTTGGGAATGATTCCCTATCGCATTTGTATGAACATTTGCTTTTGGTTTGGATTGGATTGGCGAAAAACTCTAATTTTCAGCATCTTTGGAAAATTCCTGCACCTAGGTCGTAGGTCGCTCTGGCGTAAAAATGACTCTGCCTGTATTTAGCTTGACCTGGACTTAGGTCGTCCGTCCCTAGGTCGTAGGTCGCGTACCACTATTAGGTCACTCGCGTGCTCCTTAGGTCGCTTGGCCTGCATCTGTTAGATCGTTAGACCCATTACCAATTTAGGTCGCTGGCCTCTGGGTCGAAAGTCTTTAGGTCGCCAGTTTTAGGTCGCGTGGTTTTAGGTCGTGAGCCTCTTTCCATTAGGTCGTTGGACCTTATATCCATTAGGTCGTTGGACCTCATATCTTTTAGGTCGCTCGACCTGTCTTCCAGTTAGGCCGCGTGTCCCCTTAGGTCGATGGATCTCTTAGGTCGCTCGCCTTTAGGTCGCAAACCTTAGGTCGCTTGGCCTCACTTGCCCAGTTAGGTCGCGTGTCCCCTTAGGTCGCTGGATCTCTTACGTCACTCGCCTTTAGGTCGCAGACCTTAGGTCGCTTGGCCTCACTTGCCCAGTTAGGTCGCGTGTCCCCTTAGGTCGCTGGATCTCTTAGGTCGCTCGCCTTTAGGTCGCTTGGCCTCACTTGCCCAGTTAGGTCGCTCTGCCATTCCAGGTAGGTCGCAACCATTAGGTCGCTTGGCCTCCGATTTTAGGTCGTTAGACCCATTTCTGTTAGGTCGCTCGACCACCAACCCTTAAGTCGCAACCCATTAGGTCGTATGACCTACTTTTCCTTAGGTCGCTTGGCTTGATTTCTTTAGGTCGTTTGACCTGTATTTCACTAGGTCGCTTGCCCTGTTCTCCTACTTGGGCGCACGACATTTTACCCTTAGGTCGTTCGACCTATTTGACATAAAGTTTTTGCACTTTAATTCGACCACGATAGGTCGCAAGTATATTCCTACTTGATGGTTTTGGGATTGATTTCTTTGGACTTTTCTCATGTCTTCGAATGTGAATTTATGTGATTCGATTTGTTTCAACAATCGTTTTGTAACTTGTCACTTTAAAGATATGAAGGTTTCAATACTAGTAGTAAATATCAAAACTCTTTCATCAAAGCGATTTCAACACTATTTTAAATATCAAAAGTTCGTTTTCTCAAACCGATTTCCAATCTACTAGTATATGCAAGCCTTTACTTCACTCGGATGAGAAATCGACTTAAACGACTTAGTAAAACGAGTGGTATGAAACGCTTGCGTTCACTTCGTCGGTTAGCTCTTGGACTTGTTCGATTGAATCATTTTGTGACAATTTCCTAGTGAAGACCTACAGTTTGTTCGTAAATATTTAAGTTAAGCTAGTGGTTATGGGACATGAAGCTAAACTCATATATTTATTGGCTTAGTGTAATTGACACTTCCTTATGATCATGACGATCAATTTTGTGGTTTAGACTAGCGATTGAGCGATGTCTCTTTGTCTGCGAGGGAGACTAGACCCCGCTTTTGTGATGTTTCGCCATCACATATATGGGGTAGCACCCCATGGTCTTCGGGCCATTTCTATGTGGAAATTTAATGGATAGCTTCCATGAGATAGCTTCTCGTTCATGTGTTATACGCGTTGGTGAGTTTTCATGCTCCCGTTCATGTGTTAGGCCTTCCCCCTTTTTATGTGTTTTCTGGATTTCTGGTGATGATTTCTGGAATTTGTGCTTCACCAATTTTAATGATTTTCATTGATATGATATCAGTTTTTGTGCATTGGTGAATTTATGTGTTATTGACTTGTTATGAATACAATTTAGGGTATGATACCCTATTTTATCTTTGAGAAGATTCTTGTGATATTGATTAATCTTTTGTTGATTATCATTTACATACTTATAGTAGTATGTCGTTATGGTCATTACATGTTCATGCCATATTATTTATCCTATACCTTATCATATGATATTTATACTTAGACTGATCCGTTTATTATTTTTTTATAAATAATACTCGGGTCAGACCGAGATGTTACAGGTGCTTCTGCTTGACTTCTCTTCAGGATTATTCTTACTCTTGGCTAACTACATAGATTAGTAGTTTTTGGATGTACACCTTTGAGATATAGACTCTATGTTGTGTACTTATTCTTTTGTATAGCACGTGATGCTATTCTTTTGTATTATCGTGGATCTTTCCGACCACTACTCTGATGTACACTTTCATGTGTTATATATTTATTCATATCTTCTTCCGCCTTTGTGATATGGATGTCTGTGACTGATTTATGTTATGATTATTTCTATGTTTGTTTCCGAAGATTATATATAGCCACTGTGTGATAGCTTTGTGTTTGTATCAGTATGTCGGATTTCCTCTTTAAAAGATATGCATTCTATCCTATCTGACATATCGGTACTCGCACAAAGAAGTTACATGGATGGTTGCTCCTCCACAGCCTTATTCTCCACGCCAATTGACAGCACTACATCGTAGTGTTCTTGGTTAGCGTGGGTATAGAGGTGGGGCGTCACAACTTGGTATCAGAGCCAAACTTCGGAACAATGTAGAATAACTTAACAAGGATCATCGTCCTAAGTCCACCTTAGGAGTTGTGTTTCAGGATTTAGTTCGAGTCTTCGAATCGATTTATCCTGTTTTCTTTATGATTCCTTGTTTCATCTATCAAGATTTCTTGATATTCATTTGGTGAATAACCTTTTTCTTCTTCTCTCTTTCTTAAAGAAGAGAATGTCTAGACCAGGCCGTCCCAGAGATGGACCATCTACTGTTACTCCCTAGGATGGAGTTTTCATGACTGCTCAACAGCTTCTTGATTTAGTAAAGAATGCTCAAGCAGCTGGTCCTAATCAGGAACCTACTCATCCTAAGTCTGGATTTGCACGTTTGTGCAACGATTATACCAACTTAGGTGGGAAACCGTTCAAAGGTTCCGAAACTATTATTGATGTCCAGGATTGGTTAAGAACATGCGAAAGAATCTTTTCTCGCATGAATCTTGTCGATCTTCACCGTGTTCAGGTGGCATCCAGTATGCTCCAAGAGAGAGCATTGGATTGGTACGAACTTCTTATTTCAGAGATTAATGAAGCGGATCTCACCTGGGAGAAATTCCGGGAACGCTTCGAATTGAAATTCGTACCAGAAGCAGAGAAAGTGACATTGGCTCGTCGTTTCATAGACCTTGTTCAAGGTGCATCCTCTGTGACAGATTATGTCGCATCCTTCGAGTCACTCTCTAAATATGGGGTTGAATACATCAACACCCCATTGAAGAAGAACCAAAGATTCGTCTATGGCTTAAACAAAAATCTCAAGAAGCCATTACTTCTTAAATTATAAGTTTCTTTCGATCAACTGATTGATATAGCTCTTCGTCTTGAAGAGGCTGATAAGGACAGTGATGTTGAAGTGGTGGCTGCCAAACCAAACTTCAACAACAAGAAAAGACCTAACAAGTTCAAAGGTCCTTATCCCAACAAAAAGGATAAACAAGCAACTCCTGCTGCAAAGACATTTTCCCCCGGTGATAAGAAATGCTTCAACTGTGGTGCTAAGGGCCATTTTTCGAACAAGTGTTCAAAGCCCCGCTCTTGCTGCTATTGTAAAAGTCCAGATCATTTTATGCACCAATGCCCTAGGCTTCAAGAGAAGGAGGGAAAGTTAAACGTTGCTCAAGCCCCTGGAAACACATCTCGCGGTCAAGGTATGTCTCATTCTGTCCTTGATGGCATTATTATATTTCATGATCAACCTATTAGAGTTCTCTTTGATACGGGTGCATCCCATTCTTTTATATCAAAGGAACTTGTCGATACTTTTTATTTAAGTGTTGTTGCTTTAATGACTTCTTTAAGAATTGCGAATCTGGTTGGTGGATCCGCAACTCTTAGTTTACTTTGTAAAGACGTGGAGATTATTTTGTGTGATTTTTCTTTCCTAGCCGATTTGCATGTCATGCGTTACTTAGGCTTTGGAATGATTTTGGGTATGGATTGGCTTACTCGTTATGAAGCTCATATCCTATGTCCTGAGCGGACTATTTATCTTCGCCATCCGTAATCTGATAATCAAATTTCTATTGTTCTTAAAGATTCGGATTCCGCTTTGGTTGCATCTCTGTATTCTTTAAATCCTCGTGATAATGATAATGAAGATGAGGAAGATGTCATTTCTCTTATTCGCGTCGTTCGTGAATTTTCCAACATCTTTGAGCCCGTTTTAGGATTACCACCTAAGCGAGCAATCGAGTTCAAAATTAATCTTATGCCTGGAGCTCAACCTATTACCCGTCCTCCTTGTCGCATGTCTAATAAGGAGAATGAAGAGATGCGCAAACAATTATCCGAGTTAGAGACGAAGCAACTTATTCGCTCTAGTTCCTCGCCTTGGGGAGCTTCAGCTATTTTCGTAAGTAAGTCCGATGGTACACTTAGGCTTTGCGTCGACTACCGCAGGCTTAATGATCTTACTATTAAGAATAAATATCCATTGCCTCGGATTGATGATCTGTTTAATCAACTTAGTGGTGCTAGAGTCTTTTCACAATTGGACTTGGCTACCGGTTTCCATCAGCTTTGTATTGCAGAGGATAGTATTCCTTTGACTTCATTCCGTACTAGATATGGATCTTATGAATGGCTTATTATGCCATTTGGTTTAACAAATGCTCCGGCTTACTTCGTTGACCTCATGAATCGAGTCTTCAAAGATTTCCTCGATCGGTTTGTTCTCATCTTTATTGATGATATTCTTGTGTATTCTAAAACTGAGGAGGAGGAACATGAAAAGCATCTTCGAATTGTATTGGAAACTCTTAGGAGTAATCAATTAAAGGCAAAATTTTCTAAATGCCATTTTTGGCAATCTAGTGTGAAGTTTCTCGGTCATATTATTTCCGAATCCGGAATATCAGTGGATCCTTCAAAGATTGAAGCGATTCAGAATTGGAAGAGACCGGAGAGCGTGACTGAGATCCGTAGCTTTCTCGGATTGGTAGGTTATTACCGCCGCTTTATAAAAGACTTTTCTAAGATTGCCGTGCCTCTTACTGGCTTAACAAAGAAAGGTGTTAAATACATTTGGTCGGACAAATGTGAAACTTCTTTTCAGAAATTAAAAGAACTCCTTTCTGATGCTCATGTTCTTGTGATTCCCGAAGGGAATCAAGATTTTGTTGTTTATACCGATGCTAGTCGCGTTGGTTTGGGTGCCGTTCTGATGCAAAAAGAACGTGTTATTGCTTATGCTTCTAGGCAATTGAAGCCGGCTGAGACTAGATATGCCACACATGATTTAGAACTCGCGGCTATCGTTTTCGCCCTTCGAATTTGGCGGCATTATCTTTTGGGAGAAAAATTTATACTTTATACTGATCATAAGTCTTTGAAATATTTATTTTCTCAAAAGGAACTTAATTTGCGTCAACAGCGTTGGCTCGAATTCCTTGCCTCTTATGATCTTGATATCCTTTATACTCCCGGAAAGGGAAATCGAGTTGCCGGTGCACTTAGTCGCAAGCAACAAGCGGTTGTTTCCATGATGATATCTGAATGGAATGATCTCGAGGTTTTATCCACTTGTGAAATTCGAGATCGTGTTTCCAAGTTATGTTCATCTCTTGTTTTATGTAGCCTTGAGGCTCGTCCTTCTCTCTTAGACCGCATTCTTGAAGCTCAAAAGCTAGATCCTGAATTGGTTTTGCTTAGCCAGAATATTAGGGATAAAACCGATAATGAAAGCTTGAAAGACTTCGATATTGATTCTCGTGGCGGCATTCGAAAATTTGGTAGACTTATCGTACCAAATATTAGTGATCTTCATAAAGATATTCTTGAAGATTCACATCGTTCCAAATATTCCATTCATCCTGGTAGCAGTAAAATGTACGTAGATATGAAGCGACTTTATTACTGGGAGGGAATGAAATCTGATATCGCTAACTTTGTTAAGTGTTGCATGACTTGCCAGCTTGTTAAGGCTGAACATCAAAGGCCCGGTGGGTTATTGCAACCATTGGAAATTCTAGTATGGAAGTGGGATCAAATTTCCATGGATTTTATTGATGGCCTTCCCCGTTCTCGTTCGGGTCATAATAGCTTATGGGTGATTGTTGATAGACTTACTAAATCTGCCCATTTTATCCCCGTTCGGTCGAACCGAACCGTTCCTCTTCTGGCCAAACTTTTTATCAAAGAAATTGTCAAACTGCATGGAGTTCCTTCTTCCATTGTTAGTGATCGGGATCCATTGTTTACTAGTGGATTCTGGAAGAGTCTTCAAAAATCTTTGGAAACGAAGCTTAATTTTAGCACCGCTTATCACCCCCAGTCCGATGGACAAACTGAGCGTGTAAATCAAACACTTGAAGATCTTCTGCGTGCATGTGTTCTTGACTTTGGTGGAAGTTGGGAAGATCATATTTCACTTGTTGAATTTTCCTATAATAACAGCTTCCAATCTAGTATTGGTATGGCTCCTTTCGAGGCACTCTATGGAAGGCCATGCCGATCTCCTTCTTGTTGGCTTGAGGCCGGTGAGAAGCTGGTTTTAGGACCAGATTTTATTCGAGATTCCACAGAAAAGATTGAACTTATTCGGCATAGGATGAAAGAAGCCCAGAGTAGACAAAAATCCTATGCCGATAACCGAAGAAGAAAATTAGAATTTTCTATGGGAGATCTTGTATTTATTCGTGTTTCACCTATGAAGGGTGTTGTACGCTTCAATCGATCGGGAAAGTTAGCGCCTCGATATATTGGGCCATTTCCTATCACTGAACGTATTGGTTCTATGGCTTATCGCCATTCATTACCGGCTCAGTTTTCTGCTATGCATGACGTGTTTCACGTTTCTCAATTACGGAAGTGCCTCCGGGATTCCGATTCTATGCTTGAGCCCGGTGTTGTGGAAGAGATTGAAGTTTCGTCCAATTTAACTTATGAGCAGCAGCCTGTTCGAATTATTGCTTCGGAGATCAAACGACTTCGAAATAAAGATGTTCCGCTTGTTAAAGTTCAATGGTAATCAAATCCTAAGGATTGCTCTTGGGAAACTAGAGAATTCATCGAGCGCACACATCCGGAATTACTTTCTCATGCTCTTTGAGGTAAACTTCTTAATTCCAATTTCTTTTGTATTAATATGCTTTTATGGTTGTTACTTCTTATTTCCACCGTATATATTGCGAGGACGCAATTTATTTAAGGAGGGGAGTCTGTAACAACCCGTATATTTATCGATTTTATATTTAAATATTTTATTTAAATATTTTATCGTTAGTTGGATGTTAGTCCGAAAAGCTACTTTTTGCATACGGTCAAATTAGGACTCGAGACCACCTCCATTGAGTTCAAAATGACGTTTGCGATCTTTTTGAGTGTAAACTTCGATATGTTTGGAGATAGTGAAATTTTCGTCACTTTTTCCCGCCTTTGACTTTGGTTGGACTGCACCTTCTAACTCAGCCCCCAACCCACCTCCTCTTCCTCACTTTATCAAACACTCCAAGCTTCATCAAAAATGGCGGTGGGAAGTGGAAATTAAAACTCCATACTCAAATTCTATTGCAAAGCCAACATTCAACTCCAAATTCAAGAAGAAGATAGTGTATTCAAGCTTTGGATTGCTTCTCCTTGCTTTCAATCTCCATCTTCATCCATTTTAGTGAAAAGGTGAGATTTTTAATCTCACATCTTGCCTATAACTGTCATTGGACTGTTGGGAATGATTCCCTATCGCATTTGTATGAACATTTGCTTTTGGTTTGGATTGGATTGGCGAAAAACTCTAATTTTCAGCATTTTAGGAAAATTCCTGCACCTAGGTCGTAGGTCGATCTGGCGTAAAAATGACTCTGCCTGTATTTAGCTCGACCTGGACTTAGGTCGTCCGTCCCTAGGTCGTAGGTCACGTACCACTATTAGGTCGCTCGCGTGCTCCTTAGGTCTCTTGGCCTGCATCTGTTAGATCGTTAGACCCATTACCAATTTAGGTCGCTGGCCTCTGGGTCGCGAGTCTTTAGGTCGCCAGTTTTAGGTCGCGTGGTTTTAGGTCGTGAGCCTCTTTCCATTAGGTCGTTGGACCTTATATCCATTAGGTCGCTGGACCTCATATCTTTTAGGTCGCTCGACCTAGCTTCCAGTTAGGTCGCGTGTCCCCTTAGGTCGATGGATCTCTTAGGTCGCTCGCCTTTAGGTCGCAGACCTTAGGTCGCTTGGCCTCACTTTCCCAGTTAGGTCGCGTGTCCCCTTAGGTCACTGGATCTCTTAGGTAGCTCGCCTTTAGGTCGCAGACCTTAGGTCGCTTGGCCTCACTTGCCCAGTTAGGTCGCGTGTCCCCTTAGGTCGCTGGATCTCTTAGGTCGCTCGCCTTTAGGTCGCAGACCTTAGGTCGCTTGGCCTCACTTGCCCAGTTAGGTCGCTCTGCCATTCCAGGTAGGTCGCAACCATTAGGTCGCTTGGCCTCCGATTTTAGGTCGTTAGACCCACTTCTGTTAGGTCGCTCGACCACCAACCCTTAAGTCGCAACCCATTAGGTCGTATGACCTACTTTTCCTTAGGTCGCTTGGCTTGATTTCTTTAGGTCGTTTGACCTGTATTTCACTAGGTCGCTCGCCCTGTTCTCCTACTAGGGCGCACGGCATTTTACCCTTAGGTCGTTCGACCTATTTGACATAAAGTTTTTGCACTTTAATTCGACCACGATAGGTCGCAAGTATATTCCTACTTGATGGTTTTGGGATTGATTTCTTTGGACCTTTCTCACGTCTTCGAATGTGAATTTATGTGATTCGATTTGTTTCAACAATCATTTTGTGACTTGTCACTTTAAAGATATGAAGGTTTCAATACTAGTAGTAAATATCAAAACTCTTTCATCAAAGCGATTTCAACACTATTTTAAATATCAAAAGTTTGTTTTCTCAAACCGATTTCCAATCTACTAGTATATACAAGCCTTTACTTCACTCGGATGAGAAATCGACTTAAACGACTTAGTAAAACGAGTGGTATGAAACACTTGCGTTCACTTCGTCGTTTAGCTCTTGGACTTGTTCGATTGAATCCTTTTGTGACAATTTCCTAGTGAAGATCTACAGGTTGTTCGTAAATATTTAAGTTAAGCTAGTGGTTATGGGACATGAAGCTAAACTCATATATTTACTGGCTTAGTGTAATTGACACTTCCTTATGATCATGACGATCATTTTTTTGGTTTAGACTAGCGATTGAGCGATGTCTCTTTGTCTGCAAGGGAGACTAGACCCCGCTTTTGTGATGTTTCGCCATCACACATATGGGGTAGCACCCCATGGTCTTCGGGCCATTTCTGTGTGGAAATTTAATGGATAGCTTCCATGAGATAGCTTCTCGTTCATGTGTTATACGCGTTGGTGAGTTTTCATGCTCCCGTTCATGTGTTAGGCCTTCCCCCTTTTTATGTGTTTTCTGGATTTTTGGTGATGATTTCTGGAATTTGTGCTTCACCAATTTTAATGATTTTCATTGATATGATATCAGTTTTTGTGCATTGGTGAATTTATGTGTTATTGACTTGTTATGAATACAAGTTTAAGGTATCATACCCTATTTTATCTTTGAGAAGATTCTTGTGATATTGATTAATCTTTTGTTGATTATCATTTACATACTTATAGTAGTATGCCGTTATGGTCGTTACATGTTCATGCCATATTATTTATCCTATACCTTATCATCTGATATTTATAGTTAGACTGATCCGTTTATTATTTTCTTATAAATAATACTCGGGTCAGACCGAGATGTTACATGTGCTTCTGCTTGACTTCTCTTCAGGATTATTCTGACTTTTGGCTAACTACATAGATTAGTAGTTTTTGGATGTACACATTTGAGATATAGACTCTATGTTGTGTACTTATTCTTTTGTATAGCACGTGATGCTATTCTTTTGTATTATCGTGGATCTTTCCGACCACTACTCTGATGTACACTTTCATGTGTTATATATTTATTCATATCTTCTTCCGCCTTTGTGATATGGATGTCTGTGACTAATTTATGTTATGATTATTTCTATGTTTGTTTCCGAAGATTATATATAGCCACCGTGTGATAGCTTTGTGTTTGTATCAGTATGTCGGATTTCCTCTTTAAAAGATAGGCATTCTATCCTATCTGACATATCGGTACTCGCACAAAGAAGTTACATGGATGGTCGCTCCTCCACAGCCTTATTCTCCGCGCCAATTGACAACACTACATCGTAGTGTTCTTGGTTAGCGTGAGTATAGAGGTGGGGCGTCACACTAAAAACATGCGTGCACTCCAGTACTACACAACCATGAACATTAATATAATGAACTAATAAGGCTTTGCATTTTGCTCATAATCAAATCAATCTAACCGTTGTCTAGCTTCAGAGCAGAGGTAACAGATACTGTTGAATAACAAAACAATATTTATGGCATTCTCGCATTTTTAAATGTTTACGTAAACCAACCATTTAACATTTGTTTTTTAAGATAAGGTAGGTGATTTGACAATAGGTTTAACTTTTGGTGGGTTCACTCCTATTCAAAAGGATGAGTTGACCAAGACAAGTTGTAGATGGAAGAGAAAAATAGTAATTTGTAATGGTGGGAAATAGAAAATGAAAAGCTGTTGATTGGAAGTGGTTATAATTTTTATTGTGACTTACTTTGAAACTTCAAACTATGCAAAAAAATTAACTAGCATGCAGATTTATTAAACTATAATACATAATGATGCAATGCACTTTTACTTTGTATGGAAAATTTTTGGTTTGCTTTGTAGCAATGCACTATTTTGAAGTATTGCTTCATCTTAGTTTTCTTCCAACTGAATAAACAACTTCTTTTATTGGGTACAAATAAACAATATATTTCATTAACGGTTAGTGCATCAACGCTTCCTTACTATTGTGGTTTCTCTCAATTTTAACTTTGCTCTAACTAACTTGATGCATTTTTGATTCATGAAGCTTATGTATGATTTCTGTGATTGAAAAAAAATACAAACAAGAGACAGATATACAAGATAAGTTGGTGCATCAATATCTTTATGTACCAAAATTTATGCTTATAACTCAGAAGCACACACACGCTGCTCAATAATGCTTGAGTTTTTTTATGGTTTTTTGTTTACTAATTGTATATTATAATCGTGTGCAAAGCAATGTTTTTCATTTAGAACTATTCATCAAAGATTGATATCTAGAAAATTATACATACAAGTTGTTTACTTATAACTCATGCTATGGTCATCAATGTTTTTTCGTTAGCATTATAATAAAATTCTTTATATATTTGTTTATGGCCTATGCTACTACAATATTTTTGCCACATCCATGTGCGAAGCACGGGTTCGCACTAATTGATTTAAAATTTGTGAGATCAATTCTTATATATGCCAATCATAGACACTTTGGTTAACTATATAATAAAACAATTCCTTCGGTTTGCTTCCAATTTCAATTATCCAAAGTTGCAATTTAAAAAAATTATTTTATTATTAAAATTTTATTTTATGTTCATGTTCCATAATTCTATTATTGATGACTATATACATACATACATACATATACATATGATCATATGCATGTATGTATTTATAGACAATACGATTGCTGCACCGATATCCTTAGTTTACTGCTAGACCAAAATGGTCCAAATCTGACAATGAAATATTCACTCATGCATTTCATTAGTATTAGGATAATATCTACACTTGAGCATTATGTGACACGCTATTTTAATCGACTATGAAAGATTGCTTGATGTCTTTATACATTTGCAATTCTAAAACTTTGATAAATCTTAGTATATTAACAACAAAAAATACTAAAAAATTTCATGTAATCAAAATATACATACTAGGATTTCTTTGTTGTGCATCCAGATACTTGATTACCTTAAAGGTAACCAAAATGGGTGTAGTCACCAGTGTTGCATATTAGTATATACATATCATAATGTTCCATGTACTGGAATAAATAAAAGGAGAAGAACATCAAGTGTTTGTTTTGAAGCATGATAGTTCTTCCAACACTACAAAGTATACTTTTATGTTTTATTTACTTGCTTATTTATAAAATACACAACATAAATTTATTTGTCAATTAGAGTTGATTTTTAGTTATTTCCATGCTGAGATGGATCTAAGTATTTCATTGCGGACAAATGGGGCTTTTATTTCTTTTAACAAAAGAACAAAAATAAATTTCATTTTATATTATAATGAAAGTCATTTTATAGAGTTCATGCATCAAAATGCTCTATTATTAGGCCACGTACATTCAATTTTTAACACATCTACTGAAAAATATAAGTTTTGTTTTCAAAATAAAACCGAACACTGTTATATTTTTGTTTAATCATATTTTCTATACTAAACAAAATTTAGTCTTTTAATAATTTAGTTTTAGAAACATCATAATCATTTATTATTTATTAACTGTAAGGCATAAATAGTCAAAATGTAAAGTTTACTAACTTTGTAATCTATAAAAATAACCTAATTTTTTATTTAATTAATTTACTAAAAAATAACTAACTATTTCGTTGATATCCAATTTGTTCAAACATTCTATTTTATATTAGTTATCTATTTATAATTGCTATTCATGTGCAATTAATTTAGAAACTTACTAAACTAGAATAATAATGTGCAATTAATTTTCATGAAATAGTACTAGAATTGTGATAAGTACATATACTTGCTTGAGTGAATTCGTCAGAGGTTGTTTTCCTATTGGTTTGACATAGTGTAATTATAGTTGTTCCTTAAGTGATTGCCCATAACAAAGCTCATAATACATAATTACCTATTTTTCCTAAAATATACAACACTAAAACATGTATTGAGCATTTAATTAAACTAGTGCAAACCCACACACGGAGTTCACTACATAATTTATTTATCGATGTACTTTTTGATTTGTTGTTACATGAAGGTGAAAGCGTATGTTCATGAATTGTAGTTTTTTTTCCAGATTATCTTTTTCATAAATGCTACTAGCACACATTAGATGATAAATATGCTTAAGTAATCTCAAATACAAAAAGTATAACTAAATATTTTGGACCACAATGACTTTAAACAATATAAGTTAAAATCAACTTTCTATTATTCTTATCTTTGTAGGAATTGCATACTATGCATGTTTATTAATTTTCATGTCTATACTACATAAGTTCAATATGTGTTTATCCTATTTTTAAAATTTATAAATTTTAATATGTGCATAGTTTGTTATGGCGATGGCATTTTAAATCTTGAATGAAGAAATTATGCTCTAAGTGAAATAATGTTTCAAATCTGTTTCAAAGAAACAAAGTTACAACATTTGCATTATTGTACATTTCGACATACACAATAATAACTAAATTAGAGAAATACAACAGTAGCTTGGAAAACACTTACAATAGTATGTAAATTTCATTAAAGATAACAATTAGATAAAACAGTGTAAGCAAACAAAATCAATGAAATGAACTATTAAAAAAGGTTATTATTATTGGAATATGTTATTGTAGTATCCTATATTATAATAAAGAACAAAGTATTTTATAAAATAAACACCTACATATGCACAGAAGTAGAACATATTGAAATGAAAGTAGGAGTATTGTGTAGTAAAATAATGAATTTTTTTAAAATGCAAAAAATAGACAAAGTGACTTGTTTTATTGTGAACTAAAATCTGTTGAAACTATGGTTTACTTAAAGATATATTATACCTATGTGCATTAAATATCTTCATTATTTTCCATAAAATCCTTATAATAATTTACTTAATAAAAACACCTATCACATCTCTCATCCTTCATCAGACCAATATTACTTAATATCTAACTTAACACTCAAACATATGTTTCATTTAATTTCAATTTTTTATTAACGATTTCGCATTTTCATCTTATATTTTTTTTGTTCGTGGCTCCAAACATTTACCATAAGTTTTTATTGAAAATTCAACTAGAAATTGACATTAACATTTTTTGGAGTACCAATCTAATATCGATACTAATGCTTTTAACATTATTCATTTGTACATCAAAATATCGACATAATTTGGTATTTATAACCAAATCGAATTGTTATTCATGTAAGGCGAAACATAATCATGTCCCATAATGTATAGAACATATAATGTTACCATTCAAGCATAAACAAATATGCAGAATATAACATTGCTTATAAAATCATAAAAATATAACACCTTTACAAAACTTATATTACTTTGCTTCCAAAGGAATGAAAAATAGTAAAGAAACATTTGTTAAAGTTATGGGCCGATAAACTTGCATTTTCCCTCATGAAGCTAAAACTTAAAATGCTTTTAAAATATTTCTACAAAAAGAGTTACTTAAAAGAAAATGATGGATTAAAAATTAACTCTCTAATCTATTAGCATTAAAGAGGATTATTATGTATCTAATTCTTTCACCAAATTTAATTTCAATTAAAGATAATCAGTTTCAACTAATTCTCTCATTTGTTCAAGTTCAAATCAAATGGAGTCTATAAGAATCAATTCCTTTTTATCGGTGACATGGTAGTATTATTTGATATGATCTTTCCTATTTAAAGTTAGTCAACTTATAAACATTATCGATACTATGTAAGCACATTCGTTTACATGTGTGAATGAACATGTGTAAAAATTTATTTTATTGTATATATACCATAAGACATGTACGTGCATACATAATACATGAACCAAAATATTAAAAGAAAAATAAAAGAAATTCCATACATACATTATACACAATAAACCATGTTTAGTATTCAACCAGTAAGAAAATAGTTCTACCGAGATTCATATTTACGCTCAATTTTTTAACATAAAATTCGAAGTGGTCACCCTTCTATAATAGAAACCGTCAACTAAACTAAGAAAAAATAAATATGTTAGGTAAATTGTGTATATACTCTAATAAATATATATATAAATTAAAATTTTGAACTAAGAATATTTTTCGATGGTTTAAAAATAGTTTAAAAAAGGAAGTATGATTAATTCGACATTGGTGCATTTTGAGAAAGTAGCATCTATGACATGAAAAAATAATTAGTTTGTGAATAACTAATGAAAACAATGATGACTAAAGTGTCAAAGAATATCACACTACCTATATGATCCCAATATATTAGTATGTGAATAAATACCATATGAGAATGAATTTGTAGTCAGTTTCATATGGAACTAAAAGCAAAAGCAAATTATTTTAAAGATATTTTCTAATTCAAACTAATGTTGAATAATTTACAATAAGAATTAATAATATATTTGGTTCCAAATAAAGTTAGAGAATTGATTATAGAATAAGTTACCCTTAATGCTAGTTAAATGAATTAATTGCCTCTAATTTGGGAATTCAATTATATATAATTAACTGAATATAACAATGAAAAAAAAAATGAAAACATACATCATGTTGAAATTTAGCCTAAAATCAATAATAATATATAGGGGCTTTGCACGAAAGGTCCCTATTTCTGATAGTGTTACAAGAAAAGTCCTTGTAGAAATGAATATGTAAATTAGGTCCCTGTTTTTTCTAAATAAGAAAACACAAGTTAGCTTACGCTTTTTAAATTTTCAAAAATTTCAAAACCAGAAAGCGCAAACTAGCTTGCGCTTTCCTGATAGAAAGCGCAAGTTACCTTGCGCTTTTCAAAAATTTAAATTTTTTTAAAATTTTCAAAAAAAAATTCAAAATTAGAAAGCGCAAACTAGCTTGCGCTTTCCTGATACGCAAACTAGCTTGCGCTTTCCTGATAGAAAGCGCAAACTAGCTTGCGCTTTCCTGATAGAAAGTGCAAGTTAACTTGCGCTTTTCAAAATTTTTGAAAAGTTCGAAAAAAAATTCAAAATTAGAAAAGCGCAAGTTATCTTGCATTTTCTGTCAGAAAAGTGCAAGACACTTTGCGTTTTTTATTTTTGAAAAATAGGGATCAAATTTGCATATTCATTTCTGTAGGGACCTTTTCTATAACAACATTAAAAACAGGGACCTGTGACTCTTTTCTTGTAATATATATCAATAACATTCATCCCAAATAACAAACATGTAAAAAATTAAATGAAGCAAATTACATAAATTATCTAATATTTGTACATTTTCCTGTAAAAAAATCCAGTTGTACTTTTCCATAGTTTTAAAATTGATTAAAGTTGCAAGTAAGAGTTTTAAAAACTTAAAGTACTAAAAAAATCAACACTAACATTATCTTTAAAACCGAAAGTACGGTTAATTAATGCTTTCAACAATTTAAATTTATCAATGTTGCATTAAATTCACTCTACACTAAGATAGTAAATGGAAATGAATAATTATATAAAATTCATCCTAATTTGTAGATTATAAAATCATTTATAATGTTTCACATACATAAAATTATGAAATTTAATATATTTATTATTACAAATAAATATAAATTGCACATAGAACTATAGAAATTTATATATTTATTCATATATGCAATAGAAAGCTAAAGTAATTTTGATAAATACATTTACAATGTCATATTTTAATCAAATGAGAATTATTATTTATATTCTAATATATTTCCTTTTGTTTTGATTTTAATTTTCAATTAGAGGATTAATTAAACATTAATTTTCAGATTAATTATCTCTGATGCTAATTAAATGAATTAATTATCATTAATGGGCATATTCATTCCATTACAATTAAACGGCTGAACATTAAAGAACAAAGAATACAAGCATATTCATTCAAAATATTAACAACTAGATAATAAACATGTTATCAGGTTTTCAAGTCAATTAAATTACACATACACTTTAGTGAATTTATAAAAATAGCCCATCTCTTTAAGCTAAGCATTTAGATTTAAAACAAAAAGTGTAAACAAAACTAAACCTAGCATATTTTTTTAAATTGTTAAAGCATAAATTGAAATTAATAGTTTCACAACTTGACCTACAAACTTTTATGACTAACATATCATTCATTAATGAATCATTTTATTATATTAGCTTTAGAACGAAAATTGATTTGTTTAAATAATATAAATGAGAAGACCACAACATGGTTAATAAAGATACATTTTGAGAATGTGTAATTAAGTATAAATAAATAGCTAATATGGTAGAAAAATTTATGATTATACATGGTGTTTTAGATGGAAATAAGAATGTAGCAAGGAGAAACATATAAAATAAAGAGCTAATCATAAGTCTGTCACTATTTAATGCAAACCAAATTAGAAAATATTATTATAGGTTAAAATGTAATATTTTCTAATACATATAGCATAACTAATATAATAAATGCACATACAACAAAAACTTGCGGTGGCTTATTTTTGGAACAACCGAATAATTTTTTCCTTTACTTCAAACATGATGTAGATGTAATAACTGAAACAATACAAAAACGAACATAATTCAAAGTGAAATAATGTATCACCATAAAAAAGTACTTGTAAATATGCATGAAAATACAAATTTTAAGGAATTACTTATGGAAATAATTATAAGGAAATAGACGATTGCAGTTTAATTCTATAATATATTAATATTAAAGAGAATTAATATGCAACTAATTTTCTCACTAAATTGAATTACAAATAAAATATAATTTACCGTGATTGATTTTTTAATTACTTTGAATTCAATCAGGTCAAAATGAAAAGAAATTAATTTGTTTTAATAGTTGAATGGTAATAATATTTGATATTATTCGACCAATTTTAAAATGGTTCGATTATAAACATTACAAATAATTACATCTTCGATGTATAGTTATGAATGAACATTTCCATTTCCATAGAAATAAAAAATAATATATGATAAAAAAAAACTTCATAAAAATTCACAGATAATTTTCTCATCATTTTGTAATATCACTAAGAATTTGGTGGAAACCATGAACATGAATTTTTATGAATATTTAATAGTATATTAAATAGCATTGTAGAAAAATATATAAAATGCAGATTGGTTAAAAAGGATAATACCAAAATTTACAAAATGTAAGTTCAAGTGACAAAGACTACAAAAAAAAAAAAATTTTGGAATATACATAGTTAAGTCTAAATTTAAAATTTTAAAGTTGCCTATTGAAGATATTTAAAAATGTTGCTTATGCATTTGTATTTTTTCCCTAGATTATTTTATGAAAAAGTATTTTTTATGTTTTCTTTTACTTTAGGTATAAAATTTTTCTTATATACTTATGTTTAAAAATGAAAAAAAAAAGACTAACTCTACCTCCATTTAATTATATAAAACAACTTAAGGTCATTGGTATCTATATGTTAATAAACACAATAATTGTTCACAAAATAAATGAAAGACAGAAGTCATAATCTTCAACAAAAACAAAAATCAAATAACAATGGATTTTGATACAAAATGCAAGTAACGAAAAATAGTTCTACTTTACCTATAATAATTTTTCAAAACAACCGAATACTCTAAGAGGTTTATGCATTTATAAATTCAATAAACTACAGTAAAATAAATGTAGAAAATCATATTAAAAAGCATACTAGTCAAAACAAAAATAAGAGAAAAATGGAATTTGATCAAAAAATTCGGATCACAAACTGAAGTCATTAACTTTTGTAACAACCGAATAATTTTTTTCTTTACTTCAAACATGCGTGTAGAGCAATAACTGAAATAGTACAAAAATTAACATAAAACAAAGAAAAATAATGTAGCACTATAATAATTTACTTGTGAATACACATGAAAATACAAATTTTAATGAATTACTTAAGGAAATAATTATAAGAAATTAGATGATTATAATTTATTTATATAATATATTAGTATTAAAGAGAACTAATGTGTAACTAGTTTTCTCACTGAATTGAATTACAAATAAATTAGAATTTATTGCAATTTATTTTTTAATTACTTTGAATTCAATCTGGTCAATGAATGGTAATAATATTTAATATTATCTAACCTAATTTAAAATAGTTAGATTATAAACATTATAAATAATTACATCATCGCTATATAGTTATGAATGAACATTTCCATTTCCATAGATATTAAAAGCATTATAAGATAAACAATTTCATAAAAAATCACAGATAATTTCCTCGTCATTTTGTAATATCACCAAGAATTTGGTGGAAACCATAAATGTGAGTTAGTATGAACGTTTCATAGTATTCAAACAACATGGTATAAAAAAATGCAGAGTGGTTAAGAAAGATAATACCAAAATTTACAAAAATTAAGTTCAAGTGATTAAGAATACAAAAAGAATTAAAAAAAAAGATTAAGTTTGCAATATATGTAGTTAAAACTAAACTCGTACATAATTTTTAAGTTGCCTATTAAAGATATTTGAAAATGTTGCTTATGTATTTATATTATTTCCCTAGACTATTTTATGACAAATTAGTTTTTATCTTTTCTTTTACTTTAGGTATAAATTTTTTCTCACAACTTGATTTTCTTATATACTTATGTTTGAGAATGAAAAAAATGACCAACTTTACCTTTATTTGATTATATTGAACAACTTAAGGTCTATATTGGTATCTATTTCTTAATAAACACAATAATTCTTCGCAAAATAAATGAAATTCCAAAGTCATACTCTTTAACAAAAATCAAATGAAAATGAATTTTGATACAAAATGTAAGGAACAAAAAATAATTATACTTTATCTATAACAATTTTTCAAAACAATTGAATATTAAAAGGTATAATATGTAGTGAAAAATTGGTTATTGATAACAATTCAACACCATGGTGCGCTGCGAGAGCGATTTCAAATCAAGACCTAGTATTGTCTATTTGAATACCAATGCAACTTAAAATATCAATTATGAGAACACAGTCAACAATATGAAAAACAAGAGACACAAAAGATTTAACGTGGTTCGGATCTGAAGATCCTACGTCCACGGAGACCCAATAACCCTTTTATTATTATCACCATAGATTACAAGCCAATACAATGATTAGAGAGATACAATAGGTGGAGACTCTCTCTAATCAATTTTCTCAATTGAAGAGATTAATAATAGAGCACTCAAAATAGAAAACCCCCAATTTGATTTCGTTAGGGTTTCTATTAATTACAATTATTGGAAATCTGATTAAAACCTAATCTCTTAATTTGGAAGATGATTAGGAGACAATATATAGATGACCTAAATGATCTAGATCATCCATCCATGTCAAAAGAATCTGCACCATCAATTTAGAGAACCAAGCTCCGGAATTTACAAAATTGCCCTTCAGAATTCGGAACTGGAAGAATAACTTTCGTCGCCTCAGACGTCTGACCAGGGGGGTCAGACGTCTGCAGAATGTTTCAGGAAACATTCTGAAACAGGGTCAGACGTCTGACCTAGGTAGGTCAGACGTCTGCAGTATGTTTCAGGTTACAGCATGCAGGAACTCCACCTCTTCTGACAACTCTTCTTCCTCCAACCAACTCCAATGCTTTCCAATGCATAGCTCTACCGAATCTTCACATCAAACACATATATGAATCGCATAAATTCAACACTCCACCTCAATTCAATATATATATGTCTCATCAACAAAGTATCATAGGGGTTATTGGATCTCGCGCCCAATGGCGCCTAAGCAGTTGGAATCAAATGGATCAAGTTTGAGCAATGCTCAAACTTATCCTTGGGAAGTGGCTTCGTCATCATATCTAAGGGGTTATTTGAAGTATTCACTTTCAACAACTTGATCTTACTCTGTTCTTCCTCCAGCATAAGAAAGAAACCTCTAACATCAATGTGCTTCATTCGTGAACTATAAGCCTGATTATGAAGAAGATGAATTGCACTCTGACTGTCTGAAAATAGCTCCACGGTCTTCTGCACCATAAAAAGATCATCCAACAACTGAAGTAAATACAAACCCTCCTTAGTTGCTTCAACAATCGATATCAATTCTGTTTCGGTAGTTGACAAAGCTACAATAGATTGCAGCTTTGATCTCCATGAAATCGAGCCTATGCCAAGTGTAAAAACATAGCCCGACACTGACTTCCGTGCATCTCTATCCCCAGCATAATCTGAATCACAGTATCCTCTAAGTGAGATGTCGCCATCCACTCCACCATATAACAAGCCAACAGATGAAGTGCCTCTAAGATACCTAAGTATCCACTTTACTGCTTGCCAATGTTCCTTGCCTGGGTTAGACATATATCGACTTACAACACCCACTGCGTGGGCCAAATCTGGTCTAGTGCATACCATGGCATACATAAGACTACCAATAGCACTGGAATAAGGTATATCAGCCATATACCTTTTATCTTCTTCCGATGCGGGAGATTGGCCTTTTGACAATTTAAAATGAGAGCCTAATGGAGTACCAACCGGTTTGGCTTTCTCCATTCCAAATCGAGTGAGGACCATCTCGATGTATTGCGCCTGAGTGAGTCTCAACTCTCTCCGCTTTCTATCTCTACAAATCTCCATACCCAATATTCTTTGTGCTTTTCCCAAATCCTTCATATCAAACTCCTTGCTAAGTTCAATTTTCAACTCCATAATTCTTACCATACTCCGAGATGCAATTAACATATCATCAACATATGACAACAGATATATTAAATCATTATCACATCTCTTGAAATAAACACACTGGTCTTTGAAGCTTCTAGAATATCCTTGTGAAAGCACAAACTTATCAAATCTCTTATACCATAGTCTAGGTGACTGTTTTAGTCCATATAAAGATTTGTTAAGTTTACAAACATAGTCAGGCCTGCTACTATCAATGAACCCCTCTAACTGCCGTAAATAAATTTCTTCATCCAGATCACCATGCAAGAATGCGGTTTTGACATCTAGTTGCTCCAACTCCATATCATAATGAGCCACTAATGCCAATAGAATGCGAATGGAGGTATGCCTAACAACTGGAGCAAAAATGTCATGATACTCAACTCCCTTCTTCTAAACATACCCCTTTGCTACTAACCTTGCTTTATATCTGAAATTTCCATTGCCGCCGTCTTTTACTCTATAGATCCACTTACAACCAATAGCTCTCTTGTTGGTGGGAAGAGGCACCAAATCCCAAGTATGATTTTTCTTCAAAGATTCAATCTCCTCTTCCATAGCAACTAACCAACTGGAACTGTCAACTGAAGCAATAGCGTCTCTATAATTTCTGGGTTCGTCATGGACAACATTCAAAGCATATGTTGCCATGTCATCAAAGTCAATGTCATCGATGCTCAATCCAACAAAATCATTAAGCCAATTAGGCTTCTCCTTCTGTCTAACAGGTCTGATCTCTGAACTAGCTCCACCTTGAGTCTGATCCTCTGTACTAATCTCTGTACTTTCCTCATCAACCACGGTGTCATCGGAAACACCTTCAGAACTTCTATGAAAAGGAACAGTAGATGACTTACTTTGTGTTTGGTATTCTTCATTTGTCCTCTCATTGTCATCTGATGAGGAAGGCTCCACCTTCAACATAGCCTTCTCATCAAAAGTCACATGCCTGTTGGCAACAATCTTCCTACTAATAGGACACCACAATCTATATCCCTTCACTCCTCTTCTATAACCTGGAAAGATACACTTGCGAGCTCTAGGTTCCAGCTTCCCTCTGCTCTCATGTACGTAAGCTGGACAACCAAACACTTTGAGGAATGAATAGCTAATAGGCTCTCCTTTCCATACTTCTTCTGGGATCTTCATGTCTATGGCGGTAGAAGGTGTGCGGTTGATGAGGAAAGCCGCCATAGATAATGCTTCTGCCCAAAATCCCTTTTTCAACTTTGCAGTCAATCTGAGGCAACGAGTTCTCTCCAATAATGTCCGATTCATTCTTTCAGCAACTCCATTGGACCGAGGGTCGCCGGGTGTGGTGTAATGCCTCTTGATACCTTCAGACTCACAATAATCGATGAATTCTTGGGATACAAATTCACTGCCGTTATCTGAACGAGAACTTTCAATTTCTTTCCTGACTGCTTCTCAACTGTAGATTTCCACTTTCGAAACCTGTCAAAAGTTTCACTCTTCGACTATAGAAAATTTACCCAAACTTTACGAGAGAAATCATCTATAAATGAAACGAAATACCTGGCTCCACCTAAGGAGGGGCAAGGGGAAGGTCCCCAAACATCTGTGTGAACATACTCTAAGACATCCTTTGCCTTATGCTCTCCAGTACCAAAAGAAATCTTCGTCTGCTTCCCAAGAACACACTCTTCACAAAAGCCAGGCTTTGAATGATGAACACCATCAATCAAACCTCGCTTTCTCAACTCATCAATGCTACGGTCACCAATATGACCCATCCGTAAATGCCATAATCTGGAAGAGTCCGAATCAACAGAAGTAACAGATGCTAATTCGCCAACTATAGTAGTGCCCTTCAAAAGATAAAGATTTCCTGCCCTTACTCCTTTCATAACTATCATAGAACCCTTTGATATTTTCATCTTCTCTCCTTCAACTACAATCTTCAAACCAAGCCTACTCAGAGCCCAAATAGATATCAAACTTCTTCTCAAATCAGGTACATGTCTAACATCTATAATAGTACGAATAACACCGTCAAACATTCTAATCTTCACACTACCAACACCAATCATACGGCAAGAAGCATCATTGCCCATCAGAACTTCTCCTCCATCAATCTCACGGTAAGTGGAGAAACAGTTCCTATCAGGTGTCATATGATAGGATGCGCCAGAATCGATCAACCATAGGTTGCTCTTCCCAGAAGAGCCATAAGCTGTAAACACATCGGTATCACTCTATGTATCTGACTTCTCAGCGGTAGATGCTGAAGCTTGCTTTGGGTCTCTTGTTCTACCTTCAAGCTTGGGACAAGTTTCTACAAAGTGCCCTGGCCTTTTACAATAATTGCAAGTCAATTTATTAGGCCCCCTAAACTGAGACCTTGATTTATTTCGACCTCCACCATATTTTGACTTGCTTTGGCTTCTACCTCTCTGAACAGATAAGCCCTCCGTATCACTGTCTAAACTAGTGCTTGCTAATCTACCCCTCAACACTTCATTATGAAGTCCGGCTTTAACATCAGATAGGCTAATTTTACTACGACCATAAATCATAGAATTAACAAAAGCAGTGTACTCCTTAGGCAAGGAACATAAAAGGATTACCGCTTGAGCCTCATCTGTAATTTCAACTTCCGCTGCCTTCAAATTCATTACTAAGGTGGTTAGGGCATCAACATGCCCCATGAGATCAGCTCCAGGCTTCATCTTGTACGAATAGAGTTGTTGTTGCAGAATTATTCTGTTAGTGAGAGACTTGTCCTGATATGCATCAGATAATGCATCCCATAATTCCTTTGCCGTTTTCTTTTGAGAAAATTCTCTAAGAACCTCATCTGAAATACTTAGCTGGATGGTAGTTAGGGCTTCATCTTCCATCTCTTCTAAAGTTTCACTATCTAACTCTTTCAGCTTCTTAGGTGCAGAAACTATCTTAAAAGTCTTCTCCTTCTTTAATACGGCCTCCATCTTCATCTTCCAAGTTCCAAAGTCTCCCTTTCCATCAAAATGATTAAGTCCATAATTGACCCCAGATCTACCAATATATTTACTTGAAGTAGCCATTAATATCCAAACGGAACGATAACACTAGCTCCGATACCAAACTGTAGTGAAAAATTGGTTATTGATAACAATTCAACACCACGGTGCGCTGCGGAAGCGATTTCAAATCAAGACCTAGTATTGTCTATTTGAATACCAATGCAACTTAAAATATCAATTATGAGAACACAATCAACAATATGAAAAACAAGAGACACAGAAGATTTAACGTGGTTCGGATCTGAAGATCCTACGTCCACGGAGACCCAATAACCCTTTTATTATTATCACTAGAGATTACAAGCCAATACAATGATTAGAGAGATACAATAGGTGGAGACTCTCTCTGATCAATTACTCAATCGAAGAGATTAATAATAGAGCACTCAAAATAGAAAACCCCCAATTTGATTTCGTTAGGGTTTCTATTAATTACAATTATTGGAAATCTGATTAAAACCTAATCTCTTAATTTGGAAGATGATTAGGAGACAATATATAGATGACCTAAATGATCTAGATCATCCATCCACGCAAAAGAATCTGCACCATCAGTTTAGAGAACCAAGCTCCGGAATTTACAAAATTTCCCTTCAGAATTCGGAACTGGAAGAATAACTTTCGTCGCCTCAAACGTCTGACTAGGGGGGTCAGACGTCTGCAGAATGTTTCAGGAAACATTCTGAAACAGGGTCAGACGTCTGACCTATGTAGGTCAGACGTCTGCAGTATGTTTCAGGTTACAGCATGCAGGAACTCCACCTCTTCTGACAACTCTTCTTCCTCCACATCAAACAGCATGCAGTATGTTTCAGGTTATATTCATGTTTTGTCGTGGTATTTTTCTATTTTCTGACCAACTCCAATGCTTTCCAATGCATAGCTCTACCGAATCTTCACATCAAACACATATATGAATCGCATAAATTCAACATAATAATCAAAATAAAATTAAGAGAGAATAGAATATGGTCAGAAAATTTGGATCAGAGATTGAAATCGCTAATTTTGGAAAACAACAAATTCAAACTCGAATTATAAGAAAAATATGTAATAAAATAAAGATCTAACATTTAATTTGAGGCTGTTGATTTAATAAGTCAAGGTTTATGGCGGTTTTCAGACATATGTTTCATATGATTTTGGAAGCTAAATGCACAAAATAGAAAAATGACCATGACAAAACATGAATATAACCAAAAGTAATTTTGGAGTATACAAAGGTGAAGAACTATTAATGAATTCAATCGAATTGTAGTCATGTTGAGATAATTATGATATTGCTACATATATTATTTGGAAACGAACCCTAATTTTCTTTATACTGAGAATTGAATTATGTTAAATAACTGGAGAAAGGGAAGAAAAAAAATCATGAGAGGACGAAGAAGAAAGTGGAGATGCGAATAACCAAGAAGGAAGAAGAAAATGAAGATGTGAAATAATGAAGGAGTTGTTTTCTAGCATTGAAAGCATAGAGAAGAGGAAGAGAATGTCAGATATATTATTTAAAAATAATGAATGCGGAAAGTGAGGAAAATAAGAAACTAAGTTATATGTTGGAGGAATTGTTATTTTACAATGTAAGTAAATTTATCTAAATAAAGGCAATTAATTTTATGATGGTAAATGAATTTTTATGCTTGAATTGATAAAAGAAGAGTATCTTGAATGAGAGTGAATGGAAAATAAGAATACCAAAATATATTATTGCCTTTTATATGGAATAGAATAGATAGCAAATCAATGCACCACTTGCCGAGCATATGTTATCATTTTCCTGCATTTTTTCTCATCAATGATTAATTAATCCAATTCTAAACCAACTAAACATTTAATATAACTATAATTCATAGTGATAAAAATATAAGGTACTAGCGATACCTTATCTTTGACCGTCATATGTAAGAAGGAAGCAACAACAATACTTCATCAAAGGAGCTGTCGAGGAATAATTGAGAAGAAGCAGCATAGTGTAGGTTGAATCACATTTACTAGCCTGGCGATGGTTGGCACGGTTAAAGAAAAAAAAAATCTTGAGAAACATAACATTGAGTTTAGCATCTATATATATATACACACACACATTTGTGTATGAATATTAAATCCTTGTTCAAGAACAATTCACACAAAACCTTTAATTTATATAACAGACGGTTACAAAATGCATTTTAAAGCTCAATCAAGCTCCATGAACCACCTATACTTGCTTTAATTGCAAAGCATTTATTTCTTTATTATTCTGAACCTGTCCATCAATGAGTTATATTATTTTTTAATTATGGACGGTTTTATACATTTATTCATCTCCTACATGACTTTATCTACATTTAATTTATCTATTGCATCTTTTATGGGAACATATGGATATATGCAATTTTGTACTTAAACACTTGAATTTTGATATTGCACACATTTAATTTTTCACACTTAGTTTTGCACATAGAAAATTTTGAATTTTGATTGTTTAAAGACTTTTTCCTTAACCAGGAACTTTGATAGAAAATAATGTTCTTATTTTAATCTTTTGCACCTGGAAGCTCTTCTATAAAAAAAATTGTTGTAAATCTTGTTTGTTTGTGGATTTTTCTGGATTTCTGGTGAAGTGGTGTAGCGGAGGTAAGATCAAATCTATAGATATTGCTCTAAGGCATGCTGATTACACTTTCCTTAAGACGTTATTTGCCCTCACCATTTGCTTAAACAAACAAATAGATGCTGTGAATTAAGGAAAATACTCTTCCAAAATACAATGTAGCCGAGACAATTATTCTCTTTAACTGATTAGGATAGCACTATCGAAATCGATTTAAACTATCTTCTGAATTGAGTATAATGATAAGAGCATCAAATTTGTGATCTGCAGTATCAAAAACTCAAAATAGTTTTACGAGAAACAAGGGAGAAAAAGAGAATGAGAAAATTGGATTTGCAACGCTTTTTAGGCATTGCAAATTTCATGGAGAAGTAGATTAAACTGAAACAGTTTTTGGGTGTTGCTATTTATAGTCGCCAAGAGGTGTCATTTCGTTTGTAACAGTTTCATCTTCTGCAAAATGGCGCTTCCTTTCGTTTGAAACAAACATCCCATCCTGCCACTTCACTGTCGCGTTTTCTAAAATTTCTGTTCATTTAACTTCAAATTATGGGCTAGTTAGCGGTTAAAATCTAGTACGTTCTTAACTAAAATATTTCTGTCCAAAAATATAATTTGGGCCCAAATCCAAACCCAAACTCGACACGATCCGGCCCGATTGGTCGGACGGATGGACGGTGGTTGTAACGATCCGAAATTTTGGACCATTCGCATCCATTATAAGTGTATAGGTAGACACTCATGCCGAAGTTGAATTGCTTAAAATACCGCGTTGTTAATTTAAATTTGGCAAAACTTAAATAAAATAATCACAGATCACAAACACAGAGTAATAAATGCAGCGGAAATAAAAGAGATAGTAGTTCATGAAGCTACTATATAAATGTATAAGTTACATCAGAGTTAAACCAGATACAACGGAAGAATAATGCGATACATCAAATACAAAGCAGAATACATCACTGGAATCATCGAATACTGAAAGCAGAATAGATGGCTGGATCTTCAAGCAAGCTCCAACTCCAAAGGTGAGTCTCGAATACTGGTACACTCAGTCTGACCCGAGCGTAAAGCAAAACACAAAACACTCGAGTCAGGATTAACATTCTTATATTAATAAATCCAACTCAAGTGAAATAGCAATTGAAATACAAGTAACTTAAAGGATGTTTGGAATAACCATCCTTTAAGGATCCGTCAAACTATCTACTATGTAGTAGTGTACGATAAGTAGATAATGTCTATCAGTAATATACAGATATCAAAATAGCATTAAGTGATGGCCCATTCCACCCTTAACACATTTTTATTCCCAAAAGCATATACAAGACTGTAGTTTCCCCAAAACCGGAAGTCACCAGAGGGCAATCCATATACTAAAGGTACAAATCAAAATAGTAGTGGTCGCGTATAAATGGAATACAAGTATGACAAGGCACATAAGGCAATACCCAAGGTAGTGACACTACCGTTCGCCTGATCCGGACTGGTGAGAACGCAACGCCGCAGCGCCCGCAACACCGTGAAACAACACTCCCAAAATCAAGGGTGCACCAATCGACAACAAGTAATAAGTGTTGGAACCTGCCTTCTTCGATTTTAATGCGACAACTATATATTTCAATCTATATACTATAATGTCAAATATTCTTGCAGGAATCTACAAAAGAAGCTATTATCATATCATCTACAAGATTAAAGTTCTCAAAATTCTATTTAGATATCTATGTACAATCTCTGATATGATGATGAAACACACACACACACAAATATACTTTTGAAAATCATGTTTTAAAATAAAATATCTTTTATTATTTAAAAGATATAAAAAGGTATTTTCAAAATTATATATTATCTCAAGTTCAAAAGTGCTAAAATAAAGGAAGGAACAAAACAGTACAGAATTAGACGTCCGTATATTATTTCAGACGTCTGACATCAATATCAGACGTCTAAAAGTAATATAACAGACGTCTGAACTCTATGCTTTGAGTGCCTCTATTTTTATATGAAATAGACGTCTGTCAATTTAATAACAGACGTCTGTCATCCTAGACAGACGTCTAAATTGACTGTTTTTGTTTTTCTTTTATTTTTTGAATTTCAAAATTTATTCAGACATCTGTCACTTTTATCTCAAACATCTGAACTTGACAAACTGAAGCATCTCTTCATGAAATATCAAAATCTGAAGAGTTGTCTTCTTCACCAAGAGTTGCACTTCTTCAAATAGTTGCAACTATTAAATTAAGACTATTCAATACTATAAATAGAGATGAAAATTCACTATTTCAATCACCAATTCTTTCTATCTATTCTGATCTTATATTATTATAATATCAAGTGATTTTCAATCTATACTTCCTATCTTTGCACATTCAAATCATCATATCAAGAAGATTATAGGAAGAGTGTACTACATTGACTATATTCGTGTTATTCAAAGAACACACAAGTCAAGAAACAATTTACCAAATTGTATTTGAAGTCCTATTCGGTTGCTTAGGCGGAAAGTCCTGTTCGGTTGCTCAGGCGGTGTAATACCTGTTCCTCCGGGTTAAGTGAGGGTTGTTAGAGAAATTCCAGAAGGTGTATGGGACTGGACGTAGAACGAGAAGTTCGAACCAGTATAAAAATCCCTGGTGTCTTTTTTACTGCTATTTACTATTATTTATAATTCCGCACTTGCTAGTCGTAGTTTAACCATATTATCGATCCATATACACTTTCAATAAGTAGTTCGAAGAAGTGTTTCCACTTGAGGTAGCTAATCCTCCATTGGCCCGGCACAGCTCCTGTTTTAGTCATTTCCAATTTGACACAAGTGTCAAGGCTATCCATTATCGTTCTCTTTCTTCAGTCATCACGTACATCATCCAACCACTTCATTCTGGATCATCACTCCGCGTATAGTTATTAAAGTGGTTTCGGATTAGATAGAGAGTATATCCATCACCGATTCCGGTCTCTTTAATAACTTTCGTAATTATTACACCGATTGGTCATTTAATATATTTCAAAACCAAATCAATTTCAATTCAATTAGAATTTGTAAATCAACATTTCATTTGTCTTTCGAAATCAATTTCCAAAATTTACGTTTCAAAACTTCAATTTACCATTTCAAAATCTTATAATTCAATTTCAATATCTATTTAAAACCATTCAAATATTAATTCAAGTTCGTATATAAGTTTCATTCCGAAATCATTTAAACAAATTTTATTTAACATTCAAATCAATTTAAACTCATTTATCGATTCCATTCAATATTCGTTAAGTTACTTTATCATTCAAAACAATTTCTATTAAATTTCCAATTCATTAAATCAATTCTTAAGTTCAACTTCATTAAATCAAAACTTACAATTTTGAATTAAACTAAATTCGTCAAATCAATTCTTTCAATTACAAGTCTTACATTAATTCCAAAAATATCACATTTTCATTTCTTGTTAAATAAATTCCATTTCACTTATTTACTCACTTAAATAATTTTCCAAAACTTAATTAATAAAGAAACTCAATTTCAATTATTTACGAAGTAAAATTCACTTTTTCAAAAATACAATTTTACTTATTAAAGAATTCAAATCAATTTAATCATTAAATAATTCTATCTTATTTAATTATTAAATAATTCAAAACTTAATTATTAAATACTTTCAAAGTTTAATAATTTCAAACTTAATTCAATTTTAAACTTAATTATTAAATCATTTCAAAGTTTAATAATTTCAAACTTAATTATAATTTCAAACTTAATTATAATTTCAACTTAATTTTATAATTTCAAACTTAATTATAATTTCAAACTTAATTCAATCGTTTCTCAAATTAAACAACATTCTTTCATCAAGTACATTGTAAATATTTTGTATCAGATTATTAAATATTAACATTTTCCTTTCATTAAAATTCAAATTTCAGCTTCATTTCAAAACCATATTATTTATTCAAATAAAATCTTCATTTTATTTTTAAATCAAATTATCGACCAATCGGGTTTTATTTAATTTTCTATCCTAAGTCAAAGTTCAATTTGGGTATTTATCATTTCAACCCGATTCCAATTCAATTCAAAATCAACATAACAAAGGGAACTTGCAGTGTGATAACTGGGATGGTGTCAAAGTAAATAAACAAGCAATAACAACAATCAATATCAATCCAATAATCAATTCAAATAATCCTGAAATAACCATATTAATTCGCATTGTTATTTGTACGAATTAATATAATTATTTCTAGAATCTACACTATCATTTCATGTAGATTAAAGATTATTACATTACGGTTTTCACTTGTCATCTATTACAATTTCATCCATCATCAAATTTAACAACATACATTCAGTGGTTCAAGGTGTAATTAAACAAATCATACGTGTCAATAAATTTAACAGTTAAAGGGGTCATATTATACAAATGTCATTTAATCAAAATTTAACATTTAACTATCCTATATCAAGTTCAATTGCATACTATTTATCATTTATCACTAACAATTTAACGTCCAATATAAACATCAACAATCCATCAATTATCAGCCAAACTGTATTATCATCACATAAGTAATTAACAGATAATGGTGTCAGATGTCACAGGTGAACTGATACAGGTAATAACAGTGTAAATATCAAACAGCAGCATATTTCAATTGTCGTTTCAATTGAAATCAAATTTAATAAATAAAAGAACGTTAATCGTGAGTGAGTGCTTACCTTTCGAGGCTAGAGAAGTTTGAAACACAACCAGCTACAAATTGGATCACGATTTAGAAAATCGACCAATCCAAACAACAGTCTCAAAGCAAAGTTAGTTGAAAGCGAATTTGACGGACGAGGCTGATAGATAAGAATCGATGAGAAATGAATCAGAATCAATTTGATAAAACTGAAAATATGAACATTATTATTACATTATTTATTTCAATATTTCAATTCAAGACAAATATAGAAAATATAATACCTTAATGTTTTTTTTCCTCTCAAGACAAAGCAAAGCAACTTAGGCAGGCGCTACAGCATATATACAACTGTGTATTGGAACATGTGACAACCCTTTTATATATATATAACATAAATTGATAAGATTGTTCAGTATCTTTATAATACAATATATATAACTTTTTCCTTCTTTGCAAACAAGATAATTTACTTTATATACAAATTTACATTATTATTATTATGTATATAAACAATCATATTGGCAAATAACAAATATCAATTTCAATATATATGAGATCAACTATCAAATATCCTTATATATATAAGGAATGGTAATAGGACGAACACGAAAACAAAGTAACCCATGCATTCATAATATACGTATATAATCTTATACCTTCATCTTTCTAAAATATATATATAAGAAAAGAGGAGTAGAAGCTTGCCTGCTCGGGCCACGATGAGAAGAAGAACTGATGCTTGCTTCGGCCAAGGCGGGAATGGAGGGGCGCTCGACAATTTTGGGCGAGGCAGGTGGAGGCAAGATGTTGGCATGAGAGAGGGCGAAAGAGGGTGGTTGGGCTATCTCGGCCATGGTGGAAAAAGGGAATCTCGGAGTTGCACGGGGCCATGGCAAATGGGGTCGATTGCGTGAGAGAGGAGGCGGCTTCAGAGCGGTGGATGAAGTGGAGGGCGGCAGGGACGTGATGGAGGCTTGTGGATGGTCAGGCGTTGAAGGGGAAGGCTCTGATTTGGTCGTGGAAGGCAGTTGGTTTTGTATTTTTTTTTGGTAGCCGATGGGTTTTCAAAAGGGAAGAGAGCAATTGGGAGAGAAGGTGGAAGATGGTGATGCTTCGGCAGTAGGAAGGTCGGAGGTAAGGGCATGATGGTGATCGGGAAACGCGACATGGAGAAGGTGGCCAGTTGCAAAAATACGAGTAGGGGAAAGAGCAGTATTTATGGAAATTGAACCCAATAGCTTCTATGATATGTTTTACTTTATATAATAAATATTTTCAAATGAACGAAGAGAAAGAAGGGAGAAAGTCACGTGGAGAGAGAAGATCTGAAAATATAAATTTTGTATGTAGTACTGACCTTTCCTTTCCAAAATGAAATAAGGTTTCAGAAGAAAAGCAAAGTGACAGAGCAATGCTTTGTATTATATAAATATTATATATATAATTTACTCTTTCAAGAAATAAACAGAAACCAAGGGCCATAAAATACGAACCAGTGGGAATAGTGAAGGTTACGGGTTGAATTTATGGAAATAATAATGACAGTGGCCATTCATTTTTCTCGGAAAACAACGAATGGGCACAGGAAATCCAAAAGACTCCAGAATGGGTACCGATACAATTAACCGTTTCGCGGTTTTCACCCCGTACCGGGCACCGAAATGCACAAATGAATATACTATGGAGATCAGCACGGCGAGACGAACAAAATGGTACACAGATATCGACGATACGACTGTCCTATCGAAAGTCGATATCGGTACCGAAATGCTGCAATATGTTAGAAATAAGATGAACGGAGCAATAGAAGTCAAAATTTAAAGAAACGAAATATGACGTCTTGCTCAGGAGATGGTTTAGAATTTTTCTATGTAAAAATATTTGGGTTTCGAAACATTTTATTTTCATCACTTTTTAACTGATTAAATTGAAGTAAATTTACGCGCAAAATAAACTTTCATATTTTCGGACGAAAATTTACCAGTTGCTATGTTTAACTAGACGTATTCCAAATATCAAATTTTTATTTCAAAATTTTATCGTTTAAAATTTCACAAAATTTCAACTAACTATGTTATTAAAATAGTTGAAATTTACGGGTCGTTACAGTGGTGGCATACGCATGTGTTGTGGTTATGCATGACTTTCCTCCTCACAATAGCATAAACATGTAGGTGTCCAATAGGCCCAACCTTCCTTTGAAGAATCTATATTTAAAAAGATATAGTTTATATAATTCTAGGATGTGGGAGTATTTCCAATCCCATTTCCTCCTCTTCTTCGTGTTTAAAAACAAAATTAACTCACACAAAATTTTATAAAAAAATTCACCAACAATGTGATGACCCACCTTTTTGGACGGTTTAAATCGACAATAAACCACACATGTCAAACTCAAAGCATTCTAAAGGGTATATTTTCAATGTGGTTTAATAAGAAAATAAAAGGAAAGAATAAAAACAAAACGCAGAATCTCACAGCGGAATGAAAAAATATAATGATCAGGTAAATAGTTCATGAAGCTGTTTTACAAATATCATTTGATTACACTTTTACAATACAATCAGAGGTATACATACAGCAGGTATAATAGGATAATGCAGTGGAACAACATGTGCAGTGGAATATATATAATAAATAGTATACCCATCTTCGTCTTCATCCTCCAAAAATAAAATTGTCTTCAATACATTGAAAAGTTCAGACTGACCCGAGCGTAATGAAAAGACAAAACACCCGAGTCAGAACTAAAAGATCTTATGTAAGTTAAATCAACAGCAAATAAATATGAGTTTAATAGCTTCAAAGATGTTTACAAGATTTCACATATCCTATCTAGTGTATAACGTGTGTGCAATAACTTAAGAGATGTTTCGGGATTTTCCATCTCCTAAGGATCCGTTAACTATCTATATGTAGTAGAATACGCTATATATATGTAGTGTCTATTAGTAATGTAAAGTATTAAAATAGCGTTAAGGCATTACCTTATCTTCCTTAACATATTTTATATAAGCATCGTCGTCTATACAGTACTGTAAACTCCACCGTAAACAGGTGAGCTATCAAGGACCACTCCATAGGTATGACACAAACCAAAATCATAGTGGGCTCGATAAAGCTTATGACAAGGCACGCGAGGCAATGCCCAGGGTAGGATTCTACCATTTTGTGGAACCAGGATGGTGGTAATGCATAGCCGCAGCTACCGCCCACCTCGGAACAACACTCCCATAATCAAATCGAGGGTGGCCACCAATCAATCACAAAGTAACAGATATTGTATCGAAGAAGCGTGTCTGATAGGAAGAGCGACCTCACTTGGCCTGGTTATGGCTCCTGTTTTAGTCATATCAAGCTGACCCGAAGGTCAGGGCTGCGTTCTTACCTCATACCAGTAGCGTTCGCCAAACCATCCTACTTTATTCTGGATTCTCCACCACGTGCACAGTTGTTAAAGTGGTTTCGAAATTGGTAGAGAGTATGACAATATCTGACCTTGGTCTCTTTAACAACCAACGTGCACAATAGTTAAAGTATTTTATTTTACTATTTAGAAAATAATTTAAAACCGACCAATGGTGTCCGTATATAATTTTCTACCCTATAGTCAAGTGATTGAGTATGTATCATTTCAACCCAAAATAGTTAAATTTTCCGGATATATATAATTTCAACCCGTATTCCGAATCAATAATTTCCAAATCAATAAAATCGCCCAGGTATGTATCATTTCAACCCATAATGATTTCCCTAATCTATAAGATCATTCGGGTATGTATCATTTCTACCCATAGTGATAACAGGGATATAAATATCCAATCATCCAAAATGTCAACAAATAAACATCCATCACAATCAACATCCAAATCAGCTAATAAATCACAACGATTAATTGGTTATCAATATCAGGTATTTAACTAACAATTTAAATTCAATATTAATTTAAATGAACAATTTAATTCTATATAAATTCAAATTAAATTTAAATGACAATTTAAATTACCAAACAATAATCAATAAATTTCTTATCACATCATAAACTTAATTCAACTAACATAAGAAGGTTTAGTATTGCGTGAGTGGATTAAATCACTCACCTTTGATTTATTGTCCATTTAAAATCCAAATAAAAGCCCAATATTTGAACAGTCTCCAAATTCAACCAAACTAGATCCATATTGTCTGGAATTTCAATACGAACCCAATGGAAGAAACCGCGTCTAAATCCAAGTTCGTATGCAAAAGTTATATATGTTAGAACGTTTGAAAATTAAAATTAAAATTAAAATATATGAGGGGCAAAACTATAATTAACGTTACCTCTTCAAAACCCTAGCCCACAAATGCGACCTCGTTCAACTTAACCCATATAGCCGCCGCCTTCAAATGCCTACCACCGCCACCACGCTCGCCCATGCCTAAATTAGACCACATCATCGTGAAGCTCGTCCACGGCCGCACCTAACTAGACCGCCACGACCATCCCAGTCACCACCCTGAGCTCCGCCGCCGCCCAAGTAAAATCGCCAATCATGGCGAACACGGTCGTTGTTGACACGACCAGATACCGCCGATGCAAACTCCTTCGTCCCCTCTACCTGACGCCACTTCCCGATCGTCGAATGGTCGTTGATCCGCCGTTGAAAACAAAACCCTAATATGGACGGCCGAGACTATTTCACTGATTTCTGGCCAAACCGAACTTCTAATCGAAAAACGAATTGCAGATATAGATTATGCTCATCGAGAGATTCGTGATGATATATAATTCGATAGGGTTTGAGGAGTCTGAATTTTGGAGTTTGATTTCAAATTGGGGATTTAGGGTTTTGAGCTGCCATTGAGAAGGAGTAGATGAAAATAACAGTACGTACATAAATAAATAAAAGACTGCTAGGGTTTCAGGAAAAATCTATTTATATAGACAGAGATGGATACGACTGGATGGAACAGATCGAATGGGTCAAAACGATAACAACGACCCGAAAAGCCCATCTCGTTCCCGAAACGAAAATAGGTCATCCAATATATCAAAATATATGTTTTCAATATTTTTAAACTCAATGGAACTAGTTTCAAACTCTAATTCCATCATATATAAAAGCTGGCTTTTAAAATCAAATTATATTCATTTAAATTCCTTTAAATGATTTCTATGCGTTTCGAGCTCGCACGATCAAATGATAAGTCTGATTGCTACGAAACTTGAAATCCTATAATAATTCACTATTACGGATCCGATGAAACTAGTTTCATCGAGATCCGAGACAGTGGCCAAAATGGCTATTTTACTCGTTAATTAAAACAAGTAATTCCAAATTTTAATTTATTCACTTTTAAATTCAATTTTAAATGTTAACAATCTTCATTGTTATTTAAGTAAAATTTAAATCAACTTCTGACACCATTTTCATTCACATTAAATTCAAAATTCAATTATTTAAATAATTTCCAATATTAAATTTTAACAATTCAATTATTAAATAAATGACATTAATAAATCATATGTAACGACCTATAAATTTTAACGGTTTTAATAACGTATTTCATTGAATTTTTCATGAAATTTAAACAATTAAATTTTTAAATGAAATTTTGATATTTGGAGTACGGCTGTTTAAACATAACAAATGGTAAATTTTCATAAGAGAATACATGAGTTTATTTTGTTGTGTAATTTATTTAAAGTTATAATCAGTTAAAATTGATGGGAATAAAATGTTTTCAAAATCTGAATATTTTTATACAATAAATTTGTAAATCATTTTCTAAGTGAGACGTCATAATTCGTTTCGTCAAATTTGGACTTTTCTATCTTCGTTTATCTTATTTTCAGCGAAATAGCAGTAGTTTGGCAGCGAGATATCGACTTTTGGTAGGACTATCGTATCGCTCGTATCTGTATATCATTCTGCTCGTCTCGTCGTGGTGATCTCCGCAGTATATTCATTTGTGCATGTCGGTGTCTGGTACGTGTCGAAACCGACAAAACTATTTGTCGTAACGGTATCCATTTGAGCCCCTTGAATTTCCTATATCCTTCCACTATCCACCGTGTAATCAAACAGCCATCAGTGATTATTATTTTCAGCTTTTAACCTTTCCTATTCCCATTGTTCAATTTATTATAGGCTGGTTCATTTGTTTGCATTTGTCTCTTCCAATTCATTTTGGTTCATTCTAAACAATATATATATATATAATGAATACGAGAAGCTTGTACATTTATTTTGCCGAGAACATATAAATCAACTTTCCTATATATATAACCCCTGCTCTCCTTCGTAAATCATATGTTTTCTGGAACACTCAACCTGTCCACATTCTTTCCACGTAGCCTGTCTTTGCTCTTTAACCTTGATTTATAAAAAGTTATAATATAAAGTTTGTTATATATTGTTTTGGCAAAAAAAGGGCTGCTCGTTTTCTTTCATGGACACAAGCTAAACCTCTTCCCCATCGAAGCCCACGCGACAAATCACCACGGCCAAAATCCTTTCCTCCTCTTTACACTTCCATCATTCACCGAGCACCACCTAGCCATGCACCCGCCCTTCACAACCGAGCACACCTTTCCTCCGTTAGTCCTCCAACCTGCTTCCGCAATCTCCACAGCCACACCACTGAACACCGAGCCTACCATTCTCTCCCTAACGTCGGCCCCTCCACCCGTCGGTTCACCGACCTCCCTTCCCGCCTCAAATCCAGCAACTCACACAACCCCCTCAGATCCTCCAAGTCCGACTCCTAAGCAACCACCTCCTACTTCCCTCCGCTCTTACTCACCACCTCCGCCATACAAGCATCAACAGCCGACAACTTCCCATTGTCTAGCCACCGCCTTGACCTCCTCCACCCACCTGACCATCGCCAACCTCCCATGTTCCACGTCAGTAGCCTTGGTCTCATCTCCAGATCATCATATCCAAGTGAATGTAATGAGTTTGTTCTTGCTTTCACGTTTTTTCGATGCTTGTATATATATATATATCCTTAATCTGAAAGCCTTTAATAATTTTTTTTCCAATCTATGTTTAAAGAATATGTTCAATTTATAATAGGTTCATAGTATTTATATTCTATGTCTAAAGTGTATATATATATATATATTTTAAATTTTCATTTACTGTTCAAGTATTATATTATATGTTTAAAGGTATATATATTACGTTTACAATATGTATATATATAAGAAAAAGGGGTTTTATAATATGTGATGTTTAGGAAAAATATACACTATGAAGATAGTTTGATTTTTATATGTGTTTGCCTATATATATGTGTTTTATAATATATCATATATATACACATAGATATTTGATTTTAAAATGTATATATATATATATATTTAAATGAAATATATGGATATCTTGATTTCAATATATATCTATACTATAATGCAAATACCTGGTCAAACCAGTCAAAGTGAAGCCTTTTTGCCTCTTCCCATCTTACCCTGCGTTCCACACAATATTAACCTTTTCGCATTAGGGCACTTCTGCCTTTTCCCTACCTCCCACGACCTTGCCCCATCTTCTTTCCGGTTCCCCTTCCCTATTCTTCTATTCCACTTTCCCCAAAACCTAATTAAAATGGCCTCCTCCCTCCTCCACCTCCCTAACAGCAGTTCGTACTACGCCTCCCTTTCTTCCCCTTCCCTTTCTTCCTCCTCCCTATGCGCCGTCCGCCTTCCCTTCTGCCCCATCACACGCACCTACCGCCATCCTCTCCCCTCCCCAATTTCCACTTCAACCATTTCACCGCAGCCGCCCTCTCCCCTCCTCCCCAATTTCCGCCTCAAAAACTCACCGCCGCCGACCACTCCCCTTCTCCCCAATTTCCACTTCAACCAGTTCAACCGCCATTGAATTTAACCTAAACGTCCCTGACTGCAGCTTCTGTCCTCAGCTACCCAAAGCCTCGCGAACCGAACACCACCACCAACCGCAACTTCTGCCCTTACCAAACTCTGACCTACCTACGCCGGAACTAATGAGATGGTAATACTCCTCCCCGCGGCAACACAGTTTCTGCCAGTTCTCCAACACACCACGGTCGTTGGTTGCCTTCTGCCTCTGCGCGCAATTTCACCACGGTAAGATATCGACCTCTCTCTCTCTGTTCACTTTTTATTTATTCTCTTTTCTCCTTGCCGTTCCACTTCACGCGACCTTTTCCGCTGCACTGTCTTCACGCTAACTTTTCCATAACTTTTCATGCCTATCCAACGGCTTCTTCCCTACAAACCTGCACCGACGATAAAAATCCCACTTCATAACTGTTGTTATCCCATCAACGGTGTTATGGCCGTTGAGCCCACCCTTTTCTCCCGATTTCTATGCCTTAGACTTCTTCAACCTTTTCCATGTCAGTTGTATACACCTCTACTCCACTCTATATATACGTCTGTGCTCTTGACATCTACCTCCACCCAACTGTTCCCTCCACACCCAACTCCTTCCCCATTAACTTCCACATCAATACTTCCCCGCGTTTATGCAACTGCCCACTAATTTGTCCACCTTTCCCTTCAATAACTGACATTTGTGCTATCTTATGGACCAGCAGCAGAGGGAAAGACGACGCCTTACTCAGCGTGCACGGCGTCAACAATCCAGGCAGACTGCCCTTGCAGGTAGAAGGACAGGCATGGGTCAAAGCCAACGTCCTCACCATTCATCAGGTTTTTCCCTCATCAGCTTATATACCGTTTTATTTTATTCCCAACTGCATAATTTATTTCATGCTGTTTTATTTCAAGCATCATATACTTCTGATTTTCAAACAGTACAATTCAGAACCAACGCATGAGTATTGGATTTACAGCTCTTAATCACTTTTACACAGTTAGCCTTTTGAAAAATATAAATTTTGAACTTACAATTAATAGTTTTAAATGTTAAAGTTTTGAGTCAGTATTTACTCTTACTGAAATTTATATGTCATGGTTTTCAACGGCATATACTATACAATTTATGTTCTGCTGTTTAATTTCAAGCATTATATACTTTTGATTTTCAAACAATATAACTCAGGTGTATGGATGAGTTTTGGATTTAAAGCTCTTAATCACTTTTATACAGTTAGCCTTTTGAAGAATATAAATTTCAGAGTTACAATTAACAGTTTTACATGCAAAAGTTTTGAGTCAGTATTTACTCTTACTAAAATTTATATGTCATGGTTTTCAAAGGCAAAAAGTTTTAGAGGATTCCGATCACGACATATACAACTTTAAAAATATATGCAAGTTCACTAATTGATATTCTCAATACGCATGGCATACTGTACATTAACTGCGCTGTTTTTTTGCAAGCTCAAATGCAGCGTGTAAGTATGCCTTTACTTAAGCTTGAATTAAATTTCCTGCTCACGCTAACAACTACCTCCGCACGTTGACAGTTGAAATAATCTGTTGCATCGAAGCATGCCTCTGCTACCTAATGCTGCATTTTTGTTATTTTTTGTTTCGCATAATACGACTACATCATTTTTGAAGTTCAATACCAAGTTTTACTTACCATTTCCAATTTCCGATATTTTGTTCCTCTGTCTGCGTTACCTCTTGGACGCGGATGAAAAAAATCTAATTTTATATATGTTTAATTTCAAACCAGTTCGACAGTTATGACTTTACAGCTTTTACGAACTCTTAAACACTGTACTGTTTTACTCTATTCTCAAATACACAATTTATTTTACGCTCTTTCAATTGAACCATTAGATACTTTTGATTTTCAACCAATATAACTCGGATGTACGCATGAGTTTTGGATTGAAATCTCTTTTCCACTTCTATACAGTTAGCCTTTTAAAAAAAATAAATTTCGAAGTTACAGTAAACAGTTTTACCACTAAAAGTTTTGAGTCCGTATTTACTCTTACAAAAATTTATATGTCATGGTTTTGAAAGGCAAAAAGTTTCAGATTAATAGGTAGAACTTCCTTACACACTGTCAGAGTAAGTTTGAACATTAACAAATGCTCACAGGGCACGTATTAGGTATACATAGATATACTGACCATCGATCATTCTTTTACAAATTGATACTAAAGTACTGCTGATATTTGATAAATAAAAACTAAAGTACTCAAAATCATAGCTATACATATGTATACATAGTAACCAGTAAATAAAATTTTAATGTTTTACTCATAGGTTTGAAAAGTAAATGAACACTGCTTTATTACTTCTTCTTCCAGCTTCAATCTTTCCTTTCTTTCTTAATGGCAGATTTTTTTTTATGAGCAAACATATTTATATATAAGGAACTATGAAGCATACTGTGGCAGATAAGTACACAATAGGTTGGTTGAGATATTTTTTTCCAGGCTTCAACACTTTTTAAAATTTCTTATGCTCAACAAAGATATACTGACCATCGATCATTCTTTTACAAATTGATACTAAAGTACTGCTGATATTTGATAATTAAAAAACTTAACAAAACAACATTGTCAATATGTATGTTCACTGCTCTGGCTGCATGTTTTTAATTTAATGCTTTTCCACCCATTATGCTTCTTAAGTACCACTACTCTATCATTGTTCCCTTTTTGAAAAATATCAGTGGTTGTTACTGGAAGGCCCAAAAGTTGCCAATGAGGTCATGCTTGATCGTCAGACTGCCCTTGCAGGTAGAAGGACAGGCATGGGTCAAAGCCAATGTCCTCACCATTCATCAGGTTTTTCCCTCATCAGCTTATATACCGTTTTATTTTATTCCCAACTGCATAATTTATTTCATGCTGTTTTATTTCAAGCATCATATACTTCTGATTTTCAAACAGTACAATTCAGAACCAACGCATGAGTATTGGATTTACAGCTCTTAATCACTTTTACACAGTTAGCCTTTTGAAAAATATAAATTTTGAACTTACAATTAATAGTTTTAAATGTTAAAGTTTTGAGTCAGTATTTACTCTTACTGAAATTTATATGTCATGGTTTTCAACGGCATATACTATACAATTTATGTTCTGCTGTTTAATTTCAAGCATTATATACTTTTGATTTTCAAACAATATAACTCAGGTGTATGGATGAGTTTTGGATTTAAAGCTCTTAATCACTTTTATACAGTTAGCCTTTTGAAGAATATAAATTTCAGAGTTACAATTAACAGTTTTACATGCAAAAGTTTTGAGTCAGTATTTACTCTTACTAAAATTTATATGTCATGGTTTTCAAAGGCAAAAAGTTTCAGAGGATTCCGATCACGACATATACAACTTTAAAAATATATGCAAGTTCACTAATTGATATTCTCAATACGCATGGCATACTGTACATTAACTGCTCTATTTTTTTGCAAGCTCAAATGCAGCGTGTAAGTATGCCTTTACTTAAGCTTGAATTAAATTTCCTGCTCACGCTAACAACTACCTCCGCACGTTGACAGTTGAAATAATCTGTTGCATCGAAGCATGCCTCTGCTACCTAATGCTGCATTTTTGTTATTTTTTGTTTCGCATAATACGACTACATCATTTTTGAAGTTCAATACCAAGTTTTACTTACCATTTCCAATTTCCGATATTTTGTTCCTCTGTCTGCGTTTCCTCTTTGGACGCGGATGAAAAAAAATCTAATTTTATATATGTTTAATTTCAAACCAGTTCGACAGTTATGACTTTACAGCTTTTACGAACTCTTAAACACTGTACTGTTTTACTCTATTCTCAAATACACAATTTATTTTACGCTCTTTCAATTGAACCATTAGATACTTTTGATTTTCAACCAATATAACTCGGATGTACGCATGAGTTTTGGATTTAAATCTCTTTTCCACTTCTATACAGTTAGCCTTTTTAAAAAAATAAATTTCGAAGTTACAGTAAACAGTTTTACCACTAAAAGTTTTGAGTCCGTATTTACTCTTACAAAAATTTATATGTCATGGTTTTGAAAGGCAAAAAGTTTCAGATTAATAGGTAGAACTTCCTTACACACTGTCAGAGTAAGTTTGAACATTAACAAATGCTCACAGGGCACGTATTAGGTATACATAGATATACTGACCATCGATCATTCTTTTACAAATTGATACTAAAGTACTGCTGATATTTGATAAATAAAAAACTAAAGTACTCAAAATCATAGCTATACATATGTATACATAGTAACCAGTAAATAAAATTTTAATGTTTTACTCATAGGTTTGAAAAGTAAATGAACACTGCTTTATTACTTCTTCTTCCAGCTTCAATCTTTCCTTTCTTTCTTAATGGCAGATTTTTTTTATGAGCAAACATATTTATATATAAGGAACTATGAAGCATACTGTGGCAGATAAGTACACAATAGGTTGGTTGAGATATTTTTTTCCAGGCTTCAACACTTTTTAAAATTTCTTATGCTCAACAAAGATATACTGACCATCGATCATTCTTTTACAAATTGATACTAAAGTACTGCTGATATTTGATAATTAAAAAACTTAACAAAACAACATTGTCAATATGTATGTTCACTGCTCTGGCTGCATGTTTTTAGTTTAATGCTTTTCCACCCATTATGCTTCTTAAGTACCACTACTCTATCATTGTTCCCTTTTTGAAAAATATCAGTGGTTGTTACTGGAAGGCCCAAAAGTTGCCAATGAGGTCATTCTTGATCGTCAGACTGCCCTTGCAGGTAGAAGGACAGGCATGGGTCAAAGCCAACGTCCTCACCATTCATCAGGTTTTTCCCTCATTAGCTTATATACCATTTTATTTTATTCCCAACTGCATAATTTATTTCATGCTGTTTTATTTCAAGCATCATATACTTCTGATTTTCAAACAGTACAATTCAGAACCAACGCATGAGTATTGGATTTACAGCTCTTAATCACTTTTACACAGTTAGCCTTTTGAAAAATATAAATTTTGAACTTACAATTAATAGTTTTAAATGTTAAAGTTTTGAGTCAGTATTTACTCTTACTGAAATTTATATGTCATGGTTTTCAACGGCATATACTATACAATTTATGTTCTGCTGTTTAATTTCAAGCATTATATACTTTTGATTTTCAAACAATATAACTCAGGTGTATGGATGAGTTTTGGATTTAAAGCTCTTAATCACTTTTATACAGTTAGCCTTTTGAAGAATATAAATTTCAGAGTTACAATTAACAGTTTTACATGCAAAAGTTTTGAGTCAGTATTTACTCTTACTAAAATTTATATGTCATGGTTTTCAAAGGCAAAAAGTTTCAGAGGATTCCGATCACGACATATACAACTTTAAAAATATATGCAAGTTCACTAATTGATATTCTCAATACGCATGGCATACTGTACATTAACTGCGCTGTTTTTTTGCAAGCTCAAATGCAGCGTGTAAGTATGCCTTTACTTAAGCTTGAATTAAATTTCCTGCTCACGCTAACAACTACCTCCGCACGTTGACAGTTGAAATAATTTGTTGCATCGAAGCATGCCTCTGCTACCTAATGCTGCATTTTTGTTATTTTTTGTTTCGAATAATACGACTACATCATTTTTGAAGTTCAATACCAAGTTTTACTTACCATTTCCAATTTCCGATATTTTGTTCCTCTGTCTGCGTTTCCTCTTTGGACGCGGATGAAAAAAAATCTAATTTTATATATGTCTAATTTCAAACCAGTTCGACAGTTATGACTTTACAGCTTTTACGAACTCTTAAACACTGTACTGTTTTACTCTATTCTCAAATACACAATTTATTTTACGCTCTTTCAATTGAACCATTAGATACTTCTGATTTTCAACCAATATAACTCGGATGTACGCATGAGTTTTGGTTTTAAATCTCTTTTCCACTTCTATACAGTTAGCCTTTTTTAAAAAATAAATTTCGAAGTTACAGTAAACAGTTTTACCACTAAAAGTTTTGAGTCCGTATTTACTCTTACAAAAATTTATATGTCATGGTTTTGAAAGGCAAAAAGTTTCAGATTAATAGGTAGAACTTCCTTACACACTGTCAGAGTAAGTTTGAACATTAACAAATGCTCACAGGGCACGTATTAGGTATACACAGATATACTGACCATCGATCATTCTTTTACAAATTGATACTAAAGTACTGCTGATATTTGATAAATAAAAAACTAAAGTACTCAAAATCATAGCTATACATATGTATACATAGTAACCAGTAAATAAAATTTTAATGTTTTACTCATAGGTTTGAAAAGTAAATGAACACTGCTTTATTACTTCTTCTTCCAGCTTCAATCTTTCCTTTCTTTCTTAATGGCAGATTTTTTTTATGAGCAAACATATTTATATATAAGGAACTATGAAGCATACTGTGGCAGATAAGTACACAATAGGTTGGTTGAGATATTTTTTTCCAGGCTTCAACACTTTTTAAAATTTCTTATGCTCAACAAAGATATACTGACCATCGATCATTCTTTTACAAATTGATACTAAAGTACTGCTGATATTTGATAATTAAAAAACTTAACAAAACAACATTGTCAATATGTATGTTCACTGCTCTGGCTGCATGTTTTTAATTTAATGCTTTTCCACCCATTATGCTTCTTAAGTACCACTACTCTATCATTGTTCCCTTTTTGAAAAATATCAGTGGTTGTTACTGAAAGGCCCAAAAGTTGCCAATGAGGTCATGCTTGATCGTCTGTAGTACTTAATCTATTCTAACCATAATGGTTTCAACTGTAGGTCTGCATATATTTTATGCTCATCGATACATAATCTGTTGCATGGAAGCATGGTCATTTAATTCAACTACATCAACTTTATTTTGATCAAATAAAATCGTTCCAAAATGTATTCGATAATCTGTTGCATCGAAGCATGCCTCTGCTACCTAATGCTGCATTTTTGTTATTTTTTGTTTCGCATAATACGACTACATCATTTTTGAAGTTCAATACCAAGTTTTACTTACCATTTCCAATTTCCGATATTTTGTTCCTCTGTCTGCGTTTCCTCTTTGGACGCGGATGAAAAAAAATCTAATTTTATATATGTTTAATTTCAAACCAGTTCGACAGTTATGACTTTACAGCTTTTACGAACTCTTAAACACTGTACTGTTTTACTCTATTCTCAAATACACAATTTATTTTACGCTCTTTCAATTGAACCATTAGATACTTTTGATTTTCAACCAATATAACTCGGATGTACGCATGAGTTTTGGTTTTAAATCTCTTTTCCACTTCTATACAGTTAGCCTTTTTAAAAAAATAAATTTTGAAGTTACAGTAAACAGTTTTACCACTAAAAGTTTTGAGTCCGTATTTACTCTTACAAAAATTTATATGTCATGGTTTTGAAAGGCAAAAAGTTTCAGATTAATAGGTAGAACTTCCTTACACACTGTCAGAGTAAGTTTGAACATTAACAAATGCTCACAGGGCACGTATTAGGTATACATAGATATACTGACCATCGATCATTCTTTTACAAATTGATACTAAAGTACTGCTGATATTTGATAAATAAAAAACTAAAGTACTCAAAATCATAGCTATACATATGTATACATAGTAACCAGTAAATAAAATTTTAATGTTTTACTCATAGGTTTGAAAAGTAAATGAACACTGCTTTATTACTTCTTCTTCCAGCTTCAATCTTTCCTTTCTTTCTTAATGGCAGATTTTTTTTTATGAGCAAACATATTTATATATAAGGAACTATGAAGCATACTGTGGCAGATAAGTACACAATAGGTTGGTTGAGATATTTTTTTCCAGGCTTCAACACTTTTTAAAATTTCTTATGCTCAACAAAGATATACTGACCATCGATCATTCTTTTACAAATTGATACTAAAGTACTGCTGATATTTGATAATTAAAAAACTTAACAAAACAACATTGTCAATATGTATGTTCACTGCTCTGGCTGCATGTTTTTAATTTAATGCTTTTCCACCCATTATGCTTCTTAAGTACCACTACTCTATCATTGTTCCCTTTTTGAAAAATATCAGTGGTTGTTACTGGAAGGCCCAAAAGTTGCCAATGAGGTCACGCTTGATCGTCTGTAGTACTTAATCTATTCTAACCATAATGGTTTCAACTGTAGGTCTGCATATATTTTATGCTCATCGATACATAATCTGTTGCATGGAAGCATGGTCATTTAATTCAACTACATCAACTTTATTTTGATCAAATAAAATCGTTCCAAAATGTATTCGATAATCTGTTGCATCGAAGCATGCCTCTGCTACCTAATGCTGCATTTTTGTTATTTTTTGTTTCGCATAATACGACTACATCATTTTTGAAGTTCAATACCAAGTTTTACTTACCATTTCCAATTTCGGATATTTTGTTCCTCTGTCTGCGTTTCCTCTTTGGACGCGGATGAAAAAAAATCTAATTTTATATATGTCTAATTTCAAACCAGTTCGACAGTTATGACTTTACAGCTTTTACGAACTCTTAAACACTGTACTGTTTTACTCTATTCTCAAATACACAATTTATTTTACGCTCTTTCAATTGAACCATTAGATACTTTTGATTTTCAACCAATATAACTCGGATGTACGCATGAGTTTTGGATTTAAATCTCTTTTCCACTTCTATACAGTTAGCCTTTTTAAAAAAATAAATTTTGAAGTTACAGTAAACAGTTTTACCACTAAAAGTTTTGAGTCCGTATTTACTCTTACAAAAATTTATATGTCATGGTTTTGAAAGGCAAAAAGTTTCAGATTAATAGGTAGAACTTCCTTACACACTGTCAGAGTAAGTTTGAACATTAACAAATGCTCACAGGGCACGTATTAGGTATACATAGATATACTGACCATCGATCATTCTTTTACAAATTGATACTAATGTACTGCTGATATTTGATAAATAAAAAACTAAAGTACTCAAAATCATAGCTATACATATGTATACATAGTAACCAGTAAATAAAATTTTAATGTTTTACTCATAGGTTTGAAAAGTAAATGAACACTGCTTTATTACTTCTTCTTCCAGCTTCAATCTTTCCTTTCTTTCTTAATGGCAGATTTTTTTTTATGAGCAAACATATTTATATATAAGGAACTATGAAGCATACTGTGGCAGATAAGTACACAATAGGTTGGTTGAGATATTTTTTTCCAGGCTTCAACACTTTTTAAAATTTCTTATGCTCAACAAAGATATACTGACCATCGATCATTCTTTTACAAATTGATACTAAAGTACTGCTGATATTTGATAATTAAAAAACTTAACAAAACAACATTGTCAATATGTATGTTCACTGCTCTGGCTGCATGTTTTTAATTTAATGCTTTTCCACCCATTATGCTTCTTAAGTACCACTACTCTATCATTGTTCCCTTTTTGAAAAATATCAGTGGTTGTTACTGGAAGGCCCAAAAGTTGCCAATGAGGTCACGCTTGATCGTCTGTAGTACTTAATCTATTCTAACCATAATGGTTTCAACTGTAGGTCTGCATATATTTTATGCTCATCGATACATAATCTGTTGCATGGAAGCATGGTCATTTAATTCAACTACATCAACTTTATTTTGATCAAATAAAATCGTTCCAAAATGTATTCGATAATCTGTTGCATCGAAGCATGCCTCTGCTACCTAATGCTGCATTTTTGTTATTTTTTGTTTCGCATAATACGACTACATCATTTTTGAAGTTCAATACCAAGTTTTACTTACCATTTCCAATTTCTGATATTTTGTTCCTCTGTCTGCGTTTCCTCTTTGGACGCGGATGAAAAAAAATCTAATTTTATATATGTCTAATTTCAAACCAGTTCGACAGTTATGACTTTACAGCTTTTACGAACTCTTAAACACTGTACTGTTTTACTCTATTCTCAAATACACAATTTATTTTACGCTCTTTCAATTGAACCATTAGATACTTTTGATTTTCAACCAATATAACTCGGATGTACGCATGAGTTTTGGATTTAAATCTCTTTTCCACTTCTATACAGTTAGCCTTTTTAAAAAAATAAATTTTGAAGTTACAGTAAACAGTTTTACCACTAAAAGTTTTGAGTCCGTATTTACTCTTACAAAAATTTATATGTCATAGTTTTGAAAGGCAAAAAGTTTCAGATTAATAGGTAGAACTTCCTTACACACTGTCAGAGTAAGTTTGAACATTAACAAATGCTCACAGGGCACGTATTAGGTATACATAGATATACTGACCATCGATCATTCTTTTACAAATTGATACTAATGTACTGCTGATATTTGATAAATAAAAAACTAAAGTACTCAAAATCATAGCTATACATATGTATACATAGTAACCAGTAAATAAAATTTTAATGTTTTACTCATAGGTTTGAAAAGTAAATGAACACTGCTTTATTACTTCTTCTTCCAGCTTCAATCTTTCCTTTCTTTCTTAATGGCAGATTTTTTTTATGAGCAAACATATTTATATATAAGGAACTATGAAGCATACTGTGGCAGATAAGTACACAATAGGTTGGTTGAGATATTTTTTTCCAGGCTTCAACACTTTTTAAAATTTCTTATGCTCAACAAAGATATACTGACCATCGATCATTCTTTTACAAATTGATACTAAAGTACTGCTGATATTTGATAATTAAAAAACTTAACAAAACAACATTGTCAATATGTATGTTCACTGCTCTGGCTGCATGTTTTTAATTTAATGCTTTTCCACCCATTATGCTTCTTAAGTACCACTACTCTATCATTGTTCCCTTTTTGAAAAATATCAGTGGTTGTTACTGAAAGGCCCAAAAGTTGCCAATGAGGTCATGCTTGATCGTCTGTAGTACTTAATCTATTCTAACCATAATGGTTTCAACTGTAGGTCTGCATATATTTTATGCTCATCGATACATAATCTGTTGCATGGAAGCATGGTCATTTAATTCAACTACATCAACTTTATTTTGATCAAATAAAATCGTTCCAAAATGTATTCGATAATCTGTTGCATCGAAGCATGCCTCTGCTACCTAATGCTGCATTTTTGTTATTTTTTGTTTCGCATAATACGACTACATCATTTTTGAAGTTCAATACCAAGTTTTACTTACCATTTCCAATTTCCGATATTTTGTTCCTCTGTCTGCGTTTCCTCTTTGGACGCGGATGAAAAAAAATCTAATTTTATATATGTTTAATTTCAAACCAGTTCGACAGTTATGACTTTACAGCTTTTACGAACTCTTAAACACTGTACTGTTTTACTCTATTCTCAAATACACAATTTATTTTACGCTCTTTCAATTGAACCATTAGATACTTTTGATTTTCAACCAATATAACTCGGATGTGCGCATGAGTTTTGGTTTTAAATCTCTTTTCCACTTCTATACAGTTAGCCTTTTTTAAAAAATAAATTTCGAAGTTACAGTAAACAGTTTTACCACTAAAAGTTTTGAGTTCGTATTTACTCTTACAAAAATTTATATGTCATGGTTTTGAAAGGCAAAAAGTTTCAGATTAATAGGTAGAACTTCCTTACACACTGTCAGAGTAAGTTTGAACATTAACAAATGCTCACAGGGCACGTATTAGGTATACATAGATATACTGACCATCGATCATTCTTTTACAAATTGATACTAAAGTACTGCTGATATTTGATAAATAAAAAACTAAAGTACTCAAAATCATAGCTATACATATGTATACATAGTAACCAGTAAATAAAATTTTAATGTTTTACTCATAGGTTTGAAAAGTAAATGAACACTGCTTTATTACTTCTTCTTCCAGCTTCAATCTTTCCTTTCTTTCTTAATGGCAGATTTTTTTTATGAGCAAACATATTTATATATAAGGAACTATGAAGCATACTGTGGCAGATAAGTACACAATAGGTTGGTTGAGATATTTTTTTCCAGGCTTCAACACTTTTAAAAATTTCTTATGCTCAACAAAGATATACTGACCATCGATCATTCTTTTACAAATTGATACTAAAGTACTGCTGATATTTGATAATTAAAAAACTTAACAAAACAACATTGTCAATATGTATGTTCACTGCTCTGGCTGCATGTTTTTAATTTAATGCTTTTCCACCCATTATGCTTCTTAAGTACCACTACTCTATCATTGTTCCCTTTTTGAAAAATATCAGTGGTTGTTACTGAAAGGCCCAAAAGTTGCCAATGAGGTCATGCTTGATCGTCTGTAGTACTTAATCTATTCTAACCATAATGGTTTCAACTGTAGGTCTGCATATATTTTATGCTCATCGATACATAATCTGTTGCATGGAAGCATGGTCATTTAATTCAACTACATCAACTTTATTTTGATCAAATAAAATCGTTCCAAAATGTATTCGATAATCTGTTGCATCGAAGCATGCCTCTGCTACCTAATGCTGCATTTTTGTTATTTTTTGTTTCGCATAATACGACTACATCATTTTTGAAGTTCAATACCAAGTTTTACTTACCATTTCCAATTTCCGATATTTTGTTCCTCTGTCTGCGTTTCCTCTTTGGACGCGGATGAAAAAAAATCTAATTTTATATATGTTTAATTTCAAACCAGTTCGACAGTTATGACTTTACAGCTTTTACGAACTCTTAAACACTGTACTGTTTTACTCTATTCTCAAATACACAATTTATTTTACGCTCTTTCAATTGAACCATTAGATACTTTTGATTTTCAACCAATATAACTCGGATGTGCGCATGAGTTTTGGTTTTAAATCTCTTTTCCACTTCTATACAGTTAGCCTTTTTTAAAAAATAAATTTCGAAGTTACAGTAAACAGTTTTACCACTAAAAGTTTTGAGTCCGTATTTACTCTTACAAAAATTTATATGTCATGGTTTTGAAAGGCAAAAAGTTTCAGATTAATAGGTAGAACTTCCTTACACACTGTCAGAGTAAGTTTGAACATTAACAAATGCTCACAGGGCACGTATTAGGTATACATAGATATACTGACCATCGATCATTCTTTTACAAATTGATACTAAAGTACTGCTGATATTTGATAAATAAAAAACTAAAGTACTCAAAATCATAGCTATACATATGTATACATAGTAACCAGTAAATAAAATTTTAATGTTTTACTCATAGGTTTGAAAAGTAAATGAACACTGCTTTATTACTTCTTCTTCCAGCTTCAATCTTTCCTTTCTTTCTTAATGGCAGATTTTTTTTATGAGCAAACATATTTATATATAAGGAACTATGAAGCATACTGTGGCAGATAAGTACACAATAGGTTGGTTGAGATATTTTTTTCCAGGCTTCAACACTTTTAAAAATTTCTTATGCTCAACAAAGATATACTGACCATCGATCATTCTTTTACAAATTGATACTAAAGTACTGCTGATATTTGATAATTAAAAAACTTAACAAAACAACATTGTCAATATGTATGTTCACTGCTCTGGCTGCATGTTTTTAATTTAATGCTTTTCCACCCATTATGCTTCTTAAGTACCACTACTCTATCATTGTTCCCTTTTTGAAAAATATCAGTGGTTGTTACTGAAAGGCCCAAAAGTTGCCAATGAGGTCATGCTTGATCGTCTGTAGTACTTAATCTATTCTAACCATAATGGTTTCAACTGTAGGTCTGCATATATTTTATGCTCATCGATACATAATCTGTTGCATGGAAGCATGGTCATTTAATTCAACTACATCAACTTTATTTTGATCAAATAAAATCGTTCCAAAATGTATTCGATAATCTGTTGCATCGAAGCATGCCTCTGCTACCTAATGCTGCATTTTTGTTATTTTTTGTTTCGCATAATACGACTACATCATTTTTGAAGTTCAATACCAAGTTTTACTTACCATTTCCAATTTCCGATATTTTGTTCCTCTGTCTGCGTTTCCTCTTTGGACGCGGATGAAAAAAAATCTAATTTTATATATGTTTAATTTCAAACCAGTTCGACAGTTATGACTTTACAGCTTTTACGAACTCTTAAACACTGTACTGTTTTACTCTATTCTCAAATACACAATTTATTTTACGCTCTTTCAATTGAACCATTAGATACTTTTGATTTTCAACCAATATAACTCGGATGTACGCATGAGTTTTGGTTTTAAATCTCTTTTCCACTTCTATACAGTTAGCCTTTTTAAAAAAATAAATTTTGAAGTTACAGTAAACAGTTTTACCACTAAAAGTTTTGAGTCCGTATTTACTCTTACAAAAATTTATATGTCATGGTTTTGAGAGGCAAAAAGTTTCAGATTAATAGGTAGAACTTCCTTACACACTGTCAGAGTAAGTTTGAACATTAACAAATGCTCACAGGGCACGTATTAGGTATACATAGATATACTGACCATCGATCATTCTTTTACAAATTGATACTAAAGTACTGCTGATATTTGATAAATAAAAAACTAAAGTACTCAAAATCATAGCTATACATATGTATACATAGTAACCAGTAAATAAAATTTTAATGTTTTACTCATAGGTTTGAAAAGTAAATGAACACTGCTTTATTACTTCTTCTTCCAGCTTCAATCTTTCCTTTCTTTCTTAATGGCAGATTTTTTTTTATGAGCAAACATATTTATATATAAGGAACTATGAAGCATACTATGGCAGATAAGTACACAATAGGTTGGTTGAGATATTTTTTTCCAGGCTTCAACACTTTTTAAAATTTCTTATGCTCAACAAAGATATACTGACCATCGATCATTCTTTTACAAATTGATACTAAAGTACTGCTGATATTTGATAATTAAAAAACTTAACAAAACAACATTGTCAATATGTATGTTCACTGCTCTGGCTGCATGTTTTTAATTTAATGCTTTTCCACCCATTATGCTTCTTAAGTACCACTACTCTATCATTGTTCCCTTTTTGAAAAATATCAGTGGTTGTTACTGGAAGGCCCAAAAGTTGCCAATGAGGTCATGCTTGATCGTCTGTAGTACTTAATCTATTCTAACCATAATGGTTTCAACTGTAGGTCTGCATATATTTTATGCTCATCGATACATAATCTGTTGCATGGAAGCATGGTCATTTAATTCTACTACATCAACTTTATTTTGATCAAATAAAATCGTTCCAAAATGTATTCGATAATCTGTTGCATCGAAGCATGCCTCTACTACCTAATGCTGCATTTTTGTTATTTTTTGTTTCGCATAATACGACTACATCATTTTTGAAGTTCAATACCAAGTTTTACTTACCATTTCCAATTTCCGATATTTTGTTCCTCTGTCTGCGTTTCCTCTTTGGACGCGGATGAAAAAAAATCTAATTTTATATATGTTTAATTTCAAACCAGTTCGACAGTTATGACTTTACAGCTTTTACGAACTCTTAAACACTGTACTGTTTTACTCTATTCTCAAATACACAATTTATTTTACGCTCTTTCAATTGAACCATTAGATACTTTTGATTTTCAACCAATATAACTCGGATGTACGCATGAGTTTTGGTTTTAAATCTCTTTTCCACTTCTATACAGTTAGCCTTTTAAAAAAAATAAATTTCGAAGTTACAGTAAACAGTTTTACCACTAAAAGTTTTGAGTCCGTATTTACTCTTACAAAAATTTATATGTCATGGTTTTGAAAGGCAAATAGTTTCAGATTAATAGGTAGAACTTCCTTACACACTGTCAGAGTAAGTTTGAACATTAACAAATGCTCACAGGGCACGTATTAGGTATACATAGATATACTGACCATCGATCATTCTTTTACAAATTGATACTAAAGTACTGCTGATATTTGATAAATAAAAAACTAAAGTACTCAAAATCATAGCTATACATATGTATACATAGTAACCAGTAAATAAAATTTTAATGTTTTACTCATAGGTTTGAAAAGTAAATGAACACTGCTTTATTACTTCTTCTTCCAGCTTCAATCTTTCCTTTCTTTCTTAATGGCAGATTTTTTTTATGAGCAAACATATTTATATATAAGGAACTATGAAGCATACTGTGGCAGATAAGTACACAATAGGTTGGTTGAGATATTTTTTTCCAGGCTTCAACACTTTTTAAAATTTCTTATGCTCAACAAAGATATACTGACCATCGATCATTCTTTTACAAATTGATACTAAAGTACTGCTGATATTTGATAATTAAAAAACTTAACAAAACAACATTGTCAATATGTATGTTCACTGCTCTGGCTGCATGTTTTTAATTTAATGCTTTTCCACCCATTATGCTTCTTAAGTACCACTACTCTATCATTGTTCCCTTTTTGAAAAATATCAGTGGTTGTTACTGGAAGGCCCAAAAGTTGCCAATGAGGTCATGCTTGATCGTCTGTAGTACTTAATCTATTCTAACCATAATGGTTTCAACTGTAGGTCTGCTTATATTTTATGCTCATCGATACATAATCTGTTGCATGGAAGCATGGTCATTTAATTCAACTACATCAACTTTATTTTGATCAAATAAAATCGTTCCAAAATGTATTCGATAATCTGTTGCATCGAAGCATGCCTCTGCTACCTAATGCTGCATTTTTGTTATTTTTTGTTTCGCATAATACGACTACATCATTTTTGAAGTTCAATACCAAGTTTTACTTACCATTTCCAATTTCCGATATTTTGTTCCTCTGTCTGCGTTTCCTCTTTGGATGCGGATGAAAAAAAATCTAATTTTATATATGTTTAATTTCAAACCAGTTCGACAGTTATGACTTTACAGCTTTTACGAACTCTTAAACACTGTACTGTTTTACTCTATTCTCAAATACACAATTTATTTTACGCTCTTTCAATTGAACCATTAGATACTTTTGATTTTCAACCAATATAACTCGGATGTACGCATGAGTTTTGGTTTTAAATCTCTTTTCCACTTCTATACAGTTAGCCTTTTTTAAAAAATAAATTTCGAAGTTACAGTAAACAGTTTTACCACTAAAAGTTTTGAGTCCGTATTTACTCTTACAAAAATTTATATGTCATGGTTTTGAAAGGCAAAAAGTTTCAGATTAATAGGTAGAACTTCCTTACACACTGTCAGAGTAAGTTTGAACATTAACAAATGCTCACAGGGCACGTATTAGGTATACATAGATATACTGACCATCGATCATTCTTTTACAAATTGATACTAAAGTACTGCTGATATTTGATAAATAAAAAACTAAAGTACTCAAAATCATAGCTATACATATGTATACATAGTAACCAGTAAATAAAATTTTAATGTTTTACTCATAGGTTTGAAAAGTAAATGAACACTGCTTTATTACTTCTTCTTCCAGCTTCAATCTTTCCTTTCTTTCTTAATGGCAGATTTTTTTTTATGAGCAAACATATTTATATATAAGGAACTATGAAGCATACTGTGGCAGATAAGTACACAATAGGTTGGTTGAGATATTTTTTTCCAGGCTTCAACACTTTTTAAAATTTCTTATGCTCAACAAAGATATACTGACCATCGATCATTCTTTTACAAATTGATACTAAAGTACTGCTGATATTTGATAATTAAAAAACTTAACAAAACAACATTGTCAATATGTATGTTCACTGCTCTGGCTGCATGTTTTTAATTTAATGCTTTTCCACCCATTATGCTTCTTAAGTACCACTACTCTATCATTGTTCCCTTTTTGAAAAATATCAGTGGTTGTTACTGGAAGGCCCAAAAGTTGCCAATGAGGTCATGCTTGATCGTCTGTAGCACTTAATCTATTCTAACCATAATGGTTTCAACTGTAGGTCTGCATATATTTTATGCTCATCGATACATAATCTGTTGCATGGAAGCATGGTCATTTAATTCAACTACATCAACTTTATTTTGATCAAATAAAATCGTTCCAAAATGTATTCGATAATCTGTTGCATCGAAGCATGCCTCTGCTACCTAATGCTGCATTTTTGTTATTTTTTGTTTCGCATAATACGACTACATCATTTTTGAAGTTCAATACCAAGTTTTACTTACCATTTCCAATTTCCGATATTTTGTTCCTCTGTCTGCGTTTCCTCTTTGGACGCGGATGAAAAAAAATCTAATTTTATATATGTTTAATTTCAAACCAGTTCGACAGTTATGACTTTACAGCTTTTACGAACTCTTAAACACTGTACTGTTTTACTCTATTCTCAAATACACAATTTATTTTACGCTCTTTCAATTGAACCATTAGATACTTTTGATTTTCAACCAATATAACTCGGATGTACGCATGAGTTTTGGTTTTAAATCTCTTTTCCACTTCTATACAGTTAGCCTTTTTTAAAAAATAAATTTCGAAGTTACAGTAAGCAGTTTTACCACTAAAAGTTTTGAGTCCGTATTTACTCTTACAAAAATTTATATGTCATGGTTTTGAAAGGCAAAAAGTTTTAGATTAATAGGTAGAACTTCCTTACACACTGTCAGAGTAAGTTTGAACATTAACAAATGCTCACAGGGCACGTATTAGGTATACATAGATATACTGACCATCGATCATTCTTTTACAAATTGATACTAAAGTACTGCTGATATTTGATAAATAAAAAACTAAAGTACTCAAAATCATAGCTATACATATGTATACATAGTAACCAGTAAATAAAATTTTAATGTTTTACTCATTGGTTTGAAAAGTAAATGAACACTGCTTTATTACTTCTTCTTCCAGCTTCAATCTTTCCTTTCTTTCTTAATGGCAGATTTTTTTTTATGAGCAAACATATTTATATATAAGGAACTATGAAGCATACTGTGGCAGATAAGTACACAATAGGTTGGTTGAGATATTTTTTTCCAGGCTTCAACACTTTTTAAAATTTCTTCTGCTCAACAAAGATATACTGACCATCGATCATTCTTTTACAAATTGATACTAAAGTACTGCTGATATTTGATAATTAAAAATCTTAACAAAACAACATTGTCAATATGTATGTTCACTGCTCTGGCTGCATGTTTTTAATTTAAAGCTTTTCCACCCATTATGCTTCTTAAGTACCACTACTCTATCATTGTTCCCTTATTGAAAAATATCAGTGGTTGTTACTGGAAGGCCCAAAAGTTGCCAATGAGGTCATGCTTGATCGTCTGTAGTACTTAATCTATTCTAACCATAATGGTTTCAACTGTAGGTCTATATATTTTATGCTCATCGATACATAATCTTTTGCATGGAAGCATGGTCATTTAATTCAACTACATCAACTTTATTTTGATCAAATAAAATCGTTCCAAAATGTATTCGATAATCTGTTGCATCGAAGCATGCCTCTGCTACCTAATGCTGCATTTTTGTTATTTTTTGTTTCGCATAATACGACTACATCATTTTTGAAGTTCAATACCAAGTTTTACTTACCATTTCCAATTTCCGATATTTTGTTCCTCTGTCTGCGTTTCCTCTTTGGACGCGGATGAAAAAAAAATCTAATTTTATATATGTTTAATTTCAAACCAGTTCGACAGTTATGACTTTACAGCTTTTACGAACTCTTAAACACTGTGCAATTTGAAAAATAAAAAATCTGGGGTTACAAATACCACTTTGAAATGCAAAAATTTTGTGTAATTTTTCAACCTCAATCCAGTTTTTGTACCATGGTGGATACAGTAGGCACATTCATACAAACCGCAGCTATGTTATCTGGGTTCTAATTTTCTTAACATAAATCACAGTTGAAAGCATCAGTTCAACTGTACTTAATTTTGATTTTTACACACTACTTTTTAAACATCTGCATTACAATTTTTCAATGTTAAAAACCACAAAAACAAGATTTAAACTTTTGATATATTTTCACTTCCATTTTATTATACTGAGCAAACAGATTTGTCACTACAGACCAACAAAAAGTTTATTCGCCCACCGTGTTGAATACTAGCGACTGCTTTGTTCCCTAACTGGGTTTGTTTTACCTTTTCAGTTTACTGCTTCCCAGATTTCTGATTTTCTTAACATAAATCACAGTTGAAAGCATCAGTTCAACTGTATTCAATTTTGATTTTTAAACACTACTTTAACAGATTATGATTACTTATTAAACATCTGCATTACAATTTTTCAATGTTAAAAACCACAAAAACAAGATTTAAACTTTTGATATATTTTCACTTCCATTTTATTATACTGAGCAAACAGATTTGTCACTACAGACCCAAAAAAAAATTATTCGCCCACCGTGTTGAATACTAGCGACTGCTTTGTTCCCTAACTGGGTTTGTTTTACCTTTTCAGTTTACTGCTTTTCAGATTTTTTGGCTTCCAAAATTTTTCAACTTCTTTCCCCTTTGTTTTCCCTTTCTGTACATTATTTCTTTCCTTCTACAGACACCATTCCCCTAATTTCTGTCTTCCATTACCACTACAGGACATTCCACTACCAACACCCGAACCATGGCAACGCAGGTAGTCAGCCGCCCCTCGACTTCTGCAACAGATGATTCAGGTATTCTTTCTCCTATTCAATCCTCAACTGTCTTACATGATATTACATGCACTGTTTACCAATTTTTCGTTCCACTACTGCAGCCACACTTAGGTCCACTCCCCAACAACTACGTCTAAATCAACCTATAATTCCAACACGTTATAACTGCGGTCGGAATTTTACTGCGACCCAAACTTTCGCCCATCATATCCTACCTCCACCCACTTATTGCAGACACTGTAACGCAAAGTTATTTTCCCACGAACCACCCGGAAATTGTTGCTCCGGTGGTAAAATTAACATTCACCACCCTCCACCGCCTCCTGAGCTTTTCACTTTGTACACTGAAGACACTGAACGCGGGACACATTTTCGAACCAATATTCGATCTTACAACAATGCTTTTGCATTCACGTCTATGGGGGCTAACATCGATCAAAACTTAGCTTCTGCTCGAAATGGAATTTACTCCTACCGTGCACAGGGTTCCATCTACCACAGCATCGGAAGTGTTCTCCCAATGCCTGGCACCAGACCCAGATACCTCCAGCTTTACATCTACGATACTGATCATGAGATTCAAAATCGATAGCAGGGTAGTGCAGCATTAAGAGAAGATATTCTGCAAACAGTCCAACAAATTTTAGATTTGTACAATCCTTATGTCCATGTGCTGAGACAGTTAGGGCAGCGTACTGATCTACAGGATTGCAGATTGATAATAAAAGAAGTTATCATTGACCATCATTCCCACCAACTTCCCACCGCATCACAGGTCGCAGGTATCGTTGTAGGAGACAATAACTCACACAATTCGAGCGACAAAGATATTATAGTTGTAACAAGATCAGGAACGCTACAACGTGTTGCAGATACAACAGGATTTTACGACCCACTGCAGTATCCGCTTCTTCTACCTCGCGGTGAACAAGGATGGGATCTAAACATCCACAATACTGGACATAACCCAATCAGTTGTAGAGCCTACTACTCCCATCTGTTGCAGGTACCTACTTCCTTTTAATACTTTTCCATCCAAACTTCACACACATTTACTCCCTCCCCAACCGTCCACACTTAACTGTTTATGCACATCATAGGTACGACCTATGGAACAACCCCTCCTACTACTCAGTGGTCGCCTTCTCCAACAATTTGTTGTTGATACGTTCGTCAAAATTGAAACTATGCGACTACGATATCTTCGAGACCACCAAGATACTATACGAGCAGACTTATATCAGGGCTTACAAGACGCTCTAGCCACTGGGGAGACAACTGCCAGTAAGAAATTCCCCTTATACTCATTTCACGCTACTAAAAAAATAACCTACATATTTAATTTTGTATGCACCGGTGCAATCTGCAGGAAACGTTGGAGTTAGAAAAGTCCTCCCATCCTCCCATGTTGGTAGTCCACGTGATATGCATCAACGGTACCAGGATGCAATGGCAATAGTCCGAAGGTATGGAAAGCCCGACTTATTTATTACTATAACATGTAATCCTAATTGGTCAGAAATTACACAAGACCTACTTCCCTTTCAACAACCACAAGATCGCCCTGATTTAACTACTAGAGTTTTCCGTGCAAAATTAGAACAGCTAAAAATTGATTTATTTGATAAGCATGTCTTAGGTAAAGTCATTGCACATGTTCATGTCATAGAGTTTCAAAAAAGAGGGTTGCCACACGCTCATATCTTGCTTATTCTATCAGAAACTGATAAACTTTACACTCCCGATGACTACGATGCTATGGTTAGAGCAGAAATACCAAATGTACAACTAGAACCAGATTTGCACACATTAGTTACTAAACATATGATTCATCATCCATGCGGTAGTTTCAACCCCAACGCCGTATGCATGCGAGATGGAATATGTAAGAAGGGGTTTCCTAAACCCTTCGCGTCATCAACTTTACAAGGAACTGATTCATACCCCATTTATAGGCGACGTGATATTCGAACACACGATCAATCAACATCTAACGCAATTGATAATCGTTGGGTCGTTGTAACAACCCGCATTTATACGATAATATATTTAAATATTTTATTTAAATCTGACATCGTCTATTCGTATTTAAAATCCTAAATATGAATTTTATCGTGTTCGAATCCGTTGTCCTAATGGATTCAAATCGTGTTTTTAATATCACCAAGGTGTTTAATAAACATGGTTAAAAGTATCCGGGCTTTATAAATTTTTAAAATCTGGCCCATGATATTTTTACTTTTGAAACCGTGACTTCACTCAACACCCATACAACCCGTCCCCATCCCCCTCTTCATTCAATCGCGTTTCAAACCCTAACCAAAAATAAAGCATACGAGAGAAATAAAAGAAATGGCGGTCGCGATTGCTCTTCCTTCGATCTGGAAAACTAGGGCTTCGGCGATGCTTCGACTCTCTGGCGATCCAACTACTTCTCTCGAGTTCGCCTCCGCTTCGAACAAGGTGAGTGGTTTCTTCCCCCCGCTCACATCTAATTCATGTTTTGAGTTATTAGAGTTCGAAGCTCTGTTCGATTTTCATGCTTTTGGGGTTTCTCTGATTAGTGTTCTGTTGCTTTTTCCTTTGATTCATGCTTGAACTCGATAATTCTTGCTTTGCTCTGTTGTCCACCCCGCAGTCTACTGTGAATCTCTGGGTTGAATATGTTTAAAAGCTTTGAGGATAGACTTCGACATTTTTTTAACAGTGGCTTTGAATTTTCTGTTGGCTCCAGTTCTTGATATTGATATAACTAAACTTTGGGCCACTTCGATTTGAACTGCAGTTGATTTTGTTGTTATTTAGCTTAGTCTGTCTTCACTTTGTAGTATGCTCCGGTCACTCGACATTGCTATCCTTTTAGTTTGTTGCTTGCATTGTTGTTCTTGTAATTGTGTATCAGTGATGCTTTGTTGCAGTTGCCTCTGTCTTAGTCATGTGCTCACTGTATTACTGTTTGCATTCAATACAAACATTGTTGACTTCACTTGCATACTTGTACATCATGTACATTTGAATTAGAGCTTTACCTGGTCGTCTGCACATCTGTTCTTGGCCTATAGTGTTCATTTTGTAGCACTGGCTTGGATACTTCACCTTCCAGTTTTTCATCCTTGTCCATGTGCACTTGTTCCCACCCATATAAGTTCATCTTTGATCTGGAGCCACTGTCACTTATTCATTTGGACTTGAGTTTGTTGATTTTACCTAAGTCTGTTGTCGTCACCTGTGTACATTGGTTGATCTTGTATAGTTGCATGTTGTTGCCATATCTTTGTTGTAACTCTTGGAGTCTGGGTTGCCTTCATTACTGAATTCGTGATGAACTGTAGTTGTGCATTCATCTGAATTGCTTCCCTGTTACTAGTGAGTATCTTCTCTGTCATTTGCAGTTGCACATCTGAGTCGTTCATTCTGTTTTCATATTGTTGCATTGTTGCCTGTCATCTCTACTTCACTGTTCTATGTGTTCCCTTCATGCCACATTGCTATTTGGTAGCACTTGAGTCTGCGTCCAAGTTGCCACGGTTTAATGTAGTACATTTCAGTTGTACTCTTGTAGCTTCACCTCCATTCCCTGAACTGTACTGGGTTGCATTAGTGCATACTTGATGCCTTGATTTTCATTTTTGACCTCATTGGAAATTGTTGCTATGCCTTGCTGTTTTGACTTATCTTGGGTGCAGTATGCTTGTTATATATCTATACACTGCTGCATATACGTGCTTTTTGATTGCACTGTCCATAGCAGTATCATGGTGACAGTCTTGATCACTTGAGATGCCTGCTTGGTAGCTTTTGTTGTTGTCCAGTTTGTACTTGCCTTGTTGAACTTGTACACGCATGTTTCTTGTTGCTGTGGCATTCTAGATTGCATTATTGCTGCTACTTGAATTTGTAGTTGTTCTATTGCCTTCTGATTCACTTGACCATTTGTATACATACTTTCAAGTATGTATTCAGATGTATGTTCACGTTTGCATATCCATGTGTCATTTTCACTTGCATCTGTTCGTCCTTGAGCACTTGCTGACCTGCTGCATTTTCGTAGCAGTTTTACCCTTGTCCCGTGTGGTGACTTTATATTCCGATGTGGCGAGGCAGTGCACGCGTGCGTGCACTGCAGCCACACCAAATTGACAGATTTTAATCGATATCTCTTTTATTCTTAATTCATCGATCTATTGCGTAATTCGTAGGCTGTATTGGCGAGGCAGTACACGTTAGCGTGTACTGCAGCCAATTAGCATTGATATTTTTAAATTGACATTTCAATTGCTTAAACTGCTTTGGATTTCTGTTTTGTGGATTAACACTGTTTAGTGTTATTTCTGCCGTTATCCAATTCTCGTATCGAGAGTTGGATATACGAGATTTCTGTGACTGTCATCTATATTGAGATTGATTATTATTGCTTCTATGCTCTAATAACTGATTTTGAATTAGACTGATCCGAGTATTATTTTCTTTTGAATGTAATACTCGGGTCAGACCGAGTATTTTACAGGTTGTAGATTTTTAGCTTTGGGTTGCTGCTAGAGCTATGAAGACTTTTTATATCATTTGAAGTGGTGTTCGTACTGTTGTAGTAGTCAGTGTGTCTGTTTTAAGATGATAATGTATTCATGTATATTAGTCGATAATGTACTTGTATATATATAACTTCTTGAGTCGACAGTTGTAGTTGTATCTTTTGTATTGTGTCAAATGTATTGTAACTGATATCAGTTATTGTATATATGAGACTTTTCGTTCCATCTTTATTCCGCATTTATGTTATCTGTGTTATTTTTATATTTATTGTCCTAAACTATTATAGCCCCTGTGTAGTAGCTTTGAGTTTGTATCGGTATGTCGGATTTCCTCTAAAGATGAAATGCAATGTTTTATTATCTGACATATCGGTGCTCGCACAAAGCAATTACATAGAAGGTCGCTCCTCAACAGCCTTATTCTCCGCGCTAGTTGACAGCACTACACCGTAGTGTTCTTGGCTAGCGTGGGTATAGAGGTGGGGCGTCACAGCTTGGTATCAGAGCCTGGGGTTTAGGACAATTATAAAACATAACTTAGATGGAACATGCGTTACAACTATTTGTCGATGTTTTATCTCTCATCTTTACATATGACTATTTTTGACTGTTAGGTATGAATTCCTAACACTTATTCTTGTGTTTTCGGCTTTGGATTGATTTAGCCGATGTTGATTTTGTTTTAATTTGGCAAATTAAAGCCATTTTGACTTTTGGACTTTGTTCCACTTTTGTCTATGCTATGAGTGTCATTGTGTACCTGTTACACTGTGATGAAAAATAGCTGGACCAGTTGCAAATTGAGTGATTTTGATTTCTCATTAACATCTAGTTTGAATCTCAGCGATTTTGAACTTGATATTTTGTGGTTTCCTCATCTTGAATTCCATTCGACTTCGGTCACTTTGTTTTTGAGAAATTGATAATTTCTTGATTTTTAAGACTCTGATTTTGTTTGCCGTTGGTTTCTTTGATAATGATGATTGAATCATTTTGAACTCGACTACGGCTATTAATTGTTGACTTCGACATTGACTTGATTCTTACTTTTGTTGAAGTCATTTATGCATTTCTGCTCGTTTTGCTTTGTTTTTCCAGTTGATAATCGATTCTTCATTTCTAATTAGTTGTTATCACCTTTGTCGATTTTGATAACTTCTATTTCTGGAATTTTTGGGTATTCCTACTTTGATGAATTTGGAATCGAATTCTTTGGATTTTATTCACGTCTTCGAATGTGAAATTTTAGTGAACTGACTTGGTTTCCTAATTTAATCGATTCTTGATCATTTCCCCGATTTGTTGCTATCATTTATTAGCAACTTTGATGACATTTTCTTCAGGATTTTTGTGAACATACTTTCTGATGGATTCAGTATCGATTTCTTTGGATCCCATTCACATCTTCGTATGTGAATTCTTGTGATTGATTGTTTCTACAATCATTTTTGTGATTTGTCACTTTAAAAATATAAAGGTTTTCTATACTAGTAGTAAATATTAAAATCCTTTTTCTCCAAACGATTTCAAAACTATTTTACTACAAAGCTCTTTTTCCTAAACCGTTTTCCAATCTATTAGTATATACAAACCTTTACTTCACTCGAATGAGAAATCGACTTAAACGACTTAGTAAAACGAGTGGTATGAAACGCTTGCGTTCACTTTGTCGGTTAGCTCTTGGACTTGTTCGATTGAACCCTCTTGTGACAAATTTTCTAGTGCAGATCTACAATCTGTTCGTAAATATTTGAGTTAAGCAAGTGGTTATGGGACATGAAGCTAAACTCATATATTTACTAGCTTAGTGTAATCGACACTTCCTTATGATCGATGATGATCATTTTATGATTTAGACTAGCAATTGTGCGATGTCTCTTTGTCCGTATGAAGGACTGTACTTCATTTTATTGAGCTTCGTCTCATTTCATTGTGGGCTGGCAACCCAAGTACTTTTAATGTGTTTCGATTCATCTGATGTACCGTTTGTACTACATCGATGTCTCTGTCTTTCTAATTCATTGGACGTACCGTTTGCACTGCGTCAATGTTCGATTCATCTGATGTACCGTTTGTACTACATCGATGTCTCTGTCTTTCTGATTCATTGGACGTACCGTTTGCACTGCGTCAATGTTCGATTCATCTGATGTACCGTTTGTACTACATCGATGTCTCTGTCTTTCTGATTCATTGGACGTACCGTTTGCACTGCGTCAATGTTCGATTCATCTGATGTACCGTTTGTACTACATCGATGTCTCTGTCTTTCTGATTCATTGGACGTACCGTTTGCACTGCGTCAATGTTCGATTCATCTGGTGTACCGTTTGTACTACATCGATGTCTCTGTCTTTCTGATTCATTGGACGTACCGTTTGCACTGCGTCAATGTTCGATTCATCTGATGTACCGTTTGTACTACATCGATGTCTCTGTCTTTCCGGTTCATTGGACGTACCGTTTGCACTGCGTCAATGTTCCAAATTGTTTGTGATACACGTGTTTTGGAGTTTTCATACTCCCATTTTTATGCTAGGCCTCCCCCCCTTCATGTGTTTTCTGGATTTCTTGTGATGATTTCTAGAATTTGTGCTTCACCAATTTTCGTGATTTCTATTGACAAGTTTCGTCAATTTATGTGTATTGGTGAATTCATGTGTTATTGACTTGTTATGAATACAAGTTTAGGGTATGATATCCCTTTCTATCTTTGAGAAGATTCTTGTGACATTTTTGATGAATGAAAATTCATTTGGCATTATATTTTGATGCTAGTTATTTTGATGAGATTTTGACGTGTTAACTTCAGTACTCGTCAATTTTGAAATGGATTTACAAGCGGTTCTCCCGCAACACTGTTATTGCTAATTTAATCACGCGTTTTCAAAATTCTTTATTTTTAAAAGTTGTTTCAAAAATATAAATTAAAGTTGTTTTCAAATTTTTACAGCTTACATTTTCAAAAGAACGAGGAAGCGATTTAAACATTTCAGAAAAATCAAGGACTATGACCCCTTTCTTTTACTGATTCGCTTAATTCCGGACTTGTCCGTTTGAGAATGTGAAATGTTATTTTTAAAACACACAATCCTGCACTTTCAAGGAAACGATAAAGAGATTTAAACGATTTAGCAAAAGTACGGACTATGAAACCATACTTTTACTACTTCGGTTAATTCCGGACTCGTTAATTGAATATTTATGACTTCTGATTATCGTTTTTGATAATTAGATGTTTGTGTTTCTGATTATCGTTTTGGGTAATCAGATATTTGTGAAATTTGATTATCATTTGAGATAATTAAATATTTTTCGATTTGATTAATCGAATATTTGTGTTTCTGATTATCGTTTTTGATAATCAGATATTTGTGAAATTTGATTATCATTTGAGATAATTAAATATTTTTCGATTTGATTAATCGGATATTTGTGTTTCTGATTATCGTTTTTGATAATCAGATATTTGTGAAATTTGATTATCATTTGAGATAATTAAATATTTTTCGATTTGATTAATCGAATATTTGTGTTTCTGATTATCGTTTTTGATAATCAGATATTTGTGAAATTTGATTATCATTTGAGATAATTAAATATTTTTCGATTTGATTAATCGGATATTTGTGTTTCTGATTATCGTTTTTGATAATCAGATATTTGTGAAATTTGATTATCATTTGAGATAATTAAATATTTTTCGATTTGATTAATCGAATATTTGTGTTTCTGATTATCGTTTTTGATAATCAGATATTTGTGAAATTTGATTATCATTTGAGATAATTAAATATTTTTCGATTTGATTAATCGAATATTTGTGTTTCTGATTATCGTTTTTGATAATCAGATATTTGTGAAATTTGATTATCGTTTAAGATAATTAAATATTTTTCGATTTGATAAGCAAATATTTGTGATCTCTGATTATCGTTTTTGATAATCAGATATTTGTGAAATTTAATTATCGTTTGAGATAATTAAATATTTTTCGATTTGATTAATCGAATGTTTATGTTTCTGATTATCGTTTTTGATAATTAGATATTCGTGAAATTCGATTATCATTTTTGATGATTGAATATTTGCGATTTTGAGACTTGAGCTTCGTCTTTTTCTCTGTCGATTCAGGTGAGTAATTTGCTTTACTCGCATTCAATTCGTGCAGTATGTGAATTCTGCTCTGTTTTCCTTTTCTTTTAAATACTGGAACTCGATTGATTCCTGCTTTAGCAATCGTCTGATTTTGATTCCTCGATCCCCTCGATGTTGATTCTTTTGATTTGAAACAGTCGAACCTCTTGATTTTATATCTGATGCTTCCATAATCCCAATACTTCCCTGTTGACCTTTGCTTTGCTTATGCATTCGACATTGCCATGCTCTTATGGTTGTTACCTTTTATTCATTTATTCCTTATGATTGCGAGGACGCAATTTCTTTAAGGAGGGAAGTCTGTAACAACCCGCATTTATACGATAATATATTTAAATATTTTATTTAAATCTGACATCGTCTATTCGTATTTAAAATCCTAAATATGAATTTTATCGTGTTCGAATCCGTTGTCCTAATGGATTCAAATCGTGTTTTTAATATCACCAAGGTGTTTAATAAACATGGTTAAAAGTATCCGGGCTTTATAAATTTTTAAAATCTGGCCCATGATATTTTTACTTTTGAAACCGTGACTTCACTCAACACCCATACAACCCGTCCCCATTCCCCTCTTCATTCAATCGCGTTTCAAACCCTAACCAAAAATAAAGCATACGAGAGAAATAAAAGAAATGGCGGTCGCGATTGCTCTTCCTTCGATCTGGAAAACTAGGGCTTCGGCGATGCTTCGACTCTCTGGCGATCCAACTACTTCTCTCGAGTTCGCCTCCGCTTCGAACAAGGTGAGTGGTTTCTTCCCCCCGCTCACATCTAATTCATGTTTTGAGTTATTAGAGTTCGAAGCTCTGTTCGATTTTCATGCTTTTGGGGTTTCTCTGATTAGTGTTCTGTTGCTTTTTCCTTTGATTCATGCTTGAACTCGATAATTCTTGCTTTGCTCTGTTGTCCACCCCGCAGTCTACTGTGAATCTCTGGGTTGAATATGTTTAAAAGCTTTGAGGATAGACTTCGACATTTTTTTAACAGTGGCTTTGAATTTTCTGTTGGCTCCAGTTCTTGATATTGATATAACTAAACTTTGGGCCACTTCGATTTGAACTGCAGTTGATTTTGTTGTTATTTAGCTTAGTCTGTCTTCACTTTGTAGTATGCTCCGGTCACTCGACATTGCTATCCTTTTAGTTTGTTGCTTGCATTGTTGTTCTTGTAATTGTGTATCAGTGATGCTTTGTTGCAGTTGCCTCTGTCTTAGTCATGTGCTCACTGTATTACTGTTTGCATTCAATACAAACATTGTTGACTTCACTTGCATACTTGTACATCATGTACATTTGAATTAGAGCTTTACCTGGTCGTCTGCACATCTGTTCTTGGCCTATAGTGTTCATTTTGTAGCACTGGCTTGGATACTTCACCTTCCAGTTTTTCATCCTTGTCCATGTGCACTTGTTCCCACCCATATAAGTTCATCTTTGATCTGGAGCCACTGTCACTTATTCATTTGGACTTGAGTTTGTTGATTTTACCTAAGTCTGTTGTCGTCACCTGTGTACATTGGTTGATCTTGTATAGTTGCATGTTGTTGCCATATCTTTGTTGTAACTCTTGGAGTCTGGGTTGCCTTCATTACTGAATTCGTGATGAACTGTAGTTGTGCATTCATCTGAATTGCTTCCCTGTTACTAGTGAGTATCTTCTCTGTCATTTGCAGTTGCACATCTGAGTCGTTCATTCTGTTTTCATATTGTTGCATTGTTGCCTGTCATCTCTACTTCACTGTTCTATGTGTTCCCTTCATGCCACATTGCTATTTGGTAGCACTTGAGTCTGCGTCCAAGTTGCCACGGTTTAATGTAGTACATTTCAGTTGTACTCTTGTAGCTTCACCTCCATTCCCTGAACTGTACTGGGTTGCATTAGTGCATACTTGATGCCTTGATTTTCATTTTTGACCTCATTGGAAATTGTTGCTATGCCTTGCTGTTTTGACTTATCTTGGGTGCAGTATGCTTGTTATATATCTATACACTGCTGCATATACGTGCTTTTTGATTGCACTGTCCATAGCAGTATCATGGTGACAGTCTTGATCACTTGAGATGCCTGCTTGGTAGCTTTTGTTGTTGTCCAGTTTGTACTTGCCTTGTTGAACTTGTACACGCATATTTCTTGTTGCTGTGGCATTCTAGATTGCATTATTGCTGCTACTTGAATTTGTAGTTGTTCTATTGCCTTCTGATTCACTTGACCATTTGTATACATACTTTCAAGTATGTATTCAGATGTATGTTCACGTTTGCATATCCATGTGTCATTTTCACTTGCATCTGTTCGTCCTTGAGCACTTGCTGACCTGCTGCATTTTCGTAGCAGTTTTACCCTTGTCCCGTGTGGTGACTTTATATTCCGATGTGGCGAGGCAGTGCACGCGTGCGTGCACTGCAGCCACACCAAATTGACAGATTTTAATCGATATCTCTTTTATTCTTAATTCATCGATCTATTGCGTAATTCGTAGGCTGTATTGGCGAGGCAGTACACGTTAGCGTGTACTGCAGCCAATTAGCATTGATATTTTTAAATTGACATTTCAATTGCTTAAACTGCTTTGGATTTCTGTTTTGTGGATTAACACTGTTTAGTGTTATTTCTGCCGTTATCCAATTCTCGTATCGAGAGTTGGATATACGAGATTTCTGTGACTGTCATCTATATTGAGATTGATTATTATTGCTTCTATGCTCTAATAACTGATTTTGAATTAGACTGATCCGAGTATTATTTTCTTTTGAATGTAATACTCGGGTCAGACCGAGTATTTTACAGGTTGTAGATTTTTAGCTTTGGGTTGCTGCTAGAGCTATGAAGACTTTTTATATCATTTGAAGTGGTGTTCGTACTGTTGTAGTAGTCAGTGTGTCTGTTTTAAGATGATAATGTATTCATGTATATTAGTCGATAATGTACTTGTATATATATAACTTCTTGAGTCGACAGTTGTAGTTGTATCTTTTGTATTGTGTCAAATGTATTGTAACTGATATCAGTTATTGTATATATGAGACTTTTCGTTCCATCTTTATTCCGCATTTATGTTATCTGTGTTATTTTTATATTTATTGTCCTAAACTATTATAGCCCCTGTGTAGTAGCTTTGAGTTTGTATCGGTATGTCGGATTTCCTCTAAAGATGAAATGCAATGTTTTATTATCTGACATATCGGTGCTCGCACAAAGCAATTACATAGAAGGTCGCTCCTCAACAGCCTTATTCTCCGCGCTAGTTGACAGCACTACACCGTAGTGTTCTTGGCTAGCGTGGGTATAGAGGTGGGGCGTCACAGTCGTTCCCTATAACCCATATTTACTTCTAAAATATGACTGCCATATAAACGTTGAAATTTGTTCTAGTATTAAATCTGTCAAATATCTATATAAATATGTTTACAAAGGATCAGATCGCGTTTCCGTAGGCTTATCTTCTTCATCAGAGACGATCGATGAAATTTCTGAATTTGTTAACGCCCGATGGATTTGTGCACCAGAGTCCCTATGGCGAATATTTAAGTTCCAACTTAGCAGCATGTCTCCATCTGTAATTGGACTGCAATTACATCTACCTAACATGCAACAAGTTCAATTTAACGCAAATGAAACCTTACACTCTGTTCTAACCGATCAACGTAGAACTAAAACTATGCTCACAGAATTTTTCAACCATAATTTATCGAACGAGGAGGCAACCCGCTACCTTTACCACGAATTTCCAGAAAAATATTGGTGGAACTACGAACATAAACAATGGGAACGTAGACGTAATAACCGTAAAGTAATTGGTCGTCTTTACACCGTACAGCCAATCGAAGGTGATCGCTACTATTTACGTTTGCTACTAACTCATATCCCAGGTCCAATTTCCTTCACAGACTTACTTACGGTCAACGGAACTGTTCACCGTACATTTAAAGAAGCAGCAGAATATCGAGGTCTACTGGAAAATGATGACAGTGTTACCGACTGTTTAACTGATGCTTCGAACACCCATATGCCAGCTGCTTTACGACGACTATTTGTTACCATTTTAGTATACTGCGAACCATGTGGTGTACGTGAATTGTGGGACAAATTTTGGCCCTCTCTCACCGAAGATTACCAAACTACGTCTTCTGCCACCATCCCAACAAGATACTTAATTGGTCAATGTCTCTCTGATATTAACAACCTTCTAAAACAATATAATAGAACGATATTTGATTATGATTTACCACATAGCTACCTACGTTCACATGAGCAGCACAATGTATCCACCCTTATTTTAGAAGAACAGTCAATTCAAATACCGTTGCCAGATTTACAAGCCATACATAAGTTAACCCCTGAACAAAAGGAAGCATTTGATGCGATAATGCTTTCGGTAAATTCAAAAAAAAGCTCCGTTTATTTCATCGACGGTCCTGGCGGGACAGGAAAAACTTTTCTATACAAAGCAATTTTAGCTCATCTACGAGATCGAGGTGTTATCGCACTTGCAACTGCTACTTCTGGAATAGCTTCTATTGCGTTGCCCGGCGGTAGAACCGCACACTCACGATTTAAAATCCCAATTAAATTAGACTCTTCCTCCAACTGCCATATCAGTAAACAATCCGACACTGCAAAACTTTTATCTGCGGCAACCGTTCTCCAATGGGACGAGGCAACCATGGCTCACCGCCATGCATTTGAGGCTTTTGACCGAACGTTACGAGACTTGATCGATTCAGATGTTCCTTTTGGTGGAAAAATTGTTATCTTAGGCGGTGATTTTCGTCAGGTTTTACCTGTTGTTCCCGGAGGGACAAGAGCTCAAACAACTGACGCATGTATAGTTCGGTCATATTTGTGGTCGGCTGTTAAAGTATTTCATCTAACTCAAAATATAAGGGCCCGCGCTGACCAACCATATGCTGATTTTGTTCTGCGCATTGGAAACGGTACCGAACCCACCATACAGGAAGACATGATCAAACTACCACCGAATATTGTCACACCATGGGCCGACACAAGTTCAGTACACTCTTTGATACACGAAATTTTCCCTGCATTAAATGATAATTTTTCCAACACAGACTACATACTACAACGAGCAATTTTATCACCAACAAACGAAACAGCGGATGAACTTAATAACATGATAATTAATAATTTTCCCGGCGATGAACATGTTTACTACTCCTTCGACAGAGTTGAAGACGACACATCTAACTTATATCAAATTGAGTTCTTGAACTCACTAAACCCGGGTGGTATGCCACCTCACAAATTAACTCTTAAAGAAGGATCGCCAATAATGTTACTCCGCAACATTGATCCACGAATTGGGATATGCAATGGGATGAGACTACTCTGTCGCGCCTTCCATCCAAACCTTATAGACGCTGAAATTTCTTTCGGTCAGTTCCAAGGTACACGGGTGTTTATTCCACGTATACCATTAAAGCCTTCTGAAAGCATAAGCCTACCATTCACCCTTATCCGTAAACAATTCCCTGTTCGTCTTGCGTTCGCGTTAACAATTAACAAATCACAAGGGCAAACCATCCCCCACGTTGGAATTTATCTTCCCAACCACGTTTTCTCCCACGGCCAACTTTACGTCGCTTTAAGCCGAGGTATTTCATCTAGCACGACAAAAATTTTGGTTCAAAATGGAAAGCTACATCGTAAAAATGGAACGCACACTCGAAACGTTGTTTACAAGGATGTTTTGTTCACATGTTCTCAAAGTATGGACATCTCTTCCACACAACCTCACTAACGACCCATCCTTCCTCCCCCGCACTTCCTTTCCAGCTCACACTTCCCACATCTTCCCATCCCCCTGCTTTACTTCTTCAACGACATAAAAACATCCTCCGATTTCACAATCCTCCTGCACCGTTTCCATTGCCTTGCATATATTATCTCCTTCTCCCATAAGTCACGTGTTGCTGCTGCATTCGGCCTGTGCATCTACACAAAATTAGCACCCACTCACCTCATTTTACAAATCTTTTACTGTCATGTGCGCATACTACAAAATAAGAAGCTACTCAAGTTCCGCTTCATTTTTTTACACTCACTCTATTTCTTCTTCCTTTTCCCATAAACAAACCTCCGCTGATTTAATTCGCCATCCACAAATGGGATTCACGGTCTGAGCTTGACCAAGGCAGGTGGTTGCACCCCTCAACTATTCGCGACGATGACCAATTATGGCAGCCACACATTTATCATCCAACAACAATGTCGTTTTTCCACACTACGATTACCACTCTGCTCTCAACTACACTGGCGGAAATAAAATGTAAGTGCTGAAACTAGCATACTGTAATTTTTTACTTATCCCACCGTTCTCCTCTTCCACTACATTGTCTCACCGGTTTTTTGTTCCAGGAATTAGTCATCAGTCGTTGTACGTGCACAGTTTGGTTAGTTTAAAATACAAACAAGTCAACATCATGTGCACTGCACCCTAACGCTCCGCCGTCACTTTGGATTTTTCCAACAAAACAACTGCTTCCCCAGTTCACAGGATGCCACCTGTTACACTGCATTCAACAAGAAAAATACTGTTTGGTACCCTCATAGAGGCCAGCGTGCGTAGTAATTACCGTTTACAGTGCACCGTTCCTTCCCTATTATTACGCTGTCTGCAGACCCAACCCCTGCTTCGCCAACACTTTCCTCCACAGGTACAATCTGCCATCATTTATTACACCTTCATTTATGCATATATCGCCGCTGTAATGCATGCTTACTCAAAACTACATTTTCTCTCCTAATGAAACAGCTTTACTATCTGTTGTCACATAACTTATGTACATTTATTTATTTTTTTTATTCCGCTTTTACTGTCATCCTTTGATCTTACAAATAAATGATCATCTGACCCACCAAATTTGTTTAAAATTGTTTCACTTTAGGTTTCCATAACTACAAACATGGGAAGATGCACTACAACCACTCACTGCACAATCACCTCCAACTACATGGTATGCTTATGCATTTGGACAGTCTCCTTGCTTCGTCACCTGTTGACACACTGATTAACCCAACCATCATGCTTCACGACTACATGAAGATACCGTATAAGCTTTATTACATAGTGTTAATATTTATTTGCACATGCTGAATGATATGTAACATTTACTATAGCTGCATATGTTGAAACTTAGCAACTTTATGTATGAGTTCCTGCTGCCGTTATATATTTATTTCTACTCCCACTATCTACTGCACGTAGCTGACTCATTATTTCTGCTCTGCTTCTGCTGCTTACTCTAATTCATGTGCGTATGCGTAAACATTATTTCTGCTCTGCTTCTGTTGCTTACTCTAATTCATGTGCTAACATATTTAATCCACTATATGTGTCTGTGTTGGATCCTCAGTTGGGTTCAAGTCTGCCCCTGTAGCCTTAGTTTTAGGCTTGCATTTTCAAAGACTGTAGCCTGTTTTGTACTCATACTATTACCTGTACCCTTAGTTTTAGTTTCAAATATCATATACATTACCGTACTCGAGTTTTACGCTTGCATACTGAACATTCACGTGGGTCAAAGTGAAGCTTTTCTAGGATTACCGAAAATACCCCCTTCATCTAACATTGCCAACCTTTTAAAAATGCGGTTTTGGCATTTGAGAAAATAGCGGATATTAGTCATCAAACGTTCACATCCACAAATAGAACTGTTCCTACATCACCCTGCTCTGTTTTTCAATAGCAGTACTGCACGTACAAAAATGCATGCAACGCCCTATTCTACAGGAATTTTACCCCCCATCACACACCCGTCTCCATTTCCATCCTCCTTGCGTGTCTCCCTCACGTCCAATTCAACGTACTACCATGACACCTACTAACCCCAATTGCCGCATTATACTGATTCAAATATTCCAGTAACTACCTCATTCCCTCCCACGTTCTCCTCCTTAACTCACTACCTCACATCGCCACCAACTTATAAACTCCTCAACGCCATATAGTTTTACTGTCTGCTTAATACAACCTCCTCCTTCAATGACAAAGGTAAGTCCTTCCGCATTTTACAAATAAAGCTCTTCACTGTTATTGCACTACTTTTTTTCCATATTTATTTCCTTCTACATCACTAATGACTTCTTCAAATGCAGTCCAAATGTTCAACATCCACTCAAGAGGGAGCAGATAACCTTTCCACCGAAAGGAATAAACGAAAATGCAACCGTTCAACAAAGCTTCTTCAAACTCTTCCTACTGAAATAACTGCTTCTTCTGCTCCCTTACCGCCATCTCTTGCCCAACATCAAAAGTCAAACAATGGCACCAACACAAAACGACTACAACATCTTCAACCGTTCACAACAACAACAAAAAATGTCCACAAAAAATGCGACTTGAAGGAAGCATCTGCATTTTTACCTCAACTACAAAACACCAATGACCAACACCCACATGCACCTTACCCTACAGATGGTAATTGGGATGATTTCTTCACTCCCGAGGTGGTATGCAACACATACTAACATATACTTCAACACATCTGCATATTTTCGCACATATATATCCATCGTCTAACTATCAACTCCTTTAACCTTCTCCTGCAGATCGAAGAGTGTGATCGAGCTGTTGAGCGCTACCTTGCAAAACGTTCGCAGAACTGATTATGGCATTTATAGCTACAACATTTAATCAATTCCATGTTATGCTGCATATTTTCTCCTACTGTACTTTGCCAATAAAATAACAATTACAACTGTTGTGTCATATACACTGCTGCTTCACATGCATAATTTGATTTCCATGAACACATTTCTCTACCTATGTGCAGTATACATAGGTAATCGTATACAGTTTATAAATTGTTATTTTTTTAACAAATATAGACTTGCCTAATTTTTGCTGCGGTCATATTCAGGCTACACAAATTTTCCCCCCTTCCTTCTATGCACACGTCCAACGGACGTGCCACCATACTCGTATATATATATATATATATTGATTTTATTCGATGTGTTTAAGAAATAATGATTTTAAAAATATATAAAAATTTTGATTTTAATATATATATATATATATATGTGTGTGTGTGTGTGTGTGTGTGTTTTAAATTTATATTGATTTCCAAAATATATATATTATAAAAAAAAATTAAAATACGTATTTAAAATTTTCATTTTTAAAATATATGTATGTATGTTTGTATGTATGTATATGCGGAGCCATCGAGTTCAAGATCGTGCCAATTATCAGCTTTGCTTTGCTCGTCTAATTCGTGTTCATCGTGTTGTACTTGGAATTCGTTGTTCGGATTCACAGCTCAGTTTGTTATCAAATTTCTCTAGCCTCTAAAGGTGAGCAATCACTCACGATTAACATTCTTATATTTAATAAATTTATTGCACATTGAAATGACATCTGACACCAATCTTGTGAATTATATTATGATTAAATTTGTTACTGATGATATATGCCTGTTGTTGAGATGTTACATTATTATCATATTTGTTCTCACTTTGCAAGTTCCCTGTTAGTTTAGAAATCCCTATGGGTTGAAATGATACATACCTGAACGATATTATAGATTAGGGGAAAATCGTTATGGGTTGAAATGATAAACTCAAGCGATTTTCATTGAATTTAATTTTTGGGATTGCGGGTTGAAATGATATACACCCGTAAATATTAAATTATTGCAGATTGAAATGATAAATATCCGTATCACTTGACCATAGGATAAAAAATTATATACGGACACCGTTGGTCTATTTTGAAAAATGATTGCCAAAATTTGAAAGGAAATATATGGATTTTATTAAATATTGATTTTTAAATTATAATATAAAGAATTTATTTTAATATATGTGAAAAATTTATATTTTTAAATTATATGTTTTGAAATTTTAAAATTATAAGTTAGTTTTGAAAGTATTAATTATTAAATTTTTACTTAAATTTTATCATTTTCAAATATATATAAAATAAGATTTAATATAAAATAAATTTAATAATAAGATTTAATTTAATAAAAATTAATTTAATTAGTATATAATATGTTTAAGCATTTATTTAAATTTATATTAATATTTTAAAAATAGATTTAATAACATCAATAATAGAAGTTGGGAAGAATAAAATAATGTTGACTTGGAATTCAAATTGGTTAAAATTTGAATTTAAATAAGAATTGATTTGAACTTATGTATTTTGAGATTTTGAAAGGTATGGTTTATAACTTGATTTGATAAAAAGTGATTAAATGAATATTATCAACTTTAAATAAAATTGAGACTAAATATTTAATATTGTTTTAAATTTATACATTAAGATTTTATTTAATTGTTATTAAAATGATTAAGAGAATACTTTACCAATTTGAAAAAAATTAAAGTAAAATGTTGAAAAATGAATTAAACTTATATTGAAAATGTTTGAATATTGAATCTTATTGGAATTGAAATGATAGTTCAAACCCGGATTTGAAATCGATAAAAATTGAAATGGTTTATTGAGAATTCGAATTTGAATTGTTAACTTTATTAATTTAAATTATTGAACTGGGATCGATTAAATTGAATTTCTGGAATTTAAGTTTATTTGAACCGATTTGTGAAATTGGAGGAAACTGATTTTATTATATAAAGTATTTTTAATATATATATTATTTTAATCTATGAACTATTTTAGTATATAAATTATTTTAATATATAAACTATTTTAATTTATAACTATTTTAATATATATACTATTTTCAATATCTAAACTGTTTAAGTTGGAACTGTTTGATTAAGGAAGTGTTATGATTTCAAAGGTGCTATGATTCCAAATTGTTATGATTTCGAAAGTGTTATAATTTTTAAAAGTGTTACGATTCTAGAAATGAATATTATTTAAAGTGAATAATGATATCGAATTGATATGGTTTTGAAATGAACATTATATTTTGATATGAAGTATGAACTATTTGAAATGAAATGACCACGGTGTGAAATAAGCATTTGGTTGTTAAAGAGACCGGGATCGGATATTGTCATACTCTCCGCCAATACCGAAAACCACTTTAACAACTGTGTACGTGGTGGAGATTCCAGAACGAAGTAGGATGGTTTGGCGACGATTCTATATGAGGTACTAGCGCAGCCCTGACTCCCATAAGTCAGCTTGATGTGGCTAAAACAGGAGCCATGCCGGGCCAAGTGAGGTCATTTGTAACGACCCAGAATTTTTGATAATTAAAATTCGAATATTTAATTAATTTTAAAATATTAATAAGTGAGATTAATAAGTCGAATAATTTTAAATTCGAATATTTGGGTTTAATTGAATAATTAAATCGATAATGTAATAGTGAAATTCCAGAAATAATTGAATTCTGGATTTAATTGGATTAAAAATGATTTATGAAGTTATATTAAATCATACTGGAGTTATAGAAACGTTATAGAACTTTTAAAATTGAATTAAAAGTTGAATTGTGAAAATTGAATATTTTAATATTTATTCGACTAGTGAAATTAGCCATTTTTGGGACAGTCTCATAATTGAACGAAACTAGTTCCATTGGATCCGTAATAGTTAGTTATTATCGGATTTCAATTTTTGTAGCAAACGGAGTTGTCGTTTGACCGTGGCAGCTCGAAACGCGTCGAAATTATTTTAATTTAATTCGGCGAGTTAAAATAGTCATTTTTCAAAAAGTCTCGGATTTCGACGAAACCAGTTTCATCGGATCCGTAATGTGATATTATTGTAAGATTTCAAATTTCGTAATTTTTGGATTTACCATTTGTCCGGTACGAATTAAAACGCCTCGAAATCGATTTAAATCGGTTTAATTTAAATTGATCGTTTAATTCCATATCTTGCACAGACGATCGAATTAGCTTCCGAAACCTGTTCCATTGCATTCGGAACGCGGGGTAAACCTTAGAAACGCTAACCGGCATGCTCGATTTTGAGTTCGGAAAATTTCGAGTGAATAGTAATTTGGTAAATTTTCTATAAAAGGACATGTTATCTTCACTTTTGCAAAGCAAAGACAACCCTAGGGTTTTGAAACGTAGCCGCCAGTTCAAGCTATCAATGGCTGAAATCTTCTTAGCTTCTTCCCTCGATTTCTTCATATCCACGCATCAATTCAAGAAATATTCAACTGCAAAGTTGTAGATCGTACCGAGTACTACGAGGTCAACGGCTATGATTTAAAACAAGTGAATGAATCGACGACAATTAGTGATCAAAGGGTCGAACTTCGTGCGCGTTTTTCGAGCATGGTGGAGGGCCGAGTGTCATGTCCTTCAAGGCAGCGGCATGTGGTGGCAGCGGCGTTCAAATGAGGGTCTCCGATCAACTCCTCGATGTCGGCAGAGGTCGCGGTGGTTAGGGTTTGCAAGGCGGCTGATGGGTTCGTTTTCACGAACGATACCTGGGAAGTTTTCGCGTGGAAGAGGGGAGAGTCATCACGCGGTTGGGATCTGATGATTTCAAAACGTGCGGCTGTGATACAGTGTAGGGTTTTGATAATAAAAGAAATATGTAAATCGATTTTAATTTAAATTGTGTAATCTTTGTAATAGCATATCCTTTTGCTGCGTGATCAGAATTTGACAAAACAAAATGCATTGGAATCGTATCGTCGAATACTTCGCTATGAAACTGGATTGGAGTCGTTTGGAGCTAGCGAAAATTTCGGGTAAAATTAAACGTCCGTTTAATTTTATTCGAAATAAAACGCTACGAATTGCTATCGAAAAATCAAGGTGAGATCTTCTCACTCAAGAATTGAAAAGTGGAATTTTCAGTTATTTATTTGATTGCTATTGGATGTGATATTAGATATGACAGGATATATCTATATATAGCAATATATACATATTGGCATATGTATATATTGGATTGATTGATTTCCCGCCTCGTATAGCGGATGAGACCCTATTGCGCCGTTAGTAAGCGGATTTTTATAAAACCCATATACCGCGATAATTCCGTACTGGAGCGGAATTGGTATTGTGCTAACATCTTTGGATGCAGGGAAACAGGTTGGAGGGATCCAACTGGATTCCTCAACTGTATTTACTTATTTACAGATATTGATGTATATTCTGTTATCATATTGATATATGATATTGACTGTTGTGATGGACTAATTGATGTTGTTGCATCATCGGATTCAGTTTTGAAATGTAAAAATAACGACTTTTACTTTAAAAAGGTTTTTAAAGTGATTTTTGAAAATATACGTTTTATGGAATTTTTGAATTGATTTATTTCAAATAAATAAACGTATGAAATTTTAAAGTTACAAAAATTTATAGATTTGTGAAATATAACCGAAAAGTGATTTTTGGAATAAATAGTTGACTGATTTATGAAATGGTTTAAATTGAGATTTTTGAATTTCTGTAACGGTTTATATAAAAGATTTATGAAATTGATATCTGCAAAATTAAGAATGTTGAAATTATAAAATGAGTTTTTATAAGTGATAAAAATGAAATATTATGGAATCCGTAAGTGAATGAAATTTATAGATTTATAAATTGTGAGGTTGAAAATGAATGATAAGTTATTAACTTATAATATGGACTTGTTGTGACGCCCCACCTCTATGCTCATAATAACAAAGAGTATTAAAAGGAATACTGTCTATTATTACGAAGAATAAGGCTGGATAGGAGCGACCATCCGTAATTGGCCTTACTAATATTGGTTATCTCGATAGGAGTGGTATATACTTTTTATTTTTCATCTATTAATTATTTACTCCCATCGACATATCCAATTATCAGTATAAAACAAACTACGATAGTTCATAATATTTTAGGACATTAGATATAACAATAACACAGATAATATAAATGCGGAACACAGATAAAAACAAAAGTCTCAGATATATATAACTGATGTCAGTTAATACATAATTGACACTATACATATGATACAACTACAACTGTCGACTCTAGAAGTTATATATACAAGTACATTATCGACTAATATACATGAATACATATCATTCTATACAATGACACGACTACTACAAAATGACTGACAACTTCAGAAGATGTGAAAAGTCTTCAATCCCGAACAGCAACTCAAAGAAAGAAATCTACAACCTGAAATACTCGGGTCTGACCCGAGTATTACATTCAAAAGAAAATAATACCCAGGTCAGTCTAATTCAAACCAGTTTATTAGTGCATATAGGCAGTAATAATTTAAATAGACGACAATCACAATAATTCCCGTCTATCCGATTCTTTAAACAAAGAAACCGGATAACGGTCAATATAACACTTAACAGTGTTAAATGATAAATCAACAATTCAAATCAGGATGCAACTCCAAAACATTGAAATTCACCAACGAAACAATTCAACAAATCGAAACATCAATTTAAAACTGTCAAGACTAATAGGACTGCAGTACACGCACGCGTGTACTGCCTCGCCACTATCGCAGGAGATACACTAAAGCTCAAGGAATCAGAACAGATGGCATCAAACGAAATAAGATCCCGATGTGGCTGCAGTACACGCACGCGTGTACTGCCTCGCCACTACCGTAAGTCGAATCTACCAGGGTCAAGACACTGATTTAGCTCGAATGCAGAACACAGAGGCACGAATGACCCAGTGCACGAAGGCAATGGTACAAACTACCAAAAAGGAACCGGACCACATAATCAAGCAGTGACCAGGAAATACAAGATCATCATGAACCAGATGAACAAGACATGGCAGAAGTGTCTCGGCATCAAAGACAAAAAAAATGCAAATGAAGACCAGTAGTGTGCAACAACGTTGCATCCAAGATAGTGCAATGCAGATTCAAGACAAACCAGAGTGCCATGGAATCACCCGAACAATGAACTCGAGCACACCACATCAAACATGTGAATAGTAAGGCTACAGGTCTGAATCTCTAAGGCAAACACAACTGAAGTCATGAATGCTACAACAACGAAGACTACAATGTGCACAGATGTATACAAAGACTCCAAACTACACATGTCAACATAATAACAATGCTACAAGACCAACTCAAACCAATACAAGAATATAAGGTCAAAATCAACCAGTGCCAAGTTCGAACAGTGGCAGGTGTATCAATCTCAAAATCAAATATGGTTCCATGCCAAAGTCAATAAATCGAATCGGCGAACAAAATGAATCTACAAACTCAACAGTGACACAGGGAACACAGTGAACAAAATCAAGTCTACATACAAATGGGCCAGACTCGATTTGCAATTCAAGCCAACCCACCTATATATGCATACACACATACATATGTATATATGCACATATATGCAGAAACAATGGACGAGCTTAACAAAACAACTCAAACTCACAATGGGACAAACTTCAATATGCACATGTCAGACTACATGGAGTCCAAACATGACTCAGTGAATATGATACAGACGTGAAGGCAGCAGAACTCAAACCAATCATGATATGTAAGCAAACCAGACCAGTTCAAGTGAAAACAGAATGGTACAGATGCAAGCTTGAACAAGACTCAATTGTCACCAGAGCTCAATGCGGACTCGATGCAACCGACTAAGTCAACTACAAGTGTACAGGTGCGACCTTATAAAGAATCAGAACAAGGTGCATAGCCACTAGCCCATATATTCGCAGTGCAAACTTGAAGATATATGTACAATTATAAAGTAATCAAGTGTACAACTATACCAGACTCGTCTAAGAAAACTACAACATTACTGCAACTATAGCATCAAGGAGCAAATAGAAGCCGATGCCAAACAGACTTCAAATCATCGAATAGTGCATTTAATCTCAAACTAGAACAAGACTGCATCGAGTAATCAAGACAAGTAGAATGTATATGAACAAAACCAAGTAACATATATGTTGCAATTCAAAACAGTAAAACTCCAATGCAAATCAGTGACACAGGCTAGAGTGAATACTACAAGTGCAAAGCACCCGTCCAGACATGGAAGCACGACTACATGAACCAGAACAGATGAAGACATTAGTGAAACGTCGATGCGAATGAACGGTGGGCAGGACCAGGCAACACAATTAATGCAAAGTGAAGACAGACTAATCTAAATAACAACAAAGTCAACTGCAGTTCAAATCGAAGTGGCCAAAGTTTAGTTATATCAATATCAAGAGCTGAAGCCAATAGAAAATTCAAAGCAACTGTTAAAATGTCGAAGTCAATCCTCAAAGCTTTTAAACAGATTCAAGCCATAGATTCATGGAATCAAAAAAATGCCAGAAATCAAAACCACTGATAGCCAAGAAATCAACATTGGAAAAATCGTTTCGAAACCGTGGTGGCAAATGAACTCAAGCAAAATACATACGACAAGTCAGTAACCATCTCGAACATCCAAACGAAGATCGAATGGCCTAGTATAGTATTGTCAACCAAGCAAACGTCAACAAAAATCAAAACGACCGTAGTCAATAAAGAACCAGCAAGTTCAAAGCCATGAGTATCAATTAAGCAAACAACGAAAATCTCGAATTTGAACAAGCCAGAAATCAACAAATGCTTGAATTAGATGCGAGTGAGAAGTCACTCACCTTAGGTTCGAAGACCGCGCAGTACGAATCGAAGCTGGGACGAAGCAGGCATCACGAAGTCGATTGAAGCCAATTGACAGAAGCCCTAATTCTTTAATTTGGGGACGAGAACGAATAACCTAGCCGCCTCCATTTTTTTTCTTTTGATTTCGAACGAAGAAAAATAAGAATGAGGGAAGACCCGGTTTTCGTTTGATAATAAGGCACTCAAATAAAATAAAGCATGGGCTAGCTTTAAAGGCCCACTGACACTTAACAATTTTTATCAAAGGTATTTCCACTCGATATAGAAACTCCAATCACCATTTATATAAACGAATGTCAACTTGAATAAAAATTCGAATTGCAGTTGTTTAACCAATTAAATCGTCATTTGACGATAATCAACTATTTTAAAACCCTGGGTTGTTACAGACTCCCCTCCTTATAAAAATTGCGTCCCCGCAATTTTCATAATTAAGGTCGTCAACCACTATTATTCTTCTAACATAAACTGGTTAAGCTAGAAAAATAAAAGTCGAGAATTCAAATGCCAAAGTAATCTTTTAATTCCATAAAAGAATTTCACAACATCTCAACAAAGTCCAATTATCAAAAGATAATCAGAAAACAATCAAAACCGAATAAATGCAATCATCAGCAATATCCAACTACAGTTAGATATTCAGAAATACAAAAATCTCAAAAATAGCAATATCTAATTATCGATACGATAATTAGAAAACAACAAAATATAATTATCAACAAAGATAATTATGAAGCACAATTCACAAATAGCAAACTGACAATATTCAGTTATTCAACAATTAACTGGAAAACACAATTTCAAAATCAGTAAACTCTGACTATTAACAGAAATAGATAGAAAACATCGATTCAATAAAATCAGCAACCATCCAATTATCCAAACGATAGCCAGAAAACAAATCAACTATCTAATTATCTCAAACGATAATCAGAAAACAAATCAACAATTGTTAGATTATCAAAAGCGATAATCAAATTTCTCAAATCGACAAATATTCGATTATCAAGAACGATAATCAAATTTCAAATTCAACAAATATTCGATTATCAAAAACGATAATCAAATTTCAAATTCATCAAATATTCGATTATCTCAAGCGATAATCAAATTTCCAACTCAAATAAATATTTGATTATCTCAAGCGATAATCAAATTTCAAATTCGATAAATATTTGATTATCTCAAGTGGTAATCAAATTTTCAAATCAACAAATATTTAATTATCAAAAGCGATAATTAAATCTCAAATCAACGAATATTTAATTATCTAACAGCGATAATTAAATCTAAAATCAACAAATATTTTATTATCAAAGACGATAATTAAATCTCAAATCAACAAGTATTTAATTATCTAAAGCGATAATTAAATCTCAAATCAACGAATATTTAATTATCTAACAGCGATAATTAAATCCAAAATCAACAAATATTTAATTATCAAACAGCGATAATTAAATCTAAAATCAACAAATATTTAATTATCAAAGACGATAATTAAATCTCAAATCAACAAGTATTTAATTATCTAAAGCGATAATTAAATCTCAAATCAACGAATATTTAATTATCTAACAGCGATAATTAAATCCAAAATCAACAAATATTTAATTATCAAACAGCGATAATTAAATCTAAAATCAACAAATATTTAATTATCAAAAGCGATAATTAAATCTCAAATCAACAAGTATTTAATTATCTAAGGCGATAATTAAATCTCAAATCAACGAATATTTAATTATCTAACAGCGATAATTAAATCCAAAATCAACAAATATTTAATTATCAAACAGCGATAATTAAATCTAAAATCAACAAATATTTAATTATCAAAAGCGATAATTAAATCTCAAATATCTAATTATCACAAGCGATAATTAGAACAACAAATATTTAATTATCGATATGATAATTAAATCTCATAACATCAGATATCTAATTACCTGCAGATAATTAGAAACAACAAATATCTAGAAATCAATTAAGAAGACTAGAAAATCAACATAAAAGCTTGGATCGATCCCATCAGATGGCGAGTTTTTAATTCGCCGCACGTGCAACAACAAATGGCCGAAGCCTACCAAGTACTCAACATAATTTTTGGCGCCCATCAGATTGACCCGGAGGTCCGCAGAGTGACCCGAAGGTCTAGTACTGGTATTTGACCCGAAGGTCCGCAGAGTGGCTCGAAAGCCCAACAAATGAACCGAAGGTCCAACAAATGACCCGAAGGTCCTCATAGTGGCTCGAAAGCACACAAAATCATCAAATATTTCAATTAACGAGTCCGGAATTAACCGAAATAGCAAACGCACATGTCCCATACCACGTGTTTTACTAAATCGTTTGATTCTCTTCATCGTTTCCTTGAAAGTGCAAAATTGTGTATTTTGTAAAAATACATTTCACATTCTCAAACGGACAAGTCCGGAATTAAGCGAATCAGTAAAAGAAAGGGGTCATAGTCCTCGATTTTGCTGAAACGTTTAAATCGCTTCCTCATTCTTTTGAAAGCGCAAATTGTTAAAATTTCTGAAAACAATTTTATTTATTTTATAAAAATAACAATTCACATTCTCAACTGGACAAGTCCGGAGTTAACCGAAACAGTAAAAGAAAGGGGTCATAATCCTTGATTTTGCTGAATCGTTTAAGTCGCTTTCTCATTCTTTTGAAAACGCAAACTGTTAAAAATTTATAAAACACTTTTCATTTTAAAACGATTTTCCAATCACGTGATTAAAGCAGCAAATCAGTAACAATTTCGATAAGGAAATTGTACTTCTCAAAATACCGTAAAAACGGTTACACATCAGTATTGCGGAATAACCGCTTGAAAATCTACTTTTAAAAATTTGGTTGTTACTGAAGTCAAAGCGACCGAAATTTTAAAACATCAAATATCTCATCAAAAGAATTCACATCAAAATGTGACATCAGTGAATTTTCATTTATTAAAATTGTCAACAAAACACCGTGCCTCAAAAATTCAGCATTGGTGTAAAAAGTCCGTTATAAAATAACGGCAACAAAATACGTATCATAACCAAGCATCGGTTCAACGTAAATTAATTGCAATAACGTGCAATTTAAATTTTTGCACGTACTACAAAATGAACAAAGAATCATTCAAATGTATCTTCAATGAAGATAATTTAAAACAGCAAAAATCTAATCAATAGATGATTAGTACCAAAAGAAAGCCAGCGGAAATTTCAACAAAGTCACATATCTGCAATTTCTTCGAATCCTCAATTCGGATTCGAAATTCTCAAAGAAACAAAATAATTACAGCTATGTAAACAACAAATGAAATTCATATCAATTTCGTATTTTGATTTTTAAATCAAAAGATTATCAGTTTTACTCAGCGAAGACAGTTTCACTGTTTCCGCTGCGCACTCTGATAAACAGAACACAAATCAATCAAATCATCAGAACACAATTTCACTATTATTTTTAAATAAAGATATTTAAAAATTTCATCCAAATTTCAAAACTTTAGTTTTGACTCAAATCACAGATAAAACATCGACCAATAGTTGTAACATATGTTCCATCCAAGTTATGTTTTATATTATGTCCATAAACCCCAAGCTCTGATACCAACTGTGACGCCCCACCTCTATGCTCATAATAACAAAGAGTATTAAAAGGAATACTGTCTATTATTACGAAGAATAAGGCTGGATAGGAGCGACCATCCGTAATTGGCCTTACACTAATATTGGTTATCTCGATAGGAGTGGTATATACTTTTTATTTTTAATCTATTAATTATTTACTCCCATCGACATATCCAATTATCAGTATAAAACAAACTACGATAGTTCATAATATTTTAGGACATTAGATATAACAATAACACAGATAATATAAATGCGGAACACAGATAAAAACAAAAGTCTCAGATATATATAACTGATGTCAGTTAATACATAGTTGACACTATACATATGATACAACTACAACTGTCGACTCTAGAAGTTATATATACAAGTACATTATCGACTAATATACATGAATACATATCATTCTATACAATGACACGACTACTACAAAATGACTGACAACTTCAGAAGATGTGAAAAGTCTTCAATCCCGAACAGCAACTCAAAGAAAGAAATCTACAACCTGAAATACTCGGGTCTGACCCGAGTATTACATTCAAAAGAAAATAATACCCAGGTCAGTCTAATTCAAACCAGTTTATTAGTGCATATAGGCAGTAATAATTTAAATAGACGACAATCACAATAATTCCCGTCTATCCGATTCTTTAAACAAAGAAACCGGATAACGGTCAATATAACACTTAATAGTGTTAAATGATAAATCAACAATTCAAATCAGGATACAACTCCAAAACATTGAAATTCACCAACGAAACAATTCAACAAATCGAAACATCAATTTAAAACTGTCAAGACTAATAGGACTGCAGTACACGCACGCGTGTACTGCCTCGCCACTATCGCAGGAGATACACTAAAGCTCAAGGAATCAGAACAGATGGCATCAAACGAAATAAGATCCCGATGTGGCTGCAGTACACGCACGCGTGTACTGCCTCGCCACTACCGTAAGTCGAATCTACCAGGGTCAAGACACTGATTTAGCTCGAATGCAGAACACAGAGGCACGAATGACCCAGTGCACGAAGGCAATGGTACAAACTACCAAAAAGGAACCGGACCACATAATCAAGCAGTGACCAGGAAATACAAGATCATCATGAACCAGATGAACAAGACATGGCAGAAGTGTCTCGGCATCAAAGACCAAAAAAATGCAAATGAAGACCAGTAGTGTGCAACAACGTTGCATCCAAGATAGTGCAATGCAGATTCAAGACAAACCAGAGTGCCATGGAATCACCCGAACAATGAACTCGAGCACACCACATCAAACATGTGAATAGTAAGGCTACAGGTCTGAATCTCTAAGGCAAACACAACTGAAGTCATGAATGCTACAACAACGAAGACTACAATGTGCACAGATGTATACAAAGACTCCAAACTACACATGTCAACATAATAACAATGCTACAAGACCAACTCAAACCAATACAAGAATATAAGGTCAAAATCAACCAGTGCCAAGTTCGAACAGTGGCAGGTGTATCAATCTCAAAATCAAATATGGTTCCATGCCAAAGTCAATAAATCGAATCGGCGAACAAAATGAATCTACAAACTCAACAGTGACACAGGGAACACAGTGAACAAAATCAAGTCTACATACAAATGGGCCAGACTCGATTTGCAATTCAAGCCAACCCACCTATATATGCATACACACATACATATGTATATATGCACATATATGCAGAAACAGTGGACGAGCTTAACAAAACAACTCAAACTCACAATGGGACAAACTTCAATATGCACATGTCAGACTACATGGAGTCCAAACATGACTCAGTGAATATGATACAGACGTGAAGGCAGCAGAACTCAAACCAATCATGATATGTAAGCAAACCAGACCAGTTCAAGTGAAAACAGAATGGTACAGATGCAAGCTTGAACAAGACTCAATTGTCACCAGAGCTCAATGCGGACTCGATGCAACTGACTAAGTCAACTACAAGTGTACAGGTGCGACCTTATAAAGAATCAGAACAAGGTGCATAGCCACTAGCCCATATATTCGCAGTGCAAACTTGAAGATATATGTACAATTATAAAGTAATCAAGTGTACAACTATACCAGACTCGTCTAAGAAAACTACAACATTACTGCAACTACAGCATCAAGGAGCAAATAGAAGCCGATGCCAAACAGACTTCAAATCATCGAATAGTGCATTTAATCTCAAACTAGAACAAGACTGCATCGAGTAATCAAGACAAGTAGAATGTATATGAACAAAACCAAGTAACATATATGTTGCAATTCAAAACAGTAAAACTCCAATGCAAATCAGTGACACAGGCTAGAGTGAATACTACAAGTGCAAAGCACCCGTCCAGACATGGAAGCACGACTACATGAACCAGAACAGATGAAGACATTAGTGAAACGTCGATGCGAATGAACGGTGGGCAGGACCAGGCAACACAATTAATGCAAAGTGAAGACAGACTAATCTAAATAACAACAAAGTCAACTGCAGTTCAAATCGAAGTGGCCAAAGTTTAGTTATATCAATATCAAGAGCTGAAGCCAATAGAAAATTCAAAGCAACTGTTAAAATGTCGAAGTCAATCCTCAAAGCTTTTAAACAGATTCAAGCCATAGATTCATGGAATCAAAAAAATGCCAGAAATCAAAACCACTGATAGCCAAGAAATCAACATTGGAAAAATCGTTTCGAAACCGTGGTGGCAAATGAACTCAAGCAAAATACATACGACAAGTCAGTAACCATCTCGAACATCCAAACGAAGATCGAATGGCCTAGTATAGTATTGTCAACCAAGCAAACGTCAACAAAAATCAAAACGACCGTAGTCAATAAAGAACCAGCAAGTTCAAAGCCATGAGTATCAATTAAGCAAACAACGAAAATCTCGAATTTGAACAAGCCAGAAATCAACAAATGCTTGAATTAGATGCGAGTGAGAAGTCACTCACCTTAGGTTCGAAGACCTCCAAAGACCGCGCAGTACGAATCGAAGCTGGGACGAAGCAGGCATCACGAAGTCGATTGAAGCCAATTGACAGAAGCCCTAATTCTTTAATTTGGGGACGAGAACGAATAACCTAGCCGCCTCCATTTTTTTTTCTTTTGATTTCGAACGAAGAAAAATAAGAATGAGGGAAGACCCGGTTTTCGTTTGATAATAAGGCACTCAAATAAAATAAAGCATGGGCTAGCTTTAAAGGCCCACTGACACTTAACAATTTTTATCAAAGGTATTTCCACTCGATATAGAAACTCCAATCACCATTTATATAAACGAATGTCAACTTGAATAAAAATTCGAATTGCAGTTGTTTAACCAATTAAATCGTCATTTGACGATAATCAACTATTTTAAAACCCCGGGTTGTTACACTTGTGATATTTATATCAAGTATAACTCGAATTTGTTAATAAAGAAGATTTATAAAACAAAGTTGTTAGAAAATGGAAATCGAATTTATAAACGTTGTTTTATAAATTCGAAAATCAATCAAATTTGATTGATTTTAAATATAGAGATTATTAAGGGAATTTTATCCACGATTTTGGACAGTGGATAATTCTTGGAATAAATGTGTAGAAAAGATTGAAATTTGGTTAGTGAAGTATATTCACGATTTTGGACAGTGAATATATTATTGAATAAAATGGTTATGTTTGGGAAAGCGATATTATAAAATGAAGTTAATTGTTTTAAAAGATGTTTTAAAACGTGTTAAGTATCGAAAACATAGATTTCAACATTTATTGTTGAAATAGACGTTTCGAGAAATAAGGAAATGATGGACTATAACACTGTTGTTATAGTAAATGATTTTCGAAAGAAAATGTTTTATGCAGTATTGGGATTTATATACCTATCTTAATTCCGAATCCCTATACTAGTGATTTTGAGTCGTCGTAACGATGTTTTACGTGACATTCGTTTTGACTCAAATAAATGTTGTTATAGTAAACGGTTTCCTTAAAAGAATGAAATATATACTTAATTTGATTTAAGTATATTGAATATTTTCAAATGTTGAAAATAAATAGATTTGTGAAATACTTATTTTTAAATAAGTATGGAAATGTTTTTCCAAATGAAACGAAACGTTTTGAGAATTTATCTTCTTAAAGATAAATCGAAAATGAATTTTTGAAAACGATTGAAAATCGAATATTAGTAGATATTCGAAAAATGTAAATTCAATATGGAATTTATAAAGGAAATGGAAATTGTTTAGAAAAATAAACGTTGATTTATTTTTGAAAGTGTGGAAATTTTATATCTAGTAAAGATATTTTTGAAGATGAAATAATTTGGAAAATTATTTGGAATCTGATGATGTTGCGCATCTTTATTGATAGTTAAATAACCGACTATCAATAATTACCTTTAGATAGGTATTTGTTGTGAATTGGATGAATTCGAATGCCACACTTAGTTTTGAATAAGCGCTCACTATTCGGGTTAGCCGGGAAAGGACCATGGGGTCGTATAACCCATTCCGAATATGTGATACGTCGTTATGAATTGCATTCGAAGACCGGTGTTGAAGACCGGATATTTTTTAAAACGGAAGGATTACCGTCGAGTTACTCTACATCGGCTGATCTCCGATTTAGAGGTTTTATCACCCTTAGTGATGGGAAGTTCGGACGTGATTAGAAAATTATCCGGAAATGCAAGGGCTTCGTGAGAAGTGCCTTCGGTTCTGTTCGATCCCGAAACAGACTTGTATGGATTGTGTGTCTGACATTACAATTTGAGATATAAAGCTGATTTCTTTCAAATACATTTCTGTTGGTGGCGGAGAATTTATTCTCTTAGCTTAACACCCTTCTCTGAGACGTACGAGCTCAGAGGTTATGTAGTTGAAATTTATCAGCGATATATCCCAATTTGGTAACGTGGCATACTGAGTGTTGCTGTGAAATGATCAGTGTTTGATCATTTATGATATGATCATTTGTTTGATCTTATATCTTTGTGATCATAGGTTGATCATTTTTGTTTGACCCGAAGTAGGGCTTTGTAGAAAGCGTAGCTTTGTGGACGAGACTTCATCGAGCCTCACACCCCGGAAATGGTCGAAACAGGAAGGATGCGGCAAGGTTCTAGGGAGTAGCGCCCTTAGTGTATGTCATTCCTTCTGGATAGAGGTGGTATCATGGTATGGAGCCCAGATACTTAACCTATGTGGTTGCTGCATTATTATCTATGTGGTTTGTTGGAAATCGGGGATCCTCGGGAAGATCGGTTACGATCGGGGGATGACATACGCGTGTCAGTAGTTACCTATTTTTGCAGAGGTAACCCGGCCTTGTGTTGGCAGAGATCCGGTTAGGTTCTCGGGTCGTCTATTCCAGGGACGTACCCATCGTGGAAAAGGAAGTTCCTTAGCCTGAGCATTTGTTGGAAATCCAAAGAAACAATACGCGACCTGTACGGTTTTAGTTATATTACCTGCTATGGAATGTGGCGGTAACCTGCTATTGAACATAGTAGCTATAGTAGGCATAAGTGCGGAATGCCTATGCTGGCTAAGATTAATATTATACTTTCGAAATGATTTCTACACTATGCACTAATAATAATATCAAAAATGATTTGATTTTGCGTAGTAAGCATCTTTGACTATCATAAGAAGAAATTTCCTCCAATTCTGCGTTTGCATTGTGTGTGTGGTGGGAGGTCTTATGGTAGTTTCATTTTCCAAAAGCATTGCGAATTTGTTTTATTTTCCTTATGAAAAATAACTGTTTTACGATCTCACACCAGTCACCATGACTGACTCGGAGTTTATTGTTTCCCTTCTAAACTCTGGGTGCCCACCAATTTCCACACGGGCAGCCTAGAGTTATGTTATCAGGATATTCTGGAGCTTTGGAGATAAGCTGGAGGACGAGACGTAGTATTTGTATCTGATAGTACTTATTCCGCTGTGTATTCTGTATGAGGACAAGTTATATAACTGTCCATTGTTGTATATGACTCTGATGATATGATGTGATGTAATGTAATAACAGATATAATTCTTTTGTTTTAAATGATATTCATTTATCTATTATATTGTTCCACTGCGATATGTGAGATTCTGATATTGTCTTCTGTTCTGATGTTGTTCTTTTTCTTTCTGTTCCTTCTTTCATCTTCTTCTATCTTTTCTTCTGTTTTCTTCTTTCTAAAACCCTCACTATTGGAGTTTCCGGCACTCGATTGCTCGGCAGTCGATAAAGTGAGTATCGATGTCGAATTTTCGAAAGTCGAAAATTTCCGTACGTGACAGCGTGGTATCAGAGCATATGGTTAAGCGACAACCCTGCTCTGTTGGGTGTTACTCATTAGAGATAGAGTCAGTAGTACTCTAGAATGAGTTGAGTGTAATAATAGATATGAGCGCGTATTTGTTAGTGAATATAAAATTGTTTTATATTGTGATGATTGGTTTGTTGAGTGGTATATGGATTCTGGTCGGTATTGTCCGTACAACTCTATCGATAGGGATCTCTAAACACTTGTATAGAACAATTCGGCACAGTATTGTTTTAAATAGGGTAAATGAGATAATTTTGCCCAAAACTATTTTTGTATAGAAAAGAAATGATTTTTCTATGAATTATCATAGTATATGGATGTTTGGTTGTTATAAAATAATAATATTGAAATGTTATCATTATTATATGAAATTGAATACGAACTGGAAATTGTAACTCCAAAGTTAAGAAATGAATTCACATATGAATGAAATTTAAAGAATGTAAATTATAAATGTGAATTGTAATTTAAAACGGAATTCCAGAGAAATTTTTGGAAACGTTTTGAAAAGAATTTGAAAATTTTGGAGATTTGGAAAGTTAAATCATTTTTGATTTGAAAATGAAATTCAAAGGATTTTGGAAAAATGTTTTGAAGAGATAAAAGCTCTAAACTCTTTTAGGTCGCTGGAAAATAATTCTGATGATGGTGGCCACATCATTAGAATTCATTTTCGGGTTTCCAAAAGAGGAATTGCTGCCGATTGTTTTAAATGGAAGTTGTTTGGAAAATTTGGATTTTGTTTTAGAAAATTCAAAGGATGATTTGAATTGTTTTCAAAAATGGTTTTGAAAAGGGTTGAAAAGACTCTGGAATGCTATATTAAAATGTTTATGAAATGATACTAAGTTGATAACTTATACAATTTGAATTTTGATAGAATAAATTTAACTTAAAGAATGAAGTTAAATCAAAGTAAGTATAAGTGAATATAACTGGAATTGAAATTTGATTTGGAAATCAGATTCGAATTGGAAATGAAAGAATTAGTGAATGAGTTTCAGAATGAATAAATAAATTTGAATTTGTAAGTAAGTAAAACTGAAATTGAAGATGAATGTGAAACTTTGTTCTGAATTTGTTAGTAAATGTAATTCAAGCTGAATATTGAAATTTAAAATGAATTAGTGAATGAAACTAATATAAAGAGTGATATGAATTAGTAAATGAAAGATGATCGATAAAAATTCAATATTCAGAATAGAAGATAAAATTGAATTCGAATAGAAATTTGAAATGCAAGATTGAACGAAATTGAATATGTAACTTCAATAGTAAGCTAAAGATATATAAGCAGTTGATATTGAAAATTTTGTAATAGAATTTGCAAATAGTTTGAATGTTGTAACTAGATGCTATGGCTAGTAGATATACAGGTATAAAGGAATTGGAATTTAATTTCGAAGATAAATTTGAATTGCTCGAAAAAGGTATGTATTTGAATTTCAAATATGAGATTTGATGATTTCTTGTCTAACCGCTTGGCTTTTTCTTTTCTTTTTGAAATCTGAGAGTCCGTAGGGACGTTTTGTAGTCGTACCGTATTAGCCGCGCAAAGGAGACGCTGGCGAAATTTTTCGGAAATTCAGGGCGTTAAAATTTTTGAGAAAATTTTGAAAGTTTAAAATTTGAATTTAAACTCGAATTTGAATTTTGAAGTAAACAATGTTGTTTGGAACTTATAATTGAAGTTGGAAACGAGTTGAATGATAAAGAATCTTTAGTAGAAGGATTTGTTTTGAAATTAGATAAAACTATTAGATTGTGAAAGATAGTAGACGAGTTAAGGACCTTTTTCCCTAACTTGTAATTTCGAGGACGAAATTCTTTTAAGGGGGGAAGTCTGTAACGACCCAGAATTTTTGATAATTAAAATTCGAATATTTAATTAATTTTAAAATATTAATAAGTGAGATTAATAAGTCGAATAATTTTAAATTCGAATATTTGGGTTTAATTGAATAATTAAATCGATAATGTAATAGTAAAATTCCAGAAATAATTGAATTCTGGATTTAATTGGATTAAAAATGATTTATGAAGTTATATTAAATCATACTGGAGTTATAGAAACGTTATAGAACTTTTAAAATTGAATTAAAAGTTGAATTGTGAAAATTGAATATTTTAATATTTATTCGACTAGTGAAATTAGCCATTTTTGGGACAGTCTCAGAATTGAACGAAACTAGTTCCATTGGATCCGTAATAGTTAGTTATTATCGGATTTCAATTTTTGTAGCAAACGGAGTTGTCGTTTGACCGTGGCAGCTCGAAACGCGTCGAAATTATTTTAATTTAATTCGGCGAGTTAAAATAGTCATTTTTCAAAAAGTCTCGGATTTCGACGAAACCAGTTTCATCGGATCCGTAATGTGATATTATTGTAAGATTTCAAATTTCGTAATTTTTGGATTTACCATTTGTCCGGTACGAATTAAAACGCCTCGAAATTGATTTAAATCGGTTTAATTTAAATTGATCGTTTAATTCCATATCTTGCACAGACGATCGAATTAGCTTCCGAAACCTGTTCCATTGCGTTCGGAACGCGGGGTAAACCTTAGAAACGCTAACCGGCATGCTCGATTTTGAGTTCGGAAAATTTCGAGTGAATAGTAATTTGGTAAATTTTCTATAAAAGGACATGTTATCTTCACTTTTGCAAAGCAAAGACAACCCTAGGGTTTTGAAACGTAGCCGCCAGTTCAAGCTATCAATGGCTGAAATCTTCTTAGCTTCTTCCCTCGATTTCTTCATATCCACGCATCAATTCAAGAAATATTCAACTGCAAAGTTGTAGATCGTACCGAGTACTACGAGGTCAACGGCTATGATTTAAAACAAGTGAATGAATCGACGACAATTAGTGATCAAAGGGTCGAACTTCGTGCGCGTTTTTCGAGCATGGTGGAGGGCCGAGTGTCATGTCCTTCAAGGCGGCGGCATGTGGTGGCAGCGGCGTTCAAATGAGGGTCTCCGATCAACTCCTCGATGTCGGTAGAGGTCGCGGTGGTTAGGGTTTGCAAGGCGGCTGATGGGTTCGTTTTCACGAACGATACCTGGGAAGTTTTCGCGTGGAAGAGGGAAGAGTCATCACGCGGTTGGGATCTGATGATTTCAAAACGTGCGGCTGTGATGCAGTGTAGGGTTTTGATAATAAAAGAAATATGTAAATCGAATTTTAATTTAAATTGTGTAATCTTTGTAATAGCATATCTTTTTGCTGCGTGATCAGAATTTGACAAAACAAAATGCATTGGAATCGTATCGTCGAATACTTTTCTATGAAACTGGATTGGAGTCGTTTGGAGCTAGCGAAAATTTCGGGTAAAATTAAACGTCCGTTTAATTTTATTCGAAATAAAACGCTACGAATTGCTATCGAAAAATCAAGGTGAGATCTTCTCACTCAAGAATTGAAAAGTGGAATTTTCAGTTATTTATTTGATTGCTATTGGATGTGATATTAGATATGATAGGATATATCTATATATAGCAATATATACATATTGGCATATGTATATATTGGATTGATTGATTTCCCGCCTCGTATAGCGGATGAGACCCTATTGCGCCGTTAGTAAGCGGATATTTATAAAACCCATATACCGCGATAATTCCGTACTGGAGCGGAATTGGTATTGTGCTAACATCTTTGGATGCAGGGAAACAGGTTGGAGGGATCCAACTGGATTCCTCAACTGTATTTACTTATTTACAAATATTGATGTATATTCTGTTATCATATTGATATATGATATTGACTGTTGTGATGGACTAATTGATGCTGTTGCATCATCGGATTCAGTTTTGAAATGTAAAAATAACGACTTTTACTTTAAAAAGGTTTTTAAAGTGATTTTTGAAAATATACATTTTATGGAATTTTTGAATTGATTTATTTCAAATAAATAAACGTATGAAATTTTAAAGTTACAAAAATTTATAGATTTGTGAAATATAACCGAAAAGTGATTTTTGGAATAAATAGTTGACTGATTTATGAAATGGTTTAAATTGAGATTTTTGAATTTCTGTAACGGTTTATATAAAAGATTAATGAAATTGATATCTGCAAAATTAAGAATGTTGAAATTATAAAATGAGTTTTTATAAGTGATAAAAATGAAATATTATGGAATCCGTAAGTGAATGAAATTTATAGATTTATAAATTGTGAGGTTGAAAATGAATGATAAGTTATTAACTTATAATATGGACTTGTGATATTTATATCAAGTATAACTCGAATTTGTTAATAAAGAAGATTTATAAAACAAAGTTGTTAGAAAATGGAAATCGAATTTATAAACGTTGTTTTATAAATTCGAAAATCAATCAAATTTGATTGATTTTAAATATAGAGATTATTAAGGGAATTTTATCCACGATTTTGGACAGTGGATAATTCTTGGAATAAATGTGTAGAAAAGATTGAAATTTGGTTAGTGAAGTATATTCACGATTTTGGACAGTGAATATATTATTGAATAAAATGGTTATGTTTGGGAAAGCGATATTATAAAATGAAGTTAATTGTTTTAAAAGATGTTTTAAAACGTGTTAAGTATCGAAAACATAGATTTCAACATTTATTGTTGAAATAGACGTTTCGAGAAATAAGGAAATGATGGACTATAACACTGTTGTTATAGTAAATGATTTTCGAAAGAAAATGTTTTATGCAGTATTGGGATTTATATACCTATCTTAATTCCGAATCCCTATACTAGTGATTTTGAGTCATCGTAACGATGTTTTACGTGACATTCGTTTTGACTCAAATAAATGTTGTTATAGTAAACGGTTTCCTTAAAAGAATGAAATATATACTTAATTTGATTTAAGTATATTGAATATTTTCAAATGTTGAAAATAAATAGATTTGTGAAATACTTATTTTTAAATAAGTATGGAAATGTTTTTCCAAATGAAACGAAACGTTTTGAGAATTTATCTTCTTAAAGATAAATCGAAAATGAATTTTTGAAAACGATTGAAAATCGAATATTAGTAGATATTCGAAAAATGTAAATTCAATATGGAATTTATAAAGGAAATGGAAATTGTTTAGAAAAATAAACGTTGATTTATTTTTGAAAGTGTGGAAATTTTATATCTAGTAAAGATATTTTTGAAGATGAAATAATTTGGAAAATTATTTGGAATCTGATGATGTTGCGCATCTTTATTGATAGTTAAATAACCGACTATCAATAATTACCTTTAGATAGGTATTTGTTGTGAATTGGATGAATTCGAATGCCACACTTATTTTTGAATAAGCGCTCACTATTCGGGTTAGCCGGGAAAGGACCATGGGGTCGTATAACCCATTCCGAATATGTGATACGTCGTTATGAATTGCATTCGAAGACCGGTGTTGAAGACCGGATATTTTTGAAAACGGAAGGATTACCGTCGAGTTACTCTACATCGGCTGATCTCCGATTTAGAGGTTTTATCACCCTTAGTGACGGGAAGTCCGGACGTGATTAGAAAATTATCCAGAAATGCAAGGGCTTCATGAGAAGTGCCTTCGGTTCTGTTCGATCCCGGAACAGACTTGTATGGATTGTGTGTCTGACATTACAATTTGAGATATAAAGCTGATTTCTTTCAAATACATTTCTGTTGGTGGCGGAGAATTTATTCTCTTAGCTTAACACCCTTCTCTGAGACGTACAAGCTCAGAGGTTATGTAGTTGAAATTTATCAGCGATATATCCCAATTTGGTAACGTGGCATACTGAGTGTTGCTGTGAAATGATCAGTGTTTGATCATTTGTGATATGATCATTTGTTTGATCTTATATCTTTGTGATCATAGGTTGATCATTTTTATTTGACCCGAAGCAGGGCTTTGTAGAAAGCGTAGCTTTGTGGACGAGACTTCATCGAGCCTCACACCCCGGAAATGGTCGAAACAGGAAGGATGCGGCAAGGTTCTAGGGAGTAGCGCCCCTTAGTGTATGTCATTCCTTCTGGATAGAGGTGGTATCATGGTATGGAGCCCAGATACTTAACCTATGTGGTTGCTGCATTATTATCTATGTGGTTTGTTGGAAATCGGGGATCCTCGGGAAGATCGGTTACGATCGGGGGATGACATACGCGTGTCAGTAGTTACCTATTTTTGCAGAGGTAACCCGGCCTTGTGTTGGCAGAGATCCGGTTAGGTTCTCGGGTCGTCTATTCCAGGGACGTACCCATCGTGGAAAAGGAAGTTCCTTAGCCTGACCATTTGTTGGAAATCCAAAGAAACAATACGCGACTTGTACGGTTTTAGTTGTATTACCTGCTATGGAATGTGGCGGTAACCTGCTATTGAACATAGTAGCTATAGTAGGCATAAGTGCGGAATGCCTATGCTGGCTAAGATTAATATTATACTTTCGAAATGATTTCTACACTATGCACTAATAATAATATCAAAAATGATTTGATTTTGCGTAGTAAGCATCTTTGACTATCATAAGAAGAAATCTCCTCCAATTCTGCGTTTGCATTGTGTGTGTGGTGGGAGGTCTTATGGTAGTTTCATTTTCCAAAAGCATTGCGAATTTGTTTTATTTTCCTTATGAAAAATAACTGTTTTACGATCTCACACCAGTCACCATGACTGACTCGGAGTTTATTGGTTCCCTTCTAAACTCTGGGTGCCCACCAATTTCCACACGGGCAGCCTAGAGTTATGTTATCAGGATATTCTAGAGCTTTGGAGATAAGCTGGAGGACGAGACGTAGTATTTGTATCTGATAGTACTTATTCCGCTGTGTATTCTGTATGAGGACAAGTTATATAACTGTCCATTGTTGTATATGACTCTGATGATATGATGTGATGTAATGTAATAACAGATATAATTCTTTTGTTTTAAATGATATTCATTTATCTATTATATATTGTTCCGCTGTGATATGTGAGATTCTGATATTGTCTTCTGTTCTGATGTTGTTCTTTTTCTTTCTGTTCCTTCTTTCTTCTTCTTCTATCTTTTCTTCTGTTTTCTTCTTTCTAAAACCCTCACTATTGGAGTTTCCGGCACTCGATTGCTCGGCAGTCGATAAAGTGAGTATCGATGTCGAATTTTCGAAAGTCGAAAATTTCCGTACGTGACATCATTCCTCCTATCGGACACATTTCTTCGATACCATTCTATTACTTTGTGATTTGATTGGGTGCACCTTTGATTTTGGAGTATATCTCGAGGTGGGCGGTAGTAGCTGCTATGCGTTACCACCAGTCCGGATCTGCAAACGGTATATCTACCTTAGGCATTGCCTCGTGTGCCTTGTCGCATGCCTTATCGCGCCTTCTACGAGTTTGTTTTGTACTGTACCTATGGAGTGCCTTCTGAGTAAACCACTGGTTTGGTGGATCTTACGGTACTGTATAGACTACGGGAATATATAAAATGTGTTAAGGGGGATATGGGTAACGCCTTAACGCTATTTTAATAGTTTACTTTACTATAGACATATTATAATATCGTATATTACTACATAGTAGATAGTTCCACGGATCCTTAGATGATGGAAATCCCAAACATCCATTAAGTTACTTGTATTTCAGTTGATATTTCACTTGAGTTGAATTTACTGGTATAAGAATGTTAATCCTGACTCGAATGTTTTGTGTTTTCTTTATGCTCGAGTCAAACTGAGTGACACAGCATTTGAGACTAACCTTTGAAGTTTGGAGTTTTGCTTGAAGATCTATCTTATAGCTAGTCAGCTTTTAGTTGTTTTGTCCAGTCTTGTCAGTTATCTTCGTATTTGGGACTACTCTGTATTTGAGATTTCTGTTGTATTTTGTTTCATACTCTGTTGTTTATATAGTAGCTTCATGAACTACTATATATCTTTTTCCGCTACTTATTTTTGTATTATTCTGTGTCTGTGATTGATTTATTTACTGTATATGCTGATTTTTGTCAAATACAAAATTAACAATCTATTGTTTTGGGCAATTCAAGTCTAACATTTGGGATGCGAAAGGTTCGAAATACCAGGTCATTACAAGTGGTATCAGAGCGAGGTTTAGGCAAAACATAGTTTATGGAGTAAAAATTAATTACAGAATCACCTTCGTTCGAGCTTGAATTCCTCCTCTTTGATTCGGTTTTCCTTTGAATTTTGGAACTTTTCCCTTCATTCTGAAATCCATTCTCGTTTCATCTTGTTCGTGTCCTTCCAATACTGGAGCATCCCATAGCTTCAACCTCAAATTATCAACTCCATCCTTTCGATGGTTCCGCCAATCTTTGTATGATTCGTAAAGGAGTGAAACTCCTTTACAACAAGCGTCGACTCACCGGAGATTTCTACGTCCACGGTTAAGATGCTGTTATTTTTGCAAAGCCCAAACCGAAGATTAGGGTAATTCCCTTGTAACCTTGACCCCACTCCGATAATCAGAGATTATCCTAATATTGGGTGAAGTCACTTCTCTACCTCATCGGCGAGAAATTGAATTTTGCATCGATCTTATCCTGGAGCTTGACTTGTTGTCCTGGTTCTCGTTGATGATATTCTCGTCTTCTCTAAGTCTCGGTTGAACCGGTTAAGGTTTCCCGTGATTTTATGAGTCTATCCATCTTTCCTCTTTTGTAATTTAATTATATATCTTCCTTTCGAGCCTATCTATCTTAGTTAGAAATTTTCTTTGATTTGGGTCCTTCTAAATTTGAATCTCCATCCTTGTTTTGAAATTCATTCTTAAATCATCCTGTGAGGGAGTGTATTTGTAGTTAATATAAAATGTTTTATATTGTGTTGTTTGAGTTGTTAAGTTTGAATTTTGGGTTTCGATCGATTCATCTGGCAAACGCTATTGATAGGAATTCCAAAACACTTGAACAGAGCAAACTGACACAAGATTGTTTTCAAAATTGGTAAATAATTTTATGAATGATTATATTTTATATATAAAAGTATAATTTTCTGAAATTAGATAGTTAAATGAATTGGTTGTTAGAAATGATAATACTAGATTATCATTTATTGTTTTTTCAACATTCATAAATCATTAACTATTGTTGTATATTATCAGGAGATGAAACTTTAAAATATGGTTTATAAATCTGATTTGCAAATGAAATGGATTTAAGTTAAGGATTTGAGAATTTAATTTCCAGTACTTTTCAAATTTGGTTTTCAAAGTTATGGAAGAATATATTATTTGAAAGTATTTTCGAATAGGAATTGTTTCCAAAGAAATTTTAAAAGAAGAAAATCAGTACTCTCCTCTTTTGTCACTGGAAAATAATTTCAGTGATGACTACAACATCATCGACATTCATTTTCGAGTCTTACAGTGGAGATGCCACTTAGTAGCTTTGCTACACTTTTGTTTTGGAAAATGAATTTGATTTGAATTTTCTTGAGTAAGATTTGATATACAAAATATTATATGTATATATTTATTTCAAAATGATTTGAAGTGAAACCTGAAATGTATTCTTGAATTATGTGTAAAGTGATGGTTTTCAAATTTTTGAAACAAAGCAAAATTCTTACTAATTTAAGTGTTTAAAATAAGAAATGGAATTTGAAATAACTTGAAACAATTGAACTAGGATAAAAATTTATTTGTATAATACTCAATTGCATTTTTAAAACATATATAGCTTACCTGAAGTATTCAAAAGTTAAAAATGAAATGTGAATTTGTGATAAAAGGTTATACAGGAGAAAAACTTAAGTAATAAATCATTTAAATTAAAATGGCTGATAGAAATGTTGTAAATAATCGGTAAATTTGTATAGTGACACTCAGAAACATTAATATAACTTACCTAGAAAAGTTAGATGTTAATAATTGGATAATACAATGTAAATATAAGGAATAAGATGTCAAAAATGAATCTTGATAAGGGAATTTATAAATGGAAAATTTAGTGGTTATAATAAATATTATACACTTAATCTATGTTGAAATATATTGAATAATAATTAGTGGATTCTATAAATATGAATTTAGGAATATTTGAGATTCAATTATAAGTGGAATTAACCTAAGTAAAATCAAATGGATTAAATAAATTAAAAAATAAAATAAATTTGCTTTGAAAGATTTTTTTTTCAAATGTAATAAATTTAAAGAAGATCAATATAATGAAAATACCCTGAATTGAAATCAACCAAAGTGAATACAACAAATATTTATTGATTGAATAAAATGGATTGAAACCAAATTAGTCAAATATAAATCAATTTAAAACAAAATGAAATTTATATAGTTTTGAATTAATTGTTGTTTGTATTCAGAATCAATCTTTCTTTTCTGTTGTTTCTATTCTCCTACCTCATTCCTTTTCGGGGATGAAAAGTTTTGAGTGGGGGAGAGTGTAACGACCCGTAAATTTTAACGGTTTTAATAACGTATTTAATTGAATTTTTCATGAAATTTAAACAATTAAATTTTTAAATGAAACTTTGATATTTGGAATACGGCTGTTTAAACATAACAAATGGTAAATTTTCATCAGAGAATATGTGAGTTTATTTTGTTGTGTAATTTTATTTAAAGTTATAATCAGTTATAATTGATGGGAATAAAATGTTTTCAAAATCTGAATATTTTTATACAATAAATTGTAAATCATTTTCTGAGTGAGACGTCATAATTTGTTTCGTCAAATTTGGACTTCCCCAGCTTCGTTTATCTTATTTTCAACGAATTAGCAGTAGTTAGGCAGCGAGATATCGACATTTGGTAGGATGATCGTATCGCTCGTATCTGTATACCATTCTGTTTTTCTCGTCATGCTAATCTCCGCAGTATATTCCATTGTGCATGCTGGTGTCCGGTAGGTGTCGAAACCGACAAAACTATTTGTCATAATGGTATCCATTTGAGCCTCTTGAATTTCCTATACCTTTCCTCTATCCACCGTGTAATCAAACAGCCATCAATAATTATTATTTTCAGCTTTCAACCTTTTCTATTCTCATTGTTCAATTTATTATAGGCTGGTTCGTTTGTTTGCATTTGTCTCTTCCAATTCATTTTGGTTCATTCTAAACAATATATATATATATAATGAATACGAGAAGCTTGTACATTTATTTTTCCCAGAACATATAAATCAACTTATATACATATATATATATATATACAAGTATGGTGGCACGTCCGTTGGACGTGTGCAAAGAAGGAAGTGACGTATTTTGTCTTTGTTACAATTATGATATTGTGAGAGATTATAGTAACGTTTTCGTTAATTACGGGGAAAAAGAGGAAGAGGATATGACAAATAAACAGAAATAAGGTGTTGTAAGAAAGACGATAGGTAAACCCGATAATGAAGAAGCACTTTTGTAGGAGTACTTTGGAACGTGCGATGCACGTGCGCAGAAGGAACAGGCATTAAGAAACGATGTTTGTGAGGTTTTTTAAATTTTCTGAAATGACTTTGACATGTTCCTATAATAATGCATTTTTTGGATACTGACTTTTAGAAAGCATCCACGTCCGATGGACGTGCATACGAAATTTTGTATCAAACATGGAAATAAGCTTTAAATTAGACCGACCTTACATAGCCAAAAAGAAAAGTAAAGCGGATCAAAAGCATATCATAAAAGGTAATGTTAGTTACAGGTTGTGAAAAAATAAGACGGAAAAGGATTTACAGCAAGCATTCATATTATGCATTGTCAGATGAAACTCAATTATAATTTTTGTTTCATATAAGCTTTTATAAATCCTTTTCTTCTGTCTTCTGTCTTGGAAAGCTATTGGTAGCGTGCAACGTTTATCACTTGATGCACCATCAAATCCAAAGCTTGGAGATCATAACTGAAACCATGAGAAACTGCAGCAAAAAATTAGCACCTGAAACATTCAAGTTAGACATATGATGTATGAAAAATGAGTTAAAATATATGAGACAAAAAATAGTGGATGGTGACATATTAGAAGGCTGTGTATAGTGGATGATAATTGCGTTGCTTCATTGTAAAGTACTTATGAACGTAGACATAAAATGAAAATTAAATTGAAATTCAAAACATTGTAACTTTCAAATATCCTTGGTAATAAATAATATTTTGAAATAGAAAGAGTAATATAGTTCTTCCACTTTACAAACTTTTTTTTCTTTAAGTGGAAGTCCAATTAATCACCAATAATCAATGAAATCAAATAGAAAACTAACACAGTCAAAACCAACAGTTAAACGCAATTAGATTTGTAATCAAGCGTCAATAAACATCAAAGTACGGCTGTAAACATAAGCACAGAGGCCGGTAGAATAAACGCTAACTGGAACACTCACCGTGACCGGATCACGTGCAACAATGATGCGCCTGACGATGGTCTTCCGCCCCTCCTACTTGAACACCAAACCGAAGATTACAAACGTATTGCCTCAACTCCACTGTGCAAGTACATCGTTCTTTGTAGCATCAGATGCCCCTCAATTTTATTAGATGGAATTCACCAATACTCAAATTTGAAGCCCATCCATTGAGAGTTCTTTGAAGAAAGAGTAACAATTGTGTACCTTGCACGGAACTAAACATTTTCCTAAGAGTATATCCCCGTTTGTTCTCCTGTATGAAAGAAAAAGTGGTATATTGTACAATGAAGGAATCACCTGTCGCTAGTAAGAGCTCTAGCTATAAGAAACACTTGGTGAAACTCAGTTCGGTGGAGTAATAATTTTACACAGGAAATTGTTGTCAAGGACAAAATTTCTCAGTATTTTAGCCTCAATGACAGTGTAGCAAAAATAGCTCAATTTGGATGAAGTGTTAAGAATCATTTCTTATTAATTAGACCACTCAAAAAATTATGCGAAGCTGAGTTGCTCTTATATATATATATATATATATATATCACCACATTAGTTCCACTTTAGACGAACTTCTCATACATACTAAAACTAACTTCAACCACATCTTAGATTATAAATAAGAAATCAATAGTTAGGCAGTAAGATCATACAACTACCTAGTTATATTATGGGAATTATACTTCAAAATAAAAGTAAAAGAAACAAAAAATTAAAAGGTTGATGTAGTAAAAAGTATTCATACAACTACCTAGTTATATTATCACTTATATAGTCCAATCCATAAGTCCACTCGTAAGTAAATATAAATTTCTATTATCTTCCAGTACACATGCACAACATTATCCTAATTAGATTAAAGTATAACATCAGACATAAACAAATGATAATGGATAAATTAGTTAGTCCTTGATTACTATTTGGTACAGATCAATAATTAGGTGTCTAGATAATCTTTGAATAGAACTAAAATGGTGCCATTTTATAAATAACTAAGCATAATAATTCATACATATTAGAATGTACTATACTGAGCATATTAAATAGTGAAGGAACAAAATATATTTGTAGTATCCCATTTGAAAACTAATAATTGCATTCATTACTAAGAAAATTGCAAACATATACACTAAGGTGAGTTTGCAGTATATTCTATATATCCTATTGTACAAAACAATAAATAGGTAAGCTTAAAAAAAGAGAATACCTATTGAAAAGCAAGCACCATTAGGCGTAACAAAAGGCCATGTGCTAAGGCGGTTCTACATATACTGCAAACCTCCAAACTCCGTTATCTGAAACAAATCATATATAGTAGTCATTATACATATTTCTTTTTAAGAAAAAGGAGAAATGAAAAATAAAATATAAACAAATCACCAAATTAAATACAGTACTACGTCACATACATCCTGCAAGTTTTAGTTTTCCATACTACATTTCATTAATAATGCCACTAACAGGTAAGCGAACCGTGGTTCCTATTTTTAAATTTAACTAATAAATCAATAGATTCTATGGTAGGCAAAACATTTTGTTTACTGCTCATATAAATGCATTTTTCAAGGAAATCTACGAAGATAGCATGTAGGTTATGAGAATATCTCCCTGATATCTGCATGAAGGCCCTGTAGTTGACATTTTTATCATCATTCGGAAATAAATTTGACATAAAAAGAATTAATACATGCACTGAAATATATCCAAGACATGCATAACTTACACTGTTAGAAAAAAAGAACAGGTATTGCATTTGCAGCTACAGAGCCGAATAAATATGCAAACTCATTCAATAGTTGACTGGTTATGCAAACTCAAATGAAGAGCAAATATTATTTAAGAAAATCTTGAAAGTAAACAATTTTTTCAAGACAACCGCTTATAATGAAAAGTCAAACAATAATAGTAATAAAATAATAATAACAACCTATGATTCTTCTCAATTTTAGGGATACCGATAACGGATGATACTTAGTTTAAAGGGAAGCAAGGTTCAACCAACAAAATTGTAATAATGTAAGTAAACATTGCTTTTGATCTTGTGAGTAGTAGTATCAATCATGAATAAAGTCTATTCAATACAATGCAAGTTGTAAAACATTTAGCTAACCAATTTATGCAATGATGTGGAATCATCTTAAATGTTGGATAAACCATCCATTTTTCCAGAATGTCTTATACATTATAATAGTGAATTGGCAAAGTTCATTAATTGCAACAACTTTATAATATGATTCAAGTCCTAAATATGAAAGATGTAGGGCTTGAAATGAAAAGGAAAGAGGACCAACCTTTAATCATAAAATATTCAAATAAATATATCTACATACCAATATAATGATTCAAAGTAGAAATATAATAATATGAGACCCATACTTGATATACGACCTTATGTTTTGGAATATATAACCTACATTTCACATTCAACGTGAGAGCTAATATACTCAATACTACCACTTGACTCACTATCATCTTCCTCTTAATACTCATTATGAATAATAAACTCAATTTCATAAATTCTTTTGTTGATGTAATCTACTGTGAATATACCATCTTCCACTCTCAAAAAACCACATACTGCAATTTACACTAAATGGAGCGAACTTAATTTACACAAAAAGATGAACCATAAACTGAAAAATAAAAAAAAAGTTAGTTTTCGATCACTTTTTTCCTATTAGAATTCCGTGGCATGGAAAACTTTGAATTAGAAAAGGATAAAAAGAGAGTAAAACCTTACGGAGACCTCTGCTGCCATGATTCAACTCATTCTCGCTGAGCTGTCGATCTCAGATTACTCAGATTATCATGCCTATCCACAAAAAATGTATCGAGTTACATGACTTGATGGACATCAAATGGTAAACTAAACTACCTACATCAGCAATTTTGCAAACATAAAAGGTAATAAAGTACATAAATCTTATAAGTATTGAAATATGTTAGTGTCTATAAATCTAACACAAAAATTATTTCAAAAAATTACAATTTCATTGCATGCTCGTGCAAGGGAGACCAATGTGAAACCAACGATGGATACCATCTGCGTATGCGCTCTCTGGATGATAGCATAAAGGAGGCACTGAAGAGAAGATTTCCAGCGAATTGTGAGCAAATCCTTTATGAATTTGCTATTATTGAATCTATAAAGGTGTAAATGACAACGATTTTGAATTAAAATTTAAAGGTAAGGAAAATGATCAATTAAGTGGATTCGAGTTTGACAATGAAATCAAAAACTGTAAGTAAAAAAAACGACTCGACAATTCGTAGCCGCACTTTATGAAACATAGATCAGACTGCCTCCTTCATGGTTCGAAATAGAAAGAGTCGAGGGTCATCAGATCTTCTGTAATCATTCAAACGAATCGACTATAAATACATACAAATTTGTAAACATAGTAAGGAAAGAGTAAACTGATAAATAATATTAGAATAGTACCAAAAGTATAGAATTTGAGATCTAGGAAGCGGCTTGTTGGGAAAGAGGAGGTCGAGCTTCAATTTCGCTTGCCCTTAGAAAGCCATTTTTTTTTCTTTTTTTGGATATTTTTCACATATTTTTTTTTAGATTAAGGTCCGTTCAGAGTTTTGATCGCAAGAAGGAAGAGAAAAAAGAACAGTGAAAGTGGAGCAGTTATCTGAGACGTGGGGATTGAACGTTGAATGTGGATATTGGAAAATCACAAATATGTCCACGATTTGGACATCCTTTGAGTTTGAAACTGTCTAGTGTAGGGGTATTTTTGGAAGTCCCTAAAAGGCTTCACTTTGACCGGTTGACCAAAGGTTTTTTATTATAGTATATATATATAACCCCTGCTCTCCTTCGTATATCATATGTTTTCTGGAACACTCAACCTGTCCACATTCTTTCCACGTAGCCTATCTTTGTTCTTTTTCCTTGATTTATAAAAAGTTATAATATAAAGTTTGGTATATATTGTTTTGGCAAAAAAAAGGGCTGCTCATTTTCTTTCATGGCCGCAAGCTAAGCCTCTTCCCCACCGAAGCCCACGTGACCGATCACCACAGCCAAAACCCTCTTCTCCTCTTTCCACTTCCACCATTCACCGAGCGCCACCTAGTCGTGCACCCGCCCTTCACAACCGAGCACACCTTTCCTCCATCAGTCCTCCGACGTGCTTCCACCATCACCATAGCAACATCACCGAACGCCGAGCCTACCCTTCTCTCCCTGACGTCGGCCCCTCCACCTATCGGTTCACAAGCCTCCCTTCCCGTCTCGAACCCAGCAACTCACGCAACCCCTTCAGATCCTCCGAGTCCGACTCCTAAGCAACCGCCTCCTACTTCCCTCTGCTCTTTCTCACCACCTCCGCCATGCAAGCATCAACAGCCGACAACTTCCCATCATCCTAGCCACCGCCCTGACCTCCTCCACCCACTTGACCATCGCCAACCTCCCATGCTCCACGTCAACAGCCTTGGTCTCATCTCCATATCATCGTATCCAAGTGAATGTAATGAGTTTGTTCTTTCTTTCACGTTTTTTCGATGCTTGTATATATATATATCCTTAATCTGAAAGCCTTTAATAATATTTTTTCCAATCTATGTTTAAAGAATATGTTCAATTTATAATAGGTTCATAGTATTTATATTCTATGTCTAAAGTATCTACATATATATATATATATATATATATATTAAATTTTCATTTACTGTTTAAGTATTATATTATATGTTTAAAGGTATAAATATATATTACGTTTATAGTATGTATATTATACATAAGAAAAAGGGGTTTTATAATATGTGATTTTGAGGAAAAATATACAATATGAAGATAGTTTGAATTTTTATATGTGTTTGCCTATATATATTTGTTTTATAATATATCATATATATACACACATAGATATTTGATTTTAAAATGTATATATAGATTTAAATGAAATATATGGATATCTTGATTTTAATATATATATATATATATTGATTTTATTCGATGTGTTTAAGAAATAATGATTTTAAAAATATATAAAGATTTTGATTTTAATATATATATGTGTGTTTAAAATTTATATCGATTTCCAAAATATATATATTATAATTTTTTTTTAAATACGTATTTTAAAATTTTCATTTTTAAAATATATATATATATATACGTGTATATATATGTATATGTTTCATCGGAGCCATCGAGTTCAAGATCGTGCAAGTTATCAGCTTTGCTTTGCTCGTCTAATTCGTGTTTACCGTAATGTACTTTAGAATTCGTTGTTCGGATTCGCAGTTCAGTTTGTTATCAAATTTCCCTAGCCTCGAAAGGTGAGCAATCACTCACGATTAACATTCGTATATTTAATAAATTTAATTCACATTGAAATGACAAGTGAAATATGCTGTTAAATTTGGACTGTTAATTATTTAATTGTATATATTATATGCCATTATTTGTAACTATTCACCTATGACATCTGACACCAATCCTGTTAATTATATTATGATTAAATTTGTTATTGATGATATATGCCTATTGGTGAGGTGTTACATTATTATCATATTTGTTCTCACTCTGCAAGTTCACTGTTAGTTTAGAAATCCCTATGGGTTGAAATGATACATACCCGAACGATATTATAGATTAGGGGAAAATCGTTATGGGTTGAAATGATAAACCCAAGCGATTTTCATTGAATTTAATTTTTGGGATTGCGGGTTGAAATGATATACACCCGTAAATATTAAATTATTGCGGATTGAAATGATAAATATCTATATCACTTGACCATAGGATAGAAAATTATATACGGACACCGTTGGTCTATTTTGAAAAATGATTGCCAAAATTTGAAAGGAAATATATGGATTTTTATTAAATATTGATTTTTAATTTATAATATGAAGAATTTATTTTAATATATGTTAAAAATTTAGATTTTTAAATTATATGTTTGGAAATTTTAAAATTATAAGTTAGTTTTGAAAGTTAAATTATTAAATTTTTACTTAAATTTTATTATTTTCAAGTATGTATAAAATAAGATTTAATATAAAATAAATTTAATAAAATGATTTAATTTAATAAAAATTAATTTAATTAGTATATAATATGTTTAAGCATTTATTTAAATTTATATTAATATTTTAAAAATAGATTTAATAACATTAATAATAGAGGTTGGGAAGAATAAATTAATGTTGACTTGGAATTCAAATTGGTTAAAATTTGAATTTAAATAAGAATTGATTTGAACTTATGTATTTTGAGATTTTGAAAGCTATGGTTTATAACTTGATCTGATAAAAAGTGATTAAATGAATATTATCAACTTTAAATAAAATTGAGACTGAATATTTAATATTGTTTTAAATTTATAAATTAAGATTTTATTCAATTGTTATTAAAATGATTAAGAGAATATTTTTCCAATTTGAAAAAAATGAAAGTAAAATGTTGAAATATGAATGAAACTTATATTGAAAATGTTTGAATATTTAAACTTTGAATCTTATTGGAATTGAAATGATAGTTCCAACCCGGATTTGAAATCGATCAAAATTGAAATGGTTTATTGAGAATTTGAATTTGAATTGTTAACTTTATTAATTTAAATTGTTGAACTGGGATTGATTAAATTGAATTTTTGGAATTTAAGTTGATTTGAACCAATTTGTGAAATTGGAGGAAACTGATTTTATTATATAAAGTATTTTTAATATATATATTATTTTAATCTATGATACTATTTTCAATATCTAAACTGTTTAAGTTGGGACTGTTTGACTACGAAAGTGTTATGATTTCAAAGGTTCTATGATTCCAAATTGTTATGATTTCGAAAGTGTTATAATTTTTAAAAGTGTTACGATTCTGGAAATGAATATTATTTAAAATGAATAATGATATCGAATTGATATGGTTTTGAAATGAACATGATATTTTGATATGAAGTTGAACTATTTGAAATGAAATGACCACGGTGTGAAATAAGCGTTTGGTTGTTAAAGAGACCGGGATCGGATATTGTCATACTCTCTGCCAATACCGAAAACCACTTTAACAAATGTAGACGTGGTGGAGATTCCAGAACGAAGTAGGATGGTTTGGCGATGATTATATATGATGTAACGACCCAATATTTTGGACCATTCGCATCCATTATAAGTGTATAGGTAGACACTCATGCCGGAATTGAATTGCTCAAAATACCGCGTTGTTAATTTAAATTTGGCAAAACTGAACATATACAGTAAATAAATAATCACAGATCACAGACACAGAGTAATAAATGCAGCGGAAATAAAAAAGATAGTAGTTCATGAAGCTACTATATGAATATATAAAATACATCAGAGTTACAATAGAAGAGTAATACGTTACATCAGATACAAATCAGAATACATCACTGGAATCATCGAATGCTGAAAGCAGAATAGATGGCTGGATCTTCAAGCAAAGCTCCAACTTCAAAGGTGAGTCTCGAATACTGGTACACTCAGTCTGACCCGAGCGTAAAGAAAAATACAAAACACTCGAGTCAGGATTAACATTCTTATATTAATAAATCCAACTCAAGTGAAATAGCAATTGAAATACAAGTAACTCAAAGGATGTTTGGAATCACCAACCTTTAAGGATCCGTTAAACTATCTACTAGGTAGTAATGTACGCTAAGTAGATAATGTCTACCAGTAATAATAAGATATCAAAATAGCGTTAAGTCATGGCCCATTCCACCCTTAACACATTTTTATTCCCAAAAGCATATACAAGACCGTAATTTCCCCAAAACCGGAAGTCACCAGAGGGCAATCCATATACTAAAGGTACAAATCAAAATCGTAGTGGTCGCGCATAAATGGAATACAAGTATGACAAGGCACATGAGGCAATACCCAAGGTAGTGATACTACCGTTCGCCTGATCCGGACTGGTGAGAACGCAACGCCGCAGCGCCCGCAACACCGTGAAACAACACTCCCAAAATCAAGGGTGCACCAATCGACAACAAGTATAAGTAGTTCGAAGAAGTGTGTCCACTTGAGGTAGCTAATCCTCCATTGGCCCGGCACAGCTCCTGTTTTAGTCATTTCCAATTTGACACAAGTGTCAAGGCTATCCATTATCGTTCTCTTTCTTCAGTCATCACGTACATCATTCCAACCACTTCATTCTGGATCATCACTCCGCGCATAGTTATTAAAGTGGTTTCGGTTTAGATAGAGAGTATATCCATTACCGATCCCGGTCTCTTTAATAACTTCCGTAATTATTTCACCGATTGGTCGTTTATTTATTTCAAAACCAAATCAATTTCAATTTCAATTCGTAAATCAACATTTCGTTTGTCTTTCAAAACCAATTCCATAAATTTACGTTTCAAAACTTCCAAATTATCATTTCAAAACCTTATAATTCAATTCCAATCTTTATTTAAAACCATTCAAATATTGATTCAAGTTCGTATATAAGTTTCATTTCGAAATTATTTAAATTAATTTAATTTAACATTCAAATCAATTTAAACTCATTTATCGATTTCATTCAATATTCGTTAAGTTACTTTATCGTTCAAGACAATTTCTATTAAATTTCCAATTCATTAAATCCATTATTTAAATTCAACTTCATTATATCAAAACTTACAAATTTAATTAAATTAAATTCATCAAATCAAATTCTTTACATTTCAAGTCTTACATTAATTCCGAAAATATCACATTTTCCTTTCTTGTTAAAGAAATTCAATCTCACTTATTTACTTCCTTAAATAATTTCCAAAACTTAATTAATAAAGAAACTCAATTTTCAATTATTTACGAAGAAAAATTCACTTATTCAAAAGTTCAATTTTAAAGAATTCAATTCAATTTAATCATTAAATAATTCAATCTTATTTAATTATTAAATAATTTCAAACTTAATTATTAAATAATTTCAAAGTTAATAATTTCAAACTTAATTATAATTTCAAACTTAATTCAATCATTTCTCAAATTAAACAACATTCTTTCATCAATTACATTGTTAATATTTTGTTTCATATTATTAAATATTAACATTTTCCTTTCATTAAAATTCTAATTTCAACTTCATTTCAAAACCGTATTTTTATTCAAATAAAATCTTCGTTTATTTTTAAATCAAATTATTGACCAATCGGGTTTTATTTAATTCTCTATCCTAGGTCAAAGTTCAATTTGGGTATTTATCATTTCAACCCGATTCCAATTCAATTCAAATCAAAGCATAGTAAAGGGAACTTGCAGTGTGATAACTGGGATGGTGTCAAAGTAAATAAACAAGCAATCACAACAAACAATAACAATCCAATAATCAATTCAAATAATCCCGAAATAACCGTATTAATTCGCATTGTTATTTGTACGAATTAATATAATTATTTCTAGAATCTACACTATCATTTCGCATAGATTAAAGATTTATTACAATACGGTTCTTCACTTGTCATCTATTTTCAATTTCATACATCATCAATTTAACAACATACATTTAAATGGTTCAAAGTGTAATTAACAAATCCTACGTGTCAATAAATTTAACAGTTAAATGAGTCATATTATACAAATGTCAGTTAATCAAATTTAACATTTAACTTTACTATATCAAGTTCAATTGCATACTGTTTATCATTTTAACATTAACACTTTAACGTCCAATATAACATCAACAATCAATCAATTATCAGCCAAACTGTATTATCATCACATAAATAATTAACAGATAATGGTGTCAGATGTCACAGGTGAACTGATACAGGCAATAGCATATATAACAGTGTAATTAACTAACACCAGTATATTTCAATTGTCATTTCAATTGAAATCAGATTTAATAAATAAAAGAACGTTAATTGTGAGTGATTGCTCACCTTTCGAGGTTAGAGGAGGACGGGAACGAGATGAGTTCCGAATCCAAGCACGAATTCCAAACAAAGCTAAATCGGCACGAATTGGACGAACAAGGCTGATAATCAAGAATTTATGAACTGAATCAGAATCAGTTTGATATATATAGAAATATTTGTTATTGTATTAAAATCAATACAATAGTTTTAACACACAAAATAAATTTTCTGTATATATAAGTAATCCAGACTTGCTATGTATAACAAATAGGTACATGTAAACTTGATATGCACAAACCCCTATATGCAGACCTATATTTTAAATAAATATGCAGTACAAACATACATATATGCAAAACAAAAGAAGAGACAGCTTTATATTCAAAATACAAGTACACATAGATATTAGAGCTACATACTTTACTGTATTATTAACACATACTATATGTATATAAAAAAATCTAGACACATCATATACCAAACAGACTAAAATCTTCAAACATATATAAAACTTATATATATACTTATTCACATGCAACACACATATATATATAACATATGCGGAATGAAACTCTATAATATATACATATATTATCATCACTTTAAAGCACAAAATAAACTTTACAGCCTAACCCACCCTATATATATATTTATATATATAACAGCGAAATCAAAATATATCAATACTTACGTATATATAAATAAACAATACAAAATAGCATTTAAACAATGTTTATATATATACTACGGAATCAAATAAGAACTCGTATAAACTTCTATAACTTTATATACTTATAATATAGAAACTGTATAAACTTTATTTTATAACAACAGACCACTTAACTCATATACAAGAATAGAACTCATGTGCTACAATGAACTAATACATATGAATAGTGCTTATATATTACACTATATATACCAGACCTCATGCAAAAGAAAACAAGACCCAGCTGTATAGGAATAAACATAACTTTATATATAACTTACTGTCACAATACTTTCATAAGATATAACAAAATTACCTATACACTATATATATGCGAGCACGAAGGGGAAGCTGCTGCACACGTAGGGTGGAGCACGGCTGAACGGAGGCTCGTACGGTGAATGAGTGAGTGGTAGGCGGCTGTCGGGGTAGATGGCTCGATGCAAATTGGTTCAAGGCAGGCGGAAGACCGGTTGGGATGAAGTGTGTGGCGTGGGTTGGGTTACACGCGCGTCAGAGGAGGAAGGGGCAGTAGGCGGTGGTCGCACGTGGGTTGCGCGGTTTTGGTAGGCGAAAAGAAGAGGTGTCGGAGCTGGAATAGTGGGCACGGTGGAGAGGGGCTTCTATGATGGTGGCGGTGATGGAGTGGTACGTGTGTTGCTGCGTGGATGGGTACGAGTAGCTGTTGGTGGGAAGGTGGGTCGGTTGGGGCTGACGTGGCGGGGAGATGGATGGGGCGGGTGATTGTCGGAGAGGGAAGGATGTGGTCAGTTGGTTCTGACGTGTGCTGCTATGGAGGTTCTAGCGGTGAAGGGAAGGCTTGCAAAGGAGTGGTGGGTGGTAGGCTGGAACGTGTGGAGGAAAGAATGCAATTTGAGGAGACACGTGAAGGCTTTGAAAGGAAAAAAATGAACAGGCAAAAATGTAAGCATGAGGTGGAATTTAAAGAGGAGGTGGTGATGTGAAAAGAAAAGGGTAGCGGCTATTTGCAAGAGAGAGCACAAATAAAATGACCAAGCTTTGTATTGAAATGCAATTTCATCTTTACTGTCAATGTCACAAAGGAAAAGGCAGCTAACAAAAAGAAAGTTGGAAGTGGAAACGTGTAAGAGAGAGAACAGCAGAGGCAATGCATAAAGTAACCGGTGAAATATTCAACGCATGGGTAATTTTCCAATGTGCTTAACTTCAAGGAAATAAATGCTAATGTCCATTGGGAAGTCACACGGTTGTTACCCAACAGGTAAAAGAATTCAAGACGTTCAAAACAGTACTGATGTACATGACCGTTTCGCAGTTTCCGCGGCGTACCGGACTTCAAAACAAAGAAGTGAATATACCGTTGAGATCAGCACGACGAGATGATCAAAACGGTATATGGATATCAGTGGTACGATTGAATTATAAAATTTCGAATTTTTCAACTGGCGGAAAATGCGAGAAAAACACTGAAAATAAGATCGACGGAGCCAAAGATGTCCGAATTTGGAAAAACGACAAACTGACATCTTGCTCAGAAGATGGTTTAGAATTTTTCTATGTAAAAATATTTAGATTTCAGAAACATTTTATTTTCATCGCTTTTTAACTGATTAAATTGAAGTAAATTTACGCGCGAAATAAACTTTCGTATTTTCGGACGAAAATTTACTAGTTACTATGTTTAACTAGGCGTATTCCAAATATTAAATTTTTATTTCAAAATTTTATCGTTTAAAATTTCCACAAAATTTCAACTAATTACGTTATTAAAACAGTTGAAATTTACGGGTCGTTACACTCTCCCCCACTCAAAACTTTTCGTCCCCGAAAAGGAACGAGGTAGGAGAATAGAAACAACCAGAAAGAAAAACAGATTTGAAATACAAAATAACCATTAATTTAAACCAAATAAATTCAAATTTAAATTAATTGATATTCAATAATTGATTTAATCCATTTGATTTCACTAAAATCAATCTCAACTATTTCTAAATTCATTATCTTATTATCCCATTTCTTCAATTTACAATTTCTAAAACCATAATTTGAATAGTCTTTTATTATAATCATATTTTCTTCAACAATTTTAAATTCTTCTTTATTCCAAATTATTGTTAAATTTATTCCACTTAATATATCTATTCGCATATATTTAGTCCATATAAATTAATTTAAAACATAAAAGTTTCGATTTAAATTAATTTACATCTATTAATTTCTTTTAAATTCAAGGTATTTTCATATGTTGATCAAATTTCAATTTATTAATTCTTTCAAAACAAATTTATTTCATTATTAACTGAGTTTACTTATTATCCTATCTAACTCTATTAACATCTTTATAATCAAAATTTAGTGTATAACATTTATTATAAACACTCAAATTTTATTTATAAATTCAATTTACCTTATATATTATCCAATTACATATTCAACTTCTGAATGATTTAGGTAAGTTGTATTAGAATGCAGTTGAACAATATACAAATAGAATTTTTCTCAATTCAATTATTCAAGTTTAAATATTTATTCCAAATGTTGGTTTAATTTATAATTAAAATCATCCTTTAACAAAATTTAAGAATTAGGTTTCCGCTTAACTTTAAACAATTTAGAGATATATATAATATATTTATATCAAATCAAATTAAATTTTAAAATAAGATACCTATATATATATATAAATCAAATTATACTGAAGAAATTCAAATCAAAATATTTTTCAAAACAAAACCGTAGCAAAGCTACATAATAGTATCTCCATTTTGAAACTCGAAAATGAATGTCGATGATGCGGCCGCCATCACCGAAATTATTTTCCAACGACAAAGAGAAGAGCACTGATTTCAACATTTTAAAATTCTTTGAAACGATTTCTATTCGAAAATACTTTCAATACTATATACTTTAAAATTTTAAAAACAAAAGTTCGAAATCACTGGAAACTTAATAAATCCTCAAATTTCTGAATTTGATTCATTTCAAATTCCAATCAATTTATAACGAAGTTTATAAATTCATTTATTTATATTATGAAATAGTCAATGGTTTACAAAACAATAAATGAAAATCAAATATTATTATTTTCAGACAACAAATTCATTAACAATTTAATTTCAGAAAACTTATATTTATATATAAGATAATCATACAAAACTTCTATTTTATTTATCAAATTTGAAAACGATATTGTATCAGTTTGCTCTGCTCAAGTGTTTTGGAAATCCTATCGATAGCGTTGATCAGACGAATCGATCGAAAACCCAAATCAACATCAACAACTTAAACAACACAATATAAAAACATTTTAAAATTAATTTACAATACACTTCCTCACTTAACGATACAATAATGGATTTCAAAGCAAGGATAGGGATTCAAATTTTTGATAGACTCAAATCAAAGAGAATTTCGATTCGAAGATAGGTTTGAACAAAGACGAGATAATTAAATAACAAAATAAGGCGATGGATAAGTTTATATAAATCGCGGGCAACCTTAACCGGGTCGACCGTGACTTCAAAAATAAGATCGGTGTAGAATTCCGAGGTAAATCGACATTCGATCTCAAGAAATAGAATTCAGGTATAGCAGGAGATAGATAGCATCGTAAACCGAGGATACAGAAATCTCGGGTAAATCAATGCCTATTGTAAAGGAGTTTTGCTCCTTTACGAATCATTCGAAGATTGGCGAGACCGCCGATCTATTATAGATATCATTCAAAATGGAGTTATGGGGTGCTCCAGAATTGAAAGAAGACGAATAGTGAAGGACACGAATGAATTTCGGAACCGAGGGGAACGTTCCAAAACTCAAAGGAATTGAGTCAAGGGAAGAGATTGAAACTCGAATGAGAGTGATTCTGTAAATACATTTACCCTATATGTTAAGATTTGCCTAGAGCTACCAAAGCTCTGATACCAACTGTAACGACCCAATATTTTGGACCATTCGCATCCATTATAAGTGTATAGGTAGACACTCATGCCGGAATTGAATTGCTCAAAATACCGCGTTGTTAATTTAAATTTGGCAAAACTGAACATATACAGTAAATAAATAATCACAGATCACAGACACAGAGTAATAAATGCAGCGGAAATAAAAGAGATAGTAGTTCATGAAGCTACTATATGAATATATAAAATACATCAGAGTTACAACAGAAGAGTAATACGATACATCAGATACAAATCAGAATACATCACTGGAATCATCGAATGCTGAAAGCAGAATAGATGGCTGGATCTTCAAGCAAAGCTCCAACTTCAAAGGTGAGTCTCGAATACTGGTACACTCAGTCTGACCCGAGCGTAAAGAAAAATACAAAACACTCGAGTCGGGATTAACATTCTTATATTAATAAATCCAACTCAAGTGAAATAGCAATTGAAATACAAGTAACTCAAAGGATGTTTGGAATCACCAACCTTTAAGGATCCGTTAAACTATCTACTAGGTAGTAATGTACGCTAAGTAGATAATGTCTATCAGTAATAATAAGATATCAAAATAGCGTTAAGTCATGGCCCATTCCACCCTTAACACATTTTTATTCCCAAAAGCATATACAAGACCGTAGTTTCCCCAAAACCGGAAGTCACCAGAGGGCAATCCATATACTAAAGGTACAAATCAAAATCGTAGTGGTCGCGCATAAATGGAATACAAGTATGACAAGGCACATGAGGCAATACCCAAGGTAGTGATACTACCGTTCGCCTGATCCGGACTGGTGAGAACGCAACGCCGCAGCGCCCGCAACACCGTGAAACAACACTCCCAAAATCAAGGGTGCACCAATCGACAACAAGTATAAGTAGTTCGAAGAAGTGTGTCCACTTGAGGTAGCTAATCCTCCATTGGCCCGGCACAGCTCCTGTTTTAGTCATTTCCAATTTGACACAAGTGTCAAGGCTATCCATTATCGTTCTCTTTCTTCAGTCATCACGTACATCATTCCAACCACTTCATTCTGGATCATCACTCCGCGCATAGTTATTAAAGTGGTTTCAGTTTAGATAGAGAGTATATCCATTACCGATCCCGGTCTCTTTAATAACTTTCGTAATTATTTCACCGATTGGTCGCTTATTTATTTCAAAACCAAATCAATTTCAATTTCAATTCGTAAATCAACATTTCGTTTGTCTTTCAAAACCAATTCCATAAATTTACGTTTCAAAACTTCCAAATTATCATTTCAAAACCTTATAATTCAATTCCAATCTTTATTTAAAACCATTCAAATATTGATTCAAGTTCGTATATAAGTTTCATTTCGAAATTATTTAAATTAATTTAATTTAACATTCAAATCAATTTAAACTCATTTATCGATTTCATTCAATATTCGTTAAGTTACTTTATCGTTCAAGACAATTTCTATTAAATTTCCAATTCATTAAATCCATTATTTAAATTCAACTTCATTATATCAAAACTTACAAATTTAATTAAATTAAATTCATCAAATCAAATTCTTTACATTTCAAGTCTTACATTAATTCCGAAAATATCACATTTTCCTTTCTTGTTAAAGAAATTCAATCTCACTTATTTACTTCCTTAAATAATTTCCAAAACTTAATTAATAAAGAAACTCAATTTTCAATTATTTACGAAGAAAAATTCACTTATTCAAAAGTTCAATTTTAAAGAATTCAATTCAATTTAATCATTAAATAATTCAATCTTATTTAATTATTAAATAATTTCAAACTTAATTATTAAATAATTTCAAAGTTAATAATTTCAAACTTAATTATAATTTCAAACTTAATTCAATCATTTCTCAAATTAAACAACATTCTTTCATCAATTACATTGTTAATATTTTGTTTCATATTATTAAATATTAACATTTTCCTTTCATTAAAATTCTAATTTCAACTTCATTTCAAAACCGTATTTTTATTCAAATAAAATCTTCGTTTATTTTTAAATCAAATTATTGACCAATCGGGTTTTATTTAATTCTCTATCCTAGGTCAAAGTTCAATTTGGGTATTTATCATTTCAACCCGATTCCAATTCAATTCAAATCAAAGCATAGTAAAGGGAACTTGCAGTGTGATAACTGGGATGGTGTCAAAGTAAATAAACAAGCAATCACAACAAACAATAACAATCCAATAATCAATTCAAATAATCCCGAAATAACCGTATTAATTCGCATTGTTATTTGTACGAATTAATATAATTATTTCTAGAATCTACACTATCATTTCGCGTAGATTAAAGATTTATTACAATACGGTTCTTCACTTGTCATCTATTTTCAATTTCATACATCATCAATTTAACAACATACATTTAAATGGTTCAAAGTGTAATTAACAAATCCTACGTGTCAATAAATTTAACAGTTAAATGAGTCATATTATACAAATGTCAGTTAATCAAATTTAACATTTAACTTTACTATATCAAGTTCAATTGCATACTGTTTATCATTTTAACATTAACACTTTAACGTCCAATATAACATCAACAATCAATCAATTATCAGCCAAACTGTATTATCATCACATAAATAATTAACAGATAATGGTGTCAGATGTCACAGGTGAACTGATACAGGCAATAGCATATATAACAGTGTAATTAACTAACACCAGTATATTTCAATTGTCATTTCAATTGAAATCAGATTTAATAAATAAAAGAACGTTAATCGTGAGTGATTGCTCACCTTTCGAGGTTAGGGGAGGACGGGAACGAGATGAGTTCCGAATCCAAGCACGAATTCCAAACAAAGCTAAATCGGCACGAATTGGACGAACAAGGCTGATAATGAAGAATTTATGAACTGAATCAGAATCAGTTTGATATATATAGAAATATTTGTTATTGTATTAAAATCAATACAATAGTTTTAACACACAAAATAAATTTTCTGTATATATAAGTAATCCAGACTTGCTATGTATAACAAATAGGTACATGTAAACTTGATATGCACAAACCCCTATATGCAGACCTGTATTTTAAATAAATATGCAGTACAAACATACATATATGCAAAACAAAAGAAGAGACAGCTTTATATTCAAAATACAAGTACACATAGATATTAGAGCTACATACTTTACTGTATTATTAACACATACTATATGTATATAAAAAAATCTAGACACATCATATACCAAACAGACTAAAATCTTCAAACATATATAAAACTTATATATATACTTATTCACACGCAACACACACATATATATAACATATGCGGAATGAAACTCTATAATATATACATATAGTATCATCACTTTAAAGCACAAAATAAACTTTATAGCCTAACCCACCCTATATATATTTATATATATAACAGCGAAATCAAAATATATCAATACTTACGTATATATAAATAAACAATACAAAATAGCATTTAAACAATGTTTATATATATACTACGAAATCAAATAAGAACTCGTATAAACTTCTATAACTTTATATACTTATAATATAGAAACTGTATAAACTTTATTTTATAACAACAGACCACTTAACTCATATTATAACGACCCGGAATTTTGGACCATTCGCATCCATTATAAGTGTATAGGTAGACACTCATGCCGGAGTTGAATTGCTCAAAATACCGCGTTGTTAATTTAAATTTGGCAAAACTGAACATATACAGTAAATAAATAATCACAGATCACAGACACAGAGTAATAAGTGCAGCGGAACTAAAAGAGATAGTAGTTCATGAAGCTACTATATAAATATATAAGTTACATCAGAGTTAAACCAGATACAACGGAAGAGTAATATGATACATCAGATACAAAGCAGAATACATCACTGGAATCATCGAATATCTGAAAGCTGGATAGATAGCTGGCTCTCCAAGCGAAGCTCCAACTCCAAAGGTGAGTCTCGAAAGCTGAACCACTCAGTCTGACCCGAGCGTAAAGCAAAAACACAAGACACTCGAGTCAGGATTAACATTCTTATATTAATAAATCCAACTCAAGTGAAATAGCAATTGAAATACAAGTAACTCAAAGGATGTTTGGAATAACCATCCTTTAAGGATCCGTTAAACTATCTACTATGTAGTAGTGTACGATAAGTAGATAATGTCTATCAGTAATATAAAGATATCAAAATAGCGTTAAGTCATGGCCCATTCCACCCTTAACACATTTTTATTCCCACAAGCATATACAAGACCGTAGTTTCCCCAAAACCGGAAGTCACCAGAGGGCAATCCATATACTCAAGGTACAAAACAAATTCGTAGTGGTCGCGCATAAATGGAATACAAGTATGACAAGGCACATGAGGCTATACCCAAGGTAGTGATACTACCGTTCGCCTGATCCGGACTGGTGAGAACGCAACGCCGCAGCGCCCGCAACACCGTGAAACAACACTCCCAAAATCAAGGGTGCACCAATCGAAAATAAGTATAAGTAGTTCGAAGAAGTGTGTCCACTTGAGGTATCAATCCTCCATTGGCCCGGCACAGCTCCTGTTTTAGTCATTTCCAATTTGACACAAGTGTCAAGGCTATCCATTATCGTTCTCTTTCTTCAGTCATCACGTACATCATTCCAACCACTTCATTCTGGATCATCACTCCGCGTATAGTTATTAAAGTGGTTTTCGGTTTAGATAGAGAGTATATCCATAACCGAATTCCGGTCTCTTCAATAACTTCCGTAATTATTTCACCGATTGGTCGTTTATATATTTCAAAACCAAATCAATTTCAATTTCAATTCGTAAATCGACAATTCGTTAGTCTTTCGAAATCAATTTCCAAAATTTACGTTTCAAAACTTCCGAATTCATAATTTCAAAATCTTATAATTCAATTTCAATCTTATTTAAAACAATTCAATATTGATTCAAGTTCGTATATAAGATTCATTCCGAAATCATTAAAATTAACTTAATTTGACATTCAAATCAATTTAATTCATTTATCGATTTCATTAAATATTCGTAAAGTAAATTTATCATTCAAACAATTTCTATTAAATTTCCAAATCATTAAATCAATTCTTAAGTTCAACTTCATCCAATCAAAACTTACAATTTTGAATTAAACTAAATTCGTCAAATCAAATTCTTTAAATTTCAAGTCTTACATCAATTTCAATAAATCGCATTTTATTTCTTGTTAAAGAAATTCAATTTCACTTATTTACTTACTTAAATAATTTTCCAAAACTTAATTAATAACGAAAACTCAATTTCAATTATTTACGAAGTAAATTCACTTATTCAAAAGTTCAATTTTCTTATTAAAGAATTCAATTCAATTAATCATTAAATAATTCAATCTTATTTAATTATTAAATAATTCAAAACTTAATTATTAAATAATTTCAAGGTTTAATAATTTCAAACTTAATTATAATTTCAAACTTAATTATTAAATCATTTCAAACTTAATTCAATCATTTCTCAAATTAAACAACATTCTTTCATCAATTTCTATATACATATTTCATTTCAGATTATTAAATATTCACATTTAAATTTCATTAAAATCCAATTTCCAACTTCGTTTCAAAACCATATTATTTATTCAAATAAAATCTTCGTTTTATTCTTAAATCAAATTATTGACCAATCGGGTTTTATTTAATTTCCTATCCTAGGTCAAAGTTCAATTTCGGGTATTTATCATTTCAACCCGATTCCAATTCAATTTAAAATCAAAACATAGCAAAGGGAACTTGCAGTGTGATAACTGGGATGGTGTCAAAGTAAATAAACAAGCAATAACAACAACAATAACAATCCAAAAATCAATTCAAATAATCCCGAAATAACCGTATTAATTCGCATTGTTATTTGTACGAATTAATATAATTATTTCTAGAATCTACACTATCATTTCACGTAGATTAAAGATTATTACATTACGGTTTTCACTTGTCATTCAAAATCAATTTCTACACTACAACAATTTATCCAATATACGTCGATGGTTCAAAGTGTAATTATCGCTATTCGATATGTCAATTAATTTAACAATTAAAAGGGGTCATATTATACAAATGTCATTTAATCAAATTTAACACATATATTAAATCTAACTATCCTACGTCAATTTCAATTTCAAATTATTTATCACTTACATCATTAACAATTTAACGACCAATATAAACATCAACAATCAATCAATTATCAGCCAAACTGTATTATCATCGCATAAATAATTAACAGATAATGGTGTCAGATATCACAGGTGAACTGATATAGGTAATAAGCATATATAACAGTGTAATTAACTAACAGCAGCATATTTCAATTGTCATTTCAATTGAAATCAAATTTAATAAATAAAAGAACATTAATCGTGAGTGATTGCTCACCTTTCGAGGCTAAAGAGAACAAGAGATGACTCAGACATACACTGATACGACACTTAAATCGAATTTTGAATCTAGGCACGAATCCAAAGCAAACTGAGATGTCACTAATATGGCGAACAAAGCTGATAACACGAATCGATGAAACAAACCAAATCAGTTTTGGAATAACTAAATATATACATTATTATTATATTATATTTATACTCTTTCTCAAAGATTTTAATTTAAGACAAATCAAAATAATACAAGAACATTATTTAAAATTAACTCATAGATTGAAGCCAAGTGTATCAATATACATACTATATGTTGAAATAATTTCTTATATATACGCTAAACCATGTCATTACTTATATATATATAAGACGAAAATATATAAATCTATACATTTTAACTCATTTACCTAAACATTTTGGAATCCACAATATATATAATGATATATAAATAACCGTATAGGAATATACTCATAGCAACCAAGCTTTGGAAAAACTATACTTTATATCATGGTTATACGAAAATCAACAAGTAAAACCCGAACCCAGAGTATGATGTAAAACATATACATAACTAAACCCAAATCTCATATGCTTTTAAAATTAACAAAATATATACATACTTACATCTACCAGTTATTAACAATACTTACCTACATTCTCAAGCTTACTATAGGTGCATACGAAAATATATAATTCTTTTATAAAAATAGAATACAGCATGTTGTACAACTTTAAAACTTACTCTTATATATAATATATGACTAATATTTAAATAAGACTAACATATATATTACTATAAATATAAAACAGTATAACTTATATATTCAACACAGACTCGAGCTTTGGAACTTAACATATATGTACCCTTTAAACCAACCAAGAGTAGCATTAGGCCAATACTCAAATACAATATATACATACGTGTTCTGGGAAAATAAGTTTTTTTTTTCTTTTTCTTTATAACAGAAATCGAAATACCAAAACAGTGAAGGGAAATTAGTAGAAGATAAAAGCAGGACCTTGTATAACTTATATTCCACAACAACAGAGCACGAATCCTATAAACTAACGTTTATAAAACAATATATTTATAAACAAATATATATCCATATTGATATATACATAGAGCCACAAGCATACCTCTTAAACGAAGGGGTTGCGAAAAACAGAGGTCAGGGGAGTCACAGGGGAGACGCACGCTGCACCGGTGATGGTCAGGGGCCGGTGATGTTTGTGTCAGAGGCGGGGTGGAACTGCGGAGGTGGAAGTGAAGTTGTGGTGAATAAAGGAATGCGGGTTAGCTGAAGGGAAAGGTCGTGAAATGGTGAGGCACGGCGGCCAGGCTTGCTCGGGCGGATCTCGGACCAGTGGAGAGTGAAGGCGGATGCGTGCGCTTGGTGGCAACGCAGCGGAAGAGGGTGGGGTTGTTATGGCAGCGGGCGAAGCTAGGGGATGGGCGGGTCTGGGGATGGTCGGAGGCAAGTGGTGGAATGACATGGTGATGATGGAGAGAGGCGGACAGGAGGTTGGTAGACGTGGTGGTGGCTGCCGGCGCTTGGGCTGATACGATGGGTGGTGGTTGCCTCGGGCCGCTCGGTGATAGGAGGGAGATTGCTTGGCGACTTGGTGGGAAGAAGAGAGGGGCTGAAGAGAGCAAAGGAGGAGGGACGGTTGCTAATGACGTGGGAAGTGGAAGGGAATTGTTGCAGGCGGCTAAGTAGGAGGAGGTGAATAGATATGAAGAAGAGTGTAGAAATGAATCATCATATTGGGAAAATGAAGCATTGTACAGTGAGGCAATGCTTAGGGAAAGTAACGTGCATGCTACAAGAAGTTGAACAGTGGCATGCTCATGAACTCTTTTCTCAAAACGAACCAGGACTTTGGAAATGTAATGGCTGATTATGATTCCGTAATTAATACATGGTAGTGGTTGTTAATTTAAAATTTTATTAGCCGGTTCGATATGAAAAGACACAGGAAACAAACGGCTTCAAAAGTATACCGATACGGTAGGCGTTTCACAATGTGCAACGTATTCGGGCCTCCGAATTTTACAATCGAATATACCGTAGGGATCAGCATGACGAGACGATCAAAACGGTATACAGATATCAGTGGTACGATCATCCGATAAAAATCGATATCGGTACCAGAATACTGCTATTTTACAGAAAATAAGAACGACGGAGCCAAAGATGTCCGAATTTTGAAAAACAACAAACTGAAATCTTGCTCAGAAGATGGTTTAGAATTTTTCTATGTAAAAATATTTAGGTTTCGGAAACATTTTATTTTCAACGCTTTTTAACTGATTAAATTGAAGTGAATTTACGCGCGAAATAAACTTTCGTATTTTCGGACGAAAATTTACCAGTTGCTATGTTTAACTAGACGTATTTCAAATATTAAATTTTTATTTCAAAATTTATCGTTTAAAATTTCACAAAATTTCAACTAATTACGTTATTCAACAGTTGAAATTTTACGGGTCGTTACACATATACAAGAATAGAACTCATGTGCTACAATGAACTAATACATATGAATAGTGCTTATATATTACACTATATATACCAGACCTCATGCAAAAGAAAACAAGACCCAGCTGTATAGGAATAAGCATAACTTTATATATAACTTACTGTCACAATACTTTCATAAGATATAACAAAATTACCTATACACTATATATATGCGAGCACGAAGGGGAAGCTGCTGCACACGTAGGGTGGAGCACGGCTGAACGGAGGCTCGTACGGTGAATGAGTGAGTGGTAGGCGGCTGCCGGGGTAGATGGCTCGGTGCAGATTGGTTCAAGGCAGGCGGAAGACCGGTTGGGATGAAGTGTGTGGCGTGGGTTGGGTTACACGCGCGTCAGAGGAGGAAGGGGCAGTAGGCGGTGGTCGCACGTGGGTTGCGCGGTTTTGGTAAGCGAAAAGAAGAGGTGGCGGAGCTGGAATGGTGGGCACGGTGGAGAGGGGCTGCTATGATGGTGGCGGTGATGGAGTGGTACGTGTGTTGCTGCGTGGATGGGTACGAGCAGCTGTTGGTGGGAAGGTGGGTCGGTTGGGACTGACGTGGCGGGGAGATGGATGGGGCGGGTGACTATCGGAGAGGGAAGGATGTGGTCAGTTGGTTCTGACGTGGACTGCTATAGAGGTTCTAGCGGTGAAGGGAAGGCTTGCAAAGGAGTGGTGGGTGGTAGGCTGGAACGTGTGGAGGAAAGAATGCAATTTGAGGAGACACGTGAAGGCTTTGAAAGGAAAAAAATGAACAGGCAAAAATGTAAGCATGAGGTGGAATTTAAAGAGGAGGTGGTGATGTGAAAAGAAAAGGGTAGCGGCTATTTGCAAGAGAGAGCACAAATAAAATGACCAAGCTTTGTATTGAAATGCTATTTCATATTTACTGTCAATGTCACAAAGAAAAAGGCAGCTAACAAAATGAAAGTTGGAAGTGGAAACGTGTAGGAGAGAGAACAGCAGAGGCAATGCATAAAGTAACCGGTGAAATATTCAACGCATGGGTAATTTTCCAATGTGCTTAACTTCAAGGAAATAAATGCTAATGTCCATTGGGAAGTCACACGGTTGTTACCCAACAGGCAAAAGAATTCAAGACGTTCAAAACGGTACCGATGTACATGACCGTTTCGCAGTTTCCGCGGCATACCGGACTTCAAAACAAAGAAGTGAATATACCGTTGAGATCAGCACGACGAGACGATCAAAACGGTATATGGATATCAGTGGTACGATTGAATTATAAAATTTCGAATTTTTCAACTGGCGGAAAATGCGAGAAAAACACTGAAAAATAAGATCGACGGAGCCAAAGATGTCCGAATTTGGAAAAATGACAAACTGACATCTTGCTCAGAAGATGGTTTAGAATTTTTCTATGTAAAAATATTTAGGTTTCGGAAACTTTCGTATTTTCGGACGAAAATTTACTAGTTACTATGTTTAACTAGACGTATTCCAAATATTAAATTTTTATTTCAAAATTTTATCGTTTAAAATTTCCACAAAATTTCAACTAATTACGTTATTAAAACAGTTGAAATTTACGGGTCGTTACATATGAGGTATTAGCTCAGCCCTGAGTCCCGTCAGTCAACTTGATGTGGCTAAAACAGGAGCCATGCCGGGCCAAGTGAGGTCATTCCTCCTATCGGACACATTTCTTCGATACTATTCTATTACTTTGTGATTTGATTGGGTCCACCTTTGATTTGGGAGTGTGTCTCGAGGTGGGCGGTAGTAGCTGCTCTGCGTTACCACTAGTCCGGATCCGCAAACGGTATATCTACCCCGGGCATTGCCTCGTGTGCCTTGTCGCATGCCTTATCGCGGCTTCTACGAGTTTGTTTTGTACTGTACCTATGGAGTGCCTTCTGAGTAAACCATCGGTTTGGTGGAGCTTACGGTATTGTATAGACTACGGGAATATATAAAATGTGTTAAGGGGGATACGGGTAACGTCTTAACGCTATTTTAATAGTTTACTTTACTATAGACATATTATAATAGCGTATATTACTACATAGTAGATAGTTCCACAGATCCTTAGAGGATGGAAATCCCAAACATCCTTTAAGTTACTTGTATTTCAGTTAATATTTCACTTGAGTTGAATTTATTGGTATAAGAATGTCAATCCTCTCAAGTGTTTTGTGTTTTCTTTATGCTCGAGTCAGACTGAGTGACACAGCATTTGAGACTCACCTTTGGAGTTTGGAGTTTTGCTTGAAGATCTATCTTATAGCTAGTCAGCTTCCAGTTGTTTTGTCCAATTTTGTCAATTGTCTTCGCATTTGGGACTACTCTTTATTTGAGATGTTGTTTATATAGTAGCTTCATGAACTACTATTTATCTTTTTCCACTGCTTATTTTTGTATTACTCTGTGTCTGTGATTCTGTGATTGATTTATTTACTGTATATGCTGAGTTTTGCCAAATATAAAATTAACAATTTGTTGTTTTGGGCAATTCAAGTTTGACATGTGCAGATGCGAAAGGTTCGAAATACCAGGTCTTTACAACATAAAATTTCAATTGAATTTTAATTATCAACAATTATTCTATTTTCATCTGAATAATTCAACATTTATTATTCAATTCCAGTTATTGATTAAAAACACATTCAATATCTAAAATTTCATTTCCATAGTTGTTATTGCCAAAATCTTCGGAATTGTTTATTTTCAAAAATTTATTATATCCAATAAACTACAATAATAAATCATTAATTTTGTTTATTTCTAACCATTTTTATCTAATAATCACATTAAATTTAATAATTTAAAATAGTTAAAAATATGGATCGTTACAAACAAACTCCACCAAATTTGAATAAAATTTTCTTTTGTAATATGTTGCATGAAAACTTATGCATAAGTATAGATGTCTTGTGTATTTGAATCTAAACATAGTGATAACCTATAAGAGCACGCCAGAATGGAGTGGTTGACTAAGCATTGAACCAACAATCCTATGTGACATACTAGACGTCTTTCACACTTTCCTTTTCTTTTTTTTTGATAGTTTATAAGCCGACACGTGCATTAGCCTTGTGTCTATTTCTTTGTTTCATGAAATGCCCTAAGAGACTTATGTTGTACTCTCGCAGAAGGTGGCACCACCTTCATGCATTCATATAGATAGGTTCATTTCAGGTGCCCTATTACTCTACACTTCAAGGATACTTCTGTTATAAACCTATTAATAGCTAAGTAGTACAACCTCCACTATTCTTGGAATGAATATAGTATTAGTTGTTCAGACTAATATTATAGTGCTTCAAATCACATCGTATAATATAATTTTGCTCATTGAACCCAAGATTACAAATTTTATTATGTTGAGTTGAGTTTCCATCATAGGATACTTTTTATGTTGACTTTAAACCCATTCCTTTTGATGTTTTCAATGCCAAATCTCTTGCAAGTCCTTTTGTAAATGGATCGACCAAGTTTTGGCTAGATCTCACGAAATTTATGATAATTAGCCCATCAATGAGCATTAGCCTTACTATACTGTACCTTAGGCCAACATGCCTAGATTTGTCATTATATACCTAGATATATGCTTATGATAGTGTTGCTTAACTATCATAATTCACAGATATCATAGGCATTGGTTTTGGCCATATAGAAATTTGTAGCAGAAATTTTTTAATCATTCGGTTTCTTTATAGAAAAGGCTAGTGCTATAAATTCAGCATGTCCTACACTTACCATCAAATTTATTATCATATTTTGGGGTCATATTAAATGGAATCATATTATCAATACTTCTAATATTCACTTGTCCTAATCTATTATGCCATAAAGAAAAAAGTCAATAATATAAGCAGAAGCAACTATTTTATTAATATTCAATTTGAACATTCCATCATATATGTACCCTTTTCCAACAAACATTCCGCCTTTGGTGAATACATATTTACCAGACTCATAGACTTGTTTAAAACCAAACTTATTTAATAGACTACCAGAAACAAGGTTCTTTCTAACCTTGGTTACATAATATACATCATTTAATATCACAATTTTCCCAGATGTGAACTCCAAGTCTATTGTCCCCTTCCACTTGACCGCTACTTTCGCTGAGTTTCCTGTATAGAGATAATTTTCATCATCGGATGGTTAAATTTTCTTGAATAAGCTATTGTCATTGCAGATATGCTTAGTAGCACCAGAGTCGATCCACCAAGAATTCTCTCTTTCAATCATGTTGATTTCAGAGATTACTACCACTAAGTTTTCTTTTGTTGATTGAGGTCTCTTTTTAGTGAAACAACAATCTCTTTTAAAGTGACTAGGTTTTCCAAAACTGTAGCATCCATTCACTTTCTTAGCCTTTTTATTATCGAAGTTTTTCTTATTCTGAAATTGCCTCTTTTGATTAAAAGAGTTCTCATAGGTTATATTTTCCTCTTTTTTCTCCACTATGTGGATCTTAGATGGAAACACTACTAGTTCAGTGATTTCTTTTTGCCTAAGTTGTTCTTCCACTTGCAAATACCATGCAAAATTCTCCAGATTCATAACCTTCTTGTGTTTAAGGATTTTTCTTTGATATGTCCAAGAAAGGGGAATTTTGTCTGTTATGGGTGAGACTTTTATCTCCTCATCCACATTCATATTATGCTAGTTGAATTGGTTCAGGATATGCATAATATCGTTGAATTGCTATACTATTGGCCTAGCATCAGTCATTTTATAGTTAAAAAATTTAGTAGCCAAAAATTTCTTACTTGTTGTGTCCTCCATTAGACACGTTGACTCCCGCGCATCCCAAACTTCTTTGGCAATTGATTTATTAGAATACATATCGAACGGAGTATCCATCATTGGATTGCATATATGCCCCTTGCATATGTAATAATCTTGCTCCCATTTTAGTTGTGATCGTACTTGCGCAATAGTCTCATCTTCTGATTCCTCTGGCTTTGGCGTCATGAGAACATAAACTATTTCTAGTCCGGCCAACAAAAAATGCATCTTCTTCTACCAATGCATGAAATTAACACCATCAAACCTTTCTAATTTGGTAAAATCAGAAGCGAACTCTCTCAAACTATGCAGTGCCATTATCGAATAACATCTTAAGCTTGTTAGTGGATATTTCTGGATTTATGTTGAAGTGGCACAATGATGGTAAAATCAAATCTATAGAGATCGCTCCAAGGCATGTAGATAATGCTTTCCTTAAGATATTATTTGCCCTCACCACTCATTTAAACAAACTAATAGGTGCTGCGAGTTAAGAAAAATTGTCTTCTAAAATACAATGGAGCCGAGATGATTATTCTCTTTAATCTTTTTTGATAGCACTGTCGAAATCGATTCGAACTATCTTTTGAATTAACTATAGTGACAAGAGTTTTGAATTTGTGATCTATAGTATCACAAACTCGAAATATTTTAAAAGAAACAAGGGAGGATAAGAGAATGCGAAAAATTGGATTTGCAACACTTTTTAGGCATTGCAAATTTTAAGGAGAAGAAGATTAAACTGAAATAGTTTTCGGGTGTTGCTATTTTTAGTCACGAAGAGGTGTCTTTTCATTTGTAACAATCACATCTTCTGCAAAATGACGCTTCGTTTCATTTGAATCGAAATGTCCCAATCCACCACTTCAACAGTTGTGTTTCCCACCATTTCTATCCATTTAAATTCAAAGTATGAGCTTGTTATGGGGTTAAAATCTAGCTTCTTTTAACTAAAATATTTCTGTCCAAAATATTATTTGGACCCAAACTTAAACCCGACCTAGCATGGCCCGATCGATCGGATGGACGGATGGCGGCGCCGCACAAATGTTTGGTGGTTATGCATGACTTCCCTCCTCACAGTAGAGCAAATGTTTGGATACCCAAAGTGTCCAACCTTCCTTTGAGGTACCTATATTTTAACAAATATAGTTCCTAAAATTCCAGGATGTAGGACCATTCCCAATCTCACTTCCTCTTCTCTTTCTCTACTTCTTATTTAAAAACAAAATTACCTCACACAAAATTTTATGGAAATTTTCACTAACAATCACCGTTAAATTTTAATAAAATTTTCTCTTGTCATATGTTGCAGGAAAACTTATGTATAAGTATAGATGTCTTATGGACTTGAATCTATACATAACGATAACCTATCAGAGCATGCCATGATAGAGTAATTGACTAAGCATTGAGCTAATGATCCTATGTGATGTACTGGACGTATTTCATACACTCGTTTTCTTTTCTTCTAATAGTTCATAAGCTGATACATGGACTGGCCTTGTGTTTATATCTTGTTTCTATGAAATGCCTTTAGAGACTTAAGCCATAGTCTCGCAGAAGGCGGCACCACCATCATGCATTCATATAGGTAGGTTCATTTCAAGTGCCCTATAACTATACACTTCAACAGTACTTTAGTTATAAACCTATTAAGTACTGAGTAGTACAACATCCACCATATTATTGCAGGTACCAAGCACTATCATTCAAATGGATATAATATTAGTTGTTCAGACTAATATTATAGTGCTTAAAATCACATCGTATAATGTACTTTTGCTCATTGAACACAAGATAATGAATTTCATTATGTTGAATTGAGTTTTCATCGTAGGTAATTTTTTATGTTGGCTTTAAACCCTTTCCTTTTGATGTTTTCAACACCAAATCACTTGCAAATCCTTTTGTAAATGGATCAGCCAAGTTTTGGCTAGATCTCATGAAATCTATGGTAATTATCCTATCTGTGAGCATTTGCTTTACTACACTGTGCCTTAGGCCAATATGCCTAGATTTGCCATTACATATCTGGCTATATGTTCTTGATAGTGTTGCTTGACTATCATAATGCATAGATATTGGAGGCATTGGTTTCCATATAGGAATTTCTAATGGTAAATTTCTTAACCATTCTAATTATTTACTACAAGAAGCTAGTGTTATAAATCAGCAGCTATGGTAGAATATGCAATACACGTTTCTTTCTTTAATGCCCAGGATATTTCTCCCCCACCATGAGTGAATATCCATCCACTGGTTGATTTATTATTATCCTCTCTTCCAGTGTTCCAACTGGCATCCGTATATCCTTCTATTACACTTGGATACCCACTCTATAATAACCATAGTCCATGGTTCCTTTTAAATATTTTAAAATTCTTATAAAACTGGCCAGTGAATATGACAAGGATTACCGGTATATCTACTCATTTTGCCAAAATATCAAGTCTTGTACACGTCACGACATACATTAGACTACCAATACTTTAGCGTATTCTAGTTGATCTATCAGTATTAGAATATAGTTTCATATTTGGGTCAAATGGGGTGTTTACTAATTAGTAATCAAATTAATTAACCTTTTTAGAATCTTCTCTATAAATGAGACTAGGTAATGACCAATCCTTCAGCCGTTTTTTATATTCTTATTCCTAGAATCACTTTAGCTTCCCCCATATCGTTCATGTCAAAACATGAAGATAGAAATCTTTTCATTTCTTCAATACTAGATGTATCAGTCCCAAATATAAACATATCATCAACATAAAAGCATATATTTACACCTTTACCAGTATGAAATTTGTTGTATACACATTTGTCTAATTCGCAAATCCTAAAACCATTTGATACTATGGTTTTATCAAATTTCTCATGCCGCTGTTTTGGTGCTTGTTTAAGATCGTAAACTGATTTCATAAGTTTACATACTTTACGTTCTTGTCCAGGCATCACAAATACTTTTGGTTGAGACATATATATCTCCTCATCAATTTTTCCATTTAAGAATGCATCTTGATGTCCAATTGATGAATTTCAAATTTACAAATATATGCTAATGCAATTAATGTCTTATCTGCTGAAATTCTAGCTATAGGTGCATATGTATCAAAATAATTTATTCCTTTTTAGGTATGTCCCTTAGCAATTAATCCGGCTTTAAAATTTTCTGTCGTACCATCTGCTCCGAATATCTTTTTAAATATCAACTTATATCATATTAGTTTAGTGCTAGGAGGTAAGTCTACCTATTTCCATGTTTGATTTCCCATAGTAGAATCCTCATCATTTATGGCTTCTTGCCAAAAGGTAAATCCTGAGACTCTATGGCCTTAGTATATGTTAAAGGATCATAATATATGGTTGTAGATAGCATAACTTGATGTCTAATACCATCTCTAGATCCTTCAACCAAATAAGTGATAAAGTCTGGTACGAGTGACTTTTTAGTCCTCATTATTTTAGTTCTCTTAAGAGTTTCGCCGGTTTGATCATTATTTTCTTGAGTCTTTTTAATTTCATGAATAGGTTCAGTGACCTCCACCATTTCACAAATATGTGTATTAACCTCCACCGTTTCACTAATATATGGATTAGATGGAATAGACGTGATCTATTTTCATAGAACATCGCATCTCTAGATTCTATTATTGTGTTTACCTCAATCAAATTATTAGGTTCTATTACTAGAAACTTATAGCCCTTGCTCTATTTGAGTGTATTCTAAGAAAATACCTACAATGTCATTTTGTCCTAATTTCTTGATTTTTGGTTTAGGTAATCGAACAATAGCTTTGTAGCCCCAAACTCGATAATAATCAATATTTGGTTTGCATTTCTTCCAAAATTCATCAGGTGTAACTTTGGTCTTCTTATGAGGTATTCTATTTAAAATATAATAGGTGATAAGCAATGCCTCACCCAGAAATAAGTATTAAGACCAAAATTGCATGGCATAACATTAACCATTCAACAAGGGTCCTATTTTTACATTCTGCTACTTCATTTTGTTATGGAGTGTAAGCTACAAAAGTCTCATGTATAATATCTACAGATTCAGAAAATATAGGGAAATGATATTCACCTCCCCAATCAGATCTTAAGGTCTTAATTTTAACATCATATTGGTTTCCTACTTCATTCTTATAGGCCATAAACGAAATTAATACTTCACTCTTAGTATGCACAACGGTATTTTGAATAGTCATCTACAAAATATTTTTTTCCTCCTCTAGTAGGAGTGCAATGCATATCACAATCATCACTATGAATCAATTGTAACAGATTAGTGGTATTGATAGATTTTACTAAAATCAGTCTTCTAGTTGTTTTGGTTAATGAGTATATCCCATCTTACTATCAACTTTATCATATTTAGGGATCATATTTAATGAAATCATATTATCCATACTTCTAATATTAACATGTCCTAATCTACTATGCCACAAAGAAAATGAGTTAACAATATAAATAGAAACAACCATTTTTTTAGTATCCAATTTGAACATTCCATCACACATGTACCCTTTTCCAACAAACATTCTGCCTTTGGTCAATACATATTTATCCGACTCAAAGACTTGTTAGAAACCCAAATTATTTAATTGACTACCAGAAAAAGGTTATTTCTAACCTCGGGTACATAATAAACATCATTTAATGTCAGAAGTTTCATGGACGTGAAGTCCAAGTCTCTTGTCCTCTTCCACTTCACCGCTACTTTAGACGAGTTTCCATATAGATATATTTTTCATCATCAGACGGTTCAATTTTATTGAATAAACTCTTGTCGTCGTAGATATGCATAGTAGCACCAAAGTGGATGCACTAAGAATCCTCTCTTTCAATCATGATAATTTCAGTGATTATCGAGCCAAGTTTTCTTTTGTTGATTGAGGTTTCTTTTCAGGGAAAGGATAATCTCTTTTAAAGTGATCAAGTTTTCCACAATTTTAGTACCCATTCATTTTCTTGGCCTTCTTATTATCGAAGTTTTTCTTATTCTGAAATTTCATCTTTTGATTAAAAGAGTTCTCAGAGGTTTTATTTTCCTCTTTTTCCTCCACTACGTGGATCTGAGATGGAAATACTGCTGGTTCAATGATTCCTTTCTGCCTAAGTTGTTCTTCCACTTGCAAATACTGTGCGAGATTATCTAGACTCATATCCTTCTTCTTGTGTTTAAATATTTTCCTTTGGTCTTTCCAAGAAAGGAGAAATTTGTCTACTATGGATGAGACTTTTATCTCCTCATCCATATTCAAATTATGCTGGTTGAATTAGTTCAGAATATGCATAATATCATTGGGTTGCTCTACTAATGGCCTAGCATAAGTCATTTATAGTTAAAAAAATTTATAGACAAAAATTTCTTACTTATTGCATCCTCTATTAGATACTTTGCCTCCAACGCATCCCAAACTTTTTTGGTAGTTGATTTGTTGTAATTCATACCAAACAGAATATTCATCATTGCATTGCATGTGTGCCTCTTGCATATGTAATCATCTAGCTCTCATTTTATTCTTGATCGTGCTTGCGCAATAGTCTTGTTTTCTATTTCCTTCGGCTTTGGCGTTGTAAGAACATAAACCACTTTTAGCCCGGCCAATGGAAAATACATCTTCTTCTGATAACGCATGAAATTAACATCATCAAACCTTTTTAATTTGGTGAAATCAGAAGCGAACTCTCTCAATCTATGTGATGCCATTATCGAATAATGTCTTAAGTTTGTTTGTGTATATTTTTGGATTTCTGGTGAAGTGGCATAGCGGTGGTAAAATCAAATATGTAGAGATCGCTCCATGGCACATCATAACTCTTTCCTTGTGCCGTTATTTGCCCTCAACCCTCGTTTAAACAAAAAATGGGCGTTATGAGTTAAGGAAAATCATTTTCCAAGATACAATGGAGACAAGATGATTATTCTCTTTAAGCGATTGCGATAACACTATCGAAAGCAATTTAATATCTTCTGAATTGACTGCAGTGACAAGAATGTCGAATTTGTGATCTGCAATATTACAAACTCGAAATAGTTTTAAAAGAAATAACGCAGGGAAAGAGAATGAGAAAATTGGATTTGCAACGCTTTTTAAGCATTGCAAATTTCAAAGAGAAGAAGATTAAACTAAAACAGTTGTTGGATATTGCTATTTATAGCCACAAAGAGATGTCTTTCCATTTGTAATCGTCACATCTTCTGCCAAATAACACTTCGTTTTGTTCGATTCAAATGTCATATCCCGTTGCATCAACAGTCGCATTTCCACCATTTATGTCTATTTAAATTCAAATGTCGGGCTTGTGATTAGTTAAAATTTGAGCCTTTTTAAATAAAATATTTCTGTCCAAAAATATAATTTGGACTCAAACCAAAACACAAACCAGATCCAGCCCGGTCGGTCAGATGGACGGACGGCGGCGGTGCACGTGTGTTGTGGTTATGGATGACTTTACTCCTAACAATAGAGTAAACATTTGGGTGCCCAAAGGGCCTAACCATTCCATGAGGAACCTATATTCAAAAAATATGGTTTCTATAATTCTAGGATGTGTGACTATTCCCGGTCGTACTTCCTCCTCTACTTCTCTTCTTCTTATCTAAAAATAAAATTAACTCACACAAAATTTTATTAAAACTTTCACTAACAATCCTCCACCAAATTTTAATACAATTTTCTCTTGTCATATGTTGTAGGAAAACTTTTGCATAAGTTAGATGTCTTGTGGACTTGAATCTATACATAGTGATAACCTACTAGGGCACGCCAAGATGGAGTGGTTGACTAAGCATTGAACCAACGATCCTATGTAATGTACTGGACATGTTTCACACACTCGTTTTCTTTTCTTCTGATAGTTCATAATACGACACGTGGATTGGTCTTGCGTCTATATCTTAATTTCATGAAATTCCCTTAGAGACTTAAACCATAGTTTTGCAGAAGGCAGCACCACATTCATGCATTCATATAGGTAGGTTTATTTCAAGTACCCTATAACTATACACTTCGATGGTACTTCTACTATAAACCTATTATGTAATAAGTAGTACAACCTCCACCATATTACTATAGGTATCAAGCACTATTCTTGGAATGGATATAATATTAGTTGTTCAAACTAATATTATAATGCTTCAAATCACTTTGTATAATATACTTTTGCTCGTTGAACTCAAGATTCTGAATTTCATTATATTGAGTTGAGTTTTCATCATAGGTGATTTTTTATGTTTGCTTTAAACCCATTCCATTTAATGTTTTCAACAACAAATCTCTTGAAAGTCCTTTTGTAATGGATCAGCCAAGTTTTGGCTGGATCTCATGAAATATATGGTAATTACCCCATTAGTGAGCATTTGCCTTACTGCACTGTGCCTTAGGCCAATATATCCAGATTTTTCATTATATACCTAGCTATATGCACTTGATAGTGTTGCTTGACTATCACAATGCATAAATATCGAAGGCATTGGTTTTGGCCATACATGAATTTATAGTAGAAGATTTCTTAACCATTCCGCTTCTTTACTACAAGAAGCTAGTACTTTAAATTTAGCAGCCACGGTTGAATCTGTAATTAACATTTGTTTCTTTGAGGCCCAAGATATTGCTCCCTCACCAAGAGTGAATATCCATCCACTGGTTGATTTATTATTATCCTCTCTTCTAATGTTACAAATGACGTCCTTGTATTCTTCTAGCCCACTGTACAATATATCATAGTTAATGGTTCCTTTTAAATATTTAAAATTCTTTGCATAACTTGCCAGTGAATATGACTAGGGTTACTGGTTTATTTACTCATTTTGTCAACAGTGCAGGCAATATCAGGTCTTGTGCATGTCATGGAATACATCAAACTACTAATAACTTTAGCATACTCTAGTTGATATATTGATCTACCAGTATTAGAATATAGTAGCATATTTGGGTCAAATGGGATGCTTACTGGTTTGCAATCAAATTGATTAAATCTTTTTAGAATCTTCTCTATGTAATGAGATTGGGTAATGACCAACCCTTCTACCGTCTTTATGATTCTTATTCCTAGAATCACTTCAACTTCCCCCATATCTTTCATGTCAAAACATGAAGATATAAATCTTTTTGTTTTTTCAATACTCGGGGTATCAGTCCTGAATATCAACATTTCATCAACATAAAGGCATATAATTACACCTTCACTAGTACGAAATTTTCTTAGACACATTTGTCTGATTCTCAAATCCTAAAACCATTTGATATCATGGTTTTATGATATTTCTCATGCCACTATTTTAGTTCTTGTTTAAGACCGTAAAGTGATTTAATAAGTTTACATACTTTATATTCTTGTCCAGGCATCCCAAAACCTTCTGGTTGAGACAAATATATATCTCCTCATCATATTCTCCATTTAAGAATGCAGTCCTGACTTCCATTTCATGAATTTCAATATTATAAATAGATGCTAATGCAATTAATGTCCTAGTTGTCAAAATTCTAGCTATAGGTGCATAGGTATCAAATTAATCTATTCCTTCTTTTTGGGTATATCCCTTAACAACTAATCTAGCCTTAGATTTTTCTATCGTACCATCTGCTCTTAATTTCTTTTTAAATATCCACTTACATCCTATTGGTTTAGAACTAAGAGGTAAGTCTACTAGTTTCCATGTTTTGTTTCCCATAATAGAATCCATTTCATCATTTATGGCTTCTTGCCAAAAAGACGAATCCTACGACTTTATCGCCTCGGTATATGTTAAAGGATCAGAATTTATGGTTGTAGAAATCATGAATTGATGTCTAATATCATCTCTTGATCCTTCAAACAAATAAGTGATAAATTCTGATCCGAATGACTTTTTAGTCCTCGTTCCTTTTCTTCTCCTAAGAGTTTTGCTAGATTGATCGTTATTTTCTTGGGTGTTCTCAAATTCACAAATAGGTTTAGTGACCTCCACCATTTCACGTATAGGTGTATTACCTCCACCTTTTCACCAGTTTGATCATTATTTTCTTGAGTGTTCTCATATTCATAAATAGGTTCGGTGACCTCCACCATTTCACGTATATGTGTATTTCCTCCACTGTTTCACCATTAGATAAATTGGATGGAATAGACGTGAATCTTATTTCATAGAACACCACATCTCTAGATTCTATAGTTGTTTTTACCTCAGTCGAATTATTAGGTCCTATTACTAGAAACCTACAATTCTTGCAATGTTAGAGCATATCCTATGAAAATACCTTCAATGCCCTTTTATCCTGATTTCTTGATTTTTGGTTCAGTAATTGAACAACAACTCTACAGCCCCAAACTCGATAATAATTAAGATTTTGTTTTCATTTCTTCCAAAGTTCAAAAGGTGTAACTTTGGTCTTTCTATGAGGTATTCTACTTAATATATAATAGGCGGTAAGTAATGCCTCACCCTAGAAACTAGTACTAAGACCAGTACATAGCATGACATTAACCATTTCAATAAGGGTTCTATTTTTACGTTATAATACTTCATTTTGTTGCAAAGTATAAGCTACAAATGTCTCATATATAATTCTTACACATTCACAAAATGCGGAGAAATGATATCACCTCCCTTATCAGATCTAAGGGTCTTAATTTTAACATCAAATTGGTTTTCTACTTCATTCTTATAGGCCATAAATAAAATTAGTACCTCATCCTTAGTGTGATTAAATAAACGCAAAAGTATTTTGAATAGTCATCTGTAAATTTGACAAAATATTTCTTTCCTCCTCTAGTAGGAGTGCTATGTATATCACAAACATCGCTATTAATCAATTGTAACATATTAGTGCTACTAATGGATTCTACTGAAAATAGCTTTCTAGTTTTTTTGGCTAATGAGCATATCCCACACTTACCATTAAATTTATTATCATATTCAGGTATCATATTTAATGAAATCATATTATCCATACTTCTAATATTAACATGTTTTAATCTACTATACCATAAAGAAAAAGAGTCAACAATATAAGCAGAAGCAACCATTTTATTAATATTCAATTTGAACATTCCATCACAAATGTACCCTTTTTCAACTAACATTCCGCCTTTGGTCAATACATATTTAACTCAAAGATTTATTTGAAACCAAACTTTTTTAATAGACTGCCAGAAACAAGGTTCATTCTAACCTTGGGTACATAATATACATCATACAAATGTCGGAATTTTCCCGGACGTGAACTCTAAGTCTACTATCCCTTTCCCCTTGATTGTTGCTTTTGCTGAGTTTCCCATATAGAGATAATTTTCATCATCAGACGGTTCAAGTTTCTTAAATAGAGTCGTGTCGTTGCAGATATGTTTTGTAGCATCATCGCCGATCCACCAAGAATCCTCTCTTTCAATCATGTTGATTTCATAGATTACTGCCATCAAGTTTTCTTCTGTCGATTGAGGTTTCTTTTTAGGGAAACAACAATTTCTTTTAAAGTGACCACGTTTTCTACCACTGTAGCACCAATTCACTTTCCTGGCCTTTTTGTTATAGAAGTTTTTAAAATTTCCTTTTTTGATTAAAAGGGTTCTCAGAGGTTTCATTTTCCTCTTTTTCCTCCAATATGTGGAACCTAGTTGGAAATACTGTTGGTTCAGTGATTTTTTTTCTACCTAAGTTGTTCTTCCACTTGCAAATACTATGCAAGATTATTTAAACTCGTATCCTTCTTCTTGTGCTTAAGGATTTTTCTTTGATCATTCTAAGAAGGGGGAAGTTTGTCTATTTGGATTAGACTTTAGTCTCCTCATCCATATTCATATTATGCTGGTTGAATTGGTTCAGGATATGCATAATATCATTGAATTACTCTACCACTGGCTTAGCATCAGTAATTTATAGTTAAAAATCTAGCAGCCAAAAATTTCTTACTTGTTTCGTCCTCCATTATATACTTTGCCTCCAACACATCCAAACTTTTTTGGCGGTTGATTTGTTGTAATACATATCAAACATGATATCCGTTATTGCATTGCATATATGCCCCTTGCATTTGTAATCATCTTGCTCCTATTTTAGTATCGATCGCGCTTGCACAATAGTCTTGTTTTCTGTTTCCTTTGTCGTTGGCGTCATAAGAACGTTAACCACTTTTAGTCCGACCAACAGAAAATTCATCTTCTTCTACCAAAGCACGAAATTATCACCATCAAACCATTCTAATTTGGTGAAATCAGAAGAGAACTGTAACATCTTCCACTTGGAGGCACAAAACTAATGGCTATGGATGCTGTAGTCATCCATAGTTATTAATTTTCGGTGACCAAATGCAGTAATGTTAGATACATTGATATAACAAAAACACATGAATATGAAAAAATATTAAAATCATAAAACAGATTTCTCATTCAACTTTAAATCATGTTTCAACTTCATTACACAATCCAAATTCATTAACCATGTTCAGAGAAATATAATTATTACAAAATACGCCAAGAGCGACATATGAAGATGCCCCCTTAGAAGATCAGTGTCTAAACATAGGCAATTAAACATTTTTTCCATTACATCCACACACAGCGAAATCAAACGGAAAAGAACTCCTAATAGCTAGCTTGCCTCCTGCACATCTCCGCAAGCTTATTCATCTAAAGGAGAACGTGAAAACCTTAACTATCAAACTACTCAAAACCAATTGAGCACTAGAGAGTTTAAGAGGAAAACATAAACTTCGAGTCACACAAAAAGTCTGGTATGAATAATAACCTACCATCTCGGATGATATAGATATCCAGTGAGACCACGCCGCTTAGCGAAACGGGTTTTTCCCTCACTAGTATCTAAACTCAATTTATATTAACCATATATTGTGCACCTGCATCCACAATGGTCAAATCATAACATAATAAAATATATCATGATGATATGCAAACATGCATTATATTCTGGATTTCCCATCCCCATTCATTTGACTGTTTGTCTCAAGTTATAGTTTATAGGGTCACTATTAACCATCAGTTTTCATGGGCTGACTAATAACCTGTTCAAAGTTTATGGGCTATCTGTCTGGTTTCGTAGTTTTCATAGGTTCACTAAGAAGCTATTGGTATCTACCAATAACTTCATCCAATTATAGTTTTCATGGGCTCGCTATGGACCTATTGGGTTCTCCAATAAATTCTCTCATATCATAGTTTTCATGGGTTAATTATGAACCTATTTATCTCTTTCAATAACTTAATCTGGATATAGTTTTCATGGGATCACTAAGAACCAATTGGCCCTGCCAATAACAATTTCCATACATTGTTTTTATGGGCTTACTAAGAACCTGTATAAACCAATAATCCTTTGATCAGTCTTTGGGCATCCTATATTCTGGTTTACCTGACCTCCTAGATGCAATTCTACTCACACAAAAGTCAACTCAATATATATTCACTACTGGGTCAACCTAACTGGTTATTTTGCCCTTAACACCCCAAAATGTAGATATAGGTTATAAAGTGAATATGTTTACAAAAGAAGCACACAAGATAACCAATTAATACATAAAAACATAAATATCTATGGTTCAATTTTCTTGTAATCATTTTTCAAATGAAACATGGTAAATAAGTTTAACCTATTATCTTTAGCAAGGAAAGCTTCTTCAAAATCTCCAAAGTTAAATTCCATTTTAAAAACTTTTTCATACTACCATGGGTTCTTCTTTAAAAATTGAGATTGGGTTCTTTGTTTGAAAACAAAGGCTTTCAAAACCTTAGGCATTATCTTTCAAAACCATTAAAATATATCCTTTGAAAGCATTCATATATGCCTTCCAAAACACTAAAAATATATGCCTTCCAAAACACTCAAATCATCATTTTGAAAGCATCAAAACCTTCCTTTCGAAACCATTAAAACATTCCTTTCGAAAGTATTAATGCATATCTTTTAAAACCACTTAGTTCAAGTAGGATTTACAGAAGCATAGCTTCGAAATCAAATGAAAGTATCTCATTCAAAATCATTGGGTTTAACCTTAACTATACCTTCAAGGTCAAAGTGAACATAAGCGAAAGTAACCCTTTCAAAAACTTTTATCTCCAAGTAAAAGAATTTAGGGAATAGATGGCTTTGAAACCTCCCTTTTGAAAATAATGATATTTAAGTAAAATAATTGGAGAAAAGGATAGCTTCGAAATGACCTTTCAATGCCATTGCGTTCGAAACCTTTAATATAAGTGACTATAGGGACCCTTTCGAAAGCATTGGGATGTGGCTTCTATATTAATAAAACAAAAGCATCCCTTTTGAACTCATTGTTATAAGGCTATGAAGAAAAGCGGCCTTTAACCAATTCAATAGATATGAAGATGGCAGCTAGTTTCGACTAGGTTCAAAAGCAACTACCTTTTCAAAAGCTCCTTTTGAAAACTTAATATGCGGCAACTCAATCGAAAGCTACTTTAAAAAAAGGTAAGTGGCAATCCCTTCGAAAGCTATATATAAGTAACTTCAACACTTTCAAAAGCGTGTTTTTAAAAGCAAAGACAAGTAACATATTCAAAAGCTTATAAAAATGACCTCTACCCCTTCGAAACTTGGTGTCGACACTGTACCTTCCACCTTTCTTCAATGCACTACGTATCAATTGCTTGATACCATATGCATTTGTTTCGAATGGGTTGTTTGGTGGAGCATGGTGTCGAAAGCCATCAAATGGAAGTGGCGAAGTGGTAAATCCAAAGAAAACTGATTTTTAGCCTTTAAAAGAAATTCATTTTCACCTACTTGCCTTATTTGTCAAAATATGATTGGTTGCCAAATCCCTTACCAAAATCTCTTTTTAAAAAGTCCATCGAATTCATCAATTTATAGTTAATTTTTTTAGCAAAGAAGCCCTTCCTCTTAACAAAACAATTAAGACATTTATGTCCCCAAACTTAATTAATTTAATTTCCATAGTAAATCACTTAGGAAATATCCCAAAAAAATCATCTTAATTCACTTTTAATACGTTTTCTAACATTTAAAATTTTAGACCCAAAATCCTTTATATAATTGCCATAATAATTTTAAACCCAAATTATCTTTTACTTGAATTCAAAATTCATAATAAATTATTCATAGCTTGAAATATTATGAAAATTTAAACCCATTTTCAAAATAATGTTTCATATAACATATTCAATCCTCATGGCTTTCGAAACTCATTTTACATGATTTTATCCTTAAAATTAAATCAAAACTTTTACAAACATGCTTGTTTAAATCAAACATGGCATATAATCAAAGCATATCATCATTCAAATCATCCAAACTGTTTTTTTAAACCTTAAACCCAAAATTTAGATGTTCATTAAAACATATCTGAGATGGTTTAGATTATTATTCACCTTGTTTGGATAAGGGACTTGAGATTTGACCTTGCTTAATTCTTCCTTGCATGAATCCTTAGCTTCTAGTTGATTTTGATCCCCTTTTCTCCTAGGGATATGGCTGGCCTTTGTCTCCTTTTTTATTGCTTTATGAAAGTACGATAATGAGAATGAGGTAAGCGTTTAGGGGTTATGGGGTTATATATGGCTATTCCCATAATACCCTTGCCTTATTCTCTTGAGTAGTTAACTTATAAAACCATTTTATAAAACCATTCTTATGATTTCATTTAGTTAAGGCACTGCCTCTATTTAGTTTTCAAATCTCAATCCCTTTATCATTCTAATCTCTACATTATTCTATCTAATTTATCTAATTAAATCTCTTGAATAATATTATTTAAAATTAGGGGTGTTACAGCCCTCCTTAAAGAATTTTTCCTCAAAATTCAGCAAGGACTACATACTAAACATAGCAATCATCTGTAACATCTCCTAACTACCATACTAGCCTACCTGACTAGAAAACAGTCTACATAAAGCAAATATAGAACATACCCTTACTACAGATCAGGATAAGTATCTCTAATACTGTCTTCTGTCTCCCAAGTACAGTCCTTTTCGTTGTCACTCCACTGAACTTCACCATTGACTATCTTGTTTCTTAACATCTTTTCATCTTTCGCTACAACCCGAACAGGTTGTCTAACAAAAGTCAAATTCGATTCTACTATTAAATCTTTCAACGCAGTTGGAGGAATTGTAACATCTCTCATTTTTGATAACATTATTTAGGAAATTTAATTAGATAAATTAAATAGAATAATGAAGATAAGGAGATTGAGATTTGAATAAATTATATAGGGCCATGCTTATTAACAAAGTAAATGGGCTTTAAATTGGTTTAAAGGTTGATTAACTTACACATGGGAATATTAGTAAATAGCCATTTTATTTACACGGCTATACATTCCATATCTTTGCCCATTCACGTTTTATTTCTCACTCTCACAAACGCAAATCAAAAACAAAATATAGCTGGTCATTAACAAAGAGGGAAGATAAAAATTTCGATCTAAAGCTAAGGATCAAAGCTAGGAAGGATTAAGCAACAACAAATCTCAAATTCCTTATCAAATCTAAGGTGAATAATAATCTCATACCATCTCTATTTTTATTCTATGATTATACGGTTTTGGATTTAATATTTAAATTCGTTTTTGTGATAAAATGGATGATGATATGCTTAAGCTATATTACGTTGATTTATTTTAATTCATGCACATATGAATTTGCATGGTTTAGATGTAAAACTGAGAATCTATGATTTCAGATCGCCATGGAAAATTTTTATGTTAAATAAAATGTGATTTTGGAGATGGGTCTAAATTTTCAGAATTTTCCAAGCCATGGAAAGTTTATTACGAATTTTTGATGGAAATTATGATGTAATTGGGTTTAAAATTTATTTTGAATATTTCAGGAAGAAATTGGGTCTAAATTTTTAATATGTTAGATTACATGATGAAATCAAATTTTTGTGATTTTTGGAGGTTTTTTCCAATTGATTTACTAGAGGAAATAAATTATTTTAAAAGAAGGACTTTTAAGAAATAATTAGTTTTGTTATATGGAAGGGTTAAAACGTTATGTTTTTATGATTTGGATCTAAATTAATGCGGCAATTTTAAATGTAAAGTATGTGAAAAGTTTTTATGGCAGCCAATCAATGGTTTACAAATGGGCAAGTTGTTAGAAAGTAATTACTAAAAGTTGCTATATTTCAGCCTTTAAATCTAAAAAGGTGTTCCGCCTCTATTAGTAAATACTCTTCGACTCCATTGGTTCCGTTTCCTCCCAGTCGAAACCTACATATTCGTAACTAATATACAAAGTATCACTTAGATGGTACATGGTAGATTGGAAGGAAGGCAGAAGTCTTGGTGTCGAAAGGTAAGCTTCCGATGGGGTCGAAACCCTGCTTTGTTTTCAAAGTCTTGCCTTGTTTTACTTAAAGCTTTCGACATAGTCAAAACATATGCTTTCGAAAGGGTTGTTTCCGACTTAGTCAAAACCTAGCCGCTATTTTCCTTCCTAAGTATTGAAGTCATCAATGCCTTCAAAAGGTTATCTTTGTTTTTACCTAAGTTAAGTCACTTCCTAATTGCTTTTGAAAGGGTTGAGGGTTTCAAAGGTGATACTTTGGTATACAACCACTTTGACCCAAATGTTGTTTTAAAGAGTAAACCTAATGCTTTCGACAGAGTACTTTTATTTGTTTCGAAATTATGTTTTAAAGAGTATTTTGATACCATCGAAAGGTACCAATGGTTTCAAAAGAGAATATTTACCAAGTGCTTCAAAAGGTATGTATACTATGTATTAAAAAGAAGTCTTTGCTTTCGAAGGAGGCTATCCAGAGGTTTTGAAAGAGATGTTTTATGATTTCAAAACATATACTTAATCTCAAATTTAAAGTAATGGCCATGGCATAAATAAACAAAGTGTTTTGAAATGAAGAAGTTTTTCCTTGATTTAAAAAGGTTAAAGGGTTTAACTAGGATATATATATATATAAAGGATTTCAAGGATTATAAACCATAGGTTTTGGTACTATTTTGTTGTTATGTTTACTTCTTCATATACTTATTCACATTGTTATTAACCCATAACTTTATTTTGGGGAAAGAGAAGAATAACCAGTTAGGTTGACCCAGTAGTGAATATAACTTAAAGATGTTAAAGTCTTAATTAAACATATTGGCAAGGACCAATAAGTTTACAGTAAGCCCATGAAAATTGAATGATATTGGCAGGGGCCAATAGGTTCATAGTCAGTCCATGTAAACTATGATTTGATACTGGCAGGGGCCAGTAGGTTTATAGTTAGCCCATGAAAACTATATCTGAATTATGATATTGACAAATAGTCAATAGGTTCTTAGTTAGCCCATGAAAACTAGGATATTTAAAATGATATTGGAGTTACCAATAGGTTCTTAGTGATCACATGAAAACTATGAATTTGGACAGATAGTCCATAAGTATTTAAAAGGTTAATAGTAAACCTTAAAACTATAATTGAGACAGATAGTCAGAATAAATGGGGATGGGCAATCATAATTTGATTTACTTGTTTTGCATAGCATCATAATATTTTGAAATACTATGTTTTAACCATATTGGATGCAGGAGCACATTATATGGTTTTATAAATGTTTTAGGGTACTAGTGAGGGGAAAACCCATTCCGCTAAGCGACATGGTCTCACTAGACATCCAAATGATTTGAGATGGTGGAGTTAAGGTTTATGTCCAACTTTATGTCCAACTCGAAGTTTTTGTTTTCTCCTTAAACTCTCGGGTACTCAATTGACTTTGAGAAGGTTGAGAGTTAAGGTTTCTAGGTGTTCTTTTTGACGAATAAAGCTTTCGAAAAATTGCAGGAGGCAAGCTTATTATTAGAGTTCTTTTATTTCTGTTGTGTGTTTGGTTGTAAAGGAAAATTGTTTAGTGCCTTATTATCATGTACTCTGATCAACCAAGGGGGCATCTTCATATGCTGCTCTTGGTGTATTTTGTAATTATTATATGTTATCTAAACGTGGTCTGCGAATTGGGATTATGTAATCAATTTGAAATGGAATATGGAGTTTATTTATTGTGTAATTTTTTTCCATATTCTTGTGTTTCTGTGTATCAATGTATCTAATATCGCCGTATTTGGTTGTCGAGGATTAATAACTATGGATGACTACAGCATCCGTAGCCGTTAGTTTTGGACCTCCAAGTAGAAGGATGTTACAGGAATAGTAGTCTTCGGATCATGCACATACATACAAAAATGAGACACATAAAACACATTATGGAAACCTACCAAACTGCTCGACAACTCTACAAAATATGCGAGCTTTTCGAACTTTTCTATAACTGGGAACAGTCCAACATATCTCGGTGCCAGTTTCCCTCACTTTCCGAATCGTACCACACCCTTCATTGGTGATGCTTTAATGAAAACCTTATCTCCAACTGAGAATTTTAGATCTTTATGCCTCTTATCCGCGTAACTCTTTTGTCTAGACTGAGCTTTCCTCATCCTTCCCCGGATCAACTCAATCTTCTTTGTTGCCTCTCTTATCAAATTTGGTCCTAAGACTAACTTGTCTCCAGTTTCCAACCAATATGCTGGTGATTTGCATGGCCATTCATACAAATCTTCGAAAGGTTCCATTCCTATACTAGTCTAATAACTGTTATTATAAGAAAACTCAACTATGTGTATGTGATTTTCCCAAGGTCCACCAAATTCTAACACACAAGCTCTAAACAAATCCTCAAGTACCTTGTTGACTCTCTCTGTCTACTCATCTGTCCGAGGGTGATAAGCAGTGCTCATCTTGAGCTTAGTACCTAGCATATCCTGTAGACTCTTCCAGAACTCACTAGTAAACAAAGCATCTTTATCACTTACTATACTACTAGGAATTCCATGCAGTCTACTTATGTCCTTCATAAACAATTTAGCTAAAACAGGTGCCGTCCTGGTTGACTTAACCGGAATAAAATGGGCACACTTGGTCAACCCGTCCACTATGACCCGTATATTTTCATTTCTTTATTCGACCTTGGCAACACTTCTATAAAATCCATGAATATCGAATCCCATTTCCAAACTGATATCTCGAAAGGTTGAGGCAATCCACTTGGCTTCTGATGTTTGGCCTATGCTTGTTGATATTTCACACACTGCCTTACCCACAAGCCAACATCCTTCTTCATACCGTCCCAGCAGAAACTCTTCTTCATGTTTTAATACATCTTGGTTCCCCCAGGATGAATCATGAATTTGGATCAATGACATTCCCTAAGGAATTCTCTCCTTAAATCCCCAACATTCGGAACACACAACCATCCTTTCCTTCTCAACCATCCCTTCTGGTTAAGGCTGAAATCATTTAGATCATCAATCTCCAATCCAACCTCAAGCCTTTTAATCTTCTTAGCTAACCGTGGATCCTCTTTCTACTTAAAGCAATCCTTTCGATTAATACCGGTCGAACTTCCAGACAAGATAACCTGGCATTGCCCCGACTAGAACTAGCAGTCTATCTTAACTGCACACTACAAGTAGTCAATGCCTTTAGATCCTTCCATTCCATTAACATAACTAACACCACCTTCTGATGTTTTCTGCTAAGAGCATTCGCTACCTTATTTCCTTTTCCAGGTGTATACTTTATATTAAAATCATAAGCCACTAAAAACTCCGTCCACCTCTGCTATCTCATATTCAACCCCTTCTGAGAGAATAAATACCTTAAGGACTTATGATCTGTGTATAACTCAAATCTCTCCCTAAGAGATAATGTCTCTATACTTTAAATGCGAAGATTACCGCTGGCAACTCTAAATCATGAGTAGGATATCTCACTTCATGCCGTCTAAGCTATCGTAAGGCGTAGGCAATAACTTTACTTTCTGCATGAACATAACCCCAATCAGGTTCCACATGCATCGGTATACACTACTAATCCTTGGTTTCCGTTTGGAGCTACTAATACATTCGTGTTGGTTAACAAATGCTTTAACTTAAGGAATACTTCCTCACATTTTTTAGACCAAATAAACATCACGTCCTTCCTAGTTAGCTTAGTCAAAGGCGCTGCTATCTGCGAGAAAACCTTAATGAATCTCCTGTAAGGCTGTAATAGCCAGCAGTCCAAGAAAACTTATAATCTTAGTCATTGTCTCCGGTCTCTTCCAGTTGTTAATAGCTTCGATCTTATCCGGATCAACCGACGGACCCTTCTCTGAAACCACGTGACAAAGAAACTTAACTTTTTTCTTCCAAAAATGACACTTTGAAAACATCGCTTTCAGCTCATGCTGCCCCACCATCTCAAGCACTATTCTAAGATGAACTTCATGCTCTTTTTCATCCTTAGAGTATATAAAAATGTCATCTATGAATACCAATACAAACCAATCCAAGTGATCTTGGAAAATTCGGTTAATCAAATCCATAAAGAAAGCTGGTGCATTCGTTAACCTGAATGGCATTACTAACCACTCGTACGAATTGTACCTAGTCTTAAACGCCGTTAACGGAATACTGTCCTCTACCACTCTTAGCTGATGGAAACCTGTTGCCAAGTCGAATTGGGAAAATACTCTGCCCCACACAACTGATTAAATAAATCATCAATTCTTGGCATAGGATACTTATTCTTAATCGTCTTCTCGTTTAACTTACGATAATCGATACACATCCTTAACGACCCATCCAGTTTCTTCACGAACACCACAGTCGCTCCCTAAGGCGAATTGCTTGGTCTAATGAAATTATTCCCTTCTAAATCTACTAGCCGCACCTTCAATTCCTTCATCTCGGTCGATGTCATTCGGCTAGGTGGTCTACTTATAGATTTTTCTCCCGGCACAAGATCTATCCGAAACTCAACAGCTCGTTTCGGTGGTAAACCTGTGGGTGGCTCAAAAACATCTGCAAACTCTCTTACTATCAAAACCTGATTCAACTATTCTTCTAATTCAATTACATTCAACCAAACAAGCACTTGGGTCTAACTTCTCCACTGAGTATATAATTCAGTTATGACTATTAGGGTGTTTTTGCGATATTTCCCTATCTTGGCAAAATATCCTAGCATCATATTTATTTAACCAATCCATACCCACGATGTTTTTGAAGCCAACAAAATCAAAAACATGTAAACTGCATGCAAACTTACGACCTAATAAATCAAGTTCTAACGTGTCACATCTCAACTCCAGAGTTGCATATCCTCCTATCAGATTCGCAACCCTTATGGAAACAACAAGGTATGAGGATTCTAAACATAGCCGATCTACCAAACGCTGAGATATAAATGAATGCGATGCATCGGTATTAAACAGTACCCTAACTGGTATACTTTGAATCAAAACGGTACCTTCCATCACAGTCTTTCCCTTCTCAGCAGCAGTTGGCCTAGTAGACGGTGGTCCTAAAGCAAAGACCTTTCCCACGTCTGCTTTTACCGGTTTTGGACACTGATTCTTGTAATGCCCAATCCAGTCACAGTTGAAGCACTTCACTCCCTTCTTATCTGCAACCTTCTTCCCTTTTCCAGTTCGACATTCACGAGCGTAATGTCCCTTCTTATCGGACTTGAAGAAAATAAAATTATCCTTCGCCTTCTTGGCAACTTCTCCCTTTTGGGTTCCTTTCTTTTTAAAGAATTTCCTCTTCCTTCCCTGATAACCCTGGGTCTCAACCTGCTTCTCCTTCCCATAAGTAGAAAGCATCTCTTTATTTCGGATTTCCATCCCAACAACGATAGTATTTGGATCATGGAGATGTGGCATTGTCGCCTTAGCAATCTTAGGCCTTAACCATCGAATAAACTTCTCGTTTCTTTTGAAGACGGTGTCAATGGTAGCATATCCATATTTGGACAGCTCATCAAACTTTGTAGCATACTCTATCACCGACATCTCACCCATGCACTAAGTCCATGAATTTTTTCTGCAATACTGACTTGGCAAATGCAGACGAAAACCACTCTTCGAATCTCCTTTGAAATTCTGCCCATGTCAACTCCTCCTCGGGAACTCCCATGGTAATACTATTCCACCAATGAAGTGCTCCTCCCTGCAACTGTCTAAGGGAAGTCTCTTCTTCTGCTCATTGTTTAATCTCAAGTCAACGAAGATCCTTTCACATTGCAAAAGCCAATTCTTAACTTTTATAGCATCCTCTGTTCCCAGGAACGGTTTCCCACGAAGACTGGTATAATCCCTGCTCAGCTTAGCATAGTTGTTTCCAACGGGGGCCACAGGATTAGCTCCTCCAACATTCCTAGCATTACCCCCAACTACTTCTATAGCTGCTCCAGCTTGCATCAGATTGACAAAGAACTGATACACCATCCCCATATCTACTAGCGAGATTTTAGCACCTACGTTGGCATTTACATTTGGATTAGCATTTTCCTATTGACCCGGGTTTCTCCTGGTATTAGGTCGAGCATTTCCATTGGTTATAGTGCTTCCTCCACCTAGATTTCCTCTTCCATTTCCTTCCTCCGTATCTACCTTTCTCGTAAATCTATATATGACCCTTAGTAAGATAGAGAAAAATGGTCTAAGAGAGTGGGGAGTACGTACTGATATATAATATACATACATACATAGCAAATACAAGTCCGTTCTATAGCGTTAACCCAAACCTTGATCTTATTTTCAGATTCATTGGATTATGTTTTGAACCCTTTTAGGTTTAAATTTCTTTCTAAATTTGCATAAACTTATGCTCTGATACTAACTTGTAACATCTCCCACTTGGAGGCCCAAAACTAACGGCTACAGATGCTGCAGTCATCCATAGTTATTAATTTTCTATAGCCAAATGCAGTAAGATTAGATACATTTATATAACCGAAACACATGAACATGAAAAAAATTAAAAATCATAAAACATATTTCTCATTGAACTTCAAATCATGTTTCAAATTCATTACATAATCCCAATTCATAAACCTTGTTCAGAAAAATATAATTATTACAAAATACGCTAAGAGAGACATATGAAGATGCCCTCTTGGATGATCAAAGTCTAAATATAGGCAATTAATTTTTTTTTCCATTATATCCAAACACAGTGGAAAAACAGAAAAGAACTCTTAATAGCTAGCTTACCTTCTGCACGTCTCTACAAGCTTATTCGTCTAAAGGAGAACATGAAAACCTTAACTCTCAAACTACTCAAAATAAATTGAGCACTCGAAAGTTTAAGCGGAAAACATAAACTTTGAGTAAGACAAACAGTCTGGTATTCCGCTCACTAGTATCCAAACTCAATTCATATTACCACATACTATGCACCTGCATCCACAATGGTTAAAACATAACATAATAAAATATATCATGATGATACTCAAACATGCATTAAATTCTAGATTTTCCATCCCCATTCATTTGATTCTCTGTTTCAAGTTATAGTTTCTAGGGTCACTATTACCTATTAGTTTTCATAGGCTGACTAATAACATGTTCAAAGCTTATGGGCTATCCATCCAGTTTCGTAGTTTTCATGGGTTCACTAAGATCCTATGGGTATCTACCAACAACTTCATTCAATTATAGTTTTCATGGTCTCACTATGGACCTATTGGGTTCTCCAATAACTTCTCTCATATCACAGTTTTCATGGTTTAACTATGAACCTATCGATCTCTATCAATAACCTAATCCAGACATAGTTTTCCTGGGATCACTAAGAACCTATTGGCTTCTGCCAATAATAATTTCCATACATTGTTTTCATGGGCTTACTAAGAACCTCTATGAACCAATAATCCATTGATCAGTCTTTGGGCATCATATATTTTGTTCTACCTGACATCCTAGATGCAATTCTACTGACACAGGAGTTAACTCAATATATATTCACTACTGGGTCAACCTAACAAGTTATTATGCCCTTAACACCCTAAAATGCAGATATGGGTTAATTAAAAAGTGAATATGTTTATAGAAAAAGCACACATGATAACTGATCAATACATAAAAACATAAACATCTATAGTTCAATTTCCTTGTAATCAATGAAACATGGTTAATAACTTTAACCTATTATCTTAGCAAGGAAGGCTTCTTCAAAAACTTCAAAGTTGAATGCCATTTAAAAAACTCTTTCATGTAGCCATGGATTCTTCTTTAAAAATTGAGATTGGGGTCTTTGTTTGAAAACTAAGGCTTTTGAAACCTTAGGCCTTATCTTTTAAAACCATCAATATATATCCTTTGAAAGTATTCAAACCTTCATTTCAAAACACTTAAATATATACCTTTTGAAACACTCAAAACATCCTTTTCGAAAGCATTAAAACCTTCCTCTTGAAACCATCAAAACATTCATTTCAAAAGCATTAAAGCCTATCTTTCAAAACCACTTAGTTCATGTAGGATATATAAAAGCATAGCTTTGAAACCAAATGAAAGTATCTCTTTCAAAATCATTGGGTTTAACCTTAAGTTATATCTAGGTTAAAGTGAACATAAGAGAAAGTAACCCTTTCAAATACTTTAATCTCCAAGTAAAAGAACTTAGGGAATAGATGGCTTCGAAACCTCCCTTTTGAAAGCAATGACCTTTAAGTAAAATAATTGGGGGAAAAGGATAGCTTCGTAACGACCTTTCGATGCCATTGCCTTTGAAACCTTCAATATAAGCGACTACAGGGACCCTTTCAAATCATGGGGATGTGGCTTCTATATTAATTAAACAAAAGCTTCCCTTTCGAACTCATTGTTATAAGGCTTCGAAAGGTATGAAGACGACAACTAGGTTTTGACTAGTTTAAAAGCAACTACCCTTTTGAAAGCTCCTTTTCAAAACTTAATATGTGGCAACTAAATCGAAAGCTACTTTTTAAATAAAGGTAAGCGGCAATCCTTTCGAAAGATATCTACAAGTAACTTTAACATTTCAAAAGCGTCTTTTTGAAAGCAAAGGCAACTAAAATATTCAAAAGCTTATAAAAATAACCTCTACCCCTTCGAAAGCTTAGTTTCGACATCGTACCTTCTACCTTTCTCATATGCACTACGTATCAATTGCTTGATAACATGTGCATTTGTTTCGAATGGTTTGTTTGGTAGAGCATGGTGTCGAAAGCCATCAAATGGAAGTGGGGAAGTGGTAAATCCAAAGAAAACTAATTTTTAGCCTTTAAAAGAAATTCTTTTTCACCTACTTGCCTTATTTTTAAAAATATGATTGGTTGTCAAATCCCTTACCAAAATCTTTATCTAAAAAGGCTGCAGAATTCATCAATCGATAATTAATTTTTTTTAGCAAAGAAGCCCTTCCCCTTAACAAAATAATTAAAACATTTAAGTCCTCAAACATAATTAATTTATTCTGCATAGTAAATCACTTAGAAAAAATCCCCAAAATTCACCTTAATTCACTTTTAATATGTTTTATAAAATATGTAAATTTCAGACCCAAAATCCTTTATATAATTGCCGTAATTAATTTTAAACCCAAATTATCTTTTTCTTCCATCCAAAATTCATAATAAATTATCCATAGCTTGGAATACTAAAATAATTTAAATCCATTTACAAAATAATGTTTAACATAACATATTCAATCCTCATGGCTTTCGAAACTCATTTCATATGATTTTATCCTTAAAATCGAATCAAACCTTTTACAAACATACTTGTTTAAATCAAATATGGCATATAATCAAAGAATATCATCATTCAAGTCATCCAAGCGGTTTTTTTTAAAGCCTTAAACCCAAAATTAAGATGTTCATAAAAATATATATGAGATGGTTTAGATTATTATTCACCCTGTTTGGATAAGGGACTTGAGATTTGACCTTGCTAAATTCTTCCTTGCTTGAATCCTTAGCTTCTAGTTGTCTTTGATCACCTTTTCGCATAGGGTTACGACCGGCCTTGGTCTCCTTTGTTTTTGTTTTATGAAAGTATGATAATGAGAATGAGAATGAGGTAAGGGTTTAGTGGTTATGGTGTTATATACGGCTATTCCAATAATACCCTTGCTTTATTCTTTTGAGTAGCTAACTTGTAAAACCATTTTATGAACCCATTCTTATGATTTCATTATTTTAAGGCACGACCTCAATATAGTTTTCAAATCTCAAACCCCTTATCATTCTAGTCTCTACATTATTCTATTTAATTTATTTAATTAAATCTTTTGAATATTGTTATTTTAAATTACGGGTGTTACACGAACTCTCTCAAACTATGCGATGCCATTGTCGAATACCGTCTTAAGATTGTTTGTAGATATTTTTGGGTTTCTGGTGAAGTGGCATAGTAGTGGTAAAATCAAATCTATGGAGATTGCTCCATGGCATATTGATGACGCTTTCCTTAACACACTATTTGCGCTTACCACTTGTTTAAACAAAAAAACGGGTGTTGTGAGTTAACATAGATCATCTTTTAAGATAAAATGAAGACAAGATGATTATTCTCTTTAATCGATTACGATAGCACAGTCGAAATCAATTTAAACTATCTTCTAAATTGACTGTCGTGACAAGAGTATCGAATTTGTGATCTGCAGCATCACAAACTCAAAATAGTTTTAACAGAAAAAAAGGGAGGAAAAGAGAATGAGAAAAAATTGGATTCGCAACGCTTTTTAGGAGTTGTAAATTTAAGGGAGAAGAAGATTAAACTGAAATAGTTTTCGGATGTTTCTATCTATAATCGCAAAGGGGTGTCTTTTCATTTGTAATAGTCGTATCTCTACCAAATGATGCTTCCTTTCATTTGAATTCATATGCCCCATTTCTCTAGTTCAATAGTCGTGTTTCCTACCATTTCATTCCTTTTAAATTCAAATTTTGGGCTAGTTAAATACTTAAAATCTAGTCCTTTTAACTAAAATATTTCTATCTAAAATATAATTTGGACCCAAAACCAAACCCGATCCAGCCTAGTCAGACGGACGGACGAGTGTATGTGATGGTTATGCATGACTTCCCTCTTCACAAAAGATTAAACATTTGGATGCTCAAAGGGACCAATATTCCCTTAAGAGATCTATATTTAACAAATATAGTTCCTATAATTCTGAAATGAGGACTATTCCCAATCTCATTTCCTATTGTCTTTCACTTCTTCTTTTTTAAAAACAAAAGTAACTCACATAAAATTATATAAAAAATTTCACTAACATTGTTAACTTGGAGACTAATGAAATGAATGATCAGCAAACTTAAGCTCATCATATGCTCAATTTTCAAAAACCATAGAAAATACTTTTCATGAACGTCATACTTGCAGCTATCCATATCTTGAAGACAAAACATTTCCAGTACACCATGCTTCAATTTACAAACTCACAACAATGATAATACTGATTATAAACTCATAACCTGTTGGAATGTGTTGGGGTGTCTCGCATTATGTGTGGGTAATGGGCGTACATTAAAAAAGAAAATAGTCCCACATTGTGAAAAATAATGGAGCTGGAGTGGTATATATATGAGTTTGGTTGCATGTAACAACATGAGATTCCTTTTGTTAAAAGTTGTTGGCCAAACTCATATGTTGTAAAAATTTTGTGATACAAAATCAAAAGTAGAAGGATATAAATATGAAAAAGAAAACATGGAAGATTTTGTTTCCCCTAATTAATAGGCATATTTGATTATGTTTATTTCTCTCTCTAATTGGCTAATCAATTTATTTTTTTCCATCTAATATTAACTTGGACGTTAAGCAATTAATGTTATAAATAGAGATTAGAAGAGAGAGTGTAAAATGAGTGGAAATATATTTGCTAATTCTCTCTTCTTCCATCTTTGTTCTTCTCCTCCAACAATTTTAGCCATAGAGATCAAGACTCCCTTTCTCAATTTGGTTATTGGTCCAATTTGTATTTTGTTTACATTTATTGGGTCGATTAATTGTAAATAAATTTTGGTGAATCAATAAAGAGGGTGGTTGGGTGGAATCCCTTGTGTATTGATTTATGATTTCTTATCCGTTTATTTTCAATCCAATTTTGGTCTCTTTGTGATTCAGATGATAAAAAATCTATTGGGAAAAGCGTCTGCAAAGTAAAGTTTTCACTACAGATTGGTATCAGAGCAAGGTCATCGCAAAGCTTAGAGTAATTATGGATTTGAAAAATTATTGAGATCGGATGTGATTCCTTTTTTAAAGATGGCTATTTTTGATGGAAAAAATTGGGGTATTTGGAAGCCTAGGATGAAAGATGTTTTATACCTCAATGATCTTCATGATCCGATTGATGAAGATGGGAAGTAGCCCTCCGATGTAAAGGAGGGAAAATGGAAGAAGATGGATAAGAAGACAATTGCGTTGATTATTCAGTATCTTGATGATTTAGTCTTCCACCATGTGGCTAGTTATGCATCCGCGAAGGCTTTGTGGGACAAGCTGGTATCTTTGTATGAGTCGAAGAGTGCTACAAATAAAGCTTTTTTTGTTCGAAAGTTGGTTCAACTGAGATTAGATGGAGAGAAGTCTGCTCTACAGCATTTGAATGAATTTCAAGATGTAATAAATAAATTGGAAAATATGAATGTCAAATTTGATGATGAGTTACATAATGTTTTACTAATGAGCTCGCTTTTAGAAAGTTGGGAAACTTTTGTTATTTCATTGAGTAATTCCAATGCTAATGGAACTATCTCACTGAAAACTGTTTGAAGTAGTGTTTTGATTAAGGAGCTTAAAAGAAAAGGGTAATGTGTGAAATTAGTTCAAGATGAGGCTATGGTAGCAAAGGACTCGAAGAAGGATACAAGTCTGAAGAAAAAGTCGCTAATGGTAAAGGTATGTTAAAAAGTATCATTTGTTATTATTGTCAAAAAAAGGTCATATGCGCAATAGGTGTGAAGCGTATAAAAGGGATTGTTAACCAAATTTATGGTTAACACCCCGAAAGATACTTCAATTCAATGATTGCTGATTTTCGACCTAAACCTTTCGGTGTGGTTGGTAAAACCGGTCTTCTAGATAAAGAACTTTTGACTTCGAGAGATCTTTCAAGGTGTTATATAAAGCTTTCATTTATGTTACATATGATTACTTATCGGTCTTATCCCTTTCAAGTTGATCTTTAGTGCTTCCGGAAGGTTTGGGATGATTGATCTTGTTAGCAGTAGTATAAACAGTAAGTTTTTGGATGACGTATAAGGGCTTTCACCCTTACCAAAAGGTTTAACTTCCTATTCAAAGACTGGTTGAGATTTGCCAAAAGGTATGTGAATGACTACCATCAGATTAAACTTTATTCTCCTGAATTCAGACTTCACCGAAAGGTTTAATCACTCAGGTAACAGCAGCGGAAGGTTTTGGTATTGTAAATATAGAAGGACCTACCAACTTAGTTGAAGAATCTAGCCCCGAAAACCAATGACTCTGAAGGGTTACCACTCTTATTAATTTAGATCAGCTGTAGTCTTCACCGGAAGGTTGGAGTAGAAAAATTGATGACTTCTGAGGGTCGAAGTTACAACTTGATCAATTAAATTTCTGACCCTGTCAGCCTGATCCTCTTAGTTGAGTTAATCTTGAAAATATGAATCAATATAATGAAGAATTAAACTAGATAATAAGAGATTTAACAAAATGTGAAACTTCCCCTTTTATTATTCAATATCAGCTTTTACAGATCCCCAAATCCATTCTTGATTAGGGTTACAACACAATTCTTTATATATTACAAGAATGAGGCGAGAGATAAAAAAATCTCCCAAAATCGGGGCCCTTTGGTCTTATCTATAGACACAGGCGGCCCTCCTTTCAGCCTTATGCCTTCGGCTGAGCTAGAAAGTTACTGTTTATGTGCAATGCAAACCTTTCGATACAACAGAAGGGTTTTCTTTTCATGTGTTGCCGTGAACCTTCCGATCTCATCGGAAGGTTGCTTCCTTGTTCAGTGCTGATTAATGATCTCTGTCTCCCTTGTAAACCTTTCGGTATTGTCGAAAAGGTGTCTTGTATGTTACTTAATCTGTTCGGAAGGTTTGTTGTGCTTTCGAAAAGGCCATTAAATAGTGGCATTCACTTGCTCTGACTCTTTCTTCTCCTTTGAATTCTTTAGAGACTGGAAGCGGAACCTTTTGACCTTTCGCAAGGTTTTAGGTTAGTGAACTTCAATGCATATCTTCGAAAGTTTCAAGAAGTGTGGGCTGCGCTCTTCTTTTCTTTGCCTGCCCAGAAGTCTTTAGTCCTAGCGGAAGGTTGATTTTTAGTGTAACAGGGATCAAAAGAAGGCTGTACATAGTGACGGTGATAGTGATGCATGGGTGGGCATAGCTGAAGGCAGAGACAGTGATACTTCTTGTGATGTCTTCTTTAGTGAAGAGAAGCCTTGGAAGATGGATTCGGGAGCCGGTTTTTACATTTGTAGAGATGTGAATTGTTTCTCTTCTTATGAGAAGAGTGTCGGCATGATTAGGACCGCCAATGAAGTAGAGCTACCAGTTTGATATTGGATCTATACGGTTTTGTATGCATGATGGTGTGATTAGAGAAGTCTCGGGCGTGAGGCATGTTTATTCTAGTTCACATAATCCTATTCTCTTGGCCAGTTGGATCGGCATGGTTGCACTTATGAGACTCGAGGTGGAGTTTTGAGAGTGAAGAAGGGTGGTCTTGTAGGGATGAGAGGAGTATTAGGAGAAGGAAACCTTTATAGTTTGGTTGGTCATGTAGTCGACTATGGGAAGCGAGTGGCAGTTGGAGAGCCCAGTCCACAGTCAGGTGGAGAGGTTAATGTGTTCAATGCTTATGATGATCGTGTTGAGGATCATATTTTAGACAGGGGTCTTCATATTGATGATGCTCGAGGGATCGATAATGATCATATAATGAGCTTAGATCGAGTGGTAGACGGGTGTCGAGTAGGAAAATCCATAAAGAATGTATGGAGGTCTTTGTGGTATTGCAAACGCTTTTGAGACCGATTGGTGTGGTGCACCTCATGGTGGAAGATGCATCACTTATAGGCGGTGATAGAGGTTTGTAATTTGGTATGATTAAGATATAGGGAGTTGTGATAGATCTAGAGGTGGCATGCTTGATATGTTGGAGATATGTGATTTTGCATCAAGGTGAAGTGTTAAATTTTGGTGATACAAAATAACAAATAGAAGGAAATAAATATGCAAAAGAAACAAAGAGAAGGTTTTGTTTCCCATAATTAATAGGAATATTTGATTATGTTTATTTCTCTTTCCAATTGGCTAATCAATTTATTTTTTTCCATCTAATATTAACTTGGGCATTAAGTAACTGATTTTATAAATAGAGACTAGAAGTGAGAACGTAAAATGAGTGGAAATCTATTTGCTAATTCTCTCTTCTTCCATCTTTGTTCTTCTCATCCAAAAAATTTAGCCATAGAGATCAAAAATCCCTTTCTCAATTTGGTTATTGGTTCAATTTGTATTTTGTTTACTTTTATTTTGTTCGATTAATTGTAAACAAATTTTGGTGAATCAATAAAGAGGGTGGTTGGGTGGAATATCTTGTGTATTGATTTCTTATTTCATGTCCATTTATTTTCTATCCAAATTTATCTCTTTGTGATTTGGATGATAAATGATCTATTGGGCAAAGCTTTCGCAAAGCAAAGTTTTCACTACATATGTTGCCCTCACGTAGGGATGTGCAGACTCGATTTCAACATGGTATCAGAGCCGATGTAATGCTTAGGACAATGGACAATGCGCAAAAGATTTGTAAATCATGGTGGCTAGTAGTGTAGGCTTAAGTAGTTAGACTTAAGGTGGAGCTAGATCATGGTACGTTGGATCTGGTAGAATGACACGGGGGCAGAGTCTCGATATGGTGCAGGCATTGTGTTGGCATAGTGGAAGATGCATGAATGAATGCGAGCCAAGGTGGAGATCTGTTGGGGTGTCTCTGTTACATCCACGAATTTTTCGCGTTCGAAAATCGACATCCATACTTTACATCGTACTCGAATGCCGTAGATTCGTCCGTTCAAATCCGAGTTGCCGGAGCTTATAACACAGTTAAGTAAATAAAACAGCGGAAGAAAAAGAATAATACATTGATATACAATATCTGATACAATATCTGATACAACAGAGTGATACAATGAATATCAATATACATCAGAGATATGATACAAGAAATAGCAGCGGAAAAGAAAACGATAACATCAGCAGCGGATAATCTCCATCTTCAAAGCACCAATCCAGCAATAGCTTGAACTCCCAATAACGAGGCACAAAGATAAGCAAGTGCAGTCCATATCCAAAGACTGAACTAGCTCCAGAAAATCTACTAATTCTGACTATCTGAAAAACCCAACTCTAGACTGCCCGTGTAGAAAATTTTGAGCACCCAGAGTTTAGGAAAGAAACAATAAACTCCGGATCATTCATGGGACTGGTGTGAGCAACAAAAACAGTTTATCTTTAAAAACAAATAGCAAGAGAATTTTAAAGTCAATTCGCAATGCTTTTAGAAAATGAAACTACCATAAGACCTCCCGCCACACACACAATGCAAACGCAGAATTGGAGGAGATTTCTTCTTATGATAGTCAAAGATGCTTACTACGCAAAATCAAATCCTTTTTTATATTATTCTTAGTGCATAGTGTAGAAAATATTTTGAAAGTATAATATTAATCTTAGCCAACATACGACCATTATCGTATGCCTACTATAGCTACCATCTAAACAGTGGTGACCACCGTACGTAAATGGCAGGTTCTACAACTAATACCGTACAAAGTTCGTATTGGAAGATGGATTTCCAACAAATGGTCAGGCTAAGGAACTTCCCATTGCCACATGGAAACGCCTCTGGAAAGACGTCCCGAGAACCTAACCGGATCTCTGCCAACACAAGGCCGGGTTACCCCTAACTGGGTAACTACTGACACGAGTATGCCATCTCCCGGTTGTAACCAACATTTAACCGGGGCCCCAGCAACAAATCACAAAGTAAGACATATATATACTTGCGACATCCACATAAGTTAAGTATCTGGGCTCCATACCATGATACCACTTCTATCCAGAAGGAAATGTACATACCCTAAGGGGCGCTACCCCCAATAACCTTGCCGAATCTTTCCTGTTTTGACCATTCCGGGATGTGAGGTTCGATGAAGTCTCGTCCACAAAGCTACGCTTTGGCACAAAGCCATGCTTTGGGTCAATAGATGATCAAAGTAATGATCACAAAGATAAATGATCAAACAAATGATCATATCACAAATGATCAAACAATGATCATCACACAGCAACACTCAACATGTCACATTACCAAATTGGGAATATATCGCTGATAAATTTCAACTACATAACCTCTGAGCTCGTACGTCTCAGAGATGGGTGTTAAGCTAAGAGAATAAATTCTCCACCACCATCAGAAATGTATTTGAAAGAAATCGGCTTTATATCTCAAAGTGTAATGTCAGACATACATTCCATACAAGTCTGTTCCGGGTTTGAACAGAACCGAAGGCACTTCCAAAGAAGCCCTTGCAAATCCGGATAATTTTCTAATCACGTTCGGACTTCCCATCACAAAGAGCGATCAAATCTCTATACCGGGGACCAGTCGATGCAGAGACATTCGACGAGTTGTCCTTTCATTTTCGAAATTATCCGGTCTTCAACATCGGTCATCAAATGCTATCCATATACGACGTATCATTATTCGGAATGGGTTATACGACCCAAAGGTCCTTTCCCGGCTAACCCGAATAGTGAGCGAAATATTTAAAACATATGGATATGGGATTTCAATTAAGTCACAACATAAACCCAAACTTTCTTTTCAAATGGTTTAACAAATTACCATTTTAATCTTTTAAACAAAAAGATTCATTTTAACAACCTTCAACGGTTTAAACAATTTCCACACTTTAATCTTTTAAACAAAAGATTCATTCACAGATTTCCCAAATCAATTTCCATTTCAATTTGATTAACTCGTTAAATCTTTAAATCAAAGATTTAACTCATAGCTTTCAAAATAATTTCATTTTGAATGGATTAAACAAAACATCATTTTAAATCTGTTAAAAATAAACAGATTCAATTCATAGCTTTCAAAAACAATTCATTCATAACATGGAAAAACATCATTTTAATTCAAACTTGAAATTCCTTTAACTAAATTAGAATTTCATTTCTTATCTGAAAGCTTTTATTCTTTTAAAACAAACAGTTTCATTTCAGAAAATCTGATTCATTCATACGAGTTGAAATCCTTGGGTTAAATTCAAATTCCCAAAATTTTACTTTTAAACATGGTTTAAATTCATATAACTTGTACAACATCTTAAATCCCTAGTTTCGAATCATAGAATTCAATTTCAAACTTGAATTCAATCAAATTATTTAAAATTTCAAAACTCGATTAAGTTATTCAAAATAACATTTATATTTGAAATTCCATTTCAAAAGCTTTTCACTTTAAACCCAAATTTCCAATTTCAAAATCAATTGAAATAAAAATTTCAATTTCAAAAACATCAAATTTAAATTGTCTGTGACTTAACCGATTTTCACGTGAAATCCATATTGGTGTGTGTATAAGTGTGGTCTAGGGGTTTCACACAATAGTGCGACATCATTTCAATCATCACAGATTAAAACACAGAAATATAGTTGATAAGCGATATAGACTATAACGCTTATCGCTCATTCACAGATCACATATATATATATATATATCACAGATAAGTAAATTACAGATCACAACATAAATCAGGATGTATCACAATGCATCACAAATCAGGGATATCAAACAATTCACATTCAATAGAATCCAAATATCCATAAGTAAGGTCAGTTAATTGTCTGATAAATTTAAACCAGATTAATTTCTTATGAATTACTAATCCTGGTTAATCAACATCGATAATCTACAATCATTTTGATTTATTTATTCTTTAATCATTTATTAATTAACCATTAATAAATTAATTAACCTTTAATTATTATTATCAACCTTTAATTATAAAATAATTAACCTTTAATTATTTAATTTACCCTTTTTATTAATTATCTTTAATTAATAAATTAACCCTTAATAAATTAATTACCACATAATTAATAAAATTTCAATAAGTGATCATCCCTAACCACTTACATTAAATAAATTAATCTTTAATAAATTATCTTCAAATTAATTGCTTTAATTTATTAACCATATTGCTAATCATTTGATAAATTAATCAATTTTTATCATTTATTTATTAACTTTTAATTAATTAATTATCCTCAAATTAATTACCTTAATTAATTAACCTTTAATCATTCATTAATTAATCTTTAATTAACAAATCAATTGACCCGTAATTACTTCCATTAAGTAATTAATCTTTAATTAATTTCATTTAGTAATTATCCCTTAATTACCCACCTTAATAAATTACATTAATTATCTTTTAATTTATCACATTAACATATTTACTTTTAAACAATCACATTAATTAATTTACCCTATTGATAAATTTCCTTGAAATAATTTATAAACCAAAATCATTTCAATTTAACATTTAACCTTGAAATCAAATCATTGAAACTTATTTAAAACCTGTTTAACAGAGACAACCCTGAGGCTCCCCTCCTTTTTAAAACTTTATTATGTTTAAAAGTTAAAATGCATTACTCAGTTAACATATGCTAACAAACCCGAGACTTCCCCTACTTAACTCGAGAAACACTTTGAGTACTTCATGCAATTTCCCCGAGTCTCCCTGCACGCAACTTCTTCTTCTCCCTCCTTTTTTTTCTAAGTTATAAACTGTTGAAAACAAAACTTCATTTAAATGCGAGCATCCCCTGACACGCGGCCATCCCACGTGCACGTGCACGACGCACCAACGCCACCGCCACCGCCACCACCAGCGACTCCGCGCGCAAGTTTCCCATCAACTACAGACACGACTCCGACCATCACCACTTCGATTACCATTCGAAAACAAAATCGAGCTCTCTCACCCACACCTGGAACAAACAGGATCGAAGAAAACTACCCGCCGCCGATGATCGAGATGACCGGAACTCTTGGCACTCATCCCAGAGCACCACCACATCGCCACGCCACTAACCATTGCCTCGCGATCCATTCCGATCCATTACCCATGTCGAAATTGTCTCGACAGCCAAGACGAACGAAATACAAGCCCTAGTCCATCAAAATCCAATTACTTCGGCCCATAAGAAAAATCACCATTATTTTTCCTACACTTGCCATCCAACGAACCACCTTCAGACCAAAAATTGATCAACTTCGCCATGCCGTTCATCGGCGATCGCCCAAAACTCAAATTTCGAACAAGCCCTAAATTCCCATGAATTACCAAACTAAAAATCATGATATTTATATCAAAAATCATTATTTTCTCATACGAATCAAGTCATGAGCTCGAAACATGAAATTAAAATGATTGATTTTCTGACTAATGTTTGTCCATCACTGTTATTTGTTATTTTTGAAATAAATATTCAATTTAAAGACTTGAAATTATTTTTAAAAATAATGCTACAGTCCTACAATCATTTCTTCTTCAGAGATCTTAACCTAAATTTGATTATATAAAGAGAAAATGAATTTATTAAGGTGGATTAAAGCTTGTAATATAACATAGGTATATGTATCAACATATACAGACATGCACAGATTAATCTACCTATATATATATACATGCAGACATATTTCCATTCATACAAAACAATCATCATCACAGAAAATTTTACAAGCAACTATTATTTATCTACTTAAACTGTTAATTAAAAAGTTTACTCACCTGGCAAAAGTTTTGAACAGAGAAGCCTTTACTTTGAAGACTGTTTTTGAAAACTTGAAACTGAATTGCCAATCTTCTTTTGAATTGTATTGATTTGTTTGATGTTTTAATTGAAGCTTTTTGTTTAAGTTTGAAAAGGGTGTTCATTTTTAGAGGTTGCTCAGCTTTATAAAATGATCGAACTGATGATAAGAGTGTCATATAGAAAAGAATGTACATGGATTATAACTTTGTACAGGGTGGTTATTTGTTTATACAATAGGTATGGGTTGATTATATTATTTAGTACAGGGTGATGTTCTTGTACAACATAGGACAGAGATACATTTCTATATGGAGGCTGAAGATCTTGTATCGTGGCTGAAGGCATATATTGAAGATCTTTGGTGGCTAATAGTGTATAGGGTGATGTTTGTTCGTACCATAAGCATTGACATTATACTTATATTTATTTGTTTGCCTAGTTTGTTTTTATTTTGTGGTGGCTGAAATGATTTCCAGTAAGTACATATGTTTCTTTCTTTTGCGTTGTTATTTTATAAGTGTTCATATGTGAATGTATTTTATTTCTATGCTTATTTTTCTTTGTAAAAAATGTAAATGAACTTCTATTTTAATTTATCGTTAGATTTTACTTAATGTATTTACTTTGTATTTTATTTTACTTCTATTATTATTTTTGTTTCATTTATTCTATTTGTTCTATTTTTATACTAGTTTATAAATATGTGACTAAGATTTAAATTGGTATAAAACTATATATATAATTTATTTATTAATATAGATGAATCTCCATATTTTATTTTATTGTTAAATTTTTCCAAATTTATTTACTTTATGGTTATCTTATATTTTTCTAGCTTAAACATTTATTATTATTAAATCTCTAAGATTAATTATCTAAATTTTTATATTACTATTTAAATTCAAATTATCATCGGTTATAAAATTTACATCAATTATTTATTTACAAAATTATTTCAAATCCAATATATACCTATATTTTCTATTTGAATCGGGGAAACTCGCTTCCATTTATAATTAATTTTACAAATTTTTATTCAAAAATTCATTTAATTATCAATTTAAATTAAATTAAAATCTAGGGTCGTTACAGTCTCGCATTGTGTATGGGTAATGGGCGCACATTAAAAAAGAAAAATAGTCCTACATCGTGAAAAATAATGGAGGTGGAGTGGTATGTATATGAGTTTGGTTGCATGTAACAATGAGGGATTCCTTTTGTTAAAAGTTGTTGGCTAAACTCATATGTTGCTCGCATATAGGGATGTGTGGACTGTATTTCAACAGAATGTCAAAAGAAACCTTTTCATCTCTTAGAGATTTTCACCAAAATAGCAAAAACCTAGAAGAGGAGAAAACTTAAAATTTCTATAAATCATGGAATGAACGTTATGATTTGGAATTCAGTACCCTTCACACTACAAATAATTATTTTTTCATTTAAGGTACATAATTTGTGTAGAAGATAATTTGAAAGGATTTTGAGTTTTCTCTGGTTAGCCCAATCAATCCAACATCCCCAAAATCATAATCCATTTTGATAAAATTGATTACCAAATCAGTTCTTTCCTTTTAAGTTAGTCAATAAAGAAAAACAGAAACGAACATCCAACTTTTTTGCTCTAGCCACTATTTATAACCAAAATGACCTTAGCCATTAATTGGGTAACTTGTGGTAGCATCCCACTTATTTGCACATCCTATTATTACAACTATTTCCAATTGTCCACAAAGTGTGCATTGCCTATACCAATATTTATACCATATTCCCAGTAGATAACGAAGTGAGAAAACGATACGTATTTTAAAAAAAATTATAAGAAACCGTTGCATCATAAATTGCCAAATTCAAAATGGCTTGTCAGAGTACTTTTGCTTGTTGGAAATGGATGGTACAATGTACAAACATAAATGATCTTACTGGATATTAATGGCAAAATTAATAACCCTCATAACTATAAATAATATCATAATTAGATCCTAAAATGTTTTTTGACTATGTTAGTTAAGCTTTAGTAAGAAAGACAAAATTACTACTCTATAAACAAAATAACTTCTTGTTAACAAATTTTCTTGTTAATCTCGAAATATGCAAAGGAAATTGAGTCTTGGTTAATGAAAGGCTTAGTCAACCTCGTGTTAACCGCAAAGAAGTATGCAAGAAGTATGGGTGTATTATACTTTGATTTTTGAGGAGAGAATTCATGTCATATGAATTAGTCATGTTGTATGTATGAGAGTCCAACATTAGTCAAAAGCCAAGTCTCTTTATTGATATGTTATGCAATTGTTAATTGTACAAGCTCTTACTTGCATAAAGGTCACAAGATTACAATAAACACATAAATGCCAAATTTGATTTAGGACTACAAACTTTAAAAATGTAAGAGAAAGAAAAGAATGAACCCCCTTTTGAATGACCCTAGGGGTCTATTTATAGGGGTAGAATGGTGCGGCCTGGCTGCCACGTGGCAACTCGAGATGCCTGACATTCGGAATCAATCATCATGTTGGTGGCATGCGGCCTTCCCTTGTTCATTGATGATTTCAGCAACATTTAATACGCTATTGACATGCAACACTCTATTTCATCGACAATCTACGATATATTCTTTGAGTCCTACTTATCATCGACATCCATGTTGCATTGATGACTAGTGACATCCTTCAAGACATGACACTTTATTCATAAGTTTGCATTTTGAAATCCTTTGAAGGTTGATGATCCATGATATTACTTGATATTCCTTAACGAATTGATGGCATGCGACAAGCTTCTATGCACTATTGGTATGCGGTAAACTTCTTCATTTACATTGATGGAAGGCGACATTCCTCATAACCCCCGACTTCTGATATGAATTATTGAGATTCGACATCATTTTTTATGTTGATAGCATATGACATCCTGGGTAGAATTATGATATCATTTGAGACCCTATCACATATTGTCTCATGAAGCTTAGAGTCCTTTCACTTGTTAATATTCGACATTGGCTTTTATTTTAATGAAGTGCGGCATCCTACTTTGTAGACAATTTACGACATCAACCTCATATAACCCTCTTGCTTTGTTGATAATATATGATATCTTTGTCGTTTGTGTTGATAGTATTCGACATCATTGTTGTCTATTGTTTATGTTCGATAATCTTTGCAGTTCCACTTCCCGACATTCTTGTGTTTCACCCTTTCTTGCAAGCTTTCTTATCTCTTCTTCGTCATCATGGTGTTTGACATGCTTTTTATACTTTCAACATCATGATTTGTAGTAATAGTAACATTTGGCCCCTTAGCATAGAGAAAATATTGAGTTTTCAAATCAATTCCTCAATATTAGTGCTTGCCACCAATTGACATTCCTCTCAAATCTGGGCCGTTTATTTGAATCTAGATCAATGGCTCATGTGCCTCTTCTTTCTCTATATAAATACTCATCCTTATTCCCATTCTTTCTTTTACCAGCAACTTAAAACTCAAGACAAATTTTTTGATTTCTCAAATTATATTCAAAATCTTTCAATCCTTTTTCATCCTAAGTTAAATCGAGTTACGATTTTCGTCTTAATCAATTGAATCGACAAATTAGATTAATAAAGTTTAAATTTGAATTACAGCTAAGTCTTATTTGGCCATTTTCGATTTTGAATTGATATTAGGGTTTAATAAATAGGCTTTAACTATTGATTTTTGGATAATAAGTTAAATCATAGATTTGTTATGCTTATTGATGAATTTAACCATCAAATTATTATATCGTTAGGGATTAATTGTAATTAAAGATTCTCGACATCAATTTAAAAACTTGGATCCTTCTGGTTTAGTTTAAATTGAGTTGTTTATGAGGAACCCGAAACCCACTACAAAATCCACTAGCTTGTTTGATTTTGAAGTTATTGCCTTATGGAATAAAATATATAACCTGATGTTAAACATCAAAAAGGCACTTTCCTTTAACTAGTATTTCAACAACTAGTTCAAAGCTCAAAAACTAATAGACATGAGAGAACCCTATAACGTCGGCATCCAATTAGGAGTGTGATAACCATTTAAGAATTCGAATCACATTTTAAAGGGTTATTGTATAAGTTCGATAACTCTATAATGGGTTGTCACCATTTTTCGACCACTACTTAAAGCGTTGGCAATTCAATATTTTTGTTCGCATCTTATATGACATCACTAGTTTTCCATGTATCAGACTTATAAATTACTTGCATATTCGACATCTTTATGAGTTTTGCAATTTGTTAGAGTATTTCTAAACCATTCAACATTATTCACTGATTTAGACCAATGCTTCGTCATTTGATCACTGTTTCGACATCTCATTATAGTTTTCGATAGCGACTATTAATGCAACATTCAATAAATTCGACATCAATTTATGGAGTTAATATTCCATTCGAGATGATGTTAGGATGATATTTGAATTAGATCTTCTTTGTCCAGTTATCATCCCATCATAAATTTATCAGTTATGTATATATTCTCGATTGATTATGAATTTCTCAAGTATTTCACTAATTTGTCATGAACTACTTAAAGGGTTATTGATTGGGTAATTTTTAATTAATTAACTACCTTTCATTTACGCGTTTAATAGTTTATTTTGAATATATGAGTATTTTAATATGAGTAATATTTTCTTGACTTTGGGTGATGTCAACTGTTACGTAAATGGAAAGCAAGAAATCAAATAAAAGCTCTAAACCATCTCCTTCTGCAAAGAAAGGAGACCTTCGGCTCAACCAATCTTACATTACTACTCAGGAGAAAATAGTCATGATTCTCCAGTAATTTGGGATTACAATCATAGACGCCATGTCCACCGGTCCCTTTGGAGGGATAGACAACCCACTCGAGGGGTTCTTTGCCTTTACTCCTATCCATATCTAGCATTTAGGTTATTTTCCATTTCCAGATTTCCTCCTGCAATTCCTGCAACATTTGAGCATTGCTCCGATCTAGCTAACCCCTAATTGATACACCTATTTGAGCTGCTTGGAAGTCCTTGCTAGGAAGGAAAAACTCCCTTCTTTGAGTGCTAAGACTCTTCATATATTGCCAAATCCTATGAGGATTAGCGAACAACTAGATTGTCTGTTGTACTGTCTCTGTCCTTTCCTGAAAAGCTTAATTACTCATCCCATTAACATAAAAGCGTGGAAGAATCAATTTTCCTACGCCAAATGCCACTCCTCTAAAATTAGGAGAACAGTTTCTATTTTTTATAATTTATGTTATATTTTTCATCTTCATACGAGAGTACTTTCTTTCAGATTCGGCCACCAAATAAACTAACCCTTCTATCGACGTTACACAAGTCCCTGACTAAGGTGTCTAAGAGTATGGGTGATAAGCTTACATTATTGATAGAAGTGAATCTCCATAAATATTCCTTTATTTTAGACAACCATAAAATGCTTGGAGAGTCCTCAATGGAGAAGGGTAATGCTCAAGGCAAACGATCGCTGGTTATTGGTAATCAGAAGACTTTCTCTGTCAACTCTCTTATTCAGCTTGAATCCCTTGGTAAATTTTATTATAATTTAAATGGAATTTTTGTGTTGTTATCTTATGAACTTCCCTTTTTGATTTAGAATCATCTGCACTATTGTTGCTTCCAAAAAAGAAGGTCAAAATTCATGTTCCTGCTTTAGTCAATCCCATTATACTTGCTTTTGTTAAGAAATCTATTGCTCAGACTGTTGATGAATTAAAAAGGAAGGCAAGCTCTAGCGTTCCAGCTGACACTTGACCTTCTGCATCAAGTAAAAGGCATAATCTTGGAGATGACCAAACTTATATTGTTGTTGTCTAATAGTCAAATGCAGATGTTAACTTGATGACTCAAAATCCTAATGTGAGTAACTTAGACTCTCCTGGTCGTGAAGCTCAAAAGCATACCGAAGAAGCTCATACCCCTGATTCCTTTCTTAACATCACGCTTCCTACTTCTCCGTCCATTTTCTGTCACCTGCTTAAAGGGCTTGGTCTGACCCTACTCCCTAAAGAATCCCTTCCCTTGGAGGCTCCTACTCAGACTCACACAATGAGTTTTGAAAATCTCCTCTATTTGGTTGCCTATTCTTCGACCTTGGCATCTCCTATATTGTTATAGTCTTCAACCTTCTCGAAAGATCATTTTACATCATTTGTGAACTGCTATTACAGGTATGATTTCTCTTTTGTTTGGTTAATTTGGACTTTTAACCTGGTATATCCTAATTTAGCCTATGTTTTTCGTATGTTTTAGGAGCCAAACACATGTCCTTCTTTCAATAAGCCTTTCACGGGCCCTCTACTCAGATTACTGAGATCGAGTAACAAACCTCTTCACTTACTATAGAGAAAGATAGTGCTTAAGAAGGAAAATCTTTTCTCCTTCTTTGATGAGGAGAAGAAAGCAAAATTGCTACTAGAAGGGAGGTTAAAACTTTAAGAGAAGAACATGAACTGGCCTACACAAAGTAGACCAAAATGGGCGTTGAAGAGAAGTCTCTGAAGAAAAAAAAGTCAAAGCTAGGGATGCCTTTTTGGTTGTGCTATCAACATCATAAAAGATGCTAAGGAGAATGTTTCCTTCTTTCATGACCAGGCTCTCACCTCATTTATGGAAAAGTGCTATGAAGATGTTCTTCTCGTAGCATATGGCAACAATATTGAAAAAAGCCCTAGCTTGGATTTTCCTTCTGTCCCGGAGCTAAATACTAGATTCAAAAGAAAGTTTGACCTTATATTGTAGAGAGCCAAGGGATTAATTCATGATTAATTCCCTGAAGAAGAACCTGTCGATCCAGCAAAATTATTATCTTTTGATGATCTTCCACTTGAAGGAGATGAAGATTCAAATGAAGAGAAGGATGATAATGATGATGATGATAAAGATAATAATGACAATAATAACGATGAAAATAATAGTGACAATCAAAACGGTGGCGGCAGTGGCAGAGATCCAAAAGGGCCAAAAGATTGGGAATGGATCAGGTGGTCATGACTTCGACTCGTTTGCCTACAACACAGGCTTCCTCGATCTTCTAGGTGCTTAGGAAGTTTCACAAGAAGACATTCCTCCAAAAGATGCCCCTTCTTTCCATCAACAAACAAAATGAAAACTCAAGCTCTAACTTCACGGGTATGAAATTTTATTTAAATTTATCTACTAATTAAGAAGCCCAGTCTTTGGTTAAGAAAAGGTTAAATGATGAAGTTTGACCCTTTGTATATTTGTAAGTTTTGTTGGTATTTATAAAGAATGTACTTTACCATGTAGTGATAATAATTCTTTCTTTTACTTATTCTTAAAATAAAACCTGGTAGATGCTTGTGTCTTGCGACCCTAATTCCACTTCCCATGCAGACAATATTAGGACTGAATTGACGTTAAATACCGAGAAGGAACATTCTTCTAAAGATGCTTCGGTCTGGTCGTTTTCTAATAACTTAGAAGCTTGGGAATGGTCTACCAAGTACATAAACTGAAATTAGTACTAAGTAATATGAGAGAGACGATTTCAGATGTAGAAGAGAAGTTTAAAAAGATGAATGAAGGTATTCAAAGGATGAAGGAGCCCACAGATGCCATAAGCCAATTTGATATTTTGAATCAGGGAACCAAAGATGACGCAGAAATCGCTCGACTATACCAAGGAATAGAGGATCTAGAAGTAGATTGTTGAAAAGTCAAGTATCTTGTCAGTCTTTGGATCTTATTACTAGTGGAGGTGAATCCCTTCTTCCCACTCCTACTCTTGTGAGAAGGACTAGATCTCAATTTGTTGTCGCCAAAGAGGAATTCCCTTCTTTATTAAACCACCTTCGGGCTTGAATAGCGATGAAATCAGATAGTGGTTCAAAAAGGTCAAATACGAGTGCTTTCAGTATTTGAAGAGTAACTAGGATGATCAGGTTTCGAAGCATCTAAACAATCATTAGACTTAAGTTGAAAAGCTAGAGCGTGAAAAATGTGCTTTTAACCAGGTGATCTAGGAATCAAAGGACAAGATCAAAACCCTTCTGGGAGCAAATGAAACGCTCAGACGTGCGTTGGATATCAGATCAACTCTATTGATAATGCCAACATTATTTGAAAGAGAAAAAAGAAGCTTAAAGAACTTTTATACGTGGAGAGTTACCATATTGTCGAACCGTCTTCTGCTATCAGAATTTTGATAGAGAAAGTTGAAAATCTTGAATCTCAGTTAAAGATAATTGAGTTGAAGTCATTTGAGACCACTTGTTTGGATTCTTTTATAGATTATGTGCTTGAAGTGATAGTTTCTTTTGGTTTATAAATTTATTATTCTTTTTTAGGTCCAAATACGAATTCAAGATTAAGTAGAGCCGCTAAAGCTGGGTATAAACACTATTAGCATTTCTTTCTTTATGGATGTGCTGACTTCCTCAAAGATATTGGGAGTCCTCTTACTTTGCATAAAGATGGGGCCTATTCTAGTGACAGCCATCCTTGTCTTCTTAAGGTCAAAGGAATGGGAAAAGTGAATTTGTATCAACATTACCCACTCCCTCAACCTCTCCCTCCCTCTTAGGGAGATCCTTGTTTCTTTTATATTTATAATTTTTGTGTATTGTACGTCTAATTTAAAGATGGTAAACAAATTTATACTTAATCAACTGAAATTTTGAACCCATATTTTCCTTCCTTATTTTATCTTGTTGAATCGCTTGAAATCCATAATCTTCTTCAATTGTTGAAATTTTGAAAGGGAAGATGTAGAAACTTGAGACTTAATGAGAAACCACTTGTGATTTTTTGACAGATTTCCCTTTTTGGTTACCTGTAATTATTAAATGTAATATGTAAAGTAATCAAATTTGTATTTGAATGATCATTACCTTGAATGAACTTTGTATTCTTCTATCTGAATTTGTTGAACTGTTAGAAATACACAATTTACTTTCGATGCCATATTATGCATAACCTTTGATTAAGCATCAACTTGTCTTCCCAAGTTACTAGAACATTCGAACTTCATTCTAGGAGAATTTGATTTAGCACTTTGAGGGATGAAACTTCTAATAACTTTGTCTTCCGACTTTATCACTTAGAGCTTTAGAGTTTGATGCTTGTAGCTTTAGTCTAAGTAGAGTATATAACGGGAAGTCTTCTTGATAATCGTGTGTATTAAAGACCATAAATCCTTTAGCAATTATAAGATCATTTGGTTAGAAAATCAAAACCCTGTTTGGCAGTAAATTGGTTAGGAGACCAGAAAATCATTTTGGCAGTAGTGATTTAAATAGAAGACCAGTAAAAACCATCTTGTAATAATATCATAATTTTCTGAATAGAAGACCATAAAAGCGATCTAGCAGTGATAGAGGACTAGAAGACCAGAAAACCAATCTGACATTAATAAATCTGTTGAATAAAAGACCAAAGAACCAATGTGGCATTAATAAAACTTGAATAGAAGGCTAGAAAATCAATTCTGGTGATAATAAGAAATCCAATTATAAGAAGACCAAAAACTCATCTGTTTATTAATAGAGATTCCCGTTATTTGATAATTCAAATTCCAATCTAGGAACCAAGGATTGAGAAATAACTTGATATTTTAAAAATCGGAGCTTTTGATTCCAGATAATAAATCGGGATTTTTCAGACATTTTTATCTGATATCAAAATTTTCTACTCTAGGTAGTAGATAACTCTTGACCTTCCTTTGAGCGTTTCTCTGAATGTGTTAGATTGTTCTTTCTCTAGAAGATTGCTTTTGATCCATTTTTCCAGAATAAAGTTAGATTTTTTTTAGGAAAATGAGTGATCATCACGAGGAGGAGAGCACTCATATAATTTTATTCTACACTATTGAGGAGCTGCCAACAAGCCTGACAGATAGCGATGCCCCCCCATACAAATTAAAAATTAAAAATAAAAAAATATACAAAAAGAACCCTCCAAAAACCTATGCAACTAAGGTCCAAAAAAATTACAAAAAACTAAAAAAACTATAAATAAAAAAAACAATGTCCTCAGCATCTTGCTAGTCCAATGCTAGTCCAATATCAACACCTGCAGCTGCAAAGAATAACTAAACAAAAAAAGGTGAAATAGACCTACTATATATATATATATATTAAACTTATAAATGAGCAACATGATATATATCAAAAGTTATTTAAAATAAACCAACATTGACCCACCAGCAAAAATATAAACTCATCTAATACCAAAACAAAAGCCCACATTCATCTGTCAATTAAGATTAAAGCAGGGAAAATGCAATTACATAAAGTTTTATAACCTTGGCCCACCAGCAAGAAATGATATTTTAGAATAGAAAAACATAGCCCAGAACATTAAAAACATTATACCACGGCCCACTATCAACTAACACTGAAAGCATATATACGAAACTCATCTAGAACTAAAACAAATATGCATATTCATCTAACAGTTAAAAACTAAAGCAAGAAATAAACAATTGAGATTGATCGCATGCAATGTAAATAAAGAAATCGTGATAGAAAACCATATATACAATTCAAACTAAGCATACTATCCACATGAATAATAAATCAATTCATCCCTATACACAACCAGTATATAATAATATACTATATACAATAAATTCAACTGCAAATGTGAGGCAATAACCAAAATCAAAGCTAATACAAAATTATGTTGATAGTATTAGTAATATAACAGTTCCTTTGGGATCTAGGCCTTGAACAGCTGAAAGAAAGGAACCACTATCAACTGACACTGAAAGTATACATACAAAACTCATCTAAAACTGAAACAAAAATGCATATTCATCTAACAGTTAAAAACTAAAACAAGAAATAGACAGTTGAGATTGAATCGCCTGCAATGTATATAAAGATATCTTGATAGAATAACCACATATATAACTCAAACTAAACTTACTATCCTCGAGAATAATAAAGCAAACCCTGTACACAACCAGTATATAATATATACAACTAATTCATTTACATTTTCAAGGCAATAGCTAAGATCAAAGCTAATACAAAATAATGTTGACAGTAGTAGTAATATAACAGTTCCTTTAGGATGCCGAAAACAATAGCAAATAACCAAAGTAATTAACAAAAGCAAATACAGTTCTAAATAGCTTAACATTATGAAAAAATTATAACATAAACCAGACCTTTAACAGACATTTACCTAGGCCATGAACAGCTGAAAGAAAGGAAAGATGAAAGTACTTGTTTTAAAATGTTAAAGGACGAGATTGGCTTACCGAACACATATGAACTTATCAAATGATCCTATATTTCATTTTAAGAATGTATTAGATCAAGTTAGCAAACAATAAATCTAAAATAATACAACTATCTGCTTAATACACGAGGATCAGCTGAAAACCAATAAAATCCGCACTTTAAAAAAACAAAAGTTAGAATATGAATTATATTTAAAATATATTACTAAACAAAAATCTATTAATTGTTTTCTTAATATGATAAAACTAATACTACATAACAGTAGAGTATAACACAAGAAAACAGAAATATTAGCAGCTATTAGTTATTGTTTATAAAGTAACATAATAGTTATTTGTTATCTAGTATCTATTTATTTCTATCAATTACAACTATTTTATTACCTATTTTCAATAATTATTATGGAAACAAAAAAGATAAGAAAATTAACTATTACATGAAGTTAACAATATAAATATCTAATTAAAAATAAAGTAAAGATATTTTAACATAGTAAAAAACAAAGATAGTAAAGTGATTTTAATAAGTAATTAAAATAAAGAAAGAAAGTTAGACTACCTGTGTCATGAAGAATAAAACAATAAAAACAAAACTATTGAAAATAAAATTATAACCATAGTAAATAAATAGAGATATTCGAACTATTAAATTTGTTTGAGAAACCTAATCATAAAAAACTTAATAGTATAAAAGTTAACTATAATTCATTAAAAACAATATATTTTAAATTTATAACTGTAAACATAGAATATATTAGAAAGCTATAGGTTAAAATGCTATGTCTACAGTACAAAATAAAAGAAAGATTTTCTATTGTTTGATAAAAATAAAAACAGGTAAAGTAATTTAACAACAGAATATATTGCTGAAAGATATAAGAAAATTTACCAATACTACTATCAATATATAAAATATTATAACAAATACACTAGAAAAGAAGAAATATATAACAAATTGTAAAGTTAATATTCTAATAAAGGCACATTGTTAAATAAATTCCTAGATAGAATGTCAAAATAATCTACATTCAGACTAATCAAGCTATTATTATTAGGAAAAATAGATTCCTAAAAGAATCTATATGAAATTATGTTTTTCTAAGGAAATTCTTAAATTTTATATTTTTATTTAACTTATAACTAGGATTTGAAATCCAATTTAAAATCAAGATGGAAATAGCATATATTATATGATCTAAATATAAATTAGCTTATTAAATATACGTTGATTTCTATCAAGCCAAATATACCAACAAATAATAGTGAAAATAGAGTCTAGTAAAAATCTATTTAAACTCGTGTAATGAAATCTAATATTGTTCCAATATATCTCACTAGTAATATAAGTAAAGTTTTTATAAGAATATATTTGGTTTTATTACAATTAAAATCTAAATGCATAATATCCTCTTTTTCATTATTACAAAAATAACATTTATTATCATTAAAAATATTGTTCGTTTTTAATAATTCAATAGTATTTAATTTTTTACGTATAATTAACCATATACGTACTTTAGCCTTAGGTGGAGTATTGGCTTTCCAAATGTATTTACAAATATTCAATTTAATTCCAGAAAAGTTAATAAATTTGTAAAACGAATTAGATGTGTATTTTTTACTACTATCCCAAGACCAATTAATAATATCTTTATCATTATCAATATTATAGTATTCTAATTTAACACACAATATTGCAAATTGAACGAAAGAAATACCAATTAATGTGCGATTAAAATTAACTTCCCAAGGAAAATTTAACTCAGGTCTATAAATATCAGAAATTAGAACGAATTTAAAATTACAAATTTCATATAATTCTTCAAATTCCACTTTAAGAGGAATATTCGATAACCAAAAATCATGCCAAAACGAGGTATTATTACCTGAATGTACAATAATATTAATTCCTAGTTTATATACGTTAAAATTCAACATTACTAGTTTCCAAAAATGAAATATATTATTATAGTTACTAATACACAAATTAGCCAAATTAAAAGTACCACCGTACCATTGATTTGAGACTAAATCTTTCCATAAAGAAATTTCATTATTATCTCTAAATTTCCAAAACCATTTCCCTAAAAGAAAAATATTTAAATTATACAAATTTATAATCCCCAAACCTCCTTTAACTTTAGATTTACAGACCATTTCCCAATTTACAAGACATTTAATGCTACTATTGGAATTGTCACTACTCTATAAAAAATCCCTTCTCAATTTATCAATTTTATCTATTACTCAATTAGGAAAACGATTAAACGACATCCAGTAAATAGGTAATGCAAATAACACCGAATTAATAAGAACAATTCTACCCGCTCATGATAAGAATTTACTATTCCAAATAGAAAGTCTGTTATTAACTTTATCAATAATTGTATTCCAATCATCATGTTTAAGTTTTGGTGGTCTAATTAAAAAACCTAAATATTCAATAGGAAATTTCATTATATAAAATTTAAAGTAAGTACAATATGATTTTCTAAATTATCTATATCATTTATTACTAAAACAGCAATTTTGTCGAAATTTATCTTTAAACCCGAAAGAAGTTCAAAACTGTATAAATAAATTTAAGTGCAATAATATGTTTAGGTAGATGAGATGTGAAAATTATGGTATCATCTGCAAATTGTAATACAGAAAGTCCATTGTTAATAATCTCATTACCAATACAACCTAATATTTTATTTTTAGTAGCTAATTTAATGATTCCAGAAAAAAAACATCAGCAGCCAAATTAAAAAGTAACGGTGAAAGAGGATCCCCTTGTCTAAGACCACGTCTAGACTGAATTTTATCCCATAATATTCCGTTAACCATAATACTAGAATTTCCCGTATATAATAAAGACACAATCTAATTAATCCACCTAGTACTAAAACCCCTAGCTGTTAATACCTCTTTAAGGAAATACCAATCAACCGAATCAAAGGCTTTAGCAAAATCCAATTTTAAAAGTGAACAAGTGATATTATTTTTACAACAGTAATTAATATATTCTTGAACTATCCATATACCATCCGTAATATTCCTACCCTTTATAAAAGCAGTTTGAGAACTATCAATTAATAAATTCGTTTTAGTACTTAATCTATTAGCTAAAACTTTAGAGATAATTTTAAAAGAACAATTTAATAAAGAAATAGGACGAAAGTCTTTCAGTTGATTAGCACCTAATTTTTTGTGAAGAAGAATTACGTTTGTGTAATTGAATCTTCCAATTTGCAAGGAACCTAAATAAAATTCATTAAACATTTTAGTAAAATCATAAACATTTTAGTCAAAACCTTAGTTAACTCACTTTTGGGTCCTTTTTCTTCTAATGGCCTCTCCCCCTCGTCCTTTTTCTTCTACTTTCCCGCTTCTCTCTTCCTCCACCATACCTCTGTACCGTCCTTGCCATGCTTCCTTTTCCACCACCTTACCTCAGCCTCCTGATCCTCCTCCTATTCCTCCTCGTCCTCCCCTTCTTGTCAACTGTCCTCCTCTCCTTCCTTTACCCTCTCCTTTTCCAACTTCTAATCTTTCTTCTTCATCTCTCTCTCTCAACCTATGCCTTCACCTTCTTCTCTAGCCTTACCTTGGTGCTCTCTATTCAAGTCTAGACCACGAAATGTAGGGAAATTCATCCTGGTGAGCTTTCCTCTTGTATTTGATGGGGAAGCCCTTGTTCCTCCTTCTGAAGTTATTCAGGCTGGAAATGAAGTTTAGGGTCAGTACCTTGTTGGCTTCTTCCTTGACAAGCCCTTACCGTATCTTGTTGTGCTGCATCATCTTAAGAGAGTTTGGAAGCTCGAAGGCTCTATTCAAGTTTAGTCTGATGGGAACTTGTTCCTCTTCAATCTGTCTTCAGATGAGGATAGAAGGAAGATTATCCAGACAGACCCTATAGTTATGAGGAACAAGTTGTTTATAGTTAAGGAGTGGGATCCCTCCATTGGCAATAGTGTCAGTACCATAAAATCTATTCCAGTGTGGATAAAGCTGTCCAATATTCCCCTCTACCGTTGGTCACATTTAGGCATAAACTGGTTGGCAACAAGGCTTGGAAGATTCCTCTGTATGGATGAAACAACTGAAAAGCTAGATAGGATTGGGTATGCAAAGTGTTTGGTGGAGGTAACTGCTAAGTTTGAATCGCCTGAGTCATTCTCGGTGAAGTTGTTGGATAGCTCAATGCAAGTGGTGAAGGTTGAATACTTGTGGAAACCAAAGATCTGTGGGAGTTGCAAGGAGTTTGGGCATGATAAACGGGAATGTTTGGTACATAAATCTATGAGTGGTAATACAGAGGAAGCTTTAAGAAAAGAAAATTTTGGTGTTAGTAAATCTGATAACTTCAATAAGAATGATGAAAGAAATGTTGATGTGGAAAAGGATACAGGAAGGAAAGGTGGGTGGAGAAGTGTTCCTTTAAGGAAGGAAAGGATAGGTAAGTTTGATAAAAGGAAAGGGATTGTAACTGAAAATAGTAAAAACAAAGAAAAAGTGTTATCTGTTGCAGAGGATACTTTGGTGGGGGGGTAAGCCCGAGCAACTATGGGTAATTTGAATGTTGTGCCCGAAGCTGCTCCTATAATACTTGATGTAGGACCGGTGCAGCTGGATGTATTACCTGAAGCAATTTTGATCCTCAATCCTTTTAATATATTACAGTGTTATGAAATTGGAGAAGAATCAAACTTGGAAATAAGCTCTAATTTAGAGGAAGGTGAACTTGATCCTTCAGTTCATATGGCAGACAAATTAAATTCCTCTCAGTTTCACTCAAACATTGATAAGGCATCAAGTCTTGGTAATAAATTTAAAAATTCAATGGGTTGTGAAGGACCAGCAATTGATATCAGTAGTACTACTGACCAACCACCTTCTAATATACAAGATTCTCATGCAAAGGTGATTCCAAATGCAAATTTTATGTTGTCTCTTGAGTTAGACTTCATGCAAAGCATTGAAAAATCTGTCCTATTACTCTTTCAATCTTCATCAAATAATCTATCTCCTCTTCAGGAATCCTACCTTACAACTACTCCACCCATCCCCATCTCCTCCCCATATATTTTCTAGGGAACCATCCCTGGATAGGTCTCTCCTCCTGCTTATCCTCCCTCTGTCAACTTCTCATCAGCTAAGACTTCCTCTCTATCTGCTAAGCTAAAGTCAGTTAGAATAGAACCTCCTTCAACAAGGAGTAAGATAGGAGTGGCTCGCCTCTCCTTGTAGTTTTTAATGATGAATAGGATTGCCGCTTGGTACATTAGGGGTGCCCATATTTTTGGGAAACTTGATCGTGTTAAATCCTTAATCCATGACCATAAAATCAAAATGTTTTCCATTTTGGAAACCAAGCTCTCTCTTCCATTATCTTTCAGAGCTGCAAACTATATTAATCCATCCTGGGACTTCAATCACAATTTGAATGAAGCTCCCTATGGACGTATCCTCATTGTTCATGATCCCACAGTTTTCTCTCTCAATCCGATTCTCTCTTCCACTCAAATGATTCATTTCCATGCCCTTTTTTTCCTAATTAGCTTTCCTTTTATATAACTTTCATTTATGCGCATAATGCTGTTGCCTCGAGGCAACCTCTTCTTAATACTCTCCCTTCGTTAAGGCAAAACTCCCATCCATGGATTGTGTTGGGAGACTTCAATTGCTGTTTGAATTTCTCTGATAAGATTGGGGGTCTGCCTCTGTTGCCTAGGGATATTGCTCCTTTAAACATCTCTCTATCTGATTCTGATCTTCTCCCAGTTGTTCGCTCTGGTGTACCATTTTCATGGAACAATAGAAGTCGGTCTGGCATACGAACGTTCTCTAATATTGACCACACTTTTTGCAATGCTGCTGCCTTCACTCTATGGCCTTCCCTCTCTACCTTCATGCCTCACCCAATCTTATCTTATCACTCCCCCCTTATTCTTTCTATTTCTTATCTGGCTTGTAGAGGAAAGAGGGCTTTTAACTTTTATAATGCTTGGGTTTTAGACCCTGAGTATAATAATATAATTTCTACTGCATGGTCTAATACTATACATGGCAATCCAATGTTTGTTCTTTGCAGGAAGCTTAAGGCTACTAGGAATGCTCTACAGCAGTAGGCCCATGACAAATTTGGGGATGGTACTCTCCACATCAAGAATATCAAGGACCAGTTGAAACTTGCTCAGGTGATGCTGAATGAGGACCCTTCCAATCTTGACCTTGCTCAGTATGAATCCAAGCTTTTCTCCAACTCAATGATGCTCTATTTGCTGAAGCTAGTATGAGGAAGCAGTAGTATCATCAGAAGTGGGTTACTGAAGGGGATAGGAATACTGATTTTTTTCATGCTTCTATAAAGGACAAGCGTGCAAGAGATCGAATTACCACGTTGTGGGATGATGCTGGGGGTCCTTCTTAACACTGATGAGGAGATTGACAATTATATGCTCCAATCTTTCTTTGATCATCTTGGTAACTCCTCTAACTTTATTCCTGATCTTGATAAACTCAATAATATTACCCTTCCCACGTTACAAGCTAGTATGAAAAATATGCTTGTTGCAAAAGTGACTAACCAAGAGATCAAAAAAGCTTTATTTTCTATGAAATCAAGTTCCTATGGTGAGCCAGATGGTTTTAACCTGGTGTTCTTCAAGACAAGCTGGAATGTCATTTGTTCTGACTTTTATGCTGCTGTTCATAATTTCTTTGACAAATTTAAGCTCTTGAGAGAAGTTAATGATACTAATCTTGTCCTCATCCCAAAGGTTAGACCTGTTTTAAATGCGACATCCTTTAGACCAATTTCATGCTATAACGTTGTATATAAATGTATATCTAAAATCCTGGCTTCTAGGCTTGTCCATGTTCTGCCTTCTATTATTTCGACAAACCAAAAGTGCATTCATACCTGACAAAAACATTCTTGACAACGTTATGATGGCTCATGAATTAATTAACGGTAATGGTAGGAGTCAGTCTTCCCCTCGTGCAATGATGAAACTTGATATAAGTAAAGCTTATGACAGCATACATTGGTCATCTATTGTTCGAATAATGTATGCTATGGGATTTTCTAAAGTTTTTGTGGCCTGGGTGTATTTGTGCATTTCTAGTCCCACATTTACTCTCTGTTATAATGGGAAAACTGTCGGGTACTTCAAAGGGAAACAAGGAGTGAGGCAAGGGGATCCTATATCTTCATACTTATTCGTAATTGTCATGGAGGCTCTCTCCAAGATGATATCCTCCAAGTTTGATGATAAAAGAATTTTATATCATCCTAAATGTCAATCCCTTCGTATTTCATCCCTTTTCTTCGTTGATGATATTATGATTTTCATAAAGCCGACTGATCATTCCATTCTTAATATTCTTGATACTCTGAACACCTTCTACCTGGCCACTGGCCTCAAGCTGAATACACCTAAATCTCAGATTCTTACTGCTGAGATAGATGACAATGATAGGGTAAGGATTGAGGGTTTGTCTGGTCGTCAGCCTATGGATAATAGTATGACATACTTAGGTCTTCCTCTTTGCACTTCGAGGGTAACCAGATCTGTTTGTCTTCCTCTATTTGATAGGATCACAAATAGGTTGAATTCTTGGTCTACAAGGTTTCTTTCAATGGCGGGAAGACTTGTGCTCATCAAAGCAGTGTGTTTTTCTATGACAGTTTATTGGGCCAGAAGCTTCATTCTTCCTATCAAGCTTCTTCACATGATTAGAGCTGCAATGATGAGATTCTTATGGACTGGTTCTATTCATAACAGAAAGTTAATTCCTGCATCCTACTCTTCTATGGAAAGGCCAAAAGTAAAAAGGGGTCTTGGTATCATAAACATCAAACTATGGAATATTGCTGCTGTGAGTGCACATGTCAACGCCATCTTGGTTAAGAAAGATAGCCAGTGGGTGAAGTGGACTTGGAGATATCATATAAAGGACAAAGACTTCTGGTCTATGGAAGTCTCTCAAGGTAGTAGTTGGATATGGCGTAAAATATTGGGAATTAGAAGTTTGCTGCTCCCCCTGATTAAATTCAATTTGTCACCTACTAGTACTGTGAGCTTTTGGAAGGACCCTTGGATAAGCTATGGATATGTTTTATCTAGAATGTTGTCTATGCAGGATCAAGTTCAATCTAGGATTGGTTTCAATGCTAGGGCTGTTAATTTTATTGCTCATGGGAATTTGCAGGTTCCTCATTTTAGTAATCATTCTGTCAACACACTTTGGAGTAACTTGGATCACCATAAAGTTATTGTTTCTCATAAAGATGTTCTTTCTTGGAGGGGAAAATATCACTACATCAGTACAGTCTATGATCTCCTCTCCAAGGTTGAGGAAATGCCTGAATCTTTATGGGCTAAAGTTGCTTGGACTTCTTATTCATCTAGCTCTGATAATCTTTTGTTTTGGAAGGTTGTTAACAAAGCTTTGCTGACTAGGGATAAACTTGTGGCAGTTGGTTTGGATGTGGACAATCTATGTGTATTTTGCAATATAATACTCGAATCTGTTGATCACCTATTCTTTGAGTGCAGTTATCTAATTAATTTGTGGTTAACTCTCATGCATAAGGCTGTGGTTAATGGCATTTTGGGTGTCTCTACTTCAGACTGGTTAGTTCTTCGTAAGGCAAAAAGGTGGTGATCCAGTAGATGGGACATTGTCTACTACATAATGAAAATATATCTACGAAATGTTTGGTTAGAGAGGAATAGTCGGTGCTTTCGAAATGTGGTTGTTCCTGCTCTGTCATTGTGGCAGCAGATGATGAGAGAGAAAAAAAATGGTATTCGTTCTTCTGGGCATTGCTTCTCCTCTCATCATGCTAATTTATGGAGTTAGCTCACTGATTTAGTGATTGAGGAGCTGTGTGCACCCGGTGCCTGCTGTGCTTCGTAGGGGGGTTGCATGCTTGTTCTCCTTTTGCTTGATTGTCGTGGTATGCTTCTGTTTTAGTCTGTGTTGTTGTATGTGTGTTTGCCGTTTTGTTTTGTGGTGTGCTCTTGTCTTCGCTATTTTCTCTTTCTTTGTTCTTTTTTCTACTGTTTTATTTTCTTGTGTTGGCACAAAGCATGTTTTGTGTCTCTCTCTGTGTGTTTTTTTCTTCCGTCTCAATAAAATATGGCATGGGCCCAGTCAACCTCGCTGTCTATTCAAAAAAAATCATCTTTTAGAATATTCCAAAAAATTTCGTAAAACAAAATGAGAAATCCGTCTGGTCCAGGAGCCTTGTCTTTCGGCATATCTTTAATAGCTCTTATAATTTCTTCTTCATTAAAAGGATCATCTAAACCAGTTAAGTCAACTTTAGAATCTTCATTGTAAAGCAAATCCCAGTTAGCTCTAATCCTATGCCTATTAGTTGTACCAAAGATGTTTCTATAATAATTAGTAAATTCCTTATTAAGTTCTACTTGGTCAAAAATCTCAACATCATTGATAAAAATGGAATTACATCGTTTTCTACTATTAGCTATTTTATGAAATTTTTTAGTATTTAGGTCTCCTTCATCCATCCAATGAATTCTAGACCTTTTCTTCCACATAATTTCTTCTTGAACAATAATTTTATTTAGTTCCTCCTTTAAATTAATAAGAACATTTTTTTCAGAAATATTTAAACTTCTCATTTCTTCAATTTTATTTAATTGAAGAATATCATTCATTAGTTTTTATTTTTTAATTCTAATATTACCAAAAACATCTTTATTCCATTTTTTGAGAAAAAAATCTTAACTGTCTAAGTATTCTAACCAGACTTTAGCAATATTATCTGGAAATTTTAAGTTATAATTATTCATAGAAAACAATTTATTGGCCACCAAGTCCTTAAAATTATTCTCCCATAACCACATCTGTTCAAATCTAAATTTTTTATTACCAATAATCGCATTAGAACGGTATAAAACAATTGGACAATGGTTTGAAAAAATATATGGAAGCCCAACAACTTTGCAAGAAGAAAATTTGTCCTCAATTTCACCGCTAATAAAGAATCTATCTAGCAATGCCATGGAAGGAATTTCTCTATTATTCGACCAAGTAAACTGCCTATTACTCAATTTTATTTCAATAAGATTACAATTAATAATAAAGCTGTCAAATTCTTCCATAGCCTCTAAATCCCCTTCCCTTGGGGATCTCTCGCCTAAAAATCTAGTAACATTGTAGTCACCTCCTATAATCCAAGGACCAGGAGCCAATGTCCTAAAATCTAAGCATTCCGCCTAAAGTACCCTACGATCTATTTTAGAGTTAGGCCCATAAACATTAGAAATGTTAAGAATAGAATCATCATTAGTATCAATAAAGATTAAGTGAATCAAATGTTCTTTAAAAATAGATTATAAAAGTCTACACAGTTGTCCTTCCAACCAATCATAAGACCTCCTCTACATCCTCTAGTCGGAAGATAGGCCCAATGATCAAAAAATACCCTCCTAGACTTTTGAAAATATGTTAATCAGGTCTTTCTATTTTTCTTGGAGTAAAACAATATCAATATTATTATCCAAGAAAACTGATTTAACTTTTCTACACTTCTCTAAATCATTCAACCCTATAATATTCCAACTTATCAATTTCATTTATCTAATGATCTAATTCGTTCTAATTCTTTATTTTTAATATATTTAATATCTATTTGACTATCATCTAAAATTAATCCTAAATTCTTAGCTAAAAATGCATTTCATCAGTAGACAAATTATTTAAAGCACAAGCACAAAATGTACTACCTAAAAGAGAGCTCATACCTGAGCTAGAGCTATCGGAATCTCTAGGATCTACTCTACCGAGACGCGCACTTCTTCTAATTGTTTTAGTATCTGAACTGTTTTTTGAACAGGTCCTTTTCTTCTTATGTCTGATTTTTGAACAGCATGAATTCAAGACAGCTGCATCCTCAACATGCTTCAGAATGATGGTGCTATCTTTATTGCTTGAACCAGATGACCAATAGATTCCAGCTCTAGAAATAATATCATCCATCCGGGTTTTCAAATCATTAAACAAGATGATTTGATTAGTAATCACTCCCTTTAAATTCCTATTCTCCCTGTCAACTTCAACAGATAAGACTCCATCCAAACAGTTGAAATCAATTTCATCCACTGTTCTACCATTTGTGTAATCTGTGTATACTAAATCTCTGATGTTTGCATTATCACTGTAACTCTTTGCCTCGTCAGAATATACAACATCACCCTGATCAACTTTTTTCAGAACATCAACATACAGATTATTGACATTAATCACATCACCATTAGCCATTTCTTCAACCGAATCCACAATAGTATCATCAACAGTATTATCAACAACTTCACAATCTATCTCCATACCCCTTCTACAACCATCCAAAACCCCAACATTAATCGAAGACATTCGTGAATCAACAGAATAAGTAATAGAATCATCAATATCTTTCAACCAATCAAACCTGTTTGAAGTCTTAATCTCAAAGCCATTCGTAGAATAATTAGATCTGTTAGATTCTCCATAGTGACCCATTCTAATATCCTGATTTTGCAACTGATTGTTGGAAAGAATGGACTGCGAACTAGAGTTGTATTGTAGAATTACAGGATCTAAAAGAAGAGGATCTAAATGAGCCTTCTTATGCACTTCCATATCTACATGAATAATTGAAGCATCGTCTCCTACAGGCTTATTAAATCCAGCAACCACTTTTGAACCAACAGCATTCAGTACCGCATCTAAATTCTCAGATCTAACTCTATACGACTTTCAAATTTTCGTATTCGAAATTCTACCATCTAAAATACCAGAGGAATCGGTAGTCTTGTGGGACTTACGACCAATGTTAACTGAGGTTATCGCATCGAAATGCTTAAATAGGTCTTCTAGTAGATCGATACTCTCTTTTCTTTAAGTCCATAAATGATCCAATAGAAGCCTATTTATCTTCATGCATTTCAGAACAAAAAAACCATGGTCAATATTCGAATTCTTCTTCGATTTATTCTCCGATTTCCAACAATCGAATCTTTTATGTCCAAATGATCCACACCTAAAACATCGGATGGGATCTCTACAATCTTTAGCCACATGCGAGAAGTCTCCATATCTAAAACAGAACTTCCTTCCCTTTCTGGATTTAATCCAATCTCTCTGATTTGTCACGGGATTGTTACAAAACACCGAATCTCTAACAACCTGAGCGTACGAACGCTTATCTGAAGAATCAGAGACAGGCGATTTCATCGAAAAAACGATTGAAAAGAGGGGGGAAAGAAAAATGGAGGAGAATCATCTGTTACTAGAGATTGAGAGGGGAAAAAATATGGTGAAAGATTGAAAAGTAAAGGACTTGAACAAGAAGAGGACGCCATTTTCTTGATCGTATTTTTGTTTTTGTTAATGACAAGACCGATCAACCACTTTCTTTTGGAATGAGTTTGATTTTCTTTTGGAATGAGTTTGATTTTCTTGATCGTATTTTTATTTTCTTGGTCGTAAAGTTAGATTTGTTTCTGTATTTGATTGATCTTCCTCTAGAAGACAGTCTCGATCTCTCTTTTGGAATGAGTTTGATTTTCTTTTTAATTTGACCGATCTTCCTCTAGAAGACTGTCCCTTGCTACTCTTCAGGTAGTGATTTAGGCTTTGATTGATTTCTTTGCTACCTTCTTTAGGTAATGATCTCAACTAGAATCGAATCCCTTATCACTCTCTTAGGCGATGACTTAGGTCATTTATTCGATGTGTTTGGTTAGCTATCTTAAGTGGAACCAACGTCTTACCCGACCTCCCTCTAGGAGGTGCTTCAACCAGTCCTTATAGACGGGACTAAAGGCTTGTTTGATCCTCTAGCCAGGCAATCTTATGCGGGACTAAAAGCTGGCTCCGTCGTCCCTCAAGGAGGCATTCCAAACAGGCCTTATAGGCGGGACTGAAGGCAGGTCGGTGCTTTGTCCAGGCCATTTTAGGCAGGACCAAAGGCTTACTCCATCCTCCATCCAGGAGGTGCTCTGGCCAGGCCATGTAGGTGGGACCGAAGGCTTGCAGTTCTCTGGCTAAGCCTTATAGGTGGGACCTGAGGCTTACTCTGACCTCCCTTTAGGAGGTGCTTCGACCAGGCTCTAATGGTGGGATGAAAGGTTTTCTTTCACCCCTTACTACCGTCTTAGGTAGCGATATAGGCTTTTTCTTTAATTTTATGAATCCTTTCCATCAAGAATTTCATTTTATCAAATATTTTCCTAAATTTGTCTTACAAACTGATTAAGCTTTCCTTTTGTTAAAACAATATCCATTCATTCCCTTTAAGGCCCAACATTGATTGGTTTCATGTCCATTTTCTTGATGATATTGGCAATAAGCATCTCCAAGGTTCCTTTAATTTTTTGGCTGCTTCTTTAAAAAACAATAATTTTATTTTATCTTGGTTAAATGATAGATATGTTCGTAAGAAGTCGTGAAAGAATAGATCAAATAATTCTTAGGATATAGTTCCTTTTGTTTCCATTTAGCTTTCTTATGGAACTAGATTGGCATAATAGGATTATCCATAATCTTTCACTTTCGAGCTTTGATTGCTGCAAGAGGATGATCTATTACTCTTTTCCATCTACAGACAGACTTACCAAAATCATTTATTATTTCCTTTTCAAAGATTGTCCCCTTTGACTAGCATTATATGGCCCTCCTTATCGTTAAAAAATAACTATCTTTCTTCAAGCTCTCTTTTCCTAAAGCAAAGATTGGAGTGGGTCCTACAAGGAATAGCTTCATGCTCCATTTATGAGGATCATAAGTGTAACAACCCACACTCCAGTGGGCCTAGATTTTCGCTAACCAAAAAACCGAAGTCCAAAAAAATACGTATCGTTGGTTTGGAATCATGCAAAAGAAACCTATATCAGAGCGCTAATGATAATAACTCATAGCGGGAATAAGTAAATATAATATGTCATAATAATCACTGACCCAGAATTGGCATCTCCAATGTCAAGTGCCTCGGCTAGATCACTGCTATAAACAATACCAGTAATGCCCTTCTAAATCCTATGGATTGTAATAGGGAGGGGGTTAGAACAACGTTCTGGTGACTGGTACATCATATATCTTATACATAACACTAGCTTATGCCGATTGTTCACCATTTCTTGTTATGTTAGATTTTATCATTGTCATTACGACTCTATCGCTGCGTACGAACCATTCCCACCCACTTCTCGAAGATTTATAACCATATATATACACACACACACATAAATATATATCTCATCATCCACTAATGGACCTAGATACTATCCCCCTCGTATCTATCGCTCAACACCTTGTAAGGATCCATCGCCTCACTACATCATGATCGTCATATCACTCGAGGAAAACCTATAGTGCGCATCGATGACCTCCAGTCCATAAGGTCTTGTATTCTTTAGGGATTTTCATCTTTTTCCGCTTATATATAATGGATTTATGGCCTCACGCACCTCCACCCATCCATATTTTTGAAGGAACCTCTGATATGGGTTAACTGGCCTTAACCTATCAAACAGATTAACAACCAACAGTGGCAGTGCATAACCTAACTGAATCAATCCTGGTAGATGGAAGAGATCAATTAGGTGTAAACATGTCCTTCTTGTTGATAGCAAGGGAATGATGTCGAGCTCGCTAAATTTGCAACTCCTACCCCTTATTTTGGTACCTACGCATGCCAACCTTTGCCCGCCCTATTTCATACGTGCAATCACACCCATCTTCCATTTAGATTGCCTAGTGCAATTAAGAAAATTCCCTCCTCTAACAAATAGGAAGCATACTACTAGTGTCGGTATAGTCTTGCCATTCGTTAAAGGTCCGCCCATTGCCTACAATTACAGAGGTTCCTTCCAAGCACCTATAGACTTGACGGAATCCCTTCATCTATACGCAAGCATATACTCTCTATGGATCTTATTGGTTGGATATGTTTCTAGCATCCCAACTCAATCTAATGACCTTAAGTCATTTATTCTCTATAGGTATAACATACAATTTATAATTGTTCACACCCATCATAAACGCATATCTAAGGCTACATATATATAGATTTCATATTCATGTATATTTATTCTTCTTACATTTTCTTTATTGCCTCTTCATCTTTTATGTTTGACTGTAGGTCTTCATTTTAATATGCATTTAGCTTTTGACTTACCAAATTCATTTACCGCTTCTCATTTTCTATCATTAAAATCGTTGCTGCAACATTCATTAGTTGAACTTTGATTTCTATTCCATTTCATTTAATTTTTAGAGTTAATCCAGACATCTTTCAAATTACTTATTTTAAGAAAATTAATCCATTTTATTCGATTATCGGATTAAATCCAGACATTAATTTATTTTCCAACTTCTTTTTCTTGCCTATCACTCAAACTTTCTTTTTCATTGGTTTTCACTTTATTTACTTTTTGGTTTCATTCTTATTTAAATATCGCACCTTTGAGATTTAGTACATTTTAATAAATTGGAATCTAAACTTTAACAGTTATCTATTACACAGTAAATTCCATATTTTGTCACAAAGAGGTGGATTGTGCGATGTTTGTAATTATAAGGAATTCTGTTTTTATTTACTGAAATAGACAGTACAAAATACAGTAGCTACCTTTATTTTGTACATCTCTTTCTTTTATAGGCATATATTTGTTCCTTGTCATTTTCAAACATCACACTTTTGCTAAATTTAAACTTGACAAGATATGGAAATCCACTTACAATAATATACATTGTAATGAATTAATATATCATTAAAATCCTAAAAGTCCAATTACTTTGTTTTCCAGTCTCAACCACCAATATCAAATAAAGTGAAATCCCAAATCATTATGTTTGAGTTAACAAATTCGACATAAAATTGATAACCAAAATCATTTCACAATTACAGAATTAAATCAAATCATTACACTTCTACAATTATCAATACAAACTTATAGGCAAGTTTAGAGTCTTTAAATTTCATACATGTGAAATTGCTGCCATTTAAATTCAATTTTCAGACATATAGGAATAGATCTACAACGATATAGTCTATTATTATATAAAATATATAATATTCCCACCCACCTTTACTTCAAATCTCTAGATCTAATCCAGATCTACCCATATTATCTGTATTCTCCATTTTTGACTCCTTATTCGATTCTATGGACAATATTTATATAGATCTCATTAGAAATTGGATTAGGGAAAAGAGATATTTAGATTTAGATTTATTAATTAAAACCAGATCTAAAAATTTACCCTTGATGTAGCAACCTGATTTGAACTTATTTCCTATCCTCTGTTCTTTTCTTCCTTCTCCAAAGCGTATTCGTGCAATCTAGATCTATTTCTGTGTATTTAGAAATTTTGAAGGAGAAATGAAAATGGCAGAGCTTCTGCGCTAATTAGAAAAACAACGAGTTGGAAGTGAGGTACTAGGTCCTAATTTGTAGAGCTTCAAACCAGTGCTAACCTTTAGATAGAAATAGATTGAATCCGGAACGCTTAAAGAAAACAATTCACTACCGCTCACAAACCCTTCAGGTCGATCGCCATGGGCCATGGTCGACCGCTCATGGTCGACCAAGGGATGTTATGGTCGACCTGACTAGTGTCAGTTCGTTTGTTTCCTTCGTTTGAGAGATTTTGTACGATTGTTTCCCAAATTAATTGATCTTATTCAATCTTTACTGTTTTTATAAATCCTTTGAGATTTTAATTTAAATGTTAAAATTTATTAACATCTAATTAGCCTTGCTTGATTTTATTACCCTGTATACATATATAATTATTTTTGACTCTAAAACTTCAAACGTTAATAACTTTTCCGTTTGAACTCCGATCGAAAAACATTATATATGAAAATTTATCAGAAAATCGCCATGAACACAACAATGTAAGTTCAGTAGCTAAATTCTGACGTTTGAAAAAATTCCATTTTTCATTGTTTACTATTTATTTATAAATTTCTTTTTAAATTAATTAACTTAAAAATGCGGGTTGTTACATTCTTTTCCCCTTAAAAGAATTTCGTACCCGAAATTCCACAAGAGTTTTATCATGTAAATCCATCGCACACCCATTCTACACTAACAACCGATTAGTGTGCAACCAATTTTGCAACAATCTGTGCACACGTGCTCAATGCATCACAATACCATGTGCACAGTGCATCATAATACATATGATATGTATAAACAATGATTTCTAATTGGCGCCTCCTATATGAATGATTGCTTTTTAAATCAGTTTTAAAAACATGATGCTGACATCCTAAATATACTGGCAGTTCTACATGAATGCAGCTTTTGAAAAATCAAAACAGTTTTCCATCCGGATTTTCCCACATTTCTGTGAGTAGAAGCATAGTTCAACCAATTTTTCATACAATTCTTACCATCCAATTTCCTAGCATACCATGACTAACATCCAAATTTAGAAAAATTCAATTCTAAACTGTTATCTTATGCATGGAAAGGTCAAGATAGAAAATTTCATATTTCCACCATTGTCTTATGTAACCTTTTTCCACTATACCATGGGATTTACTTTTTTGCCCCCAATCTTTTTTCCTACCTTCCCAAGTATAATTTGCATAAGTAACTTTTATTTTTAAAGTTCAAAAATATTGCTATTCCAAAAATCATCGTTTTAAATTTCCATCATCGACAAGGTTCCTAAGAAAACGTCCATAAACAAAACAGCTTCCTTGTCGCTCTTTGTATCCATTTACTACAACTACCGCTATGCAATAAACCTACACTAATCAACTTACCGACTATTCCCCAATGTTAACATGTGGTACTTTAAAATTTCTAAAACTTAAAATCCTTAACTTTTAAAATATTTTCAAAGATATGTATAGGTATATATTTATAATGAAAACTTTTCATAAGTAAATTTTTCATAAAATTTTTCTTTTTCCAAATCTATGAATAATTACAATTTTTTTATAAATAAACTATTTCGCATTTTTGATATCAGGGTTTAGTCAACCATCCATAACGAACTTCACTTAATTTCACGGTAAATTTTAAGTTCTAAAAAAATTTCTTCCTTATTGATACAAAGTTGTAACATCCCGTTTCTAGAGGCCAAAAGCTAAGCACTACAGATGCTGCAGTCATCCATAGTATTAACTTCTGGTGACAAAATACGGTAATATTAATGGTATCAATAATATCATAAGCACTTGAATAGGAACAAAATCAAAGATTCCAGAAACAATAATTATAGTGATTACATTTCAAACAAAATCATATCCAAGTTACAAAATCCCCAAAACGTATTCCCAGGCAATGATCAAATAAAATATACAATAATATGCCAAGAGCGACATATGACGATGACCCCTTGGATGACCAAAGCAATATAAACATAACTATCTTAATACACAGCGGAAACAAAAGGATCTGAATTCCTAAAATAGCTATCCATCAACCACCTGCTCGTCTTCAGAAGCTTTATTCGCCTGCAAAAACCCAAAAACCTAAACCCTCATCCTACTCAAATCAATTTTGAGCACCCGAGAGTTTAAGGGGAAACAAAAACTTCGAGTCAGACATAAACCCTGGTATGAATAATTCTATTATATCTTAGTTTACTGGTATTAATTGAGACCACGCCGCTTAGCAGAACCGGTTTCCCCTCACTAATATCCTCTTTCAAAACATATATTTTGCAAATCCTTTCCTACAACCAAACTGTTTAATCAAACTGATTATAATAATACTATAGCAAGATCCATTATGCTAAAAATCAGAAATAAATGGACTATCTATCCAAAATCTAGGCTATCTACCCTCAACTAGACTAACTATCCTAAAAATGATTATCCAAATAGCAATATCCTTTATGCTAATAAATGGACTAGCTGTCCATAAAACAGGTAAAAAGTGGACTAACTGTCCTTAAGAAGTAGCAAGGTTCGTTATGCTAACAAATGAACCATCTGTTCATAATCTGGGCTGACTGCCCTAAACTGGACTAACTGTCCTCTGGGTTATTTGCCCCAAAAATGGACTAACTGTCCGAATTGAAATGGACTGACTGTCCGAATTTTCTTTGGGATAACTACCCTTTAAATTTTCCTTGAAAACCTTTTCAAAATGATTTAGTCCGTCAAATCATATATATACAAGGAAAATATATATTTAGCTTTATGCTAAGCTACTTTTGCCATGTTATATATACTTTACTCAAAATAATGTTGATGATGTTCAATAAGGATTAACTATCTTTTTAAAATAAGTTAAAGTCCTTTATAACTTCAAACACTTAGGCTATCTTCCTATTCATTATATTCAAAACCTTTGTTTAAAACTTTAAACAACCCTTTCGAAATCATTGAAGGTAACTTCTTCGAAACCATTGAAATACCCTTTCGAAATCATTGAAGGTGACTCCTTCGAAACCATTTAAACATTGCTTTTCGAAAACAGTGGAAAAACCTTCCTTTTCTTTTTTCGAAAGCTTCAAAATATCAGGCATCCTTCTTTTAAAACCTTTTAAATATTGCCTTTCAAAAACATAGGAAAAACTTTCCTTTTCATCCTTGTCGAAACCTTGAGGAACCATCCCTTTCGAAACCATTCAAAGTTAACCACTTCGAAACCCCTGTTAAAACGTTTCGACCGAAAATATTTGGATCATGCCTTCAAATAGAGCAAAAGGATCAGAAAACCAACAAAGTCAAAAGCATCTGCTTCGAAACTATTTCTTAAACAAAGAAGTGATGTTGTCGAAACCATCCCTTCGAAAGCAATAGAAAGGTGGCCAAATTTTAGAAAACAAAAAGGACCCTTTTAAACCATCTGATCGAAAGGTAGGAAGCGACAGCTATAAGTTTCGACCATGTTGAAAGCAATCATTTAAAACAAAAGAGCAACTCAATAGAAACGAATTTGTCAAAATCTAACTAAGTTGAAAGCAACTTAGTCGAAAGCATGCAGGCGTATTTCCCTTTAAAGCCAAAACAATGCTTCACCTCTTTCGAAACCCCATGGTTTCGACCCTCTACCTTTCGACCTCTTCCAATTCACTACGTACCAATTACCTGATACCATGTGCATTGGTTTTGACTGTGTCGGAAGGGGAGGAACGGAAGTGGAACCTGGCACCGAAGGAGACGAAACAGTTAAAAGCCTGTTTATTTATACTTTAAAATTTTCCTTTTGTACCTAACCTGCCTTGTTTGTCTAAATCTGATTGGTTGCATGGTTTTTCTTTTCAAAAGTGCTACCAACTTTCGATATTTTACAAATTAAACATTTTTATAAAAACCCCTTCTCCTCTTTAATTATATAAAACATTTAAGTCACATACCTTAAATAATTTTATATAACTATCAAAACACTTAAGAAAAATCTAGAAAAATTCCAAAAACTCACTTTATATACGTTCTATAACATATATAAATTTCAGATCCAAATAATTAATTATTTTCCCGTAAATAACTTTTAATCCAAAATATCATTTTCTTTACTAGAAAATTCATATTAAATCCACAAAAATTCAGAAAAATTTGAAAATTGAAACCCATCTCTAAAATATCTTTTTAGATCTTCATAAAAATTCGCAAGGCAATAGGATGTCATTTAATTGGGTTTTCATCTCAAAACATGTCATAAAATCTATTTGAACATTCATAAATCATCAACAAGTATATATATTCATTCTATCATTCAAAGACATGGAAAATCAATTACAAAATATTCGGAATTAATCCTAAAATTGAAACCCATAAAAATTTGAGATGTAAACATTATTCACCTTAGCTTTAGAGATTAAAGGAGCTTGAGATTTGGATGAATTTGATTTGAATTTAGCTTTTCCTTTAGCTTTTCTTACTTCTTCTTTCCCTTTCCATGTTAATAGTGGCCGACCTTGTTTTATAAAATTAGAAATGAAATGAACGCGTAGATTATACACGGCCTAAGGGAGTAGATATAGGAATGGCTTCTTTCCCAATTTACCCCTCTTCTAATTCATTTTAAATCCCTTCTTTTAATTCATTTGTTTTAATGGCATGGCTACCTTAATTAAATCAAATCTCAATCCCCCTAATCAACACATTATTTTATTTAGTTTGACTAACTAAATGTCCTAAATGATGTTACCAAAAGTCTAGGGTGTTATAGGCTCCCCTCCTTAATGAATTTCATCCTCAAAATTACGTTAAGGCACACAATAAATCAACCAAGAAGGTAAAACATACCATCAAACAAAACAGGATAAGTATCTCTAATACTGCTCTCAACCTCCCAAGTATAGTCTCTATCATCGTCACTGCACTGGACTTTGACTAGTCTGACCGTCTTGGTTCTATGCCTCTACTCATCTTTCGCAACAATGTAAACTGGCTTCCTCACTATGGTCAAGTCCGGTTCTACCACTAAATCATCTAGCACAGTTAGTGCAATAGCAGTCTCCTAGTCTCTAATACACTTTCTGAGATGAGAAACATAAAAAACATCGTGGACACCTGCCAGACTGCTTGGTAACTCAACTCTATATGCGAGCTTCCCGATCCTCTCAAGAATAGGAAAAGATCCAACGAATCTCGGTGATAACTTCCCTGATTTCCCAAATCTAATCACACCCTTCATCGGTGATACCTTGATGAAAACTTGGTCTCCAACTGAGAACTCTAAATCTTTCCATCTCTTATCTGCATAACTCTTCTGCCTAGACTAAGCCTCCTTCATTCTAGCCCGAATGACCTTAATCTATTCCGCAGCTTCTCTAACTAAATCTAGACCAAGAATCAACCTATCCTCGGTCTCCAACCAACATACGGGGGATTTGCATGGCCTTCTATACAAAGCTTCAAAAGGTGCCATCCCAATACTAGTTTGATAACTGTTGTTATACGAAAACTCGACTAGATACAAATGGTCCTCCATTATGTAACAACCCAAAAAAATTTTGTAAATATTTTAAAATTTATTTATATGAAAACTTTGATTTTTTATTCATTTAAATGTGATTTTTTTGAATTTTTCCAATGTAAATTTGGATTTTGTTTGCAATTTATTTTCCAAATACAATAAAATAAACATTTTCTGAAAATTTTATATTTTGGTCAACTTTGGTCAAACTTTGACTTTCATTTGAAAATTTTAACTTTAAATTTTAGAATTTTAATCTTTTTATTTGAAGCTGGATATGATTCTGATATCCGTTCTGCTTTTCGTTTCGTAAAATTATGATTTATATTTTTAAAATCGGATAAAATACAGCGTTTTACACGCAATTATTTTCTGTATTTATTTTCTATTTTTCCTAAGTCCATTTCTCTATTTTTATTTTCTATTTTATTTTGTTTTGACTTTTATTTTATTTATGGGATTTTTGATTGATTATCTATTTTTAAATGGCTTGGAAATTTGAAGAGACATAGGTTACACATTTTAATTCATTCCTTTTCATTTGCCTAACCACTCAATCAATACCCTAGCCGTTCATTACTTGTTTGGTCGTGCATTTCTATTATCAATTCACGTACAAACTCCTCAAACTTCTCATTTGCATTCTCTTGTAGAAATTATAGTAAGTTTCCATGGATTCTCCTCTTTCTCTTTTTCCATTTTTCTTTTATTTTTCTTTTGTTTTTTTCATCAAGTGCTCGGCCTCCACCTATATTGCCGACCACAACCAGCATCACCACCTCCATGACCGGCCTCCATCACCATCTACACCACCATATCATCTCCACACATGCCATGACCATAGACCCAAAATTCCACCATAAAAACATCACTTGAAACCCTAACAAAGCCTATATACATCACCACTTCCTCCTTTTAACTTCGGCAACCATCACTTCCTCCTCCTCCAGCCCATGACATGACCTCTAGCCGCACCACCTGATGATGATAACCAGACCTGACCCAAGCCTACCCCATGGCCGAGCCACTTTGCACCATGGCCGAACCCATGTGAACCTATAACCTTTAATTGCTTGACCTTTTGCCTTCACATGAATTGTAACTCCTACCTCTTCAACTTCCTTGGCCGTGCCTTCCATTTTCTGACCAATTCAAGCCTGAACCAGACCATGGTCGAGTCTTAGTGGTGTGGTCTAGCCTATTTGCCTATGTGGCCAAGCCACTTATTGTTCAAGTTTTGTTTTCCTTTTGTTCTTTCTATTTGCATCGTCAATTCTTATAGTTTTTTATGTTGAATATATATGCTTATATATGTTGTATATTTTGTTGTTACAAGACTTGGATCTTGGCTCTCCATCCACTCGTATTTGATTCGTGCTTTGTCGTGCTTTCCGGGGTTTTTTGTGTATCTCTACTTTGTAATCTCTAGCTTTAAAAGGTGAGCTTATCAATCTCGACAAATCGTACTTATATAAATGTGAAACAATGTCACTTGAATTGTAGTAGTTGTTATGCCATGTTATATGCTCACATATGCCTGTTATCCGACATTATATGATGATATTACCTTGTTATATATACCTGTTGTATCACCTGACATCTTATGATATGTTACTGTTTATTTTATTTTATGTTTCTCACACTGCAAGTTCCCTGTTAGTATAGAATCACTATGGGTTGAAATGATACATACCCGAACAGACATTAGAATAGGGAAAAATCGTTGAGCTGAAATGATAGGCTAAAGCGATTTTTATTTTTATTTAACTTGGGATTGCGGGTTTGAAATGATAGAACCCGGATTTTTCTTTTGAATTACGGATTGAAATGATATATTATCTGTATCACTTGACCTAGGTTAGAAAAATATTATACAGACCCGTGGTTATTTTTATAGATTTTCTGAAAATTATTAAGTATTTTCAAATGTAAAAATACGATATTTTAACTTAAATTTGGATTTAAATGATCTAAATAAAGCTTTAGTGATTTTTGTAAGTTAAAATGTAAAGTAAATAAATGGTTAAAATGCACCTTATATTTTAACTTATTTTGATAATTGGAAAATCTAGTTTTCAAATGGAAATTTAAGTTTGACTTATTAAAGAATATCTTATTTATGAAATGGGTATATTTTTTTAAGTGTTAAGTTATTGGTTAAAATAAAAGTTAAGTAAAATAGTGTATTTTGACATAATAAATGAATTATGGTTTTAATTGGATATTTATTTATAAAATTTTATTTTATATAAATCATAAGTTGAATGATATCTAAATGAATATTTTCTGAAGCGTGAGATATGATTTTATAAGCTAAAAATGTTTAAATTTGAAGTTTTAATGTTTCTGAAATGTTATAATAAATCTGGAATTAGAACTGTAGCACTTTGTAAGTGCTGTTGTTTCTAAAGTAGAACTGTTTTGAAACTAATATATCTACTGTAGCACTTTGTAAGTGCTGCTGTTTCTGAAATTGAAATATTTTGAAATAATACTATATCTACTGTAGCACTTTGTAAGTACTGCTGTTTCTAAAGCAGAACTGTTTTGAAACTAATATATCTACTGTAGCACTTTGTAAGTGCTGCTGTTTCTGAAATTGACAATGTTTTGAATTTTTGTAATTAAATGAATGAACTCAGAAAATGCTATAATTCAAGAAATTTAATATTTAATTTGAAAGTATAGTGACTTCATATTTAATGGTTTAATGAATTATTTTGATTTGGAATATAAACCATTTTTGAAATTTATAACCACGGGTTATAATAACGATTGGTTGTTAGAGAAACCGGGATCAGATATGGACGTACTCTCTGTCGATACCAAAAACCACTTTAACAACTGTGTTCGCGGTGGAGATTCCAGAATGAAGTAGGATGGTGGCGACGATCCTATTGAGGTATATATGTGGACCCGACTCCCGTGAGTTGGCATAAAGTGGCTAAAACAGGAGCGATTCCGGGCCAATGAGGTAGCTCCTTTGATCGGACACACTTCTTCGATACCATTCTATTACTTTGTGATTGATTGGGTGCACCCTTTGATTTTTGGGAGTGTGGCTCGAGGTGGGCGGTAGTGGCTGCTATGCGTTACCACCAGTCCGGATGCGTAATTAGTATATCTACCCTGGCATTGCCTTGTTGTGCCGTGTCACCTACCCTAGCGCGCCTTATACGAGTTTGGATTTGTGCTGTAGCCTGTGGAGTATTTAGGGTAGCCTCCCGATCTGGAGGTACGCTGGTACTGGACAGACTACTGGGACTATTTATGTGTTAAGGGGAATATTGGGTCACTCCTTAACGCTATTTTAAAGTAAGTTTATTTTACTATTAGACATTATTATAATAGCGTATATTGCTACATAGTAGATAGTTTAACGGATCCTTAAAGAATGGGTGATCCCAAGCATTCTTTAAGTTACTTGTGCATTTCTATTACAGTTCACATGAGTTGGTTTATATTGTATAAGTCTGTATGTCCTGACTCGAGTGTTCGTATTTTTTATTTACGCTCGGGCCAGCCTGAGTATTACAGCTTTGGATTCACCTTCTGGAGCTAGAGATTGCTGGAGTTTATCTGCTATCTAGTTGTCTTTCCTTTTCAGTTATTTCATTCAACTTTGCTTATGTATTTGTGAACTTATGTATTCAGAATTCTGTTGTATCTATTTTCAGACTATGGTATTTTATATCTGTTTTGAGACTATGTATTGTAGTGGCTTCATGAACCACTATATATTTTATTTCCACTGCGAGTTATTCTGATATTCTGTGTCTGTGATTCTGTGATTGGTTTTATGTGCTCCAAATTTATTTACAATCTATTGTTTTGTATTATTCAAGTCCGACATGTGTGGATTTATTATCGATTTGAATGGTCCAAAATAGTGGGTCGTTACATTTGGTATCAAAGGCAGGTTTTAGGCAAACTATAGCCTATGGAGCAAAAACTCATTAGAGATAGGGTAGAAATAACCTAGAATGAGTGAAATCAATCTTAGAATCATTTCTTTGTGAGAGAACGTATTTTTAAGTATAAATGATTTTCAAATAATTTTAAAGGATTTTAAAGATTATTTTGGATATAAAATTTTCTTGTTTAAAATCTCATTTTCTTAACTTCATTCCTTTCGAATCCATCTTGTTTATTTGAATTCGTTGATTAGGATTTCCATTCTAGTTGAATCTTATCGTTATCTTTCTGTTTTATCTTTGTCCTAAAATTCATTCTTGATTTTTCAAGATAAATCGTAGGAATGCCAGAGGTAGGGATCGTGGTATTGCCCCAGTTCCCGAGCCTGTTGCACCCATCAGGTTCACTACTCTTTGTAAGGAATTCACTCGGCTTGGTGGTACCAAGTTTACTGGATCTGAGAGCATCATAGAGGCTCGGTAGTGGTTGAGGAGTCTTGAGTGGATTTTGACTGGTTTGGAGATTACTGATGCTCAGAAGCGTCAGTTAGCAGCTTGGCAGCTTCAGGAGGCAGCTCAGGATTGGTGGGAGTCTATCACTTCTCAGACTGTGGAGGCAGATATTTCTTGGGAGCAGTTTAGGTATCTGCTTCTTGTGTTGTCTTGTGCTCTTTTCAACTTTTCTCTTTCAAATATATCTTAAGCTTATCTATCTCATTTCCAGGGAGGCTTTTGTGGCAAAATGGATGCCCAAAGCCGGGAAATCTAAGCTTTATCATGAGTTTATGGATCTTAAGCAGGGTACCATGTCCTTTTCTGAGTATGAGCGGAAGTTCAATGAACTTTCCAAGTTCGGTCTTAGCCTGATTGACACCCAAGTTAAGAAGAATGAGAAGTTCATTGCTGGTGGTCGTCCTGAGTATTATGATCGTCTCATTTCTCATGTTCATGGCACTTTCACCGTGCTTATGGATATTGCTATACGTTATGAGAACCTTACTTCTAAGGGTCCTGCTGTTGCTGGTGCTCCTTCATCTAAGTCTTCCTCTGCTAACTCTAAGAAGAGAAAGCAAAATTTCCTCCAACAAAAGAAGAATTGGCTCAAGAATCCGGGTTTGGGATCTTCGTCTTCACCTTCTTAGAGGCAGCCTGTCGGCCTATCTTCCATTACCTGTTTCAAGTGTGATCAGAAGGGACACTATGCAAATAGTTTCCCTACTTCAGTTGGTGCTTCTATTCCTCCACCTCAGGATACCAGGAACAACCTCTGTCATGTCTGTCTGCAGCCTGGTCATTTCAAGAAAGATTGTCCTTTGTATCAGAAGGGCAAGCCATCTGGTATTTTTGCTGTTACCTCTGCTTCTTCACCTGCACCTGCTCCTGCTCCTAGTGATAATCAAGGTACTCTTCAGGGAACCTTTTCTTTATTTAATCATCCTGTTCGTGTTTTATTTGATACTGGAGCTTCCCATAGTTTTATTTCTATTAATATTTGTGATAAGTTTGAGCATCTACTTTCTCATGTTTGTGCTGTTGAATCTTTGTGTGTTAAAAATCCTATTGGTGGTCCTGCAAACCTTAATAGGATTTGTAAGCAAGTGAAACTTCTCTATTTTGATCATCGCTTCAGTGGTGATTTCTATGTTCTGTGTTTCGATGCTTTTGATCTTTTGCTTGGAGGTGATTGGCTGAATAGGCATGGAGCCATTATCTCTTGTAAAACCTGGACTGTTTCTCTTGTGGATGATCGGGGTAATCCTTTGGTTATTCAGTGTTGTATGCCTCATGATTTTGCCGGCAGCTTTATTTATTCTCCGGATTCTTCTCGTGGTGATCTTGATTCAACTCATGTGGTCAGACTCTATCCCGATGTATTTAGCGAAGTCACTACTTTACCTCCTAAGTGGGAAATCAACTTTCATATTGATCTTATTCCTGGAGCTCGACCTGTAGTTCTTTTTCCTAGAAGAATGGCACCTCGTGAGAAGGTTGAGTTGGGAAAGCAAATTGAAGACTTGTTCTCCAAGGGCCTGATCAGACCTAGCCACTCCGAATGGGAAGCAGCGGTGGTTTTCGTCACCAAATCCGATGGATCTTTGAGGATGTGTGTTGATTGTAGGGAGCTGAACAAGCTCACTATGAAAAACAGATATCCAATGCCTCGCATCAATGATATGTTTGATCAGCTTTATGGTGCCACTGTTTTCTCTCAGCTTGATCTTGCCATTGGTTTTCACCAGCTCAGAGTTGCCGAGGAAAGTATTCCCAATACTACTTTCCGTACCGAGAATGGTTTTTATGAATGGTTAGTCATGCCTTTCGGTTTGACTAATGCTCATGCTTTCTTTGTTGATTTGATGAATCGTGTTTTTTGTGATGTGCTTAAAAAATTTGTTCTAGTATTTGTTGATGATATTCTCATTTTCTCTAAGTCTAAGGAAGAACATGAGTCGCATTTGAAATCTATTCTCGAGACTCTTAGAAATCATCAGTTGAAGGCTAAAATTTCTAAATGCCATTTCTGGAAGGATGAAATCCGATTTCTCGGACATATTGTTTCTGGTAATGGAGTTTCTATTGATCTAGTTAAGATCGCTGCGATCAACGTAAGTCTTTCTTTCCCTTCTTTTCCTCTTTATCATTCAATTATTCTATCTTTTCTGTTGTCCTTATTTATCCCTATTCTATGCAGGATTGGGAAACTCCTAGGACTCCATCTGATATTCGTAGTTTTCTGGGCCTTGCCGGTTATTATCGGAGATTCATTGAGAATTTTGCTCGGATTGCTGCACCTCTCACTGCTTTGACTCGTAAAAATGCTAAGTTTATCTGGAATGATAAGTGTAAAGCTGCATTCAACAAGTTAAAGAGCAAGCTTACTTCCGCACTAGTTCTTACCGTTCCGAATGGAAGTGAGGGATTGACGGTATATACTGATGCTAGTTGTGAGGGATTGGGTGTTGTTTTGATGAAGGATGGTAAAGTCATTGCTTATGCCAGCCAACAGTTGAAAACCCAAGAGGCCAATTATGCTGCTCATGATTTAGAGTTGCTTGCTGTTGTCTTTGCTTTGAGGCTTTGGAGGCATCATCTTCTGGGGACTAAGTTTGAGCTCTTTACCGATCATCAGTCTTTGAGATATATCTTCACCCAGAAGGATTTGAATCAGAGGCAAGTTCGTTGGCTTGAGTTTTTGGCTTCTTACGACCTCGGTATTAGCTATACTCCCGGTAAAGCTAATGTTGTGGCCGATGCTTTGAGTTGGAAGAAGGCTATGTTGTGTCAGCTTGTTGTTTCTTCTTCTTCTCTTTTGGATCATCTCATGGCTAAGCAGGATGAGGATGAGATGCTTAGATTGATGGAGAGTGTTCGTAGCAGAGTTGGTAGTAGTAGTCTTGATGGAAGTGGTGCTCGGATCGATGATAGAGGTATTTTGAGGATTAATAATAGGATTTGTGTCTCGAATGTTGATGGATTGAGGCAAGAGTTACTTCGGGAAAATCATCGATCCAGACTTTCTATTCATCCTGGTGTGGCGAAGATGTATCAGGATATGAAGAGGCTTTATTGGTGGAGAGGTATGAAGCGTGATATCTCTATCTTTGTTAGTAGGTGTGCGACTTGTCAGCAAGTCAAGGCCGATCATCAGAAGACCCCTGGTTGGTTGCAGCCCCTTGAGGTTCCCAATTGGAAGTGGGAACAGGTCTCTATGGATTTTATAGATGGATTACCTAGGACTAGGAGGGGTAATGAGAGTATTTGGGTTATTGCGGATAGACTGACCAAGTCCGCTCATTTCATTCCGGTCAAGTCTACCCGTTCTGCTTCCAGTTTGTCTGAGATCTATATGAGAGAGATTGTTCGTCTCCATGGTGTTCCTCTCAGTATTGTTTGTGATCGCGATCCTATCTTTACCAATCAGTTTTGGAAGATTTTCAGGAATCTTTAGGTACTCATCTGAATCTGAGCACTGCTTACCATCCGCAGACCGACGGTCAAACGGAAAGAGTGAATCAGATTCTAGAGGATCTTCTTCGTGCTTGTGTTCTTGATTATGGAGGATCTTGGGAAGATCATCTCCATCTTGTCGAATTCACCTATAACAATAGTTATCAGGTATAATCTCAATCTTTTATTTTAAACTTGTCTTAATCTTTTATCTATCTCATTTCATCTTTTGAATTCAGGCTAGTATTGAAATGTCTCCATTCGCTACTCTTTACGGACGACCTTGCAGATCACCATCTTGCTGGATAGAATCCGGTAATCGTTTGGTTCTTGGTCCTGATGTGATTTTGGAGGCTTCTGAGAGAGTTGAGGAGATTAAGAGGAAGATGAGGAGTGCTCAGGATAGGCAGAAGAAGTACACTGAAAAGCGTAGGAGGAGTTTGGAGTTTTCTGTTGGTGATTTGGTTTTCCTTAAGGTCTCTCCCTTATGGAATGTGATTTAGTTTGGTCGTAGAGGGAAGCTTGCTCCTAGGTTCATTGGTCCTTTCTGCATCTTGGAGAGGATTGGCTCTTTGGCTTATCGTCTAGATTTGCCTGAGAAGTTTTCTGGAGTGCATAATGTATTCCATGTTTCACATCTTCGTCGATACCTTCATGATCCATCCCTTATTGTCCAGCCTTCTGCTCTCGAGAGTTTGGATATTCAGCCTAATCTGACTGTCGAGAGGAAGCCACTTCGTATTGTCGATAGAGGTACGAAGCAGCTGAGAAGGAAATTTGTCAATCTGGTCAAAATGCAGTGGAGTACTGATGACCGGGATTGTACCTGGGAGACGGAGGAGAGCATGCGTGCTTCGAATCCGGAATTGTTTGTTTCAGGTACTATTCATTATTCTATCTTATTCTGTTATTCTTTGTTTTTCCTTGTTTTGTTCCTTTTCGAGGACGAAAAGTTTTGAGTGGGGGAGAGTGTAACAACCCAAAATTTTTTTGTAAATATTTTAAAATTTATTTATCTGAAAACTTTGATTTTTTATTCATTTAAATGTGATTTTTTTGAATTTTTCCAATGTAAATTTGGATTTTGTTTGCAATTTATTTTCCAAATGCAATAAAATAAACATTTCTGAAAATTTTATATTTTGGTCAACTTTGGTCAAACTTTGACTTTCATTTGAAAATTTTAACTTTAAATTTTAGAATTTTAATCTTTTTATTTGGAGCTGGATATGATTCTGATATCTGTTCTGCTTTTCGTTTCGTAAAATTATGATTTATATTTTTAAAATCGGATAAAATACATCGTTTTACATGCAATTATTTTCTATATTTATTTTCTATTTTACCTAAGTCCATTTCTCTATTTTCATTTTCTATTTTATTTTGTTTTGACTTTTATTTTATTTATGGGATTTTTGATTGATTATCTATTTTTAAATGTCTTGGAAATTTGAAGAGACATAGATTACATGTTTTAATTCATGCATTTTCATTTGCCTAACCACTCAATCAATACCCTAGCTGTTCATTACTTGTTTGGCCGTGCATTTCTATTATCAATTCACGTACAAACTCCTCAAACTTCTCATTTCTCATTTGCATTCTCTTATAGAAATTACAGTAAGTTTCCATGGATTCTCCTCTTTCTCCTTTTCCATTTTTGTTTTGTTTTCTTCATCAAGTGCTCGGCCTCCACCTATATTGCCGACCACAACCACCATCACCACCTCCATGACCGACCTCCATCACCATCTCCACCACCATATCATCTCCACACATGCCGTGACCATAGACCCAAAACTCCACCACAAAAACATCACTTGAAACCCTAACAAAGCCTATATACATTACCACTTCCTCCTTTTAACTTCGGCCACCATCACTTCTTCCTCCTCCAGCCCATGACATGACCTCTGGCCGCACCACCTGATGATGATGACCAGACCTGACCCAAGCCTACCTCATGGCCGAGCCACTTTGCACCATGGCTGAACCCATGTGAACCTATAACCTTCAATTGCTTGACCTTTTGCCTTCACATGAATTGTAACTCCTACCTCTTCAACTTCCTTGGTCGTGCCTTCTATTTTCTGACCAATTCAAGCCTGAACCAGACCTTGTCCGAGCCTTAGTGGTGTGGTCTAGCCCATTTGCCTATGTGGCCGAGCCACTTATTGTTCAAGTTTTGTTTTCCTTTTGTTCTTTCTATTTTGCTTTGTCAATTCTTATAGTTTTTTATGTTGAATATATATGCTTATATATGTTGTATATTTTGTTATTACAAGACTTGGACCTTGGCTCTCCATCCACTCGTATTTGATTCGTGCTTTGTCATGCTTTTAGGGGTTGTTTGTGTGTCTCTACTTTGTAATCTCTAGGTTTAAAAAGGTGAGTTTATCACTCTTGACAAATCGTACTTATATAAATGTGAAACAATGTCACTTGAATTGTAGTAGTTGTTATGCCATGTTATATGCTCACATATGCCTGTTATCCTACATTATATGATGATATTACCTTGTTATATATACCTGTTGTATCACCTGACATCTTATGATATGTTACTGTTTATTTTATTTTATGTTTCTCACACTACAAGTTCCCTGTTAGTATAGAATCACTATGGGTTGAAATGATACATACCCGAACGGACATTAGAATAGGGAAAAATCGTTATGAGCTGAAATGATAGGCTCAAGCGATTTTTATTTTTATTTAACTTGGGATTGCGGGTTTGAAATGATAGAACCCGGATTTTTCTTTTGAATTACGGATTGAAATGATATATTATCCGTATCACTTGACCTAGGTTAGAAAAATATTATACAGACCCATGGTTATTTTTATAGATTTTCTAAAAATTATTAAGTATTTTCAAATGTAAAAATACGATATTTTAACTTAAATTTGGATTTAAATGATCTAAATAAAGCTTTAGTGATTTTTGTAAGTTAAAATGTAAAGTAAATAAATGGTTTAAATGCACCTTATATTTTAACTTATTTTGATAATTGGAAAATCTAGTTTTCAAATGGAAATTTAAGTTTGACTTATTAAAGAATATCTTATTTATGAAATGGGTATATTTTTTTAGGTGTTAAGTTATTGGTTAAAATAAAAGTTAAGTAAAATAGTGTATTTTGACATAATAAATGAATTATGGTTTTAATTGGACATTTATTTATAAAATTTTATTTTATTTAAATCATAAGTTGAATGATATCTAAATGAATATTTTCTGAAGCGTGAGATATGATTTTATAAGCTAAAAATGGTTAAATTTGAAGTTTTAATGTTTCTGAAATGTTATAATAAATCTGGAATTAGTACTGTAGCACTTTGTAAGTGCTGCTGTTTCTAAAGCAGAACTCTTTTGAAACTAATATTTCTACTGTAGCACTTTGTAAGTGCTGTTGTTTTTTAAATTGAAATATTTTGAAATACTACTATATCTACTGTAGCACTTTGTAAGTGCTGCTGTTTCTAAAGCAGAACTGTTTTTAAACTAATATATCTACTGTAGCACTTTGTAAGTGCTGTTGTTTCTGAAATTGACAATGTTTTGAAATTTTGTAATTAAATGAATGAACTTAGAAAATGCTATAATTCGGGAAATTTAATATTTGATTTGAAAGTATAGTGACTTCATATTTAATGGTTTAAATGAATTATTTTGATTTGGAATATAAACCATTTTTGAAATTTATAATCACGGGTTATAATAACGATTGGTTGTTAAAGAAACAGGGATCGGATATGGAGATACTCTCTGTCGATACCGAAAACCACTTTAACAACTGTGTTCGCGGTGGAGATTCCAGAATGAAGTAGGATGGTGGCGACGATCCTATTAAGGTATATACGTGGACCCGACTCTCGTGAGTTGGCATAAGGTGGCTAAAACAGGAGCGATTCCGGGCCAATGAGGTAGCTCCTCTGATCGGACACACTTCGATACCATTCTATTACTTTGTGATTGATTGGGTGCACCCTTTGATTTCTGGGAGTGTGGCTCGAGGTGGGCGGTAGTGATTGCTATGTGTTACCACCAGTCCAGATGCATAATTGGTAGATCTACCCTGGCATTGCCTTGTTGTGCCATGTCACCTACCCTAGCACGCCTTATACGAGTTTGGATTTGTGCCGTAGCCTGTGGAGTATTTAGGGTAGCCTCCCGATCTGGAGGTACGCTGGTACTGGATAGACTACTGGGACTATTTATGTGTTAAGGGGAATATTGGGTCACTCCTTATCACTATTTTAAAGTAAGTTTATTTTACTATTAGACATTATTATAATAGCGTATATTACTACATAGTAGATAGTTTAACGGATCCATAAAGAATGGGTGTTCCTAAGCATTCTTTAAGTTACTTGTGCATTTTTATTACAGTTCACTTGAGTTGGTTTACATTGTATAAGTATGTATATCCTGACTCGAGTGTTTGTATTTTTTATTTACGCTCGGGTCAGCCTGAGTATCACAACTTTGGATTCACCTTTTGGAGCTAGAGATTGCTGGAGTTTATCTGTCTATCTAGTTGTCTTTCCTTTTCAGTTATTTCATTCAGCTTTGCTTATATATTTGTGAACTTATGTATTCAGACTTCTGTTTTATCTGTTTTCAGACTATGGTATTTGTATCTGCTTTGAGACTATGTATTGTAGTGGCTTCATGAACCATTATATATTTTATTTTCGCTACGAGTTATTCTGATATTCTGTGTCTGTGATTGGTTTTATTTGCTCCAAATTTATTTACAATCTATTGTTTTGTATTATTCAAGTCTGACATGTGTGGATTTATTGTCGATTTGAATGGTCCAAAATAGTGGGTCGTTACACATTATCCCCCAAAATCTAGAACACAAGCCCTTAACAAGTCCTCCAAGACCTTGTTAACTCTTTATGTTTGACCATGTGTCTGTGGATGGTAAGCGGCTGTCATCTAAAACTTGGTTCCCAAAACTTCCTACAGACTCTTTCAAAACTCACTAGTGAACAAGGATCTCTATCACTGACTATACTGCTAGGAACTACATGCAGTCTAACCACATTCTTCATGAACAACCTCGCTAAAACAGGTGTCGTCCTGGTTGACCTAACTGGAATGAAATGGGCACTCTTGGTCAATCTATACAATATGACCCATGTACTTTCATTTCCTCTATTCGACCTTGGCAACCTGTCAATGAAGTCCACAGAAATAGAATCCCACTTCCAAACTGGAATATCTAACGGCCGAAGCAAACCACTTGGTTTTTGGTGTTAGGCCTTTGCCTGGTTGCAATTCAAGCATTGCTTCATACATAAGCCAATACCTCGCTTCATACCTTCCCAAAAGAAACTCCTCTTCATATCATAATACATCTTAGTACCTCCCGATTTATAGTGAACCTCAAACAATGGCATTCCTCCAAGACTTCCTTCCTTATGTTTCCTACACTCAGAACACATAATCTTCCTTTCTTTCTCAACCACTCATTTTGGTCAAGAATGAAATCTTTCAAGTCATCGCTATCAGTTCCTTCCCTAAGCTTTCTGATCCGTTCAACTAAAACTGGATCTTCCATCTGCTTAGAAGCAATCTGTTCGATCAACACTGGTCGAACTTCCAAGCAAGATAATACAACAGTATCCCCACTATACCCAGCCTCGAATCTCCACTGCACTCTGCAATATGCTAGTGCTTCCAAATCTTTCCACTCAGCAATCATCGCTAACACCGCATTATGATGTTTCCTGCTATGTGCATCTGCAACCTTGTTGCCTTTCCCTGGTTTGTACTCAATCCCAAAATCATAAGCGGCTATAAACTCTAACCATCTCTGTTGTCTCATGTTCACCTCCTTCTGAGAGAACAAATACTTCAACGACTTATGATCTGTATATAACTCAAACCTCTCTCCTAAAAGATAATGTCTCCACACCTTTAAAGCAAAAATCACTGCAGCCAATTCCAAATCATGTGTCGAATATCTGACCTCATGCGGTCTAAGCTGCCTAGAAGCATACGCAATCACTTTACCTTTCTGCATCAGCACAGCTCCTAATCTTGTTCCACATGCATCGGTATAAACCATCAGATCCTGATTCCCCTCTGGAACAACTAACAGAAGTGCATGGGTCAATAAGTGTTTCAAACTCCGAAATGCTTCCTCACGCTTATCGGTCCACACAAACTTTACATCCTTCCTCGCTAGTTTGGTCATCGCTGCCGCTATCCGTGAAAAATCCTTAATGAATCTCTGATAATAACCAGCCAACCATAGGACACTCTTTATCTCGATTACTTTCTCGGGTCTCTTCCAACTATTCACTGTCTCGATCTTAGTCGAATCTACTGACAACCCTTCCCTTGAGACTACGTGACCAAGAAACTTCCTCTCCTTCTTTCAGAAGTGACACTTCAAAAACTTCGGTTTCAGCGGCTGCTGCTTCAGCATCTCAAGCACCACTCTAAGATGAACTTCATGCTCTCTTTCATCCTTAGAGTTAATCAAGATATCATGTATGAAAACCAATACGAACCTATCCTTTGCTCTTGGAAAATTCTATTCATCAAATCCATACAGAAAGTTGTCGCATTCGTCAGTCCGAACGACATAACTAACCATTCATATGACCCATATCTGGTCCTAAACGTCATTAAAGGTATACTATCCTCTGCTACCTTGAGCTGATGGAACCCTGTTGCCAAATCCAACTGAGTAAATACCTTTGCTCCACTCAACTGGTCCCAAAAATCGTTAATCCTGGGCAATGGATATCGATTCTTTATCGTCCTCTCGTTCAACTTACGATAATCGATACATAGCCTTAACGATCCGTCTTGCTTCTTAGCAGACACTGCTGTTGCACCCCAAGGTGAAGTACTCGGCCTGATAAAACTCTTGCCTTCCAGTTCCATCAAATGCACTTTCAAATCCCTCATCTCTGTAGGGGTCATCCTGCTTGACGACCTACTCACTGGTTCTGCTCCCGGAACCAAATCTATTCGAAACTCAATGGCTCATTTCAGTGGCAATCCAACTACAGGCTCAAAAATATCTGCTAACTTTCTAACCATGAAAACTCGACTCAACTCATCATCTGATTCCATTGCACCCAACAAAGAAAACACCTCACCGCCAGAACCTTCTACGGTATAAAAAATCTGGTCGCTACAATCAGGGTGTCTAAGGGATATCCTCCTATCCTGGAAAAATATCCTAGCATCGCACTCACTTAACCAATCCATACCAAGGATAATCCGGAACCCTACAAAATCAAACACGTGCAAACTGCAAACAAAAGTATGACCTAACGGGTCAAACTTAAACTGGTCACACCTCAACCCTAGAGTTGTATACCCTCTTATTAGATTCGCAACCAGTAAGGAAGTAACTAAATATGTGGGTTCAAAGTTAAGCTTATCTATCAAAAATTTAGATATAAAAGAATGCAATGCACCAGTATCAAATAAAACGCTAACAGATATACCATGAATCTGAAGCATACCTCCCAAAACTGTCTTTCCCTTCTCCTGGGTTGTTGGCTTAGAAGCAACAGGCTCCAATGCATACACCTTGCCCTTACCATCTCAAACGGGCTCCTTGCACTGGTTCTCATAATGGCCAATCTGGTCACAGTTGAAGCACCTGACATTCTTCCCCCTAGCTACATCCTTTGCCTTTCCAGCACGACACTCATTAGTAAAGTGCCCCTTTTTGTCGCACTTATAGCGAACAATCTCAGACTTCCCTTCCTTGGCTACTCCTCCCTTCTGAGCACCTTTCTTGGGAAAGAACTTCCTCTTCTGCCCTGTCCAACCTGGACCTCCTTAGCCTTACTCTTCTCTAGAGTATCAAGAACCTCATCTTGCCTCTTGGACATCTCCACGACAATATCAGAAGGATCCCTAAGGCGAGACAAAGTAGCCCTGGCAAACTCAGGCTTCAATTTTTGATGAACTTCTCATTCCTCTTCATCACTGTATTCACTGAAGCATACCCATACCGGGCCAACCCTTCGAACTTCCTGGCATACTCTACAACTGACATCTCTTCTTGCACTAACTTAGCAAACTGTTTGGTCAGAGCTGACTGTGCCATAACAGACATAAATCTCTCCTGGAATCTAGTCTTGAAATCCTCCCAGGTTATTGTCTCCTCATCAACTGTTACAGTCACACTATTCCACCAGTACAAAGTAGCTCCCTGAAGTTGTCTAGATGCCAACCTCCTTTTCTGCTCATCATTGAGCCCCAAATCTACAAAATCCTTTCGCAGTGCAATAACAAGTTCTCCACCTCAATGGCATCTTTCATTCCCATAAACGGCTTCCCTCCAAGCTTAACATAATCTCTGCTCAGCTTAGCAAAATTGTTAACCACTGAAACTTCCAAAACCCCTGCTCCTATAGCATTTCCACCTAACACTCCGGCTGCAACTCCCGCCTGCATCATATTCCTGAAAAACCGATATATGGCTTCTATTCCGACCTGAGGGACTTCAGCATCAACATTCTCAACTTGGGCTTGACCTTGACCTCTCCCCGCATTGGGTATGGCATTCCCTTCAGTGCTTCCCTGTAACTCCGCACTCTGAGACTCACATTAGCAAAGAGTATTACAAAGTAATACCGTCTGCTAATAAGGAGAATAGAGCTGGATAGGAGCGACCATCTATAGCCTTGTCTTAACTATCTATTGAATACGTCGATAAATGTAGCATATAATTTTTTTTCTTGTGGATCGACATATCCAATAGATATTTAATACAAAACAAAAATGGCTATAAGATCTAACAGAACAAAATATAACAACTCAAATGTAAAACATCTCAGAACAACAGAATGACATACATATGTCTAAATACAAATACATCTCCAGTACAAATCCAAAATGATACAACTAAGTGGTATGACGACCACTACTCATACATGAGCCCAAAAGAATAATACATAGATCAGAGTGTCAATAGATAAGGACAACAAAAAGCTAAATAAAATAGGCTAGCGGATGTGCAGAAAGCAAAGTCCATGCAGAAGCAAGAGCGAATAACCTAAGTCCAAAGCACCTAACCTAAAACACCTCGGTCTGACCTGAGTATAAAAATACATGGGTCAGGCTAACTAAACAAATCAGTTAGATAAGCTAAATGATAATGAACATGCAAGGTCATAAGTACCACAATAATCTCTAAAAGAGATAACTCGATCATCTAACAAAAGATGAATCATAACAAGCCTCATATCATCAGCAACTCAAATAAATAAAGGATATGAATATCCCAAATCAAGCCAAAAAGGAAAATAACAAATACCAATGAAGGTAACACCAGTTTCCATAAGGTAATTGCTATGTATCGAGTGGTTCAAAGGACCTACTCCGAAAGGCAATACTCTAGGGAAATATAAATATTAATGAAACAAAAGATGCACGTGCTCAGTACTGTATAAACAAGGATCCACAAGCAAACCCAAGTATCTCTCGAGCGGTGACGAAGGACCAACTCCAAAAGCGATACGATAGGGCAACAAACCCGAAGGCACAAACCTGAAGGCAATAAACCCGAAGGCACAACCCGAAGGCAACAAACCGTAGTGGCGAAGGTCCAGAGGCCCAGTACTGGACACCACTAATTGGCAATATGTGTCACAAACCCCTCAGATAGGAACCCGCAAAGTGTTAACGTGTGTCCCATACTACACGTTCGCACTAAACGGTTTACTAACCGTTAGTTAATTCCACACTCAAATCAGTACAAAGTTTACCTCATCTCATCGGTAAACCAGACCCAAAGGTCAAAACGATCAAACGAATAAATTCGGAATAAACTGAAAAGATAAACGCACGTGTTCATAGCACGCGTTTTATCTAATCACTTAATTCTCCTCCCTCCTCGCTCGAATTGCAAAATTGTGTGTTTTATATAGAAATTAAGTTGAAGAAAACGAGTTTTAGGAACGTTTTGAAATCGCTTTAGAAATTGCCTTTGAAATTCTCTTATTATAGAGTATATAATTTTTATACTAAAAAAATAAAATATAATAATAATTTCTAAAGCCCATTTAATTAAAAAAACATTTTTAAAACACATTATAATACCTGTGTATGAAATCCAGAAAGAAATATCAAGAAAACATCGAAATAACGAAAATTACACCAAGTATTATCCGTTTAAAACCAGCTGCGACTCAATATTCGACAGCAGGTTTGAACAAGTTAACAGTGACAAAATGACTTGAAATTCTGCATAAATGTATTTCAACCTTCCTAATTCAATCTTCAAAAAGAATCATTCAAATTCGATTTGAAACGAAGAATCTGCGTCATTTCAAAGTTGGACTAAAAACAAGGTTAAATCGCTGAATTCTAGCAGGCTGCGGGTTCAAGTTCGACAGCAGTTTCGAAATAGCAAACGAACCCACATTGTCATGAAATTTTGCAGGAATGTAATTCAACATTCCTACTTCAATCAACAAAAAGAATCGCTCAAATTTGATTTGAAACGAATGAGTTATGCTGTCTCAAACATGGACTCAGGCCATGTTTGCAACAGTTCAAAAACCAAAATTGTATAGGTCTGAAACCATCTTGGGTTCAAATTCCAGGCATGAAACAGAGGACCAAACTACCTTGGATCGAGCTGAAAATTTGTATGCATATAATAGAAAACTTCATCTTTCGAAAAAAAAACACTGAATTCCAATATGAAATGAATGAGTTATGCTGTCTCAAACATGGACTCAGGCCATGTTTGCAGCAACTCAAAAAACAACTACAAGCAAAAATCTGTGCTTGAGTTGATTTTGCAGCAATGTTTTGAACACTCAAATGACAATATTTTCCAACCAAATTTTGCAGCAACAAATTTCAACATGCAAACTACCAAATGCAAGAAATCCGGCAGCATTACGTTGCCGGAATCAAAAGTTATAAGCTTTCAAAGTAGCAATATAAATCAGATTTTGAACAGAGCAACTATAAGAATATACAAATAGAAGCTAATTTATTCACCATTTAGGCGATTTTGAGCTTGGCTCAGCTAGTTTTTGTGAGTTTTATAACTCACCTTGCAATATTAGAGCAAATACTAGGATTATAGCTGAAAGATAGAAGCTTTGAGCAAGAGATGGCTTCAACATCCTGTAACTTTGAAGAACAAAGACATGCAAAGAAGAAAAACAAAGCTTAGACAAACCCATTTCACAAAATGGGATTTTGATGAAATGATTATATTTTTCAGTTGATTACCTGTAGAAATTTGCTTCAATTAGATTGAAAACAGCAATTTGTTGGAGAAATTTGAGATTAAAAGCCTTAGGTTAGAAAATGAGTAAAGTTTCTTCCTTTTCTTTCTGTTTTTGTTTACTGGAGAAGAAAGTATACGTACAAGAAGAAGCTTTTCTCACTTTTCTAAGTTCAGGTTTGTGATAATGGGCTTGGACCCAAAACAATAGGTTTAATTAGCCTAAGTAAACTAATTTTATCACTAAAACACAAATATACTTATGTAATTAAACAAACAACATATTTACACAAGTTTCTTCACAAATAAATTATTGAAACATATTTCTATGTTAAATAAAATATTGTACCACTAATAAAAAGGTAATTTTGTTATAAAAATATTTTTATTATTAAAAATTCTCATTCTTAAATAAATACACAATTTATACCAATATTTACAGAAAACATACATTTTAACTCCAAAAATTATACAAAAATAATTTTCTTATATAATAAAATTAACAAACCATTTTCCATCAGTTTTTATAACCAAAACTTATTTTTGAATCAAATTTCACCTTTTTATTTAAAATAAACACATTTTAAAATCAAATGGTTCCTTTAAAATTACTAAAGAAGCATTTAGCAATAATTACAAGAATTATTGCATTTTCTCTAAATAAAATCATATTTCATTTAGTTTTCTCACAAACAACAAAAATAAAGTTTTAAAAACTTTATTTTCACATTTTATTTCCAAAATCCATTGTTTTTTCTAAATAAACAATTTAAATCTCCAATTTATTTTTAATTCACAATATTAAATTATAACCACCGTTATATTTAACATTTACAGGTAATCACCAAAACCAGGATTGTTACATTCCCCTTCCTGGGTTAACTCTGCTTCTTCTACCATCCAAATATGTATTCAAACCTCATGAGATATAGAAAGATAACCTAAGCAAAGATAGGTGACTAGAGATAAAACACATACTTATATATAGCAAATACAAGTACGTTACTATAGCGTTATCCCAAACCCCAACCTTGCTCTAATTCCTTTGGATTTAGTTTTCAAAACAATTTTTTAGTTAAAATTTTGACAAATCTACGCTCCGATACCAAGTTGTAACATCCCGTATCTAGAGGCCAAAAGCTAAGCGCTATAGATGCTGCAGTCATCAATAGTATTAACTTCGGGTAACGAAATATGGTAATGTTAATGGTATCCATAATATCAAAAGCACTTAAATATGAACAAAATCACAGATTTCAAAAACAATAATTATAGTGATTACATTTCAAACAATCATATCCAAGTTACAAAATCCCCAAAACGTATTCCCAGGCAATGATCAAATGTAATGTATAATAATACGCCAAGAGGGACATATGACGATGCCCCCTTGGATGATCAAAACCATATAGACATAACTGTCTTAATACACAGCGGAAACAAAAAGTACTGAATTCCTACAATAGCTATCCGTCAGCCACCTGCTCGTCTCCGGAAGCTTTATTCGCCAAAATTGCAAAAACCTGAAAACCTAAACCCTCAGTCTACTCAAATCAATTTTGAGCACCCAAGAGTTTAAGGGGAAAAAAACTTCGAGTCAGACATAAAGCCTGGTATGAATAATTTTGTTACATCTCGGTTTACTGATATTAAGTGAGACCACGCCGCTTAGTGGAACAGGTTTCCCCTCACTAATATCCTCTTTCTAAACATATATGTTGCAAATCCTTTCCTGCAACCAAACTGGTTAATCAAACTGATTATAATAATACAATAGCAAGATTCATTATGCTATAACCAGGAAATAAATGGACTATCTGTCCAAAATCTGAGCTATCTGCCCTCAACTGGACTAACTATCCTAAAACCGATTATACCAAAATAGCAATATCCTTTATGCTAATAAATTGACTATCTGTCCATAAAACAGGTAAAAAGTGGACTAACTATCCTTAAGAAGTAGCAAGGTCTGTTATTCTAAGAAATGAACTATCTGTTCATAATCTAGGCCGACTGCCCTAAACTGGACTAACCGTCCTCTGGACTAACTGTCCTCCGAGCTAACTGCCCTCAAAATGGACTAACTTTCCGAATTTAAATGGATCGACCGTCCGAATTTTCTTTGGATTAACTACCCTTTAAATTTTCCTTGAAAACCTTTTCAAAATGATTTAGTCTGTCAAATTATATATATATACGAGGAAAAAATATCTTTAGCTTTACTCTAACCTACTTTTGCCATGTCATTTATACTTTACTCAAAATAATGTTGATGATGTTCAATAAGGATTAACTATCCTTTTAAAATAAGTTAAAGTCCTTTATAACTTAAAACACTTAGGCTATCTTCCTATTCATTATATTCGAAAACTTTGTTTAAAACCTTTAAACAACCCTCTCGAAATCATTGAAGGTAACTCCTTCGAAACCATTGAAAGACCCTTTCGAAACCATTGAAGGTGACTCCTTCGAAACCATTTAAACATTGCTTTTCGAAAACATTGGAAAAACCTTTCCTTTCTTTTCTCTAAAAGCTTCAAAATATCAGACATCCTCCTTTTAAAACATTTTAAATATTGCCTTTCGGAAACATAGGAAAAACTTTCCTTTTCATCCTTGTCGAAACCCTGGGGAATATACCCTTTCGAAAACATTCACAAAAACCTTTCGAACAGTCAAAACAATCCTTTCGAAATCACTTTGGGTTCAATTTAAAACATGTGGATGCCTTTCGAAACCATTCGAAGTAAACCACTTCGAAACCCCTTTAAAACATTTCGATCGAAAATATTTGGATTATGCCTTCAAGTAGAGCAAAAGGATCAGAAAACCAATAGAGTGGAAAGCATCTGCTTCGAAACCATTTCTTAAACAAAGAAGTGATGGTGTCGAAACCATCCCTTCGAAAGCAATGGAGAGGTGGCCAAATTTTAGAAAACAAAAAGGTCCCCTTCGAAACCATCTGGATCGAAAGGTAGGAAGCGGCAACTATAGGTTTCGACCATGTCGAAAGCAATCATTTAAAACAAAAGAACAACTCAATAGAAACCATATCTTTTAAACCATTTGACTCAGACAAAAGCTAACTAGGTCGAAAGCAAGCAGGCGTATTTTCCTCTAAAACCAAAACAATGCTTCACCTCTTTCGAAACCCCATGGTTTCGACCCTATACCTTTCTCCCTCTTCCAATTCACAACGTACCAGTCTGTGCAGTTAATGCCCCGCTATTACCCCGCTATAACCCCGCTATATCTCATAGGGGATTTCTACCGCTACGATTTTTCCATATAGCCCCAAAATATAGCCTTCCCGCTTTAAGCCCCGCTATTTCCGCTATATCCCGTTATTCCCGCTATATTCCGCTATTTCCGCTATATCTTCTTTAATAAAATGTATTGAAAAATTGCATTTATACGTTATAAAAATTATGAAACTAGTTTATTTGATTTAATTTTTAATATATTTTTAGAAATGAAAATACTCTAATATTCTACTAAATTCAATTATGTTATATAACAGTTTTATGTCTATTTAAAGTATATTTGCACATGTTTTTATTTAAAATTATTTATGTACTAATTATAATTCAATTGAATGATATTTTTTCATTTAATTACCATTTATATATTTGAAAAAACATTAAGTACGAGTTTTATATGCTATTTTAGAGCCATCTGCTATATCCCGCTATATCCTCGCTGTATCCCCGCTATGACTTTTTGCACCTCCACCGCTTTGAATCCGCCGAGCGCTTTAACTGCACAGGTACCAGTTACCTGATACCATATGCATTGGTTTCGAAAGTGTCGGAAGGGGAGGAAAAAAAGCGGAACCTGGTACCGAAGGAGACAAAACAGTTTAAAGGCTGTTTATTTGTACTTTAAAATTGTCCTTTTGTACCTAACCTGCCTTGTTTGTCTAAATCTGATTGGTTGCCTGGTTTTTTCTTTTCAAAAGTGCTGCCAACTTTCTATATTTAGCAATATAAACATTTTTTTAAAAAGCCCCTTCTCCTTTTTAATTATATAAAATATTTTAGTCTCATACCTTAAATAATTTTATATAACTATCAAAACACTTAAGAAAAATCTGGAAAAATTCCAGAAAATCACTTTATATATGTTCTCTAACATATAAAAATTTCATATCCAAATAATTAATTATTTTTCCATAAATAACTTATAATCCAAAATATCATTTTATTTACTAGAAAATCATATTATATCCATGAAAATTCAGAAAAATCTGAAAATTAAAACCCATATCTAAAATATCTTTTTAGATCTTTATAAAAATTCACAAGGCAATAAGATGTCATTTAATATGGTTTTCATCTCAAAACATGTCATAAAATCTATATGAACATTCATAAATCATCAACAAGTATATATAATCATTCTATCATTCAAAAACATGGCAAATAAATTGCAAAATATTCGGATTTAATCTTAAAACCGAAACCCATAAAAATTTGAGATGTAAACATTATTCACCTTTGCTTTAGAGATTAAAGGAGCTTGAGATTTGGATGAATTTGATTTGAATTTAGATTTTCCTTTAGCTTTTCTTACTTCTTCTTCCCCTTTCCTTGTTAATGGTGGCCAGCCTTGTTTTATAAAGTTTGAAATGGAATGAACATGTAGATTATACACGGCCTAAGGGAATAGATATAGGAATGGCCTCTTTCCCAATTTACCCCTCCTCTAATTCATTTTAAAACCCTTCTTTTAATTCATTTTTTTAATGGCACGGCTACCTTAATTAAATCAAATCTCAATCCCCATAATCAACACGTTATTTTATTTAGTTTGACTAACTAAATGTTCTAAATAATGTTACCAAAAATCTGGGGTGCTACAAATACCAACCAGCACACATGTTCAACTTTAAATTTCAGTTTTTGAGGAACAGGAACATTAACCCGTGTCTTACCTCTCCGTACTCCTGCCCTCTGTCTATCGAAATTTACCTTTTGAAAAATCCCTATTCCCTTCTGGAACTTACATTTTCCTTTTTTTTCTTCTATTTGATAGTTAGTTAAATAAATTTTCTTAATTTATTACTTAACTTTCAGTTTCAATTATTTTCTTTTTCCTCGCATTAGCTAAGTGGCCTTCTCTGAAATTTCCTTTTTATTGCTTTCTCAATCATTGCACTCTACCTAGAAAACATATAAAAACGTATAATTTCCTAAATGTATGCAGTCCATGTCAGAAACTAATGCTTATAAACCATGAAAAGTAAAACTAACACGGGAAGAAAAACACAGCACCACTAACTACTACTACTACAAGGATGGACCTTTGTAACAGGCCATCCCTCTACAACCAACTTCATATCTTGTCCTTCCATTATTACTTATGATGAATAAGGTCTATTCATCTCTTCCATTCCATATCAATTATGGAATAACTATGTCCCTTCTCACTGTAGTTGATTAGAAATACAACCTATGAAATCTTCGTATTAAATGGCAAATAAGCTTAAGGAAATAACCTTCCAATTCCCCTCTTGCTTCTCCAACTTGAGTCTACTAATATCCTCCATGTGTGTTTGCCATCTCATTACCATCTATTACTATCGTCTATTAAACCAATCTTTTGATAGTATCCTCAATCCTTGGTATTTTATTTATCTATAAGCCTCCTACAAACATATCCCAAAACTTATAAAAGTGTAACTCAATACCCTCTTTATAGTTTATACACATGTCAATATAACATTCCTAAGCTACTTAGTGTCTCTCACACTCTATATGGATTTCTTGTTACTATTCCAAAAGTAGTAATAGCTATATCCTTCATATCCTTATCCTTTTCCCCATCTCACCTAGGCACTAATTCCTATCTACTCTACATTTAAAATTCTGGTTTGGTCGTTACCATTTTTTTTCAAAAATTAAAATGTCAAATTTTTTAAAATATTTAATCCAAAAACTCCTATCTTTAAAAGTACTACTTAGGAACTTTTATTAAAACTAAAATACTTGATGTCTTAACCCTTTTCAAAATTTACATTTTAAGATTTTTGAATTTAACTTATTCGCTAAACTTTAAAAGGGAACATTAATAATCCTAAGTTAAAATCAAATTAGCATTTTCTTTTAAAGACAATTCCAACTCTTATTAAAAATTTAGGAATTTAAGTTCAACCATTTATTAAGTTTTCCTTCCAAAAAACTTATTTATTTCTAACAACCATTTCTTTCAAAAGTATACTTTAGATGTTTCTAAAGCATTTATCATACTTTTTAAATTATAAAAACTAGAGTACATAAGAACAACTCTCATCCTTTCACTTTCCTTACATTTCAAACTCTCCCTACATCCAATATTTGGAAGAGTTTCTAACGTCATGAAAGGTGGACTTCTAACAGACAGTAGCAATAAATATGCATAACAATGAAAAATGCCCATTTTCGTTTTCTACTTCTATGATTAGGTTACTAGCTTTGTATTAATATGATATATTAACACTTCTTCTTATACTTAAGGATCCTATATTTTAATGTGTTGGAACTACTATCCCTCTAAGGGGAATTGTTAACGTTATAACTCTTTATGAGTCACTTATAAGAGGATTTGTGTTTTGTGTGAAATTACAAGGAATTACATTTCATTTTATTTATTGAAATAGACAGTATAAAATATGGTATTTTTGATATTTTGTACATCACTTCCTTTGCATTTACATTCCTTATTATTCCAAATAAAACACTTTTCTTTGTAACTTGATTGATTCATAGAAAGTTATTTCGTTACCTCTTTTCATTCCAATGAATTAAAATATGTCAAATCCCAACCTAATTACAATAAGCCAAACCTCTCTTTCATTTATACTTCCTAACTTCCAATTGCTTAATTCTTCAGCCTAAACTGCCTTAATTCCAACTGTTTTTCTCTTAATTTACCATCTTTTTTCTTAAACTATTGTAGTGCAGCCACTTATAGCTTAATTTTTAAGACCGTAAGTCTTCTTTTCTATAACATTCACCCTATTTCGATTTATATACCACTCATATTGTCCACCCATACGAATATTTTTCACATCTTAAAAGTTTCATTACATAGAAAGATTCACGAGTTATATTGTTTTATCATTTCATTTCAGAAGAAAACATCCTCTTATTAAATTTCCTTTACTGAAATCAAATTAGCTAAATATATATATTTTCTTGCAAGACCTTTATTATATATTTCCAAAATTCAACACTCACTTACTTTTTCATTAAAAGTCCTTTAAAAATATACAATTTATGCTTTTTCTCATTTTTCAAAAATTTATTGTTGTTGGGTTAGACTCAAAATAAACTTTTAACTATTTTCTAAAGACATCCTTCTTTCCAAATTCAAAAATATAATCATTAATTAGGAGTGACTATTTCACACCCTTTCTTTAGGAACTTTTATATCTTCCATTATCTGTAACATATAGATTCCTATTTCCCCTTTATTTGGACTTATTGTATATCATCAATTGGTAATCATATGGGGAATTACAGTCATTAAGCTACTGAGCCCTGACTAGGGAGTCATATAGCATCATCTTTAGGGATTTTCCATATATAACTATTCTATAGGGTCTAACGTATATTATATTTATAGGAAAAATACAAATATGTTCACTCAATGTTTCCTAATCTTTTCAAGAATTGACTAACCTAAGATCTAATACCAAATATAACAACTCGCATTCCAGTGGGTTTAGATTTTTTTCTAACCCGAAAACCCAAATCCACCAAAATATAGATCGTTGTTTGGTATCCTACAAAAGAGAAGCTATATTAGAGTACTAATGGTAATAACACATAGTGGAGATAAGTAAATATAATAGATCAAAATAATCATTGACCAAGAATTAACACCTTAGATGTCAGGCGCCTTAACCAGACCACCGCTCCAAACAATACTAGTACCCGCCCTTCTAAATCCTGAGGATTGTAATGAGGAGGCGGTCAGAACAACGTTTTATTGACTATTAAATTTTATATCTTATACATAACACTAGCTTATGCCGATTGTTTACCATTTCTTATGTCAGATTTTTTCATTGTCATTACGGTTCCATCGCTGCGTACGAATCGTTCCCATTTACTTCTTATATATATATATATCCCATCGTCCACCAATGGACCTAGATACTATCTACCCTAGTATCTATCGCTTAACACCTCATAAGGATCCATTGCCTTGATACATCATGATCGTCATACACTCGAGGAAATCCTATAGTTCGCACTAACGACCTTGAGTCCATAAGTTCATGTATTCCTCAAGGATTTTCACCTTTTCCCGCTTCACATATCATGGGTTTTTGGCCCTACGCACCTCCACCTCATCAGTATTTTTGAAGGCATCTCTGATATGGGTTAACTAGCCTTGCCCTATCAAACAAACTAACAAGAAACTATGGCGGTGCATGACCCAACTGAATCAATCCTGGTAGCAGAAGAGATCAGTTAGATAAAACCATGTCATTCTCGTTGCTTGCAAGGGACCGATGTCGAGCTCGCTAAATATACAACTCCAATCCCTTGTTTTGGTACCTACACACGCCAGCCATTGCATGCCCTATTGCATAAGTCTGATCCCACCTATTGTCTAGTGCAATCAAGGCAATACCCTCCTCTAACAAATTTGAAGCAGACTACTAGTGCTGGTACTGCTCATCATCCGTAAAAGGTGCACCCATTACCTGCAATTACGGAGGTTCCTTTCTAGGCACCTACAGAATTAAGGGTATCGCTTCATCTATACGCAAGCATATACTCTCTACGGGCCCTATTGGTTGGATATGTTTCTAGCATCGCAACCCAGTCAAATGATCTTAAGTCATCTTTTCTCTATAATTATAACAAATAATTTATTATTACTCACACTGGTCATAAATGCATATCTGAGGCTACATATATACATACTTCATATTCATGTATATTTATTCTTCTTACATATTCTTTACTTCCTCTACGTCTTTTATGTTTGACACTAGGTCTTCATTTTAATATGAAATTAGCTTTTCACTTATCAAATTCATTTACCGCTTCTTATTTTCCATTATCAATATCATTGCTACGACATTCATTTGTTCAATTTCAATTTTTATTCCATTTCATTTAATTATCAGACTTAATCTAGACATCTTTCAATTACCTGTTTTAAGCAAATTAATCCATTTTTTTATTATCAAACTTAATCCAGACATCAATTCATTTTTCATCTTCTTTTTCTTTCATATTACTGAAATTTCCTTTTTCATTGGTTTTCACTTTATTAACTTTTTATTTTCATTCTTATTTAAATATCACACCCTTGGGATTTACTATATTTTAATAAATTGAAATCTAAACTTTAACAATTAACTATTACACGGTATATTTCATATTTTTTCACAAAGAGGAGGTTTGTGCAATGTTTATAATAAGGAAATCTCTTTTTATTTATTGATATAGATAGTACAAAAAGTCATAAATACCTTTATTTTGTACATCTCTTTCTTTTGTAGACATATATTTGTTCCTGCCATTTCAAACATCACACTTTTGCTAAATTAAACTTGACAGTATATGGAAATCCACTTACAATAATATACATTCCATTGAATTAAAATTCCCAAAAGTCTAATTAACTTTATTTTCCAGTTTCAACCACCAATATTAAATAAATTGAAGTCCTAATTCATTATGTTTCAGTTAACTAATCCGACGTAAAATTGATAAGTAAAATCATTTAAAGAATTAAATCTAATCATTACGCTTCTGTAATTATCAATACAAACTTATAGGCAAGTTTATAGTCTTCAACATTTCATACATATGAATTTATTGCAATTTAAATTCAATTCTTAGATATATAGGAATTGATCTGCAACAATATATTCTATTATTATGTAAAAATATATAGTATTCTCACTCACCTTTAATTAGCGTTTCCAAATCTCTAGATCTAATCCATATCCAACCCTATTATCTATATTCTCCATTTTTAACTCCCTATTCGGATCCACAAACAATATTTATACAGATCTCATCAGAGATTGGATTAGGAAAAGAGATTTAGATTTATTATTTAGAACCAGATCTAAAAGTTTACCTTTGATGTAGCAACCTGATTTGAACCTATTTCCTATCCTTTGTTCCTTTTCTATTCTTCTCTAAAGTGTATTCATGTAATCTAGAACTATTTCTGCATATCTAGAAATTTTGGAGGAGAAAGAAAAATGGCGGAGCTTCCACACTCATTAGAAAAATAATGTGTTGGAATTGAGGACCTAGGTCCTAATTTATAGATGTTCAAATCAGCGCTAACTGTCGGACGAAAATAGATTAAAGCCAAAATACTTAAAAAAACAATTCACTACCGCACACAAACCCTTTGGGTCGATTGCCATGGACTATGGTCGACCGCTCACAATCGACCTAGGGGAGATGATGGTTGATTATGACTAGTGTTATTTCATACAATATTTAATGTTAGTTGATTTAGTTTGTTTGTTTCCTTCTTTGAGAGATTTTATATGATTGTTTCCCAAACTAATTGACCTCATTCTATCCTTACCCTTTTTATAAATCCTTGAGATTTTAATTTGAATGTTAATATTTATTAACATTGAATTAGCCTTACTTGATTTTATTACCCTATTTACATACAAAAGTGTTTCCGATGCTAAAACTTCAAATGTTAATAACTTTTCTGTTTGAACTCCAATCAGAAAACATTATATACGAAAATTGATCAGAAAATCACCATGAACACGATGGTGTAAGTTTCATAGCTAAATTATAAAGTTTGGAAAAATTCCATTTTTTACTAGTTACTATTTATTTATAAATTTCTTTTTAAATTAATTAACTTGAAAACGTAGGGTGTTACAGTAAGATGACACTTGTTTCTTTTATTCCATAGTTGGCAATGCTAATATCCTTAACATTTGTTCCTTATAAAACTATGGGTCAGAAGTGACTTGGTAAATTGGCCCATTTGCTTGAGGTTTAGAATATCCTTATTCGGGAAAAGTCATCTTGTAGTCCAATGGGTTGTGCTAGGTTCAAAATGTACTTTATATCCCTTATATGCAAGTTAATGGATGGTCCTTTATATGCAAGGTATAGCAGGGAAGGTCAAATATGGTATATGTAGGGTTTTGGAAGTTCGAGCCCTCCTTGTAGCGCAAAAATGTCAACAAATTTTCTTGTTAACCTCAAATATGCAGAGGAAGTTGAGTCTTGGTTAATGACAAGCTAAGTCAACCTCATGTTAACCGTAAAGAAGTACGCAAGAAGTATAAGTGTATTATACTTTGATCTTTGAGGAGAGAATTCATGTCGTATGAATTAGTCATGTCATATGTATAAGAGTCCAACATCAGTCAAATCTCATTATTGATATGCTATGCAATTGTTAATTGTATAAGCCCTTATTTTCATAATGTTCACAAGATTACAATTGGTGCTAAAATCCCCAAACCGACTTAGGGTTACAAACTTTAAAAATGGAAGAGAGAGAAAAATGAATCCCCCTTTCGAATGACCACGGGGATCGATTTATAGGGGTAGAATGGTGCCGCGTGGCTGCGATATGGCACTTTGATATGCCTAACATTCGAAATCATTCATTATGTTTGTGGCATACGGCCATTCCCCGTTCATTGATGATTTTCAACAACCTTTAGTAGGCTGTTGACATGCGACGTCCTATTTCATTGGCAATCTACAATATTGTCTTTGAGTCCTGCTTATGTTCGACATCCATGTCGCATTGACGACTAGCAACATCCATTAAGATATGATACTTTATTTATAAGGTTGGATTTCGACATCCATTGAATGTTGATGATCCATGATATCACTTGATATTCCATATTCCTTACCAAACTAATGGCATGCTACAAGCTTCTATGCGCTGTTGGTATGCGGCAACCTCCTTCATTTACATTGGTTGATGGTGACATTCCTCATAACCCCCAACATCTGATATGCATTATTAAGATTCGACACCGTATTTTATGTTGATAGCGTATGTCATCCTTTGTTAGAATTCCGATATCATTCGAGATCCTCTCACATATTGTCTCATGAAGCTTAGAGTCCTTTCATTTGTTAATATTAGACTTAAGCTTTTATTTTAATGAAGTGTGGAACTCTGCTTTGTAGACAATCTACAATATCAACACTCATATAACCCACATACATTGTTGATAATAAGAGATACCTATGCCTCTTATGTTGTGGTATTCGACCTAGAGTTAAAGCCCTGCAAAATCCCCACTATAGCCCATAGCGCTCTCCGGCCACTACGCAATTTCACTTTAGCGCTATTAAATAGTAGATCTACTTTAAGCCCTGTTATTTTCTACTACACCTGCTAAATTAAGGCTTTTTAGCACCCGCTTTAACAATTTTAATGTACAAAGGTTGGTTGGAGTGCTTTAATTCCAAATTAAATCAATGGTGTTAGGTTAAAGACCTAATTTTGAGGCATAAATGCTCAATATAAGTTGAAAATATATTTAGTCGCCAAATCTTGTCTGCATAAATTGTGATATTCTTTAGTTTTGTTATATAAGATTAAAAAATATTTCTTTTTCCTACATAAATGGTGTGAGAACAAGAATAAATTAACTTTAGATATTTGGTTTTATATATAATAAAGCTTTTCGCACCTCCGTTATTTTCTGCTATGTCGCTGCTCTATAACTTTCTGCCACTTCACCGCTATATAGCCGTCGAGCACTTTAACTGCACAGTATTCGACATCATTGCTTTCTATTGTTTATGTTCGATAACCTTCATAGTTCGACATCCAGACATCCTTGTGTGACATCCTTTCTTACATACTTTCTTATCTCTTCTTCGACATCATGGTCTTCGACATCATGGTCTTCGACATGCTTTCCATACTTTTAGCACCATGGTTTGTAGTAACATTTCTCATTTTAAATTCCAAATGTAGACAAAGTTATTAATATATACATATATATATATATATCTATGTATATGTATATGTACATGCATATGTATATGTATATACCTATGTATATATATCTGGGTGTGTGTATACACACATGTATATATGTATATACCTATACACACATGTATATGTATATACCTATAAATATACATGTACAAGTATATACTCATATATATATATATACATACACATATATATATACAAGTATATAGGGTAAGGATTGGCTGATTCTCGATTTGGCCTCACCACTAATCCTCTGATTTACACCACACGTTCTGAATTAAATAATACTACTCTTTCCACTAACTATATTATTTAAATCGGAATATATGGTGGAAAAGGGAAATAGAGGTGTGGCTGATCTTTGCCCATACACAAACACACACACACATATGTATATGTATATATACATATATGTATGTTTGTGTATGCATATACATATATATACACACATACATACATATATGCATGCATACATATATATATAAATATAAGGAATCTTATGTTTTATAATTCAAGCTGAACGTAGCCAGTATATCTTTAATTATGTGTGCAAAATCTTTCATTTTTGGTATTCAAAATTTGGTCCGCCTAAATCAATGATGTTAAATAATATTAAGTTGATAATTAGTCCATAAGAGTTTAGCATAAGATAAACCGCCAGATATAGCCATAGAACACTTGAATTTTAAATTTTAAAGAAGTGATATCTATATTTGATTGTTTTACATTCAGTTCACTTATGAACCCAATTTTGTACCATGAAGATGAATTTAATCATATAAGTAACTTAAAACATAATAGTATACCATAAAAATAATTTTTTATATGCGTTGTTGAATTAAATATAAAATTCCACTAAGTTATAACCAAATTGATTAAAAAATACTTTGAGTGACATTTACTGCATTATTGAGATTGCTGCAGTGAAATACTGTAAATGATTTGAAGACTGAAAAACCTGACAGACTAGTGGTGACGAATAAAAGCACGCCTCTAGTTTCAGCTTCTCTAGTTTATGAACGGAACCTACTTGCTAGCCCTTGATTATTTCTAGAAGGATGAGACTACTATGATAAGCATCTTCCTTTTGAGAAAGGTACAAAATGGGAATACTAATTAAAAAAATACAAATAACCAACTAACTATCCAAGTATCATGTGCATAGCTAGGTTAAGCAGGTTGACCCACTCTGTTATATCTATTGTAACAACCCGCATCTCTTGACATACCAAAACCACACATCAAAGACATGGATCGTCAATTTAAGGTAAAAGTAGAATCACCGAGACTAAGAGTTAATAAAGAAATAATCTATCTAATCCAAACATCATCACAATGAAACATAATATCAGATATAATGATAATCTCAGCAATAACAATAATAAAAATCTTAGAAGTATTAAAAATATCCAATCTCAAAATATCATAGTATCGTAATATCGTAGTCTCAGAAAATGATCAGTACATATCAAATATCAAAGTATCATAAAAATAAACCCTCATAAGCAAAGTAATGAAAAATCAAATGTACTAATAGGAAATACATGATAAAAGATAAATAGAGGTAGACTCCATGAACGATAATCTGATAGCAGCAATGAGCCTACCAACGGCTACTCTATCCACCTGTGGTGGGGGGAAAATGTAATGGGTCAGACATAAAATCTGGTGAATGAGAACAAGACTAATGAGGAAATTAAATATAATTGACTCCTAATCTACTCTAAGTGATATAGCGTGTATACAGTGTCCTTGGACCTAAGGTCACATGCCTAAGGTCATGAGTCAACAGTTTGAGAATATGAGGGATTACAATAGATCGCAAATGATCGCCTAATGATTAGGACCATTGTCCTACTTTAACTCGTACTAGGACTAGAGAGGAATAACACACAAGTAAAATCACATAGTGACTCATCGAATGATTCCATGCCCAACCCCTTAAACCTAGTAGCAAAATACCTCGTACGCACCCCCGGGTGTTATTAGGCCTAACTCCTGCCAATACTTGATATAACCTAGCTTTAAGCGCCATAAGCCCATATGAGCATAATAAACAAAAGATCAAAAATCCGATCACAACAAACAAGAGACTGATAATCCCAGTCCTAGCATATAAGTGCACCTTTAGCAGCCTAAACGACACACCCTACCCAACTTTACAGTACGGAAAAAGCGAAAAAAATACACACCTCAAAAATAAAAGACATAAATGTCCACTAGTCAAACAATCTAAAGGACAAAATGGTCCACAATCTAAAGGCACAAGGCTGCTAAACAGTCTAATAAGTCCAAAAGTAGCATACAACAGTCGACCTATGTCAGTCTTAGGTCGATTGCCTACGAGATAACAGCATAAGGCCTCCAATAGTTTACTTATTTTGTAATTCAGATTTCATTTAATTACTTTTAGTTGCCAAATGATATTATAGCTAATCATTAAGCAACTAATCGTTACGCTTCAACAAAATGAAATCTAATCATTACGTAGACTAATCATTACATTTCTACGATATTAGATCGAATCATTATGCAGTCTAATCATTACATTTCTACAATATTACATCTAATCATTACACGGTCTAATCATTATGCAACTTTCACATTATTTAAATCCTTAGTTTAACAGTATAAAACCATGTTTTAACATTGGATTTAGGATTCTACAACTTGCATACGTCAATTGCAATTAGAGAAAAAGATCCGTTGTTTCATATTCCGAATTTACAGTTTCAATAGATTAAATATAGAATCTACAGTATAATAAGAATAGGGTAGAAATTAGAATCAATTAATTTAATAATCTTGTTAAAATCTGTACTATTCACCTCCGTCCTAAGCTCTAGGTTTGTCCCAAACGTTGCTAGCCTTTTTCTTCAATCTCCCTTATCTCTCTTCTCTAGTTGTAAGATCTCTCTTATTTTTATTTTTAGGTTGATATTTGAAAGTGAATTGGGTTTTAGAAATTAATTTATAAAATTAGGGTTTATAGCTTTATTTTGACAAAGCTTCTCTAGGAAGAAGAAGATCGTGTTTAGGCTAACCCTTAGCTATGAATTTATAGAGCTACGCCCTCAGCCAACACCGTCAAATCAGAACCCTAATTGATCCATGTTGCTCTCCAAAGGCTTGCCATGCATAAAAGAGTCTTGGATGAACGAACAACGCGATCGAAAAATCATGACCCATTGTTTCACCCGAGATCGAGTCGACCGCCCATGGGGTTGGTCGGCCGCTGATGATCGACCTGGCCCATGTTGGATCGACTGCCTCATAGTCAATTATTTATTATTATTTTACATTTTTATTTATTTTTCTATATAATTTTCACATTTATTCGAACCTTTATAACTTTCTCATCTTAGCTCAGATTTCAACAAGTTTTATATGAAAATTGTCCAGAAAATTACTAACGGACACATTAGTGCAAGTCCCGTAGCCAAATTTAGACATTTGAGAAAATTATCCGTTTAGGTTCATTCTTAACTTTTAATTATATTCTCTTATTTATTTCCATAAAATTCCAGGGTGTTACATTCTCTTGCCTCAAAGGGTTTCGTCCTAAAATCTTTAAGGACAGAAGAATGCAATAGCAACCGACGATCAAATCTACATCCATCTACTCATCCATCATCCATAGCAACCATAGTTCTTCATATTTTTTAATGCAATTATGTAACTATGCAACATGGAATGCATATGAACCTGAACTAATGCAAAAGGGTAGTTGGTTTACTGATTCATTCAACCTCCTTTTTATGAAAGTGTCTTTATGTCATGCATCTAAATGTATGCAAGTCCTAAAATAAACAGATAATTCTATATGTATGCTCAGCTTTACATCCAAGTGCAACATCCAAATGCAAAGATCATCCACGGATAGCAAACAAAATTAGCTAACAATATGCACAAGGTATGAATCTGTGTGCCTAAGGGAATCAGTATCCTAGTGCATGCAATGCAACCACTTGCATGTATAAACACTCATGTACATCCAATAGCATCCATCAACCATAACATGTCCCATTGACATGTTTACAAACATACATATCATCCAAAGGTCTCTACCTAATATAGCATACCCTCTCCCTAAGGTTCTACCTAAGGGTTCTAACTAAGAAAGATCGAAATATTAGACGTACCAGAAAAGAGATATGGATAGGAAGTTTGAATCCTCTCCTTGGGCTCCCATGTACTCTCAACTGGATCATCTCCTCATTGAATCTTAACTAATTTGATCTTCTTATTGGGGAGCTGCTTAGTGCCATTCTCTAGAATGCGGGTAGGTTCATGGCGAACAAGTGACTTACGCTCCACCTTAACCTCCTCCAAACTACTAGGCTCCACTACAATAGCCAAATCATGCAAACACTTCCACAAATATGAAACATGAAAAATATCATGCACACCAAGCCAACTTCTCCAGAAGTCTAACTCTATAAGCCAATCTCCCAATCCTAGCCACAATTGGAAATGGTCCAACAAATCCTAAAGCTAGCATCCTTGAACTTTCAAATCACATCACATATCTTAAGGATAAGACCTTCACAAATACCATATCTCTAATCGCAAACTCCAACCAGAGCATCTCCTATTTGCATAAACTTCTACCGGTCTTGAGTTTTTTTCATCTTTTTCTGAATCAAGTCCACCTTCTCTGAAGTCTCCCTAACCATATCAAGCCCAAAGATAATCCTATCGGTAGTGTCCCACTAATATGATGGTGATTTATAAGGTCTGCCATATAATGCCTCGAATGGTGCCATCCCTATACTAGCATGATAATTATTACTGTAGGCAAACTCCACTAGTGGAAAATGATCCTCCCAAGAGGCTCCAAAATCAATGATACACATCCTTAGAAAATCCTCCAAAACCGAATTTACTCTCTTTGTCTGACCATTAGTCTGTTGATGATATGTTGTACTCAAGCTAAACTTAGTCCCCAAAGCCTCCTGCAGACCCCTTCAAAACTCGCTAGTGAAGATTTGGTCTCTATCTCTAACTATACAGGTAGGTACTCTATGGTCTAACTAACTCCCTAACATATAAATCTTCTAATGAAGTCGTTGTCCTAATGTTCCTCATAAGTATGAAATGACCACTCTTGGTCAGTCTGTCCACTATGACCCAAATGCCCTCATTGCCTCTCCTAGATCTGGGTAATCCATCTATAAAGTCCATAGAAATGCTCTCCCAGTTCCACTATGGAGTGTCCAATGGTTATAACAATCCTCCAAGCTTCTTTTGTTCGGCCTTCACACTATGATAAGTCATACAGTTAGCTACATGCTCTACCACTTGCCTCTTCATCCTTGACCGAAAGCAAACTCTCTTTATGTCTTGATACATCTTATCTCTACCGGGGTGAATAGTAATCCTAGAGTGGTGAGACTTCACCATACTGCTTCTACCAAGTCTACACTATGGGGAACACAAAGTCACCTTCTCTCCTCAACCATCTCCTCGATTCTACGACATAACGCCTAAGATGACTCTTCTCTGCCCAATCTATCCAAAATGTTTGCTAGCTCATTATCCTCTCTCTTCCTAGATCCAATCTTCTCCATTAAGGCCAGCTGAACATGTTGTGCTGCTAATAATATGGGGTTAATCTCGGATGATGGCCTAAAGTCAAAGGTGGAAATATACTCTAAATGTTTCCACTCCAAAAATAAAGGACTCAATGTAGCTCTCTTTCTACTCAATGCATCTGCTAAAACATTCCTCTTGCCCAAGGTATAAGAGATCTCAAAGTCATAAGAGGCTAAAAACTCTATCCATCTCTGCTTCCTCAAGTTCAAGCCATATTGGGTGAACAAGTACATCAAGGACTTTTGGTCTGTAAAAAACTCAAATCTCTCACCCAAAAGATAGTGTCTCTAAGATATAAGAGCAAAGACTATAGCTGCCAACTCAAGATCATGTGTCGGGTAGTTCCTCTCGTGATCTTCAACTACCAACTAGCATAACATACAAGTTTACCTTCTTACTTCAATACTGCTCCAAGTCCCATATCACAAGCATCGGCATAGACCGTAAAAGGCTTACCCCCATCTGGTAACACTAATATAGGTGCACTAGTCAAAGCCTTCTTTAATCTAATGAAGGCATCTTCACACTTAGCATCCCATACAAAATCTTGATTTATCTTGGTAAGGCGGGTCAATGGGGTAGATATCTTAGCGAAATCGTTAACGAACTTCCTATAATAACCGACGAAACCAAGAAAGCTCCTTACCTCCGTGGCATTTTTTGGAACATGCCTCTTGCACCGCTGCAACCTTACTGGGATCTATAGCCAAACCATTCTTAGAAACATTTCCCAAAAAGTGAACCTCGTTTCCCCAAATGTTGCACTTAGAAAACTTAGCCTTAAGCTTAAGTGCTTAAGGATCCTAAGTACCTCCTCTAAATGCAAAGCATGCTCCTCCTCACTCCTAGAGTATACCAAGATGTCATCTACAAACACCACTATAAATTTATTCAAAAACTCCTTAAACGCTCGAGTCATCAAGTCCGCAAAATAAGCGGGAGCATTGGTTAGTCCAAATGGCATGACTAACCACTTATGTAACCCATCAGGATTCCTAAATGCAGACTTTTGAATACAATCTTCAGCTACTCTTAACTAATGGAAACATGTGACTAAATCAGCTATTCCCAACATAAATCAGGAATCCGTACATCCTCATCCAGGATGTTAACATTCGACCACGCCTAACTCCAAGCTTTGATCGAAGCCTTAAAATTGGATCCCACTTTACTTCAAGCATGGACCTTCCATTCTGCCTATTTCGGGCAAGATGTTAAGGATTAGATAGACTTGTAACGCTTGTTTCCATCTATACTCCTGCCCTCAGTCCAGGGACGAGAGTTAAGTAAGCGATTGGTCGTATCACGCTATTTCTGTTTATATTCTGACACTACTATCGAGGGAAAGAGCTAGCGTACGGACGGATGTGTCACATCTAGTTTAATGTTTGGGCTCTTGCCCCCAGTCCAAAGGAAAGAGTCAGTTCGCGGATGATCATGTTTCATCCGACTTATGTTTATACTCCAACTCCTACTCCGAAAACAAGAGTTAGGATACGAATGCCCGTATCATATCTGGTTTAAGTTTATACTCCTCCTATTCTAGGAACGAGAGATAGGATGTGGACAGTTGTGTCACGTCCGGCTTATGTTTATACTCCTGCCACTATGCCACAAAGTGAATAAGACAACATCGATCACACAATATAAGGTTGATTTATTGTTATCCCAGTATTTACCACTATTTCACACAACGCATGGGAAAACCATCTGTGTGTCATAGCCCATGAAATCTTTGTTCTATTGAGATTTCCTCCATGCCATTCAAACAGCATTTTATCTATTGTCTGATTGAAATTATCAAAAATTTCATTTTGGCTCCTTATCAAAATTTTGGTTTCCCTCTCAATGTTGCCTAGATTATTTCGTGGCCGCGTTCTTTTAATTATTTCCCCCTCTTTCTTTTGTTTCTAGAGAAAAAATGGCATTCTTTCCTTTTATTATTTTCCTCACCACCTTTGCCTATCCCTCCTCCTAAACTTAACCTCCTCTTCGACCCATCATCTACCCATCTTCTGGAATTAGGGTTTCAAATCGGCTTGATAATGAAATCACTCTGCTGATACTCTCTTGCTCTCAAACAACGATTAATAAAGAAATAGGTTTCCATTTTATGGCCATGTTTGTTCAAGCTTGCTTCAATTTATCAAGTATTCTTCGATTGATATGTATATTCGATTTTAAGAGCCAATGATGAGATGGGTTCATACAGGAATTTATTTCCTATATTTTTTTATTTAGACTTGAATTTGGATTTTAAACACTGGATGTTATTTTTTTGTTGCTGTATATATTTTTTACCGCTTTTTTTTATTTTCTACTTTATGGCCTTGACTTGTTCAATTGTTAAGTTCTCTGATATACTCGAATATATTTTTACTTAGTGAATATATTGATTTCGAGCTTTTTTCCTTGTTCACCTAAATTTATATATCTGACTTGAATTTTTTGAATTGGCTAGTGATATGAGAGTTGTGCATGGCACTAGCACTTATTTGGTTGTTGAAATGGTTGTTCAAGGCAGTGCACACTGGACTTATTTGTGCACTATGAACTTGAACAATTATTCACTTCATTGTTCACTTTTGAGTTGCTTTTATTGTTCACTTCATTGTTCGACTTTGTTAAGTTCATTATTTCGCTGCTTTCCCCCTGCTTGTTTTGTTGCCCCTTGCACTTTTGATTTTTTCACTTCATTGTTTTATTTTGGGAACTTCCATATATACACATACATACATATGCACGTATATATGTGTGAATGTTTGTGGCACTGCCTTGTTTTAATTTATGGCACTTACTATTCGTAGAACTACCTTGTTTTAATTTGTGGCACTACCTTGTTGCATTGTTGGCCTTGTCAATGTACTTGCACACATATGTATATACATATCTACATGTATACACATATATGTATATATGTATGTTAGTATGCTTGAACTCTGAATGGTTTTAATTTTCTGATGGACTTATGAGTGTGCCTCGCCTTGCCTGAACCTTGAATGGTTTGAACTCTACCTTGTTCTGTTCAATTGCCTTTCGAATGTGCTTGTCTTCATTTACTATGTGCACATTTTGTACCATTTCATGAACTGGTTTGTGAAATCCCTACACTTGTATCATGCATGTGTACCATTACTGACATGTTGTTGGCCTTTGAATCTGGTTTGTGAAATATCTTCCATATATATATACATACATACACATGTATGTATGTATTTGCGAACTATTACCATGTTTTTTCTTTGAACTTCCATTTTGTGTCTCCTGTGTGTTGCAATCTTGTTTTTGCTTTTCCTTGGTCTATGTTGTTGGCCTTGTTCACATATTGCATTGTGGCCTTGTCCATGTACTTGCACACTGCCCTGTTCAAGGCATACTGACTTGTTCAAGGTAGTGCACTGGCACTGCCTAAGCCAGTGCACTCCCTTGACATTAGTCGAAACCCTTTCATGTGCTTTGGTTTCTTGTCTATAGCTTGATTACCTTTCAGATTCTTAAATTTCTTTTTTTAAACCAGGCAATGTGCACTGCCTTGAACTCCATGTATTCACTGGCTCAATTGATTCATGTTCATTTGTTTGTACATCCTGCCTTGAACTCATGTACTTCCTGGTTGCATTTTTGTGGAAATACCTGTTGTTCATTTGTTTATGGTACTTCCTGGCTGCATTTGACATGTGTTGCATATAAACTTGTATATATGTATATACATATGTGTATATGTGTGTTGCTCACTATAGGAGATGCAAGTGGCAGTATTTTTGTAAATTTGTACCTGCTGTTCTTTGTTTGTGCTATTTGTGCACTTAATCTGTATCACTATGTACCATGCTTGACACTGCCATGAATCTAGTTTGTTGGTGCTCGAATTTGTGCATCCCCATGTGCACTAAACTTGTTTATGCACTTTGGCTTTGCTGAATTACCTAATCTATTTTGAGATGAGTTATACTTATGTTGAGCCTGAGCTTGCTTGGGCTTGAGCTAGTGTGTTTGCATTGAGTTGAGCCTTCGGGCTTGACCTTTACAACTACATGTGTGATTGAATCAAGGATCGGGCCTTGTGATATTCATAATGATAAACTATGTATATCATAAGTTGTCTGTGCATATATATATTTATTCCCCTCTAAAAATGAAAAGAAAAAACAAACCCATAAAATGAGGCAATATTTAATATTCGAATTCAATTTTATTTTTGCAATTTAGGTATGTATATTTTTCATGTTTACCGCGTTGTTGTTTATTTAACAGGTATAGGAGATGGTTGGACAAAACTGGAGCAAGCAAATCAAGATCAACATCAAAAACAAACTCAAGTGAGTGTGTGTGAATGTGAGTAAATTTAAGTTGTATTGTATTTGAAAATGTAAGTAGAGTGATAGTGAAAGTTGTATTGTATTTGAATTTTATTTGAAATACAATATTTGTTAAAATAAAATTGCAATTCATTTACTTCATTCTGTGAACAATTATTCTTATCAGTCAATATTTATATGTTGTATAATAGTAAATTCTAGAAATGATACTATAACATCAGACAACATATGGTTTTTTTGTTTTGTTGGTGCATATCAGATGACAGGGCATATCTGTGGTCTGATGTGCAATGAGACGACACTAGATTTAATGAAAGATAGGTATGCAATTAGACAACTGAGCATAGCTATCGTCTGATGCATTTTTCCCATAGTGTGCCCCCAATCCGAAGGCAAGAATTAACTGGTGTCGATCTTAGAACATCAAAGGGAACTTCATGGGCCCGATCATGGGCTATCGAAGTTTGGTCGGCTCCTATCTCTGAGTACCAGCACATCTGCATTAATCATATGCAGATTTATTCAAGTTGATCATGTCACAACTCTTAAGAAATGAGAAGCAAAAGTTTGGGCTGAAAATGCCGCTTATATAAAAGATAAAAAATGATAGAACATGTCTTATTATACAGCTCTAGCCCATTATTTACAAGTTCATTCTAAATGAAATGGCGTCGCATGTGCGTGCTATTCCATGCCATCGGGAGCGAAATCTCATCCACAATTGTAAGCTTGAAAGTTCTATCTCCAAGCTTTTCCTCTATTGCAAATGGATTTTCCCAGCTCGGACCCAAGTTCTTAGGGCCAAGGAAGATTCATTTATAGACCAAGTCAATGATTTCAATGGTCTAACTCCTGACTTTGGTGTTATAATATCGAGGGATTTGGTGTCCATGTGCAGCTGCTCTCAACTTAGCTTTGGTCTACCTCTCATCGATCATATCAAGAGACTCCAAACGGAGTAGTTCATTTGTCCATAGTTCATGATGAGTAACTTGATGAGAGGGCACTTCCAGTTCAACAAGGATCATAGCCTTCGATCCATATGCCAAGGCGATAGGGGAGTGGCTAATTGCTGACTTATGGGTGGTTCGATAAGCCCAAAGTGCTAACAGGAGTTAATTGACTCACTTGCCTTTGCCCTTCTCCAATCGCTTCTTAAGAATGGACTTGATAATCTTGTTTATAGCTTCAACCCGTCCATTCGCCTGAGGATGTGCTATCACTGCAAATCTCTTCTCTATGTGGTGTCGGTAGCAAAAATCCTTAAGCCCATACTATCGAATTGGGTTCTGTTATCGGTAACGATCACTTGCGGAACTCCAAAACAACAGATGATATTTCGAACAACAAAGTTGATTGCTTTCTTCATGGTAATCGTGGCCAAAGGCCCCACATCATCCAATTTAGTAAAGTAATTCAAGCTCTATGATGACGTACTTCGCACCACCTTTAGATATCGGCAATACGCCGATGATATCAATACCCTAAACTGCAAATGGCCAAGGACTGACCGTTTGACTAATGTTCGTCAGTAGGCCTTTTAGAATTTTAATAAATCTTTGGCATTTGCACACTTCTGGATAATCAGCTACGTCTCGATTGACATCAGCCAGAAATAACCATAACAAAGGATCTTCTTTGCTAGAGTCTGCCCCCAGTATGGTCGCCACAGGCCCCATCATGAACTTCTCCCAAAACTCGTTTGGCCTCATCGTGAGCGACACACCATAGCATAGGACAGAGAAACCCTGCATGTATAGTATTCCTTCTTGCATGATATATCTCGAAGCTTGTTGAAGGATTTTTCGTCGTTCATTTCTTCTCTCCGGATGGATCCCTCTTTGCAAATAAACCCAAATCGGAGTCATTTATGACTCCTATTCAGGTTCAGTCTCCAAGATCCAATCGATATCCATATATTCGACGCTCGGAGCTAAAAGTACTTCCACTGGAACCAGGCCCATGAGCTGTGCATCTGGATCTAGCCAACTTAGTAAGTGAGTCCGCTTTCTCATTTTCCTCTCTAGGAATATGAGTCATCGTGTAATAATCAAAGTCATCAAGCAGCTCAAGAACCCGGTTTAGACAGGGAGCAAGCCTTGCTCCTTTCGCCTAATACTCTTTCCAAACTTGGTATACCACTAGCGGGAGTTGCAGAAAATGTGTAAAGTTTTTATCCCTAGTTTTTTCGCGATCTAGAGTCTTGCAATCAGGACCTTGTATCAAGATTCATTGTTTGTTGTCGTAAAATCGAGTTTCAATGCGTAGCTGTCGGGTGTTCTTCGGGAGTGACAAGCACAACTCCAATGCCAGAACACCGATCGTTGGATGCACCATTCGTGTACATCTTCCAACTAACATCCTTTTCTCCAATGCTCTCTAGGGAATAACCTCATGTAGTGAATTCAGCTATGAAATCCGCTAAGACCTGACCCTGGATTGCTCTTTGAGGGTGATTAATATTCAATTTCAACATCATTCTAGAATTCTTAGGTCTTTGCAAGACTTATCGTAAAGGCTAGTCAGTAACGGCATTGATTGGATTAGCCTAGAAGTAAGGGCGTAGCTTCCTAAAGGCAATCAATAGGCAATATGTGAGCTTTTCCAGTCTCAGATAGTTTCTCTTTGCTCCTGCCAAGCGCTTGTTGATATAGTAGACTGGTCTTTGGATGCGAGATTCCTCATGTAAAAGTGCGGCACCCAGGGCATGCACCGACACTGTCAGGTATAAAGGAAAATCCTCATCATCCACTGGTTTCGAGAGAAAGAGAGGTCTCTCCAAGGGATCCATTAGAGCCAGGAATGCGTCTTTGCAGTCTTGATTCCACTGGAAGTTTCTCTTTCCCTTTTTGATCACCTCAAAGAAAAGTATGCATTTTTCAGTGGTTTTGAAGATGAACGAACTCTAAGCGGCGACCTTCCCATTTAAGTTCTTGACCTCCTTAATCGTCTTTCGTGATTCGATCTCTCTCGAAGCCTTGATCTTTTCTGGGTTGGTTTTAATCCTATAGGAGTTGACAACCCAAGAATTTCCCTTACGCCACGTCAAAAGTGCATTTCAAGGGATTGAGTGTAATTCCATACTGTCAAAGGGCACCAAACATCTTCGCCAGATCGTCATTGTAACTTCTTGAGCATTGTGACTTCACGGGCATATCATCCACATAAACCTCTATTAGTCGTCCAATCTGGTCCTTAAACATCCGGTTCACAAATCTCCGATAAGTCGCTCCTACGTTCTTTAATTCGAAGGGCATGACCAGATAGTAATAGAATCCAAGGTCAGTACTGAAGCTGGTGTGTTCCTGATCTGGGACGTGCATTGGGATTTTATTGTAGCTATAGTACACGTCAATAAAGGAGAATAGCTCTCCCTTAGTCGAGTCCACCAACTGATCTATCCTCGACAATGGGAAGCTGTCCTTCGGGCATGCCTTATTCAAGTCCAAACAGTCGATGCATGTCCTCCACTTCCCATTTGCTTTCTTCACTAAACAGGGTTTGATATCCAATTCGGGTATAAAGCATCGCGGATGAAGCCATTATACTTTAGCTTATTGTAACATTCCCCAACTTGGAGGTACAAACTAACGGCTACAGATGCTGCAGTCATCTATAGTTATTAATCCTCGGCGACCAAATACAAGAATGTTAGATACATTGATACACAGAAACACAAGAATATGGAAAAAATTAAAAGCAGCAAACAAAGTCCACATTCCATTTTAAAATATTTCAAATTCATTACATAATCTTAGTGCGCAGACCACATTCAGACAAAATATACTTATTACAAAATACGCCAAGAGCGACTTATGAAGATGCCCCTTGGATGATTAGAGTATATAATAAGGCAATAAAACAAGTTTGCCTTTACAACCAAGCATAGCGGAAATAAAAGAACTCTAAGTAGCTAGCATGCCTCCTTCACGTCTCCGAAAGCTTTATTCGTCTAAAAGAAAACCTGGAAACCTTAACCCTTAAACTACTCAAATTAAATTGAGCACCCGAGAGTTTAGGGGAAAACAAAATCTTTAAGTCAGATAAAGCCTAGTATGAATAATAATCTACCATCTCAAACCATTTAGATATCTAGTAAGACCACGCTGCTTAGCGGAGCGGGTTTCCCCTCACTAGTTTTAAAAACTTTATAAAACCATATACTATGCTCCTACATCCACAATGGTTAAAGCAATTCAAAATAATATGATGATATACAAAAAAGTATATAAAATTTGGATTACCCATCCTTATTCATCCTGACTACGTTTCTCAATTATAGTTTCTAGGGTTACTTGCAACCTATTAGTTTTCATGGGCTTACTAATAACCTGTTAAATGTTTATGGACTTCTTGTCCGATTTCATAGTTTTCATGGGATCACAAAGAACGTATTGGTAACTCCAATATCTTTTCTCTTATCCTAGTTTTCAAGGGCTGACTAGGAACCTATTGACTAAGTGTCAATATCTTAATCCAGATATAGTTTTCATGGGCTAACATAAACCTATTGGCTCCTGCCAATATCAAATCATAGTTTTCATAAGCTGACAATGAACCTATTGGCCCCTACCAATATCTTTTCCTTTATACAGTTTTCATGGGCTTACTGTGAACCTATGGGCCCCTACCAATATATTTAATTAAGATTTTAATATTTCTTAAGTTATATTCACTACAGGGTCAACCTAGCTGGTTATTCTGCCCTTTCCCAAAGCACCGTTATAGGTTAATTAAAATGTGAATAAATATACGAAGAAGCAATCATAACAACAAAATAATCCCAACACTTGTTGTTTAATATCCTTGAATTCATTTTATATAAATCCTGGTTAAACCCTTTAACCTGTTAATCAAGGTAAACTTCTTCAAAAACTTCATTTCAAAACTCTTTGTCCATGCCATAGTATTTCCTTTTAAAATGAGAATGGGTTGACTGTTTTGAAAACCTTAAAACGTCTCTTTTGAAACCCCAGGATAACCTCCTTCGAAAGCAAAGAAAACTCCTTTACAAAACACAATGAATATACCTTTCGAAGCCCTTGTTACATATTCTCTTTCGAAACCAAATATACCTTTCGATGATATCAAAACATTACTCTAAAACACGGCTTCGAAACCAATGAAAGTACCACTTTCGAAAGTATTGGGTTTTACCTTAAAAACATATTTTGGGTCAAAGTGGTTACGTATGAAAGCATCTCTTTCGAAACCTTTAATAAAATTGTTTTAGGGAAAATTTGCTGGTATCGGGACCATCTATTCAAAAGCTCAAAACCTTTGAGTAAAACTTGGAAGGGTAGCATCGGAACCCCCTTTCGACCTCATTGCCTTTGGAACCCTCGACCCCTTCAAAAGCATTCAGGAAGTGACTTAGCTTAAGTTAATAACAAAGTCAACCCTTCGAAAGTATTGATGACTTCAATACACTCAAAAGGTAAAGAATAGCGGTTGGGTTTCAACTAGATCGGAACCACTACTTTCGAAAGCAATTATTTTAAAACAATGGAACCCATTCGAAAGCTTATACTTTAAATATAATATGGCAACCTCCTTAGAAAACCCCTTTCGAAAACATACGTTTCGACTACATCGAAAGCTCTAAGTAAAACAAAGCAAGCACTTAACATTTGGAAAACAAAACTAAGGTTTCAACCCCATTGGAAGCATTGCTTTCGACACCATGGCTTCCGCCTTGCCTCCAATCCACTACGTACCATCTAAGTGATATCTTGTGTATTGGTTTTGACTAGGTGGGTTTCGGCTGTGTTGGTTTCGACTGAGTTGGAGCGGAAGCATTGGAGTCGAAAGGCACTACTAGAGGAGGTGAAACCAATTTTATGAATAAAAGCTGAAATTATGCTACTTTTAGTAATTGCTTCATAACTACTTCCCTATTTGTAATCCTTTGATAGGTTGCCTTAAAACTTTTCAAATACTTTACAAAATAACTTCCGCATTTGTCAGATCTAAATCAAGGGAAATAATTAACATTTAAACCCTTCCATTAAGCAAAACCAATATTTGCAAATAACTCCTTCTTTTAAAATAATTTATTTTCCATAGCAAATCAACTAGGAAAAATCACCAAAAATCATAGGAATTCACTTTTATCATGTTATCTAATATAATAAAATTTCAGACCCATATTCTTCCTGAAATAATTGATATAAAATTTAAACCCAATTTTATCATATTTTCCCTTGAAAATTCATAATAAATTTTCCATGGCTTGGAGAATTACAAAAATTGAAATCCATCTCCAAAATTAACATTTTCGCAACATATAATTTTTCCATGGCATTATAAAATCAATAACTATCGGTTTTGCCCTAAAACCGTGCAAAATCATATGTAAATGAATTGGTTTAAATCAAACATATAATAGTTCAAGCATATCATCATCCAAAACATCATAAAATGAATTTAATCTTAAATCCAAGAACATATGATTATAAAAACAAAATACAGAAGGAATGAATTATTATTCACCTTGGATATGATAAGGAATTTAAGATTTGTAGAAGATTGATTCCTCTAGCTTTGCTTCTTAGCTTTGATTTAATTTTCTTCCTCTTTCCTCTTTGATAATGGACGGCTCCTCTATAATACTTCGCGTTTTTAGGTTTATAGAATGAACGTGAAAAATGAGAAAGTGAAATGTGAATGGGCAAATGAAAATTTATAGCCGTGTATAATACAGTTATTTAGTAATATGTCCATGTCTAAATTAATTAGCTTAAAACCATTTTAGCCCATTTATCTTATTATTAAGCACGACCTTAATTCATATTTTCGAATCTCAATCCCCTTATCATTCTAATTCTTACATTATTCTATTTAATTTATCTAATTAAATCTCTTGAATGATGTTATCAAAAATTAGGGGTGTTACAGGCTCCCCTTAATAAATTTCTTCCTCGAAATTAAGTAAGGGCTTAATATTAAACATAGCAATCATCTGTAACAACTCCTAACAACCATACTAGCCTACCTGACTAGAAACTATCTATATAAATCTAATATAGACATACCCTTAAAGTAGATCGGGATAAGTATCTGTAATCATGTCTTCTGTTTCCCAAGTACAGTCCTTCTTGCTGTTGCTCCACTGAACTTTCACCAACTTGACTGTCTTGTTCCTCAGTCTTTTCTCATCTCTCACAACAATCCGAACTGGTTGTCTTACAAAAGTCAAATTAGGCTCTACTATCAAATCTTCCAACCCTATCTGAGGAATAGCAGTCTCTGGATCATGCACATACTTACGAAGATAAGACACATGAAATACATTATGCACACCTGCCATATTACTCGATAAGTTTACTTTGTATGCGAGCTTCCCGATCCTTTCTAAAATCTGGAATGGACTAAGATACCTCGGGGCTAACTTCCATGACTTTCCAACTTGTACCACACGCTTCATCAGTGACTGAAAACTTTATCTCCAACCGAGAATTCAAGGTCTTTACGCCACTTGTCTGCGTAACTCTTTTGTCTGGACTGAGCTTCCTTCATCCTTCCTCGGATCAACTCAATCTTTTCTGACGCCTCTCTAACCAAATCCGGACCTAAGACTAATCTGTCTCCAGTCTCCAACCAACATGCTGGTGATTTGCATGGCCTTCCATACAAAGCTTCAAAAGATGCCATTCCTATACTAGTCTGGTAACTATTATTATAGGAAACTCAACCAAATGTAGGTGATCTTCCCAATATCCACCAAAATCCAATTCACAAGCTCTCAACAAATCCTCGAGTACCTTATTGACTCTCTCTGTCTGCCCATCTGTCTGAGGGTGATATGCAGAACTCATATTAAGCTTGTTACCTAATACCTACTATAGACTCTTCTAGAATTCACTAGTGAACAAAGCATCCCTGTCACTGAATATATTACTAGGAACTCCATGTAGTCAAATTATGTTCTTCATGAACAACTTAGCTAAACCAGGTGCCGTCTAGTTGACTTAACTGGAATGAAATGCGCACTCATAGTCCATCTGTCCACCATAACCCATATACTTTCATTTTCTCTACTTGACCTTGGCAGCCCGTCTATAAAATCCATGGATATCGAATCCCATTTCCAAATTGGAATCTCTAAAAGTTGAAGCGATCCACTCAGCTCTGATGTTCAACTTTCACTTGTTGACAGTTTGCACACTACCTAAGCTACAAGCCAACATCACTTTTTATACCTTCCCAATAGAAGCTCCTCTTCATATCTTGATACATCTTGGTTCCTTCGGGATGAATCGTAAACTTGGACCGATGACATTCTCCAAGAACTTCTTTCCTCAAGTCCTCCATATTTGAAACACACAACCGTCCCTTCTTTCTCAACCACCCTCTCTGGTCAAGGCTAAATTCTTTAAATCATCAATCTCATTTCCAACCTCAAGCCTTTTAATCCTCATGGCTAATACTGGATCCTACTTCTATTTAGAAGCAATCCTTTCAATCAGCACTGGTCGAACTTCTAAACAAGGCAACATGGCGGCACTCTGACTAGAACTAGCAGTCGACCTTAACTGAAATCATAACTGGCCAAAGCTTCTAAATTCTTCCACTCTGCCAACATAGCTAAAACCACATTCTGATGTCTTCTACTAAGAGCATCTGCAACCTTATTACCTTTCCCTGATATATATTCTATACCAAAATCATAAGCAGCCAAAAACTCCAACCACCTATGATGTCTCATATTCAACTCTTTCTGAGAGAATAAATACCATAAAGATTTATGATCGGTATAAAGCTCAAAACTCTCCCCTAAGAGATAATGTCTCCAAATCTTGAGTGCAAAGATTACCGCAGCCAACTCTAAATTATGAGTAGGATACCTCATTTCATGCGGTCTAAGCTGTCAGGATGCGTAGGCAATAACTTTACCCTTCTGCATTAACACTGCTCCCAATCCAGTCCCACATGCATCGGTATACATCACCAATCCTTGGTTTCCATTTGGAACTACTAACGTTAGTGCATTGGTCAACAAATGATAACTTAAGGAATGCTTCCTCACATTTGTCGGACCAAACAAACTTCACCTCCTTCTTGGTTAACTTAGTAAAGGGTGCTGCTATCCATGAGAAATCCTTAATGAATCTTTGGTAGTAGCCAGCAAGTCCACGAAAACTCCTAATCTCAGTCACCGTCTCTGGTCTCTTCCAATCATTCAAAGCTTCAATCTTATCTAGATCGACTAACATGCTTTTCTCTGAAACCACATGACCGAGAAATTTGACCTCTTTCTTCCAAAAATGACACTTGGTAAACTTTGCCTTTAGCTGATTCTGCCTCAGCGTCTCAAGTACCACTCTAAGATGAACTTCATGCTCTCTCTCATCCTTTGAGTATACTAAATTTTCATCTATAAACACTAGCACAAACCAATCCAATTACTCTTGGAAAACTTGATTCATCAAATACATGAAGAAAGTAGGTGCATTCGTTAATCAAAATAGCATCACGAACCACTCATATAAACAATACCTAGTCCGAAATTATGTCAAAGGAATACTGTCCTCTACCACTCTTAACTGGGAAAACACTCTGGCTCCACTTAACTGATCGAACAGATCATCTATTCTTGGCAATGGATACTTATTCTTAATCGTCCTTTCATTCAACTTACGATAGTCGATTCACATCCTCAATGGCCCATCTGGTTTTTCACAAACACCGCGGCCGCTCGCCGCTCCCTAAGGCGAACTTCTTGGCCTAATAAAATTCCTTCTTTCAAGATCCACTAGCTGCACTTTCAATTCCTTCATCTCAGTAGGTGTCATCCTACTAGGTGATCTACTCACAGGTTCAGCTTCTGGCATATGATCTATCCAAAACTCAACAGCTCGTTTTGATGGTAGTCTTGTGATTAACTCAAAGACATCTGCAAATTCTCTTGCTACTCGAACTTGACTTAACTCATCTCCTATCTCCACAGCACTTAACAAAGTACTAACACTCTGGTCAGAATTCTCCATTGAGAATATGATTCGGTTATGACTATCTGGGTGTCTCGGTGATATCTCCCTATCCTGGAAAAATATTCTAGCCTTGTATCTACCCAACCAATCCATACCCAAAATGATTCTGAAAACTATGAAATTAATAACATACAAGCTGCATAAAAACTTATGGCCTAAAAAATCAAGTTCTAACTGGTCACATCTCAATCCTAGAGTTGCATATCCTCCTATTGGATTCGCAACTCTTAAGGAAGTAACAAGGTAGATGGGTTCTAAGCATAATCTATCAACCAAATACTGAGATATAAATGAATGTGATGCACCGGTATCAAAAAGTACTCTAATTGGTATACTCTCAATCAAAAGCGTACCATCCATCATAGTCTTCCCTTTGTCAGCTTTAGTAGGCCTAGCTGGTCCAATATTAAAAACCTTTCCTTTATCGGCCCTGACTGGCTCTGGATACTAATTCTTGTAATGCCCAACATGATCACAGTTGAAGCACTTCACAAGCTTCTTATTTGCAGCCTTCTTCCCATTACCTGATCGGCACTCATTTGCATAATGACCCTTCTTGTCACGCTTATAGCAAACTAACTCTGCTTTTGCATTCTTGGCGGTATCTCCCTTCCGGGCTCCCTTGTTCTTAAAGAACTTTCTCTTCTTCCCCTGAGAACCCTGAATTTCCACTAGCTTCTCTCTAGCACAATTAGCAAGCATTTCCTCATGGCCAATGGCCATCTCCATAACTAAATTACTACGATCATGGAGATGTGGTGGGGTCGCCCTAGCAATTTCATGCCTCAGTCCCCTAATGAACTTCTCGTTCCTTTTGATGACGGTGTCTATAGTATTATGACCATAATGGGACAACTCCTTGAACTTAGTGGCATACTCAACAACCGACATCTCTCCCAGCTCCAGATCCATAAATTTCCTTATCAGCTCTGACTTAGCAAACTCATACACAAACTTTTGCTCAAATCTCCTTTTAAAATTAGCCCAAGTCAATTGCTTTTCTAGAACTCCAGTAGTAATACAGTTCCACTAATGAATCGCTGACCCTTGTAACTGTCTAGAGGCCAACCTTCTCTTTTGCTCATCATCTAAACCCAAATCAGCAAATATTCTCTCACAGTGCAACAACCAATTCTCAACTTCCATAGTGTTCTCCGTCCCTATGAATGGCTTCCCACCAAGACTAGTGCAGTCTCTGCTCAGCTTAGCATAATTATTCCCAATTAGAGCCACATGATTAGCTCCTCCTACATTTCCAACAACACCAGCAGTAGCTCCACTTGCAACATATTGGCGAAGAACTGATGCATCTCCCCTATATCTACTGGTGGATTCCAACACCCACATTAGCATCAGCATTTTGGTTATTAGCATTAGCCGGTCAACCCGGGTTCCTCCTGGTGGTGGGTCGAGCATTTCCATTAGTTGTAGTTCTTCCTCCATCGAGATTTCCTCTTCCGTTTCCTACTTCCATATCTCCTTTCTCGTAAACCTGGATACGATCCTTAGTAAGATACAGAAGAACGGTCTATGAGAGTGGGGAATATGTACTTATATATATAACAATATATCAAATACAAGTACGTTACTATACCATTAACCCAAACCCCAATTTTGATTTCTGATTCATTGGATTATGTTTGAAAAATATTTTAGGTTTAAGTTTCTTTACAAGTTTCATAAACCTATGCTCCGATACCAATTTGTAACATCCCCATACTTGGAGGCCCAAAACTAACGGCTACGGATGTTGCAGTCATCCATAGTATTAATCCTCGGCGACCAAATACGGCAATGTTATATACATTGGTAAACAAAACCACAAGAATATGGAAAAAAATTTAAAGCAGCAAACAAAGTCCACATTCCATTTCAAAATATTTCAAATTCATTACATAATCCCAATGCGCAGACCATGTTCAGACAAAATTAACTTATTACAAAATACGCCAAGAGCGACATATGAAGATGCCCCATTGGATGATCAAAGTATATAATAAGGCAATAAAACAAGTTTGCCTTTACAATAAAACACAACGGAAATAAAAGAACTCTAGGTAGCTAGCATGCCACCTTCACGTCTCCAGAAGCTTTATTCGTCTAAAAGAAAACTTGGAAACCTTAACCCTCAAACTACTCAAATTAAATTGAGCACCCAAGAGTTTAAGGGGAATACAAAAACTTCGAGTTAGACATAAATCCTAGTATGAATAATAACCAACAGTCTCAAACCATTTAGATATCTAGTGAGACCACGTTGCTTAGCAGAACGGGTTTTCCCCTCAGTGATATCTTAAAATTTATATAAAACCATATATTGTGCTCCTGCATCCACAATGGTTAATGCAATTCAAAATAATATGATGATATGCAGATAAGTATATTAAATTTGGACTACCCATCCCCATTCATCCTTACTATCTGTCTCAATTATAGTTTCTAGGGTTACTTGCAACCTATTAGTTTTCATGGGCTTACTAATAACCTGTTAAATGTTTATGGACTCCCTGTCCGATTTCATAGTTTTTATGGGATCACTAAGAACTTATTGATAACTCCAATAGCTTTTCTCTTATCCTAGTTTTCATGGGTTGACTAGGAACCTTTTGACTAAGTGTCAATATCTTAATCCGGATATAGTTTTCATGGGCTAACTATAAACCTATTGGCTCCTGCCAATATCAAATCATAGTTTTCATGAGCTGACAATGAACCTATTGGCCCCTACCAATATCTTTTCCTTTATAAAGTTTTCATGGGCTTACTGTGAACCTATTGGCCCCGCCAATATCTTTAATTAATGTTTTAACATTTCTTAAGTTATATTCACTATTGGGTCAACCTAGCTGGTTATTGTGCCCTTCCCTAAAGCACCATTATGGGTTAATTACAATGTAAATAAATATATGTAGAAGAAATCATAACGACGAAATAATACCAATACTTGTGGTTTAATATCCTTGAAATCATTTTATAGAAATCCCAGTTAAACCCTTTAACCTGTTAATTAAGGCAAACTTCTTCAAAAACTTCATTTCAAAACTCTTTGTTCATGCTATGGTATTACCTTTTAAAATGAGAATGGGTTGACTGTTTTGAAAACCTAAAAATATCTCTTTCGAAACCCCTGGATAACCTCCTTCGAAAGCAAAGAAAACTCCTTTTCAAAACACAATGAACATACATTTCGAAGCCCTTGTTAAATATTCTCTTTCGAAACCAAATATACCATTCGATGATATCAAAACATTACTCAAAAACACAGTTTCGAAACCAATGAAAGTGCCTCTTTCGAAAGTTTTTGGTTTTACCTTTAAAACATCTATTGGGTCAAAGTGGTTACATATGAAATCATCTCTTTCGAAACCTTTAATAAAATTGTTTTGGGGAAAATTTGTTGGTATCGTAACCATATATTCGAAAGCTCAAAACCTTTGAGTAAAACTTGGAAGGGTAGCGTCGAAACCCCCTTTCGACCTCATTGCCTTCGGAACCCTCGACCCCTTCGAAGGAACTCAGGAAGTAGCTTAGCTTAAGTTAATAACAAAGTCAACCCTTCGAAAGTATTGATGACTTTAATACACTCGAAAGGTAAAGAATAGCGGCTAGGTTTCGACTAGGTCGGAATCACTACTTTCAAAAGCGTTTATTTTAAAACAAGGAAACCCATTTGAAAGCTTATACTATAAACATAATATGGCAACCTCCTTAGAAAACCTCTTTCGAAAACATATGTTTCGACTACATCGAAAGCTCTAAGTAAAAGAAAGCAAGCACTTAACATTTGAAAAACGAAACATAGGTTTCGACACCATCGGAAGCATTGCTTCGACACCATGGCTTTCGCTTTTCCTCCTATCCACTGCATACCATCTAAGTGATATCTTTTGTATTGGTTTTGACTGAGTTGGAGCAGAAGCATTGGAGTTGAAAGGCACTACTGTAGGAGGCGGAACCAACTTTTTTGATTAAAAGTAGAAATTATGCTACTTTTAGTAATTGCTTCACAACACTACGCCATAAATGACCTTCTACAACATTTTTGCAAGGTGTTGCCAGCTAAAATGTTGCGATAGCTATAGAATTTTGGTCCTACTGCAACGTTGTATTTTTGGTGTTACCTTAGCCATAGAAATGTGTTGCTCTAGCTAAACAAGTGTAACACGATGCAACATTTTTATATAGTGTTGCCATAGATGTTTTCAGATTAAAAAATTTAAAAAAAAATTACACCTCAGCGATCCACACCACCATTTAAAACAAAATCTCAACCGTCGATTCACACCATCGATCCACACCTTACCAATTTTCATTTCCCGCTTTACTTTTCACTCATCCGCTTTCGTTTCTCACCCCCAATTTTCCAATCCCTAATTTTTATTCCGCTCCTCCTTGTTTCTTCAATCTGTAGAATAACTGGCTTTTCTTTTATCCCTTGTCGGCCATATCAATTTCCGTTATTTTCTTTCGCCTCGCGTCAGTTTTCCTCACTACTTCCGGATTTGCGATTTTGTTCAGGTTTTTGGCGATTCTGGTGATTCGAGGTAAGGTTGTGGGATTGCGATGGTTCAGGGAGTTGCTGATTTGGTCGCAATTTCGTGGTTGGGGCCTGATGTCAGAGTGGCAGGGGGTAGTCGAATTGGTTTCGGTGAAAACTAGGGCACGCGATTCTAATTTCTTTGATGCTCTGATTGATCGAATCTAGTGTGAGAAACGTTCCTGGTAGCTTGCTCCTTCGTTCTCCTTGATTGATTGCTCGAATTGCTTTGACTTCATCGTCGGGTGCGATGTGATATTATTTGGTATGTTTTCTGCCTTCAGGTTTACTTGAATATTCTTGATATTGGTTACACTCGCACGCTTTTGCCGATGATGAATTGGGATTTATTTATAGGCTTTATTTCCTATAATCTCGAGTTTAATCTTTCTGTTGGACTTTGAGAAATCTGGTATGTTGGATTGCAATGATGAATACAAACATATGTGTGTTGAGCTTTGTTGGTTTTGCTTGGTCTGGACTGAACTGGTACCATGCTAACCTTGTTCTTTAACATGAACTGATGCTCCAAGTCCTCTGTATATCATGTTACTACCTTGGTTTCTCTTGTACATGCCTGATGCATTCACTGTTTTTGCTTGATGGGCTGCCTATGTGTACTGCTGTGTTTCTTGCAATGGCTTGTCTATATTTTGCTGAACCTGGTTCTTGTTTGTTTTGTTGGTTGCTTGGCCCTGAGTTGAATCCAGTCGATGACTCGGGTTTGACCTTGTGCCGTGTCCGTTTTTTTGGCTTGTCTACATATCTGGCTGCACTTGAGTATGAACTTGCACTTGAGTAGTTGCACTTGAGTAGTTTCTTGTACCAAGCCTTATGATGCATGTATGTTCATCCATGTACATGCATTTCTTGGTCATGTTATGTTGCTTGCTGTGTTGAGTACTACTTTGTGCACTTGGCTTCTCCTTTGTGCATTTTTGCCTGAACTGTTGCTTGCTGTCTTCCATACTGCCTTGTATCCATGTGTTGCATTCATGTTTGGCTTATGCACTTATGAAAAGAAACAACCCAAATACCTGAGGCAAATAATATAACAAAAACATTTTCATTTTCTGTTCGAGTTAAATATTATTTTCCAGATTACTGCTTTTGAATTATATGTGACAGGTATTGAAGACTGGACAGCTGGATATAAGCTTGAAGACAGAGTCAAATCAAATGTGCATGAGCTTGAAGACATGTTTCAAAGAAGGATCGATCTTCCAAAATCGGATGAATCGGGCGGTGCCCACTTGTTCGACCTAACCCGCCGGGACTGTGGTGCCCCGGACCCCCGCCGGCGCTGCGCCCGGACCCGCTTCTCGGCTCGCCTTCGGCTCGGCACTCGGCTCGCCTTCGGCTCGGCATATATTTGTCAATGTCGGTGTCTGTATAAATTGAAACTGCATATGTAATGAGTGAACTGAGTGATGTAGTGAGGAATATCTGTATATGTGAATATCAGTGTTATATATCATTGAATTGTAAAATAGTGGAGTTTGGAATTTGTACTATTTCAAATGTTGAAATAAAATATTTATTTAAATAAATTACTGTTTAAATATCAAATTCTGTGCAATAGCATTTTATTAAATAAAATATTTATTTTTATTAAAAAATCAAATATGCTCTACATTGTGGGCCCCACAAATTCAAAAAGTTCATATCTATAGCAACATTTTGGAATGTTGCTATAGATACCTATGGGTGTTGCCATAGACCCAAATAGGGTTCTATTGCAACAATATTACTTATGTTGCCTTAGATAGTCAAAATGTTGCCTTTGAGGTCTAAGGCAACGGCAAAAATTGCATCACCCTAAAAGTGTTGCCATAGACCTATGGCAACATTTTTCGGGCCTGAGCCAACATTTTTTTTGTGTTGCAGTAGGCCATTTATGGCGTAGTGCAACTACCTGCCTATTTGTAATCCTTTGATTAGTTGCCTTAAAACTTTTCAAATACTTTACAAAATAACTACTGCATTTATTAAATCTAAATCAAGGGAAATAATTAACATTTAAGCCTTTCCATTAAGCAAAACCAATATTTGCAAATAAGTCCTTCTTTTAAAATAATTTATTTTCCATAGCAAATCAATTAGGAAAAATCCCCAAAAAATCACAGAAATTCACCTTTATCATGTTATCTAATATATTAAAATTTCAAACCCAAATTCTTCCTGAAATAATCGATATAAATTTTAAACCCAATTTTATCTTATTTTCCCTTGAAAATTCATAATAAATTTTCCATGGCTTATTAATAAAATTGAAACTCGTCTCCAAAATCATGATTTACGTAACATATATTTTTCCATGGCATTCTAAATCAATAACTATCGGTTTTACCCTAAAACTGTGCAAATTCATATGTAAATGAATTTGTTTGAATAAAACATATAATAGTTCAAGCATATCATCCAAAACATCATAAAAACGAATTTAATCTTAAATCTGAAAATATATGATTATGAAAACAAAATAGAGATGGAATGAATTATTATTCACCTTGGATATGATAAGGAATTTGAGATTTGTAGAATATTGATTACCCTTAGCTTTGATTCTTAGCTTTGATTTAATTTTCTCTTTTCACTTTGATAATGGCCGGCTCCTCTATAATACTTTGTGTTTTTTGGTTTTTAGAATGAACATGAAAAATGAGAAAGTGAAACGTGAATGGGCAAATGAAATGTGTAGCCGTGTATAATACGGTTATTTACTAATATGTCCATGTCTAAATTAATTATCTTAAAACCATTTTAGCCCATTTATCTTATTATTAAGCACGGCCTTGATTCATATTTTCAAATCTCAATCCCTAATCATTCTAATTCTATCATTATTCGGTTTAATATATCTAATTAAATCTCCTAAATAATGTTATCAAAAATTAAGGGTGTTACACGTATCCACTTGTTCCTTGAGTGCACCGGATCTCTCTAGACCCAGCCTATGGTGTTTCTGCTTCACAGGAATGCATTCGGGATTTATGTTTAATGGATGGCTCACTATCCTAGGTGAGATCCTACACATATCCGAGTGTGTCTAGGAAAATACATCCAGGTTTGCTTTGAGAAAACCAACCAACTCCCTCATTACACTAGTAGTGATCTGAGATCCGACCTTCAGGTCTTTACTTTGGTCATCCCTGCTGACTGGAACAGGGATTGTTAACTCGACGGGAGTTGCTCGTCTGCCCTTCGGCTCTTTTCGTTGGTTCATGTCATCATAGAGCCGACTAGTTTGCCCGAGCCAAGGCTCAGCCGGTAGTTGTTATGCGTCCAAAGCCTTTATGCAGAGGACCCCCTCCACACTCTTTTCTTTCTCCTTACACCTAGCTTTATTTAGTTCAACTACATAGCACTCGCGGCCAACCGCCTGATCTCCATGCACGATCCCCACTCCATTGTCTATAGGTAATTTCATAGTTAAACACCAAGGAGCGATGGACTAAGAATGTGTTATAAGCTGAACAAATATCCAACACTAAAAACAACACGGCCCGCACTAGCTTGCAGTCGTCCTCACCGAGTTCCACCTATAATTCGAAAAATCCTATGGCTTCAGTAGCCATCCCGTTGAGCCCCTGTATATGAGATCTACAAGTCTTCAAATCTCTCTCATCCAACATCATTTGATCGCAAGTTCTTTAGAACAAAATATTGACTAAACTCCCACAGTCAACAAGCAACTTCCATACAACAGCAGGACCAATTGTTGTTGAGATCACGAGTGGCCAATTGTCAGAGCCTCCACTCTGTCAACTTCCCTGTTTTTGAACACAATATCATCTGTCATGGTTCAAGATTGTTTTACCTAAGCTCGATCCTCGAAAACATAGCAGCTTTCATTCTCAGCAAGCTTTAAGGCTCCAATGTATCTATCCATTTGTGAAAAACACTTATCAGTAGAATGAGGCCCATCGATGGTTGTGTTAACCACTAATAGTTTTTTGGTCGCCTAAATGCCTCAAAATTAGGCTCAGCTTGCCCCCTTGGAAAGATGACCCAGAGACGCTATAATTTCCTTGCCCGCCATCCTATGGGGCTTTTACATATTGTTGCAATTTCTTTTTCCTTATTAAATTTTAAATCATGTTGCACATGTGCCTACACTCATTAGTTTTATGACTGTGAGTCTCATGGAATCTTCAGAACTTGCCCGACTTCCTCTCCTTCTTAGTTGACTACCTAGGAGCCGGCTTCCTATATGGTTCGGTATTCTGAGTAGCCAGATAGATGTTCCCTATCAAGTTGCTCAATTCAGTATAATTGTCATAGTTGGGACCTCTGAAATGACTCCTATTATCTGGCTTTCCCTTCTTTGCTCCATCATTGTTTTCTTTTCCTCCTTTATTCTGATTACCAACTTTCACATCAACATTCCCAAAGCTTCCTCCAGATTGTTTTATAGCTATATTACTTGAATCGGCTCATTTGAACTTCTAGCATCAGTCCTTCATGGATGCTTACACGCATCCTCCAGAAGAAAATACTTATTAGCTTTTCTATAAAAAGTTTCCATTGTCAACGGTTGCTTCCTTTCTATCCAATCCCCAAAATCCAAGTCGAGGTGAACTTCTCTATAAATCGCCATTAGTACCATATCTTCCTTTGGATCCATCACCTCTGTTACAACCATGTGGAACCGATTCAAATAGTCCTTCAATGACTCTCCTTCAGCTTGATAAACATTAGAAAATGACATCACATGTTTCGGACGTGAACAGTGCAAACAAAATTGCTCCATGAATTTCTATGAAAATTCAGCAAAAGATGATATGGGCCTCAACGGAAGTCGATTGAACCACATCGTAGCTACCCCTTCTAAGAAAATTAGGAAACAACGGCACTTCACAGCATTTGAAGCCCTGACCGAATCCATGCAACACTCATATCTCAATAAGCGTTGCGTAGGATCCATCGTTCATTCATACAACGACACCATTGGCATGTTAAATCTCCGAGGGTATCTCGCATAAAGGATGTCCTTTGTAAACGGGTTCAGACTAGCGTAAGTTCCCCAATCGTCATTAGTTCTGAATCAGTTTTCACTAACCAACCTCCTAATCATATCTTCCAAATAATCAGAATCTACAGGTTTGATTGAATGACGGTAATCGGGTCCCACCCCAAGTGTTCGACCCGGTGAATGCTCTTTGGAAGGTGCTCGATACCTAGGCTCCCCGAACTTCGGGGGACCCATTCGTCCAGCATTCCCCTCGATTTGATTCTTGTGAGTAGCATCATTAGCAATACTGTGATTTTCCAGATTCAGACCTTCAACATTATGTCCAGGGATCACATGCACCCCGCCTTCCAAAGGATGGGCCCTAGGCCCATTACTTTAGGGACAGGTACCGAACCTTGAATTTGAGCAGGGGGCTCATCCTATTCCTTGTATAGATGTTTTGGCAGTGTATTGAGTTTTCTTCTACCTTCCTTCCCTCCATCTTCTCTTGGATGAAGAAGAATTCTTTTATTCTGAGCTGGAATCCCTTCTACTCCATCTGGGACTATTTAAGTCAACTAATTCAATAGCCTTAAGCTCTGTTGCATCGTGTTTTTCATCTCATGTTGGCCAGCTTGGAATCCGTCTTCCATCCGCTTCATCATCCTATCCATCCCCACTCTGGTGACAATGTCAGTTGGAGTCTGGACCGCCATTTTCTTTGGCTGGTTATCTTCATTCCCATAAAGAGGATTTTGATTCTCAACATCACTAGTAGTAGGTCTAGTAGTTATGGTTCGAGATTGGTGCTCCTTCCTTGATGGGGCCATGGCAGAAAGCTTCTTGTAGGTCTATTGGAAATCCATGTTGTAGAATTAAAAGGTTGAGAAATTGGATCTATCTATTGGATATGGTAAGTCCAATAGTAGATGATAGATCGAAAAAGCTTGAGTTAACTCTCAGTGAAAGCAACGAAATGTTTAAACCAGAAGTTGGCCAAACACCAAAAGATTATATAGAGAATAAAAGTGAAGAAATATAATAGAAATGTAAATGAAAAAGAGGAAAGAAACAAGACACAATCTTTTATAGTGGTTCGGCAAAGCTTAGCCAACGTCTACTTTAATATTTTATTACCGATTTATGACTTAGGGGCAGAAGTTCTTGAGACTTATGCAACTCCAACACTTAGAATTTCAGAAATACGAGAAAATAAGAAATAATAGAGCTAGAACACAAAAATCATGAGAAATGAACCATACCTTCCTATTTATTGAGATATGGAGCCTAAAATCTCGTCCAAAATATCTCCAAGTCATTTGTACGATTTGGACTAGCTATCCTAAAATATTAGGTGCCACATCAGTAGAAGCTAGATGTTGGTACCGAAACCTAAGTGGGAATCGGCACATATCCCTAGGATATCCGTATTTGGCGTCTTCAACCTCTCACCTTGAATCGTCTTGTAGCAAGCATCAAGAATACATAGTTATTTACACCATTACAAGCTTGTTTCTAAGTCCAAATGATGGAGTTGTGGAAGAACAAAGTTGTAGTTTCATGTGTTTATGGAGATCGATGGAAAATTGCATTGAATTAGAAAACCAACATCAAAAACAGGTTAGTGGCACCAAGATAAGCATGTAGGCAGAAGCTGGGATCCACCCAAGTCCTATTTGGTAATTGGTATCGATCCCCAGGTGAGTGTCAGTACCGATCCCTAACTAGGGATCCCATTGCCTTATTGTTTCTGATATTTTTGGCTTTGAATTTGTGACTCTGTCTGTGCTTGGTTTCTGGACTCCTGGGCTATCTCTTCGGGCTTTCTGCTTTGATAACTCCAAGTTCTATGTGTCTAGTCTGCCTGGATTCTGCCTAGTCAAAAGGAAATATAATAGAATTATTAACCTTGCCTAATAAAACAAAATAGTATAATTACTTGCCTAATAAAATAAGAAAGAATTATTAACTTTGCCTAATAAAACTAAATATTATAATTAATTGCCTAATAAAATAATAGTGTAAAACAAAATAGCATAATGATTACTCTATTCCACACGGATGGTTGCCATTGGACCAAAATATAGTCGATTCAGGTTATGCATGCAGATTGTTGCCATTGTACCAAAATATGGTCGAATCAGGTTATGTCATGTAGATGGTTGCCATTGGACCAAAATCGGGTTGAATCAGGCTAGGCCATGGTTGATAAGAAAGATTCTTGTTGGACCAAAACATGGTCGAATCAAATTAAGCCATAAGGATGTTTTCTATTAGACCAAAATATGATCGAATCAAATTAGGCCATAAGGCTGGTTTCTATTGGATCAAAATCTGGTCGAATCAGGTTAGGCGATAAGAAATTATTAAAGTACCATTCTCTTCAACAAATACTCAAGTCCATATCTCATTTTAATCTATTCACAAACTAAAGAAAAGAAATTAAATTCATTCTAAACGCAAAGTATTCCATGTGTCTAGCAAAGTAAATAGGAAGTGAGCATATTCTTTCTTTCATAGTTTAGTGAGTATAACTTATTTAGTTAGTATAATTTAATTATTTTATAGTGAGTGTAATCTTAATCTCTTTCTATTGATTCATTTACATTCTAATAAATGTTGTGTTAACTATTGATTGCAAATTGTTAATAATAATGGGTATGTTATTATTCTTGTTTAGTTGTTTGATTTGTGCTCGACCAGTTTATGAGCAATAACGTTGACGTTTAGTTAAAAGGAACTTACACCACCCTTTAATTTTGGATTGAAATTTAGTGACTTCTTAGTTAAAAGGAAATAACATCCCTTTTAGCTATCTCATTTGACTAAGAGGGTGCTTCACCCCTCTTGGTCGTATTCTCCTTTAAAGATGATGGGTTTAAGTTATGATTTGATTGGAATTTTTAAATCCTGTTTTTATTTCATATGTTGTGTATGATCATATAGTGGTTAATTCAAACAAAATCCCTTTACTTTTCAAGTCGTGTTCTCCTTTAAAGATGATGGGTTTAGATTATGATTTAAATGGATGTTTTAAATCTTGGTTTAAAGTATTTTAAAGGAGCTTTTGAAATTTATATAAGTGATTTAAAGGGGTTATTTATGGAATGTAAGTAGTCCTATATTTGACACTAAAAGCCGATGAGTAGATTGATCCTCTATCTGGGAGATCAAGAACCGAAGTATTTAGGCAAGGCTAGGAGCAACTAGTGCCCTGACTTAACTGGCTTTGTTTTTGGACGAGGGATAGACTAAGTTGAGAGTATCGATAACGTGACAAGTGTAGAAGATTGAATTTCTGTAAGTTATCTTTATAATTATGATGGTATGGAAAACAATCGCCTTTCTTGTATATAATTGTTTTTGACCCATTTAAGAATGCTTTTGTAATATGAGATCCTCCTAAATGTTTTATGAATATATTTATACCGATGAGATAATTGTATGGGTATTTTTAAACATTAAAAGAGTATAAGATATAATTTTCATATATGATTGATTTATTATCGCCGATAGTTGATTCTTGACTATCGATTTTCATACCCTTCTTCTTTTTATTTTTATTTCTCAGTCTAAGAAAATTTGTTGCTTGTTTAGAGCATTGATATTTTTTTTGGAAATGACTAAATAAAGAGCGACTGGGGGCCAAGCTATGTGGGGTTGCTCCCTTTAGGGTATTGCCACATCTACTCTAGATTGGTTTCGGTTGTATGGGCACGGATATATGAAATACTCGGATACTTGGTAAGATTGGCGCAGTTCGGCTTGAAGGTTTCCAAGTGCCATCATAGTACTCAAGTACAATTTCTAGTGGTGTACTTTTGGTAAGGGGGACGAACCCTCTTTGTAATTGTTGGAAAAATTTCTTTTTCTTGTTTTTGATTAAAACCATTGGATCGACTCCTTTTTAATTGCATCGGGAAGTGTCTTGCGCTCTTTGAGATATTTGATTATTTGTGTCTATTCTTTTATGCTTGGATTTGGTTCTTGTGATGGGAAACTCGTTCTGTGTTTTGCTGCATGGTCTCACAAGTTGTTTTGTGTGTTTCGTTATTTTATTTGGAGTTTACTCATACAAGACTTATTGTCCGACTCGAGTTGTTTTTTTCCTAAACCCCTAGGTACTCATTTATATTTGAGTAGTTCGGGAGTGGTAGGTTTCTTTGGGCTCTTTTGAAGATGATGGATGAATAGGAGGCTCCTTAACTGTCTAGCTATCTATTTCTGCTATTATGAGATGTTGGTATTATGTGTATATATTTTGTATCAGCAAGTGTAAATGCAGGTTGTTATAACTGCCTAGGCTGATAGTAGTACTTTTGTTATAACTCTAATAACTCCATGTTAGAGAGTAACCTCATGTATTATCTTATTGTTATATTATATTTAACCATTTCGTTGTGAGATTTCTGTTCCGTTCTTTTATTTTACCTCATGTCAACTCGTCTTTCAGATGCTTGGGCAATGACACATGAATACCATGGATGTATTAAGTGTCATTCCTAAGGGTCAGAGAGGTGGGTCGTCACATAACCCACTGAATCAATCCAAGTAAATGGAAGAGATTGGTTAGGTGTAATCTCCTCCTTCCCATTGATCGCAAGGGACCAATGGCGAGCTTGCTAAATATGCAACTTTTACCACTTGTTTTGGCACCCACACATGCCAGCCTACATGTCATGTTGCATAAGTCTGATCCTACCCATCGTCCATTTTGATAGCCTAGTGCAATCAAGGCAATACCCTCCTCAAAACATATTTGAAGCAAACTACTCTACAGTGCTTGTAAAGTCTCGCCATCTGTGAAAGGTCCGCATGGTGCCTATAATTACGAAGGTTCCATTCCAAGTATTAACATAACTTGAGGGTATCCCTTCATATATACGCAAGCTTATACTCTCCACGGCTCCTATGGTTGGATATGATTTCGCACTTCAACCTATTCTAATGACTCTTAATGCCATTTCTTTCTATAATTTATATATTAAATTATAACTATACACGCCCGTCATAAACGCATATCCGAGGCTTAACATATGTTTTATATATATTCTCATTCTTTCTTTCATTGCCTCTGTAATTCTTATAGTTGACTATAAGTCTTATTTTACTATGCATCTAGCCTTTCCTTCTTCAAATTCATTTATCGCTTCATTTTCAATTCTTTAATATCGTTTCCTTTTTATTTATTGGTTCCAACTTAGATTTCTATTCCCATTTTATTCTCTATTCTTTTTCTTTCCTATTTCTCAAAGCCTCTTTCTTTCATTTTAATTAGTCTTCGTACCTTTATTCATGACTTAATGTTTAACTTTCGGGATTTACTATATTTTAATACATTGGAACTAAACTTCTATTCAGTATATGTTAACATAGTAAATTTCCATATTTATCAAAAGAAGAGATGTTTTTATGGGGTTTGTATTTACAAGAAATTTCCTTTTTATTTTTCTTGAAATAGATAGTATATAACAGGAGATTTTTCCTTGTTTTATGCATCTCTTTCCTTTTATGTTCACATGTTCATTCCTTGTTATTCCAAAGGTCACACTTTTGTTTATTTTGACCTTGATAATATGTGGAAATTTACTTGTAATAATCCAAGTTCCAATGTATTAAAATATCACAAAAACCCCAAATAACATAATGAGTTTATTCAACTTAATTTATGTCCGAAAAAATAAAAACAAGTTCCTAGTTATTATGCATTCATTATAGCTTTTTAATTTCAATTGTTATGAAAATACTAATTGAATCTAATCATTTCGCAACTAAGAATTAAACCTAATCATTACATAATTACAGAATAAAACTAATCATTACGTGATTTTAGAATTAAAACTAATCATTACTTATCTACATAAGCAAGTTTCATATCTTCAACTTTTCACAATTACGAATTTATTCATAACTTAAATTCAATTCGTAGGCATATATGAATAGGTTTGCAATGGTATAATCTAGTATCATATAAAAATATATAATATTCCCAGTGACCTTTTTAGCGCCCAAATATCTAGATCTAATTCAGATTTAAACCATGTTATCTGCATTCTCCACTTTTGACTCCTTATTCGGATCCACAAATAAGATTTATATAGATCTATTAGAATTTGGATTAGAGAAGGGAGATTTATATTTATTAATTAGAACAACATCTAAAGTTTACCTTCGATGTAACAACTTGATTTGAACCTATATTCCTATTCTCTATCCTTTTATATTCTTCTCCAAAGTATATCCGTGCAATCTATATCTAATTTTGTGTGTTTAGAAATTTTGGAGGACAAAAATGTAAGAGCTTCCGCTGTTATTAGAAAAATAGATAGTTGGAAGTGAAGCTCTAAGTCCAAATTTATAGAGGTTCAAATCAGCGCTAGCCGTCGAGGTTGATTTCTTACCTTTAATATCCAATTAACGTTAATCGATGTTATCTTATCCCCTGTTTATAATTCTTAAATGTTAAGTAATAGAGTGTTTAATTATGTTAATTAATCGTTAATTAATTTCAAACTATTTTCTTAATTACATATATATTTATTTCCGGCTACAAAAATTCAAACGTTGAACTTTTTCGTTTGAACTCCGATCAAAAAAGTTTATATATGAAAATTGATCAAAAAATTTCCACAAACACAGTGGTGCAGGTTTCGTAGCCAAATTATGAATTTGCAAAAATTCTATTTTTCATTGTCCGTTACTTATTAATTAATTTCGATTTTAATCAATTAACGTAAAAACGCGGGGTATTGCATGAGAATATAATACAACAAACAACATTAAAAGACAATGTCACTCCAAATTTTAATCTAGGAATATAAAACCTGGTTACCTTCAGAACCAAAGATAATAAATAGTGAAGCCATAATCTAAGACTTAATGAAGGTAATGGCTGCAATGTAAAAACTACTCAAGAAGGTCCTTTCATAAAAGTCTTCCAAAACAACAAAGCTCACTAAAGAAGAAGAAGTCGAATCTCCAAGGAGAAATCTCGATACTTTCAAGCTTAAGAGCAAGGACAAAGGAAAAATCATTATGACCCCATAGAAAAGAGGAACCTAAAAGTTTGGAGCTGCGGTATTATCTCCAAAATCGCTAGTAGACAGTAAGGTTAAAGCAGATCACTAGGAAGAACTAGCAGAAAGGTGTAATGAACAGTCAGGATGTCTAATCTCGTGTAAGGAGTACAAGCCTTAAAGAGGCGATTACCACGATGATGAAGCTTACTTGAGAGATATAGCTGATAAAATGACAAAGGACATGCTTGATATTAAAGGAAAGAGGACCTTTGATACTAAAGTCAGCAACAATTTTCGTGAAACCCATTTCATAGAAAGATTAATGTTTGTCAAAATTCCATCACACATTAAGGTACTATCACTAAGATATAACGGGACCATTGATCCCGATGATCATCCTCTAGCCTTTGAAAGCCAAACGGGCCTTTTTAATGCTTCTGGAGCCGTACGTTGTAGTCTCTTTTCGACCACTTTTTAAGGAGTGGCTGCTAAGTGGTATAGACATTACAGGGAGAAAACCATTTATTCTTGGAAGAAATTCTCTTACGAATTCTAGGCATAACTCTATGTGCGCAAAGACCTTGCTGTCGATTTTAGTGTGTTGGCCAATGTTAAGCAGAGGTTAGGAGAGCTACTTGGTGAATACTTGAAAAGATTCGATGTGGAGGCGTTGAAAGCATAGAACATGACTGTTAGAGAGAAGTTAATGAAGATGCGTTTAGGATTGATTGAGAAAACCCCTTTTGGAGGGAACTTTATATCCATAGGTGCAGAGACATTCAAGATTTTCAATTCAAGCTGACAAATTCATCCGTATGGATGAGATGTATCGCACTAAGAAAACGTCTCAGACAAAGAAGGATGCACGAAGATCTGACTTTGATCACCTCAGTAAGAAACCAAGATGGAATGAGAGCAAGAGGGGAAGATGGAAGGAAATCCCAAAGTCTAACTATGTGGCCTTAAACCAACCAATATCCTATATTTTTTCAAAAGCTAAGGATAGAGGCAACTTCTCAACTTCTTACGAGGCATGGAATAACCCTAAGCCAAAATGAGGAGGAAACTATTGCGCTTACCATAAGTCGAATGTACACATGACGGACAAACGTCGTGTTTTGGCTGGAATCATTCAAAATATGAAATGACCTGGGCTTTTGAAAGAGGTCATCAAAGAGAATTAGAAACCTGATCATCTTAAAGAAACTAACCAAAGGCTCCCAAGTAATACAATAAACCTTGTGTAAAACGAATCTCAGCAGGATCTTATTCCATCAACTAACTAGATAGATGTGATTCATGGAGACCCTCTTTTGGCCGAAAGTAATGAGGGAGCCAGAAGTAGATATATTGGAAAGGCAAGGGATGGAGTTTTCTCCATCCAAGAGGAGCAACCACTCAAAAGCTACAAATTCCAACTCCAAAAGCATAGTCTAAATATAACTTCGTAGGAGCTAAAAAGGGTGCGCCATCTATACAATGGCCCGCTAATGATAACTGCACAGATCGGGCTTTCCGTACTAACCAAAATTTTATTTGATACCAAAAGCGTGGAGAATGTTCTCTTCAAGCATGCTTTCAATCAGATGGGTATTAAAAAGGAGAAGCTGAAGCCAAGCTTTTAACCGGTCTTTGGGTTTAACAGTAAAAGGTCCACTCCAATAGGACAGATTAAGCTCCTGGTGGAAATGGGAGTTCTACCACATTCCAAAACTTTTGAAACCTTGTTCGCCATAATGGACCAACTTTACTACTAAAATTCTTTCTTTAAGAGGCCAACCGTGGATGAAGTGGAATCTTTCATGTCACCAAAGTATATAATGGTGAAATTTCTAACTAAGAGCGGATGGGGGACGATAAGGGGAGAGTAACTCAAGTCTCGTAAATTGTATTTTTCCACCCTTGATCAATACAAAAGAGATAATCTTTCTTGTTATGACTCAGAGAAAGGTGAATCAACCAAAATTAAAATTAATAAGCCCTTGGACGTCGGCCTTCTAGGCCAACCATCTAAGGCAAATGAGAAGATATGGGCAACCGAGAAAACTAAGAACGTGTTAAGAAAATTTAAATTTTCCAAAAGGAATAGAAAGGGAAAAGAAGAAAACCTGATAAATGAAGAAATATAGGGCATGGAAATCATCACTGAACTAGACTATAGAGCCAAGCAAGAAAGGATAAAGCCCACAGAGGATCTAGAGGTGATATGTTTGGATCCAATTGATTCGATAAAGGAAGTAAAGATTGGAAAAGAGCAAGATGACAAACTCAAAGGGAAACTTATTCAGTTTCTTCAGTCCAGTAAATATGTATTTGTTTGGACTCATTCATATATGGTTGGAATAGGTACAACAATCATGATTCATGCGTTTAACATATATCCAAATATCACTACTATTCAACAAAAGAAAAAGCAGTTTGATAAGGTTCTAGCTAATGCGTTGAAAGAGGAAGTCAAAAGACTAATTGAAAATGGATTCATTAGTGAAGTTTTCTATATAAAATGGTTGGCAAATCCCGTGCTAGTCAAAAAGACCAATGGAAAATAGAGAACATTTGTCGACTATACTGATTTGAATAAATTATTCCCTAAGGATTGTTATCCCTTGCCTTGAATAGACCAATTAGTTAACGCAACAAGTGGACAAAAGCCATTGTCTTTTATGAATGTATACTCAGTTAATAAACAAATCCTTACGTTCAGGTTGGATGAAGAACAGACAAGTTGCATAACAAATTGGGGATATATTGTTACAAAGTTATGCCTTTTAGGCTGAAGAATGCAGGGGCTACATATCAATGACTGGTAAATAGAATGCTTAAATAACAAATTGGTAAAATCATGGAGGTATATGTAAATGATATGTTAAGTCAAATCTCATGAGGAAATTAATCACTTGAAATACCTTGAGGAAATCTTTGAAGTACTAGAAAAGTACAAGTTGAAATTGAATCTGCAAAAATGTTTATTCACGATACAATTTGGGAAGTTCCTGGATATATTATCAGTGCAAGAGGAATTGAGACCAACCCTAACCAAATTAAGTGATTAGAGACACGACAGAGCCAAAAACAAGTAAAGATGTGATGTGCTTAAATAGGAGAGTGGCACCTTTAAATAGATTCATTTCTAAAGCCACTGATAAGTGCATACCATTCTTTGACATAATTAAGAAAAAGTTGAACTTCGAATGGGGAGAGCATTGTCAAAAGGCCTTCAAAGAATTGAAAGTTTATCTTGAAAAACCCCCGATCCTATCTAGCCCTATAGAAGGAGAGAATCTTTATCTCTACATGGCGATTTCCGAATAAGAAGTAAGCTCCATTTTAAAAAAGAAAATGAAATCCAACTTCCGGTCTGCTATATTAGTAAGAGGCTCAAGGATGCAGAAATAGATATCCTATAATAAAAAACTTGGCATACTATTTAATGCTTACCACTCGAAAATTAAGGGCCTATTTCCCAACACACCTAATTAAAGTCCTAACCAACTTTCCACTCAAACAAGTTTTTAGTAAAACTGAGACATCGGAAAGGCTTGTAAGATGGGTAATTGAGCTTCGCCAATATGATATAGAGTTCCAACCTCAAGTGGTTATTAAAGGACAAGCTCTAGCCTACTTCGTAAATGAATACGCGAGATTCATCAAAGAACAGTTAGACAAAATAATCTAAAGCCTAAGTGGCAATTATTTGTTGATGCAGGGTCAAATGAACAGGGGGCAGGTATAGTACACGTAATCATTACCCTGACGGACATCGGCTGCATTATGCAACAAAGTTAGGTTTTCTTATTGCTAATAGTGTGGTCGAATACAAATCAATAGTAGCAGAACTTAACCTCCCTCTTTAGTTAAAAATTCCATGGATAGAAGTTTTCAGCGATTCTCAGTTAAAGTTAATCGGTTAAATCAGACATAACAAACGAATGATGCCAAACTAATCTTTTATGTCAAGGAAATATAAAAGATGTCAGCCTAATTTGAGGACTTTTTCATACACCAAGTTTGTAGAGGAAAAAATTCTCAAGTCGTTTCTTTAGTAAAATTAGCTAGCTTATGAGGAGCATCGAAACCTCGAATTATACCTATAGGTTTCCAACAGAACTCTAGTATGTAGGAAAGAACCCCTGAGGCCGAAAATGTGGTCGTGGTGTTAACTAGATCTTGAGCCTTTGAACAAGCAAATAATGAAACTGAATCAAGAAATGGAAATGAAGAAAACCAAGAAGGAATCATTCATGTAGAAATTAACAGTAAATACAAAAACAACTAAATGACACCCATTGTTGAGTACTTAGTGGAGGGAAAACTACGAAAGGACAAGAAAGTGGCTAGAAAGATAAGGTGCTAAGGCCCAACTTTTACCATGATGAATGGAAAACTTTATAAAAAATGATATTCGCTTCCTTACCTAAGATATGTTGGTCCAAAAAATGGCTTACGATTGTTAAGAGAAGCACATGAGGGGTTCTATGGAGATCATTCTAACGGAGTAAAATTGGTCAAGAAGGTCATAAGACAAAGTTTCTATTGGCCCCAAATTAGTAATGACGTAGTAAATGTGTAAAGAGATGCGAAAAGTGTTAATTTTTTTAACAATTCCATATATGCCCCCAAGCGAATTAAATCCAATTTCAAGTCCATGGCCTTTTGATGTGTTGAGAATTGATTTAATTGGACCATTACTTATATCCAAAGGTGGAGATAAATTCACGGTAGTAGTCATTGATTATTTTACCAAATGGGTAAAAGCAGAACCATTACCAAACATAACATTAGCAAAAGTTTTAAAGTTTGTGATTAAAAACATAGTCACGCGGTTTGGAATACCACATAAGATAATATCTGATAATGGAACTCAATTTGAAAGTAAAAAATTCACCAGATTCTACGAAAAGAATGGGATAATCTCGAGATCCACATTAACAAAGAGAATTACGTAGTAATTATGTCTACTAGTACGGAGTATAGGGCTGGTTAAGGGCAACCATCATAGTCTTGCATTATATAAGAGCTAAGTATGTCAGTTTTGGCACTTATTTTTTTTTCATTTCATCTCGAGTATTCATCATACTTAATTCCTATCCAATACACTACTATGGTGGCTACAGGATCAATTCAGAAACAAAATATGATAACAATAACAACCTCAAATCATTTTCTTTCAACAACAAAAGTTTATTTTTTACAAATAAAACCATATTTTAGACAATATTTCACAATTTACATAATTCAGTGTGTAAAAACACCATTTTAAAAGCATAATTTGTTCAAAATTTAATCTCTTTGTCAAATAAATTGCAATAAACCATTCTAACACTTTTAAATCATCAAAATAATATTTCAAACAATACCAAAGTAAGCATTAGGTATAGTTACAATAAACGATTTCTTCCTCATCTTTGCAATTACAGTCAAGATTTAGCTAGAAATGTGAGTTAATAAACTCACCTTTGATTTTAGATAGCAAATACCAAAATTTATGGAGAAAGATTGAAGCTTTCGGATCAAGAGCAGCTCCAATTACCTATAGAACTCCATATATAGACATGCAAAGGAAATAACCCATTAACAGACAATCATAACCAAACTTGATGAAATAATTCCTGGAATGCGCTGAAGTAAAACAACAATAACTTTCACATTTCTTATCCGTTTAAGGTCAATCATTTTTTGTTAGAAACTAGATTCTATAAGGAACAGTTTCGTTTTTGGTTACTTTTTGAGATTTTGCAATTTTATTGACCTGAAATAGAATGGAAAATAAGAGTACAATTCCGTCTTTAACTAAATTTCCTGAGTTTGAATATCAAATTGATTATGGCTAACGGATCTATCAGAACAAAATACCATAACTAAATGAATAACTCATCACAGAACAGCAACGAATATATATATATACACACTCACATATACAATGATACATCTTAATACAATACCAATGATACATCAAAGTGGTATGAAGACCACTCTATATACATGAGTCAAAAGAATATACAATACAACTCATATGGATAATAACAGCTAAAGAAGATAACCCAACATCCAAGGTAAGCATTAGGTATAGTTACAGTAAACGATTTCTTCCTCATCTTTGCTATCTAAAATCAAAGGTGAGTTTATTAGCCTTTTATTGAATATATAAGGAGAATAATGAAGAAAACGTGTCTTTTTTTAAAATAAAAGATGAAATATTGTTTGAAAATATTATTTTGATGATTTAAAAATGTTAGAATGATTTATTGCAATTTATTTGACAAAGAGAATAAATTTTGAACAAATTAAGAATTTAATTGCAACTTGTTATATTCCTCTTGCATGTTCTTCTTTCAGCAAATACAAGTTCCTAGAGCTTCTTTTCATCGCCAAAAATCATTGCTTGCACCTAAATTCTTGCTAAATCATCAAGGTGAGTATCAATCTCACAAAAGCTAGCTCATGCAATGCCAAAAATCGCAAGTTGAAATCAAAAATTTGCTAAAAAATTCGTTTTAAGACTATTTTGATTTTCTGTGTAAACTGTCTTGAGTTGCAACTTTGTGCGGTCATATTTCTCTATTCCGGCAACGAAATGCTGCCAGATTTTTTTTGTAGACCGAGTTGCAGGCTAGGGATATTTGGACCTTTGCTAGCTTTAATTTTGGATTTCTCCTTCGACCTTGGATAGATGGCATAGTTTTTGTGTAGTAGTCTTTTTGTTGGGAACTTGTGATGTATATATTCTTTTATGGGGAATGTTTGTATATATCGTGGTTGAATACCACTTGTGACGGGTTTTATTACATTTGATGTATGTACTCATTTGTATCATTTCTGTGTTGTTGTTTTGGTGACTTGTAATTGATATAGTTATTATGTTTTGTTTCTGAATAGATCCTGTAGCCACCATAGTAGTGTATTAGATAGGAATTAAGTATGTCGAATACTTGTGATGGAAAATAAAGAGTACAAATATCGACATACTTAGCTCTTATCTAATGCAAGACTATGATGGTCGCCCTTAACCAGCCCTATTCTCCGCATTAGTAGACAAAATTACTAAGTAATTCTCTTTGTTAATGTAGGTCTCGGGGTGGGGCGTGACAGCTAAAGGAATTTCAAATATTGATAATATAATGCTTATGGGTATGGTATCTCTTGTATTAGAGGATACCCTATCTTTCCTATGCTTTACCTTATCTATTATTGTTATTCGCCGAGTATGTTTCAGGTTAAGCATTTCTTTTGGATATAGCTATTACACGATGCTTCCGCATGGATGTTGGGTTATCTTCTTTAGCTGTTATTGTTCTTATGAGTTGTATGGTATATTCTTTTGACTCATGTATATAGAGTGTTTGTCATACCACTTTGATGTTTTTAACTTCTAAAATTCCACAAAAATATTTTTCTCACTTAGAAAAATATTACAAACCATCTCAAAACATCTTATAGCATTAACAAATTTCTCTAGTATGGATAAATGCTCAGCATCTGTATCGAAGAAGATTCGAATAGGGCAGTCATGAAAAAGAATAGAACCTTCCAAAATAGGAGATATACCTTGCGATTGAGATGCACTACCAGAAATAAGAAGAAAAGAGAATGGGGAAAAATGAACGTTTTCATCCGTAGCTCATCCTAAGGCCAATGGAGCCGTCGAAACTTCCAACAGAACTATCAAAACTATTCTTAAGAAATGAATGGACAAACCAAAAGGAAATTGGGTAGAAGAACTACCGCTAGTACTATGAGCATATAGAACTTCTACTAGGACCATAATAGGACATAGCCCTTTTTCCTTAACATATGGATGCGAAGCCATGCTTCTCAATGAAGTTGAGGTTCCATCTCATCGAAGGATTGCATATGCATTTGAACCCAATCAATAATTGAGGAAAGAATCCTTAGATTTAATAAATGAGTTAAGGGATGGAGCGACCATAAGAACATTAGAGTAACAATAAAGCATATCAACGTACTATAACTCTAAAACTAAAGGAAGATCATTTCAAAAAGGAGATTTAGTACTCCAAAGCATCTTGGAAAATACCCAAAATCCTTTAGATCGATCGCTCAGACCAAATTGGAAAGGTCCTCTTGTTATTCATGAAGTAATTCCACCAGGGACCTACTGATTATGTCAACCTGATGGTAACGTAATAGAAAGAATTTGGAATGTTGAACATTTAAGGCCTTATTTACCCACAATGGATTAATAAAGGAAATCGAGACAAGCATGTCTATGGTATGAATAGTTGAATGAAAGAAAGGAACTGAAAGGAAAAGCCTAAATCACTGCCTAAGATGGTAGTAAGGGGAAAATTAGAAGCCTTTGATCCTGCCATAAGGGCTTGGTCAAAGAACCTCTTAGAGGGAGGTTAGAGTAAGCCTTTGGTCCCGCCTAAGATGACCTTGCCAAAGCTAAAACACCTTCTAGAGGGAGGATGGAGTAAGCCTTTGGTCCCATCAAAGATCGCTTGGCAAAAGCACTAAACCAGCCTTCGGTTCCACCTATAAGGCCTGACTAGAGTGCCTCCTAGTGGGAGGATGGGTAAGCCTTTGGTTCTTCCTAAGATGGATAGCCAAACGCACCGATTAGCCTACCGATAAGGTAATAAGGGGCTCAAGCCTAAATTACTACCCAACAAGTGGTAAAGGGAAAAGAGAATTAAATCCTAAATCATCACCAAAAGAGTGATAAGGGGCAAAGAGGATTAAAGCTTAAATCAACATCCAAAGAGTGGTAAGGAGCAAAAAAATTAATCAAGTACGTTCAAATCTACCCTAAAGAACTAATCTTCTAGAGGAAAACTGCCAAACACATTCAGTTTTGCACTAAAGCGAAATTAAAGTAACATTCAAAGGAATGTCAAGAACAATCTATTACATAAATAAGAGATCTCAATGTCAATATGGGCATCCAAAAAGTTCGAAAATCTTATTATTGAACAACAGTTCGTTATTTAAGCCTAAGACTTCATTCTCAAAAGAACTGAAAATGGATTTATTTCAATTCCAAGGGTGGAATTAATTTTTTTATACTGAATATAGGTTTCCAGTGAGTAACGAGAATCCCTGTTACTACCCACGTTTCTAATCTCCAATTTGTTGAGGCTGTAAGGATTTCTAGTCTTTTATTTAGAAATTATGATTTTCCAGATTGGTTTTTTGGCTCTCTATTTAGAAATCATGATATTATTACTAGATTGGTATTTTAGTCTTTTATTTAGGAATTATGATATTATTACCAAATTGGTTTTCTAGTCTTTTATTCAGAAATTATGATATTATTACCAGATTGGTTTCTGGCCTACTATTTAGAAATTATGATACTATTACCATATAGCTTTCGAGCCTTCTATTCAGAAATTATGATATTATTGCCAAACGAGTCTCTAGACTTCCATTTAAAAGAAAGTTATGATATTATTGCCTTATGGATTCTGGACTTCTATTTAAGCAAAATAATGATATTATTGTCAAACAAACTTTTGGCCTTCCATTCAAATGAAATGATGATAATTTCTTATCAAGTGAATAAAAAAACTTCTTTATATAAGGAAGGGGATAAACTAATCTTTATCAAACCAAAAAGGGATTGTTTAGAGTTCAATATTATAAGTTAATAGTGAAAATTATCATCATTTATTTTATTTTTTTCAGAAAAATCAAAATTGAAGAGAAAATCTTGCAGGAAGTTGGAAAGGTGAGAAAATTCATGGTTTTACACCAAAGTATAAAAAGCTTCTTTTATACAAGGAGAGGGGCAAATGTTATCCACATATTTTTCTAAGAGAATGAGCTAGAAGTTATGAAGGCAATGGAAGATAGCGTTACTACAAATACGTATATCAAGCATCTAAATGAAGCATGTCGTGCTTATAAATACATGTCAAATTAATAGATACATGATAACCTAGCAGGCGTTTAACATAAAGTTATCGACCAACAAGGGATGTCAAATTTAAAGGTAAGAAGGGATATCGAGCTTATAATCATAAAAGTAACCTCAAGGAGATGATATCGAGTTTGTAGAATAACAATGTCGTCGAATTTGCGAATACAAAGCATCTTGAACTTATAAGAAAGAAGGCAACAAGCTTCTACAACAAAAAAAGGGTATATCGAACTTATAAACATTCGAAATATTTAAGATCTGGAACAAACAATGATGTGGAACTTCAACAACACTAGGGAGTTGTCGAAAATATGAAAGCAACGAGATATGATATTTCAAGGAAGCCTCTAGGGATGTGGCACTTCAAGCATTACTAAGAGATGCCGAAGTCCACAACAAACTTAGTGGTTGTCGAATGCATGGAAAAGAAGAGACATCCTGGCAGTCCTAAGTGATATCAAGTGGCAACAAATGCCAAAAAGCTATAATATAGAGCATATCAAACCTATGGAAAATCAAAGAGAAATTTCTTATTGATAAGGATGTCGAATGTCTAGATATCGAATTCCTAAATTCGTCGATAATGTCGAAAATCAACAGTATAGATGAAGATGACATATATCATCAATACTATATCATATGAATGTAAGGGAAAATGTTGAAAACCAACAAGTTGAAGGATTTCGAGTTTCCAGCAACAATAAACAAGGGTTGTCGCACATCACCAGAGCATCAAAGATGTTGAATGCCTATAGTTACCAAGGATGCTACATGTCAACAATATCCAGAAGGGTGTCAAATGACATCAATGTGGAGAAAGGTATCAAAGTTCATCAATATAAGGACGGATATTGTCCATCAATAATAGAAAAGGATATCGAATATTAACAATTTCAAATGCCATTAACTCAACAAGCAATGTCGAGTTTTAACAATGTACATAGGGTATCGTAAATCAGCACTATGACAATGGTATCATATTTCATCAACGTGAGGGAAGATGTCGTATTTTATTAGTATGAAAGAGGTTGTCGTGTGTCAACGATATGGAAGAATTTCGAATGTTTACTCTAAAGCGAAGCGCCAGAAGCTAGCAACGTTATAAGGATGCCATAAATCACCGGTATTCAATGGGATGCCATAAGCCTTTGACTCTCAATAGGATACTGAAAGCCATTAGGGTAGATGATGATTTCAAATGTCAAGGATGCCGAAAGCCACGTGGCAGCCATGCCACCTACCTTAACCACTATAAATAAGCCCCCATATCATTCAAAAAGGGGCGAACTTTTGCTTTCCCTCATTCTTTAAATCAAAGAGTTGTAACCCTAAATTGAATTGCTGTAAAATCAAGAATTGATTTGTATCTTTTGAAACTTAAGAACAAGGAATTGGACAAATGATTTTACATAGATTATTTACCTTAATTGTGCAAACTTGATTATTATTGAAAAAAGACATGCATACGAATAATATTTGGATTTGGACTTGATTTTGAGCCCTTATCTCGAACAAGGTTATTTAAGCCATTGTTTGAATTAGTGTTTGACTTGCATAGTGACTATTTTACTCCTTCAACATTTGATCAATGGATTGTGATCTATGTGGGTTGCTCATTTTACCCATTAACGAATGAATATGGACCATTGTATGTTTACATAAAATTGCCTATTTTATCCTTGAACATGCGATGAGAACTTTTAAGCATCTCCATATGAAAAGTTTATGGGCATCATGGGACCATTGTACTAAATCTTGCATGATTAAGCCAGTCTTTGGCCTATGACACCCTAGTGGTATATCAAAACAATAACAATCTACATAACAATCAAGGGTGTTAGATAATCTTTGGCTCGACATAGCATCGTGGGTGTTTAACCATGTTTTGGGTTAATACTTTTTATTGATGTTTTCTCTCTAGAATACAACAATTATAGTGAAAATCGGACCACAATATAGTACATATCAGATTTGCTAAAGGTATTAAGAGAATAAAAGAGAATGATCCATAAGTCTTGTTCTAGTTAAAGTCCTTTTTCTATTCACAGACGATTCAAAGCATAAATCTTGCTATCTAGGATTGAATACGTCTTAATCTCGAGATCCGAAAATCCAACATGAAGAACAAGTCGCCGTGTACAAAAATCGATGAAGTTAATTATGTTGGTACCAACATGAATTCTTGTCCATACAGACCTGATTTTCTAAATCATAATCCATCTTTACTTGGGCTCAAGCTTTCTCCCAAATCTTCACTTTTTTCTAGTCCATGTTGCACGACCAAATCATCCCATTACCGACTAGTCGACTACTCGGTACCGACATGATTTAAGTTGTCCAAGTTTTCATCAATATTTTAGTGTTCCTTCATATCATTATTCTGATGTGCTTCAAATCGTGGAAGCATTCGTTCATCATCCTTTAGTCTATTTCATCTGTTCAAGTCTGTTCTGAGACTGTGGAAAATTCGTTTGTAACACTTGCCCTTCAAAGTATGCCTTGTGAATATAAAGGCGTGCTTTGCTCAAGAACAAGTATCGAGACTGGCGAATTTTCATCATTTATGATGACTGACTGTCCATTGATCCCAATCATGGCGAATCATCCAGTTTCTTCAAACTCACTTGAAAATCAAAAGTCTTTCCAGACGCTCGCAATTAAGAACTCATATCCTTGCTTAATTATCATTCATGAATCATAATCTTTTCGCGTTCACTCAAAATTGAACATATCATATATCGATATCGTTTGGTGTTCTCCTTGGATATATATCTTAGGTTTATTGTATATCATGCTATCATGCATCATTAATCATATCGGAGCATCGCCATCGATTAGAACATTACTTATAACTCGTCTAGTATCTTCCAACATTCCATCATAACTACGTCCAATCGAATCGAGGAAATGATATTCATGAGTTATTAGGTAATCATTCACATCATAAGACATTCAAATCCTAAGGTAAAGTATAGGTCTCTTTAGATCACATTTTCGTTAATCTGGATTGTGCCTAATCTGCTTGATCTTCGAGGAGGGATCCAATATCTGAGCACATTCATCCGTGAACTCTATGGTAAGAAGATTTGCTATCCGAGTGCATCCATCCACTCACTCTCTAGTGAAGGGACCCGCAATCCTATCGAGTCCATCCACTTGCTCTCTGGCAAGGGAATTTGCACTTCATGGTTCATCACCTCGTCTCTCCGGTTGGGAGAACCAAGTTATATCAGTTTATATATCAGGTTTAAGGGATAACTATGTTCTGATAGCATCTAATATCAATATCAGTTATCATATTTGTATGATTTCCAAACCAAATATCCATCTATCATATGGAGTTTTAATCGACTGCCTTAAGTAGAAAAAAATTCTAATCTAGCCAAGGGTTACCCTTAGACCTTAACCCAGATCATACATTTGGATCGATCGAGATCCCGTACATGAGTAATTAGCCTGGTGATAATCTTTCACACTTTAATTTGTAGAAAAATAAGAATGTAAAATTAAACATGATTCCAATCCATCTTGATCATGGGATAGTCACCCTTGGCCCAAATCTGCGGCCCCAATCGTACACATCTACCATATATGGTGGTCGCTCCTACTATACTACTATGGTTTGATTACTTACATATTGGTGAAGCTGGTTGCTGCGAGCCTGCTCCTTTATCAATTCCTGCAGATGTTTGCATTCATTATCTCATGCCACTCCATCTCATGGAATTGGTGGAATCGTCCAGAATTCTTCCCCTAGTCTGTAGACACTCTTCGCTAGTTTTTTAATAAGGAATCTGCCCCTCATATCCAAGTAGATCCACTATGAGGTCTCTGTTAACTCAATGTAAGAGGAAAACTTTGGTTCTCTCCCATTTCGCTTTGATCCGAAGCCATCATCGGATTTTCGCTTTTCTTTATCCTTTCCGTATACCGCCTTGGATGATCCTCTATCCTCCAAAATGTTAACTTTAGCTTTTTCATTTGCTTCAGCATCCTCCATGCGTAGAAATTTGTCGGATTGGTAGTAGAAATCTGAAAGGTCCACCGACGAATCTCTCTCCAAAGCAATCTTGGAATCAATCTTACAGGCAACCCAGAAACCTTTGCCATCGGAATTATCAATTGATATGGCTTCTGCACTATAGCTGTTGCTGCATTGAATTCAGTCGGATAACTCTGTATGGTCTGACCCGTCCTTGTTTCACACTTGATAGTGTCATCATGTTTGTCAGCCATGCAATATGAATTATTTTATAAATCTGTCCATTATTTCAATCCACGTGCCGATAGGCCTATTCTCTGGCTGACGAAACCACATTGCCACTAAATCCATCATGTTTAATGGGAAACACCATCCCATCACTTCCTTTGAAGCATCCAACACTTCCGTATGTTGAATATATCTCATCAGATGAATGGTTGGATCTGTCATCCTATTGCATATCTCTAACACGGTAGCTTAAAATCAAGTGAAAGCCTTGCGTACCGGATGTTTCGGACGAATGTATTTTTGATCACATCCTCTAAACTCTAGTCTGGGGTTCCCTTCTTAGTACTCATATAATCATCTTAGCAACCCTACCTTGTCATCAAATGGAAGCCTCTGGTTTGTATCTTCATCCTACCCCCATTCATTTGGGGGACCACTAGTTCTACCTTAGTAGTTGTACGTTTTCATTCTGATCTCGATTCTCAGGCTCAAGACCATCCCTCGGTGGTGCTCCATCATGCCCAAGGTTCAAATCAACCTTGTCCCACTGACCAAACATGTCGGTACCGACATGATGGCGTAGTGGGGGAACGATTCCAGCTTGCTCTACTCCAACTCCAGGTGTATTTACATTGCATTTCGGCATCTGGTTTTGAGTTCTAACTACTCCAGCTGTCCTTTGCCACTTCATTCTTGGGAAAAATCCATTCATCATTTCTTCTTGCTAATCCATCAATCTTGTTAGCATCTCCATCATCATCACATCCATCTCCCCTCTTGTAGTGCGGATAGAAGGAAGGTTTGAACTTAAGGACAACTCTAGATGCCCACCTACATTTGTTGACTTCCTCTAGCTCTAGCTTTTGTAGTAGGTCTCTTCATTTCCTTCAAATCTCAGTTCCAAGTCGTTCTCGGTGAAATCACCAAAAGCATTACGCTAAATATTGATACAACACACCAATATCGAAAAGATTTGAATTAAAAAAAGTTAAAAGTGAAGAAAATGAAGATGAAGAAGAACAAACATGCAATTTTTATAGTGGTTTGGAAAATTCTTTAGTTTACATCCACTTTAATCATTTTTGTTTATGTTTTCTCTCTAGAATATAACAATTACGATCAAAATCTGAAAGTAATTTGGTAGATCATTGATTTGCTAGAGGTTTAAAGAGAAGAAGAGAAAGATACAAAAAATCATTTTCTAGTTGAATCACTTTGCTAGTTATAAATGATTCCAAGCACAAATCTTACTTACCAAGCTTGAGCATGTCCCAATCTTCAAATCTGAAAACCAGCACGAATAATATATCGCCAAACACAAAAATCAAGGAAGTAAATCTTGATGGTACAAACATGAATTCATGTCGGTAACGACATGATTTTGTATATCATAATCCATATTTTCTTGAGCTCAAGCTTTCTTCCAAGTCTTCACTATTTTCTAGTCCATGTTACATGACCAAATCATCTCGTTACCGACAGGTCAACTACTCGGTACTGACATGGTTTGAGTTGTCCAAAACCAAGTCAATCTTTTAGTGTCCCATCGTATCATCATTCTTGATATTCTCCAAGTCTCTGGACAGATTCCTTCATTATCCTTTAGTCCATTTTATCTATGTAGCTCTATTTGATCATGCTCGATCCTTTACCAAATGTAACGACCGCCCTACACTTATGGTGCATAATGGTTGTCAAAGGAAAGAAAAGAAGAAAGGAAGAGGAAATAAAAGAGAAGAGAATCGAAAAGAAGAAAATGAAACATCAAATAACCATATAACCAGCTGTATACCTCACATGGCATCAGAGTAAATATAATAATCAACATAGGTATAAAAGAGTAGAGACAGTAATAACAATGTTAACTGATCATCAGAGTATATGATCTACAAAGTTATACAATACAGTACTAAAGTTTATACAACTGGAAAATAAACTCAACTAATACACTGTCTCATATAATAATAAGTCAACACTGTTAAGGCTCCACGGTGTCACACAACGGAATATACAAGAACAAACTCACATATAAGTATGAGTAACCGTCACCTCCTACTAGTCCATATGTAGAACTTCATATATCATCCACACATGCTCTCAATATACTCATTTAAGAGTATGCGAGATAATAAGAAGCAAAGCATAAAACCTCAAGTCATACAAAAGTCTGGTGTGAGCGATAAATAATCTTAAAATACTATAGAAGTCAATATAGTATACAGAACAGAGGGTACACAAATCATACCTAACATGTCCCTACAATGAAAGAGTCAGCACATAACATAGATAATATGCTACTCTACAACATCATAAAAAAGGTACACCATACTTAGCATCGATCAGGGTTCCCAGGTATCTCCATCCATAGTACCAACTCCGTACTAAGTAAACTATCTAAGTGTCTAGGTGTCTCCATGCACTATACCTACTCCACACTAAGTCAAGTCGGGGTGTCTAGGTATAACTACCACAATACCTACCTCGTGTGACATCCTTAGGATGACAGGTGGCTAGTGAAGCAACCATAACAAATATAACATCCACCAAACAGTACTCACTGTTAATGTGCTCTAGATATATGATAACTTACATGCCTCGATATTGCTAGGGACTAGTGGATATCTCAGTTCTTCGTCATACTCTCATATCTACTAGCCCAAAGCTAGATATGTGTCTCGCAGCGTCAATCTAATACTATGTAACCAATCATAGTAGGGTGAGATACAATATCACCCACTTCCATAAAATTTGTCCAAACCAGTGATAAAAGGTAGATCTTGCCATCATGAGCACAATGCAAGAAATCACATCCAAAACGGACCTCGTATGCAAAAGATATGGATCGTATAAGAATCGATGTTAACTTAGATAATTAATTAATCAATTTAAATAACTAATTGCCTTATTAATTGTTAATTTATCATCTTCAACGTCTTTCTTGTACTCATACAAGAGTATCAAGCCGTGCACATCGTTCCTTGCTCCATAATTAATGAAATTTCAATTTATCTTCGCCAAATCATCCCTCTCTGTGATCTCTTCAATGTAGATGTAGAAAACTGAAGCTCGATTATTAGTATAAAATTGTGACCTGTTAGTGCACTCAACATAGGCGATCAGTCGCGATTCATTAACGACGATCGGAGCACCACCAAATGATGTGTCTAGATGCGGATCGACATAAATAACGTGAATATGATCCCCGATTTGCCTATCTCCACCTATAGCCATGCCTAGGTCAAACCCTAGATCTGATTCAAGAAGGTCAATCTTGGCCATCGCTCATCTCATCGGATCTATAGGTGCGTAGCTTCCCTTGCCATGAACTCAACGAATCAAGCCTCGTGATTTTTAGTTGAGTATATTAGCCAATTTTGATTGTTGAATATATTTAGGAAAGTTGGCCATGGATATGAATGCAGTAGTAGATTGAGGAAATGAATTTTAGAGGGAGATTTAATTTAGGCTTTATATAATATTCCATTTATTTAAATTCTCAAATAAATGGTTGTAAGTTTCGAGTCCGTACGATCACACGACGCGTCCGGTACTCACGAAACTCATCTACGTACATCACCTTAATTTTTTGGATCCAACGATTCTAATCTCATTGCCATTTGAGACTACGGCCCGAGCTGCTAACTTTGCTTATTTTGAGATAGTTTCAGACATTGGATCGTCCGATCTCAATATATAGCGAGCCTCATATTCATTTTAATTCGCAACTTCAATCCGAACTCAATGGAAGTGGTCTCGAGTCCTGATTCGCCAATACGAAAGATCACATTTCCGGGCCTTCATTTAATCAACGATTAAATATTTGAACCAACTATTTAAATATTTGATCGCTAAAAATACTAGTCGTTACACCAAAGCTGGTAAAGCTTCCGCTTAAAGCCGTAAATAACTATAGGGCACCGTTTCACATCTTACCAACGTAGCCAAAGTGGAAAAAAACAAAATCGTGATAATAAAGAAGAAGAAATCACAAACTAGCACTACGGATGTTACAGGGACTGGCGACGTCGCAATTGGCGATTGCAACAAACGGGTAGGTGGTGCCTCCAAATCGATGTTGAAAGATTCCTCCTATCGATGACGGGAAACACAACTTGAGCTAGGGCACAAATTCAATATAGCTATAAGTTGTTGAAACTTGAAAAGGTACCACTTAATTTTAGTTTTAGACTTCTATCTTGTAATTATTAAACAACATTTATATTCTATAATTCTAATTTACTTTTGATCCTATGTTCTAATTTTAGGTTTGTTAATTGTATACTAATTTAAGGATTGATTTGTATAATAATTAATAAGGATTAAATAAAAATTGGTATATTCAGATTATTGTTTAACATAATTGTATAATAAGGATTGATTTTGTAATGGTTAATGGATTTTTTAATAGTTAGTTAATGTAAAATTTATCGATAGTAACTGTGTTTCGTAGTAATTTACAGTTAATGTTTTTAATCGAACCGATTAGTTAAAAAGAATATTTGCTTCAAATTATCATTAGAAATGTTTGTGATAAATTATAATTAGTAGATTAGATATTCATAATTTAACTTTTTTTTATTTTAATAATTATTAATTTACAATATTATTCGATGTTTTATTGTGTTTAGAAATGCGTAAACAAGAATCTGGGCATGCTAAAAGGCTTAGAAAAGAAGGCTGGAGGAACTCAGTGATTCATAGGACGGCGCTCCTAATAAATTTTCCATCAAAAATATTCCAGTAGAAAGTTCAAGTTTGAATGTGGATAATGCCCTGTTATTGATGATAATGATGATAATATTGATTATGATATTTTAATGAGCGAACATGACAATGAAAATATGAGTTATTTCTTTTTTTTCCTCTTCTCATTATTTATAAACAATATAAATTATATCGGTGATTTAATTAACGATAATAACATTAGTTTCTATGTAAGGGCCTTGGTTTTGCAATTGGCTTTAGGTACCAAAGCTCCTAGGACCAACTTTGGTTCTGATACTGTGGAAAATTCGCTTGTAACAAATCTTAATTTGGAGTTATTTGAAGTTAAAAGTATATTTTTGTAATGTAGTATATGGAAAAAAAATTAATAAGTAATTATAATTGATTTACAAAATAACTTTAACATTGTTGTTTATATACATAGTTTAATGTATGTGATCTGTGTATTTTTATACTTGAATGGAAAAAATCATTTTACCATATTTGTTAGTACGAATATATATATGTGTGTGTGTGTGTTGTGTGTTGTGTGTGTGTGTGTGTATATATATGTATGTATGTATGTATGTATGCATGTATATGTATGTATGTATGTGTTAATAAGAAAACTTGTCAACACCCCAAAGTTGATTTAAAGAAAAGGTTAGCCCTTTTTAGGTCACTCCTAGTTAAGAAGAGGAAGTTAGGGTATGGGTACTTCTTTTGATTTACCCCTTTATTGACCTTTCGACTGAGTCGAAACACTTATATTCCCTTTTTTTGGTCTTTCGAGCCTATTGAAGTTGTTTTATTATCTCTTCGAAACCTTCCATTTAAAACAGTTATGTAACACTTAAAGGAAGGCTCTAAGGACCCAAGGGTATGGTTTGTCTAAGTAGGTTTCAACCTTGTTGAAAGCAAGATTCTTAAGTGATTTTTGCTTGATTCTGAAATCTAAGGTAAAATCAGCTAGGATCAAGGTTTTGGCTCACTAAAAGGTGAGTGTTTGATGAATGATGGTTTGGAGTTAAGGATTTGGATTATTTGGAAAGCAGGGGTTTCGATTCGTTCGGAAGGTACCTTTCGACGATGTCGATACCTGTAAAACATAGTTAAATTCAACAAAAGCCTTCAAACAGAAAAATAATCAAAAGTATGAAAATCTTCCCTTTATTAATCCAATGATGACTATGTTAATCAATTTCCCCCAATTTTATTTACAAATTAGGGTTTCCAAATTTGCAAAGTTAAGAAAATACAAGTATAGAGTGGATGAAATCGGATCCCCTAAAACCAGACCCCTTGGGTCTTATTTATAGATGCGGGTAGGCACCTTTCAACCCTGAGCTTTCGACCTGGTCGAAAAATGGCTTCCGATACCTTCCGACTACTTTGACACTTGTGCATCCCTCTGCAATGCTTTCAAATGGGCTTGAACGCTTCCATCTTCATCGAACGGGATGGTTGCACCTTTTCTCTTTGTGTTGCTTTGTTGTCATAAGAAGCAAAGGTACGAGCTTTTGACTCTACCGTTAGGTAGTTTCCTGCGGTTTCGAGGTTATTGAAGTGTTGATGGTTTCAACGCTGTTAGTAGCTTCCAAATGTATGCATGCAACTTGATGTGGAACCTTCCTCGGATATTAACTGCTTCGACCAGTTTGAAAGTCTTGATTATGCTTTCGAAAGGATTTCCCTTACCAAGTCATCTTTCTGAGTAGTTTGAATGAAGGAAAAACCTTTGGTTACGAAAGGTTTGGCACACATATGAAGGGTTGTCATTCATTTTCTTGGAAAGGTGTTTCTTCAACTCATTCGAAAGGTCTTCATGCATGTGGAAGCACCTTCTTCGAAAGGGAATCACAGAAGTGGAAGGATGCTTTCGATCCTTTCGACCCCTTCGAAAAGTTGCAATACTTTTAGTCTTTGGCTGTAGCATCCCTTCGATTCCTTCGAATGGTTTTGTTGGAGCTATTTTCTCTTGTTCTTCTTTGTCTTCTACTCATTCTAGTTTTGACAAGGTCGAAAGGGTTTTTGGTATTAACAGCATGTATGTGTGTATGTATGTATATTGATGTATGTTTTTAAGTTTTATTAGAAGAATAGGCTAACTATATATTATGATTATTTAAATAGTTTAAATTTGAGATTTTGTAAATTTAAATACATGGATTTACATATAAAATATTAGGAAGCAATTGAAGGGGGGTGTTGTAAATAACTGTAAAAATATTAAAATGTAGGTAAAGTTAAAAAGGTAATTTTACAATGAAATGTATGATAAATTTATTGAGATAAATGAGTAATAAATTAAAAAAATTAATATTGTATAACATCCCTAATTTTTGATAACATTATTAGGAAAATTTAATTAAATAAATTAAATAGAATAATGATGATAAGGAGATTGAGATTTAAATAAATTATACATAGGGCCATGCTTATTAATAAGATAAATGGGCTTTAAATTGGTTTATTGGTTAATTAAGTTACACATGGGCATATTAGTAAATAGCAATTTTATTTTACACGGCTATACTCTCCTTACCCTTTCCCTTTCACATTTAATTTCTCAATTTCACAAACGCAAATCAAACCTAAACTAAAGCCGACCATTACCAAGAAAGGAAAAGAGGAAATTTCAATCTAAAGCTAAGGATCAAATCTAAGAAGGATTACTCAACAACAAATCTCAAATTTCTTACCAAGTCTAAGGTGAATATTAATTTGTTCGACCTCCTTTTGGATTCTATAATCCTATGATTTCGAATTTAAGTGTTTATTTCGTTTCTATGATATTTTAGATGATGATAAGCTAAAATTAAGGATTGTTGATTTAAACAATTTATTTGTATATGAAATTCGTACGGTTTTAAAGGAAAAACTTAGGGTTATTGATTTTAAAATGCCATGGAAAATTTTTATGTTAAGTAAAACATGATTTTGGAGATGGGTTTTAATTTTCATAATTTTCCAAGATATGGAAATTTATTATGAATTTTTAACGAAAAATATGATATAATTGGGTTTAAAATTTATTTCGAGAATTTCAGGGAGAAATTGGTTCTAAAATTTTAATATGTTTGATTACATGATGAAATTGAATTTCGGTGATTTTTGAGGATTTTTCCTAATTTATTTACTAGGTAAAAGGACTTTTCTTAAATAATTGGTTTTAGTATATGGAAAGGCTTAAACGTTACATTTTTATGGTTTTGATCTGATATAAAAGTAGTAGTTTTAAAAGTAAAGTATTTGAGAAGTTTTTATGGCATCCAATCAATGGTTTTCAAAAAGGCAAGTTGTTAAAAAAAGAAATTACCAAAAGTTGCAACTATTCGGCCTTTACCTCAGAAAAAGGTGTTCCGCCTCAGATAGTAAGTACCTTTTGACTCCATTAACCCCGCCTCATCATAGTCGAAACCAACATAGTCGAAACCCATGTAGTCGAAACCAATACACAAGATATCACTTTGATGGTATGCAGTGGATTTGGAAGGAGGGCGGAAGCCTTGATGTCGAAAGGTTAGCTTCCGATGGGGTCGAAAGCCTGCTTTGTTTTCATAAGTTAAAGTCTTGCCTTGTTTTACTTAAAGCTTTCGACATAGTTGAAACACATGCTTTCGAAAAGGATTTATAAATGGCTTTCGAAGAAGATTGATGTACTATGTAAAGGAGTTAGCTTTCGAAAGGGTACTTTTTCCTTAAAATAGAGCTTTCGAAAGGACTGGTTTCGACCAAGCCGAAACCAAGCCGCTAATTCCCCTTTCGACTGCATTAAAGTCATCTTCGAAGGGAGTACCTTTGTTTTAATCTAAACATAGCCTTTTTCCTAATTGCTTTCGAAAGGGTTGAGGGTGTCGAAGGTGATGGAATCAAAAAGGGGTTTTGACTCTATCCTTCGAAGTTTTAACTTTTGAAGATCTTTGCTTTCGACTAGATGGTTCCGACACCATCAACTTTTCCCCAAAATAACTTTGCAATTGGTTTCAAAAGGGATACTTTCATATATAATCATTTTGATCCAAAGAATGTTTTTAAAGAGTAAACCAAATGCTTTCGACAGAGTATTTTTATTTATTTTGAAGTTTTGTTTTAAGGGGTACTTTGATGCCATCAAAAAGTACCAATGGTTTCGAACGTGAACATTTAACAAGAGCTTTCGAAAGGTATGTTTATTTTGTTTTGAAAAGAAGTCTTTGCTTTTAACAGATGCTATCCAGAGGTTTCGAAAGAGATGTTTTTATGATTTTAAAACATAAACCCAATCTCAATTTAAAGTACTAGCCATGGCATAATAAACAAAGTGTTTTGAAATGAAGAAGTTTTCCTTGATTTAAAAGGTTAAAGGGTTTAACCAAGATTTTTATATAAAGAGGATTTCAAGGATAATAAACCACTGGTTTCAGTATTATTTTGTTGTTATGTTTACTTCTTCATATATTTATTCACATTGTTATTAGCTCATAACTGTATTTTAGGGAAAGGGGTAGAATAACAAGTTAGGTTAACCCAGTAGTGAATATAACTTAATAGATGTTAAAATTTTAATTCAAGATATTGGCAGGGGACAATAGGTTTAAAGTAAGCCCATGAAAACTGTATGATGTTGGCAGGGCCAATAGGTTCATAGTCAGCCCATGAAAACTATGATTAATACTGGCAGGCGCTAATAGGTTTGTAGTTAGCCCATGAAAACAATATCCGGATTAAGAATTGACAGATAGACAATAGGTTCCTAGTTAGCCCATGAAAACTAGGATATGTAAAATGATATTGGAGTTACTAATAGGTTCTTAGTGATCCCATGAAAACTATGAAATTGGACAGATAATCCATAAACATTTAAAAGGTTAATAGTAACCCTTAAAACTATATTTGAGACAAATAGTCGGAATAAATGGGGATGGGTAATCCAGGTTTGATTTACTTGTTTTGCATATCATCGTAATATTTTAAAATACTATATTTTAACCATTATGGATGCAGGAGCACAGTATATAGTTTTATAAATGTTTTAGGATACTAGTGAGGGGAAAACCCATTCCGCTAAGTGGCGTGGTCTCACTATATATCTAAATGGTTTGAGATGGTAGATTATTATTCATACCAGGCTTTATGTCTAACTCAAATTTTTTGTTTTCCCCTTAAACTCTCAGATACTTAATTGATTTTGAGTATATTGAGAGTTAAGGTTTCCAGGTGTTCTTTTAGACGAATAAAGTTTCCGAAGACGTGCATGAGGCATGCTTATTATTAGAGTTCTTTTATTTCCGATGTGTGTTTGATTGTAAAGGCAAATTGTTTAGTGCCTTATTATATACTTTGATCAACCAAAGGGGCATCTTCATATATCGCTCTTGGCATATTTTGTAATTATTATATGTTATCTAAACATGGTCTGCGAACTGGGATTATGTAATCAACTTGAAATATTTTAAAATGGAATGTGGAGTTTATTTATTGTTTAATTGTTTTTCCTTATTCTTGTGTTTCTGTGTATCAATGTATCTAATATCGCCGTGTTTGGTCGTCGAGAATTAATAACTATGGATGACTGCAACATCCATAGCCGTCAGTTTTGGGCCTCCAAGTAGGGGGATGTTACAAGTTGGTATCAGAGCACAGGTTTATGAAACTTTAAAGGAAACTTAAATCTAAAAGATTTTTCAAACATAATCCAACGAATCAGATAATAAGATTGGGGTTTGGGTTAAAGCTATAATAACATACTTGTATTTGATATATATAGTTATATATATAAGTACGCATTCCCTGCTCTCTTAGACGTTCTTCTGTATCTTACGAAGGTTCGTATGTAGAATTACGAGAAAGGAGATATGGAAGCATGATACGGAAGAGGAAATCTTGGTGTAGGAAGTACCGTAACTAATGGAAATGCTCGACCCACTACCAGGAGAAACCCGGGTCGACCGGCTAATGCTAGTAACCAAAATGTTGAAGCCAATGTGGGTGCTGGAAATCCACTAGTTGATATGGGGGTGATGTATCGCTTCTTTGTTGGGATGATGCAAGTTGGAGTTGCGGTCAGTGTTGCTAGAAATGTAGGAGGAGCTAATCCTGTGGCTCCAGTTGGGAATATTGCTTTGTTGAGTAGAGATTACACCAGTTTAGGTGGGAAGCCATTCTTGGGAATAGAAACTGCCATAGAAATTCAGAATTGGCTCTTGCATTGTGAGCGTATATTTACTGATTTGGGTCTGAATGATGAGCAAAAGAGAAGATTGGCCTCTAGGCAGTTACAGGGGTCAGCACTACACTGGTGGAACAGTGTTACTACCGGAGTACCAAAAGAGCAGTTAACTTGGAATGATTTTAAGACGAGATTTGAGCAGAAGTTTGTATCTGAGTTTGCTAAGTCTGGGCTGATAAGGAAGTTTATGGATTTAGTTCAGGGAGAGATGTCAGTAGTCGAGTAAAGTTTGAAGAACTGTCTCGTTATGGATATGCTGTAGATGCTGACATCAGAAGGAATGAGAGGTTAATTCGAGGATTGAGGCCCGGGCTTGCTAGAATGTCCATGACACATGTTCGTGATCCATGAAAGGTGGTGGTGGAGATGGCCATTCGCCACGAGGAGTGACTTGCTGATTAGGCTAAGGAGAAATCAGTGGAAGTTCAGGGTTCTCAGGTGAAGAAGAGAAATTTCTTTAAAATGAAAGGAGCCCAGAAGCGAGATACAACTAAGAAGTCAAAAGCTGAGGTAGTTTGTTATAAGTGTAAAAAGAAGGGTCACTTTGTGAATGAGTGCCGGTCGGGAAATGGGAAGAAAGCTGCAACCAAGAAGAATGTGAAGTTCTTCAACGTGATCAAGTTGGGCATTACATGAATCAATGTCCAAAGCCAGACGGCGTGGATAAAGGAAAGGTCTTTGCTATCGGATCAGCTAGGCCTACTGCAGCAGATAAGGGAAAGACTGTAATGGAAGGTACGCTTTTGATTCAGAGTATTCGAGTTACAGTACTTTTTTAAACCGGTGCATCACACTCGTTTATATCTCAGTGTTTTGTTGATAGATTATTCTTAGAACCCACCTACCTTGTTACTTCCTTAAGGGTTGTGAATCCTTTAGGAGGGTATGCAACTCTAGGGATAAGATGTGACCAGTTAGAACTTGATTTGTTAGGTCATAAATTTGCATGTAGTTTGTATGTTATTAATTTCGTAGATTTCGGAATCATTTTGGGAATGGATTGGTTTGGTAGGTATGAGGCTAGAATATTGTGCCAAGATAGAAAGATATCACTAAGCACCCTGATAGTCATAACCGAGTGATATTCTCAGTAGAGAATATTGACTGAATTGTTAGTTCTTTGCTTAATGCTATGGAGATAGGAGACGAGTTAAGTCAGGTTCGGGTAGCAAGAGAGTTTGTAGATGTCTTTGAGCCAGTCACCGGACTACACCCAAAAAGAGCTGTTGAGTTTAGAATATATCTTGTGCCCAGAGCTAAACCTGTGAGTAGACCACCTAGCAGGATGACACCAACTGAGATGAAGGAATCGAAGGTGTGGCTAGTGGATCAAGAAGGAAGGAATTTTATTAGACCAAGCAGTTCGCTTTGGGGAGCGGCCGCGGTGTTCGTAAAGAAACCAGATGGGTCGTTAAGGATGTGTATCGACTAGCGTAAGCTGAATGAAAGGACAATTAAGAATAAGTATCCTTTGCTAAGAATAGATGATCTGTTCGATCAGTTGAATGGAGCCAAAGTGTTTTCCCAGTTGGATTTAGCGATCGGTTTCCATCAATTAAGAGTGGCGGAGGACAATATTCCTTTGATGGTATTTCGGACTAGGTATAGTTCATATGAGTGGTTGGTGATGCCATTTGGATTGAAGAATGCACTTGCTTTCTTCGTAGATTTGATGAACCGAGTTTTCCGAGAGTACTTGGATATGCTTGATCTGGTGTTTATAGATGACATTTCAATATACTCTAAGGATGAGAGAGAGCATGAAGTTCATCTTAGAGTGGTGCTTGAGACGCTGAGGCAGAATCAGCTAAAGGCGAAGTTTAACAAGTGCCATTTTGGAAGAAAGAGATTAAGTTTCTTGGTCACGTGGTTTCGGAGAAAAGATTGTCAGTCGATCCAGATAAGATCAAAGCTATGAATAATTGAAAGAGACCAGAGATGGTGACTGAGATCAGAAGTTTTCTTGGACTTGCTGGCTACTACCAGAGATTCGTTAAGGATTTCTCGCGGATAGCAGCACCTTTAACTAAACTAACTGAAACACCCCCACACCCCTTAGTATTCCCAAAAAGGGCACACCAAAGGATGTGGTGCGTTATAGGTATAGCTAAAGCTTCACAGAGACTAAGATTCACAAGATAAATAAGTAAAAACAGCGGAAACATTTAAACAATAATTTATTATTCAAAATCAAACTTCATTTCAAAATAAGTCAAAAAACATAACATGTCTCAAAAACTCAAAATATCTCAAATTCATATCTCATGAAAAATACACCTCAGTCTCACATAATCAAAGTGAAAAAGTAACAATAATAATGATCCCTCTCACAAGTGCCAATCCATAAATGAAAAAGATGAAAAGTAGAAAAATACATCTGAAATGAGAGAACTCCGGGAATGGATCTCCAAGCAACCTGAATCAACTCAACTCTGCTGGCCTATTAGGGGGAAAGAGGAAATAAAGGAGTGGGTCAGACAATAAGTCTGGTGAGTGAAAGTAATTACTAGCATTTCTAAGCAAGGTAAAGATAATATACTAAGCAATAGTTCTAGCATGAAAAGAAAATACAGAAAAGATAAAATTCGGATAAAATATCGTTTCTGATTCTGTTTGACTATTTGCTTTAATTGTTAGATTGTGATTGTTTGCACTTACCTTAAATTGCTGTGATTAGGTTGAAACCCTAATCCTATCTCAACTGCTAACTTGATTAGGCTGAAATCCTAATTCTACCCTTTGATCGGCCTTTCCTATCTCTGTTATGCCACTGTGAACCAATCTTGTTGGCCATAGCAAAAGACACCTCTTCAGCGCGTAGGACGCAGTAGCGAATTATTTACCCTAATCGATGCCGCACGCTCGGTCATCGCCGGTACACACTACCTGTCGCCCCCTATTTGACCTTTTATTTACCCTAATCAGCATAAGCGTGCCCAGCTTCACCTAACTGTTGTGAGACCATCAGTCCTAGACCTGAAAGAGAATGCTGCCCAGCCTCCCTTAACTGTTGTGAGACGCTGCCCAACCTCCCCTAACTGTTGTGAGACCATCAGCCCAAGAACTGAAAGGGAATGTTGCCGGTACTGGTCCTTATAAACAATCTTCTAGTTTTGCGCCCCTTGCCCAAATCCCCAGATTTGAGCCTCTATCTATTGGCCACTTATTTACCTTAATCAGCATAAGTGTGTCCCATCCTCACCTACTATTATGAGACCATCAATCCTAGACCTAAAAGGGAATGCTGCCGGTACGGGCCCTACTTCTATATTTGCTTATTAACTTAATCTAAGTTTTTAAATAAGCCTCTTCTGTTATTTCTGCTATATTTGCTTATTAACTTAATCCAAGTTCTAAGTTTTAAAATAAGCCTCTTCTGTTATTTCTGTTATATTTGCTTATTAACTTAATCCAAGATCTAAGTCTTAAAATAAGCCTCTCCTATTATTTCTTTTTTAGTTATAACCACTTGTTATAATCATGCTTGCAAATATCTTAAATTTGCCTATTTCAGTCTATCTCTATTTTATTACAGTATTTCTCATTTTACATCTAATTTCTGTAAATTTAGTGTTTTTCTATTTTAATCCATATTAGCAAATTCTTCTCTTTTTAATATTCTATTTGCGTAAAAAGGTTTTAAATCTCTATAAAAGGAAATTAACATTTACAAGCTTAATTCTAACTTAAAACAGATGTAAATAACTTTAAATAACTTTAAATAACAAAATAAAATAGCTAAATAAAATAGACTGAAAAGAACTTCTGAAATTTAATTAAAAATAGACTGTAAATCAACTTATATAAAAACTATCTTAAAATTGTAGAAAAACTACAACCCTTGAGAACTCTATTATTTTAAATTACTTAAAAATCTAAAATAATTAAAAAACTCTCACTGGTGGTCCTTAGCTCTGATCCTAGGCCTTCCTAGATCCGCTACTAGGGTGTAGAATATTTTTATTAAAAAGATCTTCTCCCCAGAAAAAATTTCTATTTAGGGTTCAGCCTCACGCAATGAACCCAATTGGGAGAAAATCTGAATGAGAAAAATAGCTAGGTCTAGAGTCTTATTTATAATGTGACTAAGGGATCTCAGGCCGTCGGATTTGAAGATTAAATTTGGTGCAACCACGTCATAGGCTCACTATGAACTGTCGGATGCTGCTAAGAACGCACGAGATTTGACAAAAATTGCAAAATAGGTTGTCCGGCTCGTACGTGGATGAAATAATGTCTAGGTGTTTTGGCGGGTCGACCTAGTTTCAATGGGGGTCGACCTATAAGTCGACCCGACCAGAGCATGGGTCGACCCCTTTGGGGTCTCGTATATTTTTTTTTCATTTTATTTTGATTTCGTATTTCTCTCGTAACTTCTCCATACTGACTCGGATTTCGACAAGTTATTTATTGAAATTGATCAGAAAATCGCCACGGACCCAATGGTGCAACTCCCGTAGCTCGATTTTGACAATTTCACAAACTTATTTTATTGTCTAATTAATTCTCTAATTAATTATTATAGCTCAAATGGGTTGTTACATTCTCCCCTCCTTAAAGGATTTCTTCCATGAAATTTCCAAGGACAAAAGAATGAAATAAATATTTTCATCCAAATTCTACAACAACTTATTCAATCACTATCCATTACATCCATTGTCCTTAAGCTTTTTAATGCAATTTATGTCATATGCAATAGTGTAGTGTCAATGTCCCTAACTAATGCAAAAAATTAGGCGGTCTACTAATTCAATCGACCTCCTTTTTATGCAATCATGTCCGTGCCATGTATCCAAATGAATGCAAGTTTCCTAATGATAGCTGATAGTTCTATATGCGTGCTACAATCATCATCCAAATGCAACAATCATATGATAATCACCCATTCATAGCAACCATGAAATAAAAATGCAAGTGCACACACATCCATATGCATATGCTTTAGCGACCTAGTTAGGCCAATCCTTAAGAGATAATAGTGCCTAGTGTGTGTATGCGTCCATTACCATCCACTAGCAACCACTTGCAACCACGAGCGTCCATCATACATAACATGTTCTAGTAACATGTTTACATTCAGTCCTACCATCCATAGGTTAAATCCTAAGATCTACCCTCCCAAAGGATACTAAAGGAAAGAACCTATTCAAAACTAAAGATGGAAATAGGAAATTCAAGACGTACCATCGAAAAGATGTGGATAAGAGGTACGTATTTTCTCCTCAGCCTCCCATGTAGCGTCCTCAATACTTTCTCCCCACTGCACCTTAACCAATGGGACTTCCTTATTCCTAAGCTTCTTGATATCATGTCCAACGGTCTTGGTAGGAATGCGATGAACCCATGCTTCTCTCTCCACTTCAACTTCCTCAAGTAGGCTAGGTTCCACTACCTCTGCTGAATCATGTAAGCACTTCCTTAAGTGCGAAACATGAAAAACATCATGAACTCCCGCAAGCCTCTCTGGTAGCTTTATCTGATACGTCATCTTCCCTATCCTTTCCACAATGGGGAATGGTCCTACGAATCTAGGAGCAAGTTTCCCACTTGATCCAAACCTCACTAGCGGAGACACCTTAATGAAAACCAAATCTCCTACCTCAAACTCAATATCCTTTCTCCGTTTATCTGCATAGGATTTCTTTCTATCTTGGGCCGTCTTCATTCTTCTTCTAATCAAGTCAATCTTTTCCAAAGTCTCTCTAACCATGTTGGGACCAAGTAGCAACTTTTCTGTAGAATCCTACCAATACGAAGGCGACTTGCAAGGTCTTCCATAAAGAGCTTCAAAAGGTGCCATTCCAATGCTAGCCTGAAAACTATTATTATATGTGAATTCCACTAAAAAAAGGTGCTCCTCCCAAGTTCCTCCAAAATCAAGAATGCACATCCTCAACATATCCTCAAGAACTATATTAAGTCTCTCTGTTTAGCCATCCATTTGAGGGTGATAGGCCGTACTTAATCTAAGCTGTGTCCCTAAAGCCTTTTGCGAGATCCTCCCAAAATCGCTAGTAAAGATAGGGTCTTTGTCTCTCACTATGCTAGAGGGAACTCCATGAAGTCGGACTATCTCACGAACGTATAAGGATGCCAAGTAAGGTGCTGTCCTCTTACTCTTGACCGTAATGAAGTGGGCGCTCTTAGTCAAACGATCTACAATCACTCAAATACTGGTATTCCCCTTCCTAGATCGAGGTAAACCATCTATGAAGTCCATCAAAATACTATCCCACTTCCATTCGGGTACGTCCAATGGTTGAAGCAATCCGCCATGCCTCTGCTGCTTCGCCTTAACTTTTTGGCACACAAGACATTTCGCCACAAACTCTGCTACATCCTTCTTCATGCCAATCCAATAAAACACTCTCTTCATGTCCCTATACTTCTTATCACTGCCCGGATGAATAGCCATTCGAGAATGGTGTGCTTCTGCTAGAACTGCGCTTATCAAATCGCCAGTGCGAGGGACACAAAGTCTTCCATCTCTCCTTAGCCACCCTTTACTAACGTTGGAGATGTCTAGAGACCTCCCCTCTGCTAATCCTATCCAGAATATCCACAATCTCTGAATCATCTCGCTGTCTTGAGCCAATCCGATCTATGAGGGTAGGCTTAACCTCAAGTGCTGCCAACAATCCAGGAGTAATGTCTATAGAGGGCTTAAAATCAAAGGTGGAAATAAACTCTAGGCTCTTCCACTATACGAACATTGGACTAAGGGTTGCTCTCTTCCTACTTAACGCATCTGCAACCACGTTTCCTTTACTAGGGGTGTAAGCTATCTCAAAGTCATATGATGCTAGAACTCCATCCAGCGCTGCTGCCTCAAGTTTAAATATTTTTGCGAGAACAGGTACTTCAATGATCTATAGTCAGTGAAAAGCTCGAACCTCTCTCCTAGTAAGTAATGTCTCCAAGACTTGAGCACGAAAACAATAGCAACCAGCTCCAAATCATGGGTAGGGTAGTTCTTCTCATGAGTTATCAACTGTCTACTCCCATAGCATACTACCATTCCCTCCTGCATCAATACTGCCCCAAGGCCAGTCGCACATGCATCAGTGCATACTGTAAAAGGCTTAGCTCTGTCGGGTAAAACTAACACTGGTGCACTAGTAAGGGCTCTCTTTAGCATCATAAAGGAATCCTCACAATCCACGTCCCACACGAATGCTGCATTCTTCTTAGTGAGGTGAGTAAGCGGCGTTGAAATCTTAGCAAAATCTCCGATAAACTTTCTATAATAACCAGCTAAACCTAGGAAGCTTCTAACTTCGGTAGCATTCTTCGGGGCTTCCAATCCTGTGCTGCTACTATCTTAGCGGGATCCACAGCTAAACCCTCTCTTCAAACTACATGCCCCAAGAAAAGCACCTCCTCACACCAAACGTGACAATTCAAGAATTTTGCTTTCAACTGATGAACACAAAGTGTGCGAAGAACCTCCTTAAGATGAATAGCATGCTCTTTCATACTCTTGGAAAACACCAGAATGTCGTCCACAAATACTACACCGAACTTATTTAGGACATCTCGAAAAACACGGCTCATCAAATCTACAAAATAGGCTAAGGCATTGGTCAGCCCAAACGGCATAACCAACCACTCAAAGAATCCATCGGGTGTCCTAAATGATGTCTTATCGATGCCATCGTCAGCGACCCTAAGTTGATGAAATCCAGTGGCTAAGTCAAGCTGAGAAAATACTGAAGAGCAAACCAATTGATTGAAAAGATCGTCTATCTTAGGAAGTGGGTAATGGTTCTTCTTCGTGAGCTTATTCAACTCTCTGTAGTCTACGCAAAGTCGAAGGGAACCATGCGCCTTTGTAGCGAAGACGACTAGCGCCCCCAACTCAGGTATGCTCCGTCTTCTCTAATAGCTCACTGATATGCTTACTTAACTCCTTCCTCTCCCTAGGATCCATATGTCTCATGGTCAATTCCACTGGCTTAGCATTGTCATTCAGATAGATCCTAAAGTCGATCTCTCTCTTAGGGGGTAGTCCCCTAACCTCCTCAAAAACGTCTGGGAAATCTCTAACAACTGGAACTGAATCTAACTCTCCTAGTGATGAATCAAGGGAATAAAGGAAGCTCAACATCACTGACCTCTGTGGGTCGCAAGAAACCTCAAGAGTCCGTCCACTACATATCTCTTGTCTAACGACTCTCCTCTTGTAGTCCAATATCGCACCATAAGTGGATAACCAGTCCATCCCCAAAATCATTCCATATCTCGAAAATCCTAGTATATAGGCGTCACAATCAAACTCTACGCCTAGTATAAAAATTTTCAAATCCCTATAAATCATGGATAAATGTGCCGATCCTCCTATAGGGTTTGAAACAACTATAGGGTCTACAACTAAAGAAATATCTAAGTGCAAACTATCAACCAAGGAACTAGAAATGAAAGAATGCGATGCTCTAGAGTCAAAAAGAGTTTGTATAGGAAAATACGAAATAGAGATCAAACCTTCTACAAAGACTTTCCTACCTCGATCTGATCCACTACTAGAAGGTGCTGCATCCAAAGTCTATACTTGCGCCGTAGGTGCGCCTGCTCTCTACCCCGTCCTCTGAGGACAAGCTCTACTAAGGTGTCCAGGCAGCCCATAGTAGTAACACCTCCCCTTTATTGAGTCCTTCTTACAGTCCTTTGTGAAATGCCCAACTAGTCCACAACTATGACGTTTCTCGCCTTTCTTGATCTGTCCCTTTTGAGGTCCTCCTCTTTTCTTCTTGTCCTTATCCTTCTTATCCTTCCGCCACTGCTTCTTAGAGTTTTCTGATTTAAGAACCTCCTTAACCTCTTCTTTCTTAGCTACATCTGACATGAGAGCGATCTCCACAAGTGATTCATGCGTCGCTCCCATAAGTACATGTGTCAATGCCAACCCTTGGAGGGGCTGGTTCAAACCCTTAGCAAACTTGGTCGCCTTCTTATGCAGTGTATTAACAAGCTCCATTCCGAACCACGATAACTCATTAAACTGATTTATATACTCTTTCACTGAAAGACTCCCTTGCTTCAGACTAATGAACTTCTCCAGCTGCATGCTTTCCTTGACTTGCGACAAGAACTTTCTCTCAAACCTTTCCCGAAATCCAAACCAACCAATGTCTCTACCCTCCATCTCTAAAATCTCCCACCAGTAAAAAGCCTCTCCCTTCAGCTACCAAGATGCAAGCTGAACTCTCTGCCGGTGTTCCAATCCTAACAGCCCAAATATCAGCTCTATATTCCTCAACCAAGTTTGTGCCTCTACGAAATCCTCAATTCCTAAAAATGTCTTGCTTCTTATATTAGCGAAGTCCTTGCATAGCTTAGAAAAATTGGCTACTGCAGGTGGATTAACGCAATCTCCACCTGTCGGTGCTGCATTGGGCGCTTGCCCTTGCACCTCTGGTGTCGTAGCTTGGAGTTATCTACGGAACCAACTAGGGACTGGGACACCCTCTGAAAGATTTGGGGCATCCGCCATTCTATGCAAAGAAAAGAAAATTTAGGCTTGAAAGAATCGAAAGTAAGTTGAATTGGACTTTGAGGGGATTTTTGTAAAAACTCTTTTATACTTAAAAACTATTTCTATAATAAGAGTTTCTTTCTGAAAAATAGTTTTAGTTGGAAGATATGTTACCTTTGAAAAATACTTTACTTTTAAAACAAGTTTTTAGGAATCCTGTAACCTTAGGCTCTAATACCAAATGAAACACCCCACACCCCTTAGTATTCCCAAAAAGGGCACACCAAAGGATGTGTGTGTTATGGGTATAGCTAAAGCTTCACAGAGACTAAGATTCACAAGACAAATAAGTAAAAATAGCAGAAACATTTAAATAATAACTTATCATTCAAAATCAAACTTCATTTCAAAACAAGTCATAAAAACATAACATGTCTCAAAAACTCAAAATATCTCAAATTCATGTCTCATGAAAAATACACCTCAGTTTCACATAATCAGAGTGCAAAAGTAACAATAATAATGATCCCTCTCACAAGTGCCAATCCATAAATGAAAAAGATGAAAAGTAGAAGAATACATCTGAGACGAGAGAACTCCGGGAATGGATCTCCAAGCAACCTGAATCAACTCAACTCTGCTGGCCTATTGAGGGGAAGAAGAAATAGAGGAGTGGGTCAGATAATAAGTCTGATGAGTGAAAGTAATTACTAGCATTTCTAAGCAAGGTAAAGATAATAGACTAAGCAATAGCTCTAGCTGGAAAGGAAAATACAAAAAAGATAAAATTCGGATAAAATACTATTTCTGATTCTGTTTGACTGTTTGCTTTGATTGTGATTGTTTGCACTTGCCTTAAATTACTGTGATTAGGTTGAAACCCTAATCCTATCTCAACTGCTAACTTGATTAGGCTGAAATCCTAATTCTACCCTTTGATCGGCCTTTCCTATCTCTGTTGTGCCATTGTGAACCAATCTTGTTGGCCATAGCAAAAGACACCTCTTTGGCACATAGGACACATTAGCGAATTAATTACCCTAATCAATGTCGCATGCTCGGTCATCGCCGGTACACACTAACTGTTGCCCCTATTGGACCCTTTATTTATCCTAATCAGCATAAGCGTGCCCAGCCTCACCTAACTGTTGTGAGACCATCAGTCCTAGACCTGAAAGGGAATGCTTCCCAGCCTCGCCTATCTGTTGTGAGACCATCAGTCCTAGACCTGAAAGGGAATGTTGTCGGTACTGGTCCTAACAAACAATCTTCTAGTTTTGCGCCCCTTGCCCAAATCCCCAGATTTGAGCCTCTATCTATTGACCGCTTATTTACCCTAATCATCATAAGCATGTCCCAGCCACACCTACTATTGTGAGACCATCAGTCCTAGACCTGAAAGGGAATGTTTCCGGTACGGGCCCTACTTCTATATTTGCTTATTAACTTAATCTAAGTTTTAAAATAAGCCTCTTCTGTTATTTTTGCTACATTTTCTTACTGCTATATTTGCTTATTAACTTAATCCAAGATCTAAGTATTAAAATAAGCCTCTCCTATTATTTCTTTTTTAGTTATAACCACTTGTTATAATCATGCTTGCAAATATCTAAAATTTGCCTATTTCAGTCTATCTCTATTTTATTACAGTTTTTCTCATTTTACGTCTGATTTCTGTAAATTTAATGTTTTTCTATTTTAATCCATATTAGTGAATTCTTCTCTTTTTAATATTCTATTCGCGTAAAAAGGGATTAAATCTCTATAAAAAGAAATTTAGATTTACAGGCTTCATTCTAACTTAAAACAGATGTAAATAACTGTAAATAACTAAATAAAATAGTTGAATAAAATAGACTGAAAAGAACTTCTGAAATTTACTTAAAAATAGACTATAAATAAACTTGCATAAAAACTATCTTAAAATTGTTGAAAAACTACAACTTTTGAGAACCCTATTATTTTAAACTACTTAAAATCAAAAATAATTACAAAACACTCAACTGTGGTTCTTAGCTCTATTCATGTGCCTTCCTGGATCCGCTACTAGGGTGTAGAATATTTTTATTAAAAAGATCTTCTCCCTAGAAAAAACTTCTATTTAGGGTTCAGCGTCACGCAATGAACCCAATGGGGAGAAAATATGAAGGAGAAAAATAGCTAGGTCTAGGGTCTTATTTATAGTGTGACTTAGGGATCTCAGGCCATCGGATTTAAAGATTAAATCTAGTGCAACCACGTCATAGGCTCACCAGGAACCGTCGGATGCAGCTAAGAACGCACGAGATTTGACAAAAATTGCAAAATAGGTTGTTCGTCTCGTACCTGGATGAAATAACGTCCAGTTGTTTTGGCGGGTCGACCTAGCTTCATTGGGGTCAACCCGACCAGAGCATGGGTCGAACCCTATGGGGTCTCGTATATTTTTTTTCGTTTTATTCTGATTTCGTATTTCTCCATACTGACTCGAATTTCCACAAGTTATATATGGAAATTTATCAGAAAATCGCCACGGACCCAATGGTACAACTCCTGTAGCTCGATTCTCTAAATTTCAGAAACTTATTTTATTGTCGAATTAATTCATTAATTAATTAGCTCAAATTTTGGGTTGTTACACTAACCAGAAAGAAGATGAAGTTTGTTTGGTCCGACAAGTGTGAGGAAGCATTCCTTAAGTTAAAGCATTTGTTAACTAATGCACCCATGTTAGTAGTTCCAAACGGAAACCAAGGGTTGGTGGTATATACTGATGCATGCGGAACTGGATTAGGAGCAGTATTGATGCAGAATGGTAAAGTTATTTCCTATGCATCTAGGCAGCTTAGACATCATGAAGTAAGGTATCCTACTCATGATTTGGAGTTGGCAGTAGCGATCTTTGCATTGAAGATTTGGAGATATTATCTTAGGGGAGAGGTTTGAGCTTTATACCGATCATAAATCTTTACGGTATTTATTCTCTCAAAAGGAGTTGAATATGAGACAGCAGAGGTGGCTTGAGTTTTTGGCAGCTTATGATTTTAGTATAGAGTATACACCAGGAATAGGTAATAAGGTAGCAGATGCTCTTAGTTGAAAACATCAGAATTTGGTGTTAGCTATATTGGCGGAGTAGAAAGATTTGGAAGCTTTAGCCGTTTGTAGTGTGCAGTTTAGATCAACTGCTGGTTCTAGTCAGAATTCTGCCAAATTGTCTTGTTTAAAAGTCCAACTAATATTGATTGAGAGAATTGCTTCTAAGAAAAAGGAGGATCCAACATTAGATGAAAGGATCAAAAGACTTAAGGTTGGAACAGAGATGATTTAAAGGATTTTAGCCTTGACCAGAAAGGATGGCTAAACAAGAAGGGACGGTTGTGTGTTCCGATTGTGGAGGACTTGAGGAAGGAAGTTCTTGGATGTCATCGATCCAAGTTTACGATTCATCCTCGAGGAACTAAGATGTATCAGGATATGAAGAGGAGCTTATATTGGGAAGGCATAAAGAGGGATGTTGGCTTGTGGGTTAGACAGTGTGCAAACTGTCAACAAGTGAAAGCTAAACATCAAAAGCCTAGTGGATTGCTTCAACCTTTAGATATTCCATTTTGGAAATGGGATTCGATATCAATGGATTTTATAGACGGGTTGCCAATGTCAAATAGAGGTAATGAAAGTATATGGGTTATAGTGGACAGATTGACCAAGAGTGCCCATTTCATTCCAGTTAAGTTAACCAGGACGACACTTGTTTTAGCTAAGTTGTTCATGAGGAACATAGTTAGACTGCATGGAGTTCCTAGTAGTATAGTCAGTGACAGAGATGCTTTGTTTACTAGTGAATTCTGGAAAAGTCTACAGGAAGTGATGGGAACTAAGCTTAACAAGAGTACTGCATATCACCCTTAGACAGATGGGCAGACAGAGAGAGTCAATGAGGTACTCGAGGATTTATTGAGAGCATGTGTATTGGATTTTGGGGGACCTTGGGCAGATTACCTACATTTGGTTGAGTTTTCCTATAATAATAGTTATCAGACTAGTATAGGAATGGCTCTGTTTGAAGCTTTGTATGGAAGACCATGCAAATCACCAGTATGTTGGTTGGAGACCGGAGACAGATTAGTCTTAGGTCCAAACTTCCTTAAAGAGGCATCAGAGAAAATTGAGTTAATCCGAGGGAGGATGAAGGAAGCTCGGTCTAAACAAAAGAGTTACGTAGACAAGAGGCGTAAAGACCTAGAATTCTCAGTTGGAGATGAGGTTTTCATTAAGGTATCGCCTATGAAAGATGTGGTGCGATTTGGGAAGATAGGGAAGTTAGCCCCGAGATATGTTGGTCCATTCCAGATTATAGAGAGGATTGGAAAGCTCGCATATAGAGTAGAGTTGTCGAGCAATATGGCAGGTGTCCATAATGTATTTCATGTTTCTCATCTTCATAAGTATGTTCATGATTCAGAGACTACTATTCCTCCGAGGTTGGATGACTTAGTGGTAGAGCCTAATTTGACTATTACTAGACAACTAGTTCAGGTTGTAGCTAGAGATGAGAAAAGTTTAAGGTGCAAGACAGTCAAGTTGGTGAAAGTTCAGTGGAGCGACAACGAGAAGGACTGTACTTGGGAGACAGAAGATAGGATTAGAGATACTTATCTTGATCTGCTTTGAGGGTATGTCTATATTGGATTTATATAGATAGTTGCTAGTTAGTTAGACTAGTATTGTTACAACAAAAAATCCACCTTTCGACTACGTCAAAAGGACCTTAACAAAGACCAAGAAAAGAAGAGTTCAGGCCAAACCTTTCGAAGGAGTTGAAGGGATGCTTCCTTCAAAGTTCAACAGCTTCAAGACCTTTCAAAAAAGATGAAGAAGTCGAAGCAAGAATTAGCAACCCCTTCGAATGCTATAGTAAGCCTTTCGAATCGGTTGAAACCAATAACAGTTGAATCTCTTTGAAACCAATGAAGTTAACCTATCGACCGTGTCGAAGGCTTCAAACTCACTTCCACTAACAATAAGGAGACAAAGATCCATCCAGGACACCTTTCGACAACGCCGAAAGGAGCTATGAAGAAAGCAACACTCAGAAGCTAGCAAAAGGAGAAAGAATGATTAAAGCCTTTCGACAACGTCAAAAGGAGGAATGGCTTTCAACCAGGTCAAAAGGATAAGAGAGAATGAAGGAATTGCTAGACATGAGAAAATAACAAGGCACCTTTCGACAACGTTAAAAGGAAGCATAGCCTTTAACAACATTGAAGAGAAGCATAGCCTTCAACAACGTCGAAAGGAGGCTTGGCTTTTGACTAGGTTGAAAGGATGATAGAGAATGAAGGAATTGCTAGAGCATGACAAAAGAACAAGGCACCTTTCGACGACGTCGAAAGGACTAACTTGAGAAATTTCCATAAATAAAACCAAACCAAGAGGCAATTCCTAAAGGAATCATGCTTACTATTCGTACAAAGGATTAATCATCTTTCTTAGCATTATTTTGGGGTGTTGACAAGAAATATTATTAACATTTTTGGCGCTAGAAGGAGGGCTCAAACCTTCGAATTGGATAAACCCCCAACACCACTATTCTCTAACTCGACTTAAATCAATTCCACTTCAAGTATATCTGCATTGGTGAATCATGGCGACAAGAATTAAGAGATCTTAACAAGGGTCCTCTAAACTGCATTTGACAAGGATCCCCTCAAACAATTATTAAGAACTCCAATTAAGATGAAGAACAAAGGCTAAGGCTCGAAGCCCTAAGAATTATAAACAAGAAGAAAGCAGAATCGTTTGATCCAGAGAAATGGAGTCTAAATCATTTTCATGTTGGTCCTACCCCTATCTTTGAACTCGAAAAAAGGACAAACGGAAGTAACAATGTCTTTAATCAAATAAGAAGAACCATTCAATATTATTCCAAAGGCACAATCTTTGAGAGAGAAATAATGGCTAATTATAACACCTTTGCAAATAAATAGCAACAACCAATTGTAAAGAGAACACTTCCTACTCAAGATGTACAAAGAGTGCTAAAAAGAAAAGCAATTGAAGGGCATGAGAACATAGGGCCAAGGAACAAAAAGTCAAGAAGCCATCCACAAGAATCAAGCTTCAAGTCTAGACTTCCAAAGGAATGCAACTTAACAACATCAATTGAGAACGTCTACTTTCTTACAAAGGATGAGCTCAACTATTGGCCATCACAGAAAAAGAAGCCAAAACATGAAAGAAACCTGGGAGGATCCTACTGCCACTATCATATGATGAAAGGTCATGAGACTAACCATTGCAGAGCCCTGGAGGGGATGATCATAAACTTCTTTCGGCAAGGAAAGATTCAAGAATTTGAGATGGAATTAATAAAGAGCTATTTCTATAAAGAGAAAATCTACATGGTTTGGAGTGAAATGCTCCTCATATTTGGATACTACCTAAGATGGTAGTCTACCTAAGATAGTAGAAAAGCTCTGTCCGTGCCAAGATGGCTAGGGCGGAGCACCTCCTGGAGGGAGGGTGGGTAATCCTTTAGCCGCGCCATAAGATGGTCACGTTAAAGCATAATAAGCCCATGGTCGCGCCTTTGGTCAAGTCAAGGCACCTCCTGGAGGGAGGATGGAATAAGCCTTTATCCACGTCATAAGATGGCCAGGTTAAAGCACCGAACAAGCCCTTATCCGTGCCACGCTATGGCCAGGGTAAGGCGCCTCTTGGAGGGAGGACGGAGTAAGCCTTTATCTGCGCCATAAGATGGCCAGGTTAAAGCACCGAACAAGCCCTTGTCCGTGCCACAAAAGGGCCAAGGCAGGGCACCTCCTAGAGGGAGCTCGGGTAAGTTCTTGGTTCCAGCCTCTAAGATGAGCTAACCTAGAGCATCGAATAATAATGGATTAACATCCAGGCCTAAGAAAAGGCCCATCAAATAATGGACTAAGACGTCCAAGCCCAAGAAGAGGCCCATCAAATAATGGACTTAGACATCCAATCCTAGGAAGAGGCAAGTTCAATGTTGGACTAAAATGTCCAAGCATGAGAAGAGGTTCAACAAATCATGAATTAAGATGTTCAAGCTCGGGGAAAGGCATATCAAATCATGGGCTAAGACGTCCTAGCTCAAGAGGCAGCCAATTAAATTATTTTTATTCAAAACCTAAAGGGTTCATACATGTCAAAGAAGATAAAAGCAAAAGAGTGAGACAGAACTTCGCTTATTATTACCCGAATCTGGGTTTCGGGACTCTCATTTCTAAACAACAGCTATTAATACCCGAATTAGGGTTTCGAGTCTCTCATACTGATATTTCATCAATTAATACCCGAATCTGGGTTTCGGAATATTCAGTTTAGAACTTCACTATTTAATAACCGATATGGGTTTCGGGTCTCTATTAACCACTGAGTATCTTAATATACCTGAATCTGGGTATCAAGACAATTACTTATTCAAACCCTAATCTGGGTGCAAGTTCTTTAGATTCCTATTTATCAAAAATGCCCGAATTTGAGAAAAAGAATATTATCATAAAGATCACTATTAAGGGTTTTCGAGTGTGAACTTCGGATTTCTAATTCTTTTAAATCCCATTAATGTTGAAGAATGGGTCGAAGGGTTACTACTTCAAAATTTCAAACACTGATTTCTGAATCAGGTTCTTTATTAAATAAAGGTTACATTCTAATATTTATACCCCTATGGTAAAGTGGAATTTTCTATCAGCAAATTTCAAACTTTCCAGCCAAGTGAAAGGAGTTACATTCTTGATCATCTCTCATCGTGGTTAAAGATGAGATTTTAACATTTAGTATAATTACTTTTCAGGCAATTAATAGGATGATTTGCAAGCGACATACATAGACAAATATGTCAATTTCAAGGTAACAATTAGAAATATTGTTTGCTACATGATTTACAAGAAAATCAGAACAACGAGAAATAATAAAAGATTTAGCAAGCCTAAAAATATGTCAATGAGCAATTCAAAGACACTTCAAAAGTGACATCATAGAAAAGGATTGCAAACCAGGTGCTACTTTCCAAATTTATATAATTTACATAGTCATGGAATAATATACAAGTCTATGAAATTGTTTACACGTATATATACGAAACAAGTTTATTCAAGCTAGACATATATATAAATTACAAATCTTGAGCGGCCTTATTAAGAGTCTCTACAACTGAAGGGTCCATGACATGATGAATGGCCGTGAGGAGAACTTCTTTGAGTTTCTTTTCCTTTCTTCTTATTTTGTTCTCATCGTCATTGCAAACCTGACTGTTTTATTTTCCCTTTCCAACTCTAAGACACGCTTGTCAAGCAAGTAGCTGTCATGCTCTAGCTTCTGATTCTTGGCAGCGTACTCATTAATAGTCTAGGAGTACTTCACTTTCTACTGCTCATCAGAATATTTGGCTATTTTGAATTTTACTCTCTGACACCTTTTCCCCACTACATTATCATCTAAGCCTAGGGAGGGTTGAGCATAGATGGAAATTTCTGAGCCGTGAGAAGCTTTGACCTAGTAGGCTTGGTATCTAGAGGGGTTGCTTGAGGGACCAGAAGATCGATATTTGAAGTCTTGTCCCCCAAAATAAACTCCAAAGAGGCACATTGTGCCTGGCTATCTTTTAACTTTAACTCCAAATCATTTTTCACTGAATAATTCAGACACTTTTTGATCAAAATTGGCTGTAGGGTTTGTCTTCACTTGTCGTTTAAGCGTAGCGATCATCTCATCTTTTTTCTTAATATCAGCCTCGAGATAGGCAATATGGTCTTTGTTGCCACTGGCAATGGTTTTTTGGAGAAATTATCTCTTATGCCATTTCACGGCTTCAACATTACCACCAAAACGCTCAAGTAAGACTTCATTATGAACCACGATCCCACCGCTCGTTGTCAATAGTCTCTCTCTGATAACTTCGACGTGTGACAATAAGTTTTGAGAAAGAGGAGTCATAGATAACTGTAGATCGTATTTAAACAAAAGAAATGGAATAAAAATCAAGATAGAGATAGAAGATATCTTTATTATTAACGCAACAGATTACAAAAAAAACAGCGACAAAGTTAAAAGATACAACATGCAATTTGAATACATTTAAAGTTTAGAAACTACTTTTCTAACTTTGTCAAGAGAGTTAGCTAAAAGCATGATTGTCGAATCAAAGGTCATGATAACTCCTTCGGGAGTTATTACCGGTAGGCATTGACTATAGTCCCATTACCCAACTAGAGGACTATCGCGACCGCAAATTAATCTAGAATGAATTGTCCTGATCTCTTTAAGGAATTCTTCCTTCTCAGTACCGAGGAAGTCAAAACGGAGGCGAGGGTATTCCAAGTACAATTTTTGCAAATCTCAAAGAAAACAATATCTTGTTAATTTTGAAGTTTTTAAAATTGATGCATTTTCAGAGTAAAATATTCTCAATTTAACATATTGGCTTAAATGGTCTCTATGGACAAGTCGACCAAAAGAACAGTCATTCTGAAATAGTATAGAAATATGAAGCTAAGCATAAATAAAACAGGGCTAAAACATATATTTATATACCAATTAACGGTTACATGTTATAATCATTCATATGGTTCATACAAAATAGATCTAGAGAAAAACTCCAAAACAAATTTATCCTTATAGTACTTAAGTTTTTCAACGGGGAGGGATTGAAGAATCAGTGTGACTCACGGTAAATTCCATCAAGCTCTGGGATGCGGGTCAGATCCGAATTCGTCTAAATATCTTTTGTGGAAGCGTCTGCGTAAACCCCTGCTGAACTCACCTAAGTACGAAAAATCTTTAATTGAATGTCTACAGCAGGCTTTATATAAGAAATTAACTAAAATATCCCTCTCCTTAATTAACATCCAAAATAAAGGAATCAACCCCCGATTCTCCTTTAAGAGAGCGTCGTAACAGAGATGCACTCTCTTTAATAATGGGGCAGCCCTTTGATCTTTAAAAGATTCAAGGACCAAGGCACTCTGGTCAGATCTGTGATACTTTTCGAAGAGAATGTTATGCTCTTTTATCTGTATGTCTAACTCCCTATACAACTTGTTAATTTCTGCTTATTTCCTTTCGAGTTTTGTTTTATAGGGAAGTTGAGACTTCTTCCTTATCTAAAATGTATAATTTTACACTAATTATTATCTTTGAAGAGAAAGATGTTTAAACAGGGAATTCCATACTTGGAAAATTAGAACATAAGCATTGGAGGCTTGCTCTTTCTCTTTTGGATCCTCAGTTTGGGCAGGAGCAGGCTCACCTTCTGGGGCAGAAGAAGGCCTAGGGGAAGCGGGTGGAATATCATTTGGAGGGGATGGTTCTTTCTAGGGAAATTCAGCATGATCACCACCGTCCTTTTCTGAAAAACCATAAGGCCCCCATTTGTCTCCACCAAGGCCTTGATTTCCAAAAGGGTCACCATCATTGTCATCGTCATCATTATCATTGTTACTCCCTTATCATCAGCATCATCATCCTTTTCCTCTTTATCATCATAAGTGTCACCCTCCTCCTTAGAGTCAGATTCGATGTCAAATGAGGGGATATCAAAAGAAAGAACTTCAGCTGCATTAACTTCCTCCTCACCCTCGGGTTCAATACCCTACTTCAGCTAGTTGATTTTGCCCATCACTCTTTCGGCTAAGGCGAGATTATGAGAAGGAAAGCCAAAGCTAGGGTAATTCTTATAGTTGTCAGTGTAAGCGAGCATAAGGGCATTTTCATAATTATTTAACATCATAGTCCCGAGGGTAACGTCGACGAATTGAGATACTTGCCGCTTGACATCAGAGAGGGTATGAACAGCAAGTTTGAGCGAAGCTCTGGTCTTTTTGATATTAACTTTCAAAGAAGTATTCTTGGCGACCAAGCAAGCTTTTTTGTCTTTCGAATCTTTCAGAGTCAGCTTCATGGCGAGTTTTTCATCGTTAGTAAGTTGATGTGCTATCTTCTCTACTACCAAATCAACCTCGACCCTGGCAAGGGAAGCCTTTACTCCCTCCAACTCTGTGGAAGCGTCGTTTTAGGCAGCAGTCAAGGAAGATACTTGATTTTTGAGCTTGGAATTTTCTTTCTACAGCCTAGAAGATTCGGTTGAAGACTTTGAAACATGTTTATTTAAAGCTTTCTGCTCCTAGAAATCTTGATTAAGAAGTATAACACAAGTTAGCGATTAGAAAAATCCAACGATGATAAGGGTAATTGATTGAGAGCTTACCAAGAGTTGTTGCTCCATTAGCGAGTGGTAATTCCCCACTAAGTCCAGAGTGAAAGAGGGTGGAGAAGAAGAAGTGAAGGATTCAGAATGTAGGATGAGCTCAACAAGTTCTTCAAAATTAAAAGATGGAGGAGTGGGGGTGATGAGTTCGGAGGAATTTGTTTCCCAGAAGGAGTTGTCAACAAGGCCAGCTACATCTGCTTAAGTGCAACTGGAGAATCGAAAATTGAGATGCGAGAAAGGATCAGGAATAGGCGGAGTTTCATCTGGTTTATCCTGGGGGGCTTCGACAATGGGGCTCTTAGAGACTTGTTCAGGAGATCGGCGCTCCTCCTCTTCATCCACATCAATGATTTTAGCTATTTTCTTCGAGGGTGCGTCTTCAGAGGACTCCATTAGTTTTCTTTTGAAAGTTTTCTTAGATTTTGCAAAGGCTGCCATGATAGATGTCACCTCAGAAGTTGATGAGGGAGGGGCAGCGCTGCTAGAAGACACTATTACTTGACAAGAAGCTGAAACCAAATCAATCAGATGTAAAGTCAGTCAAAATAACTTAAGGAATGCCTAGGACAAAGAAGAAAATACTAAACTAATAATATACTAAAAGGGTCGGCACATATGGGTGACATTGGGGAGAAGTATTTGGCATCCCCCAAGGAAAGAAAGCGCTTGCCACGTGGAGTGTGCAGAACGGAGGGAGGAGTTCCTAGGATCCTCTGGCCCGCTGGTAGCAAAGAGTATTTTCTTAAGTTCGAGGAGGTTAAAAGCATCAATCTGCTCCTGATTTGTTTTGAAGCCGCAACAAGAGAATCAACTATCCTCATGTTTACCTCATTAAGCTTCTTGGAAGAGACACCTGAAAAGCAAGAGATTAGTTAACGGAAAACATAAAGTAAGAGAAAGACAACACAAAACCAAACTTACGGGGAGAGGGAAAAGTCCCAAAAATGTTAGCAAAACACTTGACAAAGAAGAACTGGTTCTCCCAGTCCCTGAATTTGTTGACCCAATCTAAAATTAATTTCTTATAAGGGTTGACTCTGTATATTTGATTATTGAGGTTGCTCAACTTTGCCAGCCTGGTTAAGAAATGTAGCACTTTAGCACTGAGAGAGGGGAGCCCAGATTCCAGTGCCAACATCTCTAGAGGCAGCAGATGAGTGTAGACATTAGGAGATAGTTGGATCAGAGCAATTCCAACATAACAAAGATATGAAGATAAAAACTCCTGGAAAGGTAGGAATCTGCCATGCCATATGTGAATGGCAGTGTAAGCAAAATACCCTTCGGGAGGGTTGTCTATGGTATCAGTTTCCTTGGGAGGGATGGCTTCAATTTCAGTAATACCAAAATCCTTAAGGATGGCATTGAGTTCATCCTGAGATGCAATGGTAGAATACTTAGAAGTGGCTTCAGCCTTCTTGGGAGAACTCATGATCCTGCCAGGTGAAAACTTTTTAGTTTAAATCTTTGATTATTTATGAATTAAAAATTCATTTGAAAATTAAACAAAGAAATCTACTTAGATAATTTAAACATGAAAACAGACATAAAGTTTTAAAATTGTGCAAACAGTTTGGGTCAGAAACCAAATAGCTTAGCTTAAGCTTTCGACAATGTCGAAAGGACAACAGCTTGAGCTTTCGACAATGTCGAAAGAGCAATAGCTTGAGCTTTCGACAAAGTCGAAAGGACAATAGCATCAACTTTGAATCAGTATTCTTAACATTGTTGGAAACCTAAAGAATAAATAAACAATAATATATTTTTCTTGAGCTATCGACAAGGTCGAAAGGATGAGACATAACATTAATTCATACAACCCCTTTCGACAATGTCAAAAGCTCTAAGAGAGCCAGGATACACTACAAGTGTAATATAAAGCTAAGAAATAAGACCTTTAGACATTGTTGAAACCAATAACTTAAAATTACTAAGTAAAATTTTTAATGTTGTCGACATTGTCGAAGGGTTTGGTCAGTTTTGACGACGTTGTCGAAAGGACTGGTCAATGTTGTCGAAACATGTCCTATCCATTGAAGTCAAAAGGTTTAAAAGGCTTCGACCTTGTCGAAAGGTTTTTGTCAAAGGGGTTGAAGGGTTCGACTAAGTCGAAACGTTTGACTATCGAAGGGGTAGATCCACTCCACTTAGCTACCTATCATTTCGACAATATTGATCAAATTGGCAACACAACACCTTTCGACCCATCGAAAGGTGCTAAGAAGGCAAATCCAAACTTGCCGCCTCAATCTCTTTTGAAGGGTTAGAAAGGTCATTTTGTGCCACCAAATTTATCATTTGTACACGAGAGGGTTCTAGGTAATTAAGTCGGGTTTAACTAGCCCCAAACCCGATTGTAAATACAGGTTTCAAAAATTTCTTGAAGAGCAAACAAATAAAATCTGTTAATAAAATAGGTTCGAACTGGAACTAATCTTATTGTATTTCAAAATTCATTGAAGTAATTAATAATTTAAAAACCCAAGATAACTAATAGTGGATTAAGACTGAAAATTTTGAAATAAGATCCAAACCCGATAAGGAAATGGGTCCAAAAATCATCCACTATAAATTTCAAAACCATAAACAAGTAAATAATAATAATAATAATAATAATAATAATAATAATAATAATAATAAAACTTTAAAAATCCTTGAAACAAGATTGAAGAAAGCTTCCCAGTAAATCAATGGGAATCTGCCTTAAGAAAAATCAAATTTCGAATGATTTCAAAAATGAATTTCAATTTTAAAATCTGAGGGATGAAGTCTGTTTGAAGTTAATCAAATAGAGTTAAATTTGAAGCTTACATATTAGATTTGTTGGTGATTTTGATTTCTGGAAGTGAGATGGAAGTTTGAAGGTCTTTAGAATTCTTTAACCTGTGTTTAAAATTTTAATTGCAGGAAGAATGAAAGAGGATGAAGAAGAAGGGCGTATTATATAAGAAAAGTCTCCCAAAATTACCAGCCATTGGATCAGATTTGAATGGACGACCCAGATCTACGTGGGAAGGCCAAGAGGCGGGAAATTTCTGGGTTTCGACAAAGATGACTTAGAAAGTCAGGAGCATACCTTCGCAGGGGGGCAAATGTTACACCAAAAAATCCACCCTTTGACTAAGTCGAAAGGACCTTAAACAAAGACCAAGAAAAGAAGAGTTCAGGCCAAACCTTTCGAAGGAGTCGAAGGGATGATGCCTTCAAAGTTCAACAGCTTCAAGACCGTTCGAAAAAGATGAAGAGGTCGAAGCAAGAATTAGAAACCCGTTCGAAAGCTATAGTAAGCCTTTCGAATCGGTTGAAACCAATGACAGTTGAATATCTTCGAAACCAATGAAGTTAACCTATTGATCATGTCGAAGGCTTCAAACTCACTTCCACTAACAACAAGGAGACAAAGATCCATCCAGGACACCTTTCGACAACGTCGAAAAGAGCTATGAAGAAAGCAACACTCGGAAGCCAGCAAAAGGAGGAAGGATGATTAAAGCCTTTTGACAACATTGAAAGGAGGCATGGCTTTCGACCAGGTCGAAAGGATAAGAGAGAATGAAGGAATTGCTAGAGCATGACAAAAGAACAAGGTAGCTTTCGACAACGTAAAAAGGAAGCATAGCCTTCAACAACATTGAAGGGAAGCATAGCCTTCAACAACGTTAAAAGGAAGCAGAGCCTTTGAAAACATTGAAGGGAAGCATAGCTTTCGACAATGTCGAAAGGAAATTTAGCTTTCAACAACATCGAAAGGAGGCATAGTTTTTGACTAGATCAAAAGTTTCAAACAGCATATAAAGGAACACCTTTCGACAACGTCGAAAGGAGGCATAGCTTCTGACCAGGTCGAAAGGTTCTCAACAGCATATAAAAGGAGGACCTTCCGACATTGTCGAAAACAAGGGCACGGAAGGGAGGCCGCTTGCATCTATAAATATGACCCAAGGCGTCACGTTTTGGGGATCTCATTCCTCTCATTCTAAACTTGTATTTTCTTTAACAAAGCATTGTAATCCAAGTTTGGAGATTTCTGATTTAGGAATTCAATGAAATAAAATTTCTTTTGTTAGAAAAAAGGAAGTCTCGTGCATTATTAATCTCTTTACTGATTATGCAAGCTTTTGTTGGATTAATCTGTATATTTCAGGTTCAACTCCCTTGAAAGGAACCTATCGATAAGGTTTAACTCCATCGAAAGGAACCTATCGACAAGGTCGATACCTCTTTTGATCCTAGCATCTACTGTAACCTTTCAAAGCTATCAACGCTGTAGTCTAGAGCTTTCGACAAGGTCAAAACCTGCTCTCTAAATTCCAAAAATTGAACTTATAGATTTAATCCAAAGGAGGTCATCCCCATAGCTTTCGACGAGGTCAAAGCCCACTTCAAATCCACTAGAGAACAAGGCTACTTGTATAAACTTAAAAAAAACTGATACCCAAGCTTTCGACAAGGTCGAAACCAACTTTTAAAAGATTTAATTAAAGGAATTTCAACCTGATCGAAAGGGAGGCTTTTGAAGGAAGACTCACACTAGCTGATCAGTGTCCAGAGGTCATTTAATCCAGAATCAACTTCTTTCGACGACGTCGAAAAGCCTGACTTGAGAAATTTCCATAAATAAAACCAAACCAAGAGGCAATTCCTAAAGAAATCACGCTTACTGTTCGTTCAAAGGATTAATCATCTTTCTTCGCATTATTTTATGGTGTTGAAAAAAATCTTGTTAACAAGTATGGTTATTAGGAGTTGTTACAGATAAAGGCTATGTTTAGTATTTAATCCTTATTGAATTCTGAGGACGAAATTCTTCAAGGGGGAGCCTGTAACATCCCTAATTTTTTATAACATTATTCAGGGAATTTAATTAGATAAGTTAAAATAACGAAGATAAGGAGATTGAGATTTGAATAAATTATATATATAGGGTCATGCTTATTAATAAGATAAATGGGCTTTAAATTGGTTTATTGGTTAATTAAATTACACATGGGCATATTAGTAAATAGCCATTTTATTTTACATGGTTATACACTCCTTACCCTTGCCCATTCACGTTTCATTTTCTCAATTTTACAAATGAAAATCAAACCTAGACTAAAGCCGGCCATTACCAAGGAAGGAAAAGAGGAAATTTCAATTTAAAGCTAAGGATCAAATCTTGGAAGGATTAATCAACAACGAATCTCAAATTCCTTATCAAGTCTACGGTGAATAATAATTTATTCCATCTCTTTTTTGTTTCTATAATCCTAATTTCGGATTTAAGTGTTTATTTCATTTCTATGATATTTTAGATGATGATATGCTAAAATTATGGATCGTCTTATTTAAACAATTTATTTGTATATGAAATTCATACGGTTTTAGGGCAAAACCAAGGGTTATTGATTTTAAAATGCCATGGAAAATTTTTATGTTAAGTAAAACATGATTTTGGAGATGAGTTTTAATTTTCATAATTTTCCAAGATATGGAAATTTTATTATGAATTTTTAAGGAAAAATATGATATAATTGGGTTTAAAATTTATTTCGAGTATTTCAGGAAGAAATTGGGTCTAATTTTTAACATGTTTGATTACATGATGAAATTGAATTTTTATGATTTTATGGGATTTTTCCTAGTTGATTTACTAGGGAAAATAAATTATTTTAAAAGAAGGACTTTTCTAAAATAATTGGTTTTAGTTAATGGAAGGGCTTAAACATTTCATTTTTATGGTTTTGATCTGATATAAAAGTGGTAGTTTTAAAAGTAAAGTATTTGAAAAGTTTTTATGGTAGCCAATCAATGGTTTTCAAATAGGCAAGTTGTTAACAAAAGAAATTACTAAAAGTTGCAACTATTCAGCCTTTACCTTAGAAAAAGGTGTTCTGCCTCAGATAGTAAGTACCTTTTGACTCCATTAACCCCGCTTCATCCCAGTCGAAACCAACATAGTCGAAACACATGTATTCGAAACCAATACGCAAGATATCACTTAGATGGTATGCAGTGGATGGGAAGGAGGGCGGAAGCCTTGGTGTCGAAAGGTTAGCTTCTGACGAGGTCGAAACCCTGCTTCGTTTTCATAAGTTAAAGTCTTGCCTTTTTTACTTAAAGCATTCGACATAGTCGAAATACATGCTTTCGAAAAGGTTTTATAAATGGCTTTCGAAGAAGGTTGTTGTACTATGCAAAGGAGTTAGCTTTCGAAGGGGTACTTTTTCCTTAAACTAGAGCTTTCTAAATGACTGGTTTCAACCTAGTCAAAACCAAGCCGCTAATTCCCCTTTCGACTACATTGAAGTCATCTTCGAAGGGATTACCTCTGTTTTAATCTAAACATAGCCTTTTTCCTAATTGCTTTCGAAAGGGTTGAGGGGGTCGAAGGAGATGGAGTCGAAAGGGGGTTTTGACTCTGTCCTTCGAAGTTCTAATTTTTCAAGGTCTTTGCTTTCGACTAGATGGTTCCGACACCATTAGCTTTTCTCCAAAACAACTTTGTAATTGGTTTCAAAAGAGATACTTTCGTATATAATCATTTTGACCTAAAGAATATTTTTAAAGAGTAAACCCAATGCTTTCGACAAAGTACTTTTATTTGTTTCGAAATTATGTTTTAAAAAGTGTTTTGATAACATCGAAAGGTACCGGTGGTTGTGAACATTGAACAAGAGCTTTCGAAAGGTATGTTTATCATGTTTTGAAAAGAAAATTTTTCTTTTTAAGGAGGCTATCCAGAGGGTTCAAAAGAGATGCTTTTATGACTTCAAAACATAAACCAATCTCAATTTAAAGTACTAGCCATGGCATAAATAAACAAAGTGTTTTGAAATGAAGAAGTTTTCCTTGATTTAAATGGTTAAAGGGTTTAACCGAGATATTTATATAAAGAGGATTTCAAGGATAATAAACCACAGGTGTTGGTATTATTTTGTTGTTATGTTTACTTCTTCATATATTTATTCACATTGTTACTAACCCATAACTGTATTTTGGGGAAAGGGACAGAATAACCAGTTAGGTTGACCCAGTAGTGAATATAACTTAACAGATGTCAAAATTTTAATTCAATATATTGGCAGAGTCCAATATGTTTACAATAAGCCCTTGAAAACTGTATGATATTGGCAAGGGCCAATAGGTTCATAGTCAGCCCATGAAAACTATGATTTTATATTGGCAGGCGCCAGTAGGTTTGTAGTTAGCCCATGAAAACTATATGTGAATTATGATACTGACAGATAGTCAATAGGTTCCTAGTTAGCCCATGAAAACTTGGATACGTAAAATGATATTGGAGTTACCAATAGGTTCTTAGTGATCCCATGAAAACTATAAAATCGTACAGATAGTCTATAAACATTTAAAAGGTTAATAGTAACCCTTAAAACTATACTTGAGACAGACAATAAACATAAATAGGGATGGGTAATCTAGATTTGATTTACTTGTTTTGCATATCATCTTAATATTTTGAAATACTATGTTTTAACCATTGTGGATGCAGGAGCACAATATATGGTTTTATAAATGTTTTAGGTTACTAGTGAGAGGAAACCCATTCTGCTAAGCGGCGTGGTCTCACTAGATATCCAAATGGTTTGAGATGGTAGATTATTATTCATACCAGGCTTTATGTCTGACTTGAATTTTTTGTTTTTCCCTTAAACTCTCGGGTACTCAATTGATTTTGAGTAGGTTGAGAGTTAAGGTTTCCACGTGTTCTTTTATAGGAATAAAGCTTCCAAAGACATGTAGAAGGCATGCTAATTATTAGGGTTCTTTTATTTCCGCTGTTTGTTTGATTGTAAAGGCAAATTGTTTAGCGCCTTATTATATACTCTAATCAACCAAGGGGGCACCTTTATATGTCGCTCTTGGCGTATCTTGTAATTATTATATGTTATCTGAACGTGGTCTGCGAACTCTGATTATGTAATCAACTTGAAATATTTTGGAATGGAATGTGGAGTTTATTTGCTATTTTAATTTTTTCCATATTCTTGTGTTTCTATGTATCAATGTATCTAATATCGTCGTATTTGGTCATCGAGAATTAATAACTATGGATGACTGCAGCATCTGTAGCCGTTAGTTCTGGCCTCCAAGTAGGGGGATGTTACATATTATTTATGTATATTATTTATGTTATATGATTTATATACCTTTATATTTGAATGAAAAAATAATTTTCCCACTTTTCTTAATACTAATATTGTATACCTGTTGAAATCGTCATATTATAAGATTTATTAGGTTGATTAATGAATATTTTTTAATTGAATTTATTTGAATAGTTTAAATTCAACATTACATAATTAATTAAAATATATTGACCTAAATAAATAATATTAGGTCAAATTGAGGTAGCCTAAACAACTGTAGAAATTTTAAAATGTAGATACCTGAGAAAAGAATTTTACAATACAATGTATTAATATATTGATATAGATGAATTATAAATTAAATTCGTAATTATTATATACGTATATAATTTTTTTTGAAAGGAAAGGTTCTTTATTAATAAATGAATAGAACCACTAATAGCAAGATTCGCCTCCTTAAAAAACCTTACCAATGTGGTAAAGAAAAAGAGCACGACATCCGCTATAGCACAACAACTCTAATACAGTTAATAATACACATCTCCACAAATAGAAAAACAAAACTAAACCAAATTAAAAATAAACATTGGCCCACAAATTGGGTAATATGATGATACACCACCGCCAGCATGTATACTTCCAGCCCAACCCATAACGAAATACCAAAACCCCAGAAAAAGGAAGCTTGTTCATCTTAAAACCCTTATCCAGAATCTTCCAAGTCAATGCCCCATTTCAACACTTCGCTCTCTCCACCGAAGACAAATTCCGCCTTTTGAAACGACGAACTCACTGCAATCGTACATCAATTTCAGTTAACTTCAATTATTGTTCCACCGAACATGCCTTGTTGTCGAAGCGGGGGCGAACTCGCTCTAACATATGTGATGAGTTAAAGTGGACGCCACCACATAAGCTAGGTGTTGAGTAGTAGATTTATGTGGAAAGCTCCTCCGCAAGCTCGAGAAATGTTGCGCCAACGTAGTCGCAATGGCGGGCTGTAGATCTATCTTCTGATAAAGCCTATTCCACAGATAAGTACTAAAATTGCATTTCGAAAATATGTGATCATGAGATTCATTATCAGAATTACATAGTAAACATCGTTTTTCCACATTCTTACCCCCAAATCGCTAATCTGTCAGTTGTAGGGAAATGCTTGATGTATGCTAGATACGTAGTAAAGGAGAATTTGCATGCTGTCATGGTATGCCATATTAAAACAAAGTTGTCATCCCTTTGTTGATGTTGACTAATGGTGTTCCAAACTGAAGCGAAATCGAATTTCCTTTGGTTTACAAGAGTCCAGTGGTCGGTAAGGCCATCCGTACTTAAATTAACTTGCATGATCTGTGCAGAGACTTCGCTAGTCTCTGATAAGAGCTGTGGTTGAAATTGCCTGTCATGAATGATATAGCACACCTTTTTGTTAACTGAATTACTCAAATGCACACTGTTCCATCCAAGCAGGTCCACTAAAGACTTATGTTTAATCCGCGGGTCAAACCATAGCTTAGTTTGCTCCCCATTAACAATAACTCGATTCATAATTTTTGCAGCTATGTCACATTGTCATAAAATAGATTTTAAAGTCCCAGATGCATTGTTATTCACAGGCAGTACCCAAAAATTTGTCTTTGCCATGTATTTAGCTCTCATCCATCTCGACCAAAGATTGTTAATGGTTAGCAAATTCCATAATAATTTAATTCTCGCTGTAGTAGTAAGATCTATGAATTTTCTTAGGCTGATAACCCCTTCGATTTTGGGTCTGCATAAGGTGTCCCATGATACCTTATGTAGCTTCCCTTTCCAAAAGAAGTCTGCACATAATTTATCTATTTTTTGCAAAATTGACACTGGCAAATGATATATTAGTATCCAATACATAACTATAGGAGTGATAGTACTATGTATGAGTTCAGCACATCCCGTTGTTGTTAAAAACTTGTTGTCCCAACCATCTAACTTAGTACCGATCTTCTGTAACAGGGGAGCACAATGCACAGCATGAATATAGTTTGAAGTTAATGGGACGCCAAGATATTTAACAGGTAAATTCTTCTCTGTTATGTGTAAGATATCTGAAATAGCAGTCTTATTTTTAGTCCTCGTACTAAAAAATATTTGGGACTTAGTTTGGTTGATGCATAGGCCAATAGTGTCCTCTGGTGTAGGAAAAATGAGATTCATAAAAGTAGCATTATGAGTAGTAGCGGCCAAAAAAATCATAACATCATCCGCATAAAGTAGGTGCATTATAACAGGTTGCATAGTCGAAAAAGGCTGTAGTTGCTTGTCGATCACACCTTCTTCCATTAATAAAGAGAAATATTCCATGGCTATACAGAATAAATAAGGAGATAACGGATCACCCTACCGTAGCCCTCTATTGGAAGAGATAAAATTGTGTGGTCGTCCATCGATTATTACGGAAAAAGTTGGTGTAGAAATGCATTCATGAATTAACTATATAATAGATGTAGGAATACCTATACACATAAGCATATGGCAAACAAAATCAAGATTCACCATATCATAAGCTTTTTGTAAGTCAATTTTTAGGCACTTTTTTGGTTTACCCTTCTTAGTATTTTCACATCTATTCATGAGCAAGTAGCACATTCCCACCAATATTTCTACCGGGAATAAATGATGACTGGTTTTCTGCAATCAACAATGGCAAAAACCATATAATACGATTACATAAAACCTTAGAAATAGCTTTGCAGAGAACATTAGCATATGAAATAAGTTTATAGTCTGAAATAGTTTGTGGCTTACCTTTTTTAGGAATTAGTGTGATGAAGTTGTGGTTTAACCCATGTGAAAGTTTTTCGTTTGGAAAATTTCTGACACTGAGTTGAATATATCTTCATGCAGGTCATCCCAATGCAGTTTGTAAAATTTGGCTGAAAAACCATCAGGCCCCGGGCTTTTGGAATCATCAATAGACAGAACTGCAGCTCTTATTTCCTCCAGTGTGACTGGTGAAGGTAAGTACTCTTTTCCAGAATTATTGATTTGCATTCTAGGAGTGATAGATGGTTGAGAAGTAAATGTGTTTCCATTGATTAAAGCTTGATAATATTCAATGGCTTCATCTCGTATTATGTTACTTTGCTAAATATAGTTGGCTTGTGAGTCCAGTAAAGCTTGTATTTTATTTTTACGTCGTCTCATCGACATCTTGGCATAAAAATATTTGTTGTTACGATCCCATTTCTGTAACCAGCAGTAACGACCTCGGATTTTATATAAATTTAAAGTGATAATTAATTGAATTTTTGAATAAAAATTGTAAAATTAATTGGTAAATTTATTTGAGTTTCCCCAAATTCCAATAAAAATATATTAAATCATTTTAAATTTAGAAATTGTGTATATATATGAATTTATATAGTTGTGCCTATATGAATAGATTTGAAATGATATATAGATATTGATAATTGAATTTAAATCATAATTAAATGGTTTAAAAATAAATGATAATAATAAATATTAGAATTAATGGTTAATAATGGTTTGAATTTATAAAATAAATATAAGACAATTAATATAGAAGTAAAAATTAACAATAATCATTTCAATTAGAAATAATAAAAAAATGAAGTAACACTTAAATGAAATCTAACAACAAAGCTTTATTTATAAAGTAAACATTGGCTAAAATTTAACAACAGATTAAAAATTAGAAATTATTTGTATCACAAAGCATAATACAAAATAATACGAATAGAATGAAACTAACAAAAATAATAAAAGTAAAATAAAATATAGAATGTCATTTATATTACAAGGCAAAAGAAAAGAAGACAATGCAATATACTCAAGTGTGAACAATAAAGAGGTAAGTATGTAAAAACAAATAAATTTGGGTAAGTATGAAAACAAGTAAGCATATCTATGAAGTCACAAGGCAGTACAAATACATTCAAATACAAGCAAATTAAAAGGACAAATATGTTCAAGTATTCAAACATATGAAGACATAAAGGACTTAAGCATTTAATGCACGTACAAATATATCATCTCAGCCTCCATTTACTAGCAAATATCATCTGCCTCTTGTACAACCAAAATAATAACTTGTACAAATTCTATTCCCTGTAAACACCTATTCAAACACTGTCTTCTATATATACATACATCTACTCTTTGTTCCAGTTCGATCATCAAACATAGCATTCCAGAAGAAAAAAAATGAACATCATTGTATTTACAAACTTGAACAACAATAATTCAATCAACTACAAACCAGAGATCAAAAGAAAAAAAATGATTTCAGCAAGCAAAGTTCAAGTCTAGTTCTTCACCAACTTTGTTTCTTCTGGAAAAACACTGTGAGCAAACTACCCTTTTTAATTCTTAAGTTTGTTATATCTGGGTAGTATGTGGAAATCTTTGAAGTTATGAAGTAAAATAGGCTTGTATGATTGTGTAAATATGTCTGTATGTAAGTATACTTTGTGAACATGTCTGGAAAATAGGCAGATATGCCTTTGTTCAACATTTACAGGTTTTAAACCTGTTTAAAAATCATAATCTCATCCTATAATCATCTATAGACTTTGATGTTTAAAAGGAACCAGTTTGAATGGGCAAGATCAAAATATTAAAAATACTTTTAAGTAGTTAAAATGAATGGGTTTACTGGGAAAATATAAAAGCACAGCAAATTTAAATTTTGTTCAAAATTTAATTGATTAAAACTTGAGTTTTGATTTCATGAACTTGTTCGCTTTCATAAACCATGATTTTTAAATATAGATTCATGATTTTTAAGTTAGAAAATCTCAAGCATGAGGAAGTTGAACGGAAAACTTGTTTTCGTCAATTCTCGACGAACCACGATGATTCAAGGGTCGTGCTTGAGGTTGAGGGAAGCTTGGAGGATGTAGAACAAAGGAAAAATGGTGATTGATTTTATACACGATCGAGGCGGCGATACGACGTGATGGTAGGGTTTAAGAGTATGTTTGGGTTACTGTCATTCTCGAACAAATTTCGTCGTCGACGAAGCATTATAGTCAATCGGACCTGGGGGGATGGATTTGTTGCGATGTGGCGAAGCTTTAGTTGCGGCGGCATGGTGGCAGTCGATCGGTGGTGATCGTGCGTGGTGTTTTTGGGTTGATAGGTTTTGATTCCAGGCGCTTGAATGGGTTCGAATTCGATTGGCCGTGACGTTCAGTGATCTGGGTGTTCGTGACGACTCAAGAGTAGATAGGCAACTCGGCGATGGTCGGAGCCTTGGTCAGAGATGGCCAATCCGTTCATGCACGTACACGCGTGCGTGTGTGTATCTGGTGATGTTGTTGAAATTGGGGAAGATGAAGTTATCTCGGGGAAGAGAAGTGAGTGGCTCCGGTTTTTGTTCGGGAAAGTTGGGTTGTGGTTCGAAGATGCGCTCGGGTTTGTTTAATTAACACCAGATATTTAAATTTCAAAAGGAAAACATGTTTTCAGTTTTTTAAACTTTGGAGAATAAAATCTGTACCAGGTTTTTAGTATAAAACAAATATTATACCAAGGTTTAAAAACTAAAGATATGAACAAGTTTCAAAGGAAAAATGTTAAGGTTAAAGGTTTTTAAATTGTTTTGAAAATTAATTGATTTTGAATTAATTTATATGATGATAAGGAATAAATTTCTAAGTATTTTTAAATGGAATTTGATAATGCTTGAATTAAGCAAATGTTTGAAATAAGTATATTAGAAACTATGATTAAGATATGATTTTGAATCAATTTAAAAAAGTTGTAATGATTTAACTAAACAATAAATTAAGATATATATCTTAATTATTTATTTAGGGTCTTTGTAATTGAAATATAATCTCTTAATTAAATCTAGTGTAATTACTTAATAATTAGAGATTAATTAACTAATTAAGTAATTAAAGGTTTATTAGTTAATGAAAATAATTAAAGAAGAATTGATTAATGAAAGTAATTAAAAGGATAATTACTTAAGATTTAATTTATGGAAGTAATTAAAGAATAATTACTTATTGAAATTAATTAGAGGTTGATTAATGAAAGAGATTAAAGGATTAAGTACTTAATTAATTAAGGATAATTAATTAAACGGTAATTAATTAGGGGTTAATTAATTAATGTAATTAATTAAAGATAATTAATTAAAGAATAATTAAAGAATTAAGAGTAAGTTATTTAATGATTAAAGTTTGATTTAATTATTAATTAAGGTTGATTTATTTTTTTTATTTTTTGGCAAAGTCAGCCTGTTTTTTGAGTGGACAGTCCACTTTTATTAAAATAAAAGAAAAAAAAGTACAAAGCTTAGAGAAGCTTAAACAATAGGGCTAAGGGTTGATACATAGGCATTAACGCAAGCATATTGCGTAAATAAATATGTAACAAATCATCTTATAATTTTACACAATACAGCAGATATGGATGAGTGTCTATTGGCAAATCTACGCATATTCCTCTCTTCCCATATGGCAGCCACCGTTAACTTGAGGAATTTGAGAAGATGGAATGAAGATTGCGATTTCCATCGAGTTGCTTTAAAAATACGAATCCATTCGGTTTTGTAGTTACGAGCAGGAGGATGTTCATGTATATGAAGGAGAGTACGACGCCAGAGATGAAACGAGAAGAGGCAGTTGAATAGAAGATGGCCGACATTTTCAGGAGCACGATTACAAAGAATGCATTTAGAGTGTTCGATGAAATTCCTCCTCATTAAGTTGTCTTGAGTATGCAGGGCATTACTAAGGCATTTCCAGAGAAGTAAATTATGCTTTGGTTTTGATCCAGTATGCCAAATTCTGGAATGCCAGGCAAAGTTTGAATTGGTCGTGTTGCAAATGATCGAGTTGTAAACATTGGAGATGTTATGGGGTTTATCACACCATGTCAGAGCTTCTATAGTAGGTTTAGTGTATTTTCTTCTGATTAGGCTCCAAACAGAAGTCAGAATGGTCGAGGAGACGTGGGGAAAGTGTATACCATCTTCCGAGATATAATCAGTAGCAGTCGCTTGAAGAGGGATACCTGAGTTAGAGATAAGATTGTAGTCGACAAGAGAGGATAGAATCATACCTGGAGAGCACCACGGAGAGAACCAAAAGGTATTGTATTTATCACATTGAACCATAGGTAAATACTGCTGCCTATGCTATAATTTTTTTTTCCAATGGTAACTAGCATTGGTATCGGAGTTCATAGTCCAAAAGTTATTATTTTTGAGATTATAGTGTCTGTTCCAGATAGCCCATAAACCAAGCTTATCAGTGAGAAGTTTATTGACATGATTAGAGTTAGCACCAATATTCCATACTCTAAGATTGATATTACTAAGTCCACCCAGTTTATAAGATGTGATAATTTTTTTATATGCAATAGGAATGAGTTTGTTTGAATATATATTTCCATGCCAAATAAAGTGATTAAAAGCATGATTAAGCATGTTTATAAGCTTGGCAGGTATGATAAATAAACGAAAATAATAAGTGCACATGGCAGTAGCAATGCTTTTAATGATTATAAGTCTACCAGCTTGAGATATGTTAGAAGTGTTCATAGAATTAAGCTTTTGAGTTATTTTTTCGAACATAGGGAGACATTGAGATGTGTTTATTCTAGCTTTACATAAAGGAACACCTAAGTAGGAAGCATTTATATCCATGATTAGAAGACCAGAAAGATGAAGAATGTTAGAGATCCAGGAATCAGTCACACCCGCAATACTTATGTGAGATTTGGTTTTATTAATTTGCAAGCCAGTCATGGTTTTGAAAATATCTAAGTTAGCAAAAATATTAGAAATAGATTTGATATTTGGTTTGGAGAATAGTAGCAGGTCATCATCAAACATTAAGGAAGAGATTTTATGTATTTTGCATTTAGGATGGTAATCAATATTTTTAATAGAGGTTTCCCTGCAAAGTAATTGAGTTAGCACTTCCATAACAATGACAAATATAGAGGAGGAGATGGGATCCCCTTGTCTAATTCCTTTTTCAGTTTTGAAATATCCAAAGCATTCACCGTTAATAGATAAAGAAACTTTAACAGTGGATATGCAAGTGTGTATCCAAGCTAGAAAGGGGAGAGGGAAGTTCATTCTAGACATAATGGATATTACAGCTTCCCATCTAATAGTGTCAAAAGCCTTTTTAATATCAAGTTTGAGAAAGCATCTAGGAGAAATATTTTTTCTATTGTAGCCTCTTATCAATTCTTGGGATAGCAAAATGTTGTCAGTAATAGATCGACCAAGAATAAAACCATTTTGATTTGAAGAAATTAAATCATTCAAGTATATTTTCATACGTTTAGATATGATTTTAGCAATGCATTTGTAAATGACATTGCAACAAGCAATGGGTCTAAACTCAGTGACACTTTGGGGTAAGTCAGATTTTGGGATTAAAGCAAGTTTAGTATGATTAATGCCATTAAGGAGAGTATTGGTTTTAAAAAATGAAGAATGGCATTACAAAAATCTGTATTAATAATGCTCCAACATTTTTGAAAGAAATGTGCTGTAAAACCATCCGGGCCAGGAGAGCTATCTTTTTTCATTTTAAAAATAGCATCTGTTATCTCTTCAATGGTAATTTATTTTATAAGGCAATCAGACTGATCAGCAGAGATGGTCTTAAAGTTTAGGTCAGTAAGAAGATGAAGATCAGGTTTGTGATCAGAGTTTGTGAAGAGATATTTATAGTAAGAGAGAAAAGCATTTTTGATACCAATCTGAGTAGTAGCTTCATAACCATTATTATCTTTTATCTTATGGATGATGCTAGCAGCTTTTTTTATCTTCAATGAGTTGTGAAAGATTTTAGAGTTTTTGTCACCTCCTATTTCCCAATTGTTCCTATTTTTTTCTTTCAGCATATTGAGTTCAGTGTGGATAGCTAATTTTAACTGTGTAGTTAAGGCTTGCTCCTTCCTTGATAAGTCAATGTAAGTAGGATTAGCCTGCAACATAATATGTATATTGTTAAGATCATTTCTTATTTTGGAAGATAGCTGATTACCTGTTCCAAATTTTTCTGCAGCCCAAGTTTTGATATTGTTTTTGCAATCTTTAAGCTTTGATTGAAGAATGTACATGGGATTGCCAAATTTATTAGCACTCCAAGTATGCTGAATTAATCTCATAAAGTCATTATCTTGAGTCCAGGTATTGAAGAAACTGAAGGAGGAGGGCCCTTTTTCATAAACATGACCCCAGTCAAGAATGATTGGACTGTGATTCGATAATGACGGAGGAAGGAAATGGGATAGGAGGGAAGGCCATATAGTAAAAGCATCTATGTTGAAATAAGATCTATCCAGCCTACAGAAAGTTCGAATTCCAGTTCTACTGCAATTATTCCATGTAAACAAAGGCTCCAGTTTTCAGAATTTGATGAAGCTGGGAGGTTTGAATGGCGTTATTTAGAGGGGAGATGTCATTAATAGTAAGAGGTAGCCCACCAGATTTATCATCAGAGAATTCCATGCAGTTGAAATCACCCAAGCAGATCCACGGTATAGCAACAGGTTGAAGAGAGGGGAGCAAGTCAAGAAGGTATTGCCTATTATGTTTAGAGTTTTCTGCATATATAAAAGTAGAAACAAAATTTGTATTAGTGGCCAAGTGGGTTATACTGCAGTGAATATATTGCCTATGAGAGGCCAAAGTATTAATGGAAAATATATGAGGATTCCATATAATCATAATGCGTCCATAAGGAGCATTAATGTGGTTGTGTATCATAGACCAAGTGGGCGCAATAAATTTTGCAGTAGCTATAGTTTCTAATTCAGAGTATTTAGTTTCAGCAAGGCATACAAGTTGCAATTTGTTGCCCTGAATAAGTTGCTTAATTTCATATTTTTTTGCATCATCATGCCCTCCCCTGATATTCCAGTAACCCATACTTTCAATCATGACTTCTTTTTGTTTGTTTTGGCAGATTGCCTGGTGATTCTTTTCTTCTTTCCTGATGTACTTCTGGAGCTTAATTTAGCAAGTATTTGTTCCTTAGAAAAATCCATGCCTTCATTTAAATCGTCTGCTGACATACTGGAGCATTAATAATGAAAGGTTAATTAATTATGTAATTAACTTAAAGATTAATTAATAAATGATTAAAAAATAATTAATTAAAATGGTTTGTAATTAATTAATGTTAATTAACCAGGATTAGTGACTAATCTGATTTAATTTAATCGGATAAATAAATCGACCTTACCTATGGATATTTGGATTCTATTGGATGACTTGATTGTTGATATCCCTGATCTGTGATGCTTTGTGATATATCCTGATTTATGTTATGATCTGCTTCTCTGGGAAGAATGTAATTAATTCCCTGTGACTGTAATTTATTATCTGTGATATATATGTATATTTGTGATCTGTGAATAAAGGATAAGCGTTATAGTTATACCGCTTATCAAATATATTATTGTATTTGAATCTGTGATGATTGAATGATGTTGCACTATTGTGTGTGAAATCCCTGGACCACACTTTACACACACAAATATGGATTTCACGTGGAAATCGGTTAAGTCACAGATGATTTAAATTTAATATTTTTGAAATTGAAATTTTAATTTCAATTGATTTTGGAAATGAATTTGGGTTAAATATTAAAGCCTTTGAAAAGGAGTTTTTCAGATAAAAGTTATTTTGAATAACTGGGTAAGGTTTCCAATTTAAATAATTAAACTTGAATTTGAACTCAGAATTTGGAATTGAATTCCATATTGGGAATTATGGTTATAAATGTGTTTATATGAATTTAAACCATCTTAAAAGTATGGTTTTGAGAATTTGAATTTAACCCAAAGATCTTAACTCGTATAAATGAATTAGATTTTTCGAAATGAAAACTATTTGTTTTCAAATGATAGAAGCTTTCATATAAGAAATGAAATCCAATTTAAAGGAATCTCAAGTTTGAATTTGAAAATGGTTTTTCAAGTTACGAATAAATCTTTGTGAAAGTTTGTTGAACTTTGTTTTGAAATTAGAAAGGTGTACCTTTGTAAAAAAATTGAAATGGAATTGTTTTGAAAGCTATCAATTAAATCTTTGAGTTAAAGATTGAACGAGTTAATCCATATTGAAATGGAAATTGATTTGGAAAATCTATGAATAGATCTTTGTGAAACTGGGTGAACTTTGTGAATTGAATCTTTTTGTTTAAAAATATTAAAATGGTAATGTGTTTAAACCATTTGAAGAAAAGTTTTGGGTAATAAGTTGTGACTTAATTGAAATCCCAATATCCATATGTTTTCAAATATTGCGCTCGTTATTCGGTTTAGCCGGGAGAAGACCTTTGTGTCATATAACCCGTTCCGAATAATGATACGTCGTATATGGATAGCATTTGAAGACCGGTGGTGAAGACCGGATATTTTCGAAAATGAAAGGACAACTCGTCGAATGTCTCTACATCGACTGGTCCCTGGTATAGAGATTTGATCACCCTTTGTGATGGGAAGTCCGGACGTGATTAGAAAATTATCCGGATTTGCAAGGGCTTCTTCGGAAGTGCCTTCGGTTCTGTTTCAAAACCGGAACAGACTTGTATGGTTGTATGTCTGACACTACACTTTGAGATATAAACCTGATTTCTTTCAAATACATTTATGTTTGGTGGCGGAGATTTATTCTCTTAGCTTAACACCCGTCTCTGAGACGTACGAGCTCAGAGGTTATGTAGTTGAAGGTTATCAGTGATATACTCCCAATTTGGTAGTGTGGCATGCTGAGTGCTGCTGTGTGTTGCTGATCATTTGTTGATCAAAGCATGGCTTTGTGAAAAAGCGTAGCTTTGTGGACGATACCTCATCGAACCTCACAGACTGGAAATGGTCGAAACAGGAAAGATGCGGCAAGGTTTCAGGGGTAGCTCCCCTAGGGTATGTCCATTCCTTCTGGAAAAGGGTGGTATCATGGTATGGAGCCCAGATACTTACTCATGTGGACACTATAGTATATTTACTACTGTGTGATGTTGGTGTAGAGGATCCTCGGCTAAAGGTCTCAAAGGACCGGGGGTGGAATATCTCAGATTTACTACTCGGGAAGGGGGTAACCGGCCTTGTGTTGGCAGAGAGCCAGGTGGTTCTCGGGGCGTCCCTCCAGAGGCGTTCCTACGTGGAATAGGAAGTTCCTTAGCTTGACCATTTGTTGGAAAATCCAAAGAAACAATACGAGCCTTGTACGGTTTTAGTTGTATTGCCTGCTATGGAATGTGACGGTAACCTGCTATTGAACATAGTAGCTATAGTAGGCATACAATAATGGTTGTATGCTGGCTAAGATTAATATTGTATTTTCAAAATGTTTTCACACTATGCACTAGTAATAATATCAAAAGAGGTTTTCTTTTGCGTAGTAAGCATGTTTGACTATCATAAGGAGAAATCTCCTCCAATTCTACGTTTGCATTGTGTGTGTGGCGGGAGGCCTTATGGTAGTTTCATTTTCCAGGAAGCATTGCAGATTTCAATGTTTAAAGTTCCTTTGTTGTTTGTTTTAAAGATAAACTGTTTTTGTTTTCTCATACCAGTCCCATGACTGACCCGGAGTTTATTGTTCCCTTCCTAAACTCTGGGTGCCCACAATTTATCCACACGGGCAGTCTAGAGTTGGGTTTCTTTTTTAGATAGTCAGGTTTAGTAGATTATCTGGAGCTAGTTCAGTCTTTGGATCAGGACTGCACTTTTCTTAGCTTAGTGCATCATTATTGGGAGTTCGAGCTATTTCTGGATTGGTGCTTTGGAGATGGAGTTACAGTTCTGGATTCTATCTCTCTTTCTCTTTTGAAGACCATGTTGGAGATATTGTTCCGCTGCTGGTGTTATATTTTCTTTCCGCTGCTATTGTCTTGTATCATATCTCTGATGTACATTGATATTCATTGTATCATTCGGTTGTATCGGATATTGTATCAATGATGTATATAATATGTTCTATTCATTTCTTCTGCTGTGTTGTACTTAATGTGTTATAAGCTCCGGCAAGCCAGATTTGGTGTTTGAATCTACGGCATTTCGAGTACAAGTGAAGTACTGGTGCCGATTTTCGAAGGCCGAGTCAGGATCGTTATACCAGCAAACTTTGCTTTGCTGCTGCAGAAATTCGTAATGCTTGCACATTTGGTCGTTAAGCTACTGGCCTAAAAAGTATATAGAAGTTCGTTCTCAGGTTGTTGGTCTAGCTAGTAGAAAATAGAATCGAAATCGGATTGCAGTGTAGTAATAGATTTACCAGTAGCTCTTGATCTATGCCATGTTTTCAACTCTGCCTTTACTGTCTTTAATTTGTTTAGCAGTATGTATGAATGGGAACCCAATGTAGTGGTTGCCAACCCTTTTCGTATACAGTGATCATACCCTTCGAGATAGCACCAATTATTTATGTATCGAAAAGGAACTCTTTTATTTTGCTGAATGACTATGCTGAAAGAAATCAAAATGGGGGTGTGATCACTTATAGAAGAGGGAAAAGCGATGGTGCTAAGTTGTGGGAACAAAGACTTAAAATCAAAATTAACAAGAACTTTGTCCATGTTCGTTGCAATTCCTCGCCGTCTCCATGTATATTTGCACCCCTGCAATAGGGATTCAACAAGACCACATTTATAAAGACAGTTTTTAAACGTATTCAAATAGGATAAGGGGATAGGAAAACCTCCCTTTTTATCCTGTGGATTGAGAGCATTATTAAAATCCCCCATGACGAGCCATGGAGACTCTATAGTCAAAGCGTCGATGTGTAGCGAATCCCAAAGTTTCTACCGCTCTACGAAAGCATTGCTTGCATAAACACTATTGCAGTAACATTGAAAACCTCCTTTATTTCTCAGTAAGTAGGTTATATGCTGAGATTTAGTGAGCACGTCGTAATCCCAAATTGATATGTCAAGTAAGATTAAGATTCGCCCCTTGCTGCCAGTGTCATTATTGTGAATTATATGCCAAGTTGAAAATTTGTCTTTTAATTTTCCAATGTTATCAGAAGACAATTTGGTCCCAACTAAGCTCAATAGCGTGAGCTTATGAGACATTAGAAGTGTGAATACTTGACTAACTTTGTCGTCGGTATTCATACCTTTAATGTTCCATGTCATTATATTCATTTACCCACCGACGTGCTCTGAGTGGATCTTTTAGGAGGAGCATGGGTTGGATTTTTGGGATTCGCAAACTACTCCTGCTTCTTCAAATAGTTAGGGTTCTTCGATATCATGGGGATACATTGACGGTTGGATTAATTTCGCTGCCATTTTCTTTAATTTGAGTTGCTATGTTTTGGATGAAATGTGTGATGTCTGCATTTTCTTCAGGTTTATCTTCATTTACTTCTACATTGCTTTCTGTTGTTTCAGTATCGGTGGCAGGGATACTCAGTGATGCAGCCCAAGTCTTAGGTCGCGAGCGACCTAACGTGCTGTTAAGTCGCGTGCGACCTAACGAGGAAGATATCGAGCTAAAACTATGTGATGGGTTGCTGGAACGACCAAACGAGCTAAATTAGGGGGATAGGTCGTTGGAACGACCTAGCGAGTTAAGCATGCCAGAACTCATTACTTTGGATCGCTCATGCGAGTTACGACCTAAGTTAGGTCGCGGGAAGATATGGGAAGATAGGTCGCTCGATCTTAGGTCGCGGGAAGAAAGGTCGCTCGATCTTATGCAGTTTTCTTTAGGTCGCGAACGACCTACCATAAGTCGCGAAGCATAGGTCGCTCCTGAAGCTTGAAGCCGTGGATTCCTTATGCCGCTTACTCTATGCCGCTGATTCTTTAGGTCGCTCAAGCGAGTTAACGACCTTATGCCGCTTATACTATTTTGACTTAGGTCACGTGTGTTGTACTTAGGTCGCGTATTGATGTTATGTTGTATTTGTTAACTGTTTTGTACTTAGGTCGTAGGTCGGCCGCCTGTTAGGTCGTAACTACTATAATGTGATGTATTGTTTTTCTTTGTGTTGAGTCGTTGTTGCTTTAGGTCGTAGGTCGTTTCTATGTTAGGTCGTTCATGACCTAAGTGTTGTGATGTAAGTGTTGAGTTGTAAGCCTATAAATAGGCGGGTGGTTTCATTTGTAAGAGTTAGTTGATTTTGAATAAAATCTTGTTTGTGTGCTTTGTGCCACTTCTCAAATTGGTAGTTGAGTGTGATCTCCTATCTCCACTTTCAGCATTCGAGTGCGCTCGGATCAACGACTGCTGAAGCCGATTCACAGAATCTAGTGTGCTAGATCAACGTACGAATAATCGTAGATCTTTAAACACGGTATCATGCGCGATCAACGTGTTTGAGATAGCTAGAATCCGGCATCTTTGGATCAACGGATTTGGGCCTTTGGTATTTTTCAATCCACTGATTCCTACTTTCACTGTTTCATCATTTTTGTTATCCGCTGCTGCATCATTTGGTATCAGAGCTAGACTTAGCCAATCATAGCTAAGCCGAGTCTTGGAGCCAATTCTTATTGAAGAGTTTGAGGAGTTAGTGAAGCCGAGCTACATCAAGCAAAGCCGAGCTAAGAGAAGTGTTTGAGCAGTGCATAGATTGTTCATTTCTAAATCAAGGCCGAGAATTGAAGTGTGTTTGAAGAATCAAAAATGCCGCCGAGAAGAGCTAATCATCATCAAAATGTTGAAGATTTGTACAAAAGAGAAGATGCCGAACAAATGGAACAACGCATTAGTAACAAATTCAATGAGAAGTTGGATGAAGGTATTGGGAGATTAGAGAAATTGATGATGGACATGAATCAAGGTCAAAGGAGAAGGTCGCCAGTCTCGAACCATGGAGGAAACAGAGTTTCGCCATCGGTTACGGAAGCGAGGAGGGTGTCGCCACAATCTGATCGAGGTAGAAGAGAATCATCGGTTTCGATGAGAAGAGATCGCCATGAGTATAGAGATGAAGAAAGTAGAACTCCACGTGAGTTTGAGTATGAGCCATATCGTGATGATGAAAGGCATAGTAGAAGAGACATGCGTGATCATAGAGATGTTAATGGTCGAGATCGATATCGAAGTACACGTGATTATGATGAAGAGAGTGATAGAAGTAATATTCATTATCGAGATCGAGACCAAGTACGAAATGCATATCGGGATGTTGAGGATGATCGTCGATGGGAGTCGGGGATGAAAACTGAAATTCCAGAATTCAAGGGTAGTATGCAAGCTGAAGAATTTTTGGATTGGTTGTCTAATGTTGAAGAGATTTTTGACTTTAAGGAAGTTCCCGAGCATCGGAGAGTTAAGTTGGTAGCTACTCGTTTGAAAGGAAGAGCTATGGCATGGTGGCAGCAAACTAAACTGAGGATGGGGAAATCAAAGATTGAGTCATGGGAGAAGATGAAGAAATTGATGAAAGCTACTTTCTTACCTTACAATTATCATTCTCTTATGTATCAACGATTGCAGAATCTGAGACAGGGAACAAAGTCAGTTAATGATTATGCGGATGAATTTTATCAATTGATTGCGAGGAATGATATCATGGAGACAGAGGAGCAGTTGACAGCTAGATTTGTTGGAGGGTTGAGAATGTAGATTAAAGACATGGTGAATATGTTTGATCCAAAATCTATTGCTGATGCACATCAAAAGGCTCTAGCTTGGGAGAAACAAGGCAGGAGAGGTGGTGGTGCATTTACAAATTCCAACAATCCAATGAAAGGGGCTAGTAGCAATGCGAATGTTTCGAAGGCTGTTGCAAAACTGGTTGTTAATGAAGTTGCTAAGACCAGGATCAATAGTGGTATTAAATGTTTCAATTGTCAGGAGATTGGTCACAAAAGCAATGAATGTCCAAAGCCAAAGAAGCGAGTGATGATTGCTGAGGCAGAGGATGAGGAGTTAGAAGCTGAATGTTCTAATTCACTACATGATGAGGAGGAAGAAAATTTGTCGGGAGATGAAGGGTATTCATTGATGATGAAGAGATCTTGTTTAACACCAAAGCAGGAGGAAGAGACTAGCTGGTTGCGGAGTAACATCTTTCAATCAACATGCACTATCTTGGGAAGGGTTTGCAAGTTTGTCATTGATGCGGGAAGCTGCGATAATATCATATCTACAGAAGCTGTGAAGAAGTTGGCATTAAAGACTGAGAAGCATCCGAAGCCTTACAAGTTAGCTTGGTTGAGGAAAGGTGGGGAGGTGAAAGTTAGTCGGAGAGCTTGTGTGAATTTTTCGATTGGGAAGAAATACAAAGATGAAATTTGGTGTGATGTTGTAGATATGGATGTATGCCATCTGTTGTTGGGGAGACCGTGGAAATATGATAGGGCTGTGCAACATGATGGACGTACTAACAGTTATAGTTTCATGTTTGAAGGTACTAAAATCACTTTAATTCCTAAGAAGCGACAACACGAAGAAAGCAAGTCGGAGGAGATTGAAGAACTTAAAACGTTGCTATATTTGAAGGAGTTTGTTAAGGAAGTAGAAGAGGAGCCTGAAGTATTTTTATTGATCGGACGTGAGAGTAATGAAGTGGTTGAAATTCCTGAAGAAGTAAAACCAGTGATGGAAGAATTTGACGATGTATTTCCTGAGGAACTACCAACGGAGTTACCGCCGTTGAGAGACATTCACCATCAAATTGATCTTGTTCCAGGAGCTGTGTTACCTCATAGACCACATTACAGAATGAGTCCAAAGGAACATGAGGAGTTGAGAAGACAAGTGGAAGAGTTGCTTGAACAGGGGCGTGTATAGGAAAGTTTAAGTCCTTGTGCGGTGCCAGCTTTGTTAGTACCAAAGAAGGATGGAACATGGAGGATGTGTACGGATAGCAGAGCACTCAATAAAATAACTGTCAGATACAGATTTCCGATGCCGAGGCTTGATGATTTGTTGGCTCAGTTGAGCGGGGCTACTATCTTTTCGAAGATTGATTTGAAGAGTGGTTATCATCAAATTCGAATTAGACCAGGGGACGAATGGAAGACAGCATTCAAGACGAGAGAAGGATTATATGAATGGCTGGTCATGCCGTTTGGTCTTTCGAATGCACCTTGTACATTTATGCGGGTGATGAATCAGATCTTTAGACCTTTTATTGGGAAATTTGTAGTGGTGTATTTTGATGATATACTGATATATAGTGGAAGCACAGAAGAACATTTGCATCATCTGAGAGAAGTGTTGATGATACTGCGACAGGAACAATTTTATGCTGCAACGAAGAAATGCGTGTTCATGACGCATAGTGTTTTATTTTTGGGATATGTTATTTCAGAAGGAGGTATACAGGTGGATCAGAATAAAGTTGAAGCAATCAGAAATTGGCCACAACCCAGGACGATAACAGAAGTTAGAAGTTTTCATGGTTTAGCAACATTCTACCGAAGGTTTATTCCACACTTCAGTAGCGTGATGGCACCAGTTACTGATTGTATGAAGGGGAAGCAATTTTCATGGTCAGAGGAAGCAGAATTATCTTTTGAGCGAATCAAGGAACTCTTGACGTCGGCACCAATTCTAGTATTACCAGATTTTCAGTTGTTGTTTGAGTTACATACTGATGCATCAAAGGTTGGGATTGGAGGAGTGTTGAGTCAGAAAGGACGTCCTATTGCATATTTCAGTGAGAAGCTATCAGGAGCCAAGATGAGATATAATACTTATGATGTGGAATTCTATGCTATTGTTCAAGCTATAAAACATTGGAGACACTATTTGTTCCATAAAGAATTTGTTCTATATACTGATCATGAAGCACTGAAACATTTGCAGGGACAGGACAAAATTACAGCCAGACATGCTTCGTGGATCGCATATCTGCAACAGTTTACATTTGTGGTGAAGCATAAGTCGGGAATTACGAAAAGAGTGGCAGATGCACTGAGTCGAAGGAATCATTTGTTGACTACAATGAAAGTTGAGGTGACAGGGTTTGATGTGTTGCCAGAATTATTTGTTGATGATCCTTACTTTGCGAAGTTTGTAGATGAAGTCAAGGAGGGAAAGACGGATGAGTTTGTGTTGGTGAATGGTTTTCTTTTTAAGGGAAATCGATTATGCATACCAGAGTGCAGCTTACGAATGAAGATTGTGAAGGAGTTGCATGAGGAAGGTCATGTGGGTAGAGATCGTACTTTGCAATTGATTTCTCAATCTTATTATTGGCCTTCGTTGAAGCGGGAAGTTGAAAAGTTTGTGGAGAGATGTCATATTTGCCAAGTTTCCAAAGGGACAGCGACGAATGCGGGATTGTATATGCCCTTACCCGTGCCGACTAGACCATGGGTTGATATCAGTATGGATTTTGTTTTGGGGTTACCAAGAACTCAGAGGGGGAATGATTCAATATATGTTGTAGTGGACAGGTTTTCGAAAAATGGCACATTTCATAGCTTGTAAGAAGACAGCTGATGCCGTCTGTGTTGCCCAGTTATTCTTTAAAGAGGTGTATCGATTGCATGGGCTACCTGAATCTATTGTTTCTGATCGGGATACTAGATTTCTAAGTCATTTTTGGTTAAGTTTGTGGAAGATGGTTGGAACGAAACTGAATTTTAGTAGCGCCTATCATCCGCAAACAGATGGGCAAACGGAAGTGGTGAATAGATCGTTGGGAAACCTGCTGAGATGTCTTGTGAAAGATAATTTGAAGAGCTGGGATATGAAATTATATCAGGCGGAATTTGCACATAATCATGCTATTAATCGTAGTACGGGGTTCAGTCCATTTCAGATTGTATATTCGAGCTTGCCAAAGGGGCCGTTGGATTTGACGATAGTGCCACAACCAAAGGAAACAGTTAAGCGGGCTGTTGATTTTGTTGACGGATTGACAGAATGCCATAAAATCGTTCAGGAATGATTGGAGAAGGCGAATGAAAAGTATAAACAACTGGCAGATAAAAAGTAAAGGAGTGTGAATTTCAGAGAAGGTGACTTGGTTTATGCTGTGTTGACAAAAGATCGTTTTCCTGTTGAAACATACAACAAGTTGAAAGCGTGAAAAATTGGTCCAGTGGAAATTTTGAAGAAGATCAATGATAATGCGTATCAGTTGAAATTGCCGGACGATATTCACACTGCAGACGTTTTTAATGTCAAATACTTGATTCCGTATCATGGGAATGAACTTGTTGTAGAAGTGGAGGGCGCAAATTCGAGGACGAATTTTTTCCAACTAGGGGAGGATGATGCAGCCCAAGTCTTAGGTCGCGAGCGACCTAATGTGCTGTTAAGTCGTGTGCGACCTAATGTGCTGTTAAGTCGCGTGCGACCTAACGAGGAAGATATCGAACTAAAACTGTGTGATGGGTCGCTGGAACGACCAAGCGAGCTAAATCAGGGGGATAGGTCGCTGGAATGACCTAGCGAGTTAAGCATGCCAGAACTCATTACTTTGGATCGCTCATGCGAGTTACGACCTAAGTTAGGTCGCGGGAAGATATGGGAAGATAGGTCGCTCGATCTTAGGTCGCGGGAAGAAAGGTCGCTCGATCTTATGCATTTTTCTTTAGGTCGCGAACGACCTACCATAAGTCGCGAAGCATAGGTCGCTCCTGAAGGTTGAAGCCGTGGATTCCTTATGCCTCTTACTCTATGCCGCTGATTCTTTAGGTCGCTCAAGCGAGTTAATGGCCTTATGCCGCTTATACTGTTTTGACTTAGGTCGCGTGTGTTGTACTTAGGTCGCGTATTGATGTTATGTTGTATTTGTTAACTGCTTTGTACTTAGGTCGTAGGTCGGCCACCTGTTAGGTCGTAACTACTATAATGTGATGTATTGTTTTTCTTTGTGTTGAGTCGCTGTTGCTTTAGGTCGTAGGTCGTTTCTGTGTTAGGTCATTCACGACCTAAGTGTTGTGATGTAAGTGTTGAGTTGTAAGACTATAAATAGGCGGGTGGTTTCATTTGTAAGAGTTAGTTGATTTTGAATAAAAACTTGTTTGTGTGCTTTGTGCCACTTCTCAAATTGGTAGTTGAGTGTGATCTCCTATCTCCACTTTCGGCATTCGAGTGCGCTCGGATCAACGACTGCTGAAGCCGATTCACGGAATCTAGTGCGCTAGATCAACGTACGAAGAATCGTAGATCTTTAAACACGGTATCGTGCGCGATCAACGTGTTTGAGATAGCTAGAATCCGGCATCTTTGGATCAACGGATTTGGGCCTTTGGTATTTTTCAATCCACCGATTCCTACTTTCACCATTTCATCATTTTTGTTATCTGCTGCTGCATCACTCAGCTCTAATGATGGGAGTGCAGTCCTGGACGAAGTACTGGATTGGTGAGGGATATCTACAGTTGATACACCGTCGGTTACAGAGGAAACATCATGTGAAGCAACATTGCCGTGGACAGTAGTATGTAGCCATATGAAATTCGGGTTCTAGTTGTTCTTGTAAAACAGAATATGTATTATGTAATGGTAAATTTGGACTGGGTTCAACCGAAACATTGCCACAACTCAACTCTACATCGGAGTTTTGTAATATTTGTGTATATTGTTCTGATGTCTGCGTTGTATTATCTTCTGAGATTATGACTGATTTTTGTTTCCATTCCTTTTTGAATAATCTAGTGCATGTAGAGTCCGAGTGACCAAATACCTTGCACACAAAACATGGTCAAAATTTATGCTCATATTCTACCGTTACACTGTCCGTACTTCCAGTATATAGTTGCAATTGAATTGTCGAAGGGTAATTGAAATTGACATCAACTTCTACTAAAACACGTGCCTAATTCAACCTGTATTCTAAAGCAGTTGTAGTGTCCATGCGAATTGGTCTACCAAGCACACTCGCAATGCTACTAATTCCTTCATTGTTCCCGTATTCGAGTTTAAGATCCATAAAACATGCCCAAATTGGAATAGTAGAAAATGACTCTTTAGTAATATCAATCCCCGACGTCCATCTTTTTAGTATCAATATTCTAGATCCAATGGTATATGGACCAGATTGAATGATTTTAGAGCAGTCTTTGAAGTTGTAAAATTCGACAAATATAAAACCATTCTTCTTGTAAAATAATTCGAACATACCATTCGGCTTCCATGTTTTCTCAAAAAAACTATTGAAATTATCATACAGAGGACGTCGCCCTAAAATATAAACTACCAGCGTATTCTGCCATTTATGTAAAGCAGCAGTAAAAACGGTTTCAGGTAGGATGCCCTTTGAACCATCGCCATCAACAGAGGGTGGAAAATAAGATAGATCAGTAACATCAACCTCTTTACTACTGCCACAAGATATGACGGTGTCTGCCCACGAGCCACTCCATGCTATTGTCCCCTTCGTCTGTGATCTGGGTTTGGGGCAATTAGGTAACTCAGAAATGGGAGCGTTGCTGTTGTGCGAAGGGGCTTCAGATGCTTCAGTAGTGTTAAATGTACGTGGATTATGTGGAACACGACTCGCCTCAGAAGTTTATGCGGCCTGAGGAGGTAAGACTGACGTGGAAGTTGGAATATCTGGTGGCCTTGGGGGAGGAGGAAGAGTAATCATTCCCGCCACTTTGTCGCGGTTCTATTTATATATCTAAATGAATTTGATATCGTTTTTTTAATATGTGTATAGTATAAATATTGAAATTTTCATATTTACATGATTTGTTGGAGAAATTAACTAATAATAGTTTATTGAATTTATTTAAAAAGCTTTAAGATTATGTGATTAATTCTAATATATGGAATTTAATGTAAAATATTGGAATGGAGCCGAAGGGATTCTGTAAAAGGTTATACAGATTCTAAAATGATAGTATATGAAGAAAATAAACATAATTTTATACTGCACTGTATGATGAATTTATTGAGATAAATGAATTATAAATTGAATTTGTTATTATTATGTAGTGGAAATTAGGATCCGCCCCTTATTTTTAAACTTAACAACACGAAAAACATTCGTCAAAATAATTTTTAAATTACAACCCCAGAATTTGTTTTTGTTTTTTTGGAAAATCAAATCTGAACTTAATCGCATATGTCTATGATAAAAAATATTTTTTTGAATTTATTTTGAAGAAATGAAAATATTTGATTTTTTTTGAATTATTTTTCGTTGGTGCAGATATCTGTAATTTTTTCTTCAAATACTTGCTAATAGAAACTAAAATAAGGATGTCTTTTTTATCTATGTTTTTATGATGGGACGACTGTGTATTTTGAAACTTAAAGTGCATGTTTTACAAAAGTTTCCTGTTGTTTATGTATATACCATATGTATGGTTGTTACGATAATGGTAAATTAGGGGGTGTAATTTAAAAAATGTTTATAAGAATGTTTTTCATGTATTAAGTTTAAAAGTAAGGAATGGATCCTAATTTCCACTACATAATATAATAACAAATTCAATTTTCAATTAATTTATCTCAGTAAACTCATCATATAGCGCAGTACAAAATTATGTTTATTGGCTTCAAATACCATCATTTTAAAATTCGTATAACCTTTTATAGAATCCCTTCAGTTCCATTCTAATGTTTTACATTTAATTCCATATATTAGGGTTAGTCACATAATCTTAATGCTTTTTAAATAAATTAAGTTATCAGTTAATTTGTCTAATAAATAATGTAAATATGAAAATTTCTATATTTATACCATATTCATATTAAAAATAATATCAAATTTGTTAAATTTAGCTGAACATTCGAGATGGTGTACATGGTGATTTTATTTGAGAACATCTCAATAACGCCCCTTGATTTTAATATAATCATGACGTTTTCCAAAAGCTCAAACCACTTATTCAAGGATGAATGTAATGAGTTGAGTAAATTCACAATATTTATTAGATAACAACCCAATATGATGTTGGAATTGAGTCAGCCGCAGTGGAAGATATGGGTTAATTTCACAAAAAATTACCCTATAGGATCATTATTGGGTCTACAAAGTCTAATTTATTTTGAATATTTCTAAATTTAATTTTAATAAATTCATATATTTCATTTAAATTTATAAATTTTTCATAGAAATTATTTAATTTATTTTGAATTTAATAGACATACATATGTATCATATACATATGTGTATGTGTGTGCTTGTGTAATATGATATTCATGCAAGGTATGACATATCCGTATATAGATACTGGGATTTACATCGCAACAAACATGTTGGCTTATCCTATATGTATTATATGTTGTCCAAATATATGTTTATATTTATACTTATAATATATAAAAGCCCAAGTGTGAATATATATATAATATATATAATAATATGCATATATGTATATTATGAGAAAATATGTAAATATATTTATAAACAAAATACTATAGTGTTAAATATTAAATAAACATGTATATATATGCAAAATATAAGCTTAATTTCTTTATTTTTTTATATGTACATATATATTATGTATATGTATGTATTAAAGTAACATAATTTCTTATATAGAACAATATGTATGTCTGTTTATATATATATATAATGTAAATATGAGTTACAATAGTTTATATAAATATGTACATATATATATATATATATCAATTATAAAATTTAAAAATTATATATATATGTATACATACATATATTTTGCATTCCAAATCGAATGCATGGTAGCTATAAATATAATTATATTAATATGTATATATTATGAACTAATTAATTAAATAACAATAAGCAAATGATAGAAAATATTTAAATAATAAATATTTTGAACTTTAAAATTTTACAAAATTAGGAGTGATAGCCTGTGAAAAGCTTTCAAATTTTCTAAGTCAAAATTTGATTTTTATTAATTAAATACTTTTGATCGAATTTAAAAATGTATTTTGTAAAATATTAAAAAAAAATTAAAAAAATCTAATTTTTTGAATGAGAGCTTCAATGATGACAAATTAATTTTAGAAAATTTAAGACTGAATTTTCAAAAAATAATTTATTTTATATTAATTTATTAATTCGTATAATGATTAGATAATAATAATTAATTACCAAAAAATTATTTTTGGTGTTTAAAAATCATAATTAATGTAAATATACAATTTAAAAATATAGATTCCGTTATTTATGTGATATAGCTATATAGCTGAATACAAATCATATATACAAATTAATTAACTTATTAAAATACGTATAATTTAATTAATAAAATATAATGATTTTAGCTATTTTTATTAGGTCCTTAATGGAATTTTTTTAAACATATACACATAGCCGATCAATATGTGATGACATCAATACCTATAGGAATCTCACCTAACTAACAATACAAGAATCACAATACACACACACACACATATGAACAATATACAGTTATACAGAGGCAAGTTTTTAAATCTCGGGTTTCGGTTACGTCCCATCACGAGAATTTTACACATAATATCTTGTATCGGACGAGATCTCGACTGAGATGACTTAATCTCAGACGTACATTTCGGATTTAAAGTCAATCTCGGGACTATCTCGAAGTAATTTAAGCATCCAAATTTAATATTTTAAAGATTTTTGTAATAATTTTAATCTAACTATAAACTCTTCAACATACATAAGTAATATTATTTTACTTTTTAGATGGGTGATAGCATGATTGATTTGGTTTTAATTGAATGGATTATACTCATCTGAATATTAAAAATAAAAAATAAAGAAATTTTTTAATTTTTGCTCGCTCATTAAAATATAAAAATCAAAATTAGAGTGCCATTAAAAAGTCATTAGAGTGTAATTTCTTTTGGACTCACATAAGAAGTAAAATAAATATGTATGAAAAAACTTAACTTCGTATCAGATCTTCTACTGAGATCTCACCTCAAATTTTGCTATCTAGGATGGGATGAGATTCAAATAATAAATAAACAAAATTTAATGTCATCTTTCGCTAAATCTTGTCTCGCTAAAGTTGTAAATGAGATCTTGAGTGAGATCTTGGGTGAGATAATCGAGATTTGAAACAATGTACAGAGGTTATGTACCATATACATATACATATATATATATATATATATATATGAAAATGAGATCTTGAGTGAGATCTTAGGTGAGATAATCGAGATTTGAAATAGTGTACAGAGGTTATGTATCATATGTATATATGTGTGTATATATATATATATATATGTATGTATGTATATGTGAGTGTGTAGCTAAACACTTATCTAGAACTAATGCCCCTAAGTCAGCCTTGTAACGATGAGTTCTCCTCTTTTGAAACTTTCTCGATTCTATAGATTGTTAGTCCTCAACTGCAGACCCTTTTGCTACCAAATAGCTATTAATTTGAATTGATTTGATTTGAGTTTCATTGGTGCTTTTGGAAAGTGGAATTCGGCCAAGATGAAGGAGGCAACAAAAACTTATTCCAAAGTTGGTGTTAGGGTTCCTTTTATAATGGTTGAATCAGAGAGAAAAGTGGATCAGATCACATATCTTTTCTCACTGGATCTCTACCATCCATCACAAATCCTTTACTCTATTTTGGTTGCCTCTTATATCTAATATTTTTGACCAAAAATTTTTCTCCAAATTCACGGGCTAGTAGCCCAGTTAAGCCCAAGTAAATATATTTAATCAAATCCAATTTAATTCCTTATCGATATTTCATATCGATCGATATATTTATAACTATTATAAATATATATACAACAATATTTATTCCTTAAGTCAAATTCAAATTTTATAATCAATATTTCATAAACATAAATTAGTTTAATTAATTTATAATAATTATAATTTAATTAAATTGTTTGGCCTAAAGAGAATTCATCATTTCGATTATGTAACTCGTAGGTGTAAATTCAATTAACGATTAACATCAAACTATTCGAATATTAACGTTCACATGTCACTTAGCAAGTTTTGTTTCACATGTCACTTAGCAAGTTTTGTGACAATTTGGCTAAATTTATCGCTTACTTAGTTTTAATAAAATCTACTTTCACTTTATTAAGCATTATCCGGTTATGACATTTATTTACATATATTCTCTTCATCAAAACTATATCACTTTGGACTTATGGAATTTAGAAATGGTCAAAATGCCAATATCATCCATATTTAACTCTATGTTACAAACACAATGTCTTTGGTTCAATAATAACAATTATTATTCATCGAATTGCTCTGGCTAGAGATTTTGACATTGAGTTGATTTGAGTTGACCGTGATACTAACCTCATATAACTGAGGAGACGAATCCTCTCTTGAATAGTACTTCACTTCAAATACTTCCACTTGACCCAACTACAGTCACTCGATGGAACACCATGCCAAGATTTAATTATAATCAAAGCGGAGCTTTCATATTGAAGATCCACATTATTCTTAAGTCGAGAGAACTGTGTAAATCAATCACATCAGTATTCTATTTGACTTTAGTTATATTAACCAAAAGAAAACTATCAAGTCAGTCATTCCATGGTTATTCAATAACTATCAGTACGTAACCTCTTGGTGCCTCCAACAGCCATGAGTAATCCACTGTCCAAATTTGGGGAGCGTTACGTACTCTAATTTCAACGGATACATCGATATCCAGTCTCGATGCATCTTGACTAGGAACATTTAAATGGTATATTTGTTTTCATTGTGATAAATTACTCACAATTACAACACTTTGTAACTACCATGACAAAAACATACCATTTATGGATTTTCTATTAAATATACTTTTAATTAAATTAATTAATTAATATAACACATTATATCAAATATAAAATAGAAAGAAAAACACCTTTTATTTCGAACAAGATTGATTACCAAGTTAAATATATGAAACAAATTACATAATTGCCCAAGAGCATACCCATAACTCTATCAATCTCTCACTTGCACTTGGGGTCAATTATGAAATCTTATTCCAACTTCTCCAATTGGTTTCCTTAAAACCAATTGGGTTAGTCCCTTAGTGAACAGTTATGCTATTATGTTTTAATCATTTACTATGTCGATTAACTCTTTTTGATGCTGCTAAACTACCTTTATCATGTGGAACAATCTAGAATATGTCTCTCGACTTTTATTGAGCTCTAAATTCTAGTATTTAGTATGTTGTGACATTGTTATCATATAACAATGTTATGGATTATCAACATTTGGAACCACTCTCAGCTTAGGATAAATTTGTGGATTTATATTTATATACATTCTTTTATTATGGCATTATTCAAGGCAATGTACTTAGCCTTTTTTTATTGAACCAACCATAGTCTTTCATTTGTTACATTTCCAGCTTAAAAATTCTTAGTATAAATTTATTATTGACATTATACTCAATATCATTTATGAGAATTTGACTCCGAACATTCCTTCATAATTAGTTCACTATTTCTGCAAACAATTCTCTAGTATTTCATAAATACACGTGAAACAACCATTTATTAATATCAACTTGGGTTTGATATTTGCTTCATGTATCAAATACATAAACAAATCATGATATCATAGGCAACATAACATGTATGATAATTCCTATTGCCAATGCATAAGGAATCCATCTTATGTGTTTCATATTAAACATCTAAATAAGGTGTCCTTGTATATTGTTGGAGACGTTCCCTATATCTTTTATACTTACTATAAAAGACATCATTTACAAATCCAACATCGAGTATTAAAACAACTAAGGCTGATTATAATACAAGTACATTGTTGAAATCTGCAATGTATTGTCTACTTATAGTTTAGAAATATCAGTGTACTTTTTTAACATTCTTTCTTATGAGCGTATACTTCCTCTGCATTTTGATTGACAATCATACTATTTGATATTTCTATCAAAACACTCATTCAATTTTGATGCTTATCGAATGATACTTTCATATCTGCTCTTGGATCATATCCAAACACCCACAAACCCAAATATTGCTCCAACTGACTTCGAGACACTTTGGTTGTCATGTGAAAATAGTCAATTATAAATCATTATTTTGAATTTTCCATTTCAGCAGATATGTGACAAATCACAAAGTCTTATAAAGAGATGATTTTGTAAGTAAATCCAAAAGCACTTGATCATGTTGAATGATGATTCTACTACGCTAATATCAACGTTTGAAATGTATGAGATTATTCTTATCAACATTGCTCATTTAATTTCAACTGCATTAATATGGATCATAAAGACACTATCATGGTTGATGGATCATATCCTTTCGGTTATAACTACCAAAATCATATTTTGATAACTTACCTGGAATATATATTTGGATATTTGCATCACACTATATTATAGATTTAATACTCTTAGCGGTTTAATTAAACAACCAAAGATTATATATTTTTTACATTGATAAGAAACTCATATTTTCTATTCAATATGCGAGACTACTTATTAGAAAACCTAATGCGATGTGCTCATTTAGGTTAGTTAATTTCATTTCACCTTATAGTAGTTAGTTTATCCTTGGATTTATCTAATTCCATTTTGCTGCTAATAATTTCTCAAAGAATTCCTTCACTATTAAGTTGGTATTTCTTGAAACAATAATCGTTTCACAATGCAATGGAACATGTATTCATAAATACATTATGAATTGACTTTTATATAAAACTAATTTAGTTTTAGTTTACAAAATTTATGTTCAAAGCATAAATATATCATCCAATGAAAGTCCTTCCCAAACTCTTTTTGGAGAGATTCATACAAGATACCTCACGAACAATTATTATATGTAGACTTTCAAATTGCATAACCTGCCAACTCCTTAGTCTAGGATATATTAGGGGTTCTTATAACCCTTATCTTGTAAGATTTTGTAAAGTATTATTTATATGAGTTAATATTAACCTTGTGTACTACTCTAAAGAACATGACCCTATAGAAATAAATTAACTTAACTTCACTCATAATTAATCGTACTTTGTCAAACAAAGTTCGATCGCTCCTTATCGATACATCGTTATGTATCACATGAAGGAGTGACTTTTGATGTGAGGACCCATTTCTTCGACTCTTAGAAATCAACACTAATACATCCTTGGTATTCACGTGCCGCAAATCAAGTGCCGAATAGGCGAATTCTCAAGGGTAAGAAAGAAAATAAAGACAGAACAAAATCTCACATAAAAGGAATAACATATATTATTTCAACCTATAATCTTTACAGCAAAAATTTAAATACATTTATCGGATTTAAAAATGGACAGTTATATATATCTATCCTTACAAATGCAGAATACTATAGCACAAGAGTGTGGTGGAAAGGGATAACAATCTTTAGAAGAATCTTCCAACTCCATGCTTTGAGCTCCATCCAGATCTCTTCTAACGAAACCTGACAAGTAGGCCGCCTAGGAAAATTAGGGCACCCAGAGTTTAAGGGAAAAGGGAAATAAACTCCGAGTTGGTCATGGAACTGGTGTGAGAAACTCAAAATACGCGGTTTGAAAACAAAGGTATCTCATAAAACCAAGCCCATAAACACGGAACAGGTTTTTACCGTATGATAACCAAAACATTTGCTACGTAAAATCATTTGGTATTATTTTTAATGACATTTTTTGAAAATACTTTCCAAGTAAATATATTCAAATAGCCGAAATTGTTACATTGGTTAAATTTGATGGCATAATAGGTTTACAATTAAGTCCAAAGGCACTTATTAGAGAATGGATTTCCATACAATGATAGGTAAGGGACTACCTTCCGTACAGTACATCTCTAAAGGAATGTACCTAGGATACACAAACAATCCTCCGCATCTAGCAAGACCTGTCTATCCCTATTTGGCACTCATACATGGCTTGGATAGAAATCGAATATGACATCACCCCGGTCGTTACTGGCCTATCTAAGACGTCTCATAGCATACACCACTTACTCAAAATATAGAGGGTTATCTAGAAAGGTGATGACCATATCCAAATGGGTGCGACCCACTTAGCCTTGTGGCGTACTCTGTTTAAGCCATTACCGAGTGATGAGGCCCGAGGTAGCGATTACCTTTCACATAGCACATTGCACTTTGAATGCCACATTGCCATTCCATGGTCACACAATTGATTTCTACAAACGTATAACTCCTGCACTCGTATGTCTCAGGAAAGGGTGTAAAGTTAAGAGAAGTTGCCTTCTCCACCACCAAACAGATGATACGTTCATAGAGGTCAATTTATTTAATTAGAAATGCAACATCAGACATTCATCCGTACAAGTTGTCTAGGAACAAGACAAACCAAAGACACTCTCCTACCACATCCGGTTGGAAATTACCCTTAGGATTAGTAGCGAGAAGTCCATGCATTGAAGATCTCAAATAAAGAACAACTGCCGTGTAATATGATATGGGAAATTTCCCCCAAGGGTCAGTGACAAGCAGCCCTATATTCCATCTTCCCAATCATCTCCATGTATTCACTTCGAATACGTAAATTGGTTTGAAGTGGTCTTCGGATAGGAATCACCTAAATCCAACTCTGGTTCCTTCGAACCAATCATCGATAAAAAGATGTTAAGTGAATAGGGAATTATTCTTTGATTGATTATTTTTTTATCAAAATATCTTCTGGAGATACATATCTTAAAAGCATTCTTTCCAGTATATATGGAATCATTAAACCTCTCTCATCAAATCCTTTGGTTACTCAAACGTTTCTTAAACTTGGAATAATTCGAAATCATTTCATTTTTCACTTAGGAAAAATATTTCCAAATAATTTCATTTAACTCTTAACAAAGATTTCTTGATTCAAGACTCAAAATTTTGATTGAGTTAAAACCATGTTATCTAGGATGTTAATCCAAAACCAGTAAATATTAAGTGAGAAGAATCTACAAAAATCATCTAATTCTACCCAATGTCAATTCATGTATTCAACAAGTACTATGGCCAGAATAACAGCAAAATCACCTTTTAAATTCCATAAATAGTATGAGTTCCCTCTTCGGGCTTTAACACCGAGTATAAGAAGATTATCTCCATAAAATCCAAGTTATTTAATTTTGGATAATCATATCCTTTATACTTTGGAAAATTTTGATCTGAGTAAATCAAATTTACTATCCCCTCAATCAGGCCAATCCAGATAGCCAGGGAGAGTAGGAAACTGGTTTTCCAAACTCAAGCCTAGACACTATCTCTCTATCATCCATAAGGCGGTGAAGTTATTTGATCGACTCTAAGTCATTTAAAATTTATTTAACTGTTCCATAATTCCTTCAAATAACCTTTAAAAGACTTTATTAATCATTTAAAAATATTTGCTAAAGATTTGGAAAAGGATGGTTGCGTTTAAACTATAAATCAAAAGTTATAGAATAGTGCAGCGGAAACGTGCTGCGAAGAGTGCTTTTTAAGCTATAATAATCAAAATGACTTTCTATCACTTGGAAAAAAATTTACAACTTAAATCACTTTTAAAACATTTTAAAAGAATTTAATAATTTATTTCATATTTTTAAATAATTTTAAAATATCATTTTCAAAGAAATCCCTTTATGGATTCTGAATTGTAAAACCGTAATTTTTCCAAAAACTTGTTTTACTCATATTTCAAAATCTGATTATCGAAATCTCAATTTTCTTACTTTTTTTGAAAAATATCGATACAATAGTTCAGAAAATCTTTATCTCGAAGAATTCCGAGCTATATTCCATTCTATATATCTGTTTGACTTTTACAGCGTGAAATCGCGAACTGCCGTTACGCGACGCGACTATTTTCGACTCAATTTTAAATATTCATTTAAACTTTGCTAAAAACTTTTAAATGTTTATAAAACATTTATAAATCATATTAAACCATTTTAAAGAGGTTTAAGCATTCCATATACACCAATTCATTTAATAAAGGAAAGTGATTTCCCTTGTGCTTATCGACATGTATTAACGAGACTTGCAAATATATTCAACATCCATATCAAACAACTATCATCAACAATCATATCCACACATATATATCATCCAATAGCATATATTACTATAGTTTAGGACTTTCTCACCTTCATTTTTTCCTCGGCCTAGTCTAAAATCGGTTGTAGCTCCGCTACGATGGCTTTAAACTCCATGCAACCGAACTATTTGTCCTTGAATATGCTTGACCCACCCTAAGGTGCTGACGGATTTGATGGTGTAAGGAGGAAGTCTTGGCCAAAGGAAGAAAGGAGGGTGGCCGTGGGTTTAGCAAGGTAGGGGAGGAATTTGATGATAGTTTTGAGATGGTTTTACAAACATTTATGTATTATATGATTTTAACTCTCTTTTTCCAAATATTGCCATTATTTTCCTAAGCATTGAAGCTATGAAAAAGGCTTGGAAGTGGAGGAGAAGATGATAAGAATGTGGTGAAAGAATGTGAGAAAGTGTACGGGTATTTATAGAATAAAATTTGGAACAAATATCTAATGGTAAAATTACCAATTTTTCCTCGACCCATACCACTATCCTACCCCCTAGGCTCGGCCGAAATGATGTTTACATGGGTAAACCCATGTGCTTATCCATGTGTGTGTATTTGTGTGTACTTGATTGACTTTGAGTTTGCTTAAGGCTTAAGAAATTAAGAAATATCGTATATATTTCTTATATATATATGTAAGTATGTATGTATTTGTATGCATGTTTATGCATAAGTTAAAGTGTATATATGTAGGTTATATAGGTGTTAATAACATGTTAATAAGGTTGCAACAACCTTTGAATTAAATCATTTAAAATCGAGAAAACCGATTATTGGTCACATTTTCACTTATTAAATTATATACATATATTTGTAAACAAAATTTGAAATAATTTTTTTTATCATTTTAAATGAATTAAAATGATCATATTTGAATTATAAAACCAAATAAATAAATATTAAACCATTGTTTACAAAGAGTGTTATTATATCGATATCGATTTTCCTTATAATTTCAAATTACTTTTATAACTTTATAAAACCATTGTAAATCATTCATTAGTACTTTATAACTAATTAAAAGGAATTATAATCTTTTAAACCATTATTTAAATAATTATTAAATCGTTAAATCTCAATTTATTATTAAATATAAGGGCATCATTGATGACGTCTTAAATACATTTTATTCACAGAAATAAAATAATTGGTTTAATTTCATATTATTTTTCAATTATAAAATAAGTGTATGTGTCCAGCTCGATGCACGGCATCTTATGATTATAGAGTTATTTATCGATAAAACGATTTTCGGCATTTTATCGATATACTTTCAAAGGAAATATTTTGTAAATATCTATTCAAAATAAGATTACTATTATTTATTATCACTCAAAACAATGTTATTTGTATTATCAACCTTTTATTTGAAAAAATTTTAAAATAAATATAATTTATCAAAGTGATAAATTTGCGGGTCGTTGCAGACTTCCCTCTTTAAAAGAATTTCGTCCCTAAAATTACCCAAAACAAAAGCCCAAAGGTTTGCCTAAAATATTTATTTTTAAACTTACACCTATACGATGTATACAGATCATCCATACACAATATCTGATTCGACCAATTATTCGAATTCACAGCTTTACTTCCGAACAAGTATTGATCCCTCAATCCTCTAGTGCGGACTCTGACCAGGCTTTCTGATCAAAACTTTAGCTTTTCTTTGCATAGCTCTCAACTATGATAGAAAACTTCAAGTATCCAACCACAAATCCTTATTAATGTTCGTTGACAAGAATCGAGTGATAAATTCTTTTTTGGAATGGTGTAAACACCCCAAAGCTCTATACTTGAATCTTAGATTAAATTTTAGCGATGAAATAATCCACATACTTCATATGAAAACATTTCATAAATTTTCATTCTTTATTCAAACTTTTATTGGAATACTTTATATATAATCATTTTACATTTTTATTTTAAAATATTTTTACTTAAAAACACATTTCTTTTTAAAAGATTAATATCTTTTTATTATAATACATCTCTAAACATATCTTGATGGCTTTTGAAAAACTTATTTTTAAATAATTCATTAAATTACCATAAACTTCCATTGTAAGTCAGAACTTAATGTTTCTTTATTACATATATTGTAGTTTCTCTTATCTTTGATCTCTTTAGGTTATTTACCTAAAGGTTCTGCTTTCAAGCTTTTTAATTATTTCATAATACCATTTCTTCTTTATAAAAGAAAAATCCTTCATTTAATTTTTCCTTACTTCTTCCCCCAAGAATTCTCATTTAAAAGATTCATATAAATGCGAAGTTTGAACAAACATCATATTATAGATTTTCATACTTTGACATACATCATTTCAACTTAAACTTGGGTAAAAAAGAAAACCTCCCTCCCCAACACTAAAACGGTACAAAATACTTGATTAAAACAACATCCCAGCTAAACTTATATACATACATATACATATATATATATATATATAATAGAACTACCCTTGACTACCCTACCGTACATCTCTTTTATTCCTCTGAGCCTGATGCCGATGGCGGACTCTAGTACCCAAGATCTATCAAAACTTCTCCAACTCCCTCCTCGTCACTTTCTAGCTCATCGTCGGCCTCATTGCCATCCTCTTCTGGTTGCATTTCTCCCTCAATCTGGGTTAGCCATGGTTGGATCCATGAGTCATGTCCCATGCCAATCGGTATTCCTTGGACTATCCCGCCCACTTCCAGTTCTTCGAGGCCTTGCACACCCTCTTCCCAAGGATTTTTGAACTCCTCGACTCCTTCTTCTTCTTTCGCTATTTCTTCATCGTTGCTCTCCACTTCATCCCAGTTTATGCAGGAACTGGATGATCCTTCTTGCCATACAATATGCTCTCCGACCAAATCCCATATCACATTGCTACTTTCGCTAGATATAATGGCATCTGGGTCTTCCATTGGTTTCGATTCTTCTTCCAAGGGTTCCACCTCCTCTTCCATGGGTTTTGACTCTTCTTCCATGGGTTCCGCTTCTTCTATAAGTTCCAGTGCGGAGCTAGCAAGATATGTTGTCCAATTTCTTTCCGAGGCCTGCCCAGGTTCGTCATCACTAGAAATTGTAATTATTTCTGGAGTCGTGGGTGGCATGAGCATTCCAGCCATTGGATATCTGTCTTCACCCCTTCGAGTGTATGGGGCTTGCTTTTCCTCAATCGAGAACCCACCATTACTAGGTGCATATTTCGGTTGTTCCTCTTCCTCACTAGAGAGAATAATAAGGCTATCCTTCTCACCCCTATTTGCTCTTGAAGTCTCTTCTTTGGAGTAATTTCCTCCATATGGTTTCTACAAGGTAAAAAGAATTTCCTTAGATATAAGCAATAGGTAATTTTCTTAATCTAACGTATTCTTAGGTAGAGAGGTTTGCTAGTCGCTTGGTATTATTTTTCTCAAACCAAGGTTCAATCAATATTTACAAAATGATTTGAGGTCCATTTCTAAAGATAGCTTTTAAAATTCCTTGTATGACAAAAAAGGTTTGTTCTTCCAAAAATCCTTTGAAAATTTTACCAAATATTTATTTTTATCGCTTATAAAATTTCAATCATTTCTAAAAAATATAATTCTAGGTAAAATTATTTCATGTACAAATTTTCAAAACCAAAATTATTTGTATATAATACTAACAAATACGCACTCATATTTACTCAAACTCATTCTAGGGTGTTACTAACCCTATCTCTAATTAGTTACTCATCCTAGGGCATTCCTAACCCTATCTCTGATGAGACTTTACCCATACCAAAGCCAAGGTGTTCGCTCAACCTATGCTCTAATACCAATGTGAGGACCCATTTCTTTATATCTTGGAAATTGACACTAATACATCCTCGGTATTCACGTGTCGCCAATCCAAGTGCTGGAGAGGCGGATTCTCAAGGGTAAGAAATAAAATAAAGACAAAATAGAATCTCGCACAAAGGGAATAACACATATTATTTCAACATATAATCTTTACTGCGGATTAAATACATCTATCAGAGTTAAAAGTGGACAGTTATATATACCTATCCATACAAATGCGGAATACTATAACACAAGAGTGCGGTGGAAATGGATAACAATCTTCAGAAGAATCTTTCAACTCCATGCTTTGAGCTCCATCCAGATCTCTTCTAACTAAATCTGACTACTAGGCTGCCTTGGAAAATTAGGGAACCCATAGTTTAAGAAAAAATGGAAATAAACTCCGGGTTGGTCATGGGACTAGTGTGAGAAACTCAAAATAGGCGGTTTGAAAACAAAGGCATCTCACAAGACCACGCCGCATAAAAACACGGAACGGGTTTTTACCTTATGATAACCAAAACATTTGCTATGTAAAATAATTTGATATTACTTTTAATGGCATTCTTTTGAAAACACTTTCCAAGTAAATATATTCAAATAGCCGAAATTGTTACACTGGTTAAATTTGACGGCATAATAGGTTTACAATCAAGTCCGAAGGCACTTATAAGAAAATGGATTTCTATACAATGGCAGGTAAAGGACTACCTTCCATATAGTACATCTCTAGAGGAATGTACCGAGGATACACAAACAATCCTCCGCATTTAGCAAGATCGGTCTATCCCTTTTTGGCACTTATACATGGCCAGGATAGAAACCAAATATGACATCAGCCCGGTCGTTACCGACCTATCCGAGACGTCTCATAGCATACACCACATACCCAAAGTATAGGGTTATCTAGAAAGGTGATGGCCATACTCTAATGGGTGCGACCCACTTAGCCTTGCGGTGTACCTTGTTTAAGCCATTACCGGGACTTGAGGTAGCGATTACCTTTCACATAGCACATTCCACTTTAACTGCCACATTGCCATTCCATGGTCACATAACCGATTTCTATAAACATATAACTTATGAGCTCGTACATCTCAAGAAAGGGTGTCAAGCTAAGAGAATTTTCCTTCTCCGCCACCAAACAGATGATATGTTCATAGAGATCAATTTATGTAATAAGAAATGCAACGTCAGACATTCGTCCATACAAGTTGTCTAGGAATAGGACATACTGAAGGCACTCTCCTACCCCATCCTGTCGGGAATTAACCCTAGGATTAGTAGCAAGAAGTCCTTGCATCGAAGATCTAAAATGAAGAACTACTGCCACGTAATATGGTATGGAAAATGTCCCCGAGGGTCAGTAACAAGCAGCCCTACATTCCATCTTCCCAATCATCTCCAATCATTTCCAAATCATTTCATTTAAATTTTAACAAAGATTTCTTAATTCAAGGCTCAAAATTTTGATTGAATTAAAACTATGTTGTCTAGGATGTTAATCCAAAACCAATCAATATTAAGTGAGCAAAATCTATAAAAAAAACATCTAATTCTACCCAATATAAATTCCCGTATTCAACAAGTACTATGGGCGGAATAACGGCGAAATCAAATTTTAAATTCCACGAATAGTACGAGTTCCCTCTTCGGGCTTTAACATCGAGTATAAGAAGACTATCTCCATAAACTCAAAGTTATTTAATTTTGGAAAATCATATCCTTTATACTTTGGAAAATTTGATCCGAGTAAATCAAATTTACTAACCCCTCCATCGGGCTAATCCGGATAGCCAGGGATAGCAGGAAATTGGTTTTCTAAACACAAGCTTAGACACTATCTCTCTGTCACTCATAAGGCGGTCAAGTTATTTGATCAACTCTAAATCATTTAACATTTATTTAACCATTACATAAATCCTTCAAATAACCTTAAAATACTTTATTAATCATTTAAAAATATTACTAAAGGATTGGAAAAGAATGGTTGTGTTTAAAACTATATTTCAAAAATTATAGAAAAGTGCCGCGGAAAGTGTTTTTTAAGCTATATTGATCAAAACGACTTTCTATCATTTGGAAATTTGTTTTTATTTTGTATTTTAAAACTGTAACGACCCGTAATTCTCGATAATTAAAAATAGTTATTTTAGATAAGGTTTAGTGATTTAAAGTTGGAAGAAATAAAATTTGTGAATTATTAATGAAATAATAACTAGAATGAAAGGTAACAATATTAATCTAAGTTAATTATCAACAACTTGAATGGAATTCCAATTAATTGAAATGATTTAAAATGTTACACTTGGTTATAACTTGAATATAAGTAAATAAATGTAAATGTGGTATAAATTAATGAACTAGTATATAATTAATTGTAGTTGAATAAAATTAGTGTTAAGTAAGAAATTGTAACAATTGTTTGTAAATAATGAACTTATAAGTGTGATTAAAAGTTAATGGTAACAATTATTATATGTTATCAATTTATTTGGTCTATTAAATTAAATTGGAAACAAATTTCAATTAAATGGAATTAAATATTATGTTAATGTAAATTAAGATGAAATTGGAGAATATTAGTGTTTAAAGCTATAAACCAATGTTAATTATATCCATAAGATGATAATTGATTGAATAACAAGATTAAAATCAAATAAATGGATTTATTGGAATTTTAATTTATAATTACTGAATTTACTGAAATTGAAATTAAACACTGTAATTGGTAAATTTATTAACTTTAAATTGATATATAAATTTGTTTAAATTATTTTAAATGTTTAAGAAATCAAAAATGATAAATTTGTTAATTATAGAATGGAAATTGAATAAAATTAGTGTAAAGAGAATTTGTTATAACATTTGCTTGTAAATAATAAACTTACAAATGTTATTAAATGTAGAAACGGTGACAATTGTTGTTTGTTACAAATATATTTAATCAATTGCAATTAAATGTAATGAATGTTACATTAATGTGAGTTAAAACAATAACTGATTGAATTAAAAGGTCGAAACCAAATTAAATAAATTTATTGGAATTAATTATAAATAATTGGATTTAATTACAGTTGAAATTGAACACTGTAATTTGTGGAATAATTAACACCGAAATTGTTATGTAAATTTACTTTGAATTATTATAAATGTCCAAGCAATCAAAAATGGATGAAAATTGTTAGTTATTAACTTTGAAATAAAAATGTGATTTAATTAATTTAATTAGTGTGAAAATAGCCACTTTGGCCACTATCTCGGATTTCGACGAAACCAGTTTCATCGGATCTATAACAGTGAATTATTGTGGGATTTCAAGTTTCATAACGATCGGACTTGTCGTTTGATCGTATGAGCTCGAAACGCCTAGAAATTAAAATCAATTGAAATCAATTTGAAATAAACTGATTTTAACATAACTTCTTCATATGATGGAATTAGGACTTGAAACCTATTCCATTGAGTTTAAAAATATTGAAAACATCTACTTTGATATATGGGATGACCCATTTTCGTTCCAGAGACAGAATGGGCTTTTCGGGTCGTTATCGTTCAACTTCCAAATCAAATCTGACCCATTCATTTCTATTTCTAGTCTGCCTATAAATAACCTGTTATAAACCCTAGTTATTCCTTATTCCATTTGTCTGTACATACAATTTCATATGTCCACTCTTCCTTCTCAATGGAAAACAAACAAATTCCCAATTCAATTTCAAATCAAATTTCAATTGAAAATTAAAACTCCTCAAACCTTATCAAATTTTATATCGATTTGAAGCTCTCGACGAGCGCAAGTCAAATCTGCAGTCCGTTTTTCGATTTGGGTTTCAGTGTGGCCAGAAATTGATGTTGTAGTTTCGGTCGTTCATTGTATGGCTTCTCGTTCAACGGTGGAGCGTCGTCGTTGGTTCGATCGGGGAGTGCAGTGTCGTAAAGGTCGATGGCTAGCATGCATCTGTACGGTTAGTTCATTGAGATAGTCATCGGAATTGCCAGAAACGGACGAGAATAGGCGCGGCGGCGCGTGTGCCTAGGGCCACCGCAGGCGATCGCGCCACCATAGCCAGGCGCGGCCGGGAGTAGGCGAGTCGACGGTGGTCTCTGATCTGGTGGGTGGCGTGCGAAGGTAGCGGCGTTTGGAGTTGATCGAGGCGGCTGAGCTTTGAAGGAGATTCGCGTGCATTACCGTGTTCTGTAGTTAGGTCTCATGCTTACGTGTTTTCAAGTGACGTGGCACCAATAGGTTATTTTCTTAATTATTTTATAATTTGCATTTCAATTGTTCTAAATTACATAACTTCTACATACGAGGTCCAATTCACGCGTGGTTTCTTGCATTGGGATAGTATCGAAATTCCGGACATTTTGACGCTGGTTTGGATGAATTCTGAGACTATTGAAATTTGGGTCTCTATTTGAATTTCAAATCGATTTAAAATCGAAAGTGATTGTTTAACCCACTCACAACTACTAAATTATCTTATGTTAGTCAAATTTAATTTATGATATGATTAGAAATTAATTGATTGATGTTCGGTATGTTTTAATTGTCATTCTAGTTAAGTTCGATTTTATTTGCATTTAATCATCATTTAATTTAATATTGATTTAAATTGTCAATTTAATACTTGTTATTGATTATCAGTTATCTATTGATGTTTATTGATCGATTTGGATGATGATTGTGATGAATGTTTGATTGTTGATATTGGATGACTGGATGTTGTATTTTGTATTGTTATAACGGCAAGTTCCCTATGGGTTGAAATGATACATACCGAACGATCTATAGATTAGGGAAAAATCGTTATGGGTTGAAATGATAGACTCGAGCGATTTTATGGATTTTTATTTAATTCGAGATTGCGGTTTGAAATGATATAACCGTAAAATTGTAAATTGCGGATTGAAATGATAAATATCTGTATCACTTGACCCTAGGGTAGAGAATTATATACGGACACTGTATTGGTTAAATTAAATGATTTTTGAATCTTTAAATTTTGAATTCAGTTAACTGGTATTTTGAAATAGAAATTGATTTATATAAACTGAATTATTTTCGTTAATCCAAGTGTAAATGTTAAAGTTCAAATTGATTTAATGAATGGTTCAAAGGATTTAAATTGGATTTTCAAAGTAGAAGTGCCAAATATAAATGTATTTATTGGAATTGAGTTATTGAAAATGTTTATATATAACTTTGAAATCTATCTTAATCAATTTAAACTATTTTATTCAATTTAAACTATTTTACCTTATTTTAATCTATTATAACCAATTTAATCCAATTTAATCTATTTTACCAATTTTTAAACAAATTAAATTTATTTAATCTATTTTAAATCTATTTAATATAATTTAAATCTATTTAATCTATTTTAAATTTATTTATTCTGTTTAAAAATCTACTTAATATAATTTAACTCTATTTAATCTATAATTAATCTATTTAAACATTTTCAAAATCTAATTAAATCTATTTAGTCTATATTTAATCTAATTAAATCAATTTAAATCTAGCTAAATCAAATTAACTCTATTTAAAATATTTTACCATTTTAACTATTTAATTTATTTAAACTATTTTCAAACTGTTAAACTATTCATGACTATCTAAACTATTTTCTAGAATTTTCGACTGTGTAAATTTGAAGTATTTATATTTAAAATCCTTAATGAGGATACAACCTAAGTTGTAGTTTGGAATTGATACTTTTTGGAAATTTACATATTGAGTAAATATGATTTTTAAGGTGAAATATGATTTGAAAGTAAATATGATTTTGAAAGTGAATATAGTTTGAAAGTGAATATGATTTCGAATTGATATGGTTTTGAAATTGAATATGATATTTTGATATCAATTGTGAATTGACTTTTTGAAATGTAAAAGAACCATCCGGTGTGAAATAAGCGTTTGGTTGTTAAAGGGACCGGGATTGGATATTGTCATACTCTCTGCCAATACCGAAAACCACTTTAACAACTGTGCACGTGGTGGAGATTCAAGAAATAATGTAGGATGGTTTGGCGAACGATTTATGTATAAGGTATGACGTGACCCTGACTCCCGTGAGTCAGCTTAGATGTGACTAAAACAGGAGCCACGTCGGGCCAAGTGAGGTCGCACCTCCGATCGGGCACATTTCTTCGATACCATTCTATTACTTTGTGATTGATTTGGTGGCCACCCTTGATTTTGATTTGGGAGTGTGTCCGAGGTGGGCGGTAGTAGCTGCTATGCATTACCACCAGTCCAGATCCACAATTGGTATATCTACCCTAGCATTGCCTCGAGTGCTGTTTTCACATGCCCTAAAGCGCCTTCTACGAGTTTGTTTTGTACCGTACCTATGGGGTGTCCTCTGCGTAAACCACCTGTTTGGTGGAGCTTACGGCATTGTATAGACTACGGGAATATATAAAATGTGTTAAGGGGGATATGGTTAACGCCTTAACGCTATTTTAATACTTTTACTTTACTATAGACATATTATAATAGCGTATTGTACCACATAGCAGATAGTTTAACAGATCCTTAGGAGAGGAATCCCGAACATCTCTTAAGTTACTGCACTCACGTTAGACACTGGATAGGAGATGTTAAACCCCACAAACATCTCTGACGCCGTTACACTCATATTTACCGTTGATTTAACTTACATAAGATCTTTTAGTTCTGACTCGAGTGTTTTGTCTTTTCAATTCGCTCGGGTCAGCCTGAGCATTTCAGGATTGAAGACCTTATTTCTGGAGGACGAAGACGAAACTTTGTACTATTATTATTTATTATTTGTATTCCACTGCATCATGTTGTTCCGCTGCATTTATAATTTATTTATTTATTCCTGTTTCTGTAACTCTGATTTTTGCGTTGTAAAAGAATAGTCAGATGTATTTATAAAATAACTTCATGAAATATTATTTGATTATTATATTTTATCATTCTGCTGCGAGATTCTGTATTTGCTTTATTTCTTTCTCTTTTTCTTACATACCCCATAACAATCTGCCCTTTTGAATGGTTTGAGTCTGGCACATGTGTTTGCTTAAAACGTCAAAAAAGGCAGGTCGTTATAAAAACAAATTTTGAATTTATTTCATATTTTTTAAAAAATTTAAAATATCATTTTCAAAGAAACCCCTTTATGGATTTCGGACTGCAAAACCGCGATTTCCAAAAAACTGTTTTACTCATATTTCAAAATCTAATTATCGAAATCTCAATTTTCTTTCTTTGTTTGAAAACTATGGATATAATAGTTCGGAAAATCATTATCTTGAAGTATTTCGAGCTATATTACATTCTATATGTCCATTTGACTTTTACGGTGCGAAATCGCGAACTACTGTTACACGATGCGCCTATTTTTGACTCAATTTTCAATATTCATTTAAAAATTTTTGAAAACAGTTTTAGATGTTTATAAAACATTTCTAAATCAGGTTAACCATTTTTAAGAGGCATTCCATATACACAAGTTTATTCAATAAAGAAAAGTGATTTCCGTTGTGCTTATCGACGTGTATTAACGTGACTTGCAAATATATTTAACATTCATACTAAACAACTATCATCAACAATCATATCCATGCATATATATATCATCCAATAACATATATTGTTAGAACCTCAAATTTTGATGCTTTGATTGTAATAACTATATAAGTAACTATTATATTTTGATGTTTTGATTGTGACAATTATATAAGTAAATATTATATGAACTAACCAAGTTTGCTAGAGAAGATAATCAAAAACATATGAAGACTAGATTATAGATTGTTGCTACAACGTATTGTTAAATATAGAGTCTGATTCTAGATGTAGATAAATGTTAAATCTCTTCGAAGTGGTATACACATACACACATAACAAAAGAATTGGCAAATCAAAAGAACTGCACAAAAACATTGCATTCAACCGGTTGAATGATCCCTTTCAACCGTCTGAATGTTGTACATGCACAAAAAAATAAGAACATTCAGCCGGCTGATTTACAATATTCAAACAGCTAAATTCTATCTATTTTGCACTAATTTCTTGCTATTTTAAAATTTACTTTGATTCAGCTGGCTAGAATATTTAATTCAGACGGCCGAAGCTTCATAACGGCTAGTTTTTGAAAAGGTGCTTCTCTTCCATGAACAGTAACAACTCTTGATTTAGAAGATACTTCTATATCTCTTCATGATGTCTCTTCATGAACGTATACAACCTTTTTATTTCTATAAATAGCAAGGAAATCCAACATATTTTAATCAATTTTCTATTTCTCAACTCTATCCATTCTTGCTATTTACACTCAAAGGCGTTCTATACATAAATACTCTATTGATCACTTATATATTAAAGTTTATTCTTTTACGATGAAATAAACTTCCTTTCTTCGGGAAATGCACGATATACCTCAAAGGAGATTATAATAGGAAGGGTGTACTCTAAAGACTTATTTGTGCTATTCAAATAGCACATTCAGTCAGATATTTTTTATTATTGAAGTCCTATTCGGTTGCTCAAGCGGTTAAAAGTCATACTCTATTGCTTAAGCAATTGAAGACATGTTCGATTGCTCAGGCGGTGTAATACCTATTCCTCCGGGTTAAGAGAGGGTTGATAGTTAAATTTCAGAAGGAGTCTGGGAGTAGACATAGAACGTGAAAGTCCGAACCAGTATAAAAATTCCTAGTGTCATTTACTTTACTTCTTTAATTTTATACTTACATTCTATAAAAGTAGATAGATTGTTTAATATTCCATATTATACAATCCATAGTCACTTTCATATATTACTATAGTATAGGAGTTTCTCACCTTCAATTTTCCCTTGGGCTAGTCTAAAATCGACTATAGCTTCGCTACGATGGCTTTAAACTTCACGGAACCGAACTCTTTGACCTTGAATGGGATTGACCCACCCTAAGGTGCTCACGGCCATGATGGTGTGAGGAGGAAGAATCGGCAAAAGGAAGAAAGGAAGGTGGCTATGGGTTTTAGGAAGGTAGGGGAGGATTTTGATGATATTTTTGAGGTAGTTTTACTAACATATATGTGTTATATGATTTTAACTCTCTTTTGCCAAATATTTTCCATTATTTTCCTAAGCATTGAAGCCATGAAAAACCTTGGAAGTGGAGGAGAATATGATAAGAATGTGATGAAAAAATGTGAGAAAGTGTATGGGTATTTATAGGAGAAAATTTGGAACAAATATCTAATGGTCAAATTACCATTTTGCCCTTGACCCACACCCCTCTCCTACCCCCTAGGCTCGGCCAAAATGATGTTCATTGGTGAACCCATGTGCTTTCCCATGTGTGTGTGTACTTGTGTGTACTTGGTTGGCTTTGAGTTTGCTTAAGGCTTAAGAAATTAAGAAATATTTGATATATTTCTTTCATATATATATATATATATATGTATGTATGTATGTATGTAAATATATTTGTACGCATGCTTATGTATAAGTTAAACTGTATATATATGTTATATAAGTGTTTATAACATGTTAATAAGGTTGCAACAACCTTTGAATGACTTTTATTCGTTAAATCGTTGAAAATCGGGAAACCGATTATCGGTCACATTTTCACTTATTAATTTATATACATATATTTGTAAACAAAATTAGAATTTTTTTATCATTTTAGATGAATTAAAATGATCATATTTGAATTATAAAACCATATAAATAAATATTAAACCATTGTTTACAAAGAGTGTTATTATATAGATAAACCGATATCGATTTTCCTTATAATTTAAAATTACTTTTATAACTTTATAAAACCATTATAAATCATTCATTATTATTTCATAACTAATTAAAATTAATTATAATCTTTTAAAACCATTATTTAAATAATTAATAAATCATTAAATCTTAATTTTAATAAATTATTAAATACAAGGGCATCATTGATGATGTCTTAAACACATTTTATTCATAGAAATAAAATAATTTATTTTATTCCATATTCTTGTTCAATTATAAAAATAAGTGTATCTATCCAACTCCGTGTGCGATGTTTTATGTTTATAGAGCTGTTTATCGATAAAACGAATTTCGGGCATTTTATCGATATACTTGCAAAGGAAATATTTTTGTAAATATCTATTCAAAATAAGATTACTATTATTTATTATCACTCAAAACAATATTATCATTTTCTTTTCTATCTCAATGGATCGACATACCCAGTAAAGGCTTAATCCAAAACTATAGGTGGCTAACGGATCTATCAGAACAAAATACAATAACTAAATGTAAAGCACATCACAGAACAGTAATCAACATCATATATATACATATACACTGATACATGTTTAGTACAATACAATATGAATACAATAAAGGTAGTACTCGACCACACCATATACATTGAATCAAATATAAATACATCAGAATATGCGGAAGAACAGAAATTATTCAAGAGAAAGAAGAGCTGATATCCAGCATCAACTTCAAGCTAAGTCCAATAGATGATACCTGAAACAACTCGGTCTGAAATTACTGTCGCTGTCACTCTGGTTTATTATCAACCTTTTATTTGAAATTTTTAATAATAAATACAATTTTTTAAAGTGATAAACTTGTGGGTCATTACATTTGAGACTGAATCTTTATTCGTATTAGATCGGATGAAACTCTTTCTTATATACTCACCCATTCGATCAAATCGAATCAGTTCTATTGCATGTTATATTATTTACTTTTGTTTTATATTATATGACTTATCTTAAACATACTGCATATGTATCAAATACACATGTCCATGTTGGTGATAACTCATTAGTGAATATGACGAAGTACGTGGAACCGTTTTGGTATTATTAGACTTATGATCATACATCTATATGTATCAATCCAAAAAGTTCATCAACTCTTATGATGCTCCCACTAAATGGGTGCATAGCCCTTAATTTTTTGAGATACAAATATCCAGTATCATATGGTTCATAGTCATAAAATAAAGTTGTTTCTCAAAACTTCAGCATAGTCTTTAATTCCAAAATAACTGTAAATAATATTAGATACTTCTGTATTTTCCAATGCAACACATTTGTTATGAAAACAAATACTACATCATAGCTTTATTTCATAATGATTATTCATAATATTCATATTGAAATATAGCTATATCTAACTTCCAGTCGATACCAAAAAATAGTCATTACTTATAAATAATGCTCATTTTGCGAAAAAAATTCCATAATGTGATGCAACCATTAAGTGCTATATGGCATGCTCCCACTATTTCCGCCATTACTATAATGGTGTATTGAATTCGAAGGTCCATCATTCGCTTAATATAGATTATTTATTTCACATACTGTAACTATATTACAACGGAGAGTTCTTTGATCAAATATCTTGAAATCAAAAAAATAAATCTCATAGAAAACAATTTTTTATATGAAAATACATTTTGGAATAGAAATCATATTTCTTATTCCAATATTAAGTATCAATTATTACAATTTTGTTTTCGATATTTCTTCATAAAGCAGATGTGACCATTCATTCACTTCGTCCCAATTGTACTTTAAATCACATCCACTCTTGTACATTCATTATTCTTTATAAATGGTCGAACTATTCAAAAGAATGCCTTTACTACAATATCATAGTGAACTCTTTTCAAAAGTGCACTTGATCATCCTTAACATTTAAACATATCAAATATGTTTCACTTTGCATAAACTGATCAAACTGGCATTTCAATGATCATATTCTTAGGTCATTCTTGTCGTTTTGGTTTAGTGTTACATTTAGCACAATATTATCCTTTTGTAATCAATAAAATTATATACTCGATCTCACAGTACTATTTATTGGATTTTTTTGAATAAACTAACTTCATCGAAGTATCGTACATTACGAATTGTGACCATTCCCCATATAACACTTACATGCGATAGTATATGGATCAAATTTCCACAGTCTTGTATTTCTTTAGAGTTCGAAACTCATGGAATACAATACATGGTCATGACCCAATAAACGTGGAAGCGACCAAATTAGGAATGTATTTAGTAGTTGCAAAATTAGGCGCTTGCATGGGTATTGAAACATTCACATGCAATAAGCATTTATTGGTAAGTATATTTTATGTTTCTATTTCTTAATTTTCAGTTCAGTTCATTTGTATGTCTTAATTGATAAATGCTTTATCAATCATTTTAAATGCATGAATTTACCAATGTAGGTTATTATAACACTATATAGCATATGTTCTTATAGTTTTAGAAAGTTTAATTATTATCGTTTAATTTTTCTAATAAGGCTCCCACTAGTCTTTTATGTTTCACCAAACCCTATGTGAAACATAGAAGTCTTTCAACTTCGCTAGTGAGTATTAGGACTTGTATGCCTTGGGATTCTAACCTTGAAGAAAGCTCAAAAAATCATAGGCCCGCGTACGATGGATAACTCCTTATCGTTTGTATCACATACAACTCCTACACCATGGTTCCTTATCCTAATCCCGCCTTTACCTTGAGGAAATATCAACAAGTAATGTAGTACTATTCACTCGGATCTATCATTTACGGCCTAAGTATAATGCACATACCCTAAGGAAAGCTCAACAAATATGTGCAGTTATCTTACCTCATCTAGTCAATATATTAACAGTAATACGCATAACATCCCTAGCTTGAGGAAAGCTCAACAACTAAAGAGTATGCAAGTAATCTATTAATATATGAATGAAATAGATCAACTTTATATTAAAGATTCATAATCTTCAATATATCATATTTAGTGATATCAACTTATAGAATGATGTATTTCTTATGAAATACCCTCGTGAGTTAAGTGTCGGACACATCGGAAATCATGACATACGTACATATATGTACGTATTTTTTCCTTAAGTCTATTTAGGGTTTTTTTTAATGTTCCACCTTTAATTATACATTCATATTATATAAGTTTCATTATCATATAACTTTTATATTTTACATTACTTATATAATAGTCTTATGTATAATATTATATTAATTATATCTTATTTTATCAATTTTATTCACTTTAGTTGATTTTATATTATCTTAATATAACATTTATATTGATTATCAATTATACACTATAACCTTTATAGTACTGCATATATATCATATACGTTTGTATATTATTTAATTAATCAACCTTTTAATTAATTTATTCAATTACAGTTCTAATTAAATTACATTAATTTCAAAATCCATTTCATATACATACATGTATAATTATGTTATTTTAAGCATGTTAACACAACATAACATATAACATATTATATAATACATGTATGCATTATTAGTGAATTTATTTTATTAATCTTTTTCGTAAATTTAATAAATTCCAAAATTAATTTAAATTAGTTTGTTTGAAAATATTATTATATTATAACATTTATAATATTGTTTGATGGCTAATTTCCTATCGGATTAGAAAATAGCCGATCATATTTAAATTAAAAATAACCGCAAGCGCACGGCGTACAATTTTAGTACGTGGCGAGTACGGATCGATCTGTAGGGAATTGTTTAGATTTTAAAATTCTATTCAGTCAAATTAAACCAAAAACTGAAAGTGTTGTTAACTACAAAAATTTGCAAAAACTAACTACTACAAAAGTGAATGAAAACTATGAGATAAAAAGATAATTTAGAGATAAATCCACTCTCATGATCACATAAATCAACACAACAAGAAATTATGATCTCTCTTTTTTGGTCATTAGTGAATTTAATTGATGTGTTTATCATAAGTATGGAATATTTGTGCTATTAATTAGCCCAATATAAACCATCAAACCATAAGACACCCATTAAACCAATTCTTAACTCTTATGAAAATGACAATAAAATTAAAAATAAAATCTATTCTAAGCATGATCTACTAACTATTGATTAGAAATATAGACCATCAAATTTTGATTCTAAAATCACTTCATTACCATAATCATATGTAGATGAAGAGGTAATTTGTGTTTGTGTTTGTTTAAGAATAGCCTATTTGGTGTCAACAACACAGGCTATCAAATTCAAAGCTAAAACAACAAAATTTATCCCATTCAAACATTTCCATTAAGCAAAAAAAGAGATCAAAAATGAGCAAATTATGTTGAATCTACATAATTAGATAGCTTCATTACCCCTAAATTGAAGGGGTTTAGCCTCTCATATTTGTTATCATTTCAACAAATGTAGCATTCAACATGAAATAAAAACAAGAAGAAAATGCAAGCTAAGTAAAAAGAGAGCTAATAAAAATAAAATAAAATAAAAACTAATCTACTTGCAAAAATAAAAAGATCTACACTACTAGCATGAAAGAAAATAAACAAGAAAAGAACTTGAATTAAAATTGCATTAAGTAAATTACATGAAAGAAAAAAATGGCTAAGAAGCCATGAAAGAGAGAAAGAGAGCTTGTAATTTATTTTTGAGCCTAAAACTAAACTAACTAAAGAGGAGGCTCAAAGGAGGCTAAGGAGATTAATTACATGAACATATGGGGTATTTATACAAGCCTAAAACCCTAATGCATATTTTTGGGGACTACCCAAAATACCCTCTTAGGAAATGTAACCTTCAAGTAATCATTAGCATGAGCATAATCCACCATTTAGTTGTGCATGTAGCTTTAATCGTGTGCATTAGCTCCTAATTGCACATCATGGTAAGTAGGTGGGTGGGGTCCTCCATGTTGTCATGAAATGATTTATTTCCATCTTCATTTGTTCTCTAACTCTTGTGCATGCATATCTTCATGAAGCCTCTTGTAATTTCCATCTAATTTTCTACAAAATAACATAAAATTTTCAAAGTTAATTTTCTCAAATTAATAAATGCACAAAATGACCATTTTTCCCTTATATGAAGATGAATAAATGATGATTGGAAAATGATTGAAATATTGATTTGAACATGTTAAAATACCTTATATGCTCATTTATTTAATTAAATTCAATCAAATATGGAAGAAAAAATATGTGCATTTACGTGCACATCAAATATATGTATATTTTATTTTAAATTTAACTTTAAAATTTAAAATCTTATATTTTTAAATTTTCAAATAATTTTGAAAATTAGCTTAAGGTCCAACTCAAATTGGGCCTCTTCTATTAGGGGAAACCTTTTTTCCTCATATATCTATTCGGGCTAAGCCGGTAGCAAGGTAGGGTAGAGTACTTGATTACCCAAACTCAATCCTTCAATGCTACCTTTCTTAGACCTCCTACTTATGAGCATAATTGTTTGTCTCTAACATGACTAATTATGGCTCCGATATCATTGTTGGAACAGACCTGCTTACAGTGGAAGATATGAAGTCTAATTTATTTAGAACATCTCTAAATTTAATTTAAAGAAATTCATATATTTCATTTAAATTTATAAATTATTTATAGAAATTATTTAATCTATTTTCAATTTATATAAATACACATAATTGTGTATCACATACAAAGATGTATGTGTGTGCATGTGTAAAATGATATTTTGTTCAAGGTATAATATGCCTGTATATAGACGCTGGGATTTACGTCGCAATAGACAAGTTAGCTCATCTTATATGTATTGTATGTTTATAACAACCCGCATATTTTACGATTGTATATTTAAATGTTTTATTTAAATATAGCATCGTTAATCGGATTAAAGTCCGAAATGTTACTTTTTGTAAACAGTCGAATTGGGACTTGGGACCACTTCCATTGAGTCCAAAATGGCATTTGCGACTTTTTTGAGTATAAACATCGATATGATTGGAGTTGAGTAGAATTTTGCTATTTTTCTATTTTGGGCTTTGGGTTTGGGTTTCAGCCCACTAACCCAACTTAATACCCTAACTCCTCTGCTCTTCATTCATTCTACTCCTCATTTCCTAACACTCTCAAGCTAAAGTAAAAATGGGGGAAAAGATAGGAAACTAAAATTCCTAAACCCTAGTTTGATTAGGAAATACAAATTCAAGTCCAAAATCAAAGAGAAGCTTAGGTAAGAATCCTCTTCATCTTCTCCATCTCAATCTCACTCCAATTTCAGAAATTTCCTATAACCTAACTTAGAAAATATTTACTTATGATCTTAGATTGGAGCTTCTAGAGTTGAAGTTGAAGAGTAGTTGATCTTTCCTTTGTTTTTAAGCTTCTCATTCATTGTTTTTGGGTTTAAAGGTGAGTTTTTGAACTCACATCTACGTCTATAACTTTCATTGTTGTTAGGTATGAACTTCCAACATTTGTGCATGTTCATTTGCTTTTGATTTGAATTGATTTGGTGAATTTTCCAAATTTTGGTGTTTTGAAGTCAAAATCTTTAAAGATCCTATCTTGGATATTTGGATGTGTTATTTGGGGTGTATCGAAGAGCCTATAGGACTGGGTTGTCGCTTGGCATAAATCCCTAGCCTCCTTCGCTCGTCTGATCGCTTCCGAATCATTTTGGCCATCATGGCCTAGGCAAACTGTTGCCCAGACCAGGTGACCAGACGTCTGGTTGGTCAAGTCCAGACGTCTGGTTATAGACCTGGAGAAAAAAAATACGGTAGAAAGAAAAAAAGGCAAAGACTTGGACCAAACGTCTGGTCCAAACCTACCAGACGTCTGGTTAGTTTTCAGACGTTTGGATTAGGGTTCAGACGTCTGGTAGGTTTCTGGAATATTTCCAGAACCCAAATCCAGACGTCTGGATGAACCCCCAAACGTTTGGAACTGCCAATTTTGCCTATTTTGGCTGTTTTTGATTGGATTTCCAATTTTAATCGATTTTTGTCGATCCGGTTAGTTGTTATCACTTATTATCGACTTTGATGACTTCTTTCTTTGGTTTTTTGGGAATATCCATTTGATGAATTTGATATCGATTTTTATGGATTTAATTCACATTGTCGTATGTGAATTTTTGGTGATTGATTGTTTTTACAATCATTTTTGTGATTTGTCACTTTAAAATACAAAGGTTTCGATACTAGTAGTAAATACTAAAACTCTTTCATTAAAACGATTTCGACACTATTTTAAATATAAAGCTCGTTTTTTAAACCGTTTTCCAATCTATTAGTATATACAAACCTTTACCTCATTCGTACGAGAAATCCAATTAAACGACTTAGCAAAACAAGTGGTATGAAACGCTTGCGTTTACTTCGTCGGTTAATCCTTAGACTTGTTCGATTGAAATCTCGTGACAATTTTCGAGTGGAAATCTACAATCTGTTCGTAAATATTTAAGTTAAGCTAGTGGTTATGGGACATGAAGCTAAACTCATTTATTTACTAGCTTAGTGTAATTTACACTTCTCATTGATCAATGGGGATCATTTTATGGTTTAGACTAGCGATATGCGATGTCTCTTTGTCCACGTGGGGGACTGTACCCCGTTCTATAGAGCTTCGGCTCACTTTTATGGGCTAGCGACCCATGGTCTTTGGACCGTTCGTGGAGCAATCGGCTTGATAAGTCGGTGCATGGTGCGTATCTTTTTAGGTGCGTCGATGTTCGACTAAGCATGGGGCGTATCTTTTTAGGTGCGTCGATGTTCGACAAGGCATGGGGCGTATCTTTTTAGGTGCGTCGATGTTCAACTAGACATGGGGCGTATCTTTTTAGGTGCGTCGATGTTCGACTGTGCATGGGGCGTATCTTTTTAGGTGCGTCGATGTTCGACTAGACATGGGGCGTATCTTTTTAGGTGCGTCGATGTTCGGTTCATGGGATAGCGACCCATTTGTGATACACGTGTTGGTGAGTTTTCATGCTCCCGTTTGTGATAGGCCTTCCCCTTTTTGCGATTTCTGGATTTCTAGTTGATGATTTCTAGAATTTGTGTTTCACCTATTTTTGCGATTGGCATTGATATGTTTTGTCAATATTTGTGTTTTGGTGAATAATTTAAAGAATATGACATTCTTTTTAGTGTTTGAGAATATTTGAGATATTGTATGATTTTTGTTGTTATCTAATATATACTTGTCACAATATGGCATTATTGTTATCATACGTTTTTGTGACATCTTTTATCCTATCTCATTTTATATGATACTTATAGCTAGACTGATCTGTTCATTATTTTCTTCTTAAATAATACTCGGGTCGGAACGAGGTATTTCAGGTGCTTCTACTTGACTTCTTATCAGGGACCATCATCTGATTTTTGGCTAACTACTTTAGATTAGTAGTTTTTGCTTTTATACATTCGAGATAGAGACTCCTTGATGTATACTTATTCTTTTGTCTAGCACTTGTACCTATTCTTTTGTGATGTAGTGGATCTTGTATGACCACTACTTTGATGTACACTTCTATGTGTTATATTCATATCTGTTTCTGCCTTTGTGATATGAATATATGTGACTGATTTGTGTTATGCTTATTTCTAAATTTGTTTCCGAAGCCCACATAGCCAATGTGTAGTAGTTTTGAGTTTGTATTTGATATGTCGTATTTCCTCTTGAAATGAAATGCAAGTCATACTATTTGACATATCGATACTCGCACAAAGAAATTACACAGATGGTCGCTCCTCAACAGCCTTATTCTTCGTGCTAGTCGACGGAATTACTCCGTAGTGTCCTTGGCTAGTGTGAGTATAGAGGTGGGGCGTCACAGCTTGGTATCAGAGCAAAACTTCGGAACAATGTAGAATAATCTAGCAAGGATCATTGTCCTAAGTCTTTCTTAGGAATCGTGCCTTAGGATTTAATTCGAATCATTTGACCCGTTATATCCTATTTTCTTTTATGATGCCTTGTTTTATCAATCAAGTTGTTTGATATTCATTCTGAGAATAACCTTTTTCCTCTTCTTTCTTTTTTTCTTAAAGAAGAGAAATGGTTAGACCTGGTCGTCCCAGTGCCGGTCAATCCAGTGCTACTCCTCAAGATGGAGTATTCATGTCTGCTCAACAACTTTAGATCTCCTAAAGAATGCCCAAGCCGCCATACCCATTCCAGAGCCTACTCATCCTAAATCTGGGTTTGCACGCTTGTGCAGTGATTACACCAATTTGGGTGGAAGGCCATTCAAGGGTTCTGAAAGCGTTATAGAAGTCCAAGCTCGGCTTAGAACATGCGAACGCATCTTTTCTCGCATGAACCTTGTGGATCTATATCGAGTCCAAGTGGCTTCTAGCATGCTCCAAGAAAGAGCGTTAGATTGGTTTGAGCTTTTGATTTCTGAAATTATTGAAGCGGATCTTACTTAGGAGCAATTCCGGGAAAGGTTCGAGTTGAAATTTGTGCCGGAGGCTGAAAAAGTAACTTTGGCCCAACGCTTTATTGACCTTGTTCAAGGTGAATCTTCTGTGACCAACTACGTCGCATCTTTTGAATCTCTCTCTAAATATGGGGTCGAGTATATTATTACCCCATTGAAGAAAAATCAGAGGTTTGTCTATGGGTTGAATAAGAACCTCAAAAAGCCTTTACTTCTAAAACTAGAAGTTTCTTTCGATCAGCTTGTAGATATCGCTCTTCGACTTGAAGAGACCGATAAAGAAAGTGATGTTGAAGTTGTGGGTGCCAAATCGAACTTCAACAATAACATGAAGAGGCCTATTAAGTTCAAAGGCCCCAATCCTAACAAGAAAGGGAAGCAAGAAACTTCGGTAGCAAGGACTCCTACCTCTAGTCGTGGACAATGCTACAATTGTGGTTCTATGGACCACTATGCGAATGAGTGTCCGAAACCCTTTTATTGTCGCTATTGCAAAAGTTTGAGTCATCATATATCTGTGTGTCCTGTACTTCAAAGCAAGAAGGAGGGAAGGCTGAACGTTGTGCAAGCCCCTAGTAACACTTCTCTTGGTCAAGGTATTTCTCATTCTATCCTTGATAGTATTATTTTGTTTCGCGATTATCCTATTCGAATTCTGTTGATACGGGTGCATCTCATTCTTTTATATCAAAAGAACTTGTTGATGCTTTGTCTTTAAATGTTATAGGCTTGATGACTTCATTGAGAATTGCGAATCCGATTGGTGGATCCGCAACACTCAGTTTACTTTGTGGAGATGTCGAGATTATTTTATGTGATTATTCTTTCCGATCCGATTACTACTTAGGTTTCGGAATAATTTTTGGGAATAGATTGGCTTAATCGATATGAAGCCCATATCCTATGTCCAGTGAGGACTATCCATCTTTGACATTCTCAATCTGTTAAGCAGATTTCTATTGTTCTTAATGATTTTGATTTCCAAATTCGGTGGCATCATTTTATTCTTTAAACCCACTTGATGAGGAAGATGTTATTACCCTCACTCAAGTTGTTCGTGAATTTTCCGGTATCTTTGAGCTTGTCTTAGGATCACCACCTAAGCGATCTATTGAGTGGTGCTTAAGTCTTTTCAACTCGACCTTGCCACCGGTTTTCATCAGCTATGAGTTGCGGAGGGTAGCATTCCACTTACCGCATTCCGCACTCGTTATGATTCTTATGAGTGACTTGTGATGCCATTCGGTTTGTCCAGCTTATTTCATCCATCTTATGAATCGAGTATTCCGCGAATATCTCGATGAGACCATCCTTGTATTCATTGATTATGGATGAAAACAACAATTTAAAATTTGCAAATCTTTTTAATAAGATATTTATAAGTATAATTGGATTTTGTTCTTAAAACGAGCAAAGAATATTCGTAAAATTTTTAAAAGACATGTTTATCATATAGAAGATGATTTTGTGTTGTTTTGCCCATTGAGTGCTTTAAGAATTCTGGTCGATGCGCTTGATCAACGTTAATGATAGGAATCTGCTAAATGCTATGATGAGACAGTCAGGCACAGTAAATTGACTTGTAATAAGTAAAATATTCTAAAAAGATGATTACATGAAGTTAATTATAATTTTGAATGTCTTAGCTTTTCGGGAAAGAGGATCATGAAATAAATAATTTAGCATAGAAGCTGCTTTTCAAAAATTAAAAGAACTCTTTTCCGATGCTTCCATTCTTGAGATTCCCAAAGGGAACCAAGACTTTATTGTTTGTACTGACGCTAGTCGTATTGGTTTGGGTGCCGTTCTCATGCAAAAGGGAATGTGTTATCACTTATGCTTCTATACAATTAAAGCCTGCCAAGACTAGATATGCCATTCATGGTCTAGTGCTCGCGGCCATTGTATTTGCTCTTAGAATTTGGCATTATTATCTTTTGGGAGAGAAATTTGTCTCTACACCGATCATAAATCTTTGAAGTATTTATTTTCTCAAAAGGAATTTAATTTATGTCAACAACGTTGGCTTGAATTCCTTGCATCTTACGATCTTGAGACTTTGTCCACTTGGGAGATTTGGTGTTCATTCGTGTTTCACCTATGAAGGGTGTTGTGCGTTTTAGTCGATCGGGAAAAATTAGCACATCGATATATTGGCCCATTTCCCATCACCGAACGCATTGGTTCCGTGGCTTATCGCCTTTTATTACCGGCTCAATTTTCTGCTATTCATGACGTGTTTCACATTTCTCAACTACGGAAACGCCTTAGGGATTCCGATTCAATTCTTGAGCCCGATGTTATTAAAGAAATTGAGGTTTCCCCTAATTTGACTTATGAGCAATATCTTATTCATATCATTGCTTCGGAGGTTAAACGCCTTCGAAATAAAGATGTTCCGCATGTGAAAGTTCAATGGTCCTCAAATCCTAAGGATTGCTCTTGGGAATCCAGAGAATTCATTGAGCGAACACATCCGGACTTACTCTCTCGTGCTCCTTAAGGTGAACTTCTCATTTCAAATTTTCTTATTTTGTGTTGTTATGCCTTAGTATGGTTGTTAATTTTTATTTTCTTCTTAAGTATTGGGAGGACGCAATTTCTTTAAGGAGGGGAGTCTATAACAACCCGCATATTTTACGATTGTATATTTAAATGTTTTATTTAAATATAGCATCGTTAATCGGATTAAAGTCCAAAATGTTACATTTTGTAAACAGTCGAATTGGGACTCGGGACCACTTCCATTAAGTCCAAAATGGCGTTTGCGACTTTTTTGAGTATAAATATCGATATAATTGGAGTTGAGTAAAATTTTGCTATTTTTCTATTTTGGTCTTTGGGTTTGGGTTTCAGCCCACTAACCCAACTTAATACCCTAACTCCTCTGCTCTTCATTCATTCTACTCCTCATTTCCTAACACTCTCAAGCTAAAGTAAAAATGGGGGAAAAGATAGGAAACTAAAATTCCTAAACCCTAGTTTGATTAGGAAATACAAATTCAAGTCCAAAATCAAAGAGAAGCTTAGGTAAGAATCCTCTTCATCTTCTCCATCTCAATCTCACTCCAATTTCAGAAATTTCCTATAACCTAACTTAGGAATATTTGCTTATGATCTTAGAGTGGAGCTTCTAGAGTTAAAGTTGAAGAGTAGTTGATCTTTCATTTGTTTTTAAGCTTCTCATTCGTTGTTTTTGGGTTTAAAGGTGAGTTTTTGAACTCACATCTACGTCTATAACTTTCATAGTTGTTAGGTATGAATTCCTAACATTTGTGCATGTTCATTTGCTTTTGATTTGAATTGATTTGGTGAATTTTCCAAATTTTGGTGTTTTGAAGTCAAAATCTTTAAAGATCCTATCTTGGATATTTGGACATGTTATTTGGGGTGTATCGAAGAGCCTATAGGACTGGGTTGTCGCTTGGCATAAATCCCTAGCCTCCGTCGCTCGTTCGATCGCTTCCGAATCATTTTGGCCATCATGGCCTAGGCAAACTGTTGCCCAGACCAGGTGACCAAACGCCTGGTTGGTCAAGTCCAAACGTCTGGTTATAGACTTGGAGAAAAATATATACAGCAGAAAGAAAAAAAAGGCAGAGACTTGGACCAAACGTCTGGTCCAAACCTACCAGATGTCTGGTTAGTTTTCATACGTCTAGATTAGGGTTCAGACATCTGGTAGGTTTCTGGAATATTTCCAAAACCCAAATCCAAACGTCTAGATGAACCCCCAGACGTCTGGAACTGCCAATTTTGGCTGTTTTTGATTGGATTTCCAATTTTAATCGATTTTTGTTGATCCGGTTAGTTGTTATCACTTATTATCGACTTTGATGACTTCTTTCTTTGGATTTTTGAGAATATCCATTTGATGGATTTGATATCGATTTTTATGGATTTAATTCACATTGTCGTATGTGAATTTTTGGTGATTGATTGTTTTTACAATCATTTTTTTGATTTGTCACTTTAAAATACAAAGGTTTCGATACTAGTAGTAAATATTAAAACTCTTTCATTAAAACGATTTCGATACTATTTTGAATATAAAGCTCGCTTTTAAAACCGTTTTCCAATCTATTACTATATACAAACCTTTACCTCATTCGTACGAGAAATCCAATTAAACGACTTAGCAAAACAAGTGGTATGAAACGCTTGCGTTTACTTCGTCGGTTAATTCTTAGAATTGTTCGATTGAAATCTCGTTACAATTTTCGAGTGGAAATCTACAATCTCTTCGTAAATATTTAAGTTAAGCTAGTGGTTATGGGACATGAAGCTAAACTCATTTATTTACTAGCTTAGTGTAATTTACACTTCTCATTGATCAATGGTGATCATTTTATGGTTTAGACTAGCGATATGCGATGTCTCTTTGTCCACGTGGGAGATAGTACCCTGTTCTATAAAGCTTCGGCTCACTTTTATGGGCTAGCGACCCATGGTCTTTGGACCGTTCGTGGAGCAATCGGCTCGATAAGTCGGTGCATGGGGCGTATCTTTTTAAGTGCGTCGATGTTCGACTAGGCATGGGGCGTATCTTTTTAGGTGCGTCGATGTTAGACTAGACATGGGGCGTATCTTTTTAGGTGCGTCGATGTTCGATTGTGCATTGGGCGTATCTTTTTAGGTGCGTCGATGTTCGGTTCATGGGATAGCGACCCAATTTTGATACATGTGTTGGTGAGTTTTCATGCTCCCGTTTGTGATAGGCCTTTCCCTTTTTGTGATTTCTGAATTTCTAGTTGATGATTTCTAGAATTTGTGTTTCACCGATTTTTGCGATTGGCATTGATATGTTTTGTCAATATTTGTGTTTTGGTGAATAATTTAAAGAATATGACATTCTTTTTAGTGTTTGAGAATATTTGAGATATTATATGATTTTTGTTGTTATCTAATGTATACTTGTCACAGTATGGCATTATTGTTATCATATGTTTTTGTGATATCTCTTATCCTATCTCATTTTATATGATATTTATAGCTAGACTGATCCGTTTATTATTTTCTTCTTAAATAATACTCGGGTCAGACCGAGGTATTTCAGGTGCTTCTACTTGACTTCTTATCAGGGACCATCATCTGATTTTTGGCTAACTACTTTAGATTAGTTGTTTTTGCTTTTATACATTCGAGATAGAGACTCCTTAATGTATACTTATTCTTTTGTCTAGCACTTGTACCTATTCTTTTGTGATGTAGTGGATCTTGTATGACCACTACTTTGATGTACACTTCTATGTGTTATATTCATATCTGTTTCCGCCTTTGTGATATGAATATCTGTGACTGATTTGTGTTATGCTTATTTCTATATTTGTTTTCGAAGCCCACATAGCCACTGTGTAGTAGTTTTGAGTTTGTATTTGATATGTCGGATTTCCTCTTGAAATGAAATGCATGTCATACTATCTGACATATCGGTACTCGCACAAAGCTATTACACAGATGGTTGCTCCTCAACAGCCTTATTCTTCGTGCTAGTCGACGATATTACCCCTTAGTTTCCTTGGCTAGTGTGAGTATAGAGGTGGGGCGACATAATGTTGTCCAAATATATGTATATATTTAATACTTATAATATATAAAAATCCAAGTGTGAACATACACACACACACATATGTATGTATGTATTTATATGTATATATGTATATATGTATGTATATTATAAGAAAATATTATAAATATATTTAAAATTTAAATATTATAGTGTTAGATATTAAATAAATATGTATATATATATATATGCAAAATATAAGCTTAACCTTTTTTAACTTTTTATATGTATATATATATATATGTTTAAATAAATGTATTATTAAAGTAACATAATTTGTTATATATAACAATATGTATTCGTGTGTGTGTGTGTAACATCCTCTATCTAGAGGCCTAAAACTAAGCGCTGCAAATGCTGCAGTCATCAATATTATTAGCTTTCGACGACTAAATACGGCTATGTTAATGGTATCAATAATATCAAAAGCACTTGAATATGAAACAAAACACAAATTACTTCACTGCATTTCCAAATAATATTTGTTCCACATTCACGTCACATAACCCAATCATTTTCCCAGGCACTGAATAAATATAGTTATTACAAATTACGTCGAGATTGGTATATGAAGATACCCCCTCGATTGATCAATGTCAAATGGTCATATAAGACCTAATACATCATAACACAGCGAAAATTCATCAAAACATAAATAAAGCAGCAAAGCCCTAAATAACTATCTGTTGCCTCCAACATCCTCCGGTAGCTTATTCGTCAAACAACCTAAAAACCTAAAAAGATCCTTAACCTCTCAATCTACTCAAATTGGTTTTGAGTACCCAAGAGTTTAAAGGGAAAACATAAACTTCGAGTCGGACATAAAGCCTGGTATGGATAATACTATACATTCCGGTTTAGTTATGTTAAGTGAGACCACACCGCTTAGCGGAACGGGTTTCCCCTCACTAACATTCTTTTTAAAACTTATCTTTGCAAATCCTTTCATATAACCATATACTATGCTCCTGCATCCACAATGGTTAATCTCAACAAAATAATCATTATGTAATCATACATAAATATCAGGTAATAATGAACTATCTGCTCATACAAATAACTTTTAACCTTTGGCTAACTCGGGCATACCAGACAGCATAATTAGATGTAACCTAACATCTGTTAGATTTTCATATTTAGGATTATCTATCCTTAGCCATCTATTTAACATTTCCCATCAGGACGGTCTGTCCTAAACTATCTGTTAAATACCTTCCTTCTGGACGGTCTGTCCCTAACTTAATCATCTCCCAGGTCCTCCCGAGCCTAATGGTTTTTCGGGCTTACTAATAACCTAACTGCATACAACATATTCCTTTTGGTGTGTAATCATAATTTTAGTCTACCTGTGACCAAGCCCTACACACTGGAATTTTGGACAACAATTAGTTGGGGCTACAAGCTAATATATAGGTTGCGACCCCATACTAGTCCTATCTGGTTTTCTAATATCTGAGTCATTTATACTTAAGGATCTCCTCCCATAATTTTCCTTGAAAACAATTTCAAAATGATTTAAAGCTTTAAAACAAACTTCAAACAAGGAAAAGAAATAAGTCTTTATACTTTACTCAAATCGTATTACCATGTTAGATATATATCCTTTACTCAAAACTTAGTTGATGAAAACACTTTACCATTTGAAAGAACCTCTTTCCGTACTTTGAAATTATCTCATTTAAACTCAATGTTTAAACCTTTCGAAAATCATCTCTAAAACCTTTCGAATTCATTCAAAGAAAACCTTACGAAAGTTATAAACTTTAGACATCCTTCTTTAAAATCACTTTAAGTCATTGCATTAGAAAACCTTCCTTTGAAAACCTTTCGAAAACATCTAATAAACCTTTTGAAACAGATCCAGGAATAAACCCATCGAATTCTTAAAACCATTTAAAACATAAACCTTTCGAAGGTATATTGGGTTCAACTTTAAAACAAGCTGGAAAGCTTCTTTATAAAACCTTTCATCTTTTAACAAAACAACCTTACGGAAATATCCAAATATCCTTTCGAAAGCCTTTTGTTATATTTCACTAAACAAGGGCAACCACCTAAGTCGAAAGCTTCCCTCCGAAAGTCTTGGAGGAACGACTAATTTTAAAAACAGATAAACCTTTCGGCTGAGTCGGAAGGTTCATAGTAAAACCTTTATAAAACAGTGGAAACCCTTCGGTTATGCCGGAAGGTTTCAAAACAAAGTAATGGTGATAGCAGGTATGACCTATCGACTACATCGGAAGGTTTTAAAGTCTTTCTGTAAATAAATTGACCTAGTCGGAAGTGACCAAGTCGAAAGCTTAAGTTCGAAAGCAAAGCAGGCGAAAGGTTTTCACTTATAAAACAATTATATTCCAACCCTTTTAGGCCATTAACCTTTCGGCTTAGAACCTTTCGGCTATATTCAATTCATTACATATGAATTACTTGATAACTTATGCATTGAACTTTGACCTTATCGAAAGCTAACATTTCGACTGAGACGAAAGGTATGGGGTGGAAGGTATTTAGCCGTATGGATTGAAACATGGAAAAAGTGTGATTTCTGTCTTTAAACTTAAAAAGGAAACTTTTCAACTAACCTGCCTTTGTTTGTCAAATTCTCATTGGTCAATAAAATACATTTCAAAATTTTACTGCCGCAATTACTAGAATTTATAAAACATTTTATTTTGCAAAATGCCCCTTCTCCTTTATGAATATATAAAATATTTAAGCCTCATACCTTAAATAATTTTATATATCCCTCAAATGACTTAGTAAAATTCTGGAAAAATTCCAGAAAATATATTTTAATATATTACCTAACATATTAAAATCTCAAACCCAAACAATTATTATTTCAGCCGAAAATAATTTAAAACCCATAAACAATTTTCTTCATTCAAAAAATTCATATAAAATCCATAATAAATCGGAAAATTATGAAAATCAAAACCCAACTCTAAAATATTATTCCAGACCTATATTTAAATTTCCAAAGTATTCGGATGTCATTAAATAATTTTCATGCTAAACATTATCATAAAACACGAATAAACATTTAAAACTTCATCAACAATAAACATATATATCTTAAAACATCAAACATGGTAATATTCTAGCAAAAACATTTCGGAACACAAAACCGAAAACTAAAAGTATGTGGGATGTAGTAATTATTCACCTTGGCTTTAGAGATTATAGATGAGATTTTTGAGTGTTGATTTAGTTGATTTCTTCTTTCCTCTTGAATCTTAGCTTACTTCTACTCTTGAGATTGGAAATGGTGGCATGCCTTAGCTATTTTCGTTTTTAATGGAATGAAAATAATGAACGTGAGTTACCCATGTCACAAGGGTTTAGGGTATAAGGTTTTGCCATTTCCCAAAATACCCTTCTCATTTCCTAACACCTTACTTAGTGTTATTTCATTTTAGCTAACCCCTTTAATATGGCACGGCTACCTCTAACTAACTAAATCTCCATCTATTAATCTTTACATTATTTAATTTAATTTAACTAATTAAATGTCTTAAATAAGGTTATAAAATATATAGGGTGTTACAAACTCCCCACCTTAAAGAATTTCGTCCTCGAAATTACAATAAGGTTCATAACACAATAATCAAATGTAAGACATACCGTCAAATAAATCTGGGTAAAAGTCTCTAATCCTGCTCTCCACTTCCTAAGTACAGTCTCTAGTGTTATTGCTCCACTGAACCTTTACTAACTTGACTGTCTTGTTCCTCAATTTCTTCTCATCTCTAGCCACAATCTGAATCGGCTTCCTAACTATAGTCGAATCTGGTTCCACTACTAAGTCTTCTAATACTGTAGGTGCTATAGTAGTCTCCGTGTCTCCAACACATTTTCTAAGATGAGAAACATGGAAAACATTATGGACTCCAGCCAAATTACTCGGTAACTCTACTCTATAAGCGAGTTTCCTGATCCTCTCAATAATACAAAATGGAACAATAAACCTATGTGCTAACTTCCCTGACTTCCCAAATAAATTTACACCTTTCATCGGTGAAACCTTAACTAATACATATCTCCGACAGAAAATTCTAAATCCTTTCTTCTTTTATCTGCATAACTTTTCTGTCTAGATTGAGCCTCCTTCATCCTAGCTCGAATCAACTCAATCTTCTCCGCAGCTTCCTTTACTAAATCCAGACCAAAAACTAATCTATCCCCGGTCTCCAACCAACATACGGGAGATTTGCAAGGTCTTCCATACAATGCTTCAAACGGTGCCATCCCAATACTAGTCTAATAACTATTGTTATACGAGAACTCGACTAGATGAAGATGGTCTTCCCATGATCCTCCAAAATCTAATATACAAGCTCTTAGCAAATCTTCCAAGATTTTGTTAACTCTTTCCGTTTGCCCATCTGTCTATGGATGGTAAGCCATACTCATGTTGAGCTTGGTTCCTAATGCTTCCTGTAGACTTTTCCAGAACTCACTAGTAAATAAAGAATCTCTATCGCTGACAATTTTACTAGGAATCCTGTGCAGCCTAACCACATTCTTCAAGAATAACTTCGCCAAATCAGGTGTCGTTCTAGTTGACTTTACCGAAATAAAATGGGCACTCTTAGTCAGTCTATCCACTATGACCCCTATGCTTTCATTTCCTCTTCTAAATTTCGTAAACCCATCAATAAAGTCCACGGAGACCGAATCCCATTTCCACAATGGAGTCTCCAACGGTTGAAGCAATCCACTTGGCTTCTGGTGTTCAGCCTTTGCTTGTTGGCAATTCAAGCACTGCTTAACACACAATCCTATGTCCCGCTTCATACCTTCCCAGAAGAAATTTCTCTTCATGTCCTAATACATTTTCATTCCTCCCAAGTGGATAGTGAACTTTGAACGATGGCACTCATCCAAAACCTCCTTCCTCATGTTTCCTACATTTGGAACACATAGCCTTTCTTTCCTTCTCAACCACCCATTTTGGTCAAGATTGATATCCTTTAGGTCATCGCTCTTTGTTCCTTCCTTCCATCTTCTGATCCTTTCAGCCAATACTGGATCCTCCTCTTGCTTAGAAGCTACCTTCTCAATCATTACCGGTCGGACTTCTAAACAAGACAATATGGTACTTCCTGCACTCGATCCTACCTCGAACCTAAGCCGCATACTACAAGCCGATAATGCCTCCAAGTCTTTCCACTCAGTAATCATATCCAATACTACATTCTGATGTTTCCGACTGAGTGCATCCTCTACCTTGTTTCCTTTTCCAGGTGTGTACTCAATTCCAAAATCATAGGCAGCAATAAACTCCAACCATATGTATTGTCTCATATTCAACTCCTTTTGAGAGAACAAATACTTCAACGACTTATGATCGGTATATAGCTCAAATCGTTCTCCCAAAAGATAATGCCTCCACACCTTTAAAGCAAATATAACGGCAGCTAACTCCAAATCATGCGTTGGATACCTAACCTCATGTGGTCTGAGCTGTCTAGAAGCGTAGGCAATTACTTTAGCCCTTTGCATCAACACAGATCCTAATCCAATTTCACATGCATCTGTATAAACAACTAAATCCCGATTCCTCTCCGGAACCACTAACACTAGTGCATGGGTCAATAAGTGTCTCAAACTCTAGAATGCTTCTTCACACTTATCAATCCATAAGAACTTCACATATTTTCGCATAAGCTTAGTCATTGGTGCTGCTATTCGAGAAAAATCTTTTATAAACCTACGATAATACCCTGCTAATCCAGGGAAACTATTTATCTCAGTTACCATCTCGGGTCTCTTCCAATTGTTCACCACTTCAATCTTAGTTGGATCTACAGACAACCCTTTCTCAGAGACGACATGACCAAGGAACTTCACTTCCTTCTTCCAAAAATGACACTTCGTAAAGTCTTCAATTGATGCTCCCTCAACGTCTCGAGCACGACTCTGAGATGAACTTCATGTTCCTTCTCATTCTTAGAGTATATCAAAATGTCATCAATGAAAACCAACACAAACCTATCCAAATGTTCTCGAAAAATCCTATTCATCATATCTACAAAGAATACTGGCGCATTAGTTAGTCCGAATGGCATAACTAACCATTCATACAATCCATATCTCGTTCTAAACACCGTCAAAGGAATGATATCCTCTGCAACTCTAAGCTGATGAAATCCCATCGCCAAATCTAGCTGAGAGAATACCTTTGCTCCACTCAACTGATCGAACAAATCGCCAATTCTCGGCAATGGATATTGGTTCTTTATCGTCTTCTCATTCAACTTACAATAATCGATACATAGCCTTAACGATCCGTCCGGCTTCTTGGCAAACACGGTAGTAGCTCCCCATGGCGAACTACTCGGCCTAATAAAACTTTTGCCTTCCAAATCTACTAACTGCACCTTCAACTCTTTCATCTCTATAGGTGTCATCCTACTTGGCGGTCTACTCACCGATTCAGCTCCAGGCACTAAATCAATCTGAAACTCAATAGCTCGTTTCGGTGGCAGTCCAACGACCAGTCTGAACACATCAGCAAATTCTCTAACTACAAAAACCTGATGCAACTCATCCTCCAACTCCATAACACCCAGTAAAGCATTTACCTCACAACTAGGGTTCTCCACATCATAAATTATCTGATCACTACAATCTGGATGGCTAAGTGATATTTTCCTATCTTGGCAAAATATCCTAGCTCATGTCTACTCAACCAATCCATCCCCAGGATAATCCCAAATCCCACAAAGTCAAATACATGCAAACAACAATCAAAGGTAGGCCTAACAAATCAAATTCTAGATGGTCACACCTCATCCCAAGTGTTGCATAACCTCCTATCGGATTTGCAACCCTTAAGGAAGTAACTAAGTAAGAGGGTTCTAGGTTAAGTCTATCTACTAGACATCGAGAAATAAAAGAATGGGATGCCCCGGTATCAAATAGGATGCTAACAGACATACTGTGGATCTGCAGTGAGCCTCCTAAAACAGCTTTTCCCTTTTCCTGTGCAACTGATTTTGCAGTTGTGGGCTCCAAAGCGTAAACTCGCCCTTTTCCTTCCTTTGGTGGCTCTAGGCACTTGTTCTTGAAGTGACCCACCTGATCGCAATTGAAGAATCTAACATTCTTCTTCTCACCAGCTCCTTTTCCTTTCCCCTTGCTAGCTCGACACTCGTTGGCATAGTGTCCTTTCTTGTTGCAGTTGTAACAAACCACCTCAGCTTTACTCTTCTTCTGTGCTCCTTCTTTATGAGAAATCTTTCTTTGGAAAAATTTCCTCTTATGAGCTTGTCCAGCATGAGCCTCTTTCACTTTCTTTCTTAGGCAAGCCAATGCTACTTCTTGCCTCAATGCCATCTCAACAACCACATCGCTATGGTCTCTTATTTGTCAAACAACCTAAAAACCTGAAAAGATCCTTAACCTCTCAATCTACTCAAATTGGTTTTGAGTACTCGAGAGTTTAAGGGGAAAACATAAACTTAGAGTCAGACATAAAGCCTGGTATGAATAATACTATACATCTCGATTTAATTATGTTAAGTGAGACCACGCCGCTTAGCGGAACAGGTTTCCCCTCACTAACATTCTTTTTAAAACTTATCTTTGCAAATCCTTTCATATAACCATATACTATGCTCCTGCATCCACAATGGTTAATCTCAACAAAATAATCATTATGTAATCCTACATAAATATCAGGTAATAATGAACTATCTGCTGAAATATAAATAACTTTTAACCTTTGGCTGACTTGGGCATACCAGACAGCATAATTAGATGTAAACTAACATTTGTTAGATTTTCATATTTAGGATTATCTATCCTTAGCCATCTATTTAACATTTCCCATGAGGACGGTCTGTCTTAAACTATCTATTAAATACCATCCTTCTGGACGGTCTGTCCCTAACTTAATCATCTCCCAGGTCCTCCCGAGCCTAATGGTTTTCCGGGCTTACCAATATCATAACTGCATACAACATATTTTCCTTTCGGTGTGTAATCATAATTTTAGTCTACATGTGACCAAGCCCTACACACTGGAATTTTGGACAACAATTAGCTGGGGCTACAAGCTAATGTATAGGGCGCGACCCTATACTAGTCCTAACTAGTTTTCTAATACCTGAGTCATTTATACTTAAGGATCCCCTCCCATAATTTTCCTTGAAAACAATTTCAAAATGATTTAAACCTTTAAATCAAACTTCAAACAAGGAAAAGAAATAAGTCTTTATACTTTACTCAAATCGTATTACCATGTTAGATATATATCCTTTACTCAAAACTTAGTTGATGAAAACACTTTACCATTTGAAAGAACCTCTTTCTATACTTTGAAATTACCTCATTCAAACTCAATGTTTAAACCTTTCGGAAATCATCTCTAAAACCTTTCGAATTCATTCAAAGCAAACCTTTCGGAAGTTATAAACTTTAGACATCCTTCTTTAAAATCACTTTAAGTCGCTGCCTTAGAAAAACCTTTAGAAAACCTTCCTTTGAAAACCTTTCGAAAACATCTAACAAACCTTTCGAAACAGATCCAGGAATAAACCCTTCAAATGCTTAAAACCTTTTAAAACATAAACCTTTCGAAGGTATATTGGGTTCAACTTTAAAACAATCTGGAAAACATCTTTATAAAACCTTTCATCTTTCAACAAAAAAACCTTTCGGAAATATCCAAATATCCTTTTGAAAGCCTTTTGTTCTATTTTACAAAATAAGGGTAACCACCTAAGTCGAAAGCTTCCTTCCATAAGCCTTGGAGAAACGACTAATTTTAAAAACAGATAAACCTTTCAACTGGGTCGGAAGGTTTAAAGTAAAACCTTTATAAAACAGTGGAAACCCTTCTGTTGTGCCGGAAGGTTTCAAAACAAAGTAATGGCGATAGCAGCTACAACATATCGACTACATCGGAAGGTTTTAAAGTCTTTCTTTAAATAACTTGACCTGGTCAGATGTGACCAAGTCGAAAGCTCAAGTTCAAAAGCAAAGCAGGCGAAAGCTTTTCACTTATAAAACAATTATATTCTAACCCTTTTAGGCCATCAACCTTTTGGCTTAGAACCTTTCGGCTATATTCAATTCATTACGTATCAAGTAATTGATAACTTATGCATTGAACTTTGACCTTATCAAAAGATAACCTTTCGACTGAGATGAAAGGTCTGGGGTGGAAGGTATTTAGCCATATGGATTGAAACATGGAAAAAGTGTGATTTTTGTCTTTAAACTTAAAAAGGAAACTTTTCAACTAACCTGCCTTTGTTTGTCAAATTCTCATTGGTTAATAAAATACTTTTTAGAATTTTGCTGCCGCAATTACCAGAATTTATAAAACATTTTATTTTGCAAAATGCCCCTTCTCATTTATGAATATATAAAACATTTAAGTATCATACCTTAAATAATTTTATTTATCCCTTAAATGACTTAGGAAAATTCTGGAAAAATTCCAAAAAATATATTTTAATATTTTACCTAACATATTAAAATCTCAAACCTAAACAATTATTATTTCAGCCGAAAATAATTTAAAACCCAATAAATAATTTTCTTCATTCAAAAATTCATATAAAATCAATAATAAATCAGAAAATTATGAAAATCAAAACCCACCTCTAAATTATTATTCCAGACCTATATTTAAATTTCCATAGTATTCGGATGTCATTAAATATGGTTTTCATGCTAAACATTATCATAAAACACGAATAAACATTTAAAACTTCATCAACAATAAACATATATGTCTTAAAACATCAAATATGGTAATATTCTAGCAAAAACATTTCGGATCTAACCACAAAACCGAAAACTAAAAGTATGTGAGATGTAGTAATTATTCACCTTGGCTTTAGCGATTATAGATGAGATTTTTGAGTGTTGATTTAGTTGATTTCTTCTTTCCTCTTTAACCTTAGCTTACTTCTACTCTAAAGATTGGAAATGGTGGTCGGCCTTAGCTATTTTCATTCTTAATGGAATGAAAATAATGAACGTGAGTTACCCATGTCACAAGGATTTAGGGTATAAGGTTTTGCCATTTTCCAAAATACCCTTCTCATTTCCTAACACCTTACTTAGTGTTATTTCATTTTAGTTAACCCCTTTAATATGGCCGGCTACCTCTAACTAATTAAATCTCCATCTACTAATCTTTACATTATTTAATTTAATTTAACTAATTAAATGTCTTAAATAAGGTTATAGAATATATGTGGTGTTACAGTGTGTGTGTAATAATAATAATAACTAATGTAATTATGAGTTAGAATAGGTTATATAAATATATATAATTATAAAATTTTAAAAATTATATATATTTTTGCTTCTTAGATCGAATACAAAACAGCTCTAAACTTAATTATAATTTTATTAATATATATATATATATATTATGAATTAATTAGTTAAAGAACAATAAATAAATAATAGAAATAATAAGTAATTCGAATTTTAAAATTGTAGAAAACCAGAAATGATATTTTATAGCTTAAGAAAAAATTCCAAATTTTCTAAATTTTTTTTTATTAATTAAATACTTTCAGACAAATTTGAAAATATTTTTTTAACAATATTAAAAGTGATTAAAAATCTGATTTTTTGACCGAGAGCATCTATGACGACATTTAATTTTAAAAATGTTGAAATTGAATTTCTAAACATAATTTATTTTATATTAATTTACTAGTTTGTATATTAATTAAATAACAATAAAAAATATTAAATAATTTCCAATTTTTTTTCGATCATTAAAAATCATAATTAATGTAAATATACAATTTAAAAATATTAATTTTGTTATTTATTGATATAGTTATACAGTTTAATACAAATCATATAAACAAATTAATCACCTAACTAACAATACAATATTCACAATATATATGTATGAACAATATATAGTTATACAGAGGTTATGTACCATACACACACACACACACGTATGTATGTATATGTGTGTGTAGATATAACTTACCTAAAACCAATGTCCTTAAGTCCACCTTATAATAATGAGTTCTTGTAACGATCTAGAATTTTTAACATTTTGAACGAGAATATTTATTTTATTTAAATATTCAGATTTGATTAGAATGTGATAAATAATAAGAAAACCAATTTTTAATATAACGACTCGACTTTTAATGGTGTATCATTATTTTAATTTATTGGATTTTTCCATAATTTTTAATTTGGAAAATACTTAAATTATAGTTTGATGAATTTTTTGTTGAACGATGGTATTTTTAAGATTTTACAGAATAAGATAACCAGTTTATTTTGTTTTTATTTTGAGATCGTATCGCATTTTTGTGCACGATCGTATTTTTGTTTTGTCGTTCGCAATTCGTACATGAATGGAATGCTGTGTAGCGAGATGCTGGAAATTGCAATATAAACAAAACCAAACACTTAGAAGATTCAACACACTTACTTTTATTCCTTTCCTCATCTTTCCACTTTGTAAACTAAAAAATAAAATGTCCACCTCAAAAATTCAAATCAAAAGATTTACTCAACAAAAGGTTATAAAACAAGAATCTTAGGGTTTATATGGATGAGATCTAAAAGTCTATATGTTCTTGGATTGGTGTGGTTTTGTTTTGGGGAGATCGACAGTTTTGGTCATAAGCAAGGTGGATCTAGGGTTAGCTTTTGTAGTTGATCTAGAGGGATATAAGGCTCGGTGGTTGTTGGATTGGTTTTGTCATGCGGAGGAGCAACTTTGGTGAAGTTTTTCGGTGGTGCGATGCGTTAATTCAAATCGCGACATTGGACTTGGACGAGGATGGTTTTGGGTCACGTTCCACTTTGGTTGATCAAGCTTGAAGATTTTCGCATGGATATGACGAGCAGGTGAAGGGGCGTTCATCAGAATTGGTTTAGCTCGATTTCATGGAGAATCGGGAGAGAGAAGGAAGAGAGAAGATGCGACATTGGGTCGTGCACTTGTGTACGTGTACAAGGAGTAGTTAGAGGGAGGGATGAAGTAGATTAGCATGGGTAATTAAAGTGTGAAATGTAATTAGTGGAATTAATTGTTTTAAATAATTCAGATTCTTATAAAATCAATATCTCCCTCATACGAGGTCCAATCAAGACGTAGTTTTGCATTGTGCTCGTAATAGCGATAGCTACACGTTGGAACCGATTTCGTCAAATTTGGAGTAAGTGGAATTTTAGACTAAAAGATCAAACCGGAACACTTCAGCGTCAACTAGAATTTCGATGAATTAACTCATCCCTAATTAAACAATATATGATATATAGTTGATATAATTATTGTTTACATGTTTGAATGATTTATTGGTTTGGTTTAATTTCTGCTTTTGAAAAGCGAATGACATTTAAAATGAAATACAAGGAATTTTGTAGAGAAATCGAGATTTCTCGCCATTGTGACTTTAATTTTCAATATATACCTTTTGATTTTAATTCCATTTGTATACCTATTATATGGATTTTCAAATGTCAAAATTTGATTGTTTGGCCATATTGGACGCGACATTGATATATGTTAAAAGTTGAACCTTTTTAATGATAAAGGTAGTAATAGCATTGGTTAAGTGCTATAGTAGCTAGTGGCTTCCTTATATTATTTTGAAATACTATAAAGTGCTATGTTGATTTAAAATTGGTTTTGATTTGGAGAATGATTTCAAAATCTGATTTTTGGAATTTTTATAATATTTTTTTATTTAAAAATGGGTTTTGAACTTCTCTATTTTATTTCAGCCCTTTTGTTAATATTTTCTAATTTATTTAGAAACGTTTTAAAAGTATATTAAGAAGTATTTACTTTTATTAAAAAGTTATTATAATAATGAATGTTTATTTAAAAGGAAAAATAAAGGATTTATCTGCTTTATAATGAAGTGATTTTGTTTCTTTAAAAAAGACGGAAATATTTCGGGAATAAATATTTAGGAAACTTTTTATATAAAATGTTGTAATAAAAGATAGATTTATATATGGTATTTTATAAATAAAGGATAGATTTATAAAAGGTATTCGATAAATAAAAGAATAAATTTTTAAATGATATTTTATAAAAGAGAAATTAATATCATTTGATAAAAAGGAATAATAAGTTCCATTTGTGAATTTATGGTGATATATAGGGTGATCGTTTTATGGAAAGTATTTGAGATTTATCTAAAGGAGTTTGGTAAATAGGAATGGGATTTATAAATGAAATTTTATGAATGAGATCTATAAATGAAGATATAATTGTATTAGGAAATTTATCAAAGAAGTGTTATAAATGAAGTTGGAGTTTTATAAAAGGAGTTTTTAATTGTATTTAGAAATTTATAAAATGAGTTTTATCAATGAATTTGCAGTTTTATAATAAGAGTTATAAATAAATTTGGAGATTTATAAAGGGAGTTTTATAAATCATAGTTTTATTAAAGGAATTTATAAATATAAAAGAGTTTTATAAATAGAAAGGAGTTTTATAAAGCAATGCTATAAAAAGGAATTATAAAAAAAGAATTTTTATAAATAAACTCAAACCTGATCTCCATAAATGATTAATTTAAATTATGGTGGTATGGAAAGTATTCTTTTTATACTTAACACCAAATTCCAAGGTCTGAAGACTCGTCTCTATCTTGAGAATTAAGAATGTGTATCGAGGCAAGGACAATTTACAAACTTTTTTGATTTCATTGTTAATCAAGGGATAGTACTATTTGAAATCGGAAAGTGGTGGTATGTATATTTGGTCCAGTTCTATACGGTCTATTTACTTACACCAAAAGGAAAGTGTTTGGGTTTATTGTTGCCAATGTTTTAAATGACACTGGTTTTTGACCCAAATAGCTATGGTATTGGAAACGAAATCTTTCTTAAGATTTGTGAATATACTTATCCCATTGAGATAAGTAAATGTGTACATTTTCTAAGTATTGGAAATGTAGTGTTTTGGGAGTATACTTATATAGTTGAGATAAGTATATCTATATTTTTCAAAGTATTGAAAAGAGTAAAGGGGGTATTTGAATATATCTTTTGTAAAAGGAATTTTAATACAAGCATTTGAAAAGCGATTTAAATTAATGAAAGGATTAAAGATGCTTAGAGGTTGCTTATGTGCTTAACCACGCTTGGTTTCCACGTGAAATTATATTTGTGATTTGGTTATTGTTTATTTGAAAGTTAATTACCGACTATCAAATGTTGTCCTTTTTTGAAAATTATCGTTATCGGTTCGGAGAGACAGAGATTGGGTATACTATTTGAAAACCACTTCGAACCATCATAAACATTTGAATTAAAGACATCTTGAAGATGATGTAATCGAAGTTAGAGTTTTCTGAAGTGTAAGGGCTACTTGCTACCAATCCTGAGTGTGATTCCAAAAAGGATGTAGTAGAGTAGTACCTTCGGTTTGTTCGTATCCTGAACAACTTGTATGGATGAATGCTGGCATTGCAATGTTGTTTGGAGGGCGGTGTAGCATTACATGTGGGATTTGCTAAAAAGGTAAAACGTTGCCTTAAGCCTCGACAACCGGGAATGACAAAAATAAGGGATATGCGGCAGGGCTATGTAGATCACACCCATTAGAGCATGGGCATCACCCTTCTAGATCATTATTTATGGATTTGGAATATGCATAAGAGCTCTCGGGAAAAGTTTGCAAAGCAACCGAGGTGATTATATATTTGGTACTATTCAGTAAGGGTAGGCCAGTTGTAACAACCCGGATTTTTGAGTAAATTAAATAAAACCAATAATGATTTAATTTGGAGGATTTAAATCATTAGTTTTGGTTTTTGTAGTCTTTTATAAAAGATAATTTGTTTTGGAATGATTAATTCTAAAATTTTGTGAAATGGAGAAATTAGAATTTTAGTGTTTATTTAAAAATAATTGAAATTAGAATTTAAACAAGAATAATTATCTAGTTTGGATCTTTTATTTGTAAATAAAAAGGAAGAATTTGAGATTAGTAGACTTCTTAATAAAAATGTTGTCCATAGTTAAATTAATTTATGAAGTCATTTATTCAATTGGCGATTGTTTAAATGCTAAAGTTTTTGATTAGTGAAGTATTAGTAATAATTTAATAAAGTGCCTAATTTATTCTAAGTGGGTTAGGCCCATTTAAAAGAAAACAAAGAGAAGCCTACTTCTCCTTTTCCATTAAGTTGTATATTAATTCTTCTAAATTAAGTAAACAGAAAACTAAAGAAGATCAACTTCATCTTCAACACTAGGAGCAAAGTTGCAAATCTAAATTAGGAATAAAATTCTTAGAAAATCCAAAAAATTAAGGTAACTACTTTAGAACCCTATTCTATCATATAGGCTATTTGATTTCAGTTTTTATAGTAGATAAATTTTGGTATTTGTTGTATTTGTATGAATTGAGTTCTAGGGCGGTTTGGTGGTTTGAAATCTTGGGTTGAAGTGATAATCTTAGGTGTTGAATTAAAGAGTAAAGTTGAGTTATTTATAACTCACAAAATCTATTTCTATATCCATGTTTTATTTGTAAAATTGAAATTTATCTATATGGATTTGATTGTGAAAACCCTACTTTGCTAGATAGAAATTGAAGTGATTGCTTGATTGTTGTTTGCTAGAAATTTGGTGTAAAAATCACTGTTGTAAGACAACAATAACATGCGGTAAAATAATCCAAATTTACTCAATCTTATTTGTGGTAGAAATGTCTTTCGATTAGCTACAAGCCTTCTTTTATTCATATTTTGAACTTTTTCTGTTTAACGGGTCGAAATTGAGTTCGAAACTGATGGTGTAGCTCTACTCTGTGTAATTTTCTTAGTTAAAACCTGATGTTAAAATTACCCTAACTTTTTATTAGTAGATCGAAACTGAGTGAAGTTTTTTCATTCGAATGTTATTTTTATAAGGAACAAATTTTATGTTCATCATTTTTTGTGAATCGACGGTTCACTAAGATTAATTTGGGTTTGATGAATAGGTAACCTCTTTGTCTTATGTTTTAATCTTAGCTTTGAAACACAGAAATTGTTTTAGGCAAACCTTTTCATTACTTATCAGAATTTGATCATTCTTGAAGTTATGGAAAGCTTACACTTTGTGCTACAGATTTCATGTTTTGAGTTTTGCATAATTTTGAAGTTTAGATAGTCTAGAATTCGTTTCTTTGTCGTTACCTGTCAAAGGAAGACAAAGTTAATAAATTTAAATCTGAAAATTATTTCTGCCATAACTTTTGAACCGTAAATCCAAATTGAATGATCATTTCTTATTTGATAATGAGACTTTTATTTACAACTTTCATGTTTTAAATTTTGTAAAATTATGAGATTTAAGTAGTCGAAACTGCAGATCTTTAAACCATAAATTTGAGTTAAATGAAATAAATAGATAAGCTTCATATACAAATAATTTTACGAAAGAGAATTATTTATATTTATAAATCTTAGAATTGTTTCTAAATTAAGTTAATAGATACAATAAATAATTTTTAGCAAGTTATTTTATATATTAATCATGGCTAGTAAAATATTTATGAATTTGAAATATGACTTTGGACATACAAACCTAATCTATTTATACATAAAAAATGACTAAGGAGTTGGAATATAAGTATTACAATTTCATTAGATAAATGATTTAGGATTCATGGAATTAGGAAATGTAATTTTGAAAGGTATAAACTTAATTTATTTCTAAATAAAATGGTTATGTTTTAATATGGATTTAGAAGATTGATTAAAGATGGTTTTAAAATATGGTTTTGTGAATAATACAACATGTGGAAATTTGAGACAACTTTGTGTATATAAGTAAAATCTTGGAACAATTCAGAGTTATAGAATATTTTAGCAAGTCTGTGAATATTTTTATAAAGTTAAATAATGAATGGATTTATGGAAATTATAAGTGTTTTAAATAATAAACTCAAAAGAGAAAAATGTTATGAGAACCTTAAATCTATAATTAGAGTACTAATAATCGAATCAGTGTCATTGATTGGTTTAAATGCTTTCGAATAACGCTTCGTCGAATATGGTATAACTCATTGAATAGAATGTTTTAGTGGAACTTACTAGCACATTAGCGAATACTCGAACTTTACCGAGTAGTATGGAATGCCTTGGTTAAATTCGTGTGATTGCTATTAGGAAGTATTTTACACTTTAGAGTTGTATTCTCTTCTGGTGTGCGACAAGTGGTTACTAGATCCTTAAAATAATGTAGTTCAGGTTTTTCGGTGATATCCATAATAAGTGACATTTAATAGCTATTAGTAAATACTTGATTTCACTATATAGTATGGGACGTATTGGTTAAGTTATATTGATCACCGAAGGTGATAGTATTTGGCACTTCAGAGTTTACTCCCTTTTGGTGTGCGCCAAATGGCTACTAGATCCTTAAGAGGTTTATTCCTAGATTTCTTTTCGAACATAATTATATAATAATATTAAATAAATGTAGAGTTATCGATTCATGGTTTCTACGATCACCTTGATCGGTATGGACTATCCTTGAGATCATTCTATGATTTTGTGTTCCCGATCTGAGTACGATCCTTGGTATCAGATCGGTTCGAGTGATACCAATTTGTTTGTTTGTTTGCCATGGGTTTTGAGTACAATCATTGTGATTGTTTTGGATGATCACTACGGTCGGTTTGGATTAAGATCTCTTGGATTTTGGAAATTAGGATTCTGTAACTATTCTGTGTTAGTGAAATAAATATATATATTCTTGTGTCTTGTGATGAATTCTAAATTAAATCCCATGAATTGTTATTATTTCTTGGACATTTGTACTACCTATATATGTTATTTGTTCTTGTGTTATATCTTGTTCTAACCTCATTGAATATTTAGAGATAATCTGACTCAGGTGTTATTTTGCTCGGGTCAGACCGAGACTTTTCATGTTACAGGACAGGTTGACCTTTGAATGGTTGGGCTAGCAAGGAGATAAACATTTGGACTTTTAGGTTATCCCATTTAGTAAATTTAGACTTTATATATTAAATGTATAACTAAGTTTATAGAATTGTAAACTTGTATATTATTGAGTTTAGTATTTCAATTTGTAGACTCACAGTTTGTACAAGTATAAATGTTTATTATTCTGTTGTGATCTGTGACTGTTGTTTATATGATATTTTGTTCTGATTCTTAGAAATCGATGTGCCTATTACTTTGTATTAATACAGTACACGTCAAATTTCAGTTCAGATATTAAGTAAAAAGGCATAAATGATGTGTCAGTGTTAGTATAAAGATATATTCACATTCGATCACCCTTAACAAGCCGTATTCTATGGATTAGGAGACAACATTATTTGTAATGTTCTTCGCTAATCTAGGCATCACGGTGGGGTCGTCACGGTTTGGTATCAAAGCTGTGTCAGAACATTATAGCATATAATATTACGGACCTGAGATCTAGATGACTTAGAGTGATGTCCACTAGGGTTTGTGGTAGATAGTATATTAATTATCTAATTAGGAATAGGAATATAAAATGATTATCGGGATAATCATTTGGGGCATAAATTGATTTAAAAATTTCAAATTGAGAAATTGGAATTTGTGACATTAAAACTTTTGGAAATTAATGAGTAAAATCATTTAGAGTTTAGAAAATTTTGGAATTAAACTGGAATGGATTAATTTTAAAGTAAACAAATTTACTTTTAAATAAGAGAATTATATAAAATTGAGTAAATAAGTTTAAGAGTTAAATGGTCTAGAATTAACCAGAGTTGCGCAGCGGAGTTTCAAACATTGAGTTGTCCTGCTGTAAGTGATTATGTATGTTTTGGTTGATTGGTTGCTAGAAATAGATTGCTTGGTTGCATTTATTTAAAATTGGATGCATGGATGTTAGTGATAATAAAATAAATGCGTCTAAACTTGTGATTATCTATGATGTTGACTTATCCAGATGTTGTTTAAGGATTCTGATCAATATGTGGGACGCCTTGTTATCGATAGGGGTTCGTAAACATCGAACGTGAAATTTTGACATAAGTAATAACTAAAACTAGGAAATTTCAGTACGAATTTCTTTCATTTTGTAATATTATGACGTCAATATAATTAAAGTGTAATCATGAATTGTTAATATCTTCTATATGATATGAAATTGATATTAAATACTAATATAAATTTTTAAGATGGGTGCAGGTATCTGAAGTTAAATAAATATTGTTTAAAAGATTATAAATTATTTGCTTAAGGAATATTAGCAAAACCCCTAATATTTCAAATAAAGGTACGTATCTTGGATTACATATAGCTTTTTTGTGTTTTTCCCTACGGGATGCCTCATCCTTGAGATGAGATGTATATTATGTAATTATATTCATATTGTAAATTTTCGAAACACTAGCCGCATAACGGAGACGCTGGCGAAATTTTCCGCAAATTTGAGGCCTTAGAATATTTTTGAGAATTTTGATAACTAAAAATTTGAGTTTAGTGTTATAATTTGGAGTGATATTAATTAAATGTTTTGGAAATGAAATTAGAAATCAATTAGTAAATAATTGTTCTAAGAATAAATTTATATTATGGATTTCTCCCATTAAGGGAATTACAGGGACGCAATTTCTTTAAGGAGGGAAGTCTGTAACAACCCAGATTTTTGACTAAATCAAATAAAACCAATAATGATTTAATTTGGAGAATTTAAATCATTAGTTTGGATTTTTGTAGTCTTTTAGAAAAGATAATTTGTTTTGGAATGATTAATTCTTAAATTTTGTGAAATGGAGAAATTAGAATTTTAGTGTTTATTTAAAAATTATTGAAATTAGAGTTTAAACTAAAATAATTATTTAGTTTGAATCTTTTATTTTTAAATAAAAAGGAAGAATTTGAGATTAGTAGATTTCTTAATAAAAATGTGGTTCATTGTTAAATTAATTTATGAAGTCATTTGTCCAATTGGCTATTATTTAAATGCTTAAGTTTTTGATTAGTGAGTATTGGTAATAATTTAATAAAGTGCCTAATTTATTCTAAGTGCATTAGGCCCATTTAAAAGAAAACAAAGAGAAGCCACCTTCTCCTTTTCCATTAAGTTGTACGTTCATTCTTCTAAACTTAGTAAACAGAAAACTAAAGAAGATGGACTTCCTCTTCAACCCTAGGAGCAAAGTTGCAAATCTAAATTAGGAATGAAATTCTTAGAAAATCCAAAATATTAACGTGACGATTTTAGAACCCTATTCTATCATCTAGACTATTTGATTTAAATTTTCACAATAGTTAAATTTGGGTTTTTGTTGTATTTGTATGAATTGAGTTCCAGGGTTTGGTGGTTTGAAATCTTGGGCTGAGGTGATAATCTTAGTTGCTAAATTGAAGAGTAAATGTGAGTTATTTATAACTTGCAAAATCTGTTTCTATATCCATGTTTTATTTGTAAAATTGAAATTGATTTGTGTGGATTTGACTATGAAAACCCTACTTTGCATGATAGAAAATGAAGTGATTGCTTGATTGTTGTTTGCTAGAAATTTTATGTAAAAATCGCTGCAGTAAAACAACGATAACATGCAGTAAAATAATCCAAATTGACTCAATCTTTTTGGGGTAGAAAGTTTCTTCAATTAGCTACAAGTTGTTGTTTAATCATATTTTGAAATTTTGTTGTTTAATGGGCCGAAATTGAGTTTGGAACTAATGGTGTAGCCCTGCTCCATTTAATTTAGTTAGTTGAAACCTAATGTTAAAATTACCATAACATTTGATTGGTAGATTGAAATTAAGTGAGGTGTTTTTTCGTTGAAAAGTATTTTTATAAGGAAAAACTTTTATGTGTATCATTTTTTTGTGAATCTGTAGTTTACTAAGATTAATTTGGGTTTGAAGAATAGATAACCTCACTGTCCTGTGTTTTAATCTTAGCTTTATAACACAGAAATTGTTTTAGGCATAACTTTTTCGTTACTTCTCAGAATTTGATAATTCTTAAAGTTCTGGAAATCATATTTGTACTACAACTTTTATGTTTTGAGTTAGGCGCAATTTTGAAGTTTAGATAGCCAAAAATTCATTTCTTTGTCGCTACCCTATCAATGAAAGACAGAGTAAATAAATTTAAATCTGAAAATTATTTATGTCATAATTTTTGAACCGTAAATTCAAATTGGATGACCTTTTTCTTGTTTGAATGATGAGACTTTTATTCATAACTTTCATGTTTAAAGTTGTGATAACCCGATTTTTCATCCCCGAAAAATCGAACCATCAGGATTAAAGAAGAAGGGTGTAGAAGAAGAAAATAGAAAACAACATCAGAATCTCACAAACGCAGCGGAATAAAATATAATAGATAATAACTGATCTTTACAGAAAAGAAACTATATCTGTTTATACATACATCACCAGAATACAACATCAGAGTACAATACAATCAACATCACAATTCAGGACAGTTATAATAACTTGTCCTCACAAGATGACTATACCACTTATGATACACAGCGGAATACAACAAATACGGGTGATACGTCTCGCCATCCAGCTCGTCTCCTGAGCTCCACAGCATCCGATCCTGTATCTGTAATACTCGGTCTGACCCGAGCATTATAATAAAATAACACCCGAGTCAGTCTGGAATACCAACGTGAGAATATCACACTCAATTTTATTATTAAAGTTTCAAAATCCTTTGAAATGAAAAGCATCTTGTAAGACCACGCCACAAATAAACATGTCGGGTTTTTACCTTACGATAGCCAAAAAACTTTTTATCAAAATCCTCTGATATTATAATAGTGTCTATATACAAATACTTATTCAAATAGCCGAAATTGTTACATCTATTAAATTCCAGCTAATAGGTATATAAACAAAACCGTAAAGGCACGTAGGAAGAATGGATTTCCAACTAATGACTAAGCACTGGGGTACCACCTGTCACAGTACCTGGTCTAGATCAGCGTACCGAGGACCACACCCGATCCCCTGCAACACAAGACCGGAACTACCCCTTACTGGATAATTCCGAGTAAGATCACCCCACGGTTGGGATCAGCAACCGCCTACACAGCCGAATTAAAAAGGGACATCTAGACAGGGATGACCTCACCCTAATGGGCGCTACCCACTTAGCCTTGCTGCATAACCCCTGATTTTCAGTCATTCCCGGTTGATGAGGCTCAAGGCTAAGCGTTACCTTTTTAGAACACATCTCTTAGAATGCTCATCGTCCTCCTGACGATGTTCTGAAAGCATTCATCCATACAAGTCCATCCCGGGTTCGAACGGAACCGAAGGCACTATTCCTACTACATATATTTTGGAATCACCCTCAGGATTAGTAGCGATTAGCCCTTGCACTTCACTGCTCCATCTTCGATTCCAAACTCTTGTTTTCCACACGAAAACGTTCAAACCGAATCGAAGTGGTTTTCGAGAAATAAATCCCGATCTCGGTCTCTTCGAAACGATCAGCGCATTGTCCAATATTGATAGTCAGTGATTTAACTATCAATTAACATTCACAATCAACCATCAGACCTTTAAATAATTTCCCAAATTATTTATTTCAAAATATATTTGCAAGATATTTTTTTCACTTCAACCCTTTTGAAGTCAGTTTCAGATTTTATAACACCCGCGGAATAAATTCCCAAAATTGTTTATTTCCCACTAAAATCACCAAGTACAAATGCTTGAGAGTTAAAAATAATTTAAACCAGTATATTATAAAATATACTTTAAACATTTACATTTAAAAACTACTTTAATACTTTGTTTAAAAATATATACTTTAAGAATATTTAAAATAAAACTACTTTATAAAATATAAAACTAAATTTTTATCTTTTTAAAACATAATACCTAGTCACCTTTAAATAATTACTACTAAAATAGATTTGAAAAGTACTTACTTTAAAATTTAAACATTTAAAAATAATAAATTTTCTAAAACATACTTTTAAAACAACTTTAAAACTTTTAACTTATACTTAAAAATTTGCTTTGAAAACGTACTTGGCTATTCAGGGAAATACACTTCTCTCTCACATCTTTAAAAATAAATCACTATTTATTTTTAAAACTAATTTACCCATTCCTTTAATAAATTCTCACCGTGAATTTATTCTTCCAAATATCCACTGATATATTACTTCACCTTTATAAACCTAGTTTCTAAATTCCATAGTCTCATTTCCCTTTTAAAATTCTAATTTTAAACACTTAAATCAAGTTTCAAATTGATTTTCAAATTACTCCATTTTGAAATAAATTCCTTTACTTAATCCATTTATCTCAAAATCCATTAACTTCAGCTTTTCTTTCTTTATTATGATTTAAAATCTTTTAAACTGAAAATATCAATTTCAGGTTTTCCAAAATCCTTCTTTATCCCTTTAAATAAATTTAAACCTTGAATTTTAAAATAAATTCTTTATTCCTTTAAAAAAAATACACTTGAGTTTTTACATCAATCACTTATTCCCATTTATTCAAAAATCTCATTTCCCATACTTGAAATTTTATTTATTAGAATTCAAAAATCAACTTTTATTCTTTCCAATTCATTCTTTAATTTATCCAAATTTCCATAATTATTTACTTAAAATTCTCTCTTTTATTTTCTTTCAATCCAAATCTATATATTTGATAACTCAGAATATCCAAATATATTCAATCAAACCATAGCATCCAACATTTGAATTACCAGTATAATCTATCACAGATTATCACATAAACCATGTCACAGAATATTAAACAATCTAAATAAATTTGAGGAATCCAGTTGGATCCCTCCAACCTGTTTCCCTGCATCCACAGATGTTAGCACAATACCAATTCCACTTCGAGGTGGAATATCGCGGTATATGGGATTAATATAATATCATCCGCTATTATGCGGCGCATAGGGTCTCATCCGCTATAAAATGCGGGAAATCAATCACTCCAATATATATATATATATACTGTATATATAATATACCACATCCCATCAATTCCATCATTCAACCAAATATTTAAATTTAACCATTTAAATTTAACTTAAACCCAGATGAGTGAGATTAACTCACCTTTGATGTTTGCAATTCCAATCCAAATCTCGACTTGTTTCTTCATAGTTTTAAACCTTGTATAAACATCATACGATTTATTAATATTCGAACAAATCGAAAAATCATTTACCGTTTAATAAATTTATTTTAAATTAAAAATTTACTTTTAAACTAACATTTTCTTTTAGAAACCTTTTTGTAACTAAATAAGTTTATTGATCAAATTAATCACTATAGCACCTTATTTAAAATAACTAATTATTTTATTTAAACTAAATTTCCTAAATAAATAAATTTTAAGTTACAAAAATAATTAAATAAATAGATTTCCAAAATACCTTATTTTATTATTATTATTATTATTTAAACAACTAAGCAGGTTTTATATGTATACATATGATTACAGATAGTTCTACAACATCTCAATATCTCCAAAAATTTTCAAAATCATCATATATAATTACTTTCTTGAAACTGTATATATCAACATAATCTGGATAAGTCCAACTTTATGTTAATTCCAACATATTTTCCAAAATCCTTACTGCTGAAACACTTTACTGTATATGTATATTAATATATATATTTATAATCTGAAGTTTTAAAACTTACTGTAAAATCAAATACTGTGTTATATATTTTTTCTATACATATATATAAATTTAAAATCTAGATATATATCTTACTGTATATTTTTGTTTTCGTTTCCTGTATACATATATATATATTTAAATGGAAAAGTCTGCATATATATATACCTTACTGGAATTGATTTTTTTTCTTTTTCTTTTTCCTTTTGTATATAAATATACACATATATAAATTGAAAAACATAAACTGTAAAAATGTTTGTTAAATAAATTTTTAAATTTTGAAAGAAATAGAAATCGCGAATACCTTACTGCCTTCTGATCGCCAAACAACTCGAGCATCGAAACGTCGAACTCCAAGCCTCGCCGACTCCACAACGATGCCGAGCACCTTGGTATCGAGCGCGCGCAACCCACGGCGACCCCGAAGCCCAACCTCACCGGCCTCGCCACTCGCGTTGCCGCTTGATTCGAACGACGATTCCGGCTACTCGATTTGAATCTCGAATCGCCATTTGAAGTGATGCCGAATCGATTTTTGAACGAGGGTTTTTTTTATAAACGAATGACTTCGTGAATTCGAATGGAGGAGAGAGATGCAAATTTGCCTGAAGAATTGAAGGGGTATGCGATTGTTCTTCTTCGGCCATTTTTTTCTTTTTTTTCTGCTCTGATTTTGAATTGAAGGAGAAACGTAATTTAAGGATAATGGGTAGCGTATGGGAAAAAAAGGCTACAGTGCTTTGGAAAGGACTGGAAAAGAGTTGATGTGAGATAATTTCAACTGCAGTTGACTAGTGTAAATATTCAATTTAAATTCAAATTCAAATCGTTCCGATAAATGCAACTTAAAACTTGACCTCTTGTCGAGGCGTGCCGCCAGGTGTTTATAATGTTATACCCCTATTCTGAACGAAATGGAAAAGGTTTCGAGTCCTAATTCGATCGTATGGAGAAGATGGCTTTTGGACCCAGTTATCATATTGAATTTTTCGATATAGATTTCAGCGCCTTTATATATCGTACGCTCACACAACAATTTCAATCACTACGAAAATTGAAATCCGATAATAACACACTATTACGGATACAATGGAACTGGTTTTGTCGAATTCCGAGATTGTGCCTCAGAAGGCTAATTTTAAATATCGATTTAAACGATATATTTTCAAAACTGAATAAAACACTTTTAAAATCAAATTTTAAAAGTTCTATCACCTTCAGTATTATTAATATGAATTTTATAAGTCTTCAAATTATTTTTAACTGGCTTTAAACCCCAGATTCAATATTTTACCCAATTTCAAATCATTTAATTTAATGATTAAATTACCCAATAAATAGTGATATTTGAAATTCAAGTCAAAAATTAACTTTCAAATATTCAAAATCAATTAAATAATTCAATTTCAAATATTCAAAAATTCCGGGTCGTCACATTCCTCCCCCCTTAAAAGCATTTCGTCCCCGAAATTACTAGTTTAGGAAGAATGATTCAATCCCCGTTAACTATTTTCTCAAATCCAAATAGTTTCAAACAACTTTCCAAAATAATCTTTTATTAAGACACACTAACCCTCTTTCTAACTTTCCAGCTTATCCATTAGTTCCAAACAATATTACTTACTTATCAATTCAAATTTAAATTTGAAACCAAATTTTGAATTATCAAAATTTTCTCAAAATTTTTCTAACTCCCTAAATTTTCTCAAAATTTCGCCAGCGTCTCCTTTGCACGGCTAGCTCGGTACAACTACAAAATGCCTCAACGGGCCCCCAAATTTCAAAAGAAAACAAAAAGCCAAGTGGCTAGACCAGAAAATCAACAAATTTCATACAGAAATTTAAGTACATTCCTTTGCCGTGCAAATTTCAATTTATCTTCAAAAATCAAAAATACCAATTCCTTTTGCTTTTTAACACCTGTATATCCCACTTAGCAATAATATCTAATCACAACATTCAAAATCGCTTTACACATTTCTTTACAAAAGTTTTCATATCTACTTTACTTAAACTCGTACGATGCACATATATCATCCGTACGCAATACCAAATCTGATCGCTCTCTCGATCACACAATTTCTACTTCTGAACTAGTATCGTTTACCCGACTTCCTAGTGCGGACTCGGATCTGGTTTCTTGATCAGAAACGGTCATTCTCCTTGCATAGCCGTAAACTATGATAGAGAATATCCAGAATCAATCAAAAATCCATATTCGGGGTTCGCCGTCGAAAATCGAGTGAAAAATCCCAACTCGGACCGATATAACTATCTCGAAATTCTGTGCTCGAATCTGGATCAAACCATTATGCGAATAAAATAATATACGTACATCCTACGTATTAATTCCAATTGATTATCAACTATATCAATTCTCTTTTATTCACATTCATTTGATTTCTATTTACTTATTCACAATTTCCCTTTTCACAACTTTCAGTTTAATCTTCATTCAATTATTCACTTAGTATATTTCTCCATTCCAAAATTACTTAGTATATTCCCAATACCAATTTACTTAAGAATTTCATTCTTCATTTCTTAAGTTCAATATAAATATTTCTGATATTTATTTTTACTACTTCACTACTGAAGTGTATACTCCAATTGAGTTCCAATTCCATATAAAATCAATTTGCTTCAATTTATTAGTTATTTTCAAATCTAAATACTTTCTCCCAATTTTCATTCAGATTTCCAATTTCAATTCTACTTGAATTCAATTTGTCTTCAAACTTTGAATATTGAATTTTATCCACCTTACTTTACATACACAATTTTAAATCAGATTTCAATATTCAGTTTCAATTCTATTTGCTTACCAATTTTAAATCATTTGTCGTTAGTGAAAATTTCAAAAAAAAATTCTAACTCCCAAAATTTTGGAAAATTTTGGCAGAGTCTCCTTTGTACGAAGGAGCTTTTGCAATTTGACAAGAGATATAAATATATATACATCGACCCACACGGTCGGAAAACAAAAAAAACAAACAACAGTTCATATTTCCTATCTTTTATTGCGTAGGCGTACCTCTATTTAGCATTTTTAAGCAAGCGGCTTATTTAATTAGCATTTTGCGCAATCAAAACCAGGCAAACGGCTTTCCTGTACCTGTACTTACTCAATTCAAACATGTAAGTGCCAAATATATGCAATTTACAACATTTCATTTGCGTTTACAAAGCTAATACATGAATTCTATAAACAATGCATGTTATATAGTTTTTCATAAGCACATATAAGGTTTCGACACCTATTTCAATTGCATATTTGCATAATTTTCATTCGAAACCATTTTATTTAGGCTCGACAACATTCCTTGCTTGTATATTAATAACCATTTCCAAATTAATTCAACTCAGACTTTATTTAATGGACTTTTATTTTCACTAAAGTCAAGCTTCAATAAATTTAAACTTAAGTTAATTTACTTCAAATTATTCCAATTTCATAACTTAAGTTCATTCTCATATTATTTGATTCTCATCAAATTTCATCTAATTCAAATTGTCCATTCTCTTTATCCATTTTAAATTTTAATTCACATTCTCAATTTATTTCAAAACTTATTTCATTAATAACAAGACCAATTCAATTTTTATTAATACAAGGCCATTTCCAATTTATTTCTACTCATTTGTGATTATCCAATCTTATTTCATTCGACAACATTTCCAATCTTATTTAGTTTACTTGCAATACATGCTGAATATTATTTATAACTCAAGCTTGACTTCAAAATCCACTTTCAACTCTCAATTCAACTTTAACTATACTTACTTGAGTTCAATTTTATTTTATATCTCAGGTTTGGATTTTTATTTTAATTCCAAAATACCAAACAAATTTATTCTGGCTTATTACTTCACTTTTAGACTTTTATAAATCATACACTTATTAAGTTTTCCCACTTCCATTCAAGTTATGATTTTATAACTTATCTCATCAGAATTTTCAATTCCATTCTGAATTTAATTTTTCTTTAATTTTTAATTTATTTCCAAATCAATTTAAATATTGAATTCCATTTTATTCTAACATATTCAAAAACTTATAAACTATCAACCCATTTATATTCTATAACAATCTCAAACCAACTCCAGAGTATTTAAATAATTACTCATATTTCATAAGCATTTTTGAAATCAATCATATCCAAAATCCTTTGGTATCAAATTATCTTTTGAATTTTGAAACCAAACTCAGTTTTATAGACATTACAATTTAAAACAATTTGGTAGCAATTCCTCTTTTGGAAACTTGAAAATGAACATCGATGATGCTGCAGTCATCACCGACGTTATTTTCCAACGACCGAAAGAGTTTAGTGCTTTTACTTCCTTCAAAAACATTTCAAATATATATTTTTTAAATTCCAAATCTCACCAGATTTCAAATTCAATTCAAAAATATTTCCCAAATAATATCACCATTATTTCTTCAAAATCTTTGAAATTCATTTTCAAACTCAAAGGAATTTAAACTCCCCAAAATTCCAAATTTCAAATCCATCCAATTTATATTCAAACATTACTCTGAAATTTTTATTTTCAATTTCAATTATAATTCACATTTACAAATCTCATTGTGTTTTATAAATTATTTCTTAACTTTGGTTATAATATTATTTTCTTATTTCAATTTCCACACATCAATGATAATATTTTAATATCATCACTTCCTAACAACCAAGCAACTATAATAATTTATGGAAAATTATTTTCTTTATATACAAAAATAATTTGGGTAAAATTATTTCATTAACCCTATTTGAAAACCATACTGTGTCGGTTTATCTCATTCATGAGTTTAGAAACCCCTATCGATGACATGGCATCCCACATATCGACCAGAATCCATAAACACTCAACCGATAAATCAACATAGTATAAAAACAAATTTTATATCCACTAACAAATACGCGCTCATATTTGTTAATACACTCAAACACATTCTAGAGTACTACTGACTCTATCTCTAATGAGTAATCCCCACCAGAGCCAAGGTTCTCGCTAAACCTTTCAGCTCTGATACCAACTGTGATAACCCGATTTTTCATCCTCGAAAAATCAAACCATCAGGATTAAAGAAGAAGGGAGTAGAAGAAGAAAATAGAAAACAACATCAGAATCTCACAAACGCAGCGGAATAAAATATAATAGATAATAACTGATCTTCACAGAAAAGAAACTATATCTGTTTATACATACATCACCAGAATACAACATCAGAGTACAATACAATCAACATCACAATTCAGGACAGTTATAATAACTTGTCCTCACAAGATGACTATACCACTTATGATACACAGCGGAATACAACAAATACGGGTGATACGTCTCGCCATCCAGCTCGTCTCTTGAACTCCACAGCATCCTACCCTGTATCTGTAATACTCGGCCTGACCAGAGCATTATAATAAAATAACACCCGAGTCAGTCTGGAATACCAGCGTGAGAAAATCACACTCAATTTGATTATTAAAGTTTCAAAATCTTTTGAAATCAAAAGTATCTCGTAAGACCACGCCACAAATAAACATGTCGGGTTTTTACCTTACGATAGCCAAAACACTTTTTATCAAAATCCTCTGATATTATAATAGTGTCTATATACAAATACTTATTCAAATAGCCGAAATTGTTACATCTATTAAATTCCAGCTAATAGGTATACAAACAAAACGTAAAGGCACGTAGGGAGAATGGATTTCCAACTAATGACTAGGCACTGGGGTACCACCTGTCACAGTACCTGGTCTAGATCAGCATACCGAGGACCACGCCCGATCCCCTGCAACACAAGACCGGAACTACCCCTTATTGGATAATTCCGAGTAAGATCACCCCGCGGTTGGGATCAGCAACCGCACACACAGCCGAAATAAAAAGGGACATCTAGACAGGGATGACCTCACCCTAATGGGCGCTACCCACTTATCCTTGTTGCATAACCCCTGATTTTCAGTCATTCCCGGTTGATGAGGCTCGAGGCTAAGCGTTACCTTTTTAGAACACATCTCTTAGAATGCTCATCGTCCTCCTGACGATGTTCTGAAAGCATTCATCCATACAAGTCCGTCCCGGGTTCGAACGAAACCGAAGGCACTATTCCTACTACATCCATTTTGGAATCACCTTCAGGATTAGTAGCGATTAGCCCTTGCAATTCACTGCTCCATCTTCGATTCCAAACTCTTGTTTTCCACACGAAAACGTTCAAACCGAACTGAAGTGGTTTTCGAGAAATAAATCCCGATCCCGGTCTCTTCGAAACGATCAGCGCATTGTCCAATATTGATAGTCGGTGATTTAACTATCAATTAACATTCACAATCAACCATCAGACCTTTAAATAATTTCCCAAATTATTTATTTCAAAATATCTTCGCAAGATATTTTCTTCACTTCAACCCTTTTGAAGTCAGTTTCAGATTTCATTCCACCCGCGGAATAAATTCCCAAAATTGTTTATTTCCCACTGAAATCACCTAGTACAAATGCTTTAGAGTTAAAAATAATTCAAACCAGTATATTATAAAATATACTTTAAACATTTACATTTAAAAACTACTTTAATACTTTGTTTAAAAATATATACTTTAAGAATATTTAAAATAAAACTACTTTATAAAATATAAAACTAAATTTTTATCTTTTTAAAACATAATACCAAGTCACCTTTAAATAATTACTACTAAAATAGATTTGAAAAGTACTTACTTTAAAATTTAAAAATTTAAAAATAATAAATTTTCTAAAACATACTTTTAAAACAACTTTAAAACTTTTAACTTATACTTAAAAATTTGCTTTGAAAAACGTACTTGGCTATTCAGGGAAATACACTTCTCTCTCACACCTTTAAAAATAAATCACTATTTATTTTTAAAACTAATTTACCCATTCCTTTAATAAATTCTCACCATGAATTTATTCTTCCAAATATCCACTGATATATTACTTCACCTTTATAAACCCAGTTTATAAATTCCATAGTCTCATTACCCTTTTAAAATTCCAATTTTAAACACTTAAATCAAGTTTCAAATTGATTTTCAAATTACTCCATTTTGAAATAAATTCCTTTACTTAATCCATTTATCTCAAAATCCATTAACTTCAGCTTTTCTTTCTTTATTATGATTTAAAATCTTTTAAACTGAAAATATCAATTTTAGGTTTTCCAAAATCCTTCTTTATCCCTTTAAATAAATTTAAACCTTGAATTTTAAAATAAATTCTTTATTCCTTTAAAAAAATACACTTGATTTTTTACATCAATCACTTATTCCCATTTATTCAAAAATTTCAGTTCCCATACTTGAAATTTTATTTATTAGAATTCAAAAATCAACTTTTATTCTTTTCTAATTCATTCTTTAATTTATCCAAATTTCCATAATTATTTACTTAAAATTCTCTCTTTTATTTTCTTTCAAAAATCCAAATCTATATATTTTGATAACTCAGAATATCCAAATATATTCAATCAAACCATAGCATCCAACATTTGAATTACCAATATAATATATCACAGATTATACCATGTCACGGAATATTAAACAATCTAAATAAATTTGAGGAATCCAGTTGGATCCCTCCAACATGTTTCCCTGCATCCACAGATATTAGCACAATACCAATTCCACTTCGAGGTGGAATATCGCGGTATATGGGATTAATATAATATCATCCGCTATTATGCGGCGCATAGGGTCTCATCCGCTATAAAATGCAGGAAATCAATCACTCCAATACATATATATATATATATACTATATATATAATATACCACATCCCATCAATTCAATCATTCAACCAAATATTTAAATTCAACCATTTAAATGTAACTTAAACCCAGATGAGTGAGATTAACTCACCTTTGATGTTTGCAATTCCAATCCAAATCTCGACTTGTTTCTTTATAGTTTTAAACCTTGTATAAACATCATATGATTTATTAATATTCGAACAAATCGAAAAATCATTTACCGTTTAATAGATTCATTTTAAATTAAAAATTTACTTTTAAACTAACATTTTCTTTTAGAAACCTTTTTGTAACTAAATAAGTTTATTGATCAAATTAATCACTATAGCACCTTATTTAAAATAACTAATTATTTTATTTAAACTATATTTCCTAAATAAATAAATTTTAAGTTACAAAAATAATTAAATAAATAGATTTCCAAAATACCTTATTTTATTATTATTATTATTTAAACAACCAAGCAGGTTTTATATGTATACTTATGATTACAGATAGTTCTACAACATCTCAATATCTCCACATTTTCCCAAAATCATCATATATAATTACTTTCTTGAAACTATATATATCAACATAATCTGGATAAGTCCAACTTTATGTTAATTCCAACATATTTTCCAAAATCCTTACTGCTGAAACACTTTACTGTATATGTATATCAATATATATATTTATAATCTGAAGTTTTAAAACTTAATGTAAAATCAAATACTGTGTTATTTTTTTCTGTACATATATATAAATTTAAAATCTGGATATATATCTTACTGTATATTTTTATTTTCGTTTCCTATATACATATATATATATATATATATTTAAATGGAAAAGTCTGCATATATATACCTTACTGGAATTGATTTTTTTTTTCTTTTTCTTTTTCCTTTTGTATATAAATATACACATATATAAATTGAAAAACATAAACTGTAAAAATGTTTGTTAAATAAATTTTTAAATTTTGAAAGAAATAGAAATCGCGAATACCTTACTGCCTTCTGATCGCCAAACAACACGAGCATCGAAACATCGAACTCCAAGCCTCGTCGACTCCATAACGATGCCGAGCACCTTGGTATCGAGCGCGCGCAACCCACGGCGACCCCGAAGCCCACCCTCATCGGCCTCGCCACTCGCGTTGCCGCTTGATTCGAACGATGATTCCGGCTACTCGATTAGAATCTCGAATCGCCATTTGAAGTGATGCCGAATCGATTTTTGAACGAGGGTTTTTTTTATAAACGAACGACTTCGTGAATTCGAATGAAGGAGAGAGATGCAAATTTGCCTGAAGAATTGAAGTGGTATGCGATTGTTCTTCTTCGGCCATTTTTTTCTTCTTTTTTTCTGCTCTGATTTTGAATTGAAGGGAGAAGCGTGATTTAAGGATAATGGGTAACATATGGGAGAAAAAGGCTACAGTGCTTTGGAAAGGACTGGAAAAGAGTTGATGTGAGATAATTTCAACTGCAGTTGACTAGTATAAATATTCAATTTAAATTCAAATTCAAATCGTTCCGATAAATGCAACTTAAAACTTGACCTCCTGTCGAGGCGTGTCGCCAGGCGTTTATATTGTTATACCCCTTCCGAACGAAATGGAAAAGGTTTCGAGTCCTAATTCGATTGTATGGAGAAGATAGCTTTTGGACCCAGTTTTTATATTGAATTTTTCGATATAGATTTCAGCGCGTTTATTTATCGTACGCTCACACAACAATTCCAATCACTACGAAAATTGAAATCCGATAATAACACACTATTATGGATCCAATGGAACTGGTTTCGTCGAATTCCGAGACTGTGCCTCAGAAGGCTATTTTTAAATATCGATTTAAACGATATATTTTCAAAACTGAATAAAACACTTTTAAAATCAAATTTTAAAAGTTCTATCACCTTCAGTATTATTAATATGAATTTTATAAGTCTTCAAATTATTTTTAACTGGCTTTAAACCCCAGATTCAATATTTTACCCAACTTCAAATCATTTAATTTAATGATTAAATTACCCAATAAATAGTGATATTTGAAATTCAAGTCAAAAATTAACTTTCAAATATTCAAAATCAATTAAATAATTCAATTTCAAATATTCAAAAATTCTGGGTCGTCACAAAAGTTTTGTAAAATAATGAGATTTAAGTAGTCGAAACTACAGATCTTTAAATCATAAATTTGAGTTAAATGAAATAAATAGATAAGCTTCATATACAAATTATTTTATAAAGAGAATTATTTATACTTATAAATCTTAGAATTGTTTCTAAATTAAGTTAATAGATACTATATGTAATTTGCAGCAAGTTATTTTATATACAGGAAAATAGTCACAGGGAAGAAGATGTAAAAAAAATTAGTCTCAAGGACAATAAGTTTGCTTTCTAGTTTGAATGACACTTTTTAGTGTAAACAAAAAATAATAGTTACAACTATCATTCTGTGATTTACACTAAAAAGTGTCCTTCAGCCTAAAAAGCAAACTTCTTGTCCTTAAAACTAAATTTTTCTTCAACTTTTTCCTTGAGCTTAAAAACCCCATTTATATATTTAGCATGGTTAGTAAAATATTTATGGATTTGAAATATGACTTTGGACATACAAACCTAATCTATTTTTACATAAAAAATGATTAAGGAATTGGAATATAAGTAATACAATTTTATTAAATAAATGATTTAGGATTTATGGAATTAGGAAATGTAATTTTGAAAGGTATAAACTTAGTTTATTTCTAAATAAAATGGTTATGTTTTAATATGGATTTAGAAGAGTAATTAAATATGGTTTTGTGAATAATACAACATATGGAAATTTGGGACAACTTTGTGTATATAAGTAAAATCTTGGAACAATTCAAAGTTACGGAATATTTTAGCAAATTTGTGAATATTTTTATAAAGTAAAATAATGAATGGATTTATGGAAATTATAAGTGTATCAAATAATAAACTCAAAAGAGAAAAATGTTTTGAGTACCTTAAATCTATAATTTGAGGAGTACTAATAATCGACTATGTGTCATTGATTGGTTTAAATGCTTTCGAATAACGCTTCGTCGAATATGGTATAATTCATAGAATATAATGTTTGTGTGGAACTTACTAACCCATTAGTGAATACTCAAACTTTACCGGGTAGTATGGGATGCCTTGGTTAAATTCATGTGATTGCTATTAGGAATTATTTTACACTTTAGAGTTGTATTCACTTCTGGTGTGTGACAAGTGGTTACTATTTCCTTAAAATAATGTAGTTCAGGTTTTTCGGTGATATCCGTAATAAGTGATATTTAATAGCTTTTAGTAAATACTTGATTTCACTATATGGTATAGGACGTATTGGTTAAGTTCTATTGATCATCTAAGGTGATAGTATTTGGCACTTTAGAGTTTACTCCCTTTTGGTGTGCGGCAAGTGGCTACTAGATCCTTAGGAGGTTTATTCCTAGATTTCTTTTCGAACATAATTATATAATAATATTAAATAAATGTAGAGCTATCGAGTCATGGTTTCTACAATCATGTTGATCGGTATGGACTATCCTTGATCATTCTGTGATTCTATGTTCCCGGTCTATGTACGATCCTTGGTATCGGATCGGTTCGAGTGATACCAATTTGTTTGTTTGTTAGCCAGGATTTTCAGTACAATCATTGTGATTGTTTTGGATGATCATTACGATCGGTTTGGATTAAGATCTCTTGGATCCTGGAAATTAGGATTCTATAACTATTCTGTATTAGTGAAATAAATATATATATTATTGTGTTTTGTGATGGATTCTAAATTAAATTATTGATATTTGTGTGTTTAGAGATGTACTTTGTTCTGGGAATTCAATGCTTACTGCCTAATTTGTGTTCGTGACCTAAATGTATAAACATGTGTCTTGTGATGAATTCTAAGTTAAATCCCATAACTTGTTATTTCTTGGACATTTTTATTACCTATATCTATTAGTTGTTCTTGTGTTATATCTTGGTCTCACCCTATTGAATATTTAGAGATAGCCTGACCTGGGTGTTATTTTGCTCGGGTCAGACTAAGACTTTTCAAGTTACAGGATAGGTTGACCTTTGGATGGTTAGGCTAGCAAGGAGATAAACATTTGGACTTTTAGTTTATCCCATTTAGGAAATTTGGGCTTTATATATTAAATGTATAACTAAGATTATAAAATTGTAAACTTGTATATTATTTAGTCTAGTATTTCATTTTGTAGACCCATAGTTTGTATAAGTATAAATGCTTATTATTCCGCTGTGATCTATGACTGATGTTTATATGATATATTGTTCTGATTCTGAGAAATCGATATGCTTATTACTTTATATTAATACTGTACACGTCAAATTTCAGTTCAGATATTAAGTAAAAAGGTATAAATGATGGATCAGTGTTAGTATAAAGATATATTCACATTCACCCGCCCTTAACAAGCCGTATTCTCCAGATTGGCATACAATATTACTTGTAATGTTCTTCAGTAATCTGGGCATCGCGGTAGGGTCATTACACCAGTCCTGTATTGGCAGTGAGTCCATGTGAGGTCCTCGATATATTTTCTTGAGGTGTACTATGGTAGGCGTGCAACATCCTTAATTTTTAATAACATTATTCAAGAGATTTAATTAGATAAATTAAATAGAATAATGTAAACATTAGAGTGATAAAAGAATTGAGTTTTGAATATATAATTAAAGGCCATGCTTAATTATTTAAATAGGCTTAAGAATGGCTTATAGGCTAGGGTATATTGGGAAATAGTCGCACCTTATTACCATAATCCTTATATATCTACGGCTATACTATCCATTCATATTTATTTTCTCATTTTCACAAAACATAAAACATAAACATAAGAAGAGGAGCCAGCCATTACTAGGAGAAAAGAGGATAAATTAAATCTAAAGCTAAGGAATTAAAGCAAGGGGAATAAATCTCAATCTTAGTCCAATTTTCTTATCTTATTCGAGGTGAATAATAAACTATATAATCTCTATTTTCTGTTTATGATCATTTTTTTCAATTTTTGATTAAATCCATCAGTTTGATGATTTGGATGATGTTATGCTTGGATCATAACATGTTAGATTTAAACAAGATTGTCTAAATACGATTTTACATGGTTTTAAGAGTAAAACCGATTGAAATGATTTTCGAATGCCATGGAAAAATTATATGTTATGTAAAATATGATTTTGGAGATGGGTTCCAAGTTTTTGCAATTTTCCAAGTTATAGAGAATTAATTATGAATTTTCAAAGGAAAAAATGGTTAATTGGGTTTAGAAATTTATTTCAAAAATCATATCGAGAATTTGGGTCTGAAATTTGGATATGTTAGATAATATATTAAAAGTGAATTTCTATGATTTTTGGGGATTTTTTCTAAGTGACTTACTATGAGAATTAAATTATTCTGAAAGGAGGACCTAAATGATTTAATTGTTTTGTTTAATGGAAAGGCTTATTTGTTAAATTAATCTTGATTTAGTTATGAAATTATGCGGCCATTATTTTGGAAAATAATTTGAAAAGTTGAGGCAACCAATCACATGTTTACAAGTAGGCAGGTTAGTTAGATAGTGTTTGCTTTAATTGGCATTAAATCAGTTTTACCCAGAAAAGGGAGTTTCGCCTCTTTTAGAAGCCCTTTCGACCTTATGCTTTCGCTTTGACTCGGTCGAAACCAACCATGCTGAAACCTAAGTCGAAACCAATACACAAGGTAGCACATTGATGGTACGTAGTGGATTGGAGGAAGGCGAAAGCATAATATCGAAACTATAGCTTCTAATAGGGTCGAGACCTTTGCTTTGTTTTCAAATGTCAAGCACCTGCTTTGTTTTACTAAAGGCATTCGATGTAGCCGAAAAGTACAAAAGAGGTTTTTCTAAATAGATTTCGCAATGGGTTGCCATCTTTCATTATGATGCTTTTTAACGAGTCCTGTAAAGACCCGTAAATTTCAACTATTTTAATAACGTAATTAGTTGAAATTTTGTGAAATTTTAAACGATAAAATTTTGAAATAAAAATTAGATATTTGAAATGCGTTTAGTTAAACATAGCAACTAGTAAATTTTCGTCCGAAAATACGAAAGTTTATTTCGCGCGTAAATTCACTTCAATTTAATCAGTTAAAAATCGATGAAAATAAAATGTTTCCGAAACTCAAATATATTTACATAGAAAAATTCTAAACCATCTTCTGAGCAAGATGTCAGTTTGTCGTTTTTCCAAATTCGGACATCTTTGGCTCCGTCGATCTTATTTTTCAGCGTTTTTCTTGCATTTTCCGCTATTAGAAAATTCAAATTTTTATAATTCGATTTTACCACTGACATCTATATACCATTCTGATCGTTTCGTCATGCTGATCTCTACGGTATATTCAATTGCATATTTCGAGATCTGGCACGACACGTAATCAGTAAAACGATTACCGTATCGGTAACCGTTTTCGAATCTTTTGACTTACGTTGCCAGTCAATTCTCTACCAGCAAAAAAATAAAATAAAATAAACAGCCACTTGTTTAGTTATTCCCGAAATTCAATAGCATGACTCTTGTTATTCTTACCATTCAATATAGCAATTATGGTTCCTAGATTTTCATTCGTTCTTTCCTTACGTTTTCCTTTTTTCTCAGTATAACATTACTACATTTCTTTTTTTTCGTGCATTACCTTCCTCTTTCCCGAGCCTAGCAAACCAAGACCCGAGCATATATTTTTCTTCTTTCCTCTGTCTTCCACCACCATCGAAATTCCCTCATCCATTCGCAAATCCCCATCCCATCTTCACAGCAGCCACACGTGACTCTTCCGCCTTCCTCCATCCAAGCGTCGGCAGCCACCTTCCACTTCATCCCTCATGCGACCCTTGCCTGCCCAGGAGCCTCACCTATTTCCCCTTCCCACCATGGCCGCATGTAAAAGGTATAAAGCTATAATTGTCTGAGTTCGTTATTTCCATTTTACTCGAACATGTTCATTACAGCAGCTTTCTATATAGTAATGTATTTTATACGTGACTTGAAGTATACTTTAGAGAAATTTGTATATAATATATATAGGTTATAGTAATATTTGTTTCAAAGTATATGGTCTGCACTTGAGTTCGCATTCCTAGTTTAATATACTGCTAGTTTATATAATTCTATATAGATATTTCGACTTTTATTTGATTTCAATACAAAATATATATTGGTTATAAGTTTTAATGCTGAGCTTCAGAGTCTAATTCCAGTTTTGAGCGACAATTCTCAAACCGAGCCTTACTTGACTCATCTTGCACAATGCATTTTGGGTGTTGGAAGTGATCAGTAGTTGTTGAAGGACAAGATTCTATAAAGCCGTCTTTCATGCGTGTTCATTTTTGTTATTATTGTTATTACTTTCTTTTATACTGTAGCTAAGTAACGCTTTTCGTTTTAGTAAATTTGATTCTGCTGTTATATTTCAAAAAAAAAAATGTTAGTTTAATCTTGTTTCAAGAAAGGTTTATACGTATGTTCAAAGAAAAGGTGTTACATATATTATATACAGAGGAGTTACGGTTTGTATATCTCATTTTATGAATGCAAGTATACTCAAGTTTTCAAGTTTTATTAACAGTGATATATATATATAAGGAGTATATTATGGTATTTAAAGTATTATGTTCATACCGTTAGTATATAAAGTTTATACAAGATTTGTTGTATCTGTATACGTATGTACAAATTTGCATAAGTGAAATTTGGTTTCGGTAGATGTATAAAGTTTGTTTTCATATATATATTTTACAATAAAGTTGTCTTTAAGGTTTTGTTTTAGGTGTATATATATTCGAAGTTGCGGTATATAGTGTCTGCTGTATGCTATACTTATATTTTAAATTTCAAATTACCGATTTAAGAATTGCATTGTAAGTTTAAATGGTACAATTATAGGCATGCGTTTATAGTAAGTATGCTATATAGAAGAGGTATACATCATAGTTTAGCAGTATTACTTATATTATTTTATTCGTTTTCTTGTTTATATATACAAGTTATATTACGTATGGCTGTAGTGTTTTAAAATATGTTTATAGTAGTAAATTATACTAATAAAAAAATAAAGTAAGTTATTTGGATTATAGTATTATATTTAAAGGTTAAATAGCATGTTGTTAGTTATACTTATAGTTATGGGTGTGTGTATATGTGTGTGTGTGTTTTATTTTATATGTTAAACAATTGATTTATGTACCAGATTTAAAATGTAAATTTTATACCTACTTCGACTAATTTTTCAGGAAACAATATTGATTTTTATAAAATAACAAATATTTTTGCATATATCAGACTGATTCTGATTCATTTTATCAAATTCTTGATTAACAGCCTTGTTCGTCCAATTCACATTCAATCTTACTTTACTTTGAGATTCGTGCCTAGATTTCGTAACTCAACTTCGTTGTCTATCTCTCTAGCCTCGAAAGGTGAGCAATCACTCACGATTAATGTTCTTTTATTTATTAGATTTGATTTCAATTGAAACGACAATTGAAATATGCTGCTGTTAGTTAATTACACTGTTATATATGCTATTACCTGTATCAGTTCACCTGTGACATCTGACACCATTATCTGTTAATTATTTATGCGATGATTATATAGTTTGGCTGATAATTGATTGATTGTTGATGTTTATATCGGACGTTAAATTGTTAATGTTAAAATGATAAATAGTATGCAATTGAAATTGATATAGGATAGTTAAATGTTAAATTTGATGAAATGACATTTGTATAATATGACCCATTTAACTGTCAAAATTTATTGACACGTAGGATTTGTTTAATTACATCTTGAACCACTGAATGTATGTTGTTAAATTGATGATGAATGAATTGTAATAGATGACAAGTGAAAACCGTAATGTAATAATCTTTAATCTACATGAAATGATAGTGTAGATTCTAGAAATAATTATATTAATTCGTACAAACAACAATGCGAATTAATACGATTATTTCGGGATTATTTGAATTGATTATTGGATTGATATTGATTGTTGTTATTGCTTGTTTATTTACTTTGACACCATCCCAGTTATCACACTGCAAGTTCCCTTTGTTATGCTTTGATTTTTGAATTGAATTGGAATCGGGTTGAAATGATAAATACCCAAATTGAACTTTGACCTTGGATATAGAGAATTAAATAAAACCCGATTGGTCAAATAATTTGATTTAAAAATAAATGAAGATTTTATTTGAATAAACAATATGGTTTTGAAATGAAGTTGAAATTTGAATTTTTATGAAAGGAAAATGTTAATATTTAATAATCTGAAACAAAATGTTAACGATGAAATTTATGGAAGAATGTTGTTTAATTTGAGAAATAATTGAATTAAGTTTGAAAGGATTTAATAATTAAGTTTGAAATTATAATTAAGTTTGAAATTATTAAACTTTGAAATTATTTAATAACTAAGTTTTGAATTATTTAATACTTAAATAAGATTAAATTATTTAATGATTAGATTGAATTGAAATTCTTTAATAAGAAAATTGAATTTTTGAATAAGGGAATTTTACTTCGTAAATAATTGAAATTGAGTTTCTTTATTAATTAAGTTTTGGAAAATTATTTAAGTAAGTAAATAAGTGAAATTGAATTTCTTTAACAAGAAATAAAATGTGATTTATTGAAATTAATGTAAGACTTGAAAATTTAAGGATTTGGTTTGATGAATTTAATTTAATTCAAATTGTAAGTTTTGAAATAAGGAAGTTGAATTGAATAATTGATTTAATGAATTGGAAATTTAATAGAAATTGTTTTGAATGATAAAGTAACTTAACGAATATTGAATGAAATCGACAAATGAATTTAAATTGATTTGAATGCTGAATTAAATTAATTTAAATGATTTTCGGAATGAAACTTATATACGAACTTGAATTGATATTTGAATTGTTTTAAATGAAGATGGAAATTGAATTATGAGATTTTGAAATGGTAACTTGGAAGTTATGTAACGTAAATATTGGAAATTGGTTTAGAAAGACAAATGAAATGCTGGTTTACAAATTGTAATTGAATTGAATTGATTTGGTTTGAAATATATAAACGACCAATCGGTGTAATAATTACGAAAGTTATTAAAGAGACCGGGATCGGTAATGGATATACTCTCTATCTAAACCGAAACCACTTTAATAACTATACGCGGAGTGATGTTCCAGAATGAAGTGGTTGGAATGATGTACGTGATGACTGAAGAAAGAGAACGATAATGGATAGCCTTGACACTTGTGTCAAATTGGAAATGACTAAAACAGGAGCCGTGCCGGGCCAATGGAGGATTAGCTACCTCAAGTGGACACACTTCTTCGAACTACTCATTACTTGTTGTCGATTGGTGCACCCTTGATTTTGGGAGTGTTGTTTCACGGTGTTGCGGGCGCTGCGGCGTTGCGTTCTCACCAGTCCGGATCAGGCGAACGGTAGTATCACTACCTTGGGTATTGCCTCATGTGCCTTGTCATACTTGTATTCCATTTATTCGCGACCACTACGATTTTGATTTGTACCTTTAGTATATGGATTGCCCTCTGGTGACTTCCGGTTTTGGGGAAACTACGGTCTTGTATATGCTTTTGGGAATAAAAATGTGTTAAGGGTGGAATGGGCCATGACTTAACGCTATTTTGATATCTTTACATATTACTGATAGACATTATCTACTTAGCGTACATTACTACCTAGTAGATAGTTTAACGGATCCTTGAAGGATGGTTATTCCAAACATCCTTTGAGTTACTTGTATTTCAATTGCTATTTCACTTGAGTTGGATTTATTAATATAAGAATGTTAATCCTGACTCGAGTGTTTTGTGTTTTGCTTTACGCTCGGGTCAGACTGAGTGTACCAGTATTCGAGACTCACCTTTGAAGTTGGAACTTTGCTCGAAGATCCAGCCATCTATTCTGCTTCCAGTATTCGATGATTCCAGTGATGTATTCTGATTTGTATCTGATGTATCGTGTTACTCTTCCGTTGTATCTAGTTTAACTCTGATGTAACTTATACATTTATATAGTAGCTTCATGAACTACTATCTCTTTTATTTCTGCTGCATTTATTACTCTGTGTCTGTGATCTGTGATTATTTTATTTACTGTATATGTTCAGTTTTGCCAAATTTAAATTAACAACGCGGTATTTTGAGCAATTCAACTCCGGCATGAGTGTCTACCTATACACTTATAATGGACACGAATGGTCCAAAATTCCGGGTCGTTACAGTTGGTATCAGAGCTTTGGTAGCTCTAGGCAAAACTTAACATATAGGGTAAATATATTTACAGAATCACTCTCATTCGAGTTTCAATCTCTTCCTTTTGACTCGATTCCTTCGAATTTTGGAACGTTCCCCTTGGTTCCGAAATTCATTCGTGTCCCTCACTATTCATCTTCTTTCAATTCTGGAGCACCCCATAACTCCATTTTGAATGATATCTATAATAGATCGGCGGTCTCGCCAATCTTCGAATGATTCGTAAAGGAGCAAAACTCCTTTACAATAGGCATTGATTTACCGAAGATTTCTGTATCCTCGGTTTACGATGCTATCTATTCCCTACTATACCTGAATTCCATCTCTTGAGATCGAGTGTTGATTTACCTCGGATTTCAGCATCGGTCTTGTTCTTGAAGTTAAGGACGACCCGGTTAAGGTTGCCCGTGAATTAAATAAACTCATCCATCTCACGATTGTGGCAATTGAATTATCTTATCTTCTGTTTCAAACTTATTTTCGAATCAAAATTCTCTTTGATTTGAGTCCATCAAATTTGAATCCCTATCCTTGCTTTGAAATTCGTTACTGTATCATCGAGCGAGGAATTGTATTTATAAAATTATATTTAAAATATTTAAAATATATTGTGTTGTTTGAGTTGTTGATGTTGATTTGGGTTTTCGATCGATTCGTCTGATCAACGCTATCGATAGGATTTCCAGAACACTTGAGCAGAGCAAACTGACACAATATCGTTTTCAAATTTGGTAAATGGAATAAATTTGTATGAATATATTATCAACATATATAAGTAAAATTTTCTAAAATTTAATAGGTTAATTAAATTGTTTGTTTGAAATGATAATATTTGATTATCATTTATTATTCTAAATAAATTTATAAATGCGGTTTATAAATCGGTTTGGAATTTGAAATGAATCTAATTCAGAAATTTGAGAATTTATTAGTTTCCGGTGATTTCGAACTTTGGTTTTTAAAATTTTAAAGTATATAGTATTGAAAGTATATTCGAATAGAAATCGTTTTCAAAGAATTTTTAAAAAATGTTGAAATCAGTGCTCTTCTCTTTGTCGTTGGAAAATAATTTCGGTGATGGCGGCCGCATCATCGACATTCATTTTCGAGTTTCGAAGTGGAGATACTATTCTGTAGCTTTGCTACGGTTTTGTTTGAAAAATATTGTGATTTGAATTTCTTCAGTATAATTTGATTTATATATATAGGTATCTTATTTTAAAATTTAATCTGATTTGATATAAATATATTATATATATCTCTAAATTGTTTAAAGTTAATCGGAAAACTAATTCTTAAATTTTGTTAAAGGATGATTTTAATTATAAATAAAACAAAATTTTGGAATAAATATTTAAACTTGAATAATTGAATTTGGAAAATTTTATTTGTATATTGTTCAACTGCATTCTAATACAACTTACCTAAATCATTCAGAAGTTGAATATGTAATTAGATAATATATAATATAAATTGGATTTAGATAAAATCTGAGTGTTTATAATAAATGTTATACACTAAATTTTAATTGTAAAATGTTAATAGAGATAAATAGAATAATAAGATAATTGAAAAATAAATTTTGTTTTGAAGGTTAATTAATAAATTGGAATTAGATCAACTTATGAAAATACCTTGAATTTGAAAGAAATTAGTAAATTTAAATTAATTTAAATCGAAACTTTTATGTTTTAAATAAATTTATATAGGTTAAATATATGTGAGTAGATACATTAAGTAGAATAAATTTGACAGTAATTGGAATAAAGAAGAATTTAAAATTGTTGAAGAAAATATGATTATAATAAAAGACTATTCAAATTTATGGTTTTAGAAATTGTAAATTTAAGAAATGGGATAATAAGATAATGAATTTAGAAATAGTTGAGATTGGTTTTAGTGAAATCAAATGGATTAAATCAATTATTGAATATCAATTAATTTAAATTTGAATTTATATGGTTTAAATTAATTGTTATTTTGTATTTCAAATCTGTTTTTCTTTCTGGTTGTTTCTATTCTCCTACCCCGTTCCTTTTCGGGGACGAAAAGTTTTGAGTGGGGGAGAGTGTAACGACCCGTAAATTTCAACTATTTTAATAACGTAATTAGTTGAAATTTTGTGAAATTTTTAACGATAAAATTTTGAAATAAAAATTAGATATTTGAAATGCGTTTAGTTAAACATAGCAACTGGTAAATTTTCGTCCGAAAATATGAAAGTTTATTTCGCGCGTAAATTCACTTCAATTTAATCAGTTAAAAAGCGATGAAAATAAAATGTTTCTGAAACTCAAATATTTTTACATAGAAAAATTCTAAACCATCTTCTGAGCAAGATGTCAGTTAGTTGTTTTTCCAAATTAGGACATCTTTGGCTCCGTCGATCTTATTTTTCAGCGTTTTTCTTGCATTTTCCACTATTAGAAAATTCGAATTTTTATAATTCGATTTTACCACTGACATCTATATACCATTCTGATCGTCTCGTCATGCTGATCTCTACGGTATATTCAATTGCATATTTCGATATCTGGCACGACACGTAATCAGTAAAACGATTACCGTATCGCTAACCGTTTTCGAATCTTTTGACTTCCGTAGCCAGTCAATTCTCTACCAGCAAAAAAATAAAATAAAATAAACAGCCACTTGTTTAGTTATTCCCGAAATTCAATAGCATGACTCTTGTTATTCTTACCATTCAATATAGCAATTATGGTTCCTAGATTTTCATTCGTTCTTTCCTTACGTTTTCCTTTTTTCTCAGTATAACATTACTACATTTCTTTTTTTTTCGTGCATTACCTTCCTCTTTCCCGAGCCTAGCAACCCAAGACCCGAGCATATATTTTTCTTCTTTCCTCTATCTTCCACCACCATCGAAATTCCCTCATCCATTCGCAAATCCCCATCCCATCTTCACAGCAGCCACACGTGACTCTTCCGCCTTCCTCCATCCAAGCGCCGGCAGCCACCTTCCACTTCATCCCTCACGCGACCCTTGCCTGCCCAGGAGCCTCACCTATTTCCCCTTCCCACCATGGCCGCATGTAAAAGGTATAAAGCTATAATTGTCTGAGTTCGTTATTTCCATTTTACTCGAACATGTTCATTACAGCAGCTTTCTATATAGTAATGTATTTTATACATGACTTGAAGTATACTTTAGAGAAATTTGTATATAATATATATAGGTTATAGTAATATTTGTTTCAAAGTATATGGTCTGCACTTGAGTTCGCATTCCTAGTTTAATATACTGCTAGTTTATATAATTCTATATATAGATATTTCGACTTTTATTTGATTTCAATATAAAATATATATTGGTTATAAGTTTCAATGCTGAGCTTCAGAGTCTAATTCCAGTTTTGAGCGACAATTCTCAAACCGAGCCTTACTTGACTCATCTTGCACAATGCATTTTGGGTGTTGGAAGTGATCAGTAGTTGTTGAAGGACAAGATTCTATAAAGCCGTCTTTCATGCGTGTTCATTTTTGTTATTATTGTTATTACTTTCTTTTATACTGTAGCTAAGTAACGCTTTTCGTTTTAGTAAATTTGATTTTGCTGTTATATTTCAAAAAAAAAAAAAAAATAATGTTAGTTTAATCTTGTTTCAAGAAAGGTTTATACGTATGTTCAAAGAAAAGGTGTTACATATATTATATACAGAGGAGTTACGGTTTGTATATCTCATTTTATGAATGCAAGTATACTCAAGTTTTCAAGTTTTGTTAACAGTGATATATATATAAGGAGTATATTATGGTATTTAAAGTATTATGTTCATACCGTTAGTATATAAATTTATACAAGATTTGTTGTATCTGTAAACGTATGTACAGATTTGCGTAAGTGAAATTTGGTTTCGGTAGATGTATAAAGTTTGTTTTCATATATATATTTTACAATAAAGTTGTCTTTAAGGTTTTGTTTTAGGTGTATATATATTCGAAGTTGCGGTATATAGTGTCTGCTGTATGCTATACTTATATTTTAAATTTTAAATTACCGATTTAAGAATTGCATTGTAAGTTTAAATGGTACAATTATAGGCATGCGTTTATAGTAAGTATGCTATATAGAAGAGGTATACATCATAGTTTAGCAGTATTACTTATATTATTTTATTCGTTTTCTTGTTTATATATACAAGTTATATTACGTATGGCTGTAGTGTTTTAAAATATGTTTATAGTAGTAAATTATACTAATAAAAAAATAAAGTAAGTTATTTGGATTATAGTATTATATTTAAAGGTTAAATAGCATGTTGTTAGTTATACTTATAGTTATGGGTGTGTGTATATGTGTGTGTGTTTTATTTTATATGTTAAACAATTGATTTATGTACCAGATTTAAAATGTAAATTTTATACCTACTTCGACTAATTTTTCAGGAAACAATATTGATTTTTATAAAATAACAAATATTTTTGCATATATCAGACTGATTCTGATTCATTTTATCAAATTCTTGATTAACAGCCTTGTTCGTCCAATTCACATTCAATCTTACTTTACTTTGAGATTCATGCCTGGATTTCGTAACTCAACTTCGTTGTCTATCTCTCTAGCCTCGAAAGGTGAGCAATCACTCACGATTAATGTTCTTTTATTTATTAGATTTGATTTCAATTGAAACGACAATTGAAATATGCTGCTGTTAGTTAATTACACTGTTATATATGCTATTACCTGTATCAGTTCACCTGTGACATCTGACACCATTATCTGTTAATTATTTATGCGATGATTATATAGTTTGGCTGATAATTGATTGATTGTTGATGTTTATATCGGACGTTAAATTGTTAATGTTAAAATGATAAATAGTATGCAATTGAAATTGATATAGGATAGTTAAATGTTAAATTTGATGAAATGACATTTGTATAATATGACCCATTTAACTGTCAAAATTTATTGACACGTAGGATTTGTTTAATTACATCTTGAACCACTGAATGTATGTTGTTAAATTGATGATGAATGAATTGTAATAGATGACAAGTGAAAACCGTAATGTAATAATCTTTAATCTACATGAAATGATAGTGTAGATTCTAGAAATAATTATATTAATTCGTACAAACAACAATGCGAATTAATACGATTATTTCGGGATTATTTGAATTGATTATTGGATTGATATTGATTGTTGTTATTGCTTGTTTATTTACTTTGACACCATCCCAGTTATCACACTGCAAGTTCCCTTTGTTATGCTTTGATTTTTGAATTGAATTGGAATCGGGTTGAAATGATAAATACCCAAATTGAACTTTGACCTTGGATATAGAGAATTAAATAAAACCCGATTGGTCAAATAATTTGATTTAAAAATAAATGAAGATTTTATTTGAATAAACAATATGGTTTTGAAATGAAGTTGAAATTTGAATTTTTATGAAAGGAAAATGTTAATATTTAATAATCTGAAACAAAATGTTAACGATGAAATTTATGGAAGAATGTTGTTTAATTAGAGAAATAATTGAATTAAGTTTGAAAGGATTTAATAATTAAGTTTGAAATTATAATTAAGTTTGAAATTATTAAACTTTGAAATTATTTAATAATTAAGTTTTGAATTATTTAATACTTAAATAAGATTAAATTATTTAATGATTAGATTGAATTGAAATTCTTTAATAAGAAAATTGAATTTTTGAATAAGGGAATTTTACTTCGTAAATAATTGAAATTGAGTTTCTTTATTAATTAAGTTTTGGAAAATTATTTAAGTAAGTAAATAAGTGAAATTGAATTTCTTTAACAAGAAATAAAATGTGATTTATTGAAATTAATGTAAGACTTGAAAATTTAAGGATTTGGTTTGATGAATTTAATTTAATTCAAATTGTAAGTTTTGAAATAAGGAAGTTGAATTGAATAATTGATTTAATGAATTGGAAATTTAATAGAAATTGTTTTGAATGATAAAGTAACTTAACGAATATTGAATGAAATCGACAAATGAATTTAAATTGATTTGAATGTTGAATTAAATTAATTTAAATGATTTTCGGAATGAAACTTATATACGAACTTGAATTGATATTTGAATTGTTTTAAATGAAGATGGAAATTGAATTATGAGATTTTGAAATGGTAACTTGGAAGTTATGTAACGTAAATATTGGAAATTGGTTTAGAAAGACAAATGAAATGCTGGTTTACAAATTGTAATTGAAACTGAATTGATTTGGTTTGAAATATATAAACGACCAATCGGTGTAATAATTATGAAAGTTATTAAAGAGACCGGGATCGGTAATGGATATACTCTCTATCTAAACCGAAACCACTTTAATAACTATACGCGGAGTGATGATCCAGAATGAAGTGGTTGGAATGATGTACGTGATGACTGAAGAAAGAGAACGATAATGGATAGCCTTGACACTTGTGTCAAATTGGAAATGACTAAAACAGGAGCCGTGCCGGGCCAATGGAGGATTAGCTACCTCAAGTGGACACACTTCTTCGAACTACTCATTACTTGTTGTCGATTGGTGCACCCTTGATTTTGGGAGTGTTGTTTCACGGTGTTGCGGGCGCTGCGGCGTTGCGTTCTCACCAGTCCGGATCAGGCGAACGGTAGTATCACTACCTTGGGTATTGCCTCATGTGCCTTGTCATACTTGTATTCCATTTATTCGCGACCACTACGATTTTGATTTGTACCTTTAGTATATGGATTGCCCTCTGGTGACTTCCGGTTTTGGGGAAACTACGGTCTTGTATATGCTTTTGGGAATAAAAATGTGTTAAGGGTGGAATGGGCCATGACTTAACGCTATTTTGATATCTTTACATATTACTGATAGACATTATCTACTTAGCGTACATTACTACCTAGTAGATAGTTTAACGGATCCTTGAAGGATGGTTATTCCAAACATCCTTTGAGTTACTTGTATTTCAATTGCTATTTCACTTGAGTTGGATTTATTAATATAAGAATGTTAATCCTGACTCGAGTGTTTTGTGTTTTGCTTTACGCTCGGGTCAGACTGAGTGTACCAGTATTCGAGACTCACCTTTGAAGTTGGAGCTTTGCTCGAAGATCCAGCCATCTATTCTGCTTCCAGTATTCGATGATTCCAGTGATGTATTTTGATTTGTATCTGATGTATCGTGTTACTCTTCCGTTGTATCTGGTTTAACTCTGATGTAACTTATACATTTATATAGTAGCTTCATGAACTACTATCTCTTTTATTTCCGCTGTATTTATTACTCTGTGTCTGTGATCTGTGATTATTTTATTTACTGTATATGTTCAGTTTTGCCAAATTTAAATTAACAACGCGGTATTTTGAGCAATTCAACTCCAGCATGAGTGTCTACCTATACACTTATAATGGACACGAATGGTCCAAAATTCCGCGTCGTTACAGTCCCTTGTCTATAGAACAATGCTTTCCAAAATGATGGTTCCAACCTAGTCGAAACCCCGATGTCTTCCTTTTGCCTTTCGAGTGTATTGAAGTCATCAATGTTTTCGAAAGGTAACCTTTGTTATAAACTTATGCTAAGCCACTTCCTCGAACATGTTGTGTTTAGTGATGAAATTTTGATTGATCCAAAGAAGGTAGTAGATGTTCAAGATTGGAACGCACTGCATACTCCAACAGAGGTCCAAAGCTTCTTAGGCTTGGTGGGATATTATAAGATATTTATTCAAGACTTCTCCAAAATCACCTCGCATCTAACAAAGTTGATAAAGAAGGATGTTAAGTTCATCTGGTCTCCAAAGTGTGAATAAGTATTCGATGAGTTAAAGAAGAGGTTAACTGACGCTTCTGTCTTAGCTATCCCAGATGGTGGTGAAGAGTTGACAGGGTATATGGATGTTTTTGGCATAAGACTGAATGCGATTTAAAGCAGCACAAAAAGGTTATCGCTTATGGAAGTAGGCAACTGAAGCCTCGTGAGTGTAATTATACAATAGATGACTTAGAATTATTAGCCGTTGTGTTTGCATTAAAATTTGGAGGCATAACCTATTAGGTGAAAAGTTCGAGCTCTTCATGGATCATAAGTCCTTGAAGTACCTTTTCACGCAGAAGGATTTGAATATAAGGTAGCAATATTGGTTGGAATTTCTAGCGGCATATGACTTGGATATTTTATATACGCGGTGAAAAGCCAATGTGGTAGCACATGCTATGAGTAGAAATGCTGTTTTTGCTCTTTTGGAAGTTACCCCGACTCTCCTCGAAAGGTATGCAAGTAAGAAAATAGAAGATAGTCATTTAATGGATACCATCAAGGATATAGATGAGGGGTATTGTTCAAGCTTTGAGATCGATCGTCGTGGTTTATTATGGATAAATGGAAGGATATGTGTTTCAAATGTCGATGGTATTAGGCAAGAGGTATTAGCCGAATGCCAGCAATCCAAGTTAAGTATCCATCCTAGTGTTTCGAAGACGAATCAAGAAATAAAGAAAGTATCCTGGTGGAATGGAATGAAGAGGGATATTTCTATCCATGTTAGCATATGTGCAAATTGCCAGCAAATCAAGGGTGGTCATCAAATGACTACTGGATTACTACAACCACTTTAAATTATGAATTGGATATGGGATCAAGTATCAATGGTTTTTATAGATGGTTTACCCAAATCAAGAAATGGTAATCAAGGTGTTTGGGTTATTATCGACCGACTAACCAAAAGCTTACATTTTTTCAGGTAAAACCGACCAAGACTGCAGCAAACTTGGCAGATATTTATATAAAGGAGATTTTCCTATTGCATGGAGTTCCTAGTAGCATTGTACGTGACCGGGAACTAATTTTTACTAGTCAAATGTGGGAAGCTTTGCTAGAAGCTTGGAAACAAAGGTGAGTTTAAGCATTGCATATCATCCTCAAACTGATGGTCAAATGGAGAGAGTAAACCGAGTTTTGGAGGATCATTTGAGAGTTTGCATACTGGATTTCGAAGGGTCATGAGAGGATCATCTTCATTTACTTGAGTTCTCTCATAATAAAAGTTACCAATCAAGTATTGGCATGGCGCTGTATGATGCTCTTTATGGTCGGCCATGCAAATCACCATTGTGTTGGATTGAAATCGAAGATTGGTTAGTGCTTGGTCCTAATATGATACGAGAAGCCGTATAAAAGGTAGTTATGATTAGAAGGAAGATGAAGGAAGCATATGACAGACAAAAGAGCTATCCCGATCAGAGGTGTGGAGACTTGGAATTCTCGGTCAGGGACTTTGTTTTATGAAGGTTTCTCCGATGAGAGGAGTTATATGGTTTGGGAGAGCAAGAAAATTAGGACCTTGATAGGTTAGACCTTTTCAGATCTTTAGTGTTTTGGCTCGCTTGCCTATTGAGTTGAGTAACTTAAGAGATTATTAGACATACACAACGTTTTCCATGTATCTCACTTGAGGAAATATATGCATGATCCGACACTAATTATTGAGTAAGTTATTCAAGAAGACTTAAAAGTGGAGCTAAACTTGACCATTATAAGGCATCCTGTTCGCATTGTGGATCGTGATGTAAAACGGCTGCGTTACAAGGTCATGAGGTTGGTCAAGGTTCAATGAAGCAATGATGTTAGAGACTACACTTGGGAAACTAAGAATAGCATGAGAAAGGCGTATCCCAAGTTGCTGATAAATGAGTAGTGTGCATATACTATACCAATAGTGTACCGTCTATGGTGTAGTCACTTATCATGTATCTCTTTTATATGTGATTTCATCGTATATGATAATTGTCCTTTTTGAGTTATCTTCTTTGTGTATTAAATTTTAGAACGAAATTCTTTTACGAGGGAAGAATGTAACGACACATAATTTAGTCACCTTAAATTTGAGTATTATATATATTTTTTTAAATGATTAAATAATAGATTATGTAACTCAAATAAAATTTGGATAAAATGTAACAAGTGGGTTTATTTTCGTATGTAAATTGTTAGTTTAAAGATGGTTCGAGTTATAAGGTGGTTAGGGGTAGCAATTTAGTTAAGAATAAGAAGAAAAATTGAACTTTTCTACTCTCTGACCGGACCATGCGTTTTAAACTTGCCCTTGTGTAATAAAACAAATAAGAACGATTACTTCATAGGAATTAAGAAAATAATTTTCATAATAAAATAAAATAGTATAATGACCTGCCTAATAAAACAAAGTAGTATAATGACATGCCCAATAAAACAAAATAGTATGATGACTAGCTTAATAAAACATTAGTATAAAACATAATAGTATAATTACTTGCCAAATAAAACAATAGTGTAAACAAGATAACATAATGATTCTCATATTCCATGCAGATGGTTGCCATTGGACCAAAATATGGTCGAATCAGGTTATACCATGCAGATGGTTGCCATTGGACTAAAACGTTGTCGAATCAAGTTATGCTGTGCAGATGGTTACCATTGGACCAAAATTTGGTCGAATCATGTTAGGCTATAGGAGGTTAGATAATTCCTAAACTACCCTTCCTTTCACCTATAAATACCCAAGTCCATATCTCATTTTAATTAATTCATAGATTAAAGAAAGAAATCAAACACCCTCTTAATCTTTAATGCAACCAAGGTTTCCGTTTGCTTCACCATATCAAATAGATTTAAAGTTAAGAAGGAGAGTATAACTTATTCTGTAAGTATAATCAATTTATTTATTATTTTACAGTGAGTTAATTTTTCATTGATTTAAAGGAATTATGATATTGATTCAAATTATTTTAGTTAATAATAATACCCCAATTTGAACGACTTCATTTCTAGCCGGTGAAAAGTACTTGTTGAAATCGAAGATTAGAAACAAGTTTATGGAGTTGGTTTTCCAATTTGTTTTATAAAGACTTTGTGATGAACGAGATTTTCAACCCTCGAAAGTCGACAATGATACATCCTTGGTATTCACGCGTCGCCAATTCAAGTGTCGGAAACTCGATCGTTAGATGTAAAAAGAAAATAAAGATAGAAGATATAAAAACAACAGAATCTCACACCGTATTCAACACTAAAATATACATGAAGATAATATGTACAATCACTTTCAAAATGATGTGCCAAAGTTATGGTAAGTACTAATCCAGCCAGGATAGTTATAAGGCCAATCCCTACAGGTGTTTGTAGATACTTAATATAGCAAAAATTTGAAAACAGATAATTATCTGTAGAAGACAATCCAACTCCGGGCTCCATGCTCCATGCTCTATCCAAAATGCTCCAAGATTACCTAACTAATTGGCTGCCCAAAAAAATAGGACATCCAGAGTATAAGGAGAATAGTAAATAAACTCCGGGTCAGTCATGAGATTGGTGTAAGAAACTCAAAATATAGATATGAAAACATATGGTATCTCATATGACCACACCGCATGTAAACACGGAACGAGTTTTTACCTTATGATAACCAAAACATTTGTTATGTAAAATCAAGGAATATTATTTTTAATGACATTCTTTTGGAAATACTTTTCAAATAAACATATTAAAATAGTCGAAGTTGTTACATTGGTTAAATTTGACAGCATAGTAGGTTTACAACTAAGTCCGAAGGCACTTATTGCAGAATGGATTCCATACAATGACAAGGTAAGGGACTCCTTCCATACAACACACCTCTAGAGTGATGTACCAAGGGTCCAGATACTGGACACCTAAACCAACACAGGAACGGCCTACCACTTTCTTGATAGTACCGAATATGTCAGCCCCGGTCGTTCCCGACCGTTACCGAAATCTCGAAGCATACATAACAACTCATATTATAAAGGGTATCTAGAAAGGTGACAACATCTCCTAATGGGCGCAGCCCACATAGCCCTGCTGCTTCTACCCTATTTTTGTCATTTCCAAGGTGCGAGGATTAAGGCAATCTTTATCTTTCATAACATACATTTCACTTTGAATGTCACCTTGCCAATCCAAAATCAAACAACTGATTTCTACAAACGTATAACTCCTAAGCTCATATGAATCAGGAAAGGGTGTTAAGCTAAGAGACATTGCCTTCTTCGCCACCAAATGGATGATATATTCATAAAGATCAATCAATGTGATCTCAAAATGCAAATTTAGACATTCGTCCATACAAGTTGTCCAGGAATATGACAAATTGAAGGAAGTCTACTACCACGTCCAGTCGGGAATCATCCCTAGGATCAGTAGCAAGCGGCCCTTGCATCGAAGATCAAATGAAAATACTACTGCCATATTTATATGATATGGGAAATTTCCTCGATGGTCAGTGACAAGCATCCCTGCATTTTATTTACTATCATTTCATGTCTTTATTTCAAATTCGTAAATTGGTTCGAAGTGGTTTTCGGTTAAGAATCACTCAAATCCGACCCTGGTTCCTTCGAACCAATCATTGATAAAAAGATATTAAGTAAATAGGTGCTTATCATTTGATTAATTACTTCCTTTTTATCAAAAATAATATCTTCTAGATATATATATATATATATATATCTTTAAATATTTCTTTTCGATATATACGAAATCATTAAACCTCTCTTTAACTTTGGAAATACCAAATCATTTTCATAATTCATACTGGAAAACATTATTGAGTTAAAGAGGGTTAATAGAAATTATACAAATTCAATTAACATCAATTTCCATATTCAACCTTTACTATTCGTCGAATAGAGGTGAAATCAATTTTTAAATTCACACATATAGTACGGGTTCCCTCTTCAGAATTTAAGACCAAGTATAAGAAGATTATCTTTATACAGTCTAAGTCGTATCAATTTAGATTTATAAATTTTGAATCTTTTATAATTGTGTCGTCTCCGACATTTCGACCTTATCTATTCCTCGTCCAGGAAAGAGGCCAGGTGAGCTAGGGAACTGGTTGCTCCTAAACATCTCCTTAGTTTAAGCGCCTCACATCCAGATCTCACGAATAGAAAAATCTAGTCTACTCATCGGCTTTTAGAGCCAAGATTAAATCACTTGATTATAACAGCTTTTCTTCATATTATTTATTTGAACTCTTTTAAATACACTATAAAACCTCCAAATCACTATTAAAACACTTAATTATTCATTTGAAAACATTTAAAAAGATTTGAAAAAGAATTGTGAAGTATAAATCCATATTCCAAAAGTTATTAAAAGTTCTTCAAAAACTGTTGCGAATAGTGCAACAAATAGTGTGTTAAAAGCTTATTTGATAATAACCACTTTTTGATCATTTAGAAACCAATTTTTTTAAATAAAATATCTTTTAAAACATTTCAAAAGATTTATAGGATTTTTCCTGTATTTTTAAAGAATTTAAAAATATCATTTATAAAGAATTTGTCGGTTTGGTTTCCGAACGGCCAAACCGCAACCATTTTGAAAACTTGATTTGCTCATATTTCAAAATCTACTAAATCAAATCTTGATTTTCTTTCTTCATTTGCAAACTATGATTATAAGAGCACGGAAAATTCTTATTACAAATAATTCTGGCTTCAAATCCATTGTATAAATGGGTTTTACTTTCTGCAGCGCAAAATCGTGAATTGCCATTACACGACGCGTCTATTTTAACCAGCTTTCCATTTTACTTCCAAACTTCATCGAAACACTTCTAAATGTTTATAAAACATTATTAAATCATTTAAAACCATTTTCAAAGAGGTGTAACAACTCATATATTATATTTCATTTAAAAAAAGGAAAATGGTTTCCTTTATGATATTCGACGTGTATTAAACGTGACTTGTTAACACAATCATACCATCATCATCCAAACATGATAAAAAAACCATAATAAACTAGCATTGCAAACCATATTATATCATCCAATATATATATAGTGTGTGTGTAGACTTTCTCACCTTGGATTAAAAGATTAATTTTATATAATACTATAGCTTCGCTAACTCGGATTTTTAGCTCACGATCACTTTCACTCTAGCTCCTAGGTGGCTCGGCCTTCTCTTGGAATGGGTGAAGGAGCTCATGGCCTAGGCTTTGGAGGGAGAAAGGTTAGGCTTGGATAGGAAATGGTGGTGGCTATGGATATTGGGAAGGAAAAGGAGGAGTTTTGGTTGAGTTTTGAGGTGCTTTCATAGTATACTTATATAATTTAATTTTCTTTTGCAATATATTTTTCCAAAAGTTCTTTTAGACTTATGGCCATTAAATAGGAGGATAAAAGCATAGAAAATGAAGAAGAAAGCATATGAAAATGAAGGGGAGAAGGGGTGGTATTTATAGGGAAAGAAGAGGAGAAAATATCTAAGGTATTATATGTAATACATCACCACCTCCATCACCTCCACATGCTCATCTTCCATCCCCATGGTCGACCAAAGTGACCTCCCCTCCATGTGCTCTCATGATGCATGTACTAATATGTAAGGAAGTTCACTTTGTGGTTGCTTAAGAGGTAAGGATGTAGACAATATCTTGGATATTTTTGAATATGTATACAAATATATGTATATGTATGTTTGTGTGCATACATGTGTGTTCATGTGCATGTGGGTATCTTCATGTATGTGTACATGTATATGTGCATATGTATATCACATACAATCCACAACGTTGCACAACTTCTTCGCGTTGAATTGTTACGAATTCTGATTTCGATTTCCAGTCATATTTTCTCTTCTTAATTAACATACATATATTTATAAACAAAGTTTGAAAATAATATTTTTATCATTATACAATAATTAAAAGAGCTTATTTAATAATTAAAATAATTATTAAATCATTTGTACTCAATTTAAATCCAAAAAATCTATTATTCCAAAATAGTGACATTATTAATGATGTCATATATACTTTTATTTTCCAAAATAAAATTAATTAATTAATTACATATACTTTTATTTTCCAAAATAAAATAAATAAATTTATTAAATATTCTCACTTATATAGATAAATGAGTGTATGTATCCAGCTCCGTGCACGATGTTGGATGGTAAAAGGGTTGTTTATCGATAAAATGATTTGTGGTCATTTTATCCATATATCTTCCAAAGTATATAATTTTGTGAATATTTATTCAAAATAAGATTACCAATATTATTTATTGTTCAAAACATCATTATTTATGTTAAAAATCTTATTTTTGAATACTTTGAAATTTTCTGAAGTGATGAATTTTCGGGTCGTTACATACTCCCCCACTTAAAAGAATTTCGTGCTCGAAATTAAGAATAAGAAGAAGATAACTCGAAATGAATATATATTTGACAAAATGGAATATGTACAAGATATGATAACTGACTACACCACAGGCGGTGAGTACACTACCTTGATACAACATCAAACCTAAACTCAGGATATGCTTTCCTCATTCTGTCTTCTATTTCCCAAGTACAATCTACATCACCACTCCATTGGACTTTCACCAATCTCACAACTTTCCTTCTCAATCATTTCTCATCATGATCCATAATTCGAACTAGCCGTCTAATAAATGCCAAATTTGGTTCAACTTTTAAATCTTCTTGGGCAGCCGTTTCTATAATCTGCTCTGGATCATGCACATACTTTTATAGATGGGATACATGAAAGACATTGTGCACACCTGACAACCTTTTGGGCAATTCCACACGATAGGCTAATGGGCCAATCCGCTCAAGGATGGGGAAAGGTCCAATAAATCGAGGTGCTAACTTTCTTGCCCGTCCAAATCTTACCGCTCCTCTTATTGGAGAAACCTTCAAGAATAAAAAATCTCCGACTGAGAATTCCAAATTTCAACGCTGTCTTTCTGCATAACTTTTCTGCCTACTCTGGGCTTCTTTCATCTTCTTTTTTATCATGTCAACCTTTTCTGAAGCTTCTTTAATCATTTCAGGACTTAGTACCAACCGATCTCTTGTCTTGATCCAACATGCTGGAGATCTACACGGACGACCATATAAAGCCTCGTATGGTGCCATGCCAATACTAGCCTAATAGCTATTATTATAGGAGAACTCAACAAGATGAACATAATTTTCCCAAGAACCTTCGAAATCTAAGATGCAAGCTCTCAGAAGCTCTTTCAACACTCGATTTACCCTTTCGGTTTGCCCGTCGGTCTAGGTATGATATGCAGTGCTAATACTCAGCTTCATTCCCAAAGCTGTTTGCAATGCCTACTAGAACTTACTGGTAAAGATTGGGTCCTGATCATTGACTATACTGCTTGGGACACCATGCAATCGAACTATTTCCCTCATGTATATTTATGCCAGACTTACAAGAGTTCTCGTTGGTTTTACTGGGGTAAAGTGTGCGCTCTTGGTTAATCGATCTATGATAACCCAAATGCATTTATTTCCCTTTCTTTTTCGTGGTAAGCCATCGATTTGGTCCCATTTCCAAGTCGGAATTTCAAGAGGCTAGAGTAGTCCGTCAACCTTTTGTCGATCACTCTTGATTTGTTAACAATTTGCACGGTTACTTACGTGGATGGAAACGTCTCCCCACTGGAAAGTCTTTTTCATGTCTCCATACGTCTTTGTAACTCCGGGATGTATTGCAAGTAAAGAATTATGACATTCAATTAAAACTCCTTGTCTAACACCATCAACATTGGGAACACATATCCTTCCGTTCATTCTTAAGATTCCTTGCTCATCCACTTTGAATCCTATCCATCTTCCCGATATTACATTCTCCTCCACTTCCTTGGCTATTCTTGCAATGATTGGATCCTTGAGCTGAATCTCCTATATACGACATCAATGCTGGACACACCACTAAATGAGCTATAATGACATGCTTTCTTCTTAGAGCACCTGCCACACCATTGGCTTTTCCTAGTGTATATAGAATATCCAAATCATATGATGCGAGGAATTACAACCAACGTTATTGCCTCATATTCAATTCCTTCCGAATGAAAAGATATTTCAAAGATTTATGGTATGTGAAGAGCTCAAACTTATCACTATTTAAAGAAGGAATATTATTTACTAGGGTCAATCAAAGTTTATTTAAAATAAATATAAGGAATTCTTACCCAGTAGATAATGTCTCCATATTTTCAATGCGAATACAAGGGCTAATAGCTCTAAGTCATGTGTTACATAATTCCTTTCATGGATCTTCAATTGTCTGCTTGCATAGGCGATGAACATTCCATGCTCCATCAAAATGGCACCTACTCCTTCCCCATAAGCATTGGTATATATGGTTAACCTGCCGCTTTCATCGGTAATTACTAACACGGGAGCAATAGTTAACCTTATTTTGAGTTCCTGAAATGCTTCTTCACAATTCTATGTCCATTGGAACTTCAAATCTTTCGTAGTAAGCTTGTTACGTGAGAGGAAATTTTGGAGAAATCTTGAATAAACCTCTGGTAATGTCCGTCTAATCCCAAGAAACTATGGACATCCTTTGGACTTTGTGGTTGCCACCAATCTTGGATAGTTGAAATCCTGGCTAGATCTATCGAAACTCCGTCCCCTGACACAATATGCCCAAGGAATCTTACCTATTTTTCCTAAAAGTGGAATTTAAAAAAAAATCTTTTAGCACATTCCTCCTCAATATCTCCAATACACTCTCTAAATACTTTTCCTGCTCTTCCTCGATCTTTGAATATATAAGAATGTCATCAATGAAGACCAATATGAATTTGTTGAGTACGTCTCTAAACACTCTATTCATAAGGTCCATAAAGTAGGAGGGTGCATTGGTTATCCCAAATGACATAACCAACCATTCATAGAAGTTTTCTGGCCCCCAAAATGCAATCAAGGGGATGCAATCTTCTGCTATTCTTAAATGTTGGAATCCTATGGCCAGATCAATTTTTTAAAATACCCAAGCACCATGAAGCTGATCAAATAACTCTTCTATACGGGGTAAAGGATACTTGTTTTTAATTGTTTGTTTATTTAGGTGTTGGAAATCTACACACAGCCTAAGGGAGCCATCAGACTTTGTGATGAAAACCATTGCTGCGCCCCAAATTGAGTGACTTGGTCTTATCAATCCTTTCTTTAACAACTCATTTATTTGATTTTTCAATTCATCCTTCTTCTTTGGGGCCATCCTTCGAATAGGGTGAATAACGTACCTTGCATTGGGAATTAAATACGGAACTCAATTCTCGGTGTGGGGGAAAACTCTTAACATTTTCAAAAATGTCTTAAAATTCCCTGACAATTGGTATTGTTCCGAGATCTTTTTGGGATGAATCAAGCGTATACTGGAAAATATCCCTTACAAGATCATGCTCTTTACAACATATTTCAATCATATTTCCCAACTTTTTTTTACAGATACTATCCTCTTAACACCATCAAGAATAGCTTCATATATGGATAGCCACTCCATACTGAGCAAAACTTCAAATCCAATAAAACCAAGGATAAACATGTCACATGAAAAATAATGGGAAATGTAGGTAACTTGGACATTTTCACAAATCATACAAAGGTTTGTTGTACCACCTATGGGACTTAACACACAAATAGGGGTATCTAATATTTTTGTGTAAGCTTCAAATTTTCAACCAATTCTTTGGAAATTAAACTGCGGGAATCCCTAGTATCAAATAATACTTTAACCACACTACACTTAATACAAATAGTACCTTCCAAAACTTTTCTTTCCTTGATCTCTTCTGAAGTTAATGGTTCTTCTTCCATGGTATAGGCCTCAGCTATTTGGACTATCTCCATAAATGGACAACCCATCATCATATGCCCTTGTTGGTGGCAATTAGAACAGAGTGTCATAGAAGAAATAGTACTTGTTTGTTGCTTCTTTCTACAATTCTTAGCTATATGTCCTTTATTCTCACAATATCCACAAGTGACACCTTTTGACTTCTTTCTCTTCTTCCTTCCTTGTTGCTTCTTTGCCTCTAAATTTAGCTCCTTTTTGAAAGGGTTGTTGCAACTGCTACTAATATTTAGTGTTGATGCTTGCTTCTCTACATCAAGAATTTCAATCGCAAACCCTTATCTACTAGGTTCACGAGTGATCCCTTCGGGTGAGCAGGCATTCTATCATGAAACTCTTTTCTCATCCCAGCCACAAACATTTCATTTTTCTTAAGTGAAGTGTCTATTAGTCCAGGCCCAAAGAGAGATAATTCGTTAAACTTTCTTGAATATCTTCCACCGACATTTCTCTCTGTTTTAAATCCATGAAGCTTTTATAAAGACATGATTTTCCTACAACGTGTATGTACTGCTCTTCAAAAACTTCTTTAAATCTTTCCCATGAAAAATTATCTTCTGACTCATTGATAGTAATTGACTCCCACTGAGCTAAAGCCCCTTCATGTAATTGCCAAGATGCCAGGAAGCGCTTCTTTTCATCATCGATGCCTAATCCCTTAAAGATTCTCTCGTATGAGCGGAGCCAAGCTTGAAGCTCAAAAATAGATTCCATGCCCCTAAAAGATATTCCTCTCTAGTTGGCACAATTCTTGTAGAAAGTAGAAAGACCAACCTAAGGTCCTCCCCTTCCTCGTCCACGATGGTTACTCATTTCCCACTATCTGAATATAGTAAGGGAACACCTTTAGAAAATATAAATTAGATTATCTTGGTGTGACGCCCCACCTCTATGCTCATAATAACAAAGAGTATTAAAAGGAATACTGTCTATTATTACGAAGAATAAGGTTGGATAGGAGCGACCATCCGTAATTGGCCTTACACTAATATTGGTTATCTCGATAGAAGTAGTATATACTTTTTATTTTTCATCTATTATTTATTTACTCCCATCGACATACCCAATACTAGTATAAAACGAACTACGACGGTTCATAATAGTTTAGGACATTAGATATAACAATAACACAGATAATATAAATGCGGAACACAGATAAAAACAAAAGTCTCATATATATATAACTGATGTCAGTTAATACATAGTTGACACAATACATATGATACAACTACAACTGTCGACTCTAGAAGTTATATATACAAGTACATTATCGACTAATATACATGAATACATATCGTTCTATACAATGACACGACTACTACAAAATGACACTGACAACTTCAGAAGATGTGAAAAGTCTTCATATCCTGAACAGCAACTCAAATAAGAAAATCTACAACCTGAAATAACTCGGGTCTGACCCGAGTATTACATTCAAAAGAAAATAATACCCAGGTCAGTCTAATTCAAACCAGTTTATTAGTGCATATAGGCAGTAATAATTTAAATAGACGACAGTCACAATAATTCCCGTCTATCCGATTCTTTAACAAAGAAACCGGATAACGGTCAATATAACACTTAACAGTGTTTAACAAAAATCAGCAGATTTAAATCATCAACAGAGATAAATAAACAATTTATCAAATCGACTAAATCAATTTAAAGCCATTGAAATTGTCACTTTAAAACCATCAAAACTCGATTGGCTGCCGTACACGCACGCGTGTACGGCCTCGCCAATACAGCATAAAAGATCAATGCATCACGACACAAAAGAAATATTAATTCAAAACTGTCGAGTTTGGGTGGCTGCAGTGCACGCACGCGTGCACTGCCTCGCCACTACAGTCCGTAGAAACTGCAAAGGTCAAACCCAAAAATCGGGTTCAACTCAAGTGTAAGAAAACAAATGCAGCAGTGGATAAGGTTACTCAGTGTAAATGGTATGCAAACTGTCTCAAATGGTCAAGACAACTGTAATGAATGACCAAACTCGATGAAACCCCACTGCAGATGCAGCATGGCCCACCTAAATGCCCACCCAAATAAACTACATGATATACAAGAGTGCAGTGACTACATTAATGAGTATATGTAGAGTCAAAGCCACAATGAAATCACAAACCAAAGGAGTGATACAAACAAAGATAAAATATGTATGCACTGTAAACTGGATAGTGCAACTATCTTACTCACGACCAAAGGCCGTAATACATCTCAACTCGACTGCAGGTGAGTTAGTGAACAACAAAGCCCAAAAGAAACTGGACTAGTAAACAAAACCCAAGTCAGGTGGATAACCAATGCAACAACTCAGATAAATGGTCCAGTTTCAACATGAATGCACAGCTACAATGAAACTGCAAAGTGAAGACTCAACAAATATCACAGACTACAAGTGAACACATGAACCCAGCAGTGCATCAATATCAACAAACTGCTTCACAGTACAACTGAAAAGTCTGGGCAACAAGCAGATGCCACCATAACTCAAGACCATCAAAGAGACAACATAGAAGCAACTGAAAACAGTGCAACATACAGTGATGAAGTGGGGATGAAGTAAGAGCTCAAGTGAATCAAGTTCAGATATGCAACTCAATAAAGCAACACTGGAATATGCAAACAACAGTGAACTCAACTCAAGGCTAAGACCAACATATCAATGCCACAGTATGCTACAGAGAAACTGACCAGAAAGTTGAACTGCAGTGCAATTACAAATGCATAATGAATATCAAGTGAAGAAGACTACAATCTATCCAACAAATGCACAGGCATACACATATATACACACATGTATGCATGTATATACATGAATTAGATTGAAGCACACTGAAATACAAAGATGCAAACTCATCTGGAAATCACTCAGAAATAAACAGAATTGACCGAAGTCAGGTGAAGTTAAAATTCAAGTCGAAGCCATTCAAAACAAGGCCGAAGTCAAGTAAATTCGAATATACCCAAATCAGAAAGTATCAATCTCAAAACAACTAGGAGTGGCCCAGATAATCAACAAATGAATCCCAAGGATTTTACACGAACTCGATTAACATCGTCTCCAATCGAAGTCAAAGCCGATGGTACAAAAATGAACCATATAGTGATGCAAATAGTGAACTACAATATCACAATGATAACAAAGTCAAGGCCTACAGTAAATCAAGTTATTTCAATGCCGAGAAAACAATGTGACAAGGATCAGGAGACAAGTTCGAATTTAATGCAGATGTCAAACAAGTCGAAGAACAACAATGCAGATGTAACGTTTTCAAGTGCGTATCTGCAATGACTCAAGGAAAATCGAACGCTACAAAGTCAAAACCGTGTGTATTAAGTTGTCATAATATTAGGGAATCAAGAAATAGGAAGGTGATGAGTTCATATAAATGCAAACCCCAAAAATTCATCATCGGCAAAACCCATATTCAGAAGTAAGAAAATCTCAGCAACCAAATCACGAAATTTTCAGAAGTAAGAAACCATCACATTTTTATACGAGTAAAAATCACAGAAAATTAAACTCTACGAATCTACTCATGAACTAGATGTGAGTGGGGGATCCACTCACCTTAGTCTGAACGGTCGCGAGCGAGACGAAGGAAGTTGAAGCCGTTGATTTTGAACGAGCCCTAATTCCAGACTCGAGGCAAGGACGAGCTGAAGATCGTAATCGCCAGAGATTCGCAAGCAAAATCGCCGAAGTTCTAATTTGCGAACGAAGAAGAAGAAGAGGGAGCCGCCATTTTCGTTCGATTGTCTTCGTTTTATTTAGGTTTAGGTTTTCGAATGCAAAGGTAAAGGGAAACGGTTATTTTATTTATCACGGCACAAAGGATAAAACATGGGCCAAGTTTCGCTTACAGCCCGCATACCCTTTATCAAATTATTAAAAGAATTTCCAATAGAAATCTACAACCTGATTTAATCGTCTAACGACGATATTAATTAATACGAAAACCTGGGTTGTTACAGACTCCCCTCCTTATAAAATTGCGTCCACGCAATCATAGGGAATAAATGGATAAAAGGTAACAATCAAAAGAGCATGGCAATGTCGAATGTATAAGCAAAGCAAGTGTCAGCAGGGAAGTGTAAGATAAGAGTCAAAAGGTTCGACTGCTTCAAATCAAAAGAATCAACATCGTGGGAATCATGGATCAAAATCAGACGACTAACAAAAGCAAGAACAATCGAGTTCCAGCAACTAAAAGAGAAGGAAAAACAGAGCAGATATCCCATACAGAGCACGAATTGAATGTGAGTAAATCAAATTACTCACCTGAATCGCCAGAGAAAAAGACGAAGCTCAAATCTCAAAAATCGCAAATATTCAATCATCAAAACGATAATTGAATTTTCAAATCGCAAATATTTACTTATCTCAAATGATAATCAGAAGACAAATCAAATATCTGATTATCTCAAACGATGGTCAGAAAACAAATCAAATATCTAATTACCTCAAACGATAATCAGAAAACAAATCAAATATCTAATTATCTCAAACGATAATCAGAAAACAAATCAACAAATATTCAATTATCAAAAACGATAATCAAATTTCAAATTCAACAAATATTCGATTATCAAAAACGATAATCAAATTTCAAATTTAACCAATATTCGATTATCAAAAACGATAATCAAATTTCAAATTCAACAAATATTTAATTATCTGAAGCGATAATTAAATCCCAAATCAACAAATATTTAATTATCTAAAGCGATAATTAAATCTAAAATCAATAAATATTTAATTATCTGAAGCGATAATTTAAAACAACAATTATCTGATTATCAAAAACGATAATCAGAACTCATATCAACAAATATCTAATTATCACAAGCGATAATTAGAAACAACAAATATCTGATTATCAAAAACGATAATCAGAACTCATATCAACAAATATCTAATTATCACAAGCGATAATTAGAAACAACAAATATATGATTATCAAAAACGATAATCAGAACTCATATCAACAAATATCTAATTATCACAAGCGATAATTAGAAACAACAAATATCTGATTATCAAAAACGATAATCAGAATTCATATCAACAAATATCTAATTATCACAAGCGATAATTAGAAACAACAAATATTTGATTATCAAAAACGATAATCAGAACTCATATCAACAAATATCTAATTATCACAAGCGATAATTAGAAACAACAAATATCTGATTATCAAAAACGATAATCAGAACTCATATCAACAAATATCTAATTATCACAAGCGATAATTAGAAACAACAAATATCTGATTATCAAAAACGATAATCAGAACTCATATCAACAAATATCTAATTATCACAAGCGATAATTAGAAACAACAAATATCTGATTATCAAAAACGATAATCAGAACTCATATCAACAAATATCTAATTATCACAAGCGATAATTAGAAACAACAAATATCTGATTATCAAAAACGATAATCAGAACTCATATCAACAAATATCTAATTATCACAAGCGATAATTAGAAACAACAAATATATGATTATCAAAAACGATAATCAGAACTCATATCAACAAATATCTAATTATCACAAGCGATAATTAGAAACAACAAATATCTGATTATCAAAAACGATAATCAGAACTCATATCAACAAATATCCAATTACCTGCAGATAATTGGAAGCAACAAATATCTAGAAATCAATTAAGAAGACTAGAAAATCAACATAAAAGCTTGGATCGATCCCATCAGATGGCGAGTTTTTAATTCGCCGCACGTGCATCTCAGAGTGGCCGAAGCCTACCAAGTACTCAACATAATTTTGGCGCCCATCAGATTGACCCGAAGGTCCGCAGAGTGACCCGAAGGTCTAGTACTGGTATTTGACCCGAAGGTCCGCAGAGTGGCCCGAAAGCCCAACAAATGACCCGAAGGTCCAACAAATGACCCAAAGGTCCTCATAGTGGCTCGAAAGCACACAAAATCATCAAATATTTCAATTAACGAGTCCGGAATTAATCGAAATAGCAAACGCACATGTCCCATACCACGTGTTTTACTAAATCGTTTGATTCTCTTCATCGTTTCCTTGAAAGTGCAAAATTGTGTATTTTGTAAAAATACATTTCACATTCTCAAACGGACAAGTCCGGAATTAAGCGAATCAGTAAAAGAAAGGGGTCATAGTCCTCGTTTTGCTGAAACGTTTAAATCGCTTCCTCATTCATTTGAAAGCGCAAACTGTTAAAATTTCTGAAAACAATTTTATTTATTTTGTAAAAATAACAATTCACATTCTCAACTGGACAAGTCCGGAGTTAAGCGAAACAGTAAAAGAAAGGGGTCATAATCCTCGATTTTGCTGAATCGTTTAAGTCGCTTTCTCATTCTTTTGAAAACGCAAACTGTTAAAAATTTATAAAACAATTTTCATTTTAAAATGATTTTCCAATCACGTGATTAAAGCAGCAAATCAGTAACAATTTCGATAAGGAAATTGTACTTCTCAAAATACCGTAAAAACGGTCACAAAACAGCATTGCGGAATAACCGCTAGAAAATCCACTTTTAAAACTTGACGGTTACTGAAGCCAAAGCAGCAGAAAAAAAAAAAATTTTTTTTTTAACGTCAAAATTTCATAAAAATAATTTACATCAAAATGTAATATCAGTGAATTTTCACTCATCAGAAATGCCACAAAACACCGTGCTTCAAAATAGCACTGGTGTAAAAATCTCGTTATTAAAATAACGGCAACCAAATACGTATCATAACCAAGCATCGGTTCAACGTAAAATAATTGCAATAACGTGCAATTCAAATTTTTGTACGTACTACAAAATGAACAAAGAAATTATTCGAATATATCTTCAATGAAGACAAATCAAAACAGCGAAATCTAATCAATAGATGATTAGTACAAAAGAAAGCCAGCGGAAATTTCAACAAAAATCACATAACTGTAATTTCTTCGAATCCTCAATTCGAATTCGAAATTCTCAAAGAAACAAAATAATTACAGCTATGTAAACAACAAATGAAATTCATTTCAATTTCTAAATCAAATAGATTATCAGTTGTACTCAGCGAAGACAGTTTCACTGTTTTCGCTGCGCACTCTGATAAACAGTACTCAAATCAATCAAATCATCAGAACACAAATTCACTTTTATTTTTAAATAAGGATATTTAAAAATTTCATCCAAATTTCAAAACTTTAGTTTTGACTCAAAATACAATTAAACCGTCGATCAATAGTTGTAACATATGTTCCATCTAAGTTATGTTTTATATTATGTCCATAAACCCTAAGCTCTGATACCAACTGTGACGCCCCACCTCTATGCTCATAATAACAAAGAGTATTAAAAGGAATATTGTCTATTATTACGAAGAATAAGGCTGGATAGGAGCGACCATCCGTAATTGGCCTTACACTAATATTGGTTATCTCGATAGAAGTAGTATATACTTTTTATTTTTCATCTATTATTTATTTACTCCCATCGACATACCCAATACTAGTATTGTAACGACCACGACTTTCTCTCCGCAGAAAGTCGCATCGTTAATAAGAAAGAAAGGGATAGAAGAAGAAAAGATAGAAAAGAAGAAAGAACAACACATCAGAATCTCACAGCGGAACGAATAAAATATAATATATCACATAAAATATTACATAGTATCATATTACATCAGAGTTACACAACTTATACATCACATAATAGACAGTTATAAACTTCTGTCTATTATACAACACAAGTACATCAGTACAATACAGACTAATACAAACACAGCGGAAACTCTATATATCTACTCGCTGAAGCCTCCTGCTTCACAGCTCCTCCAGAATTCGTCAAGACTATCCTGAATCTCTTGACTACTCAATACAATATTGAGTACCCAAGAGTTTAATAAAACAGAAAATAAACACTTGGGTCAGACATGGGTCTGGTGTGAGTAAACGGTTAGATTGCTTAACTTTGAAAACCTTTGAAAACAAAAGTATCACGTAAGACTCCCCACAAATAAACATGGGTAAGTTTTTACCTTACGCTAACTAAAACATTTGATAGGAAATCCGATTGTATTATAATAGGGTCTAGGGTTTTCAAGTAAAATACAGAAATAGCTGAAATGCTTACATCTCACATTCCAACATAGTTGGGCACAACTAATACGTACGGCACTTATTGGAGTTTGGATTCCATACAATGGCAGGGCTACTGGGGTACCGCCCGTCACAGTACGTGGCCTAGATCACCGTACCGAGGAGTACGCCCGCTCCCCTGCAACAGAAAGCCGGAACCATCCCTTACTGGATAATTCCGAACAAGATAACCCCGTAGTTGGCGCGACCAACCACACACTAAGCCGAATAAAAAGAAAAGGGACCTCTAGACAGGGATCTATCTTGCTCTCAGTGGGTGCTACCCACGAAGCCTTGCTGCACCTCCCCTGTTTTAGCCATTCCCGGTTGATGAGGCTTGAGGTTACGATTACCTTTAATCAGAACATATCACTTAGAATGCTCATCGTCCGCCTGACGATGTGCTGAAAGCATTCAATCCATACAAGTTCGTTCCGGGTTCGAACGAAACCGAAGGCATTATCTCGTTACACTCGTTTTGGAATCACCCTCAGAGTTAACGACAATAACCCTTGCACTCGGAATCTTCATCTTCACTTGAGATTCACGATCTATCGTTAATTTGGATCGATGTGGTATTCGGGTCTCCAGACCTGGAAATCCGGTATACGGAAACCCGATCCCGGTCTCATCGAAATCCAAAACGTATCTTTTAAGGCCAAGTTGTTTAAAGGTTTAAACATTTAAACTTATATTCAGGATGATATAACAGATAGATAAATCACATTATCACAATAGATAATTCATATCAACATTCATCTCACAAAGCAGCATGTCACATAGATATCATATCCAATCATCCAGTATCAACCAATCACCCAATATCAATCATCCAATATTAACCAATCATTCAAAAGCAGAATTGATTAACTCCTAAATTAATTGGATTACCTAAATCCTTTTCCATTTATTTATTTCAAATAAATAAATTAATCATCTCTAATGATCTTCTTTAATTAATCTTTTTTGATTAATTATACTTTAATTACATTCAAGTAATTATCCTTAACCATATACAGTAATTAACCTTTAATTACTATCATTAAATTACAATAATTAATGATCCTTCATTTGCTTTCATTAATTAATTTAACTATAATTATTTGCATTAATCCTCAATTAATTATAATTAATTAATCATACTTTAATTAATCACTTTTATTAATCAACCTTGATTAATTATATTAATTAATAATCCTCTAATTACTTCATTAATTAATTACCTTCTAGTTAATTAAATAATTAACCTTTAATTAACTACATTCATTAATTAACCTTAATTAATCATAAACAATAATTAACCATCTTGTAATTACTTACCTTAATTAATTAACTCCTTAATTAATTATATTAATTCATTACTCATTAATCACTTATTATTGATTAATTAATCTTAATTAATCAACCCTTAATTACATCATTTATTATATAAATTAATGATCTTTAATTACTCCCTTAATTAATTATTCTCTTTTAATTAATTACCTTAACTAGTAATTAATCACATTTTTAATTAACCTTAATCCTTTAATTAATTAATTATAGAAATTAATTATCCTTGATTAATCTCCACTTTTAAAGATAAACTCTTAATACTTATTTCTATCTTTAAACTTCATTTAACCCATTTAGAAAACAATTATATATTTGAAATATATAATTTTACTTAAGAAAACATTTAAATTTGATATATTTAAAATCTTTGAAAAACCCTTTTCAAACTTACTTAAATAAATTTTATTCTTAAAAACTTAATTATAATATCTTTTAAACTCACTACTTAACATATAATTTAAAACTTGTTAAATCTTTATCTTTGATAAACTAATCACTTTGCTTTTGCACTTGAAAACATTTGTAAAATCCAAGCTCTTAGTTTTAAAAAATCCAGAACACTCAAACCAACAACCCGAGTAAAACCCCAAAAACACACGAGTCTTCCCCGAGTCGATCCCCACGCTCGTCTACTTCGAGTCGTAACTCCAACTTGAACGAAACTGCACCGAGTCGCACTCTTCTTCCCCAAACTCTCGAACTCCAGTACACCCAAACGTGCACACGTGCACGTGCACGATCATCCAACGCCACTCCGATCAACGTCGCTCCCTCTAGCACATTATCGGCGACCAGTCCAACACCCTGACCACCCAGCTTTGACAATATCACTTCGGCATCAAAATCGAACCAAATCGACCAAATTCTGGAATTGCCACTATCGGAATTTCGCTTCTTCCCATCGCCTCTGACCTCTAGATCATCTGCCGATCCACCCAAAGCCACGCTACACTCCGACATACCACTTCACCTCCTCGCGATCCACTCCAGCATCCCCTCGGCGACGAATTTGCTTCGCAAAACATCTCGACCAAAACTAACAGCTAAACCCTAGTTTGCCTCAGCACGACCACCACGGCGAACAATAAAATCCACCATTATTTTTCCTATATTCTCCAACCTTCCAGCCTCCTTTACCATTAATCCCGAGGTCCACTATTTCTCCGATCGCCGAGAATTGCTTAAAATCCTTTTCGTTCAACTCACAAATTCTCACGATACTCTTAACTAAAATTCATGATTTTTCTTTTAAAAATCATAATTTCCAGAAGCAAAACATATTATATCAAGGAATCAAATAATTAAGATACTTGAATTTCGACGTATATATAGATTTACTATTTTATCTTCTTTTTCCAGATGATATTCAAAACCATCATTCTTAAATATATTTTTAAATCTTAGTTTAGGTTTAAACACAAACATCTTGTTTGAATTCCTAAACCTATAAGAGATTGGATGAGGAGATTTTGAATTTTCTATTTTGTTTAAACTCTGTTATGTATAAACAAAGGCAAGTTTTGCCTGAGAACAGGCATGCACATTTTAATTCACCTATATAAATACATATATACTTGCTAATATTCATACCATATTTTCAATCATCACCATCACAGACATAAAAGATCAAAAGAAACTGGTTTAAAAATTAAAGTTTGCTCACAGGATTTTGAAATAGAGAACAGAGGCACTTCATGTATATATATATACATGCATCTACACATATGAACACATGCAACCATATTCTACAGAGGTTCATCACAGACATTTTAAGCCAAATCACAGATTTAAAAACTGTTTTTAAAAGAAATTTACTCACCATTTGAATTCCAGAGACCAAAACAGAGCATGTTCCAGGCTTTGAATATCTGAATTGTTTTAAATTTCTTGCTGTTGAAATTTGAATACTTGCATGCTTGTTAATAGTTGAAATCTGGAACCTTGTTTAGTTGAAGTTGAATTAGAAACTGCTACTTGAGTTGCTAGCTTGCTTGATCTCAGGTTGAAGATGAAATCAGGCTATTTTACTTTCTTTTGTTTTCAGTTTTTTTTAGTTTATAAGAAGAAAAGAATAGAGACAGTGAAAATGTTTTGAACGATTTGAACTGAAATCAAATGCCAGGTTTCTTCTACAACTACATATGTTATTTAAGATAATTTAGTTTTCTAAATTTTCAAATAAATTAAATGAAGGCCACTTGTTAACTTGCATGCATATACAAATGTTAAGGCATGTTAATTATCTTACAAATGTTAAAATCTAGTAGAATTGTGTTTAAATCCTTATTATAAAAGTATTTATGTTTTCCTATTTATGTAAATGTGAATTATTATTTAATTTTATTTATGTTTACAAACCATTTAAATTAAAGAGATAAAAAGAAGAAAGGTCTAATTAAACCTATATACATTTATAACCATTTTAGATTAAGTACTTTTTTAAAAGAAAACAAAATAAAATCTTTTATTAAATCTTATTTAAACTATTATACTTTAAAAATAAATAATTATCTTATATTTTGAAAAAATATAAAATTAACCTTAAATTAGCTTTTGAAAAATATTAAATTTAAAACAAAGCTTCAAATCACAATATATACATTCATATATTATCAATAGATTAAATTAAAAACAATCCAAATTATAACATATATATACATATATATTATAATCTGAAAACACATCTCTAATTTAAACAAAAGATTCTTTATTCACAATCAATATATACATTATAAATAGAATCTATTTTTATTAGCTTTTAAAAGATTAAATTTATCAATTTATATTAAAATTAGAAAGGAAAATTATCAAATCAATTAAATTATCAATACAGATTATTAAATTTAAATTGCCCAAAAACCCGGGATATCACATTCCTCCCCCCTTAAAATAATTTCGTCCCCGAAATTAAAAGAAAAGTTAATTTAATAATCCAACAAATATTTTAATTTCAAACACAAACCTATCATCCAATTTCTAACAACCAAAGCAACCAATCAAACAATCTAATTTAACTAACTATTCTGATATAAATCAGAATAGACTTCATAATACTATCTCGAGTTTTCCCGAGTAAAAATCACCGGGAGACTCGCTCTACAGAAGCTAAATAAACTACACACCATAATCCAGAGCTCCTCTCTTCTTTAGATTCACCAATCTGAACAAAATATCAGATCATACCCAAGTCCAATTCAACTTCCAAATCCATCTGAACTGTAGATTCTACAATCAGTAATAGATCATACACGTACTCCCTCAGAGATACGTGAAATACAACGAATTTCCAGATATCCAAACTGGCCATTCAATCCTGTAGACAAAGAACTACTTCTCTCGAGAACACAGGAAAATCCAAAATACTTTTGGAGCTAACTTTCCAGACTTACCAAATCTTATAGTTCTTTAATCGGAGAAAAACTTAAACAACTTCCAATTTCCAATTCCGAATTCCAAACTCTGACTCATATCTGCATAGCTCACCAGACGATCCCGAGCTACCTCATCTCTTCCTGATCAGCTCAACCTTTGCTGATGCTTTTTGAAACAATTATGAACCAAGCACAAAATGATCTTCAAATCTGCTGAAATCCACAAACTCTACTCCACAAGAAATAGAAGACTGAACTTCCTTCTCCCAGATTCCAGAAAATTCTATACACACTTAGAAATTCACATAAACTTCTTGTAGAAATCTGAGGTTACTTCCTTTCTTGCACAGCTACTACCTTCGCTTTCGCTGCACAACTCTGATTTGAAATAGATGAGAATGTCGATGAACTCGAGCACAAACTAGATCCACAAACAAGCGGAAACATTGGTTATCTTAAAGACATAACCAACTTCTCAAAGAATAGACGAGTCCTCGGTCAAGGGTACTGTCTTCAGCTATCCTTGGCTAGAGGAAACTCGAAACTAGAAGCAGAAGAGAAAACACAGATACTCCATAAAATTCTAAGATACTTTACCAAATCCTTCTCTAGGAACCAAATCGATATAAACTAAATCTTTGACCTCTTCGATAACTTTTACTTCCTCTTGAGATGTCTCAATTTCATACAAAAGATTACTCAAGATGAACTCTCAAAATAATCGCAATTCACTTTTGCGATCCTACCTAGTTCGGATTCCAAAGAAACTGTTCTCTCTTTACTAATTAAAACAGCCTTAAACTTTTCCAAACAAGGTTAACCCTTCAAGAAAACATTCACCATCTTCCCGGACTGCTGATAGAAGAATCACAAAGATTCCGGTACCATCGAAGAAACGAACCACACTGCTGCTTCCAAACTCTATCTCGACAGCACACCGAACACTCCGAGCTGCACTGCTATCACAGCTAACCAAGAACTTCTAATCCAAAGGCTTCTCAAAACTAAAACCATCAACAAACCTCTCAATGAACCTCCGAGATGGCAGACATCCCAAAAGAAACTCGGGACTCCAAACCAAACACCAAATAACTTACTCTTCTTAAGGAATAATGAGACCATGTCCGAAGAACAACTAATCGACCTTAGTCTCATACTTCAAAATAGACAAAACTCTCTTACTCGATATCAGAGAATTCCTATACAGCCGAGTCTTTCCTGCGGTAGACATCAACTGTTCCTCCAATACCTTCTTAATCTTGTTCCAAAAAGAACACCTCCTTCGGGAACATCCATAGATACTGTGTCTTATCACACAGCTACTCCTTCCTGAAGTCGCCAAGCTACCATCACTTACTTCTGCACAACTGATAGATTCAACTCTAGAAAATCTGCTCACCCGAGCTCAACCAATCTTACATTCCAATAATGGACTCCGAATCTTGAAAAGGATTTTCTTCAGAGATCCGAGACATCCTTACTCCATACTGCCAACTTACTCGAGACGATATTGGGTTACAGTCTCGATATATACTTCCAACCTCAAACATTCAAACTCCAACTATTGGTAATTGTGTTACACACACTACCACCTTATCTACCTTTATAACTTATATTGGAAAACCCGAACAGGTAACCCAATAAATAGGTAGAAATACATAAATATATATATTTAAAATGATATATATTTTTTTATATAGAAATTATTTCTGGGTAAAATTATTTCATCTACCTCTTTAAAACAATATTGTGTCCGTTGGCCTGGTTCAAGTGTTTAGAGATCCCTATCAATAACGTTAGCTACTCGTATTGACCAGAATCCATATACCACTCAACCGATCAATTAACACAATATAAAACCATTTTTATATAATTAACAATTACGCGCTCTCAAGATAGACACCACTTCAGAGCCAAGGTATTCACTCAACCTACTGCTCTGATACCAACTGTAACGACCACGACTTTCTCTCCACAGAAAGTCGCATCGTTAATAAGAAAGAAAGGGATAGAAGAAGAAAAGATAGAAAAGAAGAAAGAACAACACATCAGAATCTCACAGCGGAACGAATAAAATATAATATATCACATAAAATATTACATAGTATCATATTACATTAGAGTTACACAACTTATACATCACAGAATAGACAGTTATAAACTTCTGTCTATTATACAACACAAGTACATCAGTACAATACAGACTAATACAAACACAGCGGAAACTCTATATATCTACTCGCTGAAGCCTCCTGCTTCACAGCTCCTCCAGAATTCGTCAAGACTATCCTGAATCCCTTGACTACTCAATACAATATTGAGTACCCAAGAGTTTAATAAAATAGAAAATAAACACTTGGGTCAGACATGGGTCTGGTGTGAGTAAACGGTTAGATTGCTTAACTTTGAAAACCTTTGAAAACAAAAGTATCACGTAAGACTCCCCACAAATAAACATGGGTAAGTTTTTACCTTACGCTAACTAAAACATTTGATAGGAAATCCGATTGTATTATAATAGGGTCTAGGGTTTTCAAGTAAAATACAGAAATAGCTGAAATGCTTACATCTCACATTCCAACATAGTTGGGCACAACTAATACGTATGGCACTTATTGGAGTTTGGATTCCATACAATGGCAGGGCTACTGGGGTACCGCCCGTCACAGTACGTGGCCTAGATCACCGTACCGAGGAGTACGCCCGCTCCCCTGCAACAGAAAGCCGGAACCATCCCTTACTGGATAATTCCGAACAAGATAACCCGGTAGTTGGCGCGACCAACCACACACTAAGCCGAATAAAAAGAAAAGGGACCTCTAGACAGGGATCTATCTTGCTCTCAGTGGGTGCTACCCACGAAGCCTTGCTGCACCTCCCCTGTTTTAGCCATTCCCGGTTGATGAGGCTTGAGGTTACGATTACCTTTAATCAGAACATATCACTTAGAATGCTCATCGTCCGCCTGACGATGTGCTGAAAGCATTCAATCCATACAAGTTCGTTCCGGGTTCGAACGAAACCGAAGGCATTATCTCGTTACACTCGTTTTGGAATCACCCTCAGAGTTAACGACAATAACCCTTGCACTCTGAATCTTCATCTTCACTTGAGATTCACGATCTATCGTTAATTTGGATCGATGTGGTATTCGGGTCTCCAGACCTGGAAATCCGGTATACGGAAACCCGATCCCGGTCTCATCGAAATCCAAAACGTATCTTTTAAGGCCAAGTTGTTTAAAGGTTTAAACATTTAAACTTATATTCAGGATGATATAACAGATAGATAAATCACATTATCACAATAGATAATTCATATCAACATTCATCTCACAAAGCAGCATGTCACATAGATATCATATCCAATCATCCAGTATCAATCAATCACCCAATATCAATCATCCAATATTAACCAATCATTCAAAAGCAGAATTGATTAACTCCTAAATCAATTGGATTACCTAAATCCTTTTCCATTTATTTATTTCAAATAAATAAATTAATCATCTCTAATGATCTTCTTTAATTAATCTTTTTTGATTAATTATACTTTAATTACATTCAAGTAATTATCCTTAACCATATACAGTAATTAACCTTTAATTACTATCATTAAATTACAATAATTAATGATCCTTCATTTGCTTTCATTAATTAATTTAACTATAATTATTTGCATTAATCCTCAATTAATTATAATTAATTAATCATACTTTAATTAATCACTTTTATTAATCAACCTTGATTAATTATATTAATTAATAATCCTCTAATTACTTCATTAATTAATTACCTTCTAGTTAATTAAATAATTAACCTTTAATTAACTACATTCATTAATTAACCTTAATTAATCATAAACAATAATTAACCATCTTGTAATTACTTACCTTAATTAATTAACTCCTTAATTAATTATATTAATTCATTACTCATTAATCACTTATTATTGATTAATTAATCTTAATTAATCAACCCTTAATTACATCATTTATTATATAAATTAATGATCTTTAATTACTCCCTTAATTAATTATTCTCTTTTAATTAATTACCTTAACTAGTAATTAATCACATTTTTAATTAACCTTAATCCTTTAATTAATTAATTATAGAAATTAATTATCCTTGATTAATCTCCACTTTTAAAGATAAACTCTTCATACTTATTTCTATCTTTAAACTTCATTTAACCCATTTAGAAAACAATTATATATTTGAAATATATAATTTTACTTAAGAAAACATTTAAATTTGATATATTTAAAATCTTTGAAAAACCCTTTTCAAACTTACTTAAATAAATTTTATTCTTAAAAACTTAATTATAATATCTTTTAAACTCACTACTTAACATATAATTTAAAACTTGTTAAATCTTTATCTTTGATAAACTAATCACTTTGCTTTTGCACTTGAAAACATTTGTAAAATCCAAGCTCTTAGTTTTAAAAAATCCAGAACACTCAAACCAACAACCCGAGTAAAACCCCAAAAACACACGAGTCTTCCCCGAGTCGATCCCCACGCTCGTCTACTTCGAGTCGTAACTCCAACTTGAACGAAACTGCACCGAGTCGCACTCTTCTTCCCCAAACTCTCGAACTCCAGTACACCCAAACGTGCACACGTGCACGTGCACGATCATCCAACGCCACTCCGATCAACGTCGCTCCCTCTAGCACATTATCGGCGACCAGTCCAACACCCTGACCACCCAGCTTTGACAATATCACTTCGGCATCAAAATCGAACCAAATCGACCAAATTCTGGAATTGCCACTGTCGGAATTTCGCTTCTTCCCATCGCCTCTGACCTCTAGATCATCTGCCGATCCACCCAAAGCCACGCTACACTCCGACATACCACTTCACCTCCTCGCGATCCACTCCAGCATCCCCTCGGCGACGAATTTGCTTCGCAAAACATCTCGACCAAAACTAACAGCTAAACCCTAGTTTGCCTCAGCACGACCACCACGGCGAACAATAAAATCCACCATTATTTTTCCTATATTCTCCAACCTTACAGCCTCCTTTACCATTAATCCCGAGGTCCACTATTGCTCCGATCGTCGAGAATTTCTTAAAATCCTTTTCACGTTCAACTCACAAATTCTCACGATACTCTTAACTAAAATTCATGATTTTTCTTTTAAAAATCATAATTTCCAGAAGCAAAACATATTATATCAAGGAATCAAATAATTAAGATACTTGAATTTCGACGTATATATAGATTTACTGTTTTATCTTCTTTTTCCAGATGATATTCAAAACCATCATTCTTAAATATATTTTTAAATCTTAGTTTAGGTTTAAACACAAACATCTTGTTTGAATTCCTAAACCTATAAGAGATTGGATGAGGAGATTTTGAATTTTCTATTTTGTTTAAACTCTGTTATGTATAAACAAAGGCAAGTTTTGCCTGAGAACAGGCATGCACATTTTAATTCACCTATATAAATACATATATACTTGCTAATATTCATACCATATTTTCAATCATCACCATCACAGACATAAAAGATCAAAAGAAACTGGTTTAAAAATTAAAGTTTGCTCACAGGATTTTGAAATAGAGAACAGAGGCACTTCATGTATATATATATACATGCATCTACACATATGAACACATGCAACCATATTCTACAGAGGTTCATCACAGACATTTTAAGCCAAATCACAGATTTAAAAACTGTTTTTAAAAGAAATTTACTCACCATTTGAATTCCAGAGACCAAAACAGAGCATGTTCCAGGCTTTGAATATCTGAATTGTTTTAAATTTCTTGCTGTTGAAATTTGAATACTTGCATGCTTGTTAATAGTTGAAATCTGGAACCTTGTTTAGTTGAAATTGAATTAGAAACTGCTACTTGAGTTGCTAGCTTGCTTGATCTCAGGTTGAAGATGAAATCAGGCTATTTTACTTTCTTTTGTTTTCAGTTTTTTTTAGTTTATAAGAAGAAAAGAATAGAGACAGTGAAAATGTTTTGAACGATTTGAACTGAAATCAAATGCCAGGTTTCTTCTACAACTACATATGTTATTTAAGATAATTTAGTTTTCTAAATTTTCAAATAAATTAAATGAAGGCCACCTGTTAACTTGCATGCATATACAAATGTTAAGGCATGTTAATTATCTTACAAATGTTAAAATCTAGTAGAATTGTGTTTAAATCCTTATTATAAAAGTATTTATGTTTTCCTATTTATGTAAATGTGAATTATTATTTAATTTTATTTATGTTTACAAACCATTTAAATTAAAGAGATAAAAAGAAGAAAGGTCTAATTAAACCTATATACATTTATAACCATTTTAGATTAAGTACTTTTTTAAAAGAAAACAAAATAAAATCTTTTATTAAATCTTATTTAAACTATTATACTTTAAAAATAAATAATTATCTTATATTTTGAAAAAATATAAAATTAACCTTAAATTAGCTTTTGAAAAATATTAAATTTAAAACAAAGCTTCAAATCACAATATATACATTCATATATTATCAATAGATTAAATTAAAAACAATCCAAATTATAACATATATATACATATATATTATAATCTGAAAACACATCTCTAATTTAAACAAAAGATTTTTATTCACAATCAATATATACATTATAAATAGAATCTATTTTTATTAGCTTTTAAAAGATTAAATTTATCAATTTATATTAAAATTAGAAAGGAAAATTATCAAATCAATTAAATTATCAATACAGATTATTAAATTTAAATTGCCCAAAAACCCGGGATATCACAAGTATAAAACGAACTACGACGGTTCATAATAGTTTAGGACATTAGATATAACAATAACACAGATAATATAAATGCGGAACATAGATAAAAACAAAAGTCTCGTATATATATAACTGATGTCAGTTAATACATAGTTGACACAATACATATGATACAACTACAACTGTCGACTCTAGAAGTTATATATACAAGTACATTATCGACTAATATACATGAATACATATCGTTCTATACAATGACACGACTACTACAAAATGACACTGACAACTTCAGAAGATGTGAAAAGTCTTCATATCCTGAACAGCAACTCAAAGGAGAAAATCTACAACCTGAAATAACTCGGGTCTGACCCGAGTATTACATTCAAAAGAAAATAATACCCAGGTCAGTCTAATTCAAACCAGTTTATTAGTGCATATAGGCAGTAATAATTTAAATAGACGACAGTCACAATAATTCCCGTCTATCCGATTCTTTAAACAAAGAAACCGGATAACGGTCAATATAACACTTAACAGTGTTTAACAAAAATCAGCAGATTTAAATCATCAACAGAGATAAATAAACAATTTATCAAATCGACTAAATCAATTTAAAGCCATTGAAATTGTCACTTTAAAACCATCAAAACTCGATTGGCTGCCGTACACGCACGCGTGTACGGCCTCGCCAATACAGCATAAAAGATCAATGCATCATGACACAAAAGAAATATTAATTCAAAACTGTCGAGTTTGGGTGGCTGCAGTGCACGCACGCATGCACTGCCTCGCCACTACAGTCCGTAGAAACTGCAAAGGTCAAACCCAAAAATCGGGTTCAACTCAAGTGTAAGAAAACAAATGCAGCAGTGGATAAGGTTACTCAGTGTAAATGGTATGCAAACTGTCTCAAATGGTCAAGACAACTGTAATGAATGACCAAACTCGATGAAACCCCACTGCAGATGCAGCATGGCCCACCTAAATGCCCACCCAAATAAACTACATGATATACAAGAGTGCAGTGACTACATTAATGAGTATATGTAGAGTCAAAGCCACAATGAAATCACAAACCAAAGGAGTGATACAAACAAAGATAAAATATGTATGCACTGTAAACTGGATAGTGCAACTATCTTACTCACGACCAAAGGCCGTAATACATCTCAACTCGACTGCAGGTGAGTTAGTGATCAACAAAGCCCAAAAGAAACTGGACTAGTAAACAAAACCCAAGTCAGGTGGATAACCAATGCAACAACTCAGATAAATGGTCCAGTTTCAACATGAATGCACAGCTACAATGAAACTGCAAAGTGAAGACTCAACAAATATCACAGACTACAAGTGAACACATGAACCCAGCAGTGCATCAATATCAACAAACTGCTTCATAGTACAACTGAAAAGTCTGGGCAACAAGCAGATGCCACCATAACTCAAGACCATCAAAGAGACAACATAGAAGCAACTGAAAACAGTGCAACATACAGTGATGAAGTGGGGATGAAGTAAGAGCTCAAGTGAATCAAGTTCAGATATGCAACTCAATAAAGCAACACTGGAATATGCAGACAACAGTGAACTCAACTCAAGGCTAAGACCAACATATCAATGCCACAGTATGCTACAGAGAAACTGACCAGAAAGTTGAACTGCAGTGCAATTACAAATGCATAACGAATATCAAGTGAAGAAGACTACAATCTATCCAACAAATGCACAGGCATACACATATATACACACATGTATGCATGTATATACATGAATTAGATTGAAGCACACTGAAATACAAAGATGCAAACTCATCTGGAAATCACTCAGAAATAAACAGAATTGACCGAAGTCAGGTGAAGTTAAAATTCAAGTCGAAGCCATTCAAAACAAGGCCGAAGTCAAGTAAATTCGAATATACCCAAATCAGAAAGTATCAATCTCAAAACAACTAGGAGTGGCCCAGATAATCAATAAATGAATCCCAAGGATTTTACACGAACTCGATTAACATCGTCTCCAATCGAAGTCAAAGCCGATGGTACAAAAATGAACCATATAGTGATGCAAATAGTGAACTACAATATCACAATGATAACAAAGTCAAGGCCTACAGTAAATCAAGTTATTTCAATGCCGAGAAAACAATGTGACAAGGATCAGGAGACAAGTTCGAATTTAATGCAGATGTCAAACAAGTCGAAGAACAACAATGCAGATGTAACGTTTTCAAGTGCGTATCTGCAATGACTCAAGGAAAATCGAACGCTACAAAGTCAAAACCGTGTGTATTAAGTTGTCATAATATTAGGGAATCAAGAAATAGGAAGGTGATGAGTTCATATAAATGCAAACCCCAAAAATTCATCATCGGCAAAACCCATATTCAGAAGTAAGAAAATCTCAGCAACCAAATCACGAAATTTTCAGAAGTAAGAAACCATCACATTTTTATACGAGTAAAAATCACAGAAAATTAAACTCTATGAATCTACTCATGAACTAGATGTGAGTGGGGGATCCACTCACCTTAGTCTGAACGGCCGCGAGCGAGACGAAGGAAGTCGAAGCCGTTGATTTTGAACGAGCCCTAATTCCAGACTCGAGGCAAGGACGAGCTGAAGATCGTAATCGCCAGAGATTCGCAAGCAAAATCGCCGAAGTTCTAATTTGCGAACGAAGAAGAAGACGAGGGAGCCGCCATTTTCGTTCGATTGTCTTCGTTTTATTTAGGTTTAGGTTTTCGAATGCAAAGGTAAAGGGAAATGTTTATTTTATTTATCACGGCACAAAGGATAAAACATGGGCCAAGTTTCTCTTACAGCCCGCATACCCTTTATCAAATTATTAAAAGAATTTCCAATAGAAATCTACAACCCGATTTAATCGTCTAACGACGATATTAATTAATACGAAAACCTGGGTTGTTACACTTGGGGAATGGTATTAAGCATAGAATGATTTGGATGGATAAAGATTATTACTACGCACCCACATTGACTAAACTCATTATAGGGTATTACTAGCCCAATCTCTAATTAGTCGACACCATCAAGGCTAAGGTATTCACTAACCTTTGCTCTAATACCAAATGTGACGAATGGGATTTTCGACCCTCAGAAATCGACACTAATACGTCTTTGGTATTCACGTGCCACACATTCAAGTGCTGGAAACCCAATCATTAGGGGTAAAAAGAAAATAAAGATAGAAAGTAGAACAGCCATAGAATCTCACATCGTATTCAACACTAAATTATATATGAAGATAGAATGTACAATAACTCTCAAAATGATGTATCAAAGTTATGGTAAATACTAATCCAGCCAGGATCGTTATAATGGCCTATCCCTATAGGTGTTGGTAGATACTTAATACAACGAAAATTTGAAAACAGATAATTATCTAAAGAAGACACTCCAGCTCCAGGTTCTATGGTCCATCCAAAATGCTCCAAGATTACCTAACTACTTGGCTGCCCGCAAAAATAGGGCACCCCGAGTTTAAGGGGAATAGAAATAAACTCCGAGACAGTCATAGGACTGGTGTGAGAAACTAAAAATACGGATATTTGAAAACAAATGAAATCTCATAAGACCACGCCGCACATAAACACAGAATGAGTTTTTATCTTATGATAACCAAAACAGTTGTTACGCAAAATTTGGGAATATAATTTTTAATGACATTCTTTTGAAAATATTTTCCAAATAAACATACTAAAATAGCCGAAATTATTACATTGATTAAATTTGACGGCATAATAGGTTTACAACTAAGTTCGAAGGCAAAATTAGAGAATGGATTCCATACAATGACAAGGTAAGGGACTACCTTCCATACAGTACACCTCTAGAGGAATGTACCTAGGTCCAGATATTGGATGCCAAAACCAACACAGGACCGGCCTACCACTTCCTTAATAGTACCGAATATGTCATCACCCCGGTCATTCCCGACCTTTACCGGGATCCCAAGCATGCATAACAACTCATATTATAGAGGGTATCTAGAAAGGTGACATCTTCTAATGGGCGCGACCCACATAGCCCTATTGCTTCTACCCTGTTATTGTCGTTTCTGGGGTGTGAGGCTTAAGGCAACGTTTACCTTTCATAGCTCATATTTCACTTTGAATGCCACCTTGCCATTCCACAATCACACAACTAATTTCTACAAATGTATAACTCCTGAGCTCATACGTCTCAAGGAAGGGTGTTAAGCTAAGGGAAGTTGTCTTCTCCACCACCAAACAGATGATACGCTTATAGAGATCAATCTATGTGATCTTGAAATGCAACGTCAGACACTCGTCCATACAAGTTGTCCAGGAATAGGACAAACTGAAGGAACTCTCCAACCACAAACAGTCGGGAATCATCCTTTGGATTAGTAGCAAGCAGCCCTTTACGACTCCATATAGAGATCAATCGATGTGATCTCGAAATGCAACGTCAAACATTCGTCCATACATGTTGAAAACTTGATTTGCTCATATTTCAAAATCTACTAAATGAAATCTTGATTTTCTTTCTTAATTTGAAAACTATGATTATAAGAGTTCGGAAAAATTTTATTACAAAAAATTATGACATTGAAGCCATCGTAAAAATGGATTTTACTTTCTGTGGTACGAAACTGCGAACTACCATTTCGTGACGCGCCTATTTTAACCAATGTTCCATTTTACTTCCAAACTTCATTAAAAAAATTATAAATGTTTATAAAACATTATTAAGTCATTTTAAACGATTTTCAAAGAGGTTTAACTACTCATATATACCATTTCATTTATAAAAAGGAAAGTGATTTCCTTTGTGGTATTCGATGTGTATTTTTTTTAGCAAAGCTAACCGGCTTTAAAGTGGGCCATGCCACTGTATATATAATGGAAAAACAGGTGCTCTGCACATGCACAGAACAACTAAAGGGCAAGATACCCAAAAGAAAAAAAATAGAAAGCACAGGAGCTAGACAAAAGTGCCTAAACTACTATAACAGCATGACTAAGCTTCCTCATAAGAGGAAGAACAATCACGTCCAAACATGCCACTATATTCGATGTGTATTAAACATTACTTGTTAATATAATCAAACAATCATACCATCATTATCCAAACATGATAAACAACCATAATAAACAAGCATATCAAATCATATTATAACATCCAATATATACTCTGTGTGTGTGTGTATATGGAGTGTCTCACCTTGGATTAAACGGCTAATTTTATATAAGACTATAGCTTCGCTAACTCGGATTTTTAGCTTGCGATCACTTGCACTCTAGCTCTTAGGTGGCTCGGCCTTCCTTGGAATGGGTGAAGGAGCTCACGGCGTACACTTTGGAGGGAGAAAGTTTGGGCTTTGATGGGAAATGGTGGCGGCATGGGTAATAGAAGGAAAAGGAGGAGTTTTGGTTGAGTTTTGAAGTGTTTCACACTATACTTATATAATTTAATTTTCTTTTGCAAAATATTTTTCCATAGTTTCTTTTAGACTTGAGGCCATTAAAGAGGAGGAAAAAAGCTTAGAAAATGAAGAAGAAAGCGTATGAAAGTGAAGAGGAGAGTAGGTGGTATTTATAGGGAAAGAAGAGGAGAAAATATCTAAGATATTATATGTAATAATCACCATCTTCATCACCTCCACATGCTCATCCCCATCCCCATGTTCAGCCGAAGTGACCTCCCCTCCATGTGCTCTCATGATGCATGTACTAATGTGTAAGGAGTTTGACTTTGTGGTTGCTTAAGAGGTAAGGATTTATATAATATCTTGGATATTTTTGAATATATATACAAATATATGTATATGTATATATGTCTTCATATATATGTGTTCATGTGCATGTGGGTATCTTCATGTATGTGTACATGTATATGTGCATATGTATGTCACATATAATCCATAGCATCGCATAACTTCTTCACGTTGAATTGTTACGAATTTCGATTCTGATTTCCGATCATATTTTCTCTTCTTAGTAAACATACATATATTTGTAAACAAAGTTTGAAAATAATATTTCATCATTATATAATAACTAAAAGAGCTTATTTAATAATTAAATAATTATTAAATCATTTAAACTTAATTTAAATTCAAAAAATCTATTATTCCAAAATAGCGACATTATTAATGATGTCATATATACTTTTGTTTTCCAATACAAAATAAATTAATTTATTGCATATTCTCACTTATATAGATAAATGAGTGTATGTATCTAGCTCCGTGCACGATGCCGAATGGTCAAATAGATGTTTATCGATAAAACAATTTTTGGTCATTTATCGATATATCTTCCAAAGTATATAATTTTGTGAATATTTATTCAAAATTAGATTACCAATATTATTTATTGTTCAAAACATCATTATTTATGTTAAAAATCTTATTTTGAATATTATGAAATTTTTCCAAAGTGATGAATTTTCGGGTTATTACAGACTTTGTTTTAAACAAAGGATTTCTTTGTCTATACCATTCAGTAACATAAAACAAATATGATAAGTTGAACTAAAATGTTGACACATTTATGAAAAGTAAGTCATTGTATATTTAGCAAAAAAAACCGATGAGTAGGCTTTCCTTTATCTTTGAGATCTAGAATAGGAGTGTTTTAACTAAGGCAAGGCCAGGAGCAACCAATGCCCTGGCTTACCTGGCTTTGATTTTAGGCGAGGGATAGAGAAGTCGAAATGTCAGAAACGTGATAAGTATAAGAGGGTTGATTTCGATAAATGGGTCATGAGTAATTTAGTTATGAAAGGTACTTCATTGTGTACTTGACACCAAATTTCGAGGTATGGAAAGTCATCTCTATCTCGAGAATTATGAATGTATATCGAGGCAAGAATAGTTTTGTAACTTGTTCGATTTCATTGTTAATCGATGGACAGTACTATTTGAAACCGAAAAGTGGTGATAAGTATATGATGTCCTATTATTCATATGCAAACTATACTTACACCCAGATAGTTGTTTGTCCACTATACTTGACCTATTTCGACTTAGGAAATACATGAAAGCTTCATATGTACATATGGTTTGAGAATCCCTTAGGAGAAATCATTCCGATGAAACGTCTCTCGCTTTAAGGATTGATATTCGGGATTCTTTTTGGGGCTCTTATATCATCTGCTTACTTATGAAAGAACGGGGAATGAACCGACTAAAACTTTTTAATGTTGTTCGGAGAGATTAAGATCGGATAAGCATGAGTTGTCCGAAAACCAATTCGAACCGGCATATGCGTTCGATTTGAAGACCTATTAAAGATGATGGAATCAAAGACGGAGTTCTTTGAAGTGCAAGGGATACTTGCTAATAATCCTGAGGATGATTCCAAAAAGGATGTAGTAGAAGTAGTGCCTTCGGTTTGTTCATATCCTAGGCAACTTGTACGGATGAATGCTGACATTGCATTGTTGCCCGGAGGACATTGTTAGCATTCCATGAAGGGTTTGCTAAAGGAAAGGTAATCGTTGCCTCGAGCCTTACACCAGGAAATGACTAAAACAAGGGATACGCAACAGAGCTATGTGGTCAGACCTACCAAGAAATGATCATCAGTGATCTAGATCGATATTTATTTGGATGTATGCTTCGGGCCTAGTACAGTTGTTGATAGCAACCGAGGGATGATTATATTCGATACTATGTAGTAAGAGGTATGTGGTTTTGTGTTGGCAAGTCGGTGAGGCCCTTGATGAATTTTCTCTAGCGATGCACTATGACAAACGGTACCCCAATAGCCTTGTCATTTTATGGAATCCATTATTCAATATGTGCCTATACGGACTTAGTTGTGGACTTAATATGGTGTGGAATGTAATTAATGTAACCATTTTGGCTATGACTAAATATTTATTTTAAACCTTAGACATTATTATAATACACTACCAAAAATCTGCGGCTTTCTGACATTCTTTTGGCATCGTTATACCGTCCCTAAATTTTTCAGCGACGCCAAAAGCCCAAAAAAATGAACGTCGCTAAATTATTTGGCGTCGCAAAGGCGTCTCAAAACTGGCATTGTAATGGCGTTGCTAAATTATAACAACGCCCTTGTGACGATAGTTATCCGATACAAAACCGACATTGTAACAGCATCGCTAAATTTTGGCGTCGTCGTACCGATGTCGCTAAACTTTTGCGATGTCATTGTGATACCTTTTTTAGTAGCAAACCAAACATCGAAATGGCGTCGCTAAAAATTAGCGATGTCCTTGCGGCGTCTATCTTCTAAATTCAAACAAAAAGTTTCACAATACATATACTAAAATGTAATCAAAGCTTTTCTTGATACATGGATTCCATACTCTAAGCTGGCCAAGTGCACTGTGTTCAATATCATAGACAACGAGCTTCAAAAGTGATGCAAAAATATTACAGTCAGATATAAACTAAGTGTTATACCCAACTCACTTCACATAAACAAGTCCATCAAAATTAAATAATTTATCCCGGTATACAACTTATTTGATAATGTATGTAGCAAAAGAAATACATTCAACAAGTACATTAATAAGATGTTAAAGAAAAAACGCGTTAAGTGATATAAGAAACCGACTGCCAACTTCGTCTTCATAGTCAGCCAACTCATCTCACATCGTCCTTAGCCAAATTTGTTCGATACTTATAAAAGTAAAACTCCAAGAAATAAACTTAAATCCTTCCATGAAAACAAAAATCAGCAAGAAAAAGTATTTAATGCTCTTAGGATTCTCAACATATACAGTTGATTATATTCTTTAGTTTTTTGTATTTTTATTCTTAGCCTGGAATTATGGTCCCAAAAATTTCATTGCCTTGCTGCAGTAACTTTCTTCGTTAAAATCTAACATCAGGTAATATACGAAGAATGTTAATCAGACTATTTTCTTGCTATTTTCTTATCTAAATACTACCGGCAATCATTTAAAACAAAAGGTTAAATATGAAATGTAAGGAATATATGAGAGATATTTATCCATATTAAGAAAGTGTTTTACTAGTAATCTCTTTCTAAAAATATCTTTATCGGTACAACAAATCCTTCAGCAACTTACGGAGTATCAATAAAGTGAAAATAAGAGACACATCCCTAAAATCAAACTTAATACATAAAACGTCCGCCTCATAAAAAAGATATAAATTACATCCCTATTTTCAAATACTACAATCTTCTTTCCTACAATACCCCTCTTCTTCATTGCAGCAATGTTGATTCTTCATATATGGATGTTATTCTCACATCCATAATTAAAATTTGCACCATATTAATTATCAATCTTTAAAACGCAATAACTTCTTGTAGAAACGACAGATTAACAAACCGTTTTCACCATTAAATCACAAATTTTAAATTGATATTTTTCAAATTTCTACAATTATATGGTATGATTGCAGACAATTCAGCAATTATATGCAATAATTGCAGGAATGTCTGCAATTATACCATATAATTGCAGACATGTCTACAATTATATTCAATAGTTACAGACATTTCTACAACTATATGCACTGATTGCAGACATGTCTGCAATTATACCATATAATTGCAGAAATGTCTGCAATTATATGCAATAATTGCAACTGTATGCAATAATTGCAGACATGTCTGCAATTATACCATATAATTGCAGAAATGTCTGCAATTATATGCAATAGTTGCAGATTTGAAGAAAAATCGAAGATGTTTAAAATTTGCAGAATTATCTGCAAATATATGGAATAATTGCACCTTTACTGCAACTTTGATTTTTTTAGTATCAACAATGGATCTCATTTTAAAGATCATAAAAAATTATTTTTTGTTGAAAACGGTATGTTGATCTGATGTTTCTACAGAAATTTATACGCGTTTGAAATGTTAAAAACGTAAAGGGTATTTGGGTCTTTATGCGTGCGTGAATTTGGAAACAGAGACCTGAAACTTATTAAAAAAATGGAGGCATGTTTTTTGTATTTTCAAACCTTACCAGGAATGTATGCCAAACGTGCCCATCAATAAATTTGCCTTTGACTAAATCTGATTAACAACACTAAGCAATATCGGTCAAAGCAACGTTTGCACAGCACGCTCATTCATATTAGGGAACATCAATCCCTAAATCCGCCATGCTGCAACCACCCATGTCCCCACCAGACAAAATTTGCAACCTCCGATTCTTCCTTCACCAGACTGACGCGACCATACCATCTGCCTCCACCTTCTAATCCTCACAAAATCCTCCAATCCACACCACTTCCTAAAGAAACCCTTTAACCCGACACCTTAATCACCTAAACCTCGTGACCCCGCCTAGTAGTCCAACAAGATGCGCAAATGTAGAATTGTGATCTCTTATCCTTAATTCAATAGGCACAACATAATTTCTTATGGGAAGAGGGATATTAGGGTTTGAGATATAGAAAAGTTTCACTTGTGTAAACTTGAAAATGACGGAGTAAAAGGTAAGGATAATAGCAAGGGATATGCAGTTTTATTGAATAAGAGATATGGGAGAAGATTGATGAGGTGGAGGCATATGATACGTCTAATTAGTTTGAATTTGATGGTTGAAAATTGTTTATTGTACAAAGACACAGATCCATATGATATGAATTTTAACGGTGTCGCAAAAAGAATGGGTAATTTTCAATGCCTTTGCGACGCCAATGTGAAAACATCAATAAAAACTATGGCATCACTAAGGCGTGACTAATTAATGACACCTTAGCGACGGGGTAATTTTAGTGACACCGAACCATCTCCGCGTCATTATAGCAACGCTAATCGACATCAGAAATTAGCCCTCTCTCTTATAGTGATATCACAGAATTCTAATTGAAATGTTTTGGTCATCGTAAGGTAAAACCGGTCATTGTTTATGTGCGACGTGCACACAAGACCCATAACTAACCTGGAGTTTTTCTTTCTTTCTCCTTAAACTCTTGGGTACTCTAATTTTTGAGTAACCAAGTACTCCAGATTCTTACGAATGAATTTTGAAGGAGCATGGAGCAAGAGGCTTTATCGTTATCTAGTTATTTATTTTATCTCCGCTGTGTGTGCATAGTATGTATCAGCATTGTAGGGGAAGACAGTTATAAATGTACCTGGCTGAGTTAGTAACTGTTGTAACACTGATGTTTCATTTTGGAAGTGACCATATGTACGATCATATGTTCTATTATATTTGATTCCCATACGTTGTGAGATTCTGTGTTACTCTCTTGTCTTTTCTTTTCTTTTACCCTAATGACATATCTTTCGAACACCTAGATGATCAGTATACACATACCGTGGATGTATTATGTGTCATCTTTAGGAGTAAGATAGGCTGATAGTCACAGTATTCCAGAGAGAAAACATCAATAAAAAGGATTAAAGTGGACGTGGGCCGAAGAATTTGCCGAACCACTATAAAAATTACGCGTTTGTTCTTTTCCTCTTTATTTCTTCACTTTTAACTATGTTTAATTCGAATCTATTTGATTCAAGGTGTTGTGTCAATATTTGGTGCAATAAGATTTCTATAAATTTTTACAAAATCCTTCTCAATTCTTTTCTATTATTTACATTTAAGTCCATAAATTTAAACTAATTGCATAATTTTAAATTTAACATATGTAGAAAAATTGGTTAAATAATATTTCTAAATTCATATAAGACCAATAAAAGATGTCAATTTCAACATATATACCATATTTATACTTACAGAAATGATATGATTATTATTTTTACTCAAATATAAAGATATATAAGCTACATAGCATAAATTATACATAAGCAATAATGACAATTTTAATTTATAGTCCATTTATTTCACTGAATTTATCGTACATTGCAGAATAAAAGTTCTAGTTTTAACACTAAAAGTATAAATACTATATTTTACAATATTATTGTGTGCAGTGCACAGATTATGCAATAGTATTAATTAAAACTGGAACATGCCCCTTGATCTTCCTTTTTTATAAAACTTTTAGAATTAAATCCTTAAATCTCAGTAATCTTTACCCATCCACCGTAAGATCAATGAGCTTCAAAATAGACATAAAACCCCAAAATTCCCATCACTTCTCCAAATGCTCCCCTTAATAAAATTATGCCTCGTAGGGAGCAACTCTCTTTGAATCTTGACCATCTTCATCAACAATCAAACCTTTTGCATGCATCTTCTCTTCTACACATCTTTCAAAAAAGCAAAGATCTAGCATAGAATTATATTACGTCAGAATCTAGGGTTTTTTCCTTCCTTTACATCATTGAACAATTTCTCAAATCCATGTTCACACTTTCTCTACCCCATTTTCGAATTGTCTCAAGGCTGCCTAAAATTCTTCATCTTTGATCTCTTCCTAAGTTCCAACTACAATCGAACTTCCCATAATTCTTCATTTTCCCATGATTCGAAACTTCTTCATGAGAGCTAAAAACAAATCACCATAGTGCAACAGGGTTAGAAGGAGATTTTACATTCCATTTCTCTATCTCATTTTTTTATCCAATATCCATTTATGACTTAGTTTCAACACATATTTAGGTTCATTTTATTTAATGATTGTTTATCATATAATTTGTATTTTGGTATCCTTATTTATTACTAATACAAATCGCACTTAGGTGCATCTAATAGGCATCTAATAGGTAAAGATATTCATCTTTTATGTAATATAAAAATGAGTGGATGGATATGTGTTGTAAAGTGTAAATATTTTTGTAGTCACAACGCTTCTATTTCAAGTTTTTTTGTTAGTTGTGAAGTGGTAGTAAAACTTCGTTGATTGGTAGTTGGAAAGAAGAGGCGATGGAGGTTGCAAACAGGTAGTGAGATTTCGTTGATGAATGATGATATTTTTTAAATTTTAAAAAGACACCATGGAAATTTTATTCATTGAATTCTCTTTATTAATAGTAGAGATTTATTTACAAGGGTGGTTATATGATTCGTTAGATCAATGAAGACACCAAGGTTGCATGTGACGACTTGGATTTTCGAACTTGTCAAAACCGTCGAGAACCGATCTGATTTAAACTACAAATGAAAACTACTGATTTAATACCTAATATCATTTGATAAATATTTAACACTGCTAAATGTATAGGATACAAATTTAGTTTATACAACTTATCAGAGGAATTTATTAATTCTACAAGGTGCATATAATACATATCAAATACCAATGTCTACAAATCTAACGATGTGCACTCTGATGAGAAAGGCAACAATATCCTTACCTGGGAACTCAATAAACATGTCAATGCGGAATAAAATGGTAAGCTGGAAAGATACATGAACATCAAAAAAGTAACAACCCTTAATAGATAAATGGGAAAGGGTTATATTATTTTTGGGGCTGCATCACTACTACTTGTGACTGCCTACATACCCCTATCTAATTGGGTACCCAATCAGATAAAGGATCAAGCCAATGTAGTTCTCCTACCATAAATAGGACTCATGGAGCCTACGATACAACAAAAAATATGCAATTCTCTAATTACATAGTTAGGCTTAATCTTCATGTCTGATTCTTCAAATCTAATTTACTTAGTTTTATTCAAAAGCTCTTTGAAAAGAAAAGTATCTCATAAGACCATGCTGCATATAAACACGGACGGGTTTTTACCTTATGATAACTTAAGAAACTTTATATGTAAAATCATTTAATATTATTTTTAATGGCATTCTTTGAAAACGTTTGCAAATAAACTTATATATTTTAGCTGAAATGCTTGCATCTCACATTTCAGTATTTGCACAACTAAGTCGTATGACACTTATTGGATATTGGATTTCCTACTAAATAGCGAGGTAAGTGACTACCTCCCGTACAGTTCATTTCTAAAGGAATGCACCCAAGTCCTCTATGTTGGTCCTCATGTGAATTAAGACCGACCTATCTGAAAAGCTAATATACGAATAGCACCGAGTACTACATCACTCGGCCGTTACCGACCTATCCAGGATCCCGAGCATACACCACATAATTTAAACCCGACGTTATAGCGGGAAGAAATTTTTTACATCTAGAAAGGCGATTCCATACCCTAATGGTAGCGAGCCACTTAGCCTTAAAGCATCCCTTGTTTAACTATTCCCAGGTGTGAGGTTTTGAGGTAACGATTACCTTTCATCTAGCACATATTCCACTTGGAATATCACTTCGTCATTCCCCAATCACACAACTGATTTCTACAAATGTAAAACTTCTAAGCTTTTACGTCTCAAGAAATGGTGTTAAGCTAAGAGAAGTTGCCTTCTCCGCCACCCAACGGATGATACATTTTATAGAGATCAACCAATATGATCTAGAAATGCAACGTCAAACATTCATCCATCCAAGTTGTCTAGGAACAGGACAAATCAAAGGCGCTCTCATACCACATCTTATCGGGCATTACCCCTAGGATTAGTAGTGACTTAGTCCTTGCATATGAAGATTTCATAACGAAGGGACCACTGCTATTTATTTATTTTGTGGAGCCATTCCAAAATTATCAACAAACAGTCCTTCCGTTATGAAGATCTCGCCTTCAAAATCAAGGTCTTCAATATATATTTTCTTCACTTTCGAAACGTAAATTGGTTCGAAGTGGTTTCCGGATAGAAATTACCCAAATCTGATCTGAGTTCCTTCGAATCAATTATCGATAAAAAGATGTTTTATAAGTAGGTGATTATCATTTGATTTATTCATTTCTTTTTATCGAAAAATATCTTCGATGTATATATATAAAACATCCTTGTTGGTATATACGGAATCATTAAACCTCTCTTTATTAAATTCTTTGGTTAATTAAACCCTTTTTCTAACTTGGAATAATTCTAGAACATTTTACTTAGCAAAATATTTCCAAATCATTTATTTAAATCTCAACAAAGATTTCTTGTTTCAAAATGCAACTTTTTAATAAGTTGAAAACATTTTATCTAGACGGTAAATCCAAATTATTTTAAATTTGGAAAATTTAATCTTTTATACTTAACTCGTTTTTGACATTTCGACCTTATCCTCCCTCATCTGGAGGAGGCTAAGTGAGCTAGGGCACTGGTTGCTCCTGAACATCTCCTTGGTTTAAGCACCTCACCTAGATCTCATGAATAGAAAAATCAGGTGTACTCGTCGGCTTATTAAAGCCAAGATTAAAACATTTACTTATAACATCTTTTCTTTAATTTATTTATTTATATTCTTTTAAATAAATTATAAAATCATCAAATCATATTTAAAACACTTCATTATTTATTTAAAAACATTTATAAAAGATTTGGGAAGGAATTGTTAAGTTTAAAAACCATATTTTAATTGCTATTGAAAACCGCTGCAAATTGTGCTGCGAATAGTTATTTTAAAGTTATATTGATCAAAACCATTTTTCTATTATTTGAAAATTTATTTATGTAACTCAAATATCTTTTAAATCATTTTAAAGGATTTATAAATATTTTTCCATATATTATGGAATTTAAAAATATGGAATTAAATCATTTTTAACTTTTGTCGTCAAACTGCAAAACCGCGGTATTTTTGAAAACTTGTTTTACTTATATTTCAAAATCTACTTATTGAAATCTCAATATTTTTCTTTTGTTTGAAAACTATAGATATAATAGTTCGGAAAATTCTTATCACAAAGAATTTCAAGCTATTTTCCCTTTTATATACTCATTTGAATTTTACGGCGCGAAATCGCGAACTATTGTTACGCGGCGCGCCTAGTTTTGACTTGTTTTTCATTTCATATTCAAACTTCACCAAAATTATTTCTAGTGTTTATGAAACGTTATTAAATCATTTTAAACCATTTTCAAGAGGTTTAACATTTCATATATACCATTTTATTAATAAAAGGAAAGTGGTTTCCTTTGCGATTTTCGACGTGTATTTAACATGACTTGTTAATGAAATCAAACAATCATATTAAAGTACCAAACATGATTAACAATCATCACAACCAAGCGTAGCAAATGATGTTATATCATCAAATATATATATAATAGTATAAATGGAGTTATCTCACCCATTTCCTTGTCCAATTCTTCCTACCAACATTCAAACGAATCGACACTTCACTAAATCATCACTAAAACAACTCCACCACCCTTCTTGCTCATGGCTATCCTTCCTCCACTACCATAGCTCACGTCACAAGGGTCTAGGGTCAAAGCGCTCGACCATTGGAAAAAGAAGAGGTCTTTAGTTCACAATATTTGGACCTGAAAATGTATCATCTTCTCTCGGCCTTTTGACTATGTTGTACTCAAAATTTGGAAAAGTTATCCACTATAAAGTTGTTATGAATTACTTAATTTCGAGTTGTTTTGAAGGAGATATAATCAAAAGAAGAAGAGGTATTATCGAATTCACAAAAATCAAACCCGAGAATGCACTGGAAAGAAGTGGGTTTTTGACATAGCTAAGTCCAAAATGGGAAGAAGTGGTAAACATCAAAGTTGTAGCCACTAGAATTTTAGAGGGTCTAAAAAAAAGAATTTATCCATTTGGCTTAGGTTTGGAGAAGTTATATAATATGTAAAATGAGCTAAGGATGTGGGTATTTATAGGCAAGTTAATCAAAATATCTACAAATATCATCATGATCTATCACCTCACCATCACCTCCACCACCTACCACCTCTTTCCTACACTACCCTAGGAGGGCCAGAAGTTACCTCAATCATAGGCAAGGCCATGTGCCCCTTGGATGTTACATTTGATGTAACAAATGGTGATAATTATCTTAGATATTTTAAAGTGTTTTCTCTCTCCACCATCATTACCCCTATGCGCCACCTCTTCCTTCATCATCACCTAGCACGACTACCTCCTTCCACCACCACCTAGGCATGATTGAACTGAGCCCCTCCGAAGTGCATGTGATGATGGTTGTACCTAGATGTGTAGTGTTGACTTAAGGTTCCCTAAGTGTTAAGGAGTTATTAAAATATCTTATATACTTTAGATTTTGTAAATAATTAGTATATATGTATAAATGTGTATATATATGTGTGTTCTTGTGCATGTGTACATATCCATTGATGTGTACATGTATATGTGCATATGTATGTTACATTTAATCTACAATGTTGCACAATTTCTACACGTTGAATCGTTACGAATCTGATCCCGTACATCGTCGCAAGCACCTCTTGGGTTCCTGTGGTTCCTATGCCTCCGCGTTTCCCGGTCCTTTTTCTTTTAGTGCTTCGACCCAAAGCGATAGCTTAACGCCTTTTTAGTGGATAAAATGGCTACGCTCCAACTCACTCAAGAATGGGAAGGCAGTGGTCCGCCAACAAGCTCGTTTTGATCTTGGACGCAGTACATTGGAATCCTGAAGCATCCACTATGAGTGAGACATTAGAGCAAGGAAGCTAAACTGCTTATGCGGTGCATAGCAAAATACAGGGATTGTTGAACAAGTATATTAATTGCAAGTGAAACATAAGAGAACTGTTTCGCCCAGTATAAACATTGACATTCGAGTAAATTCGTCTCATGATCTTGTATAAATAACAGTACTGAAATTGTTCGAGAGAGAAAACTACTATGTAAGTGCTTCACTCGTTCGGCTAGTAGAAGGATGATCCAAAAATGGGTTGTCTTCTTCATTCTTACGATCCAATTTCCCATAGAGTAGTAATGATATGACCCTACGTTTCGTTTTTCCATTTTCGGGGCCCATCATGGTATCTGCCCTTTGCTCGCTTCATACATCCAGAGCTACTCGCTGCGCTTTCGTTCAGTTCACTCCCTCTGGAGACCGATTTCGATTTTCAGTCACATTTTCTTTAGATATATATATATATATATATATATATAAACAAAGTTTGAAAACTAATTTCTTATTATTAATTAATTAATTAAAAGATCTCATTTGAATTATAAAACCATATAAATCAATATTGAACAATTGTTTTCAAAAGGCGTTATTATATCGATAAATCGATATTACTTTTCCTTATATTTTCAAATCAATTATATATCTCTATAAAACCATTATAAGTGATTCATTATCACTTTAAAACTAATTAAAATGAATCATTATCATTTTAAACTATTTTTTTAATAATTATTATTATTTATTATCACTTAAACAATATTATTTGTATTATCAACCTTTTATTTGATTATTTTAAAAATAAATATAATTTATCAAAGCGATAAATTTGTGGGTCGTTACATTGCATCTTTTCCTTACAGTTGAAAGTTGCATAAGATTCAAACAAATCATTTCTATATAAATGGTAAGACCGTGATTTCACATTTTAGTGCATGTGAAATAATTGGTTTCCATCTGACTATTACTATATAAATTACTATCTTATTTGTAGTTATTTAATATCCTTATTGGTCAACTATATGTATAGGCTTTAAACAGTGCCAGCCCAAACACAACTGTTGCCCTAGACAAAAATTGAAGGCATCTTGCCAAGATCGAACTTGGGTTGCCCCAGATAAGGAAACGAGACACAACCATTCGGCTACAGCTTGAATTGTAAAAGTTTACATACAAGCATATTTTAGTAATCATAATACATAACCAAGTCACCGTCGGAATTTTTGCCCCTACCGGATCGGTTGCCCTAGGCGGCCGTCATGCTCGCCTTACCTGGGGCCGGCCCTGGCTTTAAATATAGCAATGATGTGGTTCATACAATTATCAGTTTATTTTCTGAACTGTTAGGTTTACATTTTTGTTATGAATACGAATCTTCTAGCCCAAAATTAATATGTTCTTACACTTTTAGGTCAAACACTACTTCATAGATATAACAGAGCCGGTCAACCTAGTTAGATAAGATGTGAATAATGTTGAACAGTTTAAAAATACTCTAACCAATTTTGAAACTCATAAGGATGTCGAACATGCAAGTAATTTATATGTCTGATATATGGCAAACTAGTGATGTCGTGTGAGATGTGAACAAGAATATTAAATTGCCAACGCTTTTAAGTAATGGTCGAAAAAGGGTGACAACCCGTTATAAAGTTATTGAATCTATACAAACAACTCTTTAAAATGCGTGTCGAATTCCTAAATGATTATCACACTGCTAATTGGATGCCGACTTTATAAGGATCTCACATGTCAGTAAGTTTTCGAGCTTTGAACTAGTTGTTGAAATAATGGTTAAAGGGAAGAGCCTTTCTGATGTCGAATGTCAGGTTAAATATTAAATTCCATAAGGCAATAACTTCAAAATCAAACGAGCTAGTGAATTCTGTAGCGGCTTTCGGGTTCCTCGTAAAAACCCGTTTTTAACTAAACCAAAAGGGCCTAGGTTTTCAAATTGATGTCAACAATCTTTAATTAATCAACTGAGCCTCAAACGATATAATAATTTGATGGTTAAATTTACTCATAAGCATAACAAATCTATGACTTAACCACTACAACAGAAAACTGATTTTCCAATACCAAAATGGCGTCGGTGTGGTGTCGAAAAACCTGTTTCCGACGCCTTTCCAATGCCATTTTTGACATTGGGAAAAGTAGCATGGAAAAAAGAATTGCCATGCCTTAACAATTCCATGCGTTAGGTGTTTTTCTAATGCCTTTTTGACACCACTTTTTCGATGCCTTTTTGACGCCGTGGCGACACCAAATTTAGTATTCAATTTTTAGTTTTTCCACACCTCTCCGGCGCCTTTCCAATGGCATTTCTAAAGCAATTTTTTAATATTTTTACTATATTTCTAACGCTCAAACTCAACACCAAATACATTCATTTCGACAATATAAAACATGCTATGAAGCATATATATCTTATCCAAATAAAAAGATATCACCAACAACATTATAAAACAACAAAAAACAATGATAAAGTCTATGAAACATTCAAATAACACATAACATTCATAGTATTATCCGATACAACTTACTTAATATCACATACATGCATGTCTAAACGAAAATCATGTCCACATAGTAGGTAGATATATATACATCACAATGTCTTAAGTAAAAAAAAACCATAACTTCATATCAAATAAAAAACTTCACTCATCTTCTGCGTGGTCCTGGTCCTGACGAGGTTCGGCTACTTGTCCACCCATTTGTTCCTCAACCGATCGGCTAAGACTCTCAAATTTTACTGAAAACCAGAATTTAAACCTTGGTTTAATTTATATTTATCTAAATTATAGCTAGATTTAAACTTTGACCCTCCTATGTTTGAAGCCGGGCTTAGCAAGTACACTTTGGAATATGTTGCGTATTGTGAGCATGTGATTCCTTAAACCAAGTTATGTTGACCCAGAAAAAGTGGTTTATCCACCAATAATAACCAACTTTATTTCTGGTATAAATAATAACAGACCTTTGAGAATTTTCTATTGACCTGGGCCTATATCTAAAGTCTCAAACATAAACTTGGACGGTTAAGGTTAAATATATCTAAAAATAAAAGAGTAACTAAGGGTTAATAGACAACAAACCTCCTTTTTTGTATCCAGGCTTGCTGCCATGTTTGCTGCCTTTGAAGGTTAGGTAGTAATATTGGAACTGGTAGTAATATTGGAACTGTGAGAAGTAGATTAAAGTAAGAAAAAATGCATGTAGAAAACATAAGGCATGGGATATGAAGATCAAAGAGTAATCTTATTTTGCTCAGAAGAAAGGTCTTCCATGCACTCAATTAAAAGCTCAACATTCCTCTCCATTAAAGGAGTTGCTGACAAATATAGGCGATCATAATCACACTGTAAATTATAATTTTAGAGACATGTTAAATAAATAAGACAAAAAATAAGAACATTTGTAAAAATATGAAACTAAGATTAGCAAGACCTGCGTTACACGAGAATCAAGCTCTAACTCAGTCATGAATGCAATAATAAGGGTGGAATTCGAAACTTTAATCTGTAATAAAATATAGCAAAGTGTGTTCTCGATCGATATTAAAAACTATGTATTACCTTTAGGTTTTAGTATGATCAAAATGTAACTTCGTGCAGGAATTTCTTCAAAGATATCAACCCATGTCAGCTTCTTTCCCTCATCTTATTATGGAAAAAGCAGGAAAAAAGTCCATAAGTCAAATAAGATCCATGAATTTTAATTAGCAGTTGGAAAATAACAATGCATGGACAATAGAGAGCATAATTGAACAAATTCACAAAGCGTAAGGAAATAGAAGCAGAATATTCTCGTGGATTTTCCCTGCAGGAATTTACATATTGAATTTTTGCAAGTTGCACGGCAAGCCATAGTTTATACCTATTTCATGCTATAGTTGTGATAAATGTCAATGGAGTGAGGAACATAAATAAGCTAAAGCTACCTACTATTCTTCAATTAATTTCCTCATCAATCGACAAATGACCTTTCATTTCATAATGTTACGTTGTAAAATTTGAAACACTATAATACACAAATTTAAATTACACTGGTGGTACCTGATAATTCATGATGTTTCAATCAGCTCCACCGTCTGGTAGGATCCCAATAAAGTGGACTGACACCTGAAATAATAAATATCTTAATTTACGACCAAAAAATTACATAAATTTCATAGCTTTAAAAATAGCACAAACCAAAAATAAATCTTCTTCTAAGAACAAAAATTAGCATACCATCCTACAGTGTTGTTGTCCACGTTCACCTCTCTTAAACACCTCATCATCTCTAGTTGATAATTGGCAACATATCAGCCTCAATCTCATAATCTTCCTCTCTAATATGCATTAATAATGTCCGCAAAAAATGCTCAAACTTGCAAAAATACAACTCTTAGCCATGGCATAATTTGTCACATAAGAAGAATTCTAATAAATCACTCATCCAAGCGCACACATGATAAATTAAAGTTGAAATGGTGATTAGTAAAACATGAATATAGATACATACTGGGAAAGGGAAGCAATTGGTAACTTCAAGCACACTGCCAACACCCAATCTGAGAACCTGTCCAGTAACATAAAATTGAATATTACATTCAAATCTTATTTAAATATACATCTCAAAACCTAGCAACAATATTCGGAAACACATGAGAATCAAAATATGAAGAGGAACTCTAAAAGACGAGGCAGAATCCATACTAACTCCAGCATCAACCGCAGCCCTCTGAAGAACCACCCGTTCGCAACCGGCAACGTCACCGAATTGAAATCGCCAGCACCTTTCTCGAGAAACCTAGGCACTTTGCTCGAAATAAGAGGCATGGGTAGGGAATGAATTGATGTCAGAGAGCGATGGAGAATGTCCGGACATGGAGAGAAATGGTCGCGACACGAGTGGGGTAAGGAAGATTGGATGTTACGATTGAACGAGGAGAGAGAAACGTGCTAGAGTTTAGAGCTTGAATCGCCTGATTTCTAAAGGGAGGTCGCCATTTTTTATTTAAATTTCTTAAATTTCTGAGCTAATTCTAGCCTAATCTTTTTTATCTAAATTATTTCGCTTTGAATTATGTTAATTTTTGTATTGTTTCAGTTATTGCTCTTTATGCGGAAAAATCAAATTGTGTTAGCATGCCCATAACTTATCGAATAATGACTTATTCGATGATTGTAAAACAGATTTAAGTTGTATGGACTGATGTCTAGGTAGCGCCTCATACAATAGCTAATCAAGTCCTTCAACTATTAACGTCAACGACAAATGCGTAGGTCATTGCCAACATCGAGGCTAAAATTTTGTTACGCAATTGGGAATCGAAAGGGGATGCTCTCTATTGTTTTTTACTATGGGTTATGTTGGTGTCCTTATGAGAACGGAAGAACGTAAATACTTTTCTTCTATCATAGGAGTATCTTGGTACTTTTATAGGAATGGAAGACCGTTATGAATTATCTAGTTTTTGGCCCGCGTCAGCCCAATAGCTTTTTAGTTAGCCTATGAAAACTATAGGTTTATAGTCTATATCGATATATGGAAACTTAATGGAATGGACAGATTAGGAACAGTTTGACCCATAGACCCGATTGAATATCAGACTACTCATTTTGGACCTAGTTTGCATGATATTTATGTTATATTCTAACCATTATGGTTTCAAGTGGATGATGAGAGCACAATGCATTAAGCACGTCTCGTCCTATCCGATGGATGTTATGTTTGACATTTGTTTATAAGATACTAGTGAGAGGAAACTCGTTCCTCTCAATGGACTGGTCTCACTATGTATATACTTTAGTTGGGATGCACTAATATTATTCATACCAGACTTTTTGTCTGATCCGAAGCTTTCGATTTCCCACTAAACTCTTGGGTACTCATTTGAGTAGGTTAAGAGTAGGGTTTTTCAGATTTAAGACAAATAAACACTACACCAGAAATACTATTCTACAATGGCTTTTGGCCATTGCTAAGGAGTTCTGCAAACCCGAAGCCGTTGTTGAATGAGTTGTGGCTAAAATTTGACAATGGCCCAAAGCCGTTACAAAATATTGTATAATTGTGTTTTTTGCCTTTTCCCTCTCGTACGGTATCTAACAATAAGGAGATATAGTTGTGACTTTTGTCTTTACCCTCTACTACAATATCTGAAAGATAGGCAATATGGCAATGAAAACAATCATAACAACATTAGTAATATCAGAAAACGATACTATGTTCCAGTAAACAAATATTGGAAAATAATAGTAAAATACAAGATAAGTGACAGTCATGTGTTCAACTTCAACACAAATAAAATTATCCTATAGCATATTACTAATCCACCAATAATATATCTCTCAAATTAATCCGGACTATCAAAATGATACCAATGCTTCACTTTCAAACTGATCAATTCGTCTTCGCTTTACATTCTTGGATTTTCACTTTAGGATTGAGTTCTTCATTCCGAAACAAAACAATTGTGATCCAAATAGAGCCAAATTCTACACATTTTAGCATAAACAAGTTATTTCACAACCAAAAAAGGTAAATAAGTATACGGGTTCAAACAAGAAAATGTTACAATCAAAACCTGAGTAAATTTGATGAAAATATGAATAAACCTTTTGCTTTCGGTGTCAAAGTTGTAGAAATCATGCACAATGGGAGTAATAAATGCCAAGTATAGCAATTGGGAGACAAAAATGAAGCACATAAACGATCCATGTTACTAAAGAGGGATAAATGTATAAATCAAAGGTATAGAAGATAAGACATACCAAGAGATGAGCACTTACAGAGATGTTCATGATGAATAGGACACCCCCTAAGCCTTTCAGGGCTATGGCTGTTGATATAATATACTTCATCTGTAAAAACATGAAAAGATTATATAAAACCTCACCTTCATATGTACAAACAATATATATAATTTAACTTGTGATACACATAATACTTCATTAGCACCACGGGTTGTCAACTCAAGGCCCAAACGAACTATTCGTCCACCCAGAAGGTTTCTAGAATGAAGGCAGCACCACTGGATAATGCACGTTGTTAGGAAAATAAATGTATTTTCTTTGTTTGTTTGTTTGTTATTTCTGTTTCTGCTAATTTACCTTTTCTGCAAAGTTTGTTATAAAGAAATGGTCCTCATGTGGACACGTAGGCAATGTTGTTAGAAGAAATTGTTATATATGATTGTAAAAAGAAGGTATCGGTAACAAAGAAAATTTCCAAAACTTCCTTTCTCCACTGATATTTTCCTTCTTCCTCAAAACTTATCTTCTTCTTCTTGCTGCTTACTACTAGCTCCATATCATTTTGGTGCTTTCAATGCTTACTCTTCCCCCTCTTCTTCCCGAAATATCCAAACCATTCCTGTCACCATGACCCGTTTCGACGAAGTCATCCAGTAGCTCAATACCAACCAAGACACCATCTCCACCATCCAAACCACCCAAACAGACCATAGCTCCATGCTGGAAACTCAACATGCTGACATCCTAGACATTAAAACTACACTTCAAGACTTCATCAAATCTATGGCTGACCTCACTCGAAAATTAGACAATCAACCACCCCTTTCTCCAAATAATCAAACATCCACCACAATTCCACCCACATCCACTAACAGAAAAGCACCTATACTACCAACACCCACAACCACTCGCACACCTAAATGTTCATTGACTTCATTCGATGGATCTAACCCACACGATTGGATATTTCAAGCCGATCGGTTTTTCGCTTATTACTCTACATCGGAAGATCAACGAGTTGATCTTGCAAGCTTCCATATGCAAGGCCAAGCACTTTCATTGTTCCAATGGATGCATCGTAACAAGCAAATCTCCACTTGGATGGTGTTAACAAAAGCAATCGAGCAACGTTTTGGACCACCTACCTTCCTCAACCCACAGGCCGCCTTATTTAAACTCAAACAAATTTCCACTGTTGAAAACTACCAATCCACCTTCGAAACACTTTGCAATCGCATTACCACACTACCACCCGACTCCATCCTCCAATGTTTCATTTCCGACCTAAAGACACATATACAAAACAAACTCCATCTTCTCAAACCCACCACTATCTCCGATGCAATCGACGCTGCCAAGCTCATTGAACGCAAATACAATGACCAAATCAAACCACCCTTCACCAGAATGTCCCAGTACTCTCCAAAACAACCAAACAACCAAACTCCTACTCAGTCATTTCACCAAACACCACATGTGCAGACAGCCAAACCATCTATCCCAATCAAACACCTATCCTCTTCAGAAATGCAAATCCACAAACAGCAAGGACTGTGCTTCAACTGCGATGAAAAGTACCACCTCGGCCACCGCTGTAAACCCACACACATCCTCATGATCTTACCAGAAATAACCACCGACGAACTTAACCCAACACTGGACTCCACACCCACTCCGGAACCAGATCCGCAACCAACAGTCAACGAACACGACCATATAGATTCAGATCAAAGTCACCCATAAGAGATATTCTGCCATGCTTTGACAGGATCGTCCCACCCACGCTCCATACGTCTTCCTGCTACAATCAATGGCAACCCCATTTCCATCCTCGTCGATACCGGCTCTACACACAACTACATCCACCCAAAAGCAGCAAAGTTTCTCGGTCTGAAACCAAATCACTCAGATTCGTTCACCGTCACAGTGGGGAATGGTGAGAAGTTGTGTAGCTCTGGTAGTTGCTTGGGCGTTCGCGTCGACATCCAAGGTAACCGGTTCACCATTGATTTTCATTTACTGGAGATATCTGGATCGGAAGCTGTTTGTGGTATTCAGTGGTTGGAAACGTTGGGACCAATAACGGTTGACCATAAAAATCTAACAATGGCTTTTGATTTTAATCATAAGCCCATTTCTCTAACTGGGATATTCTTCCATGCTTTGACAGGATCGTCCCACCCACGCTCCATACGTCTTCCTGCTACAATCAATGGCAACCCCATTTCCATCCTCGTCGATACCGGCTCTACACACAACTACATCCACCCAAAAGCAGCAAAGTTTCTCGGTCTGAAACCAAATCACTCGGATTCGTTCACCGTCACAGTGGGGAATGGTGAGAAGTTGCGCAGCTTCGGCAGTTGCTCGGGCGTTCGCGTCGACATCCAAGGTAACCAGTTCACCATCGATTTTCATTTACTGGAGATATCTGGATCGGACGCTGTTTGTGGTATTCGGTGGTTGGAAACGTTGGGACCAATAACGGTTAACCATAAAAATCTAACAATGGCTTTTGATTCTAATTTTCGAGTGAGGTCAGCCATAGATTTGATGAGGTCTTGAAGTGTAGTTTTAATGTCTAGGATGTCAGCATGTTGAGTTTCCAGCATGGAGCTATGGTCTGTTTGGGTGGTTTGGATGGTGGAGATGGTGTCTTGGTGGGTATTGAGCTGCTGGATGACTTCGTCGAAACGGGTCATGGTGACAGGAATGGTTTGGATATTTCGGGAAGAAGATGGGGAAGAGTAAGCAGTGAAAGCACCAAAATGATATGGAGCTAGTAGTAAGCAGTAAGAAGAAGAAGATAAGTTTTGAGGAAGAAGGAAAATATCAGTGGAGAAAGGAAGTTTTGGAAATTTTCTTTGTTACTGATACCTTCTTTTTACAATCATATATAGCAATTTCTTCTAACAACATTGCCTACGTGTCCACATGGGGACCATTTCTTTATAACAAACTTTGCAGAAAAGGTAAATTAGCAGAAACAGAAATAACAAACAAACAAACAAAGAAAATACATTTATTTTCCTCACAACTTGCATTATCCAGTGGTGCTGCCTTCATTCTAGAAACCTTCTGGGTGGACGAATAGTTCGTTTGGGCCTTGAGTTGACAACCCGTGGTGCTAATGAAGTATTATGTGTATTAGTAACTCAGTTTGAAAAACCGAGTGCTAGTTTAAAAAACCAAGGAGTACTCAGTTCTAAATTGAGTATTGTTTGGCTTAATAAAACTAAGCAGTGCTCGGTTTTAAACTAAGTAGTACTCAATATAAAAGGTTGAGTTACTCAGTTTAGAAAATTTGAGTATTACTCATTTTTTAAACTAAGCATTCCTCGGTTTTAAAACCGAGTATTACTCGGTTTTAAAAAACCGAGTAATACACAATTTAAAAAACCAAGAAAACTTAGTTTTAAACTGTAATGACTTTTATTTATTTTTTCCATCTCATTTTTTATAATTGCACATTTTTCCATATCGTTATTTTTAGAATCATTGGAATGTAAAATTCACTAAAGTATTGTAGACGACACATCTTCTAATCCAAAGATAGGTCTAAAAGCTTAAAAGTACAAAGTATTCGTAAAACCGTGTCCCATAGATAAACACATTGTTACTCAAAATTTTCATAAATAAGAAGATAGATTAATCAAGGTTTTTTAGTTTAATCTGTTTTGGCCTGGGCCGGCTTGGGCCTAGGCCAGCCTACCACAAGCTACTCGAGAGTTAGAAATAGACCAGCGAGTCTCCCTCAACTCCCATCCTGGTTGGGCCCCTTTCAGCCCGTCCTCTCTATGGCACTTCCGATCGGCCGCCATCCAGTGCATTTCGAAGCAATGACCAACTGTCAACTCGTTATGCAAAGCAAGACATCCGCACTACTCGGCTCTGTCACTATCGTCCGACCCCTCTTATAATCAGCTGGCTCCCAAAGAGTTTGTCTACTCGAGCATCTCCCTCGTCCCGTCCACCGATCAACGCATCTCTGAATTGCTTCGGGTGCGGCCTATCGCTAACCCAGCTCCGATGTAGCCCCCGCAAGCAATCCTACAGTTGGTCCTCCTTATCATTTTGAGCAGTGCAGTCAGACCTTCTCGGCTCGATTCGCTCCTTCAGCACTACCCCTAACAGTTTTCCACCTCTTTCCATATCCTTGGGAAATGGCTGGCCTACCTGGTCTGCCTCGCCACATCAGCATGCAGGCAAGGCCGACAAAGAAGTATAACCAAGTGTGTCCTTTACTGACACAAAGCATGCTGGCACTGTGCATGAACATTACCTGAACAATAAGAGCAAGGCATGTATCTCATAGGTTCTTTTCCTAATGATGTTGACCTCCACCGTTGATTCCCTTCACTTCGTCGTTTGTCCATCATTAATCAGATCTATGGTACATTGCCTTTCCAGTTGGTTTTACGGCATCATCTCAGTCGTCCCAACATCTGTTTCAACTTACTATAAATACTCCATGCATTACAGTTTCAAAAAGGTTGTTGGTCACCCGCCAAGGGTCGACTATTCGCTTGTTGGATGTCACCTATTAGGGGTCGATTTATTCGAAGGATCCCTCAGTCACTTATGACCCTATGTCATCGGCTTAGCATCAAGTAGCAAATTCTCATAGCAGCTCACCGTTCGTAGTTTTATGCTCGACAGGCCCTCAAGATTAGCAACAGCATTAGTCTTAAGCCGCCTATTTTATCTTGTTGTATCTCTTGTAATTGTAAAAGAGCCGTATAATAAGAGGAATGCATAGTGGACGTAGGCGGCTCTGCCGAACCACTAATATCTTGTGTCATTTACTCATTTAATGCTCATTTTAGCTCTTAAACCGAACGATTAGCAAGTAATCTTTGCTTTTTGTGATGCGATTTCGAGGTTGACGAAAAATACAGTCAATACACATTATTGTTCTTTTACTATTCCAAAATTACTTACCTTCTAATGCATACGATGTTTATAATGTAAATCGAATATCCCCGAAGTTTCATTTGATTTCAAATTTTGTATCTCCAAAAAACATAAAGGTGTAGAATGGATGTAGAGAAAATGGGAATACACTTAAATTCTATCTTTTGTCCATAAAATTTCAAGGTGAAATATAATAGTCTAAACATAAATTCCATATATCATCACACTGTTCATCTTTACCTGTTAGTATGAACGGATATGTCAAAGTTTGAATTTGTCAAAAAATTAAAATTGTTTCCTAATTCTTTTATAATTTCATGTGCTTGAGCATCAAAAAAAATTTCACAACTGGCCCAAGGCCCAAAACTGGGTATAATCGTATTACCACAACATAAACTACCCACTACAAATGACTTCTACAACCCTAAGCTGCTATCTAACTTCTCATTTCATCCTCCTACTGCGAAGGATCTCGAACCCTAAATAATTAAGGCTTTGTCAAATTGGAGGCGATCTTGCGGTTTCTTCCATGATTTTCTACGCGATCCCTTCAAGGGGGTTCCAAAGGCTCTCCTTGGCGTTATTATCAGCAAACATTCTCACATCGACCGACTTTTTCTGATTTTGATCGAGCTTTCATATTCACTTGCGATTTTCTTCTCTTTATTATGAAGCTGGCTGCTTTCCCCTTTGTTCCACACAGATAAGTGATAGATTTGGCTATTTAGCTTGCTTCTATAGTGGATTTCTCCTATTCATTTATTATTGATTTCGAGCTGCTTTATTCTGTTTTGCTGTAGGGATAGCGGCTGCTCCTTAAGAATGAAGTTGGTTGTGCGGTAGCTCCTGCTAAAATCAGGTAAATTATAACATTTATTAGAATGTGGAAAACTGGAAGGAGGACAAACATAAAGAAATTTTTTGACGCAAGGACAACACATTTTATATTTAGTACGAAGGCCAAACTTTCTGTAAAAATACATCGCAACGCCAAACTTAAGACGCGACTAAAATGGTGGTGACTTGGCAGGCGACGCCATGGGAGATGAGGCATAGGAGACGATGAGGTGGCAGGGGCTTGGGATGGTGACGGTGGATGATCGAGGTGATGAGGTGGTAGCAGCCCAAGAGGCGACGAGGTGGTTGGTCGAGGTGGATTAGGAGGCAATGGAAGAGAAGATTGTTGGTGGTGTAGCGGCGAAGCTTGACGTCAATAATGGTGTAGCAACGAAGAAGCATGGTGTCGGTAATGGAAGAGAAGACGGCCGAAGCTGATGCCGATCGATTTTTTTTGAACAGTTAACATTCAAAAATGCTAAATATAACTAGCATTATCTTTAAGTGAAAATGAATATAGCATTATATTGTATAACGCTAATTTAGTTTAGCATTTTTTAAACTATAAAAAAGAATGATAATGCTAGTTTATTTTATCATTTTTAAACTGATATTTTAGCTATGAAGTACAATAGCATGTTTAAAACATGCAAAATGATAGTTTAATGTAGCATTTTAGATACAAAGTTTAGTAGCATATTAATGATATTTGAAACGATAGATTGATGTAGCATTTTAACTATGAAGTACGCTAGCATGTTTAACGTATGCAAAATGATAGTAAAATTTAGCATTTTTTGAATATAGCATTACAACGATTTAATGCTAATTTAATTTAGCATTTTATAATATTATTGATTTTTTTTAAAATTCAGATCGACGATGATTTAATCTGCTTCATAGCTAAAATGACGCCGGCGAAGACAGAGCAGGGCGCAGTGCAGGTCAGGTCGAGGCAATGACACCGACGATGAGGAGAGCGTCAATGGCGATGGGGAGAGCGGCAATGAGAAACCAACAGATCGACGAAGACGATGGGGAGAGCGACAATGACGCCGGCGAGGCGGAGCAGGGTGCAGTGTAGATCAAGGCTGCGTGGGTCGAGGTCGAGCTGTTGAATGCGATGGTGATGAGAGGAGGAGGGGCTATGAGGTTGTGGTGTTGGCGGAAGAATAGGGGTAACGGCAGTTGAAAGTAAGCGGATTTGAGATTGACGTGGAGAAGAGGAAAAACGTGGTTTTGTCCTTGAGCCTAAATTTGAAAACTTTTGGACTACATCTAAATTTTTTATTAATGTTTGTCCTTTTGGCTAATTACCTCTATTAGAATTGTATCTATAATTACCCTCTGAATTAAAGTAAATTACAGCTTGTTTACTTCCCTTACAAGAATTGCTCTTGGTTTTGGTACTGGAATGGCCGCCCCTTGCGCAAATGCTATCGAGCTTGCTTGCTTCCCGTTTACATATCTTATTTGACCAGTGTTTATACATAGTTGAAGAGACTTGACTCGGGAAATGTCAGAATTGACTTTCCCGTTTTGTAAGTATGCCTCAACTCTTTCATCGTAATTATCCAGATCTTGGATGACTGAGTTATGATTTTGGAATAATGTGTTTTTCTTATCTGCCTTGTGATTTAGAATATGAAAATCTGTTTCTATGAGTTTCCATAGTTGTATGATTTTTGTTTCCTTTTTAGTGTGCAATCTTGCATTCCTTTCTTTCTAGATGTGATATATAGCCACTGTTAACATAATGATGGCTTTGTTAAAATCTTGTCTTGGTTTTGAATCTTTGTTGGATATACTGGATACTTGCTCTGATATTGTGCATTGAGACTTTTTGGCTAAGATTGAGTTTGTTTTTTGCAATATACTATATATGTCTTGAGAAGATGCAATTGACGAATAAATGCTTTGCTGTTTATGTTTCTATTTTGCAAAAAAGACATTTATTTTCACCATTTTTACTCCATTTGCTGTATCTATCATTTGTAGGCAATCTGTTTAACGAAGCAAAATAGGCACAATGTGCCATTTTTAGGCGGTTTGCTCTAAATTGTTTTATGCCAATCCATTTCTATTTCTGAACCTTTGATAAATTCCCATGTATTTTTGAAAGAGAATTTTCCTTTTGAAGATAACTTCCAACTCCAGCTATCTTTATAAATACTTGAATCAATTTCAATACTTTCGATGTCTTTCTTGAATATAGAAGCTGCTAGATGTAAATTTGCATTCCATCTGTGATTTTGAACGATGCTTTCCAATTTTAAATTCATTCCCCCATATTGCAATAAATTGAACCATCCTAATAAGTTTACCAAAGATTTTCCTTTGATCCAAGGATCAAACCAAAGGCTGGTTGATTTCCATCTTTAAATTTCCTTTCTAACAATTTGATGCCAATGCCTCAACGCTTTAGAATGTTTTTTCAGGATTGGATGTGATGATTTTCAATAGGCATGGTCCTAAAAATTTTATTTTTAACATACTTATCTTTCATCCATTTTGACCATAAAGAGTCAACCTCCATAAATTTCCAAAATAACTTGAGATTGCACGCTTCAATTAAGTCTTTGATATTTCTTAGACCTAAACCACCTGCACTTTTTTTTGCATACCGTGTCCCAAGAAACTTTGTGACCTTTCCCCCCTCCAAATGAAGTTTGCACACATTTTTCTATTTTGTGTATTGTTTTGTCTGGAATGTTGTGAGTCAGAATCCAATACATTATGACAGCGGTGATGACAGTGTGTGTGAGCTCTAGCCTACCAGCTATAGATAACAGTTTGCTTGACCAACTTTCCAATTTGCCTTGAATGATGTCAAATAGTCTTAAGCAGTCTTTATCGGTAATCTGATTCATATTTAGAGGAAGACTCAAGTATTCTACAAGCAGTTGTCCCTCCTGAATTTATAAAATCTGAAGTATTTCCTCCTTCCATTCACATTTTTTGCTAAAATAAGCTTTACTTTTACTTTCATTGGTTTGCAGACCTGCAAAATCACTTAAATTGTCAAAAGTTTTAATTGTAGAATTTGCACTATTAATATCTGCATTTATAAATAGCAGCAAATCATCAGCATATAATAAGTGGGTAATACTAGGCTTATTTCTATTTATTGGTTTTAGATTACCCCTTATCTGTTCTGGCTCCATTTGTAAAGATAAGTATTTCATAGCTATATCGAATAAATAAGGATAAAGAGGATCTCCTTGTCTAATACCCCTATTACTATTTATAAAATCACATGGGGACCCATTTATAAGAATAGAAAAGGAAGCGGTGTCTATACATTCTTTTACTAAATTGCAAAATTTCTCATGAAAACTCATTTGTCTCATCATATGTATTATAAAATGCCTATTTATTTTATCAAAAGCTTTTTGCAAATCAATTTTGATGCACAATTTATTTCCACATCCCCTATTAAAATTCATAATCATTTCATGAGCTAATAATGTGTTTTCGACTATATATCTTTGTGGTATAAAAGCACACTGATTTTCAAATGTCAAATATTTTAAAAATATTTTTATTATATTACTCAATATATTAGCTATAATTTTTATACAAAATTACAACACGCTGTAGGCCTGTAGTCACCCAGTCCATTGGGTATTTTTACCTTTGGGATTAATGTAACAAAAGTGTGGTTTAAACTTTTCAGCAACTTACCAGTTGTGAAAAATTCATTTACTGCTTCATATAATTTAAATTTAATGTCTTCCCTATGTGTTTTATAAAACGTAGCCCCAACCCATCAAGTCTTGGGCTTTTATCAATATCAGAGTTAAATACTATTTTTTTTATTTTATCTAAACAAACAGGAGCTAGAAGAATTTCTTCACTATTTTCATTAAACAAATATTTTGTTTCAATACTTGGAAAAACCCTCTTGTATGAGTCAGAGTTATAAAGATCGGTGAAGTATTTGATTGCTTTACTTTCTATTTGAGAAACATCATCTATAATAGCACCATTATCATCTAGCAATTTTTCTATGTCATTTTCAGATTTTTCTATTTGACATTTTGGCATAGAAAAACTTGCTAAATTCATCCCCACTAGTAATTTAATCAATCTTGGCTTTTTGTCTCAAGTTGATTGCTTGCACATGCAACCCTTTACTTAACTTATCTTGCATTTGAAAAAATTCATTGACCAAAGATTTGCCTAAGCTATCAAAGTCAATTATGTTTTGTAAAGACTCACAATCATTCCTTATTTGTTTAATATCATTTTTGTTTCTATTTTTATTCCAGATTTTCAGATTTTCCTTTGTATTCTTAAGTATTCTACTGAATTTATATTGAGCAGAACCTTGATTTGCAATTGCTATACTATTTTTGTATAGTTTTCCTCTAATGTCCATCCATTTTACAAATCTGAATGGAGTATTTTTTTTCTTGTATTGTTTTCCATTAAAAGAACAATTTGTATGAGGGTATGATCACTGGTAGCTTGTGGTAGAGTTAGACATTGAAAATCAAAAGAATTATTTACAAATTTTTGATTTATTAAAACCTTATCTAATTACAGTGAATATCTTTATATTCCTTAGATTTCCATGTGAATTTATTACTCATTAAAATGGATTCAATCAAACCTGTTTTTAGAAGAAAAAAATATTGAGGAATTCCAGTTTCCTAAAAGATATTGATATCCTCCTCTCCTCCTTTCAAATGAATGTAATACAGTATCGAAATCCACCATAATTATCCAAGGCTTTTTCATATTTTTATTTAATTTCTCTGGATTACTCCAAAGCAAATATCTTTCTTTTTCACTATTAGACGCATAAACAAATGTGATTTCTAAATGAAGACCACCTTTATTTATGAATTTGCAATGTATAAATTGCAAATTTATAAAATGGTGGCTTAGGACCCAGGTATTTGAATCCCACAATACCATTATCCTTCCATTAACCACTATAAGATTGTTATTTATAATACTCCATTCTTTAAGATACATAGACTGATATTCTTCTATTTTTAAATTATCAAGTTTATGCTCAAGTATACCAATTATATTTGGTTTACTAGTAAGTAGTAAGTTAGCCAAATTTAACTTTCTTTCTGGGGAATTTAATCCCCTAACATTCCAAGCAACAATTGACATTATAATAAGAATACAAAATTATAAAGGATACTAAAAAGATATCTCAACATCTACACAGAAAATATGGTGTATGGCGTTGCTCTCTTCCAGAATTTATGTATCCTCGCTCACTTCCATATACTCAGAGTTTTTTAATCCTTTTCTTTTGAGTGGTTTTTTGTCTTGTACTCTGAGTTGATCCATCCATTTTTGGTTTTTCATGATGTATTTTCCTTGGAAGTCATTCTACATTCTTTACTGTTTTTGGATAGAATCTCCTGTAAGTTTTTCATTCTACTCTTCTTTCTTTTGTTCCTGCTTGTTGGAGAAGAGGAATTTGGTAGAAGTTCTATTGCTTTTTGAACTAAATTTTATGAGATGCTTTGTTGTGAAGAATTTATTCCTGTATCATGTTTGTTGCGTGCTTCCAAAACAACGGTATTTGTATTTACTGAATTTGTGCATACTTCCATATTTGCAACTACATTTGCTTCTGCGCCTTCCTTAAGAGGTGAGTGCTCTGTGGGCTGAGTGCTAGGAACCCATTGAGTCTGCGCTGTAATTTTGTTGCTTTATTCTTGATTGAATCTTTTATTTCATTCTCTTTGATAGAATTTTGTAAAGTATTCTGCTGGACATGATGCATGTTCTCAGTTACTTTCTCCTGACTATTTATTTTTGATGCTGCCTGATTTTGGGTAATATCCATTTGCTCGACTTCATCAAGATTTTACATATTTGTATTCAAACTTTTTGTACTTTCTTTATTTTTCATATTTTCAAAGAACTGTATTTTCCCTGATAATGTATTATCCTTTGATACATTGGAATTTCCCTTGTTTTGCCTAGAATTTTGATTTGATCTGTTTTCTTCTATTATGTTTGACTCATGATTCTGTTCAGAGACTGAATCTTTTTCTTTATTAACTAAGCTTTCATTAACTTTTTCTTTTCACTTTCTTTGTCGAGCAAATTTTAGTAAAATGCCCAAAACATGCACATATCACACATCTTGGTGGCATCCATCATATTCAATTTTCTGAACAATGTTTTCTCCATCATGCATTGTAATGTAAGCATCTTCAAGAAGTTCTGCATTTGCTTTTATTTTAATCAGGATTCTTGCAAAAGTTAATCTTGTTTCTTTTGTTGTCGGTTCATCTAACTTTAAAGGAATTCCCACAACACTTGCAATTGCACTAAATGCCTCCATATCCCACAATTTTAGACTTAATTCAGGGAGGCGAATCCAAACAAGGATGGTAGTTTGTAAATCTCTATCAAAAGCTATTTCGTTATTCCAATTTTTCAAAATAATCAATTTTCCATTTATAAAGTAAGGCCCTCCATTGACTGTTCTTTCAGAATCACTAGCAACTACAAATCTAATTATAAAGAACCCATTATTTCTAGTGAAATTTTCAATATTACCGGTAGGATTCCATGTTTTTTGCATGAAAGCTTTAAAATGACATAAGCTATAACTTAGCTACTCCATTTGTAGTCTATCCTCCTACTTACACCTTCCTTCACTATAACCCATTTCTTGTTACTTTCTTGTTACTGATGGTTATAGGTGCTAAATATTCCAGATCGAAACTATGGCCGAAGCCTCCATTCTTAATCATATCAGCCCAAGAAGATGCCTTATGTGGAAAAGATCCATTGCTGTTTTGATTTTGCATAGCCTAATTTGAATCTGAACTTGCTATAGTTTGAGCATTCTGGTTTGTAGAGGTTGTTTTGGTTGTATTCTGAGGATTCTGATTCAAAATGTAATTGTATTGATTGTTTCTTACATATCTTAAATCCCTTTAGGCCACTGTTTTTGCACTAAGTTCGATTTATAAAGAAACCTTGAGCATGATTTGATTGTTTTTGTATCGAGTTTGATTCAAAATGGATATTTACTCTAATCATTCGGTGTTAACCCTTAATTGTTGACGACTTAAGAGCTTCACGACTCAACGAGTTAAGCTATCTACGACTTAAGAGCTTCACGACTCAACGAGTTAAGCTATCTACGACTCATGGCTCAGACGACTCAACGAGTTAAGCTATCTACGACTTAAAGAGTTAAAAGGTATCCGACTTAACAACTCAGCGAGTTAGGGTCTATACGACTCAAGAAGGTGCTACGACTTAAAGGATTTACGACTTAAGAAACTCAGGACTTAGCTTAAGTCGTCTACGACCTAAAAGCTATCAGGATTAGAATCCAGAGTCCAGGCCTATGCTACCTTTATCTGGTAAGTCGGCCACGACTTAGCACTTGTCTTCGACTGAGCCACAAGATGAACCCAGTAAGGCGCCCACGAGTTATCTTAAGCCAACTACGAGTTACGACTTATCTTAAGTCGGTCACGACTCATGACTTGGCAAAAAACTAGAGTTCAGAATTCGACTCCTATAAATAGACCACCACTTCCAACATGGAAGGGACTTTTTGGGCCATTCATTTCTTCAAGCGTCGTTACTCTGTCGAACTCTCCACTCATTCAGCAATCAAAGATCTTCAAACATTCGAGACACTACAACAAGCTTCGAGAGGAATTCCTTACATCCAACATGGATTCATCGAGTTACATCATCGAAGATTGAGCTAGTAGTCAAGATTGTTTCCTGTGATCAAATTGTATTGTATTTTGAAGGATACTGTATCAAATTGTAACCGAATCAGCAATAAAAGACTATAAAGTGGACGTAGGCTCAATTACGGGCCGAACCACTATAAATCTGTTGTTCATTTACTGCTTTTCTGCTATTTTCAGCTTATATTCTATTCCCGTACCAACGGGTGGTGCTTTCACAATTCTATTACACACACCGGGTGTTAGCGTTCATTTTTTAGCGTTAACATTTTGGTGCTTTCACTGAGAATTGAACTCAGGGGATCGTCCACTGTTGCTTCGCAAAGATTCATAAAGAGAACCTCTCTTAAAAACCAGAAGTTGATACGAAATAATGGCTCCTGGAAGAAGAGGTAGACCTATCAGATCCAGAAATGCTCATGAAGGGACTTCCGCTTCCCCAACAACAGACCAAGCAACTCCTACCGTTGGAGTCACCAGGGCTGAATTGGATGACGCAGTTTCTGGATTATACCAACAGATTGAAACCCAAAACGCTTTGATGATGGATAGATTAACTGCTCTGCTCGGGGCAAATCGTCAACCAGAAAACCATCAAACGGCCTTTCCTCAAATGCCACCTTTCCAAACTGAGGGTTCTATGCCGCAGCCAACTGATCGTGAACATGTGCCCAGGAAAGCTTCCGAGGGAAGGACTGATGTCTGCCCGGAGATGTCTTTGAACAATAAAGAGTACCTGTCCGAAATGGTTGACCGCATCATGAAAGAGAGCATGCAAAGGGAAGAGAATGAGAACGACTGGGGATTTGCACCGAGCAGAACTCCGTTTACGGAAAAGATCCTGAAAGCGGAATTTCCAAGGAAATTTGCACCTCCTACTATCCAAGCCTATAGGGGAACGAGTGACCCTAATCATTTCCTATACAAATACGATTGGCATATGACCGGTGCAAGAGCATCAGACGAGATCAAGTGTCGATACTTTCCAGTATACCTGGAAGGTGTGGCTTTACTTTGGTTCACAAAGCTTCCAGTTCGGTCTGTAGATAAGTTCTCCGATTTAACGCAAAAGTTCAAAGAACAGTTCAGATTGTATGCTTCAAAAGCTAAGGATATAATGTCACTGTCTAACCTTGAACAAGCGCCCGGAGAATCAATCAAATCTTTCTTGAGCCGTTTCAATATAGCTTTAGCCGAAGTAGAAAATGCGGAACCACGCATGATCCTGACTTATTTGATGCGAGCCATTGATAAATCAAGCAAATTTGGAGTATGGCTAAAGATGAAGGAACCGAACTCGCTTGAAAATTTTTATAAAAAGGCCGACGAGTTCATTCGCCTTGAAAGCCTTTCTACGACATCGAAAGTGGTTGTTGCCCAAGCTAATAATAACAATGTCCATCTAATAAAAGAGAATCCGAAAGTCAGAAAAGGGAGAATGAAGGAGGAAAGAGCCAGGGAAATGAAAAGAAACCTCGCCGCTTTAATCCTTCGGATTTTACTCCTTTAATTGATACACCAAGAAATATCTTTTTTGCAACAAAGGACGTTGTCAGGTATCCTAAGCCACCTGAGATGACGAGAGGTGCAAAGCGTAATGGAAAATTCTGCCAATTTCACAATCAACCTGGCCATGACACTGACCAATGTCGCCAATTAAAGAATGTGATTGAAGAATTGCTGGAGCAGGGTAAACTCCAACAATACGTTAAGAGAAGCGGAGTCGATCCAACCTCATCCACTCGGGTTCAACAACGTCCTACCCATCAATCCGATTCTCTCAACAACACTACAGTGCAAGATTCAGAAAAGCTTGTCATTAATGTAGTCACAGGAGGTCCACACCCAGCGGGCAGAAGTTGGGACGACTGCTAATTGTCCACAAAACTGCAACTGGGGCATCTTTCACTTTCTCTGGCATATAAATCCGAAGCTGCGAATCTAGTGCAAATGGAAAATCAGTCCGGAAATTCTGAAACAACAATAACTAGCATCCATTTTTTACTTAACAGCATTGCTTGAATTTGTAAAAATGATAATGGATGTGTGACTTCTGCATTGTAAACCGCTGAGAAATCAGTGTGACTGAATAATGAAAAACTATGAATTCTTTGTTTTCTATTACAAAATGCCTGTTATATTTCAATGTGTAAATACTCTAAATGTATTGCTAAAATGTCGATCTAATATTGCAGGTCATTAAAGCAAAGCTCACCCATCGCAAAGCTAAGCGAGCCCTACAAATCACTTATTAAGCAAATACCAAGCAACCGAAAATTCCATATTCAAATCCCATGTAAGAAGAACTTCACATAAAAAAATGGCAACTCCACTGAGGCAAACCTTCGTTAAGTGGTTGTGACTGTCAATACAAACAGACATCCAACTAGGTAACTTGCATTTGTCCTATGAAGTTGTTCAACAGTGAAGTCCACTTCTTCGGATAAGACAATTTACTTGCAAAGGAAGACGCGCTTGGAAACAATAATGAAGGGTAGCTGATTAGCAAATGATGAGGGAACATGGGCCACCAAACATAGGAGCAGCCAAAAGGAGGTATGCCACTCAATAAAAAGGGCCAGTAGAACCACCGAAGGGACACCTTCCCAAGCAGAAGGAAAAGGGCCCTTGCTAACTGATCGTGATGCATCCGATCAGGCAGCTTGCGTCCGTCCCGTGGATCTACTCGCCCCTCAGAAGCAACCTTCCTGGCACACCAACCAACCGACGCTCCTTCCCAAAGGTCAACAAAGCCCTCTAACGAGGCACTCCAATAGACGAAAGTGCTTCTCTCAATAAAAAGATTGGTGGAACTACCGGAGGGGCACCTTCCCACGCTGAAGGAACAGGGCCCTTGTTAGTTAATTGCGATCGTTTGTGCAAACGAACATCCAATCAAGCAACTTGCGTCCGCCCCGTGGATCCATTCAACCATGAGAAAGTAACTTCCAGACAATCACAAGACCTCTTCAGAGGCAAAAGCCCTTTTCGGAGGCACATTTCACCCGTGTAGAAGTGCAAAATGCTCCTCTTTTGAGGCCCACTTCACCAGTGATGAAATGTTAAAAAGCCCTTTTCGGAGGCACATTTCACCCGTGTAGAAGTGTAAAATGCCTCTCTTCGGAGACCCACTTCACCAGTGATGAAATGCTAAAAAGCCCTTTTCGGAGGCACATTTCACCCGTGTAGAAGTGCAAAATGCTTCTCTTCGGAGACCCACTTCACCAGAGCTGAAATGCCAAAATTGCTTCTCTTCGGAGACCAAAATTGCTTCTCTTCGGAGACCAAAATCGCTTCTCTTCAGAGACCAAAAGACCTCTTCAGAGGCGTACTTCACCTTGCTTGAAGTACCAAAAATAAACCCTTTACTGGGGCACAAAATCAAAACCTTCTTCAGAAGCTCATTTCACTGTGCAGGAAAATTCACTTTTAAACAAATAAAAGTGATCATTCCCAAAAGTTGAAGTGTTCTTCAGGAAGAAAGAGAAAGTAAAAACTTCTCTGAAGACGAGATATACTCTATTAAAAGCAGAATGATTCTTCCCTTAAAAGGGGAGTAGTTATTCTCTGAAGTAAAAGTATCAGTCTTGAAGAAGCTAGAAATGTTGCAATGCACTTGCGGTATGGGGGCAACACTATACAATTCAGTTACATGAATAAAGTAATATGCAAGCAACATACCGCGAGTTCATTATAATATCATGAAAAATAGATGTGGAATAAATGCATTCTCAAAAAAAAACAGACAAAAAGTTTGTTCAAACAAAAAAAAAGAATCATTTGTTCTACACTAAAAAGGAGAAAAAGATGCGTTCTCACATACACAAGAATTTGTACAAGTAAAATTACTGTTTTATTTAGTACTATGAAAATTCTTTATATGTGCAGATATCTCAAAAAAGCAAAAGCAGGGACCGGTACCCGCACAATCTCCGGTCTATACACGTAAAAAGCAAAATAAGAAGTAGAAAGTTCAGCTTGTCACTCCTTCTTTCCGCCACCCTTGGAGCCTTTGCTTGGCCTAATAGTTAATTTCGGAATCCGATGTGGGCGGGACGGAGAAGGAGGAGTGGTTGGGTCTTCTTCTGTTTTGTCTTCCCCAATTGAAGCACCTCTCTTCTTCTTCCTTATGGCACGCTTCCCCTTCCTCTTCGAAGAAGATTCGCTCCCCGGAGTAGCAAGCAATGTTGAAAGCTTCGGGTCATCATCTAGAGACCGCTCCGGGGTCTTCTCGATGTCTTCAAGATCCTCCGCCTTCTGCTCCTGCGAAACAGCCGGATCGTCCAGGCCTTGAAGAGCTTCGATTTTTTCTACCTGCAATCCCGGTTGGGAAGCAGAAGGAGGAGTAATCTGTAAAGATGGAGGGACGACAACTGAAGGAGTGGAAACTTGTGCAGTGTTTGGTGCCTCCGCTGTAGAAGAAAAGAAGTTAAAATCAACATCTCCCGAAAATAGAGAGGGTATCGATTCACCAAAGTTTAAGTAACAAGTAAGAAGGTCATCAAACTCGGTTAAATCAAATAACTGGTTCATTGGGCCCGGGACGACGCCAAAATTACCTGGAGGAGTTGGCTTCGCAAGGTCAATCTTGAATTTCTCGGCTTCAGTATCGTCCGGTGCCTCATCCTCAGTGGGAGTGGTCGCAGTTTCTTGGGCAATTTTAGCTGGGAGTGAAGAATGGGAGCCGGAATCCATAATGTTTACATCGGTTGAAGTGGAAGTATGAACAGGGGCAGTTAAAGGAGCTTCCTCTTTTAAAAACTCTTCTCCCAGTGATCCAGCCCGTGCTTTAGCAAGCTGCTCCTTCCCTTTAACAAGAGCGGCGCGAGCCTCATCATCAAGATAGCGAGCCTCGAGTTCTGCTTCATCATAGCCGGCACCTTTAAACATATCAATTGCGGCTTCCCACACTTCAGCCAGAGTGATTTCATAATCAGGACCCAGAAAAGCAAGGCTCCCACGACCCAGAACGCTGTGTAAATAAAAGTCGAATAAGGTAGAACTGATGTTTGCTTTCGTTGCCTCATGTGATTGCTCAGCCGCTTCTTTTTCGGCAACGGCAGCAACCCGACCAGTAATAGCCTCATCACGCTCTGTCTCAGCTTTAGCAAGTCGAGACTTTAGTAACTCAATCTCCACGTTTTGGGAGGTGATTTTTTCCCGCAGTTCGGCGTTTTCTGTGCGATATTTCTCAGTAGTATGCTGCTCAGCGGCAAGCTTCATTTCGACATCTCTTTGTGCAGCATGTGCATCCCGCACTTGCTTCTGAAAGACTTCTTCTTTTTGAGTATGTGATGCAGAAGAAGAGGCGAGATTTTCCTTAAGCTGCTTGACTTCAGATGCAAGCTTTGCATTGTCATCCGCGATGTTCGTCATCTCCGCGTCATGCTGCTTACACCATTTATCCCATTCGGCTTTATCATTCTCCAGAGTCAGCATGTTTTCAAGATTCATATGGTTGACTCTCTGGAGTTCATCAACAAGTTTCTGCCATTGCGACATTCTCTCAATGTTAAGCCGAACTGCATCGAGACTTTTAAGCATGTCTTGCTTATCGATTGGGACCAAATCCAGGTCAAAACGCACTCCTTTTAAGCACCAGTTCGGAAACCGGCTTTGAAGTGTTGGAGGGCCGTCTTTAACCTGATATTAGGGCCCGCTGATGATCATTTGTATATCAGTTTTCTTTAAAGGAGGAGAGCCGGCCGGAATATCAGAGGGGATAGGAGCATCAGTCTTCCCAGAAATTACAGACGTGTCACTTAGCTTGGACCGTTTGCTCGATTCGTCAGTAATATGAGTCTTCCCTTTGTCATCATAAGACTTTCGCTTATGGGAATCGTAACTTCTATAAGAAGAATCATATCGATCGGTGTCTCTTCTTCTCTGTCGCTGTTCATAATCCCATTTTTCTTGAGCCTTCCTTTGGGCCCGTTCCTCATCTGTCTCTCTCTGGTCACCAAGATATTTCCTAAAGTCATAGGATCCACGACCTCCATGGCGCTGGAATGAGTCATAGTACGAGCCGGTACGCCCCATCGGAGAATCTGAAAACCGAAAAAGAAGTAAAGTTTAGAAATTTCCAGAAAAAGAGGATAAATGCTTATAAGTGCTGAAAAATCCTAAGTGTGTGCGGCGTGCGAACTACGTGCGTCAAACTACAAACCACGCTTTAGTGCGGGAACGGAGACGACAGGTGTAGAAGGCGTCGAAGTTTGTTTCAAAGAGGAAGTCGCTTCAACGACAGGAGATTTCGCTATTGGAATGTTATCCTTGAAAAGCTCTTGAGAAGTTATCATTATGTCACTCAAGCCATCAAAGGTGTCGTCACCATGGTACTCAGCAGACTTCTCCTTTTCAACGTCCGCATCGGCGGATTTTTCATAAATTTGAGGATATTCTTCCTCTTCAACAATTGGAGCAAGTGCCGGTTTGCTGGACGATCCCGCAGCATTAATAAGCGTGGGGCATTTTACTAGTGGATTTTCAGTGGCAGATTCCTTTAGCATGGGTTCTTCAACAGAAGGTGGGACATCCGGTACTTCCGTAGGAGAATTTGGAACTTCGCGAGGCTGAGTAGAGCGAGAGGGATGAAGAAGTCCAAATTGGTGAAGAAACTCATCTTTCAACAAAAATTTCACATCCCGCTCTTCAACTGGAACAGCCATGAGCCTCTCTAGAGTTTGCTTGTGACTAGGATCCCTAGAGGGAGAGGGGAGCGTTGAAATGAGAAAGCAAAGTTAACACTTGATGATTTGGACTGCAAAATACTCAGAGAATAAGAAGAAGAAAAGATAGGCATTCTTACTTCCTTCTCTCCACACAGCATAAAACCCAGGGGGACAGCGAACGTAAAAATACTGAGTCAAAAACCCATGAGCAGTATCAGGAAGGCCGACAACCAATTTACGATTCCTGGCACTTCTTACAACAACGATCGAAGGATGATCTTTGGTTCTGATAAAAGAGCATAAATAATAGATTTCGTCAACACTAGGGAGACGGTCAAGTGTTCTACCGAATAATACGCACAGCCCCATTAGAACAGCATAGCTGTTGGGGTGTAATTGAAATGGAGCGATTGCCAGTTGGCGAAGAAGATGTTGAAGAAAGTTGTTGAAAGGAGGAATGGCCCCGCTCAAGCACATTTGTCGGTTGACCGCTACAAAGCCAGGAGGTGCTACATCAGCAGTGTTATTCTTCTCAGGAAGGATAGCGTCAGCTTCAGCAATGCCAAATTGAGTGCACAATTGTCGAAAAGTTTTGTACAATAGAGTGGTAGAGGCTCTCTCCGGGGGATTGACTAAAGGAGCTGGAATGAGAATGGACTCTCCGGTCTGAACTGTTACATCTCCTTGTTGAGAAGTCATTCTACACAAGCAACTGGATATTCAAATGTGAAGGTGCACGTTTCCTAAATAGTGTGAAGTGTTGTGCAAAACTAGTAAAGATAACAAGTAAATACAACTGGAATTAAGATAGTCGGTAATTGATCGATTATCGAATTTCAGGACTTGTTAATTTAGAGTTCAGGTACAGTATTAAGTGTAAACCGGTCATTTTCAATTGACTGTTTTAATGCTGCTTTAATACTTTGCTTGAATCTGTTGATTTAAAGCACTTCATTCACACGATCTATTTATGTTGATTATCTGTTATTAGCTAATCTGTCATTTGATGTGGGCGGTCAGTGATAGTATATTCGTCCAAATTTTCTGTAAATGTGGTATTAAACAGGTTGATTAATTCGCAAGTTAGAACGATCTGAGGAAAAATGCAGCAGTTCAAAGTTCAGCAGTTCAAAGTTCATGCAAAACCAAAGTCATGAATCACCAACGACTTATATGTTAACTCGTCCACGGCTTAAGGACTTTAAGGCAAGACAGGACAGGTCATTTCGATTTTAGGTCGTTGTTGCCTTCAATCGACAATACTCCAAGTCATTAAGTCGTGCAAAGGAAGAAAGAGGCTTCAGGTTAAAGCGAAGCAATTTCCCCAAGTCCTAAGTCGTCCATGACTTAAAGCTTATGTCGTGACAGGCTTAAGTCGTACAAGATTTATGTCGTGGCAGGCTTAAGTCGTACAAAGTTTTATATCAGATGAGACTTATGTCGTAAATCGCAAGACGTTACTAAACCGTGACCATGCTAATATCCCACTCCATTGGACCTATTGACTTTTCTCCTAACCCGCTATCCTCCAAACCCGATAGCCTCTCAATCAACCATGATCCTTATCCTCGTTCCACCACACCATTGAATCACCCAAGAGCCAATTCGCCAAAGCCTCGCCCACCTAATCAATTAAACCTGAAAATCCCTCATCTCCATCGCCTCATTCGCCTAAAGATGGAATCGAGCGAACATCAGGCACACGAATTGCCAATGCAGCGGAATTCGCAGCAGAGTAATACACAAGAGGGCGGGTTAAGGGCAAAGAGGGGGATTCGCAAGTTAATGATGATCGAGAATCAAGGAGGAGGCAGGAGCACTTACGCAGTAGAGGATCAAGTATCGGTGATCGGTTGATTGATAAGAGAGGAAGAAATCGCCTTGAGAAAGCTCTGAGAGATGTTAATGGCAGAAACAACTCAGGATATAGGTAATGAGTTAAAGGAACGACTCAAGCTTTTTATACCTTGGGGCAGTGGAACACGAAGAGGCACATACGAGTTAAGATAAGTCGAAGCACACGACCTACGACTTAGGCGTGTACTTCGAGGGGCAAATGTAACCCTTAATTGTTGACGACTTAAGAGCTTCACAACTCAACGAGTTAAGCTATCTACGACTTAAGAGCTTCACGACTCAACGAGTTAAGCTATCTACGACTCATGGCTCAGACGACTCAACGAGTTAAGCTATCTACGACTTAAAGAGTTAAAAGGTCTCCGACTTAACAACTCAGCGAGTTAGGGTCTATACGACTCAAGAAGGTGCTACGACTTAAAGGATTTACGACTTAAGAAACTCAGGACTTAGCTTAAGTCGTCTACGACCTAAAAGCTATCAGGATTAGAATCCAGAGTCCAGGCCTATGCTACCTTTATCTGGTAAGTCGGCCACGACTTAGCACTTGTCTTCGACTGAGCCACAAGATGAACCCAGTAAGGCGCCCACGAGTTATCTTAAGCCAACTACGAGTTACGACTTATCTTAAGTCGGTCACGACTCATGACTTGGCAGAAAACTAGAGTTCAGAATTCGACTCATATAAATAGACCACCACTTCCAACATGGAAGGGACTTTTTGGGCCATTCATTTCTTCAAGCGCCGTTACTCTGTCGAACTCTCCACTCATTCAGCAATCAAAGATCTTCAAACATTCGAGACACTACAACAAGCTTCGAGAGGAATTCCTTACATCCAACACGGATTCATCGAGTTTCATCATCGAAGATTGAGCTAGTAGTCAAGATTGTTTCCTGTGATCAAATTGTATTGTATTTTGAAGGATACTGTATCAAATTGTAACCGAATCAGCAATAAAAGACTATAAAGTGGACGTAGGCTCAATTACGGGCCGAACCACTATAAATCTGTTGTTCATTTACTGCTTTTCTGCTATTTTCAGCTTATATTCTGTTCCCGTACCAACGGGTGGTGCTTTCACAATTCTATTACACACACCGGGTGTTAGCGTTCATTTTTTAGCGTTAACATTCGGTTTCTTACTGTTTGAAACCCCTCGCTGTCGATTTTTGATGGCTTCTCCTTTTGATTAGTGGAAGAGAGAGGGTTAAGTGATGGTGGAGGACCGGAATTAATAGAGAAAGTGGCCTTGAATGTCTTATTAAAGCTGTCCGTTGTTTTTTTACCTAGAAGAATGTTACGAAGCCTCTAGTTTAACATAATAACAATAATAAACATCTTAGGGTCTGATTGGTTTCACTTTGTGTTTTGTATTTTGCATTTTCAACATTCATAACAAAATATGATGATAACGGAAGAAAATTTTAAAATTTTATATCATTACGATGACGATGGAGGGATGGCGGAGGAGAGGAAAAGACGGCGGAGATGAAGGATTGTTTTCTATTCTTTTGTTATTTCTCAAACACGAAAACAAAATAAATTTGTTTTATATTTTATATGCTAGTTTCATTTTTCAAATTAGTTGTTTTTGAAAAATACATGCGTTGTGTATATGTTTTTTGTACGAAAACACAAAATTAAAAACGGTAAACCAAACGGGGCTTTATTTTTTTTAGCATCAATTTTCATTTTCAGTAAATATGCAACTTCCCCGGTTCCCTGTGAAACCGGTAACAATATGCATGCATAAATAGTAAATAATTTCCCAAAAAAGTTGCTAGAGCAGTGAATTACCGCTTCATGAATCCCATAACACAAGGCTCCCTTAATTTTCAAAGAAAATCCTTCTCATGTGCCTGTAACATAATATTAATTTAAACCTTAATATTAAATTATATGAATATAGTGCCCATTACTTATTTTCCATTACATGGGTATATCTGTGTGCACATACGTGTCTTATTTCCTCAAGACTGATTGAGCCATTTTTATCAGCGTCAGTTGAATCAAACTGATCACGGACATGTGCCAGCTCCTCCTCATTTAAGAGTACTAGCAAGTGCCCGTAACATTGAAACTTTACATAAGGCAATTGCACTCAAAAATTTAAACAACAAATATAATATTTCCAAGGTATAATTCGAGACCTGAAAAGCAAACAGCTTAAAACGGCTGTAATTTACAAATTGACGCATGTTTGAAAAAACTGATATATCTAATGGAATCTCTGATGCTTCTCCTCCTTCTCTCACCCATGGATGTGCTATAAAATTATATATGCATCACCATTACAAACTCTTATATTATTCATGAGAATTATTATGACCAAAAAAACATACAAACAAACAGAACAAATACTTACATAAAGCCTGACAAGAAGTAAGCCTAGACGAGGATCCGCAACCAACAATTTTTTAATGAAATCTTTTGCACTCTCACTTATGCTTGGCCATGGTATCCTGCGAAAATCTGGCTTATTTCTTAAAACCTATAAATGAGAAAGTAAAATGTCAAACAGTTCAGGATAGGCTTACAGACTGTATAATGAAATTGAGCATAATATACCAGTAACCTGTGGAATAATATTAGACATAAGAAATATATTCTATGCATTACTGTTGACTTTGAATATTTATCAAAAACTAGCATACCTCCTTGAATATTCCATCTTCTTATCTACCACAAAAGGGGTGTTTTCCACAAAGCAGTATGTGGGTTATGACCCGACATAAGTCCCCACCCGAGCATCCACAACAACTCACAACACCACCCAGGCAATCACCTTCACCCGCAAAAACAACAAACCCCAAAACACCCAGATGCGAACCCCAGTCCACCTCGCATCACCAAATCATGCAACCACCTGCATCCGTAAAAGAAACTCCCACCACATCCTCACTGATCACTCATGCGCGTTAGCAAGCAAGCACCAACCAAGTTGTTTGGAACCCGTGGCAAACATGAGCAGCTCTAGGTGGTCCATCTCAGGCGAGCTCATCAAAATATCTAACATCGGTGGTGGAAATTGTTTTGAAGAGCAAGAAATTTTCTTGGAAGAGGTTATTAGGAATTTCGCAGACCCTATTGTCGGGTGCTACCGTATACACCTACTTTTGTCCTCCTCTCTACCCCTCTTTTTTTTTAACCCATCGATGTTTTGTAAAATACTTCTTTCACCCTTGTACACCCACCACTCTTTTTCTTAATTTTTTTGAAAAACTTACGTTGATTCTTTCATCTTCTTAAAATATAACCGTAAATAACTATTGTGAACTCAAATCTCATAAACTCCAATTCTGTTTTCAATAAATTTTTATCAATTCAAATTTTGATTAGAAAATTATAGTTAATTTGATAATTTTTGAATCTTAATATACTAAGATGTTAGACGATTTCATTTATAATCTCTTTCCAAGCGATAAAAATTGAAGATGTAGTAAAGATGACATGCAAAGAAACAATTCCTCAAGTTGATAAATACATTCAAAGTGGGATTTTCTATAAAGTTCATAGAAATTCAAATATTTTGCATTAATAACAATGATAGGCGTTTGAAGTGATTTTAATTTATTTTTTTAGTATCTCTTTAAGTGACACTAAGAAGTATATTGATGGGTGTATATGGTAGCACCCATTTTTACGTCAGAATGTAATTAGAAATTGAGCAGCCAAAAAAGAAAATTGTTATTCCCACTTTTAAGCTATATCAGTAAATTGCAATGGTGCTAAGGCCATTGTAATAGTGCAACGGTCCAAAGCCATTGCTAACTAATGAACAAGCAGTTACAAAACAAAATGCAACAGCCCAAGGTCAATGTAGGCCATTGTAAAATCGCCGCAAAACTGTGTTGCGAAATTGCATTTATGGTGTAGCGAAAGCTTCCGGATATGTGCAAAGGCAAGCCAATAGTAGTTTATGATTTTTTCCCTTGTGCGGTATAACTATTTTGTTTGTATGTAAAGACGAGTTGTATAACTATCGGCAATTACGACTATGATCATTCAAGGAGGCATTATCGTATGTCACTCTTAGAATTATATTATGTATTTGTTATATTTTATCAGATAGATGTACTTGTGGGGTTATGTAACAGACATGTATTGAATGAATAAAAATGTTTTGTGGAAATTTTTGCATTCTTATGCTTTTGATGTAAATGATATAATAAACGATCTTATTTTGTCGTTGGAAAATAATACCAAAGATGATTGCAGCATCATTATTATTTATTTTCGGGTATCAAGATGAGGGATGTTACACTTTGGTTCATGGCGACCACCATTCCATCTGGCTCTTACCTTGTCACCAAATCCGATGGAGGTTGAGTAGTTCCTCTTCAATAACCATCTTACTTGAATTCTTCTTTAGTCTCATTTCTATCGAAACTCTTTAGAGATTTTTTTCGAATTCTAGTAGCAAACAGAGATCCGGCCTAATCTTCAAGTTCGCGGTGAAAGCATCAAAAAATATTAGCCAATATTTTGTTCTAACACCCCCAAATGATAGAATATTGAAAATAAAATGAAAAACAGTAAGAATAAAAGAGAAATAAGAAGTGAATCCACAATATTTTTACAGTGGTTCGGCAAAATCTATGGCCTATGTCTATTTTATCACATACTCTAAGAGTAAAACTTACCTCCTCCCGTATATTCTGAAACTAAAACATGAAGATTGCTCCTCACAGTTATAAGAAAATCGATATAATAAAGGTCACTTGCAGCAAATATTCAGCTTGTATTGACAATAATAGAATAAAAGTCAATCCAATATATTGATAACAACCTAAACAAGAGCATAAAATCTTAAAACTGATTCATGTATTAGTTTGGTTTTAAAGAGAACATTGATCATTTTAGAGACAATATTTACTATCTTATCATGTATATTTTGAAGTTGGAACTCTCTTGATATTTTATCCTTTATCTTCTAATTTTAGAATTAAAATACTCAACTCTTATTGATTGAGTACATTATGAAGAAGACCCAAATTCGAGTCTCATTGATGCCACATATCCAGTATATTTTAGAATAACCCCACAATCATTATTCACTATATTCTCGAGCACCCAAGTTCGAATTCAACTATCCTGTTTCATTCAATATATTTTTGAATTGCATGCTTATCATTTTATGTCACACCTTAGTCTATAATTAAATCAAAATTCAAACATCATTCCTATGATATTTTTTCTTATAGTGCTTTTTAAATAAGTAAGCACGATATATTCAAACATCAATCCCAACTCTTCATTCTTTTATCTTTCTTTTTTCGCTTCCATGCCAATTTTATAAAAAACTACAAGATAATTATATACAATATCCAATATGAAATAGATTTTCCAGCTTCCAATGTAAAATGAGTCAATAGACTCAATACATCATCATTCTCTATAGTAGTAACTTCTGATTCTTCTTCCCCTGTCATCTTTACCATTTTGAATAATGATTATTCCTCACATTTTTACTTGCAATTGTTTTTCTTCTTAAATCGAAAAACTTATAGTTTGCCTTATCTTCTTAATAAATCAGTTACTCACTTCTTTTAAATTTGTTTCTCTTCGTTTTCTATTCATTATTTTACTTAATTTGAACTATATTTGATATGTTTCCTCCTTTTTGTTTGCACTATCATGGAGTATTAATTTAGTTTTAAAATATATTAGATTTCAAACTTAATGGGTTCAATGCAAAACATCATGGAGGAAACCCAAGATTTGACAAGTATACCGATAATTTTGGATACCTTTCCTTTTTGGATATAAACATTAATGCATCCTATTGAAAATAATCACTCCATTCTTTTTGAAAATGCATTTTGTCATGTACGAGTATATGCATAATTATGTACTTATTAAATTAGATCACTCTTAATATTATAATATACTTTCTTCAAAATTAAAAATTAAATTACCCAACTCTCCTTAGTTCGCTCTACTAAAAAGAACTTCCAAGTTAGAATTCCATTAACATCACTTATCTAATATACGTTAGAATACTGGAATACTCCATAACCTTTGATTCGCTATATTCTTAGGCACATAAATTTGTCAATCAACCTCAATTTGTCTAATATATTTTAGAATCGAATTCTTCGTTTGAATATCTTTATTTTACAAGTAGAGCGAGAATTCCAAAAAATCACTATAGCTTAAAATTCACGATTTGAGTACAGTAAATTGAATGTTCAGAGTACTTTTTACTTTATAACATATTGCAAATGCTTTCTATTATTGAGTGTCATTATTTGGTGAAATTTTAGTAACTTATATGACGTGATGCTGTTGAAAAAAGAAAAAAAAATCTTCCATTCCTATATCGTTTTTATTTTCTTATAGTTTTATGTCCATTCTTAAAAATTACAATGCAGCTAGGGTATTTTTCTTAATGTAGCCAAAGTACAAAATAAAATTATATCATATATATAATTTAATTGAATCTCTGCTATTAATCACTACAAAAAATTGCTGACTGACGCGTCTAAATGTCATGGAGAACTGATTTTCCTATGACAATTTGGCGTCTTTGAAATGCTTGTAGAAACAAAAAATTCGGATGACATTACGACGACTTTGGTGGAGATTGTTCCAACGACAAATATTTCTAATGACAGTGACAGTAGTTTTTTCCAACGACATGGTGACGTCTTAGCTACAAAATTTTAGAAGTGTAATTTCCCACCACATAATGACCTCATTTTCCGATGACATGAAGATGACCTTGCTACACATTTTTAAAGTGTAATTTTTGGATTTTCCCACGACTTAACGACGACATTTATATATTTTTTATAGCACTTCTGCTGGTTTTGTTCTCTCATTCACAAATCACAATAATATCATATATGATCATTCCAGCAATGCCAAATAGGCAATTATAACAATATACATCCTGTTCAAATATAATAATTTCATATTTAAACACAATACATATTAAACGGTATATCAAGTATCAACAACAACCAAATCTCTCAATATTGCATGTCCTTCAACCGTCCATCGTACAATAATATCCTAGTAAAACATTGCATAACCAATAGCTTCATACTACATCTACATAATACCTAGATCGTCATTTTGGCTTAGACCTGATTCATCATTGAACCACTGATGAAACATCTCTCGAACCTCCTAACGTTATCTCTGAAGCGGTGTGACCTAATTCTGCAACTTATCTCTTTCCTATGCCTCATGGCATTGTAGCTGACGTCTCTATCTTTGTGTCGTCTTTGCACCTTTTTAAATAAAATTTAGTGTATATGGTCGCACATTGATAAGATTAATGCTTGCATTACTTTCTACGTTAAATAATATAAAAAAGTTCAAATAAATGAGCAACCAATAAATAATGGTTCGGTAATATGGTATTGAGTAACCAATAAATAATGGTTTCGGTAATATGATATATGAACAATGTCTCTTTCTGCACGTTACTAATTGAACTTGCAAATATGGATGCATGCCTTACATAACACTAATGCCTTGCAACAGCCTTAGTTGCATGGTTACCTGACATACAAAGAACCTAACCCATGACAAACCTAATTTGTTCAAGCAACTTACTAAAACAATTCAACAAATACTTATCCACCATCATAAAGAAATACATTAAACATCCATATTACAGACGACTTGCAATTTTTTTTTATTTTTTTGGCAAATTCAATAATTTTTTCCACCTGATAGATGGTAATATCAAGAGAAGATTCTACTAACTGATCATGGATTCAAAAACCGCATGGTTCTTATGGTTTTATAACGTACTACTGCTTCCACCTTTTGGTCTATTGTAATCATTTAATATTTGGGTTTTAGGGCTCCTTGCTACAAAATCAACTAGTCCAATGTTCATATATATTCTAATTTTATCTGCTAAATCATCCAAGATCATTCTTCACTTCTAAATCAGTTCAAGTCTATAACAAAGATGGATTTGTCCTCGTAGACATAACCTGACATAGATGTTCAATGCAGAAGTGGTTGCATAGCAATTTATCCTATCAACATAGCATAATGGATCATAACTTGTATGTAACCTCCCTTAATACTAGGCCAATTATACAAGGTGATGCCAGTAAGCTAGGTGAAGAATCAGATGCAAATGTCAAAGTATATTTTCAGACTATCTAAGGATCCCAAGTAAAAGACATGAGATCCAAAAGGTGATTTGACTAAATTTAAGATCGATAATTTTCCACATAATTTGGTGAAACTGGAAACGGAAAAGTTATTTGACTAAAATATTTAAAAGTCTTCTTAATCCTTTTATAACATTTAAACACCTATGTTCGCTAACACCTTTTATTTTATCCATCAAATCGATCTTAATCCTTTTACAGATGGAAAAGTCTTTTTGGAAATATATAACATTACTAATCTTACTCTTTTTTTTTTCAAACGTTTTTTTTGCTTTAGAAATGGTCAATATTTTAACAGAGTACCCAATTGCCAGAGTCTCAAATTCTGGTAAAATTTGAGATAAGATACCAATGTAATCAACTCTCGGTATACTTATACTGTTGATGAAAATATCAACAAGACAACTATGTAAACTTAAGCTCCATAAATATGCAATTATTTTTATATAAATTTAGACAATTACCAAAGGAATATTGTCATACTTGGGCTTACGATCTGCCCTTTCGGCCAGCAAAGAGCCAAGCGACCTAAAGACATCTTCCTCAACTTCACGTGTGACTTCCACGCCATGACTTCTAAGCTCTTCTATCTAAGCTTGATATTTTTTCTGTTTTGTATTATTCATATTTATGAGAATTTACAAATATGTATTTATATACTATTTAAATCAAGTTTTATGAATGACTTACAACAAACTCGATTGCAGCCTCATCAACCCATCTACTTGTAGTCGATCCGTCCGCCAATTCGACCTTGTCAATCATACAGTAAGTCTACCATGAGGTTGGTTCTCTATGAACCTCGTCATATTGAAAAATAAAAAACAATATATTATCATATGAATATTATATTTCGTTTAAATGGTAACTAGAATTAAATTATAATTATCAGATCGTTACGATAATCAGCGTAGGATCTTGAACCACCACAATGCAACGTGGGAGTATTCTTTACATTTTGTATTCCTCCGTGAACGCTCTTTGAACTCCACTAACTCATAATATACTAGAAACCGATCATAAATCTCCTGAGCAAGTAATGAATGCTTCTTCCCACTCTTTGATTTCACATATTATATATCCATTCTTTATATTTTTTGCTTGCTTTTGCCATCCACATCTTCTTCACCATTTCTGAGGAAACATCATCTCTCCATCGAAATGAATTTTCCACTTGCAATTATATATATTTCAAAGAACTTGACAATTTTACTTATAAGAGTTTATATTGTTGTGTATAATAAAATTATTTTACCATAAACTCATCAAACATCATTTTCTTGGCATCAAAAGAAACTAATTAATTAAAAGGATTTTATTTTAAACGCAGTATATCCATATATCTAAAAGGATTGGTTGCAGTTTTGACTTCCACCCCTTGAAAATAACGGTTTCAAAGTCAAGAGCTTTGCAAAAATGGATTCGATAACCCACAACAAACCAACTTAAATTGTATATTTGTCCAGGAAGAAAACGTAAAGCTATATGTTTAATCTTTAGCATACCAACACTTGTATAAGCTCTGGAACACAAATCCATATAGTTACGACAACCTAAAATTCAGTAACTGCACTTACATAATAAGAGAAACTATTGAAATTTTTGATGAAATATTAACCAGCGGAGGTGAAAAGATTTCAACAGCAAGCGCATATAAATTTTAAACTTAAGACAGCAAAAAAAAAACAAACAAACAAACAAACAAAATCAGATATTTTTATGTAGAAAATACTGAATGATTCATTCTTGTTTTGGAAGTCAATTCGACATGCTATGATATTTTTCTTTTTTAACAGTGATAATATCAATGTAATAAAATTCATCAAAAGACCTAATTGCCTATTATTAAATAGGCATGGTCTAAAAAAAATATAAAATTTTATAATCCCCTCTAAGAGCATCTCCAACAGTTCGGAGTGTGGAAAATCGATTTTCCACACTCCGAAATGTTGGAGGTAGGCCATGCGTCTGATGCTCAGGCGCCTATTAAACAGGCGCCGTTGCGTATAGGGGGAAGTAAGGGCGTGTGTTAAACAGGCGCCTGGAAGCCAGGCGCCTGGGAGCCAGGCGCCTGGGAGTCAGGCGCCTGGGAGTCAGGCGCCTGTTCAACAGGTGCCTGTTTAACAGACGCCTCAACAAATCCGATATCCCCGCACTTTCCCCCTCGCTTTCCACACTATCGAAATTTCCAGCCTCTGTTGGAACAGCTTTTGGGTGCAGATATCCAATTTGTGGATCTTTGGTACAACAATTGGAGAAGCTCTAACCACATTAAAAAAAAAACTTTATGCAGGTTACTTCAATGTTCATACTTCATACTAACTGGTTTTTATTTAAAGAAAAGCTGTATCTTAAGAACGAGATGAAAAGTTGCTAAGGTCGTGACTAGATGAAACCTTATGTTAGCGTATCTTAAGATTAAGAAACTAAGTAATTAATTTAAAGGATTTTATTTAAAGGCAATTGACAAGTTTTTATTTTTACTATATCAATAAAAAGTGGTAAAGAAACATTACGCAGCATGTGCATTTGCATAAACAAATCTGCACCATTACCTACTAACATTAAAATGTCAACATAAATTATTTTGATACCGTAACTAAAGAAGTAGTTGCAGCTCTAATGATAAATGAAACACATCTTTAAACCCATCAATAGATCCCAAAAAATTCAAAATTCATCCACATCCATATCTGAAAAACATAAATATCTAACATCCGAAGAAACGGATGCAGATGCGATATGAAGATATCTGCACCATAAATTAAATGTTTGGTTTTTATCAAAATAATAATTTACAGTGTATTTTAGTATAACGACTGATAGATATTTATTGTTTTACCAAAAGATAATAGTTTATACCTTTTTTTTATAAGACGAGTCATACTTTATTCAAGAAGAGCATCTTTTACGATGTCTCAAGGCTTGAACCCACAAGATTTAGAACCTCTGTCTAAAGCATCACACCATTAACCACTTGAGTTAGAGGTCATTGACAATAATAGTTTACACTGTACATATATATAAATGCATTTTCACCGATCAAAACTATTTTTAATCACCATAATTTCTACTTTTGTACTTTTATAATAATCAAAAGTGAAATATTTTTATGTTAAATTATTTATTTAGATATATTAATTGTCGTTGGATAACATAATATTTGATATTCGTCCACTATCCGCGAATAATATGCAGATATGACACTATTTGCATCTGAAAGTAACCGTTGATAAGCCTAAATATCTTGAAGACACAAATGACCATGAACAACATTAATTTGAAGTATTCGTCCACCTTGTGGTTACCTTCCTGCTTTGTGAATAACAAATGACTGCACTATGTCATTATTCGGGTTGTGATGCCAAATTCATGGGATCAGACTTGAAAGATATCTTTTTTCCCAAATTCTTTTAGCTAAAAATACTTTATTTATTTTTATTTTTCGATGATAAAGGACGAGATAGGAAAAGTTCCTTTTCAGCTGTAACTTTCAAGTTGAAATTCTTATACTTGATGATATTGAGTAAAAATTAACAATGATGAGCTCATGGATGTAAAAATGCAATTAACAGTCTCAAACTAAACAAACAGGTAAATTAAATATTGAGAATGTGTCTGAAGTTGAGTAATGAATGAACTTAGATGTGATGGTATTCCCAGGTTTAGTTAAGTCTATGTCGCGTTATAAAGAAGGTTATCCATGCTTAGGAAGTTAGACAGCAAATTCGCTTCACGCCATGATGTGCAAGTTCAGTCGTAAGTGATTGTTCAAAAAAATTATTCCTTTTTTTAGGAAAGTTTTGCTTGTTGCAGGAATATTGGCCGCATATGACCCTTATTCCAAATCATTTGTTTGCTAAAAGTGCTCGAAAATCAATTGTTTACTAAAAGTTCTGTTTTGTATTAGCTTTAAGTATCCACTAATTCTGTTGTTATGATCTGCTATCACTTTGTATGGAGTTAATTTAAAAAGTTTGAAACAAGGATCTAATTTTATCAAAAATTCAACGAAGTATATAAGATGCATGAAAAATATTTATAACGGTAATATCACTATATTTTGTGGTATTTATGCAACGGTATGTTATCATTTTCTTTGGGAAATTTTATCAAAATAGGTCACTTGTTGAAAGAAATAACAAATATAGACCATTTTCAAACTTATTTACAAAAATAGATCTGTTTTTTTTCTAGACTTCAGCGTTGGCGATTTTCGGTCGATTTTCCAAAAATCGCCAAAAGGAAATAACAAAATTTCTAGTTGGCGACTTTTCGAAAACCGCCAACGTTAAAAAGCAATATGTTTTGTGCGATTTTTGAAAAATCGCTAAGAAGTCTGCTTTAAAACCAGCAAGACCCACCCTTCCCCTTCACTCTCAACTTTACCAAAATCAGTTCCAATTATTCCTGAAGCCTCTCAAACCCTACTTCTTCATAGAAAACCTAAAACGAGTCCGATTCTCGCAAGATATAATCAAAGCTTTTCAACAACTAGGCGTAATCTTCGGTACAAGGTAATGTTTATCGATTTATAATTTGTTTATGCTAACTAAAATCCTAAATCGGATCTGTTGTGTACTCTAATCAATATTGATGTACTCGCAGTTGAACTAGACATGGATGATTGGAAGATAGACGACGATGCGATGGCGAAATGTTACGATGAATTTGAAGCTTAAAGGGGCATTACGCATCTCAGTGATGTAGAATTTGTTCCAGAAACGCAAATTGAGTCGATACATCATAAGTTCCATTCCGAAACATCATTTCTCAATACCCGTTTAGGCGAAGTTGTAGCGAACCAAAAACCGCGCAAACAAGTTTCCATTGATGGAAAAATACTAAATCCTCTACATCATGTTGGTCCTACACTACCATCCGGTGCATATCCAGTTTGTCGATGTGGAGATGAATGTGTGGTTGTCGTAGCCAAAACCAAAACTAATGTCGAACAAAGATTTTATGGCTGTGTTTCGTATGAAGATCACATGATAAATCCCGACGAAGTGTGGTACTGTAATTTTATGAAGTGGATCGATCCTCCATTGTGTGCTCGGGAAGTGGAATATGCTCTCGATATGCAAGCCGAAGTGAGGCGTTTGAAAAACTTAGTTGAAGAAATGAATAGAAAATATTGATAGAGAAGAAAATGTCCACTTTAACTTATGTTCGTAGTGGATACATTTATCGAACTGTTTCTGATCAAGAAGCTTGTGTTGGGTAGTTTAATTATTTTCATGTAATTGATGGATATTTCCATATTTCGTAGAGTGTATGTTATGAGTTCTCTGCAATTTCGCTAGAAACGGTATGGATGTTTCGATGAATGTGTTTGATTTTCTCTGAAATTGATGGTTATATCAATATAATTGTCGTCAGATGAATATGTTTGGTTTTGTAGAGTTGTTTGGAGGCACTTATTAAGCATGCACGGTGGTTACAGGGGAAAGGGTGGCAAGGATGTTTTGTTGCATGTAAACTAGTTTGCGAAAGATTGCATGTGAGCGATTTTTAAAAAATCGCCCACGTATTTGCCTGTAACAAAACAGACAGCCAACCCCACATATCCTCATTCATAAAACATTTCCTCTATCTCAATAAAATCCATTTCGACCATCAATAGCCTCCCCCCAAAAAATTTCATTTTCCTTGCTTTTTAATCAAATTCGAAACTCATTCAGACCATGGCTACTACATCCGGCATCGTGGAGGATATTGGTAATGAAATTTTCTCCAATTTGATGATTTAGGACAAATTTAGTTTTTTTAGATTTGCTAGTTTTGCAAGATATTGTGAAAGTTATATGATGTAGATTGCATTAGGGGGTTGTTGCTAGTGTATGTTCATTCAATTGCGTAGAACTTAGTATAGATTGAAGGAAATAAATTTTTTGATAATTAGGGTTGAATACATTAATCTTTCTGTTGTAGATTATATTGCGATGGAGCCCGGTCCAGTAGACCCGAGCGTGTTGTACCTACAGCCTAGACACCACACGTCCAGTAAAGCATATATGATAGTAATTTTCTATGATTTTCGTTTCACAAATTGTGTACATAGTAATATATGTACATGTAATGTTAAACAGAGTGAAGAAGCAGACTTCACAGTCGATCACTCCATTTCTATCAAGAAAGTCACTTCACAACGTTCTGTAGTTTTAGAAGAGATTGACCGAGCTGGCTTTTCGACAGTACTGCGGTTAGGCTACCTTCAGTTAGATCATCATCTCATCACTGCTATTGTCGATAGATGGAGACCGAAGACATCTACTTTCCATCTACCGGTCGGAGAGATGACGATTACACTAGGAGATGTGGCTGTGCTTTTAGGTTTGTCTATAGAAGGCAATCCATTGACTGATGATGACCATCATGATTATATACAATTATGTACCGATTTGCTGGGTTTTACTCCTCCGCAACAAGTTAGGGGTAACGACATGGTGGAAGTGAAATGGTTTAGACATGCTTTAGTTGATGATATAGCTGCCGATGCTACAGAGGTTCAGATCCAGCAGCGTGCTAGAACGATTATTCTACACCTCATTACAGCCCGTTTGATGTGCGATCATTCAAAAATCGTGTGGATTTGAAATAGCTATCATATTTAGCCGATCTTGATCAGTGCATCCAGTACTCATGGGCAGTGCTGTTTTGTCTTACATCTATATAGAGCTCTCCAATCTCGCTCTTACGCTCACTAAACTTATAGGGGGATGTTTGACACTTGTTCAGGTACACGTCAACTTTAGCTTGCTAAATATGTGCTATGCCATTTTTTAATATGTTTTTTGTTGCTAATTTGTTTTTTTTATAACTTTGGTCATGGACATATCTACCTGTTGGACGGATCCATTGGATGTGTTATTGTCATGGACGTGTTATTGTCATAGACGTGTACGTTGGATTATGAATTTAAGTTGGTATTGTGTCATGCTTGAAAAGCTGTTATAATATGTGTACATTTGCTGTCTCACTTCAGTTTTGTATATGCGTGTTTATGTCGCTGCCATGCAGCATGCTTGAAAAGCTGTTATAATATCTGAAGACCGTTATATGCGCTCCAATATCTCCTATCACGCACAGGATGAAACTTGGGTCTATAAGTAGCTTTGTAGTTGTCAACAGAGTACCAGCTTGACGCTAAGTCATGGTGTGCTCTATTAGCCCCACTTGTTTGCATCGAACAAGCTGTCATTACATGAGCACATGGTATCTTCTGCAGTATCGGTATGTTGCATGTGCACGAGCAATTGGTGTCGTCGATTATAACTTTGTATTCATTACCAAAGTAGTGAATAACCTGACATTCAGTTTGGCTAAATCGTACAAGTCTGCAGCGATGCGCTTCACTGGCCCCTTCTGCAATTTTAGCTTCCCACTTCGGAGTTAAGCGTATCGCTAGTTCATCAGCAATTTGACGACGCTTATAGAAATATTCTACTAAACGATAGAATGTTCGTGCAACCAAAGCCTTTATAGGTAACGATCTAGCCCCTTTTAATACACCATTAAAACTTTCAGACGCATTAGTTGTCATAACATGAAAGCGTCCTCCATCGTCTTTACACAAAGCCCAGTTTTCTTCAAAATTTCCCAAACTCCTTTCAATCCACTCATGCGCACGTCCGTTTGTTGTTTTGATCTCCTCTCTAATTTTCATGTACTCAACTACCTCGAAAGCGCACACTGCTGAATAAAATAACCCTATCAATCGCTTATCTCTGAATCCTACCGCTTGGAAGTTGGCTTTTATATGCCTTGTACAATATCGATGTTTGTGTGGTTGTTGCCATTTTCCGTGTAAAGCTTTTGGAATTCCTTTCATCCTATCTGATATGAAAGTAATACAACGACCGCGTACACTATGAATGAATTCAAGCATGCAAGAAAAACCAACTACAAGAATCAAATGACTCTGATTCAACAACTGTGTATGCCAAAGAAAATAAACAATCACATGCATCTGCCGCGGTTGCAACAAGCAATGTGTCTTTGTATTTACCATACAAGTGCGTCCCGTCAATACATAACAAAAGCCGACAATGCATAAAACCTGTAATGCAAGGCCCAAATGCCCAAAAAACACGATCGAACTCTCCCATTTCATCATGTGTCACGTGACCTATAGAACCAGGCTTCGTTCTCTTTATCTCCTCAAAGAACTGGGGTAAAGTGGCATATGATTATGCACAATCACCATAAATTCTCTCTATTGATTTGCTTACTGCTCGTCATGCTTTCACGTAACTAATGTTGATGAACAACTGATCGTGTACAAGCACTGAACTGTACCGGCTGAAATATCCAAATCGGCTTTGACAAAAGACATGATTTTTGTCACAAGAAATTTCGAAGTTGCTTGCTTATGGTTGGAATTAACTATTGGGTTGACACAACTATGTTCGCTTGGATACTTCCGAATTTCCCACCATCCCGACTCAGATTTTTTTGAAATTATCGCATGTATCCTCCAAGGACAATTACCTTCAACATTACATATAGCGGTGTATTTTGTTTTATTTGACTTTATTGGCTTGTATGAAACAGCATGCAGAATTGACCATTCTGTTAGTTGTTGGAGAAACTTCACTTTTGTCTCAAAAACCATTCCAACACTAAAACCAACTTGAACGCAAGCAGTTGAAAATCGTTCGCCGGCAAATTGAAGATTAGCAACAACAGATCTTGTCAACATTTGCGCAGTGCAAAGATCATCATCCAAATGCACTTCCATCTCTGGTTAATCACTATCTGCATCATTGTCATCTGTTGTAGGAAAGTCATAGTTCAATGGCTCGTTGTTAACTTGCATTCTTTGTATCCAAGAGTCTTCATTAACATTCATAGAAGCAACGACCATGCTATCGACTTAAGGTTCTTCACCCACAACTTCATTCCTATCAACATCCATACCTTTGTCAAAATTTGCATACGAAAAATGGGTGGATGGTCCAACACTGCACTGTGCAGCAGAATCGACTGTCATATACCTGATTGAAATATAGAAGTCAACTAACCGGCAATACATACCAAAAGAGACGAAAAATATAGACCAACCTGTAAACATACCTTTGACCCATATCATATAGTTCAAATGAATTGGGATACATTGACTACGACATATTTGCATTTACAAGTTCATCACTTTCGTCATGTTGAATGCCTTGTTGCTAGAAGCTGTTTACATTACAACAAAACATAAGAAAATATAACTACATAACATTATATCCACCAATTCATCAAAAAAATGTTACCTCGCACTAATATTTGCATCCATAGACGGTGTGTAATAAATATTGCTTTGTTGCGTAAATGGTTGCGAGTTTGTGTTCGGCATGAACTCGTACTGCATAGATGGAGAATAGTATATTCCATCGGTTGCATAAGGATTACTGTAGGTAGGAGATACGTAGCCAGCAGATGGATCCGCCGTCTTCAACATGTGTATTGTACCCAATTCCAGTACTCACTCCAGGAGATGCCACCTGCTGTTCTTGTTGTTGTTTTGCAACTTTCCCTACGTATAACTCAATAGATTTCGCAACAGCAGAAAATATTACTTCTACATCATCATCGTCCGCTAATGCTATTCCTTTAGAAGCCGAGTCCGTAGGCCAGTTAACCACTAATTCAATTTCAAATTCTTCTTTATTAATCTTCGTCGTTTTGTACACAACTTCTTTTAATTCCGTCAATTTGCAACATTTTCGCACTCTTCCTGGTTTACACATACCGCCAACATATTTACCATTTCTGATCATTGACAATTAGTTCACCGTCGTAGTAGCAAAGCGTATAAACCATATTTTTCGCCATTCTACAAATCAATGTACAAATCTTCAAGTATGTACGCATTTAAACAATTTGTTACCTTACTCAAACCCATTATTAAGCTTATCAAACTTCAAAAATTACACATAAAAACTAGGATTTAGTGATTGTACATTCAACTTGATGAACTTTGTTGAGCAACGTCGACTAGATCTATAGATTTAGCCCTAAACCAACGTTTTAAAGACTATAAATATTGATTTCAGAATAGAGCAGCCATTAGAGGACTTTTTTTACTTTTTTGGTAAAGGTAGAAGTGAGAGAGGAAGGTTGAGTGCTGTTTTGATTTAGTTTAGCTTTTGGCGATTTTTAAAAAATCGCCCAAAGCATATTGCTTTTTAACATTGGCGATTTTCGAAAAGTCGCCAACTAGGAAATTTGTTATTTCATTTTGGTGATTTTTGAAAAATCGCCAACGCTAAAGTCCAGAAGAAAAAAAACAGGTATTTTTTTGTAAATAAGTTGGAAAGTGGCTTATATTTGTTATTTCTTTCTATAAGTGGCCTATTTTGATAAAATTTCCTTTTCATTGAGATGCCAAATATGACTTGCATTCTATTTCAGATGTTCATGGTGTATGGTGAAAATTATCATGCGGCATTTGCACCGAGTTACTTTCTTATTTGAAAATTCTTTTCAACTACCTTTCAATTGTCATAAGTCTGCAAAAATTAACGCATGTATTCCAACATGTGGTATGCGCTAAGAAGCACATAAACATTGTACAAGATGGAGTTTTATTTTGGGCTATATTTGGGTGTGGTTTTAGTATATCAAAATTTTCAAATTCCAAAGTAACATGTAAGGCGATATGTTGAATTCATATACCATTCTAAATTTGTTGCTCGGTCATTGACTGAATAAACAAACAATTAAATGTCTTTCACTATTACTAACAATACACGCTAATAACTGGGTATGAGAACTTCTCAATACTTTATTTTTACAAGAAAAAATTGTCAAGGGTCTAGTTTTAATCATCATGGAGAGCAGGTCCCGATCCATAATCAAAATGCACCAAAAAATTCCATTTATGTGTTTTTCCATTGTTTACAATTTTGCCTTCGCACATTTTGTCATTAATATTACGAAAATGTCACCGGTTTGTTTTATTTTTTTTCATTGAAACTGTGCAAAAAATGCATAACATCTGCACTTTATTTTTTTTATTTTTTCAATTTATTTCTACATTTTCAATGATTATTTTGCACTGTTATATTAGCACTTTGATTTTCTAATTTTCTTATGCACTTTCGAAAAATGCATAACATATGCAGTATGATAGTGAGATTGATGAAGATGTTAGTTTTTGAATTCGAGCGGGATGGGTGAAATGGCGACTAGTGTCTGGCATTCTCTGTGACAGGAAAATCCCACGAAAGCTTAAAGAAAAGTTCTACAGAACAACAATCAGACATGCGATGTTGTATGGTGCAAAATGTTGGCCTACTAAAAGACAACATGTCCAGAAGATAAGTGTAACAGAAATGCGTATGTTGCGATGGAGCTGTGGTCATACAAGACGAGACCGAATTAGCAATGATGAGATACGTGACAAACTTGAAGTAGCACAAATTGAAGAGAAGTTAGTCCAACACCGTTTAAAATGGTTTGGACATCTCCAACGTAGGCCTCCCGAGGCATCTGTGCGCGTTGAAACTATAGGCCGCATCGAATGCTCAAATAGAGATAGAGGTCGACCAAGGTTGACATAGAAGGAAGTAGTAAAAAAGCGATTTGAGGGATTGAAATATATCTGAAGAGCTGGTGTCGGACAGAAGCGCGTGAAAATTAGCAATCCACGTACTATAATCATGAGCTAGGAGTTTTTTACCTAGGGGTGATTTAGGAGTAGTGTCATAAGTTTAGATTATAGGACTAGTTGTAACACCCCGCTCGGCAAACTTATCCAGAGGCGACGATGCTACATCTAATAGATGGTGCTAATAAAAATAGTATCACAAATTAACAAAGGTATGTCGGAATATAAAATCATTCAGAGAATATGATTTTTAGCGGAAGAGTTATTATACATTTACATCAACATATAACATGATTACATAAGATCCCAGGGTCTAACCATCACATTCTTATACATATGAGTACATTAAAGAGAGAATATACATAATATAAGTCTTCACTTCAATGCATCCATCTAACTTCTAGGGTCGTACCACTAACCATCTAAACCTGAAATGTTTAAGTGTAGCATCATGAGCAACACAGGCCCAGTGAGATAGCTATTTAAGCTAGTTTTCAAGTCATGTTATAATGGGTTGTATTAACAGGGTTTTCATATTATAGTTTCATAATAAATTACTTCTTTGGAGATTCTACCAATCCAAAGTTCAAAGTAATATTTAAGGAAGACTTCGAAGTATTAAATTAAACAAGTTTGTAATAGAAATTTTAAAATAAACTTCTTTCAACCAAAACCAAGATTTATCTAAATATTCAATCATGAATCTAAACCACACACTCGATTTGGATTAGATCCTAGGATATCTTATCCTATTGCGGCCGACATCCCGTCACTAAGTAGGGACGTACTCTACTTGGCTCGATACCAACACAGAGTGATAGTGCACTACCCAAGATTTATTGTCTTATACCGCGTCCCCGAAGTAATTATCATTGAGGAAATGTTCCAAAAGTAACTTAAAATACATTTCCAAACTCATATATGTATGGGTTTAAGACAAACCACAAACCTCTTTAGGAATATTCTGATATACGTTAGAAAAGATCTCAAAATTATTGAAATGGATGGTTAAGTTAATAGTCATTTAAAACTTTTTTAAGTCCCAAACAGAAAAGACAGTGTTTCAGAAATTGCTATAAAAAGTTTCTGCATCAATAAGAGTGTTAAAATAAAAACTGCAGCAGATTATAAAGCTTTATGGAAAGTTCTGTAGTAGTTCATAATGGTTTTAGACTCAAAACAGCTACCAGCGTTTCTGGTGTGCTATTGAAAGTTCTGAGCATGTTAGAACACTTTATAAACAATTAAATGGAAAGACGGCGTTTTGGATGTGCTATGAAAAGTTCTGGTCAAGTTAAACACCAAAGTTTATGCTTTAGATTTGAAACAGTTATGACGTGCAAATCAGAAGTGTTGCTAATTTCAGGTTTAAAACTTTAAACAGATTACAGTAGCATTCCAAAAACGTTATCTAAAGTTTTGTAACAGCTAAAATTGTTGATGGACTGAATCGTTGCAAATTTTGACCTTAAATTACACTTCAGGTTTAGTAACAGTTAAAAAGTATTGAATTTTTCAAAAGTGTTGCTAATTTCTGAAACTCAGGTTTTTGACCAGTTTTTCCACAAAATGTTTGATTCGATATCTCTATGATAAAAGTAGATTTTAATTCCAAATTTTCTTCAGCAAGTAACTTACTTAGTCTACTTAATTACCATGAAAAAAAACCCCTAAAATTATTTATCAATATAATTATAAAAATTCGACAAAGTAAGATATTTTCTTAAAAATACACTAGTTCATTTCGGGCTGAGATTAAACCTGACTTTGCACCTCGATTTCAGGTATATATATTTAAGAATTTAGAAAATGTATAAACATGAAAGTTGTAGGTCTGTGAGTTTGCTTTCCAGAACATCAAAGAAATCAAAATTCCATTAAGAATTGCGGGAGTTATGGTTGATTTATCGAACACCATTTTGACAGATCCGAGCCACTATCATTCATTATTAATAGTTACCTCATCTCTTCATAGAATAACATGAATACATAGATTTAAATAGTTTTTCTCACCTTAAAATTGTAGCTTTGACTTGTATTTTATTTCCCTGGCTTTCTCCAAGCTTCTCTTATTTATCTCACTTTTGTTTTAGTTTATGGAAGCATGTAAAACTAATAAAGGTATTCATCCTATTTATAGCATTTTTTAAGGCTAGTTTTGTCATTTTACTTTGGACACTTGTTCACCTTATCTTATGCAAGTCTTAGGATGTTGACACATGCCTCCTTAGTTGTCTTAAAATGGTTCTACATATGCACGTCTAATAGGTATATGTATCGTGATTTCCTTTAATCTTATGACACATGTATGTTTCATTTGATGTCACTTGTCTTCACCATCTCATGCCATCTAACCTATGCATATTTATGAATATAAATGTTTATTTACATATACCATTTGTTTTGTTTGTAATGTTTGTGTATGTGTATGTGTATATATTATACAAATATACTAAAATGTTTGAATCGGATTGAGATGGTATAGACACTAAATAGTTTATACTAGTATATTTATAATTTCTAAAAACTTTTCGTACTTGATATTTATGTTAGGTTGTTACACTAGTGAATAGAAGTCTAAGACGTAGTGTTTGGTCTTTGATCTCTATTACTATTAGTAATGTTATTACTATTATCATGGTTTTTTTCTAAATTTCTTTATCTATTTTTATTTGTTATCTTTTTTTTATTTTTTTTTATTATTATTTGTTTAATTATTATTATTATTATTATTTTATTTTTAAATCTATTATTGTTATTATTACTTTTAAATTGACTCTGTCACTTAGTTTTGAATTTCATCTCTAACCAACCCCAATTTATTTGGAAATAATGGCTTAGTAGTAGTAGTTGTATAGATTATACAATTTAATATATTCTCCACTTCGATTTTATATTTTTTATGCACTTTTGAAAAATGCATAACATAAGCATTTTTCAAACATGACCCTTTTGTACTTTTATATTTTTAGTATATAGATTATGCAACTCTTAGTTCTATTCCAAATTGTTTAAGTAATTTGCCATTTTTGTATAGTTTTTGTGCATCTCGGCAAAAAGCAGAATATATGCACTTTTATAAATATGTTTCTTTTTAACGTTTTTTTGTATGTGTAGGATGGATATTTTTAGTTATATTCCAACTTATTGTTGATAATTTGCACTTTTCCGTATTATTTTTTATTTTTGAAAATATCTAAAGGTTAAGCTTCTTGCAAAGATGTCCAAAACTAGTTTATTTTACAAACTTCTATTGCAAAATGGTGTATTGGAGTCATTTTTGTTAATTGCATTTAATCTACACTTTTATTTCATAGTTTATATTTGTGTTTTAGAAAGTGCAATTTTTCTTTATTTTCTTATTCATTTATTTATTGTATATTTCGTGTATATTTTTAAACATAAAGGAGGGAATTTTATTCGTATTCCAAGTTTTAGTGGATAATTTGCATTTTTTACATATATATTTCATTATTTTCAAATAATCCAGAATATATGCCTTTTTAGTTTTCAAAACTGCAATAACTACAATTGTACTCTTTATAATTGTGTTTGTAATGATGCTTATTTCTGTAATTGATTCCATTCAGAAACAATAATTTCTGAACAATATAATAGCAGAAGGAAGAACTAATGTGTAATACGTCGATTCGAAAAATGTCCTTTTTTTTATGTTGTTTATTGCTAGGGACCTCCACTACCTAACTAGTGGAGTTAAGAATGTGACCCCAAATCCCCCTGTTTTTCATGTGACACACGTCAGCCCAAACCTGCAATAACTAATATTGTACTCTTTATAATTGTGTTTGTAATGATGCTTATTTCTGTAATTGATATCATTCAAAAACAGTAATTTTTTATGAATTTAATAGCAAAAGGAAGAACTAATGTATAATACGTCAATTTGAAAAAGTATGTCCTCTTTTTGTATGTATTTTGTTTATGGCTAGGGAACCCCACTACGGAAAGAATGTGATCCCAAACCCCCTTGGTTTTTATGTGACACGGCAGTCCAAACCCAACACCCCCCCCCCCCCCCCCCACAACACACATACACACCTCTCCCCCAATAAGACATACTGATTTTTATATTTGTATTCACTTGCACCCGACAACAATTCTACAACATTAACAAGGTCTTGATAACTTTTACAACATAACACTTCAATCTCTTTTTCCATCCCCTCGCATTCTCCATGTTTTCCAAATATGTTCAACTATTCAATGGCAATTGCTTATAAATAATGAATTTCTATAAAAATGTGCATAACATGTGCTTAATTACTTAGACAACAGGGAATATTATTTTATACAATCAAAATATGATTCAGGCATTTTTAACACACAAAAGTAATTGATACATACTATAGTGCTCACACGTACAACGCACAGGCTTACTTTTAAGTAGTTGGATATATTAGGACAATAACATGTGATGCAGACATACCTTTACATCTAAGAAGATGGTAGACTGGGTGTAGTAACCCTTGTTTCCACGTCTCTTGATACCTGAATTTACATATCTTGGAATCTTTATAAACTCATCTTCATGGATCTATATAACAAACAACAAGTTGAATATTGTGATGTATTAAACATATAGCGACATTACACACATTTCAAGATGAACCTGAGTACCTTGCTCTACTGCCAATCTAAAATGATCTTCGGCGCATTTGATTTTTTTATAACACTTATTGAATCTACTTTTCATGCACAGTGGTTCGAGACGCATCAGAACACATCGACCCTGTAGAGAAAAATATGAAACTTCTACATTCGGTATGTTTTCGTCAGAAAGAAATATGATCACTGAAGATACATCGTAACATTAAAATTTACTAAAATACATATGAGTCCAGATGGAATTTCAAACCTACACGTGCACGCGACACATAGTAATAAACTTTTGTGCTATAATGAATGCTTTAATACATGTTCATCTTTATGTTCAATATGGAAAATACTGTCTCGTGAGAAGCACATGAAACATTATTTATCTATGTGGATCTAACAAATGCTAGCTACATATTAAACTTCCCATATATGTTACTGCATTCATAAACAGCTAACTTCATACATTCATTTATAAGGTTGATCTTGTAATTGACAGGTTAAACGACCTTATTGTTTCGAAAAATAAGATTTCACGCACAATTTTAAACGAAAATAGAACTATTATGCATTATGAACTGCACTGTTCTGATAAATTATATCTACAAGTCTAATTTGATCTGACCCATCGATCCTTAACCAAACAGTTTATGATACATGATAGCTTTTACTGGAAACTATCAAAGCAAATGATTAGAATCTGTAATGAAATACTTTATCAACATCCATGTGACTGCAAAGGGTTGCTCTTGACATTCGATCAAATCCAGAAACAACTTCATGAAACTTTTGGAAATTCCTGCCTGTATCAAACAACCACCACCATCAATGTAACACACAATTGCGCAAAAAAGAATTTACATCATTTTCACATGTGTGAATGGAGCACATATTGACGTTAGCAAATGACTCCAATATGTTTTGGTTATAAGTGGATACATTGGATTAAAATCATTTTTCAAAGTAGCATGCCAAATATTGGTTAATGGCTTTAAAGGTAAACTAATTAAATCAAAGAGAGGGTTTTGCCAAGGAGATCCATAATCTCCATTTCCTTTTAACCTTGCAGCGGATGTCTTTACTAGAATTATACAAAACGCAACAAAATCTAGACTAGAAAGTTTAGGAAATGAAATTGTAGAAAATGGAATCAGTACTCTCTAAGGTATATAACTTTGAAATGCTATCTATTCTTCAAATCAATTTTAATAGAAGTTCCGTTATTTTAATGTGTGGAGATGAAAACTTAAAAAATGATGCTGCTTCAACATTAAATTGTAAAGTGGGTTCGTTTCCTAATACTTATCTTGGAATTTTGAGAACAAATAAATTAGTTCAAGAAGATTGGCAACCTTTGGTTGATAAAATAGAAAGTAAATTAGCTAGTTCGAAAGGTTCTTCTTTGTCTAGAGCAGGTAGATTAACTTTAATTAATTTGGTACATTCATCTACCACTATATATTGGATGTCATTTCACAAACTTCCAAATTGCTAGGAAAAAAAATTGATGAAATTAAAAGGATTTTTTTTTTTTGTAAAGAGGAAAGAGATTGTAACTCTATAAATTGTTGGTTACATGGCATAAAGTTTGCAAAACAAAATCTCAAGGTGGTTTTGGAATTATTAATCTTATATAATTTAAATTTTGCTTTATTAAGAAAATGGATTTGTGATTTATGTAGAAAAAAATTAAGTTGTGGAGAGAATGGGTTGAAAATTTATATTGTAATGGAAGTTTTACTTTGCAAGATACTAAAAATAATGATAAGTCAAACTTGATTAAAAATATGAATAGTTTTAAAGTTGGAGTCGAATAGAAAGTACATATGGGTGACAAAACACATTTTTGGTTTGATGTATGACTCACAGAAATTTCATTCTCTAACGAATTTCCTAATTTGTATATAATTGTTGCTTCACAAGATTATGTAGACTAATAGAAGGAAAAGCTCTTGGTCAACTTGAAAGTTTCTTTAGTATTCTTGAAAACGTTAATTTAAATATCATATCCAATGATATTTTAAAAAGGAAATTTGATGCTCAAAAGATTTATACAACGCATTCAATGTATAATTTTTTGAACTTTTAGAGGATTAAAGTAAATTAATATAGATGTCTTTGGAAAATGAGCAGTCCACTGAAGGTTAAAATTTTAGTTTGGTTGATCATTCAAAACAAACTAAATACGATTGAACATTTGAAGAAAAAAAGGTTTAGAACTGCTTTAAAGTCTTTTTTTTTTTTGCAAAGAACATGAAAATATCTCACATATTTCCTGTAGATGAGTAACAAAAAGAATTATTATAAGATGTTTGATGCATTTTGATTTTGCTGAGATTCAAAATTAACAAAATTGGCATAATATTTGGAAGGTTTTAATGGTTTGAAAAAAATATGATAAAGACTATTGTTAGATAGTGTGAGTATGGCTTATGTTTGGGTTATTTGGAATGAAAGAACTTTCAGGTTATTATACATTTTTTGTCTTTTGTAACCAAATTTTACACACATACACACACACACATATCTTGGAATCATTGGCGAAACTAGATAATTGCAAAAGGTTACAAAGATTTTTAATGATGAACATGTTGCCTAAATGGATGAGCATCTTGGACAAAAATAACTTCAAGTTTATAAGACCAAAAAGTTGTTTGTGTTGCTGATTTGTTATTGTACGATTTTTTGTTGTTAGAACTGTTTTTGCATTTGCCAATTATGGATAATTAACTACGGATTTAGTGTCGTGTAGTTTAAAGATATTGCTTAGCAAAATTTCTTTTGCTGGTTAGTGATTACTTATCCTACTTTCCCGTCTTTGTTTTTGGAAAAAAAAGAAGAAAGAAAAAAGAAAAAAAGACAACTCTTTGTTGATGCTCTAAAAATAAAAATCTCCTTGATTAAAATATGTTTGGCTGGTGTTATTAAATTATTTCAAACCTATTTTGAACTACCAAATATATAATTATTCTTCTTCGCTTTCAACTTTCCATACAGTTATAAATCATCGTCGTCATTAACATCATAAATCATTTCAATACTGTAATAATAACAGTTTCCTTGTTTAAAACATGTATGCAAGTGTCCTTTTTTCATTAAATTATATCAATTCTATTTTGTACTACCAAACATAAAACTATTCTTCTTTCTTTCCCCTACTATGAACTTTTCCATATAGTTCGATCATCTTTATCATTAACGTCATAAATCATTACAGAAATGTCAAAATCATTCATCGGGATATACAAAGTTCAGCATATATTTTCAATCGCACAGTAGTTTGCATTTTCTATCAGTTGCAAGTTTATATAATGCAAACCGATTTGGGTTATTAATTATATACTTTAGTTCTTTGTGACTAAAAAGGTGTGGTTTTTTTTTTTTTGAATCATCTTTTCATTGTGATAGTCTATGAAGATATTTGCTAACAAATACTTAGCAGAAGCAAAACTACTATGCATATTTAATTTTTCTACAAGGCAAAATCGCTTTATGCTTTCTAATAATATCAAGGTTTGAGGTTTCGACCTCAGTTTCGATAATTTGGAATTTCATCGGTTTCAACTGACTCGGAAGTTTCAACATTAGTTTCGGTTTTGAATCTTGGTACTTTTTAATGAAAATGCATAACTTAACCTAAATTTATCAAACTATCCATTTTAACATATTTTGTAATGTTTTTTGGTACTTGTTTTTAATGAAAACGAATACACAACATCCTAGATCTATCAAACCTAACTAAGTTCTGATAAACCCTAGAGATTGTTTCCATGTTGTACATTTATTTCATCTATCTCATTAACCGCCGCTTCAAATGGGGAAAAACTGGGGTTTGCAGGATGATCCATTTTGAGGAGAGACACTAAAATTAACTTGATTTGATTAGTGAGAGAATGATGTTGATGTCGAGATAAGTTTTTTAGTTTTCTTTTTTATTTTCTCTCTTTTCCCTTTTTATGTTTCTTCCTTCAATTTTATCTTTTTTTCCTGATTTTCTCTCCTTTTCTTTCATTTAGCAAGAGGAGTACGGAGCAACTTTCATTTTTATATTGATTAAATGACCACAATCAAGATTCCGATTGGATTTCGTTCTGGTTCTAACCAGAACAGAATCAGGATGACTAGATCTCGAGGTTTTGATTGAAACCTTACACCTTGATAAATATGTAATTCTTTTCTATAACAATGTGTTCTGATCAAATGATTTCATTTTATTTTATTTTTTCTACAATTTTCTTAGTACCTACAATGAAATTAATAAAAATGGCTAATTAGTTTGAGTGTTCATTGAGACGATGACATATTTTAAAAACTGCAATAAAATAATACAAGGGCTCGATACCTAAGGCCCTTATTTACGTTTCCCTATAGTGGTAGCTAAACTGAAATTAAGACATGTCGGTAAGGCATATAAGGGTCGTGACAGTAGCAAAAGGATTAATGATTCACAGTGTGAGACATTATGGCACATTTTACAAAAAGCGCCGTTTGCCTGAGTATTAAAAAAACACAAACTGACGCTCTAGCACATCGCAAATCTCTTACATATAACAAATTCCCAGCATAGGGTGCAGAGAACAAAGAGGTGTTTGTTCAGCTTCTTTAGCATAACGGTGTTCCCAAAGCCAATACAAGACTCACCTTCCATACAAAATGAGCAATGGAAGTTTCAAAGGTTTCTGATCCATGATCATTTTCTTCAACTTATTTTTGCTTGTAGACAAGTACTAGAGCATCTCCAATCATTTATGTTTTTCCTATCTGGATCTCTGTTTCTCCAAATTGGAGAGACACGTGCAAATATGTTTCAAACCAAACACTCTTTATTTCCTGGTAAAAAATCAAAAAAAATGATAAACTAATGATAACCATGACAATAGCTCAAACAAATAGTACATAGGCTTCTTTTTCAAACATAAAGATTTTGAACATCACCATGTCATTCTTTACTTTTCAAACTGCACCACTCTCTGGAAATGGAGAGTAGAGAACTGTGTTTGTCAAAATAGAGAATTGCTTATCATTTAACCCTCCATTTGAAGAGAGATATTTGTGTGTGCTTGCGTGCGTGCGTGCCGGGGGGGGGGGGGGGGGGGGGGGTTGTGATGATTGGAGTTTGTATGATCTCTATATTCAGACATTGAAGGTATGATTGAAGTTGCTCTCAGGATGTGCATATTGCATAGGATACATCTTTCGCCACTTTAAAATTAGCATGGAGTTACGGATATCAATAGTAGTTGCTGCATAGAAGATATATCTAAAGAAAAATAGCACATTGGCAACTACTAGGAAGAAAATATTCTGACAATTGATTCAACTTTATAGTGTTACAATATAATCAATGTCATAGCTAATTGAAGTACAAATATCACCTACATTGCAACCCCCAGACTATGTTTCCAGATTCCTCTATCGGTACCACAAAGAACTTTGAAGTTTCACAACAATCGGAAGGCTGCACTATCACAATCCATCTTTTTAGAAGATATCAACGGAACGGTAAACTGAGGTTTGTTTCTAAGTAGGAAATCATACGTAACATGCATGAGAAATTCTAGAAGTATAGCTCTATCACATTCTATTGTTGAGACAACACTTCTCTCTTGCTTATCTCGAGCCCATCTCAATATGTCTAAAGTAACATCATCTAACATAAATGATACATCCCTTAGTCTTCTCTCCCACCTCAATGCTCTATGAGGCATATTTTGCCTACAAAAGTGGGTCAATATGAGATTAACTGTGAAAGTATCTGGAATAAAGGCAATCTTGAGTAGCTTCCCTATAATTATGATAGCTCTATCAAGGACATCATTGCATATTCCATTTATTATAGTATTGCATGTTACCGAAGTGGGAACTAAACCTATCGAGGTAAGTTCATCTATTAGTCTCATAGCCTGTCCCATTGAGTATCTACGACAAAGAGCATGTATCAATATGTTGTACGTGCGTATGTTAGGTTCGATGCCTTCCAAACGCATTGTATTCAAGATATTCATGGCATTTCCCATATCAAAATCCTTACAGTAAGCATGTATAAAAGTAGTATAGGTAACAACATCTGGCTGCATGCCTTTATTGTACACATCCATCAACTTTTCATAAGCTCTATCTAACATACTCACCCTGCAATACCCATAAATCATTATATTATTCGTGTAAAAATCAGGAACTAATCCGTTTCTTATCATTTGATTCTCGACTTTCAATGCTTCCTCCATCAGTCCACTCCTACAAAACCCATATATCAACGAATTATAGACATGATTGTTTGGAATCAACCCCTTCGCACACAATTCATCAAAAATAATCAAAGCTTCATTCAAGCAGTTAGTTTTACTGTATCCATAAACAAGTGCATTAAAAGTATAACAATTTGGAGTCACTCCTCTGGAATCCATCTCCCTGTAAACTTCCCTAGCACTCTCAGTCTTCCCAAACTTAGCATACCCATAAATAAGGACGCTGTAAGCAACTGAACCACGCTTTTTCTCAGTCTCCATTCTATCAAACAGCTCTCTGGCTTCCTCCAGCCTCCCTTCTTTACACAAGGCATCAACCAGAAGAGTACAGGAGCTAACATCCGGCAAACAAAAACCATTATGAAGCATATAGGCAAACACCTCAAACGCGTCCTTCTTCCTACCCATAGTGAAACACGCTTTGAAGACATTTCTAAAACTGCGCGCATCAGGAAAAAGACCGTACCTTTGCATTAGTCCAACCATTGCCAATGCACACCGAATAAACCCTTTTCGGCAAAAGCCAAGAATCAGTTCGTTGAAAGTCCTCAGACTAGGGCTCGGACCTATGGTCACTATATCCTTAAACATCGGCCAAGCTTCGGCGAACATTTCTGATCTGAGAATTAGGCTGAGAAGCTGATCCAAGGTGCCGATGGTAGGGACGATGCCGGAACGACGCATCTGCCCGACGACGTTGAGAGATTCCTGGACTGCGTTCGCGGATAGGAAGTAGCGTAAGGAGAGGTCGAGAGTAGCGAATCGAGGTTTTGTGAAGAAATCGAAACGAGGAGAGGAATGGATAGATCGATTTATTTTCAGGTTAACGGAGGATTGATAGAGAGAATGAGGATAGAGAAATTGAGAGAGGTCGAAAAGGAATTTGGTTGAGGAGGATCTTTTGAAAAGCATGGCGGCAGGCGGAAGAAGGAAGAAGACTGCTGTCTGCTGCTGGAGCTTTCGGGCTGCTTGGTAGCACTCTTGAATTAAACGAAGTTTAAATTTAGCATCGAAATTTTAATGGTTTAACTTTGTAGTATTCAAAAATTAAACTCAGGTTGTTTTATACAAGTAATAAGCAAATTTAAATTTCATTTAAAGTATTTTAATTTCAAATTTGAAACTTTCAAAAGTGAATTTGGGAAATTTAGGAATCTTACTTTGATCAATAGATTAGAGAGAATGTTAGTGAAATGAGATTGGTGTTTGTTTTATTCTAAAATGAGGGTAATTTTGTAATATGTATTGTGTATATTAAGTAAAATATGGTGTATACGATTTTAGCAAAAAATTTAATGTACAGTAACTTACGGCGTATGAATAGAATTTGTCATACCTAATACGTTGGAGTTTTTAAGCGGTGGTTTCGTTGGCAAGAGGTGCGGTTGGGCGTCGTCATTCCAAGGAAAGCGTCAGTGATTGCAGGAAGCGGTGGTTTACTATAACCGCATAGTGATGAAGATGGATGCCCAGGACTTGTTATTGGGCTAATGGGCCTGATTTTAGAGAAACGTAAAAATTGTAAGGCTATGAAAGATAGGTATTTGTACATGCAATGTTTACGTTTGAAAAACTATTATGAATGATAAGTTTGGAGTTTGGAAGTATCATAGACTTGAAGAACTTTGGTTAGGATGATCGTTGATGTTGATATATTTCCACATGAAGCGAAAAAGATTTGTAAGGACAGTGTATTTAAGTGTGATCTATAATGTAGTATATTTACAATAAAAATGATCTAGTTAAGGATCATCGTTGATGTTGATATATTTCCACATGAAATGAGAGAGATTTGTAAGGATGGTGTATTCAAGTGTGATCTATAATGTAATATATTTACAATTAAAATGATCTAGTTATGCGCACACGCGCACACACACACATATATATATATAGTAAAGTAGAAGAATTTCATGCTCTCTTATTAATTATAGGATTTTCTCCCTTCTTCTCAATTCGCTTTAGATATTTAATTTTCAAATCTTGTTATTTATTATTATTACAATTATTATAATGTTTTTATTGGTTTTCTCTTCTATCATTTTACAAATAAATACCAAAACATTTAATCATTTGTACAATTATTTATCGAGTTCTTCCATATTTTCTTCTATTATTTTATATTTAAGATCATATGTTAAAACTAATTAGGTGATCTTAAATTTAAACTTTTTTAAATAAATACAACTGGCAAATATTCATTGGTTGATCTAATAAATTCTTTAAAAAAACGATAACTCAATGTGTGTACCACATTCATAATATAGACCAAAATGGTAAAATCAATTTTTCATTTAAGTCCATATGGTTTAAAATTTCCACGATTATATAAAGATTATTACAATGTTTTATTAATTTCCCTCTATTATTTTACATTTAAATACCAACACTTGGTAGTTTTTACAATTATTTATGAATTTTTCCTAAGTTTTTTTATATTACATTCAAGTCCATATATTTAAATTTATTAAGTGATTCTTGTTAATACCCTAGGTATTGATTTTGATGATAACAACCACATAAATATTACTACTAACGTATCTCCGAGTTATGCAGTCATATCAGATATATTATGGAGACATTTACAGAGATAATCAAGAATACAGTGGAAGCAAATGAATTATAGAAGAAGGTTAATCAGAGCAATTGAAGAACAAAACCAAATTAGAGAAGAACGCTGAAGGATAAAGGTGTTTGAAGTGATGAGGAGTTGGTTGAACCTTAGAATATCTTGTTAAAGATCTCTTGGCAATTATACTTGAAGATCATCAACCATTGACCTCAACCGAATCACAAAAATCCATAAATATAAGGTAATTTGAAATGCTGAAAATTCGCAACACTTATTAGTGTTGCTGTTCATTTTGCAACATACCCATGTCGACATACTAGGTAGGGGGATGTCGACATGCTAGCCATTTTTTCAGAATTTCAAATGAAGAGACATTTCCCTCCACCTCTTCACCAAAAGACATGTCTCTTCAACCACTATATAAAGGCCTTTGAAAACGAATTTTAACATCAAGAATTCTCATTTTCTCTTACTCCTTCTTCTCCAAACATTTGCAAAAGAAATCCATTGCATACTTTTCAAATTTCCTTGCAAATCGATACTATTTCACTCCAATGCTTCACTGATTTGCAAGCCACACAATATCAGAGAGTTGTACTTGAATTCACATCATTCTCTCTCTGATTTCATCCTATTTCTCAAAGAATTCAAAGATATATTGCCATTGGAGGTCTATAGGATCATTGTACCGAATCTGCAAGAATCTGTATTGAAGATACGACTACTTTCCATAGTTTATTGTTGGTGATAAGGAGAAGGTGTTCTTGTAGCCTGTAAAATCAAGAGGGTGTGTCTTGTAACCCGTGAAACCAAGATTGTAAAGGTGTTCTTGCCACCCGTGGAAAGCAAGCGATTGTAGTGGAATTCTGCACGATAGAGTGCAGGACTGGATGTAGGATTGGTTAATCCGAACCAGTATAAAAATCCGGGTGTTATTTACATTACTGCATTTTACTTTATTACTTACTTATTCTTTGATTACTTCTTTATATTCATAAGTAAGTAGTTAATACACATTTCACCACTTCTAGTATCTAAATAGCCTTAAGATCCAACATTGTGTTGTAGCCACCCTTGTTTCTAACAATTGGTATCAGAGCATTGGTTTTCAAAAATTCATAACTTGGTTTTTGAAAAGTATAAATGGCTAATGACACTAGTAACACATTTTTAACACCTTTTTAAAAGGGCAATCTACCACTAGACCCCCTCTATTTGATGGCAGTAGTTATGCATATTGGGCTTGTAGGATGAAATGTTATTTGCAGTCTAATGGTTTGGATATTTGGAACATTACCCAAATAGAGTACATAGAGCCTCAAACTGAATATTCAAAATGGACACTAGACCAAAAGACACAAGCACTTAATAACTCTAAGGCCATGAACATTTTATTTTGCTCCTTAGATAGAAATGAATTTAATCGAGTGTCTATTTGTAATTCTGCATATGAAATTTGGAGAACACTGCAAGTCACACATGAAGGCACCAGTAAAGTAAAACAAACAAAGATATCTATGCTAACTAACCAGTTTCAACTCTTTCAAATGAAACCAAATGAGTCTATTTCTGATATGTATTATAGGTTTCAAGATATAGTACATGCCCTAATATCATTAGGAAAGAAAAAAACTAAAGAAGACCAAGTCAGAAAGATCATGAATTCACTTCCTAGTGAATGGGATCAGAAGACTCTGGCAATTGAAGAAGCCAATGATATTAGTATTATGAAATTAGAAGATTTAATTGGTAACCTAATGTCTTATGAAGTAAAGTTGCAGATTAGAAAAGAGAATCAGGCAAATGAGAAGAAATCACTGGCACTCAATGCTATGATCGACATAGATGAACCAAATGATGATGCTATTGATGATGATATCGAGTTTATGACCAAGAAGTTCAAGAAATTCTTGAAGTATTGGATAACAAACAAACTTCGAAAAACTAACAACAATAATTCTAGAAATAGAAATGTTGTTAAGTGTTTCGAATGTGATAAACCCAGTCATTTGAAAAGAGACTGTCCCAAACTGATGAAATCAAAGTCAAACACTTTCAATAAGGAGAGGAAACAGGCATTTAATGCAAAATGGGATGATTCAGATACATCATCAAGTGATAGTGATTCAGAAACAGGAAATGCCAACATGTGCTTCATGGCAAAGGATGACCAGGTATGGAATTTTAATAAAGAAATTACTAATGTTTTGAATGATATGAATCAGGGATATAAAATACTTAGGAAAGAGTACAACAATAGTTTGGCAGAGATAGATAGATTAAAAATATTTAATGAAAGGTTAACTGAAGAAAAACAATGTCTAAAAGATGAAATTGAAAGGCTTAGTGGGTATAATGATGAAAAGGATTTGACACTTGGAGGTTTTGAAAAACTAAAAAGTGAAAATGAATCCTTAAAATCAGAAAATCTTTCAATGAAGTCACAGATCACTGGTCTGAATGACAAAATAGCATCTCTAGACAATGTTATTTGTAACCATAATAAGGATTTTGACAAAATGAAAACTGATGTTGATAAATTTAACAAAGGGAAGGATAATCTAGAAAAATTATTATCTGCATCTAAACACACTAGGAATAAACATGGACTTGGATACACCCCTAAGGCTAAATCAAAGAAAAATAGTATTCAAAATACTAAGTTTGTTAAGGCTACCAAGTTCAAACCAAAACCTAGGAAACTAAAGTTAAAACCTCCAAATAGATTCATTAATTTATGGGTTCCAAAAAGGTTGGATGATACTGAAAAAGGAAAATATATTGATAATTTTATTAATAAGGTTCATTCATCTAATGATTATATTTTGAGAGGACATTCAAACTCTTTATGGGTTTGGCATCCCAAAACTTAACCCCATGGTCCCCAAAATAAAAAGGGTACCAGTGTGCATATTTTATAATTTTTCAGGTACCAAACAATGTATATCAGATAGCAAATGCTCAAAGCATATGACAAGAATTCTATTGAACATTGGATAAATATGAAAAGGGTTTGTTATTGGCATCGACAAAGTCGGTAACTCTAAAACTCATCTTATTATTTGATAAGTTTATTTCATGTTTTGAATTGATTTGGTTTCCCCTCAAGTGTTTTATTTATAAGCATTTATCTCTATATACAAACTCTACGTATTGTCTAGCAGTGATTTAAGTGACTCTTTTTCGCCCTATATTTGATGACAAAGGGGGAGAAAAGGTATAAATATACTAGGCAAAATGATAGGGGGAGTGCATAGAGTTAGGGGGAGTCAAATATAAAAGTATTATATTTTATCTCTCAAATATTTATATGGTTGTCATCATCAAAAAGGGGGAGATTGTTAATACCCTAGGTATTGATTTTGATGATAACAACCACATAAATATTACTACTAACGTATCTCCGAGTTATGCAGTCATATCAGATATATTATGGAGACATTTACAGAGATAACCAAGAATACAGTGGAAGCAAATGAATTATAAAAGAAGGTTAATCAGAGAAATTGAAGAACAAAACCAAATTAGAGAAGAACACTGAAGGATAAAGGTGTTTTAAGTGATGAGGAGTTGGTTGAACCTTAGAATATATTGTTAAAGATCTCTTGGCAATTATACTTGAAGATCATCAACCATTGACCTCAACCGAATCACAAAAATCCATAAATATAAGGTAATTTGAAATGCTGAAAATTCGCAACACTTATTAGTGTTGCTGTTCATTTTGCAACATACCCATGTCGACATACTAGGTAGGGGGATGTCGACATGCTAGCCGTTTTTTCAGAATTTCAAATTTCAAATGAAGAGACATTTCCCTCCACCTCTTCACCAAAAGACACGTCTCTTCAACCACTATATAAAGGCCTTTGAAAACGAATTTTAACATCAAGAATTCTCATTTTCTCTTACTCCTTCTCCAAACATTTGCAAAAGAAATCCATTGCATACTCTTCAAATTTCCTTGCAAATCGATACTATTTCACTCCAATTCTTCACTGATTTGCAAGTCACACAATATCAGAGAGTTGTACTTGAATTCACATCATTCTCTCTCTGATTTCATCCTATTCCTCAAAGAATTCAAAGATATATTGCCATTGGAGGTCTATAGGATCATTGTACCAAATCTGCAAGAATCTATATTGAAGATACGACTACTTGCCATAGTTTATTGTTGGTGATAAGGAGAAGGTGTTCTTGTAGCCTGTAAAATCAAGAGGGTGTGTCTTGTAGCCCGTGAAACCAAGATTGTAAAGGTGTTCTTGCCACCCGTGGAAAGCAAGCGATTGTAGTGGAATTCTGCATGATAGAGTGTAGGACTGGATGTAGGATTGGTTAATCCGAACCAGTATAAAAATCCGGGTGTTATTTACATTACTGCATTTTACTTTATTACTTACTTATTCTTTGATTACTTCTTTATATTCACAAGTAAGTAGTTAATACACATTTCACCACTTCTAGTATCTGAATAGCCTTAAGATCCAACATTGTGTTGTAGCCACCCTTGTTTCTAAAAATTCTAAATTTTAAACTTTTTAAATAATCCAATTAACAAATGATTATTAATTGATTTAATAAATCATAAAAAATGACAGTTCAATGTGTATATTATATTCCTATTATTAAAAACGATAAAACTATTTTTAATTCAATTCCATATGGTTTAAAAATTTCATAATTATATACAAAATGATCTTTACTTCTCTTATATTATTCTACATTCAAGTTCAAAAAATTTCTTTATTTCTAAAATTAGTATTTTATTATAGGAAATATACACATAATTTTTTCTTTCTAAAGTTTTTCATTACAAACAAATATATACCTAATTACCCAATTACTTCACATTTTTGTGGGAATGAACCATGTTCCAAAAAAAAATATATACACAGCTTTTCTTTCTAAAATCGGTACATCGTTACAAACATAACATTTTTACCTTTCAAAATTTGTACGTTAAGTGAATTCTTTACCGTCAATAAAAATTATTTTTGTGAAGAATAACACTACAATTAATGATAAGTGATGAATGTTTGTAATCTATGATGCTGAAAAATAATTAACAATTTCAGTAGAATGTTTTTGTAAAAAAGTTACATTTTAATTATTTATATTGGTAATTTACATTAATCAATAGACAAAAATCATAGCATACTTTGATTAGAAATATATTTCTTTCGTATTTTATTTTCTTTTAGAGGTAAATGTTATATATTTCATGAAACTTTTTATTATGAATTAAAATTATTGAGGTATCAACGGATTAAAAGTCATTTTTTACATAATTAAAATGACAATGTGATTTATAACATCCAGATCTTATTTTCAATTAATTTTTCTTTTAATAGTTAAATAAATACTTTGTTTATAACTTTGTTAACATCATATACTTATTTTTGATAAATATGTGCTGGAATAACTTTAAATGCATAAAACTATATTGATTCATTAGCATTAGACTTTCATTTTTAGGTATTTTTGTCAATTCTCGAGTGATATTTGAAATTCAGTCTATACATTATTTATCTTTTAGTCAAATGTACTAAAATTTTAACGTCAATTTCAAAATCCATGTACATGAATATTTATCTATAAAATTTTATAAAAATATTAATTTCAAAATTAATTAAGAATACTAATTTTCATTTATTTGCATAACAAATATTGAATCCTAAAAGATAATAAATCAATATATAACTCCATTTTATCAATAAAAATGATAATTTAATTTATATTCAAAAATATAAAATTACATAAATCTTATAACAAAAATTATACACTTAGGAATATAGTAAGTTCGATTTATAACTCATTTATCCTAATAAATTCACTATGCATTGCATAATAACTTCTATTCTTCAAAAATATTTATAACATTATTTTTCTACAACATAGCATGTGCAACGCACAGGTTACACACTACTCTGTGTGTGTGTGTTGTTATTGGCACTTTGAATTTGGATATGATGGGGATTTCGATGGGAGCCTACCGAATTTGGAGATGGAATTCAATAAGTTTGAAATTCGATAAGGGTGTGATGGATGTAGTGTAAAAATTTATATACGGTAAGGGTATGCCGAATTTTAATTTTTTGATTTCCCCTCATATCCATATTTGAAGTGCCAATAACTATATATATATATAGGAGCGTTTAGTAGCACCCCTATTTTACAGCACCTCTTTAGCCCCCTGATTTCCATCACACATTCTGATTTAAATAGTAGCTATTTCTCTCTCTTCTACATCATATTATTATTTAAATCGGAATGTGTGGTGGAAATCAGAGGGTATAGATGTGTTGCAAAATAGGAGTGCCTTTGAACGCTCCTCGTGTATGTGTACACACACATACATACATATAAAATCATTGGACATGACAGAAAGAAAATACACATTAAACCCAACTCACAGCTGCTAGTGATTACAAATATAATAATATAAGCAACAAGCATAATGTAAAGTCCAACAGCCCATATAAAAGCCTCATTTCTAAAGTAACTAATTCACGGTCACTTGAAACCAAACCATGCCTTTGAAAGTTTTCTATGTCAAAATAAGTAACGGAGTTAGGGATATTTCTTACCAGCAATTCTGTAATTTACTGTAAGTTATTAACTCTGTGATAAAATCTCATTATAAATAAAAGGTTATTTTTTTCTTTCTATCATATACTTGTCATACGACGTTATGTTAATTAATTATTTAATTTAAGTATATTAAATAGGCAATCTTTAAATAATACATTATATTATAGTAATTATAATGTGTTATAATCATGATTAATATGTTACTTTAAAAATAATATATTGTTTTTAATATTTCCGGTCAAGATGTTTCGAGACAGGATATCTATACATCCGTTGAGACTAGAGTACGAAACATTGTCCAAATGTTGGGCATCGTATTACTTATGGCTGTTGGGGGCACCAAGGGGTTAGGTACTCATAATTATTGGAAAAACGTGGAATGACTTACTTGAGAGTTTTATGTTTGTTAATATAACTAAGGTCAAATAGGGAATCTTGAAGTGATGATATTACATGGTTCTCTCAACTTGAAAATAATGTTGAACTTCAATATAGGCACTCCACTTTGATTATAGTTAAATCGTGGCATGGTATCCATCAAACAACTATATTTGAGTCTGAGTTGAAGCATTAAAAGTGAAACACTATACAATACAAAATTAACCATAGTCAACCCAAAGTCAAAGTCTATAGCCGGAGCAGCTTGATTAATAATAATTGTTATTATTGAACCAAGGATTTTGTGTTTGGAATAACCAAGTTAAATGTGGACTACATTGGAATTTTGACCAAAATCAAATTCCATAAGTCCTAAAATGGTATAGTTTTGACAAAGAGAATTGGTGTAGATAACCATTATTACCAGGTACCGCTTAAAGCAGTGAAATTGGATTTTTACCAAAAAATATGTAAGCAATAAATTTGGTAAAACTATTAGATCACTAGCTAAGGTGACGTGTGAACATTAATATTCGAATTATTCGATATTAATCATTGACTGAATTTTCACCTTTGAGTCATATAATTGTATTTTTGAATACTTTGAAATACCACAAGACTTAATTAATTTACATCGTAAATTCATTAAATTACTTAATATTTATGAAATATTAATTTTTAATATTTTATTTTGGGTGTGATTACTAATTAATTGGATGCATATATGAAAGCAATATATGTATGTATTGATATATGATATCGATAAATATTTTAAATAATTTAAATAAATTAACTATAAAATGAGTTTGGAAAATTTTATGGGCCTATTGTGCCCATATCATGGCCGACCATAGAGAGGAGGGGTACGAGATTTTTAAATGCTCAAATGTTGATTTGAATTGGTAGAAAGGATTAAGTAACAAGGGATATCGGATCTCCACCTTTTGCTCCATCTAAATGCCTGTTTAAAAGCTTCACCCTCATTCATTTTAATAGAGTTAGAGATATGCCCTAGGGCAATTATGTAATTTGTTACATATATCTAACTCGATGATCAATCTTGTTCAAAATAAATGGTGTTTTCTTTCTATTATATACTTGATATAATGTGTTATATTTAATTAATTAATTTAATTTAAAGTATATTTAATAGAAAATCCATAAATGGTATATTTTTTTATAGTCGTTATAGTGCGCTGTAACCACAAGTGGTTTATCACAATAAAATAAACATATCATTTTAAAATTTATAGTTAAGATGTATCGAGAGTGAATATCGATACATCCATTAAGACTAGACTACATAATGCTCTTCAAATGTTGGGCAGTATATTACTCATGACTGTTAGGGCACCAAGGGGTTACGTATTGATGGTTATTGGATAACTATGGAATGAGTCACTCAATAGTTTTCCGTTGGTTAATATAACTGAGGTCAAATGGAAAATATCGATGTGACAAAATTACATAGTTCTCTTGACTTGAGAGTACTATCGATTTTCAATGTAGATGCTCCGCTTTGATTATAGTTAAATTATAGCACGGCGTCCATCAAATGACTATTGTTGGGTCAAATGGAAGCATTAGTAGTGAAACACTATCTAAGAGAGGATTCGTCTCCTAAGTCATACGATGTTAGTATCACGATCAACTAAAATCAACTCAAAGTCAAAGTCTCTAGCCAAAGAAGTTTGGTTAATAATAATTGTTATTACTAAACCAATGATTTTGTGTTTGGACTATAAAGTTGAATATGGACGATATTGGAATTTTGACAATTACCAAATTCCATAAATCCTAATGTGGTATAGTTTTGACGAAGAGAATTGGTGTAAATAATTGTCACTGTCGGGTAACGCTTAATAAAGTAAAATTGGATTTTACCGAAATGAGGTAAGCGATAAATTTGTCAATAATGGCACACCACCTTCTAAGTGACGTGTGAACGTTAATATTTGATGTACTTTGAACAATATTAAACAGTGTATTTATAATAGTTATAAATATACCAATCGATATACGATATCGGTATGTGATTAAATAAGATACAAAATTGCATTGAATATTGTTCGGACTTAGACCATATTTGAGGCCCATATAGGCATGATATTTTTGGTTATAGGATGCATGATTTGTGCAGCTATATAATGGCACTTGGAGAGGATTTTGAATGGTTAAAGAGTGGAATTGGTAAGAGAGAGGTTTTAGAATGTGATCCACTTTTCTCTCTCTTGGCTTCCTATTTATATGCCACTTTTACACCATTTCATTTTGACTTTTGCTCTCCTCTCTCTCTCTCTCTCTGGTATTTTCGGCCAATAACCATCCTCTATAAACTCTAAAAATCCAAGTACAAAATTACATCAAAAAATTTCGATTTGATCGTCGATGGTATGGCTGTTCGGAAGCTAGCAACTTCTGATTTGTGAACAGATTCAAGGGATCGATCCAACATTTCAACATGTACGCAATGGCTTTGGTGAAAGGTAATTCTTGGTTTTAGTTTGTTATATCATATTTATATATATTATTTATATAATAGAATCTTAGACTATATTATGAATCATGTTGATCGAAATGATGTCACAAATTAGTTGGTTGTGTATATTATTCTATCTATATATAATAATAAAAAATTATTTTGTATGCTTGCTTACGAGATGCTCATGGCTTGCAGTTTAAAAAAATATCTTTTCATTTAAATAATATTATTAAATGAATTAATAAATCCAAATCCAAATTTAAAGGATTAATGTTATATATCATATGTTTTAATGAATTTTTTTTATTCATGTGTGATATGTATTCGAAAGTGAAAAAATATATTTAATTATCTATTTAACCTAAAATTATTTATGTAATTTGAAATACATGTGCGCGCGCGCGTGTGTATATTATAAATAATAAAATTTTGCATAAAAATATTACATAACATATATTATACAAAAAACTTTCGAAAATAAAATTTCAATAATTTTTATTTAATTTAACATGGCTTTTTAAATTTAAAATTCAAAACCCAAAAAATTTAAAAAAATTATATGGATGAGAACAAAAATTTACAAAAGCATAATTTAAAAACTTATTTTTATCATTCATATTAACGTGTGTGCGCGTGCATGTACATGTAATTATATATATTCATATGTATTGTATAAATTATTTTAAAATAAAATAAAATATTATTTTAGTAAATTGTTTTTGACTTTTATATTATATTATATATATATATGTGTGTGTGTGTGTGTTAAAAATTACATCATATATTTATATTTAATTAATTTAATTATTAAATAATTTCATATATACATATATTTGCATACATAGATATATAAATATAAAATTTATAAATGTTTTGTAAATAATTTGTTCATAATTAACAATTAATATATGTATATATAAATATTTATATTTGTATCATATATTTACTTATATATAGTATTTGATGCATATATATGTACACGTTTAGACATCGAACCAAATAGAAGAGACGCTAATGTATCCGTTGCAGTGTAAATCACAGCACTTATATACAGGCATGTTAAACCATGTACATATTTTTCTATTCCACGTGCACCCATACACATGTGTATATGATACACATATATTTAATATAATTCAATTATATAAAATAAAACTTTGTTTATATATTCAAATAAATTATTGATTTTATTTAATAGAAAATTTAGTGAAGTTCTTAATAAATTAGACTACATAGGCCCATTAAAGATTCAAATAGGTAAAAAATTTGAAAATTACTAGATTACTCACTGCAGGATGGTCCAGTTTCAACAATGTTATCATAGTCAAATAGCATATGCGGTCTAAATTAGTCGTATTATGATTAACAAAATAAGCTTACGACCCAATTAGCTAGGTGTCAAAGAAAGGTAATGTCTAGGCTGGATTGTTGAATAATCAAGTACTCTGTCCTACCTGGCTACCTACCTAGCCCGAATAGTTATGTGAGTCCAAAGGTTGCTCTTAATAGAATATGCCCAATTTGAATAGGGCCTTGGGATAATTTCAAAATTGTTTTGAATTTAAGATAAAGGTATTAAATTTAGAAGTTAAATTTAAAATAAAACACACATTATAAACTTTATAATATAATTTTTTTTAAATGATAGAAAATGTTATAAAATTAATTTCGAAAAGATTATCTATTAACAAGATTAATAAAATAAACGAATTAATTAAATAAGTTAATTATACAAGTATAATATATATAATGGTATATGTTATATTGACTTGAATTGTTTAATACAATATGAGTATACATGTGTGTATAAAAGAATATTTGAAATTAATAAAATTTAATTAAAATTATTTAATTAAATAAATTAACTAAAAGTTAATTAATAAATTAAAATACACATGTATAAGATATATGTGTATTACTATAAAGGTTGTAATATATGTATATTCAACATAATATGTTATAATTGAATAATATAATAATTAATTAAAGTGTTAATTAATTAAATAATGTTTAATTAACACAATGTTATACATAAAATATTATATAAGTTAAATAAATTATAAAAGTTATATAATAATAAAACTTATATAATATAAATGTATAAACTAAAAGTGGAACATTAAAGAAACCCTAAATAGGCTTAAGGAATAAATACATACGTAAAAGTACGTGTACCGTGATTTTTGATGTGTCCGACACTTGAATCACAAGGGTATTTCGTAAGAAATGTATTATTCCATAAGTCAATATCACTCGATTAAATATATCGAAGATTATGAATCTTTAATATAAGTGTTGTCCTTTACCATTTATATGTTAATAAATTACTTGCATACTCTCTGGTTATTTAGCAAACTTAAGCTAGAGATGTTATATGTGGTATTATTAATATATTGACAAGACGAGGTAAGATAACTATACGTATTTTTTAGGAAAACTCAAGGTACATATACAATACTTAGGCCGCCACGAAACGGTATGTATAAGTGAATAATTTCGTTCGATTTGTTGAGCAAACTCAAGGTCGAAATGAGATTAGAATAAGGCAGCATGGGTTAGGAGTTGTATATGATACAACTGATAAAGAGTTATCCATCGTTTGTGGGGTTATGACTTGTAAAGCAAACTCAATGTCAGAATACCGAAACAGACGAGTCCTAACACCTACTAATGAAGTCAAAAGACTTTAATGTTTCATCTTAGGATTTGGAGAAACATAAAAGACTAGTGGGAGCCTTATTAGAAAAACGAAATGGTAATATTTAACCTTTTTAATATTGTATGAACATCTGCTATATAAACTTATAATAATCTACATTGGTAAATTTGTGCAATTAATATAATTGATAAAATGTTTATCAATTAAAATATACAAATGAACTAAATTAATGAAAAATAGAAATACGAAATATACTTACCAATAAATTTTTGCATATTGACCAACGTAAGCGCCTAATTATATAACCACTAAATACATTCATAACTTGGTCACTTACGAGTTTACTTGCCCAAGACTATGTATTGTCTTCAATGAGTTTCGAACTCTAAAAGCAATACAAAAATATGGATGTTTGATCCATATACGATCACGTATAAATGTTATATGGTGAACGGTCATAATTCATAATGTACGAAAACTCGATGAAATTAGTTCATTGAAATAAGCAAGTAAACTATAGTGTGAGATCGTGTATTCAATGTGATTGATTACAATAATTATCTTGTTGTGTTAAATGTAACACTGAACCAAAGGCTACAAGATAGATCTAAGAATTTGATCGCTAAAATGTCAATTTGATCAATTTAAGTAAAGTGCAATTTATTTGATATCCTTAAAAGTTAAATTTGACCAAATGCACTTTTGTAAAGAGTTCATTATGATGTTGTAGTAAGGATTTCCTTTGAATGGTTCGACCATTTAGAAAGGAAAAGGAATGTATAAGAGTGGATGTAACATCAAGTGCAGTTGGGATGAAGAGAGTGAATGGGCACTTCTGCTTCATAAAGAAATTCGAAAATGAGAATTGTAAAATAATAATGGATGCTTAACATTGGAATAAGAAATATGATTTATATTCTGAAAAGTATTTTAACATAGAAAATTGTTTTCTTTATTGTTTATTTCTTTGAATTTAAGACACTCGGTCTAAAAATTCTCGACCGTAAACCAGTTACAGTAAATGGAATAAATAGTCTATAATAAGTGGTTGAATGGAGCTTTGTATTTCATATGCTATTATAGTAATGGCGGAAATAGTTGGAGCATGCCATGTAACACTTATTGGTCGCATCAAGTTATGAAAAAAAATTCATAGAATGTACCAAACATTATTTATGAAATAATTATTATTTTTTAGTAACTAAAAATGGACATAATTGTATTTCAATATGAATATTCAATATAAAATAAAACTATAGTATTGGTATTTGTGATGCATTGGAAAATACAGAAGAATATAAATTTTTGCAATTATTTTGAAATTATGGACTAAACCATAGTTTCGAGAAATAATTTTTGATTATATAATTATGAATTATATGGTACTAGTGAATTATATCTCAAACAATAAAGAGCAAAACACTCATTGAGTAGGTGTGTGATAAGAGTTATTGAACTCTTCGGATTGATACATATAGATGTAGGCAATCGCAAGTCTATTAATACCAAAACAGTTCCACATACTTTGTTATATTCACCAATGAGTTATCATCGACATGGACATGTGTATTTGACACACAAGAATTATGTCGATAATAAACTCTTAGAGTATAAATGGAAGTAAATAAAATAACTTGCGATGGAAAATTAAATGATTTGATTTGATCGAATAGGTGAGTATATTGGAAAGAGTTCCAAACACATCTAAGAATGAATAAAGATTCGGTCTCAATAGTCACTCATCCTTGTGATACATAATGATGCATCGATAAAGAGTAATCAAACTTTGTTTAAAAAAGTATGATTACCAATGAGTGAAGTTAAGTTAACTTCTTTCTATAAGGTCGTGTACTTAAGAGCAATACACTATGTTAAAATTAATTTCATCTAAAGAATTGTTTACAAAATCATACAAGATAAGGGTCTATAAGAAACCCCAACATATCTTAGGCGAAGGAGTTGGCAGGTTGTGTGAGTCGAAAGACTACACATAATAATTGCACGTGAGGGATCTTGTATGAATCGTCCCAAAAGGAGTTTGGGAATGATTGTCATTGGATGATAATTTATGTTTGTAAGCTAAATCCAAATCAATTTTATTTATAAGGCAATTCATAAAATGTTTACGAATGCCCATTTCATTGAACCGAGAAACAACTGTTGTTTCAAGAAATACCAACTTCATAGCGAAAGCATTTCTTTTAGAAATTATTGGTAGAAAAAGGGATTTGGATACGATCCAAATATAAAACTGATTACGTATGATGAAATGAAATTAACCAAATTAAATGAACACAGCGCGTTAGAATGTCTTATAAGTATTCTTGCACGTTGAAGAGAAACTATGAGTTTCTTATCAATATCAAGAATAGATAATCATCATTTGTCAATTAAGTCATTAAGTGTATTGACTCTACGATGTGGTATGATACACAAATCCCAAAGAATACCAAGTACGTTCTTAAAATATGATTTTGGTAGTTGTACCCGAAGGGATACGACCCATCAGCCGCGAATGAGTCTTTGAGAGCAAGACAAATGCTGTTGGAATATAATGAGCAACGTTAATGAGAATAACATCGTAAATTTTAATTGGTACATATGTGTTAAAATAAAAAATTCAATATCAAAGTGTCTCGAAGTCAGTAGGAGCGATATTGAGCTTTTGAGTTGTTAACCCAAAAAACGGATCGACATCCAAAATTAAGATGAAAGCACCAGTTCAGATTAAATAAACAAAAAAGCAGTAGAAAAGTAAAGAACGCACAATAATTTTTATAGTGGTTCGGCGTATTCTCCGGCCTACGTCCACTTCAATCTTTTATTAGTTGCTTCTTCTCTGGATTACAACTAGTTTCCTTTGATCTGACCATAATCTAGTGGATCTTAGATTTACAATAATACTAAGAATTTGTCGATCTAAGTCCTCAAATAGATGTTTTCTAGGTGACTTTAATGGAGGAGAGATGAGAGGTGAAGAAGCAGCAGAGTCTCTATGGTCAGAGAATTCAGTCCCTATTTTGGTTGCCTTATGGTTTGTATTTATAGGGGTAGCAGTCATATTGGGCCAAACAGAGAGTTGGAGCTGAACTCAGAAGAAAGCCTGCGATAGTGCTTGAAGTCGTGAACCCATTTGGGTTAACACCACATGTCGGTACTGACCTCTAAAGTCGGTGCCGACATCTGTGGTTAAACCCAAATTGGTTGATTCCTTTTGCATGCTTCATCCTAATTGATTTCATGATGTCTCATGTTGTTTCCATCGATCATTGGTCATCCAATCCAAATAATGGATCAACACATATAATCAAGATGAAAGCATTGGTTCAGATTGAATAAACAGAAAAGCGGTAGAAAAGTAAACGACACAGAAGAATTTTTATAGTGGTTCGACGTAATCTCCGGCCTACGTCAACTTCTATCTTTTATTAGTTGCTTTCTCTCTAGATTACAACTAGTTTCTTTTGATTTGACCACAATTTAGTGGATCTCATATTTACAATAATGTTTCTAGAGTGTTTGTAAGTCACTAGAACTAAGAATTTGCTGAACTAAGTCCTAGAACAACAAATAGATGTTTCCTAGGTGACTTTAATGGAGGAAAGATGATAGGTGAAGAAGTAGCAGAGTCTCCATGATCAGAGAATTCAATCCCTATTTTGGTTGCCCTATGGTTTATATTTATAGGAGTAGCAGTCATATTGGGCCAAACAGAGAGTTGGAGCAGAACCCAGAAGAAAGCCTGAGATAGTGCCTGAAGTCGTGAACCCATCTAGGTTAACACCACATGTCGGTACTGACCTCTAAACTCGATGCTAACATATGTGGTTAAGCCCAAATGGGTTGATTCCTTTTGCATGCTTCATCCTACTTGATTTCAATGTGTCTCATGTTGTTTCCATCGATCGTTGGTCATCCAAAACAATTCTTCATCTACTTCTCTCCAAAACAGCTCAGTATATATCAGCATTTTTGCCTAAGAGGACGGTGATGATTTTTTTTCCTTAGCTCGGAATGACTTGCAATTTTTATAGCACTCTTCTAATTCCATATGGAGGTATCCCAAGAAGTGGCAACCCATATGGAGTTAATATGAAAAGTCGATACCTACATGAATGATCGGTACCGACATCTATCCTTAGTGAATTTTGACTTTAAATTTCTTAAGCTCAATTCTCTGGTGATTTTAGGTGTGCCTCCAAGTTTTCAAGCCGTTTCGTCCTCGTTTGAATCTCCTAAGTCCAATTGAAATCTGCTTTGATAAAAAGCGGGTTAACATGAGTTTTGGATATGATCCACGAAATGATACAAAAGTATCGTTCTGTAAACATTAGAATTGAATGAGTATTTTGATAGAAATATTGAACAGTTTGATTTTCAATCAAAATGCAGAGAAAGCATGTGTCCATAAGAAAGAACAGTAAAAGGTACATAGATATTCGTAGACTATAGGTAAACAACAAAACGCAGATTATTAACGACGTACTTATGTTAAAATCAGTAATGGTATGGTTTTTATATACTTGATATTGGATTTGTAAATTAAATCTTTTATACTAAGTATAAAAAACATTGTGTCCCAAACGATATGCAAAGACGCCTTATTAAAATATTTAATATAGAACATGTAAGATGGATTCCTTATGCATTGGCAATAGGAATTATTATACATGCGGTATTGTATACAATATTATAATTTGCTTACTATTTTATGCATTAAGCGAATATCAAAACCAAATTAAGATCACTAAATGGTAGTTTAGAGCATTCTCGAGTATTTACGAAATACTAGAGAATTGTCTAAAGAAACAACGAACTCCTTATGAAGTGTACGAACTCAAACTTCTGTTAGTCCTTGAGATGATGGTTTTGATGACAACAACCTTAGAATAAGATTATAAAATATAAATACTAACATTATAGTTTAGATATATATGTATATGCAGGATTTAACCATGCAGGTATCAAGAATGAAGACTGTACAGTATAGAGATTCAAGATATCAAGATTGAAGACTCATGAGTATCAAGAATAGCAAGATTATCAAGAGTTCAAGATTTCAAGAATAAGTAATTTAATTAGGAATTTTGTTAAAACTCCTAGAAAAGCACTGACATCTTAAAATCTAATTTAGTCGTGGAATGGAATCCACTTCGAGCCCGTTAAAGGGATGGAACCCTTAATAGGATGAAACCTACGAAAAATCTAGTGGAACATTGTTTTGTATCCGCTAACTTTTATTCAAATGATTTTACAAAATTATCTTGTTTTCAAAATGATTTCAAAACCTTCCTTTTAAAAGAATCAAAAACATCTATCCTGATTTTAAATACTTTTAGCCTCAAAATAATCTTTATTTTCAAAATCAAATTATCCTTATTTTTAAACTATCTTTAATAATAAATTTAATATTTATACTTAGATTTAAATATAAAATTATAGTAAAATTATATATATATTATTCTCTATATTTACTTATGTATTTTAACTATAGTTAAGTATATTTATAAAGTTTAAAATAGTTTTAATATAAGATAGAAGTAATTTTCAAAGAAAAACAAATCACCAAAATTTCCTTTGGGATGTCGACATACCCAAGATACCTATGTCGACATAGTGGCAGTTAGTTTCAAAATTTTGAATTTCAAAAGAAGTGTCTATTCGCCATAACCTTTCACGAATGGACATGGCTGTTGTTCTTCTATAAATATGGGATGTTTTCAACGAATTTTCAATAATATTTTTCTGGTTTTCACTCCTCTTCTTCTTCCACATTTCTTTATATGTATTCTTACCATTACTCAGCCGAAATCACCATTGAATTTAACTAGATCATTTCTGGTTTGATTCTCTATCACTGTCTCAACAAGACCTCGGTGCTATTCAGAGTTATAGGCTTATTTGTAATCAATCGAGCGAGAAAATGTGTGATTGTAGCCTTGGAAATCAATCAAGTGAGAAAAGGTGTGATTGTAGCCTTGGAAATCAATCAAGTGAGAAAAGGTGTGATTGTAGCCTAGGAAATCAATTGGATGAACTTGTTGCCCGGGAAATCAAGTATCTCTACCCAGAGGATTGTGAATCTGGAGTGGTGTACCTCGTGGCCTTGAAATCGAGGGTTGTAATTGTAAAGATTGCTTTTGAAAGGAAATACGTACTTTTGTGCGGGACTGGATGTAGGGTAACTCCGAACCAGTATAAAATCCGGTGTGTTCTTTCCTTTACCGCTTTTACTTTATATTTGCATCTGTGTTTGAATCTGTGATCATATCTGTGTCGGAATATTGCATACATTTGTGTTCAAATTAATATAAACTCGAAAAGAATTAGTAATTCCTTAAAACACTATTCACCCCACCTCTAGTGTTTATACTAGCCTTAAGATCCGTAATCCGCATTTCTCACATTTGGTATCAGAGCAAGGTTTTCAAAGTTTCATAATCTGAATTTTGAAAAGTTTTCAAAATGGCTACCAACACTGGTACTGTTATTAATACTAGTTCATTTGTAGAAGGTCAGTCTACTGTCAGACCACCACTTTTTAATGGCAGTAACTATGCATATTGGACATGTAGGATGAAAATATATTTACAATCTGTAGGACTAAACACTTGGAATATCACACAGAATGAATATTCTGAACCCACAACTGATTTTGCACAGTGGACCGCTGAGCAAAAGACTGTTGCACAAAATAATTCTAAAGTAATGAATATTCTGTTTTGTTCACTTGATAGGAGTGAATTTAATAGAGTGTCAGTTTGTAAGTCTGCATATGAAATCTGGAAAACTTTGCAAGTTACTCACGAAGGAACAAGCAAAGTTAAACAGACCAAAATTTCCATGCTCACAAATCAGTTTCAATTATTTAAAATGAATTCTAATGAGTCTATTTCGGATATGTATAGTAGATTTCAGGATATTGTGCATTTTCTAATATTCTTGGGAAAGGAATTTTCCGAAGAAGATCAAGTCAGAAAAATCTTAAATTCTCTTACTCCAGAATGGGATCAAAAGACACTTGCGATCGAAGAGGCAAATGACATCAGTACCTTAAAGATAGAAGAATTAATTGGAAATCTGATGTCGTTTGAAGTCCAAATGATCGGGAGAAGAGAAAGCAAAGCATCTGAAAAGAAATCAATGGCATTCAATGCATTAAACGATGGATCAGACTTAAACAGCGATAATGATGAAGAGATAGCCTTTATGACCAAGAATTTTTGAAAATTCCTGAAATACAGAAAGATGAATAATCTCAAGAGAAACAACTATAAGAACTCTGGAAATCAGAATGTAGTGCCAAACAATATCAAATGCTTCAACTGTGACGAATCGGGCCATATCAAAAGAGACTGTCCGTATCCAGATAAGCAAAACCTTCCTATAAACAATGATTCCGTAAAGAAACGAAAACGTGCTTTTACTGTTACTCTAGATGACTCAGACTCGTCTTCAAGCGATGATGATCAAAATACAGATAATTCAAATATGTGTTTCATGGCAGTTCACGACTCCAACGAATTCAGAGAAACGGGCTCAGAAAAAGGTACACATTTACAATACAATTGGTTGAAATTGCATGCTTAGAATTGATAGCTTGATTGATTGATTTTGAATTAGTGTGTTGTTTGAAATTTAATTTTTTTATTTTTTATTATTATATTATTATTTTATTATTATTATTATTTTTATTAGTATCATAATATTTTATGGAATATACTAATAATATTCCAGATATATATAGACATTAAAAATAATAAGAATATATATATATATATATTAGAATTCTTATGAAAAATAAATTATAGAAATTCAAAGACACATGTCGACATGGTCCCTACCATGATGTCGACATGGGTACATAATTTGAAATTCAAAATTTTAATTGAAATGGTTGAATTTCCCTCCACCTTTTTACTTCATTCAATTCTCTTAAAAGGCATCTTTTGACCAGAGAATATGTCCTTTGAGAATCTATTTATTCACTATCTTTTATCACATCTTTTCACTTTCATTTTCAAATTCAAACTCTCTCTTCAAAACTTCAAGCTCTCTACTCTCTACTCTAATGGCTTCTTCAAGCAACCCTTCCACTATGAGAATTTCCAGAAAGATAAAAGAGCAACTCTTCAATGATCCGGAGGCCATAAAAGCATACATCAATTATGCTAACTATGGCAAAGTCCATCCCGGAAAGTTTTCTTTATTTCAAGATTTTTCTACTTATGAAATTGATTCTCTTTTTGCAAATAATCATGTTCTCAGTCTTATTGATGCTTCTCAAAATGATTTTGTTTGCTATCCAAATCTTGTTAAAATTTTCTATGCAAATCTTAATCGAGGATTTTATAATGGAAACGATGATGAAATTTGGAGTAGTGTCAAAGGCACTAGAATCGTTTTAAATTGTGATCTTTTGGGTACCATTCTCAATTGCAAAAATACGGGAATGGATCTTTCTAGTTTTAATATTGATGAAAATGATCGTGAGACGTTACATCACATTTTGAAGGAAATGATGACTTTGAATTCAAAAATCGAAACTTTCGACCAAAAGCTAGAATTGTAAATCTTCTTTTACAACATACTTTGACCCCAAGATCGGGGAATTTTAACAATCCTACTTCAAAAGTTTGCAAAGCACTTTTTGCTAGTTTTGGAAATTACGATGTTAATTGGGCGCAAGTTATTTTGGATGAACTTCGTCCCAAAAATCTTGAAATGGGTGAGAATACTTTGTATCATGGAATCTATCTCACTCGGATTTTTAACTATTTTGGAGTAGATTTCAAAGGAGAAGAATTTGTTTCAAGAAAGGTTTTCAATCACTCAAATATGTCTCTTATGAAAATTCCATTTGTTTTTCAACCTTATGAGACTATTGCCGAAAAGGAAGAGCACTTGGCTCATGAAGAGATGGAAGAGGAGGAAGAGGAAGAAGAAGAAGGGGATGAAATGGAAATAGAAGAAAAATAAGAAGGTGAAACATCCTTGGAAAGTATTGACTATCCTCCTAATCCAACCAACAAAACTCTTCTCAAAAACCAAAAGACCATTGTTGAGAATCAACGGATTCTTAAACGGTCCGTTAATAAGAAGTTGGATAAAATTTCATCCAAGATGAACAAGTTTATTTCCAAAGTAAGCAAGAAGCTTGGATTATCTTCATCTTCATCATCCTCTAACTAGTTCTATCTTTTCATTTCATGTTGTATTAGTTTAGTTTGTTTTAATGTTCGTGTAGTTCTTTATGATTAATCATTGTATCACTCTATGAAATTGAATTCCTTTTTCTGTTATCTAGCTTATCTTATCTCCAGAATAAATGTTAGTATATTATATAAATATAAATATATATATATATACACACAATTATTCACAAAATCAAAATAAGCCATCAAAATTCACTGCACCATGTCGACATCCCCCCTATGACCATGTCGACATGTACTGGTTAGAAATGACATTTCATTTTAAATTTGAAATTTGAATAACTACCTTATGTCTATTCATTTCAAACGAATTTCTACACCTATAAATACCTATTTCTTCCAGAATTCATCACTCAATATTATTTCTTATCTACTTTGTCTATCATTCTTCTCTCAAACTAAAATATGGCCAATCCAATTCATAATTTAACCGAAAATCTTGAAGAAACTCTTAATTCTTTCAAGAATATTCTTTCGTTCATTCTTTGTAACCAGCGACACTTAGAGTTGAGTCAAATGCAGATGATCAAGGAGCAAGAAAGGCATTTCGATGCAATACGATGGATGATTTCCTCCCTGCACAAGGATGATAACGAAGCACATCCTCCAGTCTCTCTCACCAATGACAATGAAAATTGGGATGCCATTAAAGCAGACCCTATTTTTGGAGAAGAAGGATGGGTGGAAGTTTCTCGTAAGTTTGATTTGATTGCTTTGTTTGATTTGAATTGTTTGCTTTGATTGATTTGATTTCATTTGTTTTGATTTGATTTGATATGGATTGATATTTGGTGTGGATTGATATTTGTTGTACAAAACATGTATACATATGCATTGATATTTATATGATCTTTGATTAATTATCATGTTTATCAATATAATTATCTCTTAATCTATATATTATATACTCCATTGTATAGTTTATTAATGCAGGTACTTTAGTACAAGAATGAGGGGGAGTTATATAGTTTGGAGTTAGTTTTTTTTCTTGATGACAAAGGGGGAGAAGTATAAAATAGGATAGTTAGGCATAGATTAAGGGGGAGTTATCAGTTTTAGGGAGAGTTATTAGGATAGAAGTAATATTTTATAAACAAAGGTTGTCATCATCAAAAGGAGGAGATTGTTAGTCCTTGAGATGATGGTTTTGATGACAACAACCTTAGAATAAGATTATAAAATATAAATACTAACATTATAGTTTAGATATATATGTATATGCAGGATTTAACCATGCAGGTATCAAGAATGAAGACTGTACAGTATAGAGATTCAAGATATCAAGATTGAAGACTCATGAGTATCAAGAATAGCAAGATTATCAAGAGTTCAAGATTTCAAGAATAAGTAATTTAATTAGGAATTTTGTTAAAACTCCTAGAAAAGCACTGGCATCTTAAAATCCAATTTAGTCATGGAATGGAATCCACTTCGAGCCCGTTAAAGGGATGAAACCCTTAGTAGGATGGAACCTACGAAAAATCTAGTGGAACATTGTTTTGTATCCGCTAACTTTTATTCAAATGATTTTACAAAATTATCTTGTTTTCAAAATGATTTCAAAACCTTCCTTTTAAAAGAATCAAAAACATCTATCCCGATTTTAAATACTTTTAGCCTCAAAATAATCTTTATTTTCAAAATCAAATTATCCTTATTTTTAAACTATCTTTAATAATAAATTTAATATTTATACTTAGATTTAAATATAAAATTATGGTAAAATTATATATATATATATATTATTCTCTATATTTACTTATGTATTTTAACTATAGTTAAGTATATTTATAAAGTTTAAAATAGTTTTAATATAAGATAGAAGTAAGTTTCAAAGAAAAACAAATCACCAAAATTTCCTTTGGGATGTCGACATACCCAAGATACCCATGTCGACATAGTAGCAGTTGGTTTCAAAAATTTGAATTTCAAAAGAAGTGTCTATTCGCCATAACCTTTCACGAATGGACATGGTTGTTGTTCTTCTATAAATAGGGGATGTTTTCAACGAATTTTCAATAATATTTTTCTGGTTTTCACTCCTCTTCTTCTTCCACATTTCTTTATATGTATTCTTACCATTACTCTGCCGAAATCACCATTGAATTTAACTAGATCATTTCTGGTTTGATTCTCTATCACTATCTCAACAAGACCTCAGTGCTATTCAGAGTTATAGGCTTCTTTGTAATCAATCGAGCGAGAAAAGGTGTGATTGTAGCCTTGGAAATCAATCAAGTGAGAAAAGGTGTGATTGTAGCCTAGGAAATCAATTGGATGAACTTGTTGCCCGGGAAATCAAGTATCTCTACCCAGAGGATTGTGAATCTGGAGTGGTGTACCTCGTGGCCTTGAAATCGAGGGTTGTAATTGTAAAGATTGCTTTTGAAAGGAAATCCATACTTGTTTGCGGGACTGGATGTAGGGTAACTCCGAACCAGTACAAAATCCGGTGTGTTCTTTCCTTTACTGCTTTTACTTTATATTTGCATCTGTGTTTGAATATGTGATCATATCTGTGTCTGAATATTGCATACATTTGTGTTCAAATTAATATAAACTCGAAAAGAATTAGTAATTCCTTAAAACACTATTCATCCCCCTTTAGTGTTTATACTAGCCTTAAGATCCGTAATCCGCATTTCTCACAACTTCATGAGTGACATTGAGTATAATATGTTAATATTAAATGCATGTTCAAATCTTAATTAAGAAGCTTTAATTTGGAAATGTTCCAAACAAAAGATTGTGGTTGGTTCAATGAATGGCTAAGTACATCGCCTTGAATAGTGCCACAATAAAAGTAATGTATAAATATAAATGCACGAACTTATAACTAAGCTAGGGATGATTCCAAAGTATTAAGAATACTACATGATTTTTATATGATAATAACGTAATGATAAGAGCTCACTAGAAGTCGAGAAACATACTCTGAATAGTTCCACATGATAAAGATAGTTTATCAACATAGGAGAGAGTTGATTGACATGGTAGACAATTAAAATAACATAGTACATCCATTCACGAAGGATCTAACTTGATTAGTTCTCATCCAACTGATCAAAGGGTTGGGATTAAGATTCCATAATTGGCCCTAAATGCAAATGGGAGATTGACAGAGTTAGGGGTATGCCATAGGGGCAATTATGTAATTTGTTACATATATCTAACTCGATAATCAATCTTATTCAAAATAAAAGGTATTTTCTTTCTATTATACACTAGATATAATGTGTTATATATTAATTAATTAAACTAAAAGTGTATTTAATAGAAAATCCATAAATGGTATGTTTTGTGATAGTAGTTACAATGCGTTGTAACCATGAGTGATTTATCAAAATAAAATAAACATACTGTTTTAAATGTTCCTAGTCAAGATGTGTCGAGACCAAATATCGATACATCCATTTAAACTAGAATACCTAATGCTTTCCAAATGTTGCGCAGTGTATTACTGATGACTACTAGGGGGCACCAAGCGATTATGTACCGATGGTTATTAGATAACTATGGAATGACCCACTCGATAGTTTTCTGTTGGTTAATATATAAAGGTCAAACAAAAAATATCGTTGTGACAAATTTACATAGTTCTCTTGGCTTGAGAATACCATTGATCTTGAATGTGGAAGCTCCGCTTTGATTGTAGTTAAATCATGGCACAACATTCGTCGAACGACTATGGTTGGGTCGAGTGGAAGCATTGGAAGTGAAACACTATTCAAGGGAGGATTCGTCTCTGAGTTGTATGAGGTTATTATGACGGTCAACTAAAGTGTGACGATCCACATTTCGGAAGGTTTAAATTGACAATAATCCACACATGTCCAACTTAAACAATCCGGAATATAGATAATCAATGGAGTTAATTAAGAAAAATGAGAAAGGAAGAAGGAAACAAACACAGAATCTCACAACGGAACGATAAATATAATAATCAAATAAACAGTTCATGAAGCTGTTTATATTATACATTTGATTATAATTTATACAACATTTATCAGATTTATATATATACATCAAGGATAAATAGAGTAATGTAGCAGACAACATGATGCAGGAATAATAATAGTAATAATATACCAAATTTTCATCTTCGTCCTACAGAATAAATCTTCAATAAGCTGAAAACTCAGGGCTGACCCGAGCATAATGAAAAGGCAAAACACTCGAGTCGGGACTAAAATATTCTTATGTGAGTCAAATCGATATCGCATATTAGATGAGTGCCGTGGCGTCAAAGATGTTTACGGGTTTTACATCTCCTATCCAGTGTATAGCATGCGTGCAATAGCTCAAGAGATGTTATGGGATTTTCCATCTCATAAGGATCCGTCAAAATATTTATATGTAGTAGAATACGCTACATATATAATGTCTAATCAGTAAAATAAATATATTTCTTTGCGTTAAGGCTTTACATTAATCCCCCTTAACGCATTTTTAAGCCTTGGCGTACAGTTTGCATTTGACACAACCAGTAGCACGTCGGTAGTCAGTGACGCGCCGTGATACGACAACACTAAACCAAAATCTTAGAGGTCTCATATAAGGATAAAGTATGACAAGGCATGTGAGGCAATGCCCAAGGTGGGATACTAACAGATTAGGTCGCAGGGCTGGCTGTAACGCATCATAGCCATGACCGTCCACCGCGTCCGTCCATCCCATATCGAGTCAAAGGGAGGCTATCCCAAATCAAGGTGCACTAACCGAAACCAACAGCAAGAGTAATAATATGGACGAGTTCAAGAAAATCGAAGAACGGATGTCCGCTATGGGTAATTAGCCCACTTGGCCCTGTCAAGCCGTCTTGTTTTAGTCATTTTAAATTGGCACAAGTGCCGAGGTCTATCCATCATCGTTCTCTTTCTTCAAATCCAGCAAACGACGCCAAATCCAATCACTTCGTTCTGGAGTCTCCTCTCGTATATAGTGTTAAAGTGGTTCCAATATTGATAGAGAGTATGCCAATAAGAGGCCCCGGTCTCTTTAACAACCTAATGTCGTTTTACACACCGTTTGATACTTTTATATTTCGAAAACAATTCGTACTTGATATAAAAATATCATATTCGCTTCAAAATCAATTTCATTTCGAAATATAATATTTACTTCAAAAATCATATTCAGTTTGATACGTCATTTTCACTTGAAAATATCATTTCACTCCACTATCTCGATTTCGCTTCCAAAATTGTTTCGAACTTGAATTTAGGTTATAACTTCATTTTAACTCAATTCGTATTTAAATCAACGATTTAAATATATACATTCCAACCTTGACCAGTTTGAATTTTTGGAAAATAGTTTAAAATAATTTAAAAAGTTAAAATAGTTTAATATAAAATAGTTTGTATTAAAAATGGTTTATATAATAAAATAGTTTGGAAATCAAAATAACTTGAATATTTAAAAGATAGGTTATTGTTTTAAATAGTTTATATTAAAATAATCTATTTGAAAATAATTTCAAAGTCAAACTGATCCAATCCCAAATTTTCCAACTCAAATCAATTCAATTTCCATTTCAATTTAAATCGATTCAATTCCGATTTAATTCGAATTAACTTTGATTCCAATTTCAATTCAAATAAATTTTGAGTTCGATTTCAAATTAATTCAATTCCGATTTTCAATTTCGATTCCAATTTGAACTAATTCAATTCAATTCTCAATTTTAAACCATTCAATTTATACGAGTTCGAGTCGATTTCAGAATACCAATTTAAATCACCGAATTCAAATTAAACTTCAATCTTCGAATTTAGATTCAAATCTTAATAATACATTCCACTCTCAAGTCCAAATTTATATATCCAATTATATTACTTTTACTTAACAATAATCTTAAGTTCGAATGAAAGTTCAACTCCTATTAAAACAAATAAATTTTCGGAATTCAAATCATATTTCGATTTTAACTTCAAAATCTCAAATTCCATTTCTAAACAATTTTGTTCAACAAATTCCGATTCCAACATTTTAAGCTCAATTTCAAAATAATTCGATTTCCATAAATTCGATTTTTACTTCTTTAAATCAAACTCATTTAAATAATTTCAAATCAAAAATTTTAAAATCATTTAATTTAACCAATCTGGTATCCATATATAATTTTCTATCCTATGGCCAAGTGAATCGATTATTTCAATTTAATTTCAGGGATGGATATATATCATTTCAATCCAAATCAAAGTGTCATAGGTATATATCATTTCAATCTATTTCTTAATTTATTCAAAATAATTCAATTTACGGTTTTATATACTGTAAATAATATACATGATGATAACATGACATATCAAAATAAATAACATCCAAATCATCCAAAACATCAATCAATAGCATCCATCACATTCAACATCCAAATCAGCCAATCATTCACAACAATTTCATAGTTATCAATACCGGGTAATTTACTGACAATTAAATTCCAATTTCAAATTTAACTGTCAATTTTAATACCTATAGTCAATTCATATGTCGATTTCATTTTCAAATAATAGTCAATAAAATTAGATAACTTCACGATTCAATTTTTACGAACAAAAAAATATTATAGTACGTCGTGAGCATTAAAAACACTCACCTTTTATTTGAAACTGAAAATATTTCATCTTCAAATAAATTCCACTTTGATTCCACACCAAAGCCTTCGTCGATAGGATTCCAACGCCGCTTGTATCGTCCAATTTTGACCTCGTATGTGAAAGATACACATTTTTAAAGATTTTTATACAATTATATAAATAAATTTACAAATTTTCTTTTTATATTTTAAACCTTCATTTATCTTAGCCGTTTATTTTCTGAAAGTGAGATCTGGCTGTTTGTTTCCTTCTGCAAATCAAGGTCGCCCATCCCCTTCTCTTCTCGATTGCGTCCAGGAATACACGAAACCCGCTATCGTCGTTCATCCCTTGCTTGCCGCAGCCCCCCCCCACACGACTGGAGATCGATCGAAGACCTCCATTCGAAAGCCCTTGCTTCGCCGCGCCCACAACCTATGACCGGCCTCCCCACGACGCTCCATAGCCACGAAACCCTTCCACGAACGTGCGCCATACGCGAGCAGATTCTGGCCACGTCGATGAACTTCAGGTGATCATCACCGTATGGATGGGAAGCTCTCGTCGAGCTCTTCGATTTTCGTTGAGGAAGTTTTTGTTAATACTCGATGGATTAATCAAAAATTGAGGGGAAAGTAGATGGAGTTTCGGCCATTGAAAATGAACTGGCAGCTGCAAGCTTTTGTTAGGTTTTCGAGAGGGTTGCGCGCATATATATACATGCAACTATATTATTTTAATATTATTTCGACTATTCAGGTGAAATTTTGGACAAACTCCAATCGAGACGTGCCGCCTGGTGTTTATAATGTTTTAACCCTATTTTGAACACAATGGAACAAGTTTCGAGGCCTAATTCGATCGTTTGTGGAAGATAGCTTTTCGAATCGAACAAAAATATTAAATTTCCAATATTAATTTCAACGCGTTTTTATCCCGTACGACCAAACAGTAACTCCAAACGCTACAAAATTTGAAATCCGATAATAATACACTATTACGGATCCAATGGAACTAGTTTCATTGAATTTCAAAACTGTGTCCTGGAAGGCTATTTTAACATGTCGTTTAAATCGAGCAATTTTCAAAATCGATGAAATTCTTGAAATTCAAAATTTAAAAACTTACTAACTCCATTATAATTCAAATAGAATTTATATCCATATTATAAATCATTTCGATTCATATTAAATCAAAATTTCAATTATTCACACTATTACCATATATTAAATTTCATTATTAAATTAATATATATATTTCAATTTTTCTAATTTATCGACTTTTAATTCCATTCAAGAGTCCACTATCATCACTCTAATTCAAATAGTGTTTAAATCAACTTTAGAAATCATTTCCGTTCCCATTTAACTCCGGATTCACATAATTACCCAATTTCAAATATTCAATTTACTATTCACCAAATCCATTTAATCGTTATATTTGAAATTTTAAACCATTTCACTAATTCAACCAAAATCTCCATATTGAAAATAAATTAATATTTCCAATTCAACATTTAAAAAAATAAATTAAACATTCAAAACCAAACGACCAAAATTTCGGGTCGTTACATTCCTTCCCCTTTAAAAGAATTTCGTCCCTGAAATTGCTAAGGTAGGAAAATGCTCCAAACCCATTTCTTTTCAAAACCCATTCGGTGAACATTTTGTTATTACAATTCCTAAGTCTTTTTAGTCCACCCAAATCCACTAATTCCTATTTATTTATTTATCAAATTCCATTGTTTCAAGCTATAATTTCAAATCAAATTTAGTTAACAAAAATAACTTTTCAAAATTTTCTAACATCCTAAATTTTCAAAAAAATTCGACAGAGTCTCCCCTGTACGGAGAGCCTTTTACAATATCACAAATATGATAAATATAATATACATCGACCCACACGGTCGGAAACACAATATATATCAATATTTATTTCATTTTCGCTTTTAATGTGTAAGCGTACCTTATATTAGCGTTATTAAGCGAGTTCGCTTAATTTATATGCAATTACACAACCCAAATTCTATCCAAACAACTTCATGTACCTGTACTTACTAAAATGAAGCACATAAGTTTCATAACCATGAAATTTCCATAACATTTCATTCCTTTAAAGAATTTAAACACATGTTTTTCATAAAACAAACATATTATAACATGTATATTTTGAATGCGTAAACAAGTACAAGGTTCACTATAAACCTTAGAAATTATTTTATGAAATGGTTTATTATAAACATTCCATACCGGTACTTAGGTTCACATCCAGCTTTATAACTTAAGTTCATACCCAATCTTATCCAATCCATACTCCAAAACCATATTCAATTCATTTATTCTTAAATTGAATTCATTTCTTGTTATCAAATACTTAACCATTTTAACTTGGTCATACTTTTCCACTTTCTCAGTTTAATAAGTTATACAAACTTATTTATTCATAATTCCATGAATTTCCACTGAAGTTTACTCACATTCTATATTTATAACATATAGTTATATGATCACTTCACAATTCATGTTTATATTCAATTTACTCAATTCTAATTCACCCTCCATTTAAAATTCAAATTCTTGAATGTCCATCCCTTTAGCATAATATCAAACCATTTTCATTTTCGTTTTACCATTGCATTTCTCAATTCATAAGTTCAAGAACTCATTTACTTAAAATCTCATATTGCTTACTTGAGTCCATTCACCTCTTATAATCATAACTCTGGATTGTATATATATCACCTTTATAGCTTAAGGGTATATATTCCATTCAATAATCATAACTTATAGTTATATAATCGTTTTACATTCCAACTTTATATTCAATTCAATTCAAACCCAATTCAACTTTATTTAACTCATCTTAGGTTAAATTTTCAATCCATATTATTCATTTTAACCTACTCAAGTTAAACTTTAATTCCAGGATTAAAATTCACACTTTCCTTTCTTATCTATATCAATCCCAAATTATAAGTTTAATAGCTGATTTTCTCCTGACTTCACAAATCATTTAAATGTAAATCCCAGAATTCAATCACCTAGTTTTATTTCAAATCATTTTGAAATCATAAATATACATATATCCATTTTTGTATATCGAATCATACTTTCGGAATCTTAAAACAACTTGGTTTTGCCCAAAATAATTTCATTTTGGAATTTCTAAAACAAAACTTGTTTACCAATTAAGTCCAAAGCAAATAATCATAGCCAATCACTACGGTAGCAATCCGTCACTTAGAAACTTGAAAATGAATACTGATGATGCAACCGTCATCATCGGAATTATTTTCCAGCGACTGAGTGAGTTCAATGGTTTCTTATTTTCAAAACTCATTTTAAAACAATTTCTATTCAGAAATATTTCCAAAATAATACTCCATTATTCTTCACAAACCACTTTGGAAAACATTTCCAAATTTCTAAGATTTAAAATTCCCAAAGACTTAGTTCAAATTCCTTTAAAGCATTTCCCAAAATTTCCAGGATTTAAATTTTCAAATTCTGGTTTGAATCCACTTTTAGTTACGACTCATATGTATAATCATACTTATACAATTTCTATTTGGTTATAATAACCATCTCAAATTTTATAGTCTTGATTGGATTATGTTGATATCAACCAAACATCCAAACATATATATATATATAATAATTTCAAAAAATTATTTCCTTTATATCCAACATATAGTTTAGGTAAAATTATTTCATTTACCCTCTACAAAAAAATACTGTGTCAGTTTACCTTGTTTAAGAGTTTAGAAACCCCTGTCGATACGGTTGTACTTCCCGTACCAACGATGATTCATAAACACTCAACCGATAAGTCAACATAATATAAAACATTTTATATTCACTAACAAGTACGCTCTCATATATATATATATATATACACACACACACACACTCAACAACTCATTCTAGGGTATTACTACCCTATCTCTAATGACTCAAACCCCACAAAGCTAAGGTTATCGCTAAACCAAAGCTCTGATACCACGTGTGACGACCTACATTTCAGAAGGTTTAAATTGACAATAATCCACACATGTCCAACTTAAACAATCCAGAATATAGATAATCAATGGGGTTAATTAAGAAAAACGAGAAAGGAAGAAGGAAACAAACACAGAATCTCGCAGTGGAATGATAAATATAATAATCAAATAAACATTTCATGAAGTTGTTTATATTATACATTTGATTATAATTTATACAACATTTATCAGAGTTTTATATATACATCAGAGATAAATAAAGTAATGCAGCAGACAACATGATGCATGAATAATAATAGTAATAATACACCAAATCTTCGTCTTCGTCCTACAGAATAAATCTTTAATAAGCTGAAAACTCAGGGCTGACCCGTGCGTAATGAAAAGACAAAACACTCGAGTCAGGACTAAAATATTCTTATGTGAGTCAAATCGATATCGCATATAACATGAGTACCGTGGCGTCAGAGATGTTTATGGGTTTTGCATCTCCTATCCAATGTATAGCGTGCGTGCAATTACTCAAGAGATGTTACGGGATTTTCCATCTCTTAAGGATCCGTCAAAATATTATATGTAGCAGAATACGCTATATATAATGACTAATCAGTAAAATAAATATTATTCTTAGCGTTAAGGCTTTACATTAAACCTCCTTAATGCGTTTTTAAACATTGGCGTACAGTTTGCATTTGACACAACTAGTAGCACGTCGGTAGTCAGTGATGCACAGTGATACGACAACACTAAACCAAAATCTTAGGGGTCTCGTATAGGGATAAAAGTATGACAAGGCACATGAGGCAATGCCCAAGGTAGGATACTACCTGTTCGGGTCGTAGGGCTGATGGTAATGCATCATAGCCATGATCGCCCACCGCGTCCATGCATCCCATATCGAGTAAAAGGGAGGCTATCCCAAATCAAGGTGCACCAATCGAAACTAACAACAAGAGTAATAATATGGACCGAGTCCAAGAAAATCGAAGAACAGATGTCCGCTATGGGTAATTAGCCCACTTGGCCCTGTCAAGCCGTCCTGTTTTAGTCATTTCAAATTGGCACAAGTGCCGAGGTCTATCCATTATCGTTCTCTTTTTTCAAATCCACCAAACGACGCCAAATCCAACCACTTCATTCTGTTGTCTCATCCACATACACAGTTGTTAAAGCGGTCCCAATATTGATGGAGAGTATGCCAATAAGAGGCTCCGGTCTCTTTAACAACCAAACATCGTTTTACACACTGGTTGATACTTTTATATTTCAAAAACAATTCATACTTGATATCAAAATATCATATTCGCTTCAAAATCAATTTCATTTTGAAATATAATATTTACTTCAAAAATCATATTCAGTTCGATACGTTGTTTTCACTTGAAAATATCATTTCACTCCAATATCTCGATTTCGCTTCCAAAATTGTTTCGAACTTCAATTTAGGTTATAACTTCATTTTAACCCAATTCGTATTTAAATCAAGGATTTAAATATAAACATTTGTATTTAAATCAACGATTTAAATATAAACATTCCAACCTTGACCAGTTTGAATTTTTAGAAAATAGTTTAAATAGTTTAAAATAATTTAAAAAATTAAAATAGTTTAATACAAAATAGTTTGAGTATTAAAAATGGTTTATATAATAAAATAGTTTAGAAATCAAAATAACTTGACTATTTAAAAGATAGGTTTTTGTTTTAAACAGTTTATATTAAAATAATCTATTTGAAAATAGTTTCAAAGTCAAACTGATCCAATCTCAAATTTTCCAACTCAAATCAATTCAATTTCCATTTCAATTTAAATTGATTCAATTCCGATTTAATTCAAATTAACTTCGATTCCAATTTCAATTCAAATCGATTTCGATTTCGATTTCAAATTAATTCAATTCCAATTTTCAATTCCGGTTAATTCCAATTTCGATTCTAATTTGAACTAATTCAATTCAATTCTCAATTTTAAACCATTCAATTTATACGAGTTCGAGTCGATTTCAGAATATCAATTTAAATCACCGAATTCAAATAAAATTCAATCTTCGAATTTAGATTCAAATCTTAAAAATACAATCCATTCTCGAGTCTAAATTTATATATCCAATTATATTAATTTTACTTAACAATAATCCAAAGTTCGAATGAAAGTTCAACTCCTTTTAAAACAAATAAATTTCCGGAATTCAAATCATATTTCGATTTTAACTTCAAAATCTCAAATTCCATTTCTAAACAATTTTGTTTAACAAATTCTGATTCCAACATTTTGAGCTCAATTTCGAAATAATTTGATTTTTACTTCTTTAAATCAAAGTCATTTAAATAATTTCAAATCAAAAATTTACAATCATTTAATTTAACCAATTCGGTGTACGTATATAATTTTCTATCCTATGGCCAAGTGAATCAATTATTTCAATTTAATTTCAGGGATGGATATATATTATTTCAATCAAAATCAAAGTGTCATAGGTATATATCATTTCAAGTTACCTATTTCTTAATTTATTCGAAATAATTCAATTTACAGTTTTATATACTGTAAATAATATACAGGATGATAACAGGACATATCAAAATAAATAAACATCCAAATCATCCAAAACATCAATCAATAACATCCATTACAATCAACATCCAAATCAGCCAATCATTCATAACAATTTCATAGTTATCAATATCGGGTAATTTACTGACAATTAAATTCCAATTTCAAATTTAACTGTCAATTTTAATACCTATAGTCAATTCATACGTCAATTTCATTTTCAAATAACAGTCAATAAAATTAGATAACTTCACGATTCAATTTTTACAAACATAAAAATATTATAGTACGTCGTGAGCGTTAAAAACACTCATCTTTTATTTGAAACTAAAAATATTTCAGCTTCAAATAAATGCCACTTCGATTCCACGCCAATGCCTTCATCGATACGATTCCAACGCACTTGTATCGTCCAATTTCGACCTCGTATGTGAAAGAAACACATTTTTAAAGATTTTAATACAATTATATAAATAAATTTACAAATTTTCTTTTTATATTTTAAACCTTCATTTATCTCAGCCGTTTATTTCCTGAAAGTGAGATCCAGCCGTTCATTTCCTTCTGCAAATCAAGGTCGCCCATCCTCTTTTCTTCTCCATCTTGTCTAGGAATACACGAAACCCACTATCGCCGTTCATCCCTTGCTTGCCGCAGCCCCCCACATACGACCGAAGATCGATCGAAGACATCCATTCGAAAGCCCTTGCTTCGCCGTGCCCACAGCCTGTGACCGGCCTCCCCACGACGCTCCATAGCCACGAAACCCTTCCACGAACATGCGCCATACACTAGCAGATTCTGACCACGTCAATGAACTTCAGGTGATCATCACCGTTTGGATGGGAAGCTCTCATCGAGCTCTTCGATTTTCGTTTGGGAATTTTTGTTAATACTCGATGGATTAATCAGAAATTGAGGGGAAAGTAGATGGAGTTTCGACCATTGAAAATAAACTGGCGGCTGCAAGCTTTTGTTAGGGTTTCGAGAGGGTTGCGCGCATATATATACGTGCAACTATATTATTTTAATATTATTTCGACTATTCACTCGAAATTTTGGACGAACTCTAATTGAGACGTGCCGCCTAGTGTTTATAATGTTTTAACCCTATTTCGAACACAATCAAACAAGTTTCGATGCCTAATTCAATCGTTTGTGGAAGATAGCTTTTCGAATCGAATAAAATACTAAGTTTCCAATGCGTTTCTATTCCGTACGACCAAACGGTGACTCCAATCGCTACGAAATTTGAAATCCGATAATAATACACTATTACAGATCCAATGGAACTAGTTTCGTCGAATTCTGAGACTGTGTCCCGGAAGGCTATTTTAACATGTCGATTAAATCGAGCGATTTTCAAAATCGATGAAATTTCTTGAAATTCAAATTTTAAAAATTTACTAACTCCATTATAATTCAAATAGAATTTATATCTATATTAGAAATCATTTCGATTCATATTAAGTCAAAATTTCAATTATTCACACTATTACCATATATTAAATTTCACGATTAAATTAATATATATAAATTTCAAATTTTCTAATTTATCGACTTTTAATTCCATTCAAGAGTCCACTATCATCACTCTAATTCAAATAGAGTTTAAATCAACTTTAGAATTCATTTCCGTTCACATTTAACTCCAGATTCACATATTTACCCAATTTCAAATATTAAATTTACTATTCACCAAATCCATTTAATCGCTATATTTGAAATTTTAAACCATATCACTAATTCAACCAATATCTCTATATTCAAAATAAATTAATATTTCCAATTCAACATTTAAAAAAATAAATTAAACGTTCAAAACCAAACGACCAAAATTCCGGTTCGTTACATAAAGTTTGCTTAAAGTCACAATCTCTAGCTAAAGTAGTTCGGTTAATAATAATTATTTTTATTGAACCAAGAATTTTATGTTTGGACTATAAAGTTAATATGGACGATATTGGAATTTTGACCATTTCCAAATTTCTTAAGTCCTAATGTGATATGTTTTGACGAAGAGAACTAGTGTAAATAATTATCACTACCGGATAACACCTAATAAAGTAAATTTGGATTTTTCCCGAAACTAAGGAAGCGAAAAATTTAGCCATAATGTCACACCACCTGCTAAGGGACCTGTGAATGTTAATATTTGAATTGTTCAATATTAAATGCTGACCAAATTTACACGTAAGGGTCACAAACCCGAAACATTGAATAATCCTTTTACCCCTAATTTAATTAATTTGTAAATTATTATAAATTAATTAATATTTGTGAAATATTAATTATAATATTTTATTTTATGTACTTTGAACGATATTAAACGGTGTATTTATAATAGTTATAAATATATTGATCGATATACGATATTGGTATGTGGTTAAATTAGATTTCAAATTGCATTGAATATTGTTCGAACTTGGACCGGATTTGAGGCCCATATGGACATGATATTTTTAGTTGTTGAATGCATGGTCTGGAAGCCGTATGATGGCGGTTGGAGAGGATTTTGAATGGTTAAAAGAGTAGAACTGGTAAGAGACAGCTATTAGGATGTGACGTACTTTTCTCTCCCTTGACTTCCTATTTAGTGCCACTTTTTACATCATTTCATTTTAAAAAATTTATCTCCTCTCCCCCCCTCTCTCTCTCTCTGATATTTTCGACCAGCAACCATCCTCTATAAACCCCAAAAATTGAAGTACAAAATTACATCAAAACTCTTCAATTCGATTGTTGGTGGTTAGGCCATTTGGGAGCTAGCAACTTCTGATTTGTGAATGGATTCAAGGGATTGATTTTAACGTTTCGATGTGTACGCAAGGGCTTTGGTGAAAGCTAATTTTATGTTTTGTTTTGTTATATCATATTTATATATATTATTTATATAATACGATGTTAGATTATATTATGAATCTTGTATATCGAAATGCTGTCACAAATTGGTTGGTTGTGTATATTATTATATCCATATATAATATAAAAATTAATTTTGTATGCTTTCTTACTAGATGCTTATGGCCTGTAGTTTAAAAAAATATTTTTTTATTTAAATAATATTATTAAATGAATTAATCAATCAAAATCCATATTTAAAAGATTAATGTTATATATCATATGTTTTAAATTTGAAAAAATATATTCATGTATAATATGTATTTGGTAGTAAAAAAATTATTTCAATAAATATATTTAATTACCTCTTTAAACTAAAATTATTTATGTAATTTAAAATACTTTTTTGTATATGTATACATATATAAATTTTAGTATAAATAATAAAATTTTGCATAACAATACCACATAACATATATTATACAGAAAACTTTCGAAAATAATTTTTTTATAATTTTGTATGCCTTTTTAATTTTAAAATGTTTTAAAAATGAAAACCGAAAAAGAAATTTAAAAGGATTATATGGCCGAGAGCAAAAATTTGCAGAAGCATAATTTTTTTACTTTTATTATTCATATTAAATTAATATATATATATATATATATCTAATTATATATATTCATATGCAATGTATTGTACAAATTAATTTAAAATAAAAAATATTATTTTAATAAATTGTTTTCAGCTTTCATATTGTATATTTTAATAAATTATTTTAATATCAATATGTTATGCAAAATTTCACAAATAATAAGATCTAGTGTGTTGATTAATCACCAATATGGATAAACTCGAAATATTCCAATCATTAATATATATATATATATATCAATAAGTCGTTTACAAATTTAAAGGTAGCTGCCAAGAGGTGTATTGCATGCAGTTATGAGTTATATAAAATTATACTATGAACACAAGGTAAAATTAGTAAAATTACCCAAATACAATCAGCCCCCCCACGAATTACATCTATTTTTCTGGAAATATAGATGTATTTTATAAAAGGAAATTACAAGGGACCTAAAACTTAGTTTTTATAATTATAAGAATGTATGCTAAAATTTCCTTGTATATAAACATAAATAACGGTTGGAAAATATACACCACTTAGTCAAAATCGACCTACACACGCCTTGTTATCATTAATCAGTCAAAGTTAGGGATGCACACAACCCATACCCGACCCAACCCAACCCACCAACCCGACCTAACCCAACCCAACCTAGTTCGGGTCGGATATGAGTTACAGTTTGTAACTCATACTATATACAGATCGGATATGATATTTTATTCAACCCAATCACGTTTTAACCTAACCCAACCTTGCACAAAAATTTATACAATATCAGCCCATGTAAAATTAGAACAGTCAAAATCTAAAATAAAGTATATGTATTCTAGAATAAATATACTAAAAAAATCATATTCAATGTCCAGTCCAAGAAAAATTAGAGCATTTAAAACATATAGGATTGACTAAGAGATTTTGAGGAATATTCTAAAACCAACTTAATGTATTTTGGAATGAAACTCTTACTCTAGTATATAGTGAATAAATTCTATGTGATACCTTTCATAATGAAATTCTAATAAAATATGTGTAGTAGTGAATTAACTATATTTAATGCATTATGCTGGCTAAAATTTGATATTTTGAGGTGAATATTTTAATATTTTATTTTGATTTTTTGTTCAAATTCTTATTTTCGTATTAGGTTTTTGTAACCCAACCATATTAAACCCGACCCAACACATGCTTTAACCCAACCTATATCCAACCTCATATGGGGTAGGATACAGACTGAACTATCTTTAACCCATACATATACGAGTTGGGTGAAGTATTTGTATTTGATTCAACCCGATCCAACTCATACTTTGTGCAGCCCTAATCAGAGTACAATAGAGAGAGAGAGATCGCTATTTGAATTATATGGTTATAGGAAATGCAATGGAGCAACTAATCATTAACCTTGTCTAAAAGCAAATTAAAAAATGTATTATTATTGGCACTCCAAAAGTGGATATGAGAGGGATAGCCCAAAAAATAAAAGGGGGAATTAATTTAAAGGACAAAGATTTGTATATTTTTTGCCTTAAGGACACAACTTCAATATTTTTACCATAAGGACAAACATTCTCCAAAAAATTATTCATAAGGACAAATATTTTTCAAAATTATTCATAAGGACAACAAAACTGCTACCAAGCTAAAACTGATACCTAAAAACTGCTACCGATAACTAAAAACCGATACCTAAAAACTGTTATCAATGACTAAAAACTGATACCTAAAGAAAGTTGTCCTTCAGGATAAAATATTGAAGGCCTGTCCTTGAGGCAAAAACGCTGAAAATTTTTGTTCTTAACAATAATTTCCTGAAAATAAAATTTAACGTACCTTGTCGTAGACAATTTTTTTATACTATTTCAGTGCATTCCTCGAATTTCAAATCTAAATTCGACACACCCTAGTCGAATTTCAGACCAAAATTCGGCATACCTTATCAAATTTCAACCTGAAATCTCTTCCATATTCAAATTTGAAGTGTCGGCAACAACACCCATTTAATAATCAGACAATTACCCAAGAAAATCTCCGTTTTATTTTGCAAATAGAAATTAGATTTTCTTTGATCTGCTTGAATAATGGTAAGAAGATTTCTGTTGAGAAAATCGAGGCTAGATTAGTTGCATGAGACTAATATCGACCGTAGGATTAGAGGATAAAGCAGCTCCCTACATAAATGTAGAAGCCCGTGAATTATTGAAGTCAAGAAACAACTCAAATCTTAAGACCCTGGTCACCACCGGTCAACATTAGAAATGCTCTAGTGATCGATCTTCGTTCACGGGTTTTGTGCTGCGGAACGGTCTGTCATCATCAGAAATCGATCGGTGATCGATGGTAGTTGAGAATTTTTAATTTGGATTTCTAAAACTTTTCTGCTTGTAAGTTCTTTGTCCATCCTACGCGTTTCACTTTTTGTTCGCGCAAACCTTATTGCTTCCTTCTGGATTTGACTTATCATGAAGCACATATTTTAACAGAGTCAAATTAATCAAATAGTACCTGAGAACTAATTATTCTGCTATAAACAGTGTGTGCAAACAAAGATTCATGTATATCCACAGTTAAGGTTCAATTTTATAAGAAAATTGAACCTGAACATGATATAATGCATAACATGGAACATTGTAAAAAAAAAATTATGCATCAGTTACAAAGAAGATCATTTCCCAAACATAGTTCAAACCTGAGTAAACAACCACTTAAGTTGTAAGTAAAAATGTTGCCGTGCGCTGTAATTTTAATGTCATGATCAATTTAAATAACGAGCATACAAGATTACACACTTGTTCTTATTAGTCATAAGTAAAAAGTAAATTTAAGGAATTCACAGAAGCAGTACTACAACCAAAAAGGATTTTTTAGTGGCGTCACTACGGCCTTTGTCTGCAGATAAGCCTTAAGTCCGTCGACTCCTTTCTCCCTTCCTTGACCACTCATTTTGTAGCCACCTAAAGGAATGGCTGCATCAAAAATGTGATAACAGTTGATCCAAACTGAACCAACTCTCAGTGCCCTCGTCAGTTTGTTGGCTTTATCGATGTTGGTAGTGAAAACTCCTGCGGCTAGTCCATATTTGCTTGCATTTGCTCTCTTTATCACTTCGTCGATATCCCTGCCAATAACAATATACAATGTGAACTGTTATATTATTATCATTTTCAGTTTCTTTCTTTTTTTCTTCAATGGATATGCATTTTTGAACTTTGTTTATCAATTGTCATTGCATTTGAATGGATGTATATGTTCAGTGAAGTGAAAATTTAAACTTACTTGAACTTTAGAATGGACTGGACAGGTCCAAATATCTCATCTTTTGCAATATACATGTCATCCTGAAGAATATGAGTTAGATGATTAACTGGAGTAGACGATTAACTGGATGTGTTGGATGATTTACTAGAGACTCACTCATCACATTGGCTTTTAAGGTAGGAAGTAACTTGTTCAGATAATTTAGTACATTTCAACATATGAAGTATGTTAAAAAGTTGTTAAGTATATATACCAATTGATCTGAACCATTAGATTTTTGATTCAACAGTGGACATCTGTATGTAAATTTATGCTTTTCTTTCAACCTTAATACATTTCCCAATAATTCGGTATTTCGTAGATGCTTATAATAATAATGCAAGTATACATCCACTATAAATAGAAGATTGATGCATGCATATATTATATACCTTCACGTTTGAGAAGATAGTAGGTTGGATGTAGTAGCCCTTGTTTCCATGTCTTCCACCTCCTGTTTCAAGGGTTGCTCCGCTTTCTATACCTGAATTAATGCAGCTCATAATCTTCTTAAACTGAATTTCATCTATCTATAATTTAAACAAAAATAAGTTAAGTAATGTTATATAGTAAACATATAATGTGATCTAAATATTAAGTTAAAGAGATGCACCTGAGGACCTTGGTCGACTCCCTTTCTAAAAGGATCTCCAACGACACGTTTCATAGCGAGGGCTTTTGATTTTTCGACAAATTCATCGTATACTTTTTCATGTACGAAAGTTCGAGACCCAGCACAACAACATTGTCCCTATACAGAAAAAATAATAATGAAACTTCAACATTTGGCTTTGTTTAACATATATTTCAGTATATAGCATGCAATAATGTCACCAAAAATACTTGGTTGCACAAATAAAATACTGGACCTGATTAAAGAACAGTGCAAAATGAGCAAGTTCTACAGCCTGATCAACATCAGCATCATCCAAAACTATGATTGGAGATTTTCCTCCTAACTCCAAAGTCACTGGTTTTAGGTTGCTTCTGGCAGCTGCTTCAAGTACCATCTTTCCTGTCTGTGTTGATCCAGTAAATGCTAGCTACAAATACAAATGTCATACATTCAATTAGTACATTATAAAAACAAAAATAAGGTTTCATGCACAATATAGAAGTCAAAATAGAAAAGCATAAAGCATCACGAACATATGACAGCTCTTTATCGATAATTGGATGTTCTAATTTGAACTGAACCATCTTGTTCATAACCAAACAGTCTACAATACATATTCTTACTCGACTGCTACGTAGTATGGTAGGTTGTCAGAATAAAACAAAATACCTTATCGACATCCATGTGATTGCAAAGAGCAGCACCAACCATTCCACCAAATCCAGAAACAATATTCATGACACCTTCCGGAAGTCCTGCCTATAGAACAACTACTTCCATTAATGTAACACACGATTGTTTGCAAAATGTAAAGAAACAACTAACAAAACACTTTAGCATAATATCATTCTTAACTTGACCTTACTTGTTTTACCAGTTAAAACCTTTTGTCCTTCTCAGTTAGAAATTGAGAGTAAAAGTAATTGTAATAAAGGAGGATAGCAGAATGATTAATGAATTGTATTACTTTGTTTGTTATTTCTCGATACAATAGATACAGTGCCTCTGACTGTATTTATACAAATCGAATACTTTGTTGGGCCGGATAATAAACAGAGCCCGATACCCACAACTGCTTTTGAACATAAAATAGAGGCTAGGGTTTCCGCCTCTCTCATATTCTAACTCCCCCGTTCAGTTCTATCTAGGGTTTCTTCTTCCTTTCCCAAATCTGCCTTCTCGTCTCCGATTCTTAAGTCTTCCTTGAATCTAGAGAAGTTTTTAGTAGATAAAGCTTTCGTTAAAACGTCTGCTCTTTGAAATTGTGCTGGAACGTGATTAACTTTCAGTTTGCCCTCTAAAACTTTCTCGCGAACGAAGTGCAGATCTATCTCGATGTGCTTCGTTCGTGAGTGTAGGACAGGGTTTGATGAGAGGGAGACTGAGCTCAGATTGTCGCACCAAATAATTGGGGTCTTTGTGGAATTGATTTGAATTTCGTTGAGCAGTGACATGATCCATGTAATTTCGGCTGTGGTACTTGCGATTGCTCTATATTCTGCCTCTGTACTGGAGCGCGAAATAGTAGCCTGCTTCTTTGAGCTCCATGAGATAGGGTTGCTCCCGAGGAACACACAGTAGCCGGTGGTGGATCTTCGGTCATCTGGATCGGAGGCCCAGTCTGCATCGCTGTAAGCTTGTATGTATAGTCCTTTCTTATTGTTGAGATGAAGTCCATGGTCCATTGTTCCTCTCAGGTATCTTAATATGCGTTTTACTGCTTTCCAATGATTGCTGAGTGGGTTATGCATGAATTGGCAGACCTTGTTGACACTGTAACTTATGTCTGGCCTGGTTATGGTGATGTATTGTAGTGCACCTACAATACTTCTGTATTCTGTTTCATTTGGTATACCCTCTCCTGAGTCTTTAGATAGTCTGAGGCTACTGACCATGGGAGTGGGAAGAGATTTTGCCTGATCCATTTTTGCTCTTTTTAGAAGATCTTGTATGTATCTTCTTTGGCATAGGAACATTTCTGATTTGCTTCTTCTTGTGACCTCAATTCCAAGAAAGTAGTGTAAGTCACCTAAATCCTTTATGGAGAACGTTTTGTCAAGATGATCCACAGTTTGTTTTATAGTTTGATTGTCGTTTCCAGTAATGATAATATCATCCACGTATACAAGTATGTAGGTGAGTCTTTCTTGTTTATTATTCATGTACAGTGAGCTGTCTGATTTAGTTGGTGTAAAGCCCAGTGTCATTAGAGTAGATTTGAGCTTTTCATTCCATACCCGAGGAGCTTGCTTCAGTCCGTATATAGCTTTGTGTAATTTGCATACCAGTTTATTGCTGTCTTCCTTGTAGTACCCCTCTGGTTGTTCCATATAAACTGTTTCATTTAATTCCCCATTAAGAAAGGCATTATTTACATTCAGTTGTCTAATCTTCCATCCTCTGTGAATAGCTAGAGTTAGCATGATTCTGATTGTGGTTGGTTTGACAAATGGGGAAAATGTTTCGTTGAAGTCAAAGCCATATTGTTGGTTATATCCCTTGGCTACAAGCCTTGCCTTATATTTTGCAATGCTTCCATCTGGTCTTCTCTTTACTTTGTAGGTCCACTTACATCCAATGATGTTTTCATCCTTGGGTGGTAATACAAGGCTCCATGTTTTATTTCTGATGAGAGCTTCATATTCATTGTCCATGGCTTGTTTCCAGTTATTGTTTGTAATAGCTTCACTGTAGTTTCTTGGTTCAGTAGAGTCAAGTTGAGCATTATATATTTTTGGCTTGAATATTCCAGCTTTAGATCTTGTAATCATGTGATGTCTTGAAATTTCAGGTTGTTGTTCCTGTGAAGGTGTACTCTCATTGATATGCAGAGATGTTGATGATGAGGGTTCTCCTGGACATGGACTGATGTCACTCCCTTGACTATTATTAGGAGAGGAGCTGGAGGGATCATGTGAGTTATGATCTGATCCAGCTTTACTGTTGGATGTAGTGTGTTGCGACCCATGGTCTCTCTGCACACTTTCATTGGTTCTGTTCCATTCTGGTAAGACAGGTATGGGTTGTATAGTGAGACTTTCTTTGTTGTATACTTTTCCAGTTGCTTTTGAATTTTTATCTGCAAATGAAAAAATATTCTCATTAAATACTACATGTCTTGAGATATAGATCCTACCATCCTTACTTAGACATCTGTATCCCTTCTGGTTGTTTCCATATCCTATGAAGGTGCATGGGGCAGACCTAAGACTTAATTTATGTTTATTGTATGGTCTCAAATAAGGAAAACATAAGCACCCAAATGTTTTTAAATCCTTATATTCTGGTTTTACCCCAAATGCCACTTCTATGGGACTCAGACGTTTAAGAATTTTGGTAGGAAGTCTATTGGTTAAGTATACAGCAGTGTTGAAGGCTTCTGGCCAGAACTTCATGGGTAAAGAGGCATGTGCAAGTAATGTAAGGCCTGTTTCCACTATATGTCTATGTTTTCTCTCGGCTATCCCATTTTGCTCAGATGTATAAGGGCAAGTTGTTCTGTGAACAATGCATTTTCTCTGAAAATATTCTTTTAGTGGTTTATACTCACTGCCACCATCAGTTTGCATGATTTTGACTTCATTGCATAACTGTTTTTCTGCTTGTGTTATAAATTGTATAACAGCTTCTTGTGCCTCTGATTTAGACTTAAGAAGGTATATCCAAGTATACCTAGAAAATAAATCAACAAAGGATATATAGTACCTGTAGTTGTAGTCTGAACATATGGGAGCTGATCCCCATAGATCTGTTGCCACTACTTGTAGTGGTTTACTAATAACAGTAGTAGAATCTGTAAAAGGTAATTTATGGCTTTTGCCTAATTGACAGTAAGTACATATATATGGTAGAGAAACATCAACAGAAATATTATTGCTCATAAGAATTTGTTTTACAGTACTTATATTGGGATGTCCTAATCTATAGTGCCACTGAGTAAATGTTTTCTGATTTATATCATGTGACTCAGTGCTGTTACACCACATATTCTTAGTATTGTCCTTTCTTGTATTTCCAAGATTGAGTTTGTATAATCCTTTGTCCAATTTACCCTGTAACAATATATCTTGATTCAGTAAATCCCTAACTAGACAGAATTTAGGGTGAAACTCAAAATACACATTGTTGTCATTAGCAAATTGAGATACACTCAATAAATTTTTCTTGATTTGTGGTACTCTCAATAAGTTATTGAGATAAAGAAATCTTTTACCTGAGATACTGCTGTTTCCAACATGTGTGATTTTTAGAGCTTCACCATTTCCCATATGAATGGAATGCATACCTGTGTATTCTTTGTTGCCAATGTTGAGATTCTGTAGGTTGTTTGTGAGATGATTGGTTGCACCTGAGTCTGGATACCAGTCTTCTTCTGAGATTTCATCAGATCTAGTAAGTCTTTCAGAGTGTGTTCTGTGTTTTTGAATTTTCAGCCTGATTGCATTGTCTTTGATCTATTTGTGCTACATTTGCACTGGAATTGTGATTTCTTTGATTTGCTTGATTTTGTTGGTTTGGATAGGAATCAGTATTGAGTTTGAAGTAGCACTGCCTAGCTGTATGTCCAGGTCTTTCACAAATTTGACATTTAGTTCTGTTGCCATTCCATCTTCCACTTCTCCCTCTACCTCTCTGCATATTGTTACCTCTTTGATTGAAGTTTTCTTGTCTTGAATTTTGACTTTCTTGCCTTTTCCCTTGATTTCTGTTTCTTGAACTTGATGCATAGTTGAGAGATAGTTCAGTATTGTTTTCTTTTCTTTGGTCTATTCTTCCTTCATGAGATAGTAATATAGAACTGACATGTTGCATATCTGGTAGATCTCGTTGTGATGAGATAATTGCTACAACTGACTCATATTCATTATCCAGACCATTTAGAATGGTCAAGATCTGTTCAGTATCAGACACTTTGTGCCCTGCAGTATCAAGAAGATCATAATATGATTTTACTTTGGTCAGATATTCCCTCATTGACATACCTTCTTTCCTGAGATTATGTAATTGTCTTTTGTAGTACATAATTCTTGCAGCTGACTGTGTGTTAAAGTTCTGTTGAATTGCAGACCATATTTCAAAAGAGGTTTTGCACCCTACGATTTGTGATAGAAGTCCTGAGCTGATGGATGACAACAGCCATGCTGCAAGTAAGCTATCCTGTCTCTGATAATTGATGAATTCCTTGTTGACCACCCTTTCTCCTGTGGTGTCTGTTATCATCCTTGCAGGGACAGTTGCTGTTCCATACAGGAAGTCTTCTAGCCCATATCCTCTTATACTGGTTTCAATTTGATATTTCCATAGTATGAAGTTATTTTCATCAAGAGTTGTTGTTATCAACTTGTCTTTTGGCTTTATGATCTTGCAGGACATCATTTCACTGGATGACGAGTCTTGATTTCTTGATCTTGACCCTTCCTGACTTTTGGCTCCACTTGTTGCTGATGATGTAGCGTCGTCAGCCATGTTGAGTTATGAGAATTCTGATTACCTTCAATGGTGCAGTCAAGGTTCTTGATGCAAGAACTTTTGGCGAGGCACTTTCAGAGAGAATTTCTTGATTCAGAGGTGGGTTATGCAGATCTCTCAAATGATGAGATTGCAGAAAATTCTGAGAGCAACCAGGATGGTGAATGATGATACTTATCTGACACCTTCCTTGGACGGCTCTATGATGATGCTTGGATTCTCTGATGAGAGCAGATTTTGATACCGTCGTTAGACAGATTTTTTCTTTGGCTCTGATACCAAGTTAGAAATTGAGAGTAAAAGTAATTGTAATAAAGGAGGATAGCAGAATGATTAATGAATTGTATTACTTTGTTTGTTATTTCTCGATACAATAGATACAGTGCCTCTGACTGTATTTATACAAATCGAATACTTTGTTGGGCCGGATAATAAACAAAGCCCGATACCCACAACTGCTTTTGAACATAAAATAGAGGCTAGGGTTTCCGCCTCTCTCATATTCTAACTTTCTCATCCATGTTGTCTCAGACTCTCAGCCTAAAGTGTAGCTAGGCAGATTCGTCGTTAAGCTGGACTTGGGTTGTATACATCAGGTTATGTGTTTGAATCCAAATTTTGGTTTTTTTTTGGGTTTATTTATGTTTGTCTAGCTCTTATAAAATCTTTACATTTCATATCTTTCATTTTACAATCATGCTTGAGCATTTGTATTTAAAATTATAACATTTTGTCTTTCATGATTAAAAGATATTTATTGGTGCTATATAGTTTACAATCATACCGAGCACATTCAGCTTGCAGTCTATTTAAGTAAGTGAATAAAATGCATATATACACCGTAAGACATTGCAAAAGTCTTACCTCACACAACAAGTTGGCGACATAGAGAGCAGAAAGAGGTGTCTGTTCAGCAGTTTTCAGGACAACAGTGTTACCACAAGCCAAAGCAGGGCCTACTTTCCAGGCAAATATGAGCAACGGGAAGTTCCATGGAATGATTTGTCCAGCAACTCCAATCGGCTCATACAGAACCTGTACATGATGGGGCCCATCAGCAGGTACAACAAGGCCGTGTATCTTGTCAGCCCAGCCTGTAACCATAGGACATACATAAGAGACTAGCACCTGGTAACAAGTTTTTTTTCCTCTCTTTTTTTATGTATGGTAATTAATGAATATAAATGTACTGGAAAATAAAGCTTGCCAGCATAATATCGGATGAAGCGTGTAACCATAGGAACTTCAACGTTAGCCGACTGTTCATATGGTTTTCCATTGTCCCATGTCTCCAGTGCAGCTATTCTATCGTTGTGTTTCTCTATCAGATCTGCAAATTTGTACAGTATGCGCGACCGTTCCTGCAAAATTAGAACATATGCAGTCATATATGTAACATTGTCATAGTGATATAACAGAAGTTCTTTTATTTTTCCAATAAACAAAGTTAGTACATAGGCAGTCATTCTAGGCCAAGGTCCTTCATCAAAGGCCTTACGAGCAGCTGCAACGGCACGATTAACATCTTCCATGTCTCCTTCTGCCACATCAGCTATCACATCACCTGTTCTTGGATCCAGTGTTTGAAATGTTTTCCCTGCTCCATATCATACACATATATATTCATTAATATTACTACCTAAAACACTATATATCATTTATGATTATATACTTATGTATAATATGTATAGTATAACCTGATGCTGCGTCTACAAACTTTCCGTCGATTAGAAGTTGTGTATGCTCAACTTTAACTGGTGGTGTGATCGGTTCATCCTCAATGGCTGTGGCAGTGCCATATGGTTGGCTCTGTCTTATCACCCCTGGATAATATCATCATACTACTTAACAAGATGGTACTATCATATTATCAAAATATATGAACTTAATTTCTGATATTCTATAAAGAGTGATGCTATACATCATCAAAATAGAGTAGTACCACTTTCATTCTCTTTGATTTGATATGGAAAATGGTAAACATATGGTATGAATCCAGTAAGTTTATTTTTCTAAAAAACACAGAACACACAATAACTAATCCCCAAAAATTTACAAAGCAATTTCTTTTGATAATCTATGCATCTCAGTTCTCTATACCTAATTTTTGACCAACAACAATAGCCTCATTCTGGCCAAGATATCCTTGGATGATCAAAAGCTTACTAGTCTAAAACTTGTTCTTGCGAAAGCAATTTGTCGCTCACTAGTATTTGCAAAAAGTTGTGCTCTTCTCGAAAAATATAGCTTATGATATTAGAGAAAAAAGTAATATTTAAATACATATCACGCACATCCTCCCTTATTATTATTTTCTCAAAGGATATAATGATTTAAACAAAAAAAAAAGGAGTAAAAAAAGTACTGTTGATGAACAAGCTTTCTGTTATAAAAATACTAAAGGTATCATGAATGCTAGAAATAATAGGATGAATTCAACAAATGTATTTAGGTGATAAACGAATAAAGGACATGATAATTAATGTTGAATATTTATACAACGATTTTGAGGTGAATGAAAATTAGAAATAATGGGAAGAATTACTTGATCCTTTAAGAAATGGGTAGGCAGAAAAGGAGCGTGATAATAGTGTGGAAGCAATTTTGCGAGAAGATGATGCCATTGCTTTTGGTTCTGTCTCTCGATCTGTCTTTGGCTCCTTTTTTGGTTGGATTTTACTTCAGTTGAGAATTGCAATTTGTATGATCCAACTCATGTAAGTTGGTCTCACTGCAAATGTACCCATTGGTTCTACACGTCATCAACTTATCTGCTAACTATTAACATGTCTATGAACTAGTGAAACTTTTATTCACTATTCTACACATATAATTAAAACGTTGGGATACTTTCTTTTCAATATTTACGAACATTACCTAAATGAACTTATATACAATATGACACTGAGACAACATATTACATGTCAATAAATATTCGAATCACGCTATGTAAATTTCGAACTTGTGCCCTCTCGCACCAAAGCCGAATCACTTAACTACTTGGACAATGGTATTTGTCAATTAATAAGTTTTTTTCTTTTCCGTTTTTCTAAAAAATATTGTTTTCAACTGTCAATTAAAAACAAATCCTCAATTTCAATTTTTGTATCATCAAAGATCTGTTGCAACTAAAACTTTTATCAAAAGTGCTTAAAATTATTTTATAATTAAATTCGAGTGATGTGGTCACGTTGTTAGGACCAAAAATTCAAAATCCATGAATAAAATAGCGTTCGAATGCAGGTGTCAAGGATGACGACTCTTAAAAGTAACTATGTAGTTATAAAGATCATATCTAGCACGAGTTCATAGGGAATCTCACATGTGAATGAATAAAGTATAATATTAACATACACATGTGCAAAACTAAGTCGACTTCATATAGATAAATAAGACATATCGTCATAGTACAAAATACTCCAAACAAATGGAGTTCAAACACTACGGTATATCCCATAATATAAGTCTCATATACATGAACAAGTCTGACATGTCTATACCTAAAAATACCGGATAGATATATTAATAGCAGCTATGACTCTAAAACTCGATCCCAGTTAGCAGTTTTCCTTATCTAGGTCAACCACTCAAAAATAGATAACAAAAGAGGCAACATATAATAGGCCAAACTAAAGTATTGTAAAAAGAAAATACCACTAACTACATGTACGATTACCGATATACTGATATAAAGTGTACAGTATAAATGGTATCTTATGAGGTAACAAAACCATACCTCAATCTGTTATATTCTCCTGCACACAACAAGTTAGCACATTATTATAGCGTTGCGAAATACGTAATAAGTCCAGCAAACTACTTAAATCATAGGTCACATCGAACATAAAGGAAACACTACACTATAGGCTAGTGGGCCCCAGGTCCCCAACAAGATCAAGACACATCAAGTAGGGTAACTAATATAGTACCGATGCGATGATGCTCTAAGGCCTCTACACCACTACCTTTGATTGTATCACCCATGAGCCGATATGTAATGTTCCTGACCATTACCCATTGAGTAGCATACAAGAAAGAAAGACTAGTAACCAAAGGCCTTAAGCCTTTGTTACTAAGATAAAATGTCTAATACCTACAACTCAATGTCGCAAGCTGACCGAGGCAACACATCATACCATAACTAATGGTCTAGCAATGTTATATGCAAGCTTTTAAAAGAACAGGAATAGGGCTATCGAGGTTCAAGTGCAAAGAGCTCTTGCATGCCAAGGATACTAAAGCTATCAAGGTTCAAGGTGTAAAGAGCTATCGCATACCAAAATGTTAGCTTAAAAATGGTCAAACACCTCCATTCGATTTGCAGTAGAGTTGTTATACTGAATGTATAACACAACTGTATAATGTATAGTTGGTTGCTTCTTAGAAGAGTGAATAATATACAAAAAGAATACTGTAGTAACGCAAAGTACACAAGAATTTATAGTGGTTTGGCTTGAACGCTCCTACATTTACTGTCCATTTTCATTAATCCTTATGGATCGGTTATACAATTATTAGAATAAGAATACAATGATCTAATATGAAAAATAATGCTCGAGCTTTTCTGTTTGGCTATTTTGTTCCACTAGTGTATCGCTCTTCCCAAAGCTATCTGTTATTGCTATTAGAAGCTTGTGCATTATAGAAGTGAAGACATAGGGCGGCAAGGCTGGTAAAATAGGCAATTTTCTTATTTACCATCCCCGGCTTGATTATTTCCATTTAGAAGATACGATCTAGAATTTTCGTATATATAAGATTGCATTTTCTTAAATACCCTGCTCGGTTTGGTAGTGTGTGGTATGGAAGTTGTATATGGTCACGTTCTCGGCTATATTCAGCTTTCTACTCTTTGGTTGGGCATCTCCCATTATCGAACAAGAAGTCGTGTCCAGTAGTTCTACTATCAGACAAGGAATCTTGTCCGACATATAAGTTACTGAACATAATTTTTTTTGATCGTGATGCTACCGAGTAAGAAATCTTGTCTGGTAGTAGGACTACCAGACAAGTACTTCTGTCCGGTAGTTGTATTACTAAAGGAGGATTGTGCAATTTCCTTGGTGTCATCTTAAGCTTTCACTCGTATTACTTTGCGATCTTCTTGCTTTCTTACTTGGGATCCTTGGACACATCGTATCTCTTATATCATGTACATTTTAGCTACTCCTATCCCAAGCCCGAACACTTTATAATTACCGTTCTATGAGGGGAAATGCTGACAACACTCCCCCCCAAAGTACGCTTTGTAGAATACAGAGTGTGCTTTGTCCATCATTCCACTTAGATCTTATCCTTACCTTGCATGTTATGTTTTATGGTTTCCCTCATTCCTTCATTTTTGATTCTGATTTCTATTCGACATTTATCACCGAACACATATTTATGTCCGGTCTATTTTGGTTCGAAGTTGTATGGTCCGATACTGAACCATGCTGCATCCGCCTATATAAGTTTCGATAACTTCTATTCCATACACCCACTTCATTCTACCGCTATCCTATAATTTTCGCATATGTTCGTCTTCCCACTACTGTAACGTCCAAGCTTGATTCCAACTGCCTTCAAATTTCAATTGCGGTCTTCCATCCTTACAGTATGTTGAGGTAACATTCCTAATCATTGAACTAAGCTTTGTTATGAATAATTTTTCACATTTACTTGGTTCCCCACCAATCATGTGTGTTCAGTTGTTTTGGAACCGGGGATTTTGGAGGTTTCCTTGGCTGTAATTGAATCTTAACTAAAGACTTATGCTACCTCTCTTAAAGCTTAGGGGTTTTTTGAGGTGTGTTATGTGATGCTTGTTGCGGCCCTAGCGTTTATGCCTTTGGCATTGGGTTTGAATACCGAACAAGATTTGTTGGGGACGTGTTAGGTTATATTGTTAAGGATCTTGACTTCATTGGTTATTTCTTTGAATTGGGTGCTTGGACATGTTTCATAACACCTGGGTTGAATATTTCGATTTTGTATGGTTCAGTTAGGATTATTTTTGGATAGAACTAATAATTGCGCAAAGTCTAAGGTTTGGACACACCTATTTAATGGTGTATATATATGGTTAACGTCTTAACACCTATAAATGTCGGTGGTTCATATTTTTGTTTGCATCAATCAATAGGCTATTAAATTTACTACACGCTAGTTCACCGAACGTAAAACTTAGAAAAATTTTCAGGAAAAGCCAAGTTACCCCTAGTCCGGTAGCTAAACCATTCCCTTAGCTGAATTTATCTTAGTAGTTGTTGTAATGGTTGGAAATCCTTTGTTTCCTCCACTATTGGGGTTCAAATTCCTTATTGGCTAACCTTTATTTTTGGGTTATGGTCCATGTCTATAGCCCCTAAGTATAAAGCCGACTTTTCATTTTACTTCCAACTCTTATGGATTTTCAAATGTCCTATTGCATTTTTATTGTATTAGTTATTGTTATCCGGATTTTTGACCTAAAGAATCTACCCCTCGGAATCAATGGCTCTTGGGAGAAGAAGAACTGCCTTTGGAAGATCCATAGGGGCAGTAATAGCTGGAGAAGATGTTAATCCCCTTGCATCATGATCCAATAGTAGTCCAATGCAACCAGCATATGGATCATCATCAAAATAAGGCAACATGCTATGAAATTAGATGGAGAACATCAACATGAGATATAGACGTGATCCAAAAGGCAAAGCTCAGAAGTCAACTAAGTACATGGATCACTAGCGATCCATGCGCCATGGATCGCTAGCGACCCATACCTTTTCACCAGACTGCTATAAACTTCAGGAAGCAAAGTCCGCTAAAATTCTAAGTACATGGATCGCCAGTGACCTACATGGGTCACCATGGACCTACATGGGTCGCCGACGACCTACATGGGTCGCCAGCGAGCCATTGAATTGGCTCGGGTCGCAATGCTTTCTCCAGTGAATTAGCTCGCCTCGTGATGATTTTTGCATATACCGTGAACCTCGGGGCGTTGCCCCTGAACCTCCAAACCAGGGTGCTTTGCCCCTGAACCTCGACTCGCTAACCGGCCAGCGAGACCACCGTCTAGGTTGTTCGAAGGGGATATAATCGAAAGGAAGCAATGGGCGGAGCTCCAAGAATCATGACGGAAGAAAACGTTAACACTCCACCTATTGCAAAAGGACCGGCTATAAACCTGAACTTAGGAGTGAAAACTATACGAAAGGATATAAAGATGGCTCCCTCCGGCTCTGAAGATGACAAACAATTTGAGGAAGACAAATTGGATGAAAATGCCAACGTGCAAAACGCTAGAAGAAGCTCTAAAACCTGTGCCGTAGCATGCTGCCAAGCAACGGACGAGGAACTGCTACTTAAACGGCATTCTTAGAGGCAAGAGGACCAAGAAGATATGACACAAACCACAATGCCAAGCTCCCATGCTATATTGTGACCACTCTCAACTGAACAGCTTCCAATCCTATCATAGAGCTCCCATCGTCGAATCACGAATGATCATCGTCGAAAATCATCAAAATTCGTCAAAATGGTCGTTGAAAAACTCACTTCAGTCCTGACTCAAAGTCGAACTCGGGTAATCACCCATTTGACTCGAAGCAAACCCAGGAAACTTTGGCCCAAAGCCAGACTCGGGTAAACCATGTTTTCCCCAAGCAAATGCCAAAGTGATTCCAAGCGCCGATCACCAGGCCTTTGAATTTAGTGACTCCAAGCAAACCAATAATTGACTCCAAGCAACTAGCAGATTTTTTCGTGTCCGACTCCAAGTAACTTAACACCGATCTGACAATACTGGTCCATCTTGATTTGCTCATATCTCGGGCACGCATACATCATACCAACCCTGGACTAAATCTCATGAATTCCTATATTCCTCGAAGGTGTATCGATCATGCGATTTATGCGATTATCTCCCAAATCCATCTCCTCATTCAATCAACCGGATCAGAAGTTCGTCGAGCAGTTTAGAATGCTTGCGACTCACACCAATGATGTGATGTCATTATCTAATTTATTCCCAGATGCTAGACGGATTTCGGTAGGTAGTTAGCTTGAGAGCCTCCTACGACCTTGGATCGTCTCTGTTACAAAGTGAATCAAAAGCTAAGCAAGGAGGAGGTAGAGCAGACTAGGAGAAAGAACAACACGGGCCCATTGGCTAAGGACTCAAATTCCAGGATATGACCCAGGATCTCAAAATTCGACTCATATGCTCCTATAAACGATTCAATTGATAGCCTCTACTGGAATACTCATGACTCAGAGCAACACTGGAAACCAGCCTCGAGAGAGTCCACCGGAGTCCAGAGAAAAATCTGAGAAATGTTGTATATTCCAAGATGCACACGGTCCTAACATTGGCGATTACAAACATCTCCGAGATGTGATCGGAAAGCTGATTCAGAAATGAAAGCTTCAACAGTATGTACAATCCCTATAGAATGGTGAGTAGGGAACATCCGACGCCTATCAATAAAGAACCCTGATTATCAATTGGACCATTGAGGGACGCCACCCGTGGAAAGGAACTAGGGGTAAAGTGGAATAGCGAGCACACGATGTTGCTTCACTTATCGATGAGATTTATTCCGATCTTCTTTGAATTATTTTATTTTAATTTTAATTATGTTGTGAACTACGACCAAGTTGAACTAAACTACTTCCAAAACGATGCAGGTGACCAAGTACTTAAAGTTGGCTACCAGCCAATCTCCACAAACCGTGATCGAACCTATGGAGTTTCATCAAGATAAACGTGATTCGATCGTTCATCAACAACCATATACCCCTGATTTAGGACGCCGAGGCACATAATAAAGAACTTGACAAGTTCAGAATCCAATAGAAAGTAGACATGACCGACTGTCCACTCAGCAACCTTCGTATTAGACTCGAAGTAGTCATGACTGGCTGCCCGCTGATCAACCCTGGATTTCAACAAATGGACATGATTGCAGCCTGAAATAGACGCAACTTAATTGCCCACTTAATAACTCATTATCTCTGCTTACTAGAAAGAATACGAAGCAAATTGTGCAAGACTCGATCATCCGACCCCAGCATGGATGTGATCAAATCCTTCATCACCTGCTTTTTTCCCAACTTAATGTAAGGAGCCGCAACTATCAAGTGGACGTGAATCGACCATCTGATTGCCAAGTTTCCAAATCAAACGGGTGGAAACATGACTTCTCTCAATAAAAATCTCTAAGTCCCCGGAGCGCGGACCAGAGTATAAATAATTCACAAAAAATATCTAAGTCCCCGTAGTGCGGACTAGAGTACTTTAAGTCCATGGAGCGCGGACTAGAGTATAAACGATTCACAGAAATCTCCCAGTCCTCGACCACGAACTAGAGTACAAACAATTTGGCGAAAGTGCGACCACCCACAAACTCTAAGTCCTCGGAGCGCAAACCAAAGTATAAACACAAATTGAGTGTGAGTTGATCGCTCATAGAATGACTCTAAGTTCCCAGAATGTGGAATAGAATGCAAACACCAGGAATCGATGAATGGGTTTCAACCGTTCCCTATTCCAGTATTTCCAACCTAAAATCGACAAAATAAGTACAAACCGGTTCTAAAGACTAGATGTAATGCAATTAGAAGAAGAAAATCTCGGTAGTGTGCCAAAGAACATACCAAACGATGAAGGAGCTACAGGACCTCAGGGACCTTCTGCCGAAGCAAGGCTACTATGACCCAGCAGAAAAGCGCCCCAACTAACTAACGAAATCAGATGACAGGAAGATTATCAAATAACACTCTAGCTAGCTAGCAACTAAGGAGTGGAGCAACAAGCTAAAGCGATGCCTTCTCATCCATCCTTGTCTACTCTCATTTTCCAAATGAGCTGTAGCGGGACACTAGGGGTATTGTAGACAGCATGGCGAAAGAAATGCTTCTATTCCCTCGACGAGTCATGTCAATCCCCCTTCTGAGAACCGGCATTGCTGGGGGCATCGAGAAGTCTTATCCAAAGGATCGTCGAACAAACAAATCTAACACCTTAGCCTACAAGAATCGATAAAACTATGTTCCCTCGAGCTGAATTCGAAAAATTCCTCTTAAAGTCGATGAATCATTGCTTTAAGACCGCCGGGCCGTCAGACACATGACCCAAAACTCCCCTCGGAATCGATAAATTATCATTCCAAGGTCGTCTGGTCGTCGGACATCCGACCACAAAAAACCCTTCGTGAACGTGAAGGTCTTTCACGAACTAGAGCATCGTGAAGGTAAACCGATTGATCAGCGGTCATCTGATCCAAAAAACCCTTCACGAACGTGAAGGTCTTTCACGAACTAGAGCATCGTGAAGGTAAACCGGTAGATCAGTGGTCATATAATCCAAAACAACCCTTCGCAAATGTGAAGGTCTTTCGCGAACGTGAAGGTCTTTCGCGAACGTGAAGGTCTTTCATGAACTAGAGCGTCATGAAGGTAAACCGGTAGATTAACGGTCATCTGATCCAAAAAAAACCCTTTACAAACGTAAAGGTCTTTCACGAACTAGAGCGTCGTGAAGGTAAACTGGTAGATCAGCGGTCATCTGATCCAAAAAAACCCTTCGCGAACGTGAAAGTCTTTCACGAACTAGAGCGTCGTGAAGGTAAACCGGTAGATTAGCGGTCATCTGATCCAAAAAAACCCTTCGCGAACGTGAAGGTCTTTCACAAACTAGAGCGTCGTGAAGGTAAACCGGTAGATCAGCGGTCATCTGATCCAAAAAAACCTTCGTGAACGTGAAGGTATTTCACGAACTAGAGCATCATGAAGGTAAATCGGTAGATCAGCGGTCATCTGATCCAAAAAAACCCTTCGCGAATGCGAAGTTCTTTCATGAACTAGAGCGTCGTGAAGGTAAACCGGTAGATCAGAGGTCATCTGATTCAAAAAAAACCCTTCGTGAACGTGAAGGTCTTTCACGAACTAAAGCGTCGTGAGGTCGAACCAGTAGATCATCGAAATTCATGTACGATTGATATCCGTGAAGATGAACTGGAAGATCAACAGTCATCTAATCCAAAGCCCATTAGAGTCAACGAAGCCATGCTTCAGGGCCACAAATTGAAGTCACTCAACATAATTAAATAATCGATGAAACAAATAGTGTTGAACCCGAGAGCTTCAAAGTCGCTCAAAGGAACTAAGACAAAACTGAACCGAACTTGTGGTTAATTAGAGGCCGACTCGAATCAAGCCAAGACTTACAACTCAGAAGAACAGCTCTAGCTGGACTAGGGGCAATCAAACGAGTTATGGAGAGACCATTGATACAGTTCAAGCGCGCCAACAGCCCTGTGGCATGGGGGGTACCGCACACACTTGAATAGCCATAAGAAAGGCCTAGACTAATCATACCACAGTTCTGTTATGCCCGATCAAAAATTCTGGCATTCTGACAGCTTCAGACTTAATGACCTAGTTAGTGCAACAAATGAGATACTAGCATAATACTTGCCCACTTCTTTCCAACTACTATTTTACCGCTCTTGGTGATCAATTCCTCTTCCTCTTAGACCGTATGCCAGTCAAAGACCAATTCGCTAGTTACATGTTGGACCAAAAACTAAGAGTCTTGCCTCGAACTCCTATAAGCTCTTTCTTCATAACCAAGTCACAACTACCTGATCTAAAAACTAATTATCTCTTAGAACTGACGAAACCACGTTCCAGCGAAGTCAAACCGCCGGATTGATGGGAAAACTCGATCTGAACCTTCTATGAACTGGTATCACTCCTCTAGCACCAAGAAGGCCCAAACCACTGTGCGCATCCCATAAGCCATACCTCGCTTCTTGAACCAACAAAGCTGTGTTCATAATAAATACCCACCGGGTCGATGGAAGCAAATCAACTCAAACCATTGGATCGGTGGAACACAATCCTTGCCTTCCTAAAACCAATGTTGTCCCAGCAACATCGGGAAGGCCCAAAACTTACACTCCTTGCGTTACCTAGAGATAGGCAACACCAAGAAGCACCAAAAGCCGCGCATCTCGTAAGCCGTGCATCAAAAACTAACTCCTCGAGTTGCCCGGAGATAGGCAACGTCGAGGAGCACTAAAAAACTAACTCATCGCATTGTCTGGAGATAGGCAACGTCAAGGAGCACTAGAAGACTAACTCCTCGCGTTGCTTGGAGATTGGCAATGCCGAGAAGCATCAAGGACTAACTCCTCTTGTTGCCCGGAGATAGGCAAAGCCGAGAAGCACGAAAAGCCGCGCATTTCGTAAGTGGCACACTAACTTAAAGTGCTTAAACCCCTCACGTTGCCCGAAGATAGGAAACACAAAGGAACTTCATAAGCAGCACACTCTCAAAAGCCGGGCACTTCGATTAACAGGGATCAACTCCTGCTTTCCGAAAGAACTGACATTGCTTCATAGTACCGCAAAGCTCACAAACCATGAAGTCGGCAAAGAATTCTTATTTTTGGCCAAAGTTAATCTACAAATTGTCAAAATTCAAGATATCCAAGTCACGAGTCCTCATAGATAGGAGCTGCAACGTACCTTTGACTGGGGGCATCCAAGGAGCCGCCCAGAATGTCAAGTCTCACATCAATTGTTCAGAATAATCAGCCCTGTGGACTAAGGGGCGCGGAACAGATTAACACTTGGTTAGGTTAAAAGATCGCTCCAACTTGCAATAAAAGGAGGAACTTACCGTCTTCCAGAGATAAACGACGACGGAAGGCTATTCCAGAATCAAATCATCAACGCACCAGTTTCTGAAAGAACAGAAGCAGGTGCTTGACTGAGGTCTCAAACCCTAACTTGCAAAAACCAACTGTTATCCGAACACAGACCACGACAAGGTGAGAACGCTCGAAATTGAGCAGCTAAACCATTGATTCCCGAAGATTGGAACCAACAAATAAGGTTAATATCCGCAATAATGCTATCAGCCTAGCATAATGCATATGGCCTGAAACAAGCAAGGTTAGGTGCCATGGATTTAAGACAAACACTATCGAACTCTACTGGTCCATAATCAGTATAGGAATGAGCGCGGTCATACGGGGGGCATTGTGATGACTTGCTCCACAATTTCGGATTTTCTATAAGAACCTGGATTTTGACACCTAGAAGTGAAGGGTTCTGCCCAAAAATGGAGGGTTTCACAAATAGTCGTTAGATCATAACAAAAACCAGTAGGAGGAAGAATAACTATGGAATTTGTTAAGCAACAGCCTTGCATCTCCAAGGGTAATACTTGACGGTTATAAACAAAGCTAAGCAGCAGAAATTCCTGGGACTCTCACCATTCTAAAACATGGCATCTCCTAGATTTAAGTAACGTTGAGAAAATAGCACCATCGAGGTTAAAAGGAATCTACTCAACTCTATAGGATCAGATGGATGATTCAACCATCACCAACCTGACTTTAACACTGCCCGAAGAAAGGCAGCGCTAAGAAAATACTTCTACAATCCAACCATCGAAGTGCTAGTTTCCGAAGGTCGAAACTAGTACCCAACTGGATTAAGAGCACCGCCGAATCAACAGGGAAAATGGATCCCAGCCTCCTGAGTGTCGGTGTTGCCTCGCCAACGCCAAGGCCTTCTTTTATCTTTTAAGAATTGGTGTTGCCCTGGCAACGCTAGGAAAATTTTCTATTTCCTAAGTACCAGTGTTGCCCGGGCAATGCTAGGAAACGTTCTATTTCATAAGTACCGGTGTTGCCCTGGCAACTCCGGGAAACATTCTACTCACTAAGTACGGGTATTGCCCCAACAATGCCTACAGGGCTGATGAGAAACACTCATCGCAGTGAACCATCGATGTACTAGCTTTTAGAGATAGAAGTTGATCCTCAACTGAGTTTCTACCTTCTCTTCAGAAAACTACTATTACCCAATGACAGGCAACAACCGGAAGACATATCCTTCATAGGTCAGCCGGATGGGTCGACCTTTCATCATAAGAATTGGCCACTGCATAGGAATAAAGCAGCGTCGAAAGGAAATCCCAGGATTGAATTACCCATGTACTTGTTTCTAGGGATGAAAGCTGGTGCACAACCGAATTTCCTAAATTCAACTTAGAAAGAATTTAGACACAGCTAAAAGATAGGCGGCCTCAAGGAAATGTTGTTTGGAACCAAGCAGCTAGGTTATCAATTCTCAAAGACAGGAGTTGACATATGAACAAAACTTCCCTGACAACGTCAGCAACCGAGAAGAGCATGCACGGCCAAGGACAAGCGGGAGCAATCATGGAAGGTCGGAAATAAAATCCCCCAACTTCCTCAAATCTAGAATGGGATTGAGAGCCAAACTAGGGGCAATTGAGCAATTCATCCCAAAGATTTCCATCTCTCACAATCGCCCAAATACAGGCACTCCAAAATAGCTAGTCCCTCAAGAAGGGATAGAAGCACAGATACTCGATCGAAAGAAATGTTTCAAAATTCCAAACACGAATAACCACGAGGTTGGTTAGATAACAGTTCTGTATCACAAAACAGAGCATTTTAGCAACAAAATTGCCAACAAAAGGAAATGAAGGATTTAACGTTCAGAAATCAACCGTCGCTCACAGTCTGGTGATGACGAGAAGGATCGATAACCCACTTACAGTCTAACTAGATCATTTGGTTCCAACTTGCAGGAATATGCCATTACCCGAAGTTTGGTGATGCTAGGAAGAAAGCCCAAAATGAAACTATTGATACATCGGCTTTCAGAAACAGAAGCAAGAGTTTGATTGAATCTTCAGCCCTACTTTTTGGCATCTCATGCTATCTGAAGATTCATAACATGAAGGAAAAATCCACAGAGTTGAGTCATCCGTGTATGAGTTTCCGAAGATAGAAACTAACATATGATTAGGATCTCAATGTCAGACTTAGAAGAATTTGCTTTAGCAAAAGATGCCAGCAATGCATCTTTCTAATACATACCGACATCATTACAAAACTCAAATCTTAGGATCATGCAACAAAGTCCCTAATTCTCGAAGATAGGAGCTATCATGTCAATTAAACTGGGGCAATCGAATGTATTGCTTAGGAGACCTAGTCTCCCAAAACATGTTGGTTTGGTAGTCAAAGTAATCAGACCTATGGACTTAGGCATTTACACCAACACTTTGTTGAAACAAACTCAATGGATCATATGTAGGGATTTGCTTCGGAACTGGCTAGACCAAGCTACCTCATAGGTCAATAAAAATAAATTCTTAAAACCGAGGAATTAAACCAACAGTCCCCTGAGATAGAAGCTAGCGTGCAAATCAAATTCCAAAAACCACAAAGGAAATATATTCGCGATCGAATAACTCATGCACTAGTTCCCGAAGACTGAAGCTGTGCCTGATCGAACTTCAACTACAACTCTACAAGAGCAACTGTGCCTAGTAATTTAGCTGTAATCAATCATCCCAATATGATAGGGATAATAAGCGAAGCCTAAGTTGTGAAGGACTCAGCTTCCGGAGGAATGGGAGTACCTCCGCCAGACTAAAAGATTAGATGACCGAAAAGTCATTTTCAACGACAAAACTTGGCATTCAACCTTGTCAGGTATGTTTTACTTTAAATAATATCCACGTATAACCAACATCCAGAATCCAAGGGAAGTCAACATACGTTGACCAATCGGGTCCTGAGCGTTGACCGGGGCCAATGTAGTGTGTTATCTACATGAGAATAGTCCAGTGTCCTTAATACTACGAACAAAATTTTTAGTGTAGCTAGCTTGCTTACATCTGCAAAACAATCCATATTGTCCTTTAAAATTATCTCTTCCACACTTACCCGTTATCGATCAACGATCGATAATGGAGCCGCTGTCCGGAGCGAACGGGAAGCTTTTCTTTTCAGGATCACTGGAATACAGAAATAGGAAGAGTGCTATGATTGAATCATCGACCACATCCAATTTCAGAATAAATTGTCGCATTGGAACTCAAAAACATCGACGGGAACTTAACCAAATTCTTGAGAAGAAAAAGCTAAAGACAAAGAGCAAGACTTCGCTCCAGAACGGCGTACAATCTTTCGAGACAAAACATAGCTTCATCGCCAGTCGAATTAAACTATATAGGACAACTCCAAACCTACATCATGCACCCACTTACCAACTTAAACCCTTGCGTAAACAAAGGAGCAAAGATTGCATCATCAATACCAGGAATTGAAATTCAGATTGAAATCAAAAACGAATGGCTGTTAGAAACCAATCAATTGGGAATAACATCTTGAGGTGGACTCTGACGATTCACATCAAAAATTCAACAGTCAAAGCATAATTTGCATGGTAACCTCGACATGATAAACTAGAATTCACAATATGAAGACTCAAAAGAAGTTACTTCCAGAGCACACCTTGTTTTCAACAAAGGCATACTCTGGGGGGAAAATGTTATCCGAGTTTTTAACCCAGCAGGATCCAACAGGAGACAGAACAATCTCGTGTTATCAGAATGGTTTAGAACTTAACCATAAAGGCTAAGGCAAGGAGTTAATGAGAGCCGAGCTATACTACTAAGGCAACGACTGGGATGGACTAAACTAAGAGACCAACATTCTTTCAGCCCAATCAGCAGCTCAGCGCAAACAACTAGTAAATTGTCATCAAAACAGAACAACGTGCAATGAGACTACGCAACCAAAGGCGACACAAAACCATGGAAACATCTCCAATTCCAAACTCCAAAAATACTAAGTGCTTGGATCATCAGCAACCCATGCCCCCCTCAAACCTTCAGACCATACAACCAAAGAATACTACGTAAGAGGCCAAGACATTGGCTCGTAAACGAGCCAGGTCTATGGGTCGCTAGCGACCAATAGGCCATGAGTCGCCAGTGACCCATGGTTCTACCTTGTATTGCGAGCTAAATACTCCATAGGTCGTCTCCTACCTGTCTACGAGCTGGTGATGATGTGGCCTGGCCCAGAAGCTCTTCGATCTATATAAATACCATCCTACCTACAACATAAACTGGATCTTCTCCGGACTGGTGGCTGAAGCTCTACTGGAATTATTCTTCATTCTCTGCCTCCCTCATAAAAATCTCCAAAGGAATACACTGTGCTTCTCCAGTGGATTTCAACTCTGGAGATTCAATCTAGCTAGGAAACAATCAAAGCCTTGTAATCAAACAACTCTTGTACTACCAATTAGCTTATAATAAAACTATAAAGTGGATGTAGGCTTTGTTAACAGCCGAACCACTATAAAAATCCTCTGTCTGTTGTCTTTTACTGCTTCTTTTCTTTATCTGTGATCTGTGATATTGCTCTGTCAAAACAGGGCTGGTGCTTTCAAACTCTAACCAGGATGTTGGTCCATTTTATGGGTCAACAGTTACGACATCCACACACGTATGTTAAACAATGGTATGTGAGACAGGCACATGCATGTTAGATCATTGTCATACTCGCCCATCAAGCATTGTAGGAGCTCGAGCTCCTTCTTCATCTGGTCCCAGGGTCAACCAATCTAATTAGGCCTGCTCTTTGGTTCACGGATATGGTCTTTCGCAGCTTCTAGCGGATCCTATTGAGTCGGTTTCCACTACCTTGTCTTCTAGGCAGCTAGACACTATAGCCACCGCCCATGGATTACCGAGGGGAGATATGCTCTACTCGACCCTAATTAACAGGCTCATGCTCCCCTTGAGGGATATATTGCCCACTCTAGGTACCACTGCATAGCGGGAGCCCTACCTCCCCTTTACCAATGGATTACAGGATTTTTGTTTTATTTAAAGATTGCCTCGTTTCAACTACGCCCAAATGGCTATGCTACCTTGACCAGCCTCTACATAATGTTTATATAGGAATTTCAGGTTCCTTCCATGCATAGCCAGATTAGGTTCCTATATGTGGTTAAAAGTAGGGCAGAGGGCTTTTCTTCCCTTTATTTTGAGGTGGGTAGCAAGTTTAAGCCTGTAGAGGATTTATATTCTAAATACAACATGTTCAAGTGGGGATATTTCTTTACTAGGGAAGATTCTCCTTGCTTTCACTGGTGGCACTTAAGATGTAAGCAGTCTTAACCATTTGTTCACGTTCCTTTCGCATGAGAGCCTTTGTGCCAGGCATTAATATTTTCCTTGGTTGTTACCTTAGGCGTTGTAAAGGCTGCCACGGGCACAGACCTATAGGAGATGCTCGAAAATTTCAAGAGAATTTCGTTGGAGTTAAGAGAAGTCCCTTGTTTGATGACTGACAAGACCCTAAGGCAATATAGGATGCTAGTTGTAGGATTTTCTATCATGAAGGATAGAGCCCCTTCAACATAAAGACCTACAAGAAAAAGGAGAGAAAAAACTTCTAAGATCGACAAGAAAAGCAAGGGACAACCCTCTCAATCCCCCCGTTCTTGATGCTAACTTGGCCTTGGCTCCATTTGGCATTGAGATTATAGCGGAGATATATGTTGTGGATTCGGAGTAAGAATCTTTCCAGCTTTGGCCTCGCTTTGCTGACCGACTGAAGTCCCTCCGAGATTAGTAGGATGATGACATTGAGACTACAGCCATCGAGGAGGAGAGTTCACGTTCCCATGATAGTGAGGCTACCACTTCCGACCATGGTGAAAGCCATTCTCCTGGACACCTTGGCCTCAATCCACTATCCAACCTCGATGTTGAGGAGGCCTTGCATAAAACCTTTGGGTTGGAGGGTGTAACATCCCCCACTTCGAGACCTAAAAATGGACGCCGATGATCCTGTAGTTATCATCAGAATCATTTTCAAGCGACAAAGTGAGTTTAGTATTATTTTGCACAATATAAGTAAACAGAGCAACTAATTAAAATTTTCATTACAACAATTGGAATTAAATAATTCATTACATCATATTTAACCCATTATGTTCCCAGGCAGGGGTTAATATAATAGAAAATAGAGTGGTGCTACGTCCGACATATGAAGATACCAACACAACACTTAACCGGTTATAATTCCTGGTTTTACACAATGGAAATTTCAAAGCATTTTTATTTTCTAGATAAGCCTCCTGCTTCGCCTTTGAAATCTTTATTTGTCCTTCCAATAGACACATGTCTATTCCATAAACTTAGTCTATTCGAATGAGTACCCGTAAATTTATGGGAAATAATAACAAAGCCCTGTATGAGTAAAATCTTGATCCTAATCATCCATAATGAGACCACGCCGCTAATATAGAATGGGTTTTTCCCTCACCACATCATCTTAGCAGTATACATCAAATCACATAAACAATCATAATCATCTAGAGCAACCATGTGCACCACACTCAATTCATAAGTGCACCCTACACTTTTCATTCAATTATGAACCATGTCATATTTGAGTTATCATTAACTTATTTTGATTACCTCTCTAGGCCTGTCTATCACTAATTTATCTTTTCTCAAACAAAATCACCTAATGAAATGATCACTCATTCCACCAATGCGAGCCACCCTGACTCTCCTAAGAGGTTGAATGTAAGCACCCTGAATACATTCTAGTAACCATCCTCATTAAGTGTCAATAGCCCCTCTTAGTCCCTAAATCGCTATTGTTTACATTGCCGATTTATTTATTTTGTTTATAGCATCATCTTGATGTTTTTGCATCCTACCATGGCACCCTACCATAGCTTCCTTTTAGAGTTTATAAATCTTTTAGGATTGAACCTTACCTTGGCACCCTGCCATATACTATTGGACTTTAGACTAATAGTTTAAGTCAAGGCACCCTACCATCCAATAACTCCATGAGCTGGTATATAATTAGGATCATAGTTCAACCTATTTCATTTATTCACTTTATAGTGTACCCTGCACATTCTTTAGATAAAACGTCTTTATCTTTCAATTTAAATGATATCATATCATTTATTAGCTTCTCTAAGCTTTCCTTCATTTCAAAAATAAGTTAACACAGTTTTAACTTACAAAATCCTTCCTTTATTTTATCCCTATAAAATAGTACATTAATACTTGGAAACTATCTTCCAAAGTGCCTTAAATATTTCTTATTTTACTTAGAAAAATATACCTTCCCAAGCTATTGCAAGTTGACCTTATTCGTCGCATATTGCCTATCTCATAACTTTCAAAGGTTAAGCCTAGCTATCGCATGTTGGCTTTTCCATAGCCATTACATGTTTATTAATTCTATGCCACTGCTAGTTGATAATTTCCCTATGCCATCACATTTTGTCTCCCCTGAGCCATCACACGTTGACTCCCTTGAGCTTTCCTATGTTGACTCCAATGAGCCTTTGTAGGTTGACTCCCCTAAGCCATCGCAGATTGACTCCCTGAGCCTTCGCATGTTGATTCCAAGTATCCATCCTGAGTTGATAGCTTCCCTAAACCTTATCATATTAAGCTTCAAGTAACTGTCATAGTTTAACTCTCCCAGAGTTATCGCATATTTAATCCACCAAAGATATCGTATGTTGACTCCATCAAAGCTATCGTATGTTGACTCCATCAAGTGCTATCGCATGTTGACTTTAGCAATGCCTTCACACATTGGGCTTCCATCTAGCCTTCGAATGTTAACCCCCTATGAACTTTCGCATGTTGGCTTTCCTCAAGATTCATCGCACGTTGATAGCCTTTTCTTTCACGGGTTGATGCTAACAAGCTTTCGAAAGGTGCAAGTGACCATTTTGTGATTAAATTGAAAACTGTTTCGTAGCTTTATTAAGTAATATCATTTCACCAAATTCCCTTTATGAAAGTAATTACTGAAATATTACAGAAGTTAATAATAATATAGTCTAAAATGAAAATGAAAATTAGTGATATGATCAATATAAAAATAGAAGTTGATAATGTCTGGCCAAATAATGCAAAATAATGTAAATTGGAGATTGAATTGGTTTATATATAATTAATCATCAATATGTAATACAAGGGGTAATGGAAATTCGGGTTTATGGTTGATAACTTCACAAACTAGAGAGTAAAATTCAAAATTATGATGATTATACATACATACATACATACATACACACACATGTATATTATGAAAAAGGAACGATGGAACATTAAGCTTTGACACACACACACACACATATATATATATATATATAGTATGTTCAATAATACTTGTTTCAATTATATAAAAAGTTTATAAAATATTTTCAAAAGATGTTTATATGTTACGGAAATATATAATTTATAAAGTGTATTTTTGTGTGAATTATTATGAAATATTGATAAATATATTAGAAAAAATATTCCTTTTGTTATAGAAATGAAGTATATTGATTTTAAAGTGTGTGTCTATACACACACACACACACACACACACACATATATATATATATATATACAAGAAACTATTTTATAAAACCTGAAAACTAGTTTGGAAACTACTAACTTTAGGAGAAATTTATGAAAAGATTTCAAATTGAACTCTTGATGAATTTGAAGTAGATTGGTAGTTGAGACTTCTACTTGAATTTAAAAGAGAACGGTTTCGAAATCGAGTGAAAAACGAAGAAGATATGATCAAATAAAAAAATTTAAATTGTATATAACTTTCTGTAAAGCAGCGGGTTTTTTCAAAAACGTGTACACCAGTCTACTAGTGTGTAGTATACCGATCCATCGGCGTGAGGCAAACTGCCCGATAAACCTAGTCCATTAAGGCTAAGTTTAACATATTAAATTATACTGATTCGGCGGTTTTTCCATGGGTGGTGGACAATGATTAGGTGATGTTATGAAGTGGATTCCTGACCTTGTTTAATTAGAATGCTTTGGATGCATATATGGTTAATCTGTGTGTGTATACATGGATATATACGTATGGACAGTCGATTGTTATTGATGTCTTATTGGACTATTAATTCTGAGACCTATATTAGTTAACATGGTAACACGATCACTAAGTATGTGTAGAAAATTTGATATGCGTGTTGTTGTATAGAAATGGGTCCGTAAGCCGTTTATGGAATTGCGTCCAATCGATGATTCATTCATGTGGTAATGCAATAGTGTGGGCCTGGGTTTGAGTACATGTTAGACCATACCATCGACCATTGTGATGTATTTGGATTTAGAACTTGTTTCACGAAGTTGCCATGTATCATTATATTATTTGAATAACTTGTTGGATGCAGGTGAAACATGATTAGGGCATGATTGGTTGCCATAATTATCTTGGTATTATTTAGGAATGTCTAGAGTATGTAGTAGAGTAGACGTACATCACTTATCGGACTGTAGTCTAAACTCCTCCATATGTTTTCCCTTTTTGTTCCATCATTAGGTTGATGGATACTAGTGTGTTGTACCAAGTGATGCTGGATGGTGCAGATGACGAAGGTGTTGCTACTGTATATAGATTAGTGTATAAATAATCATCTGACATTGATTATATGTGTATGAATTTAGATTTGAATTTTGTTGTACTTGACTATGTATATACATTGGATCCGTCGTTTGAAGTAAAGCGGTATTTGATATATATATATATATATATATGTGTGTGTGTGTGGTATTTCTTCCACTACGAGTTCAGAAGGAGATTGATAGATTTTGTTATCTTTTTTAAAATCAAAAGGTCAAAAATGGAAGGTTGTTACATGGTAGCCCATAGTTTTGACAATAAGCAACGTTCTTCAATATATTCAATAATTCAAGCAAAATCATCATATGTTTACCATACTTCAGAATTCACTGAACGCAAGAGTAAATGAGATTTTACACTCACCAAAATGATTTTTTGAAGCTTGATCTTCACAAAACCTTGCTTCAAATCCTAAAATACTCTTCTATGATTTCAGATCTGAAGCTATTACAACATGATTACAAACAATTTACAACAATATAAAGGTTAGAGTAGTTAGTAATTGGTTAGGAGTCTTTACCCTTTGATTTTATCTTTAGTTTTCACTAAATTTTTCTTAAAACTTGATTTTTTTTATTGAAACGGAGAGAAGAAGGCTGCCATTGTTTATTTTTTTAACCATTAGTTAAGTTTTCATGAAGTGGAGATAAAAATAAGGAGAAAACACTTACTTTTGTTGTACTAAATTTTGCTAAAGGGTTCGGGTGTGGTTTGAACCCAATAAGCTCGCTAGGATGAAGAAAAATGTATAATTTTCATTTATATTATATTAATTATTCATTTTAACTTATTTTGATCAAATTCAAATAAAGTTTTCATACTTTAAACCCACAAAGTTCATTTCAACTAATGTTTGACTTAAGTAATGTTTTAGAAACTCCTTTTTCCTTTTTAAACAAATAAACATTTTTAAACAAAAAAATGTTTATATTTGCTAATTATTCACTTTAAACAAAATTTTCATATATTTTTGTATTTTTAACTCATATATTCTAACCAATCCTTTTAAATCTATGTTAAACACTAAACATCATTTTATTCCATGTTAGCAATTTTTGAAAAAGCAAAAAATATTTTATTCAATTCTTGTTTATTTACAAATAAAAACACACATTATTATATTTAGTCCATTATAATTCATTTATCTATTTTAAAAATCATTTTAAGGTTTAGAAACTATTTTAAAACTTTATTATAAATTATTAAAACAAAATTTTACTTTTATTTCATTGCAAGATCATTTATTAATAAATTATTTACCGATTTATATTTTTCCAAAACTAGCCTAAATATAATTCCAAAATTCTATTTTAACTTATTTATAAAGTATACCTTCCTTTTTATTACAATATAAAATTTGTTTATTAAACCAAATGATTTTTTTTTCATTAATTATTTCCCAATCACTTCAATATATTTATTTTGTTAATGATTGTTAACAAATTTGGGTATAGCTTCATATTAGGTCGTTACAAACTCCCCCCATAAATAAATTGCTTCCCATAGTTTACAAAAAGGTATATAATGTCTTACTTCCTAACCAATATCATAACATCCATGCACACGGAACACTCAAACCAAATAACATCTATACACTAGCACGCACCCATGCTTACAAGCATGCACAACAAGTACACAAGCAATCAAAACAAAACACAAACATACATACCTGACTATGTATGAGTTGAGAATAACTCAGGATGTGTCTGTCACATAAGCTTCTCGGTCTCCCATGTACGCTCTCTTGGGTTATTGGATCATTGAACTTTTACCAATGGGACAATTTTGTTCTCCACTACATCATTGTTGAGTAAATGATGCGAGTAGGTTCGGTGATGAAAATCGGGTTATGCACTATCTCTATGTCTCTAGCTGCCTCGGCTCTAAAATAACATTTGAGTATTGCACACATTATCATAGCTGGGAAACCTAGAAGGTGTCATGCAATCTAGATAAGAAATCAGGTAGATCAACTTGGTGTACAAGAGTACCTACATGCTCCACTATAGGATAAGGACAAATGAATCCCAGAGCAAGCCTGCCAACTTTCCTAAATCTAACAATACCATTCATGGGAGATATCTTCAAAAACACTCGATCTCCCATGGAAAACTCAAAATTCCTTGTATGCTTATCAGTGTAGCTCTTCTGTCTCGACTAAGCAATTCTCATGTGATCTCTGATAATATCAATATTCTCAACCATCTCTCTTACCAAGTCTAGACTAAAACTAGTTTGTTACAATTTTTCAACTAACATGTGGGAGAACGGACATGGCCTTATGTATAGAATTTCAAAAGGTGCAATGACAATCCTAGACTGAAGGTTATTATTATATGAAAACTCAACCAAGTGAAGATAGTCTTCCTATAAACCCAAAAACTGTAATACACAGACTTTTAAGAGATCTTCAACTATCTGATTAACTCGCTCAGTCTACCCATCCATCTGTGGATGGTATGTTGTAATGAGATTAAGCTGAACACCAAAATCATGTTGCAGACTTTGCCAAAAGTGAGTAGCAAATACAGGGCCTCGATCACACACTATGTTACTTAAAACTCCATGCAATCTGACAATGCGCTTGATAAATAACATAGCAAAACTCTCCGCCCTTCAATTTGAATGGACTAGGATGAAATGTGCACTTTTGGTGAGTCGATGGACTATCACTCAAAAAATTTTATTGCCTTGCCTCGATTTAGAAAGTTCGTCAATGAAATTCGACAAAATCTATGACAAACACACATACATATGATCATTACTAGATCAATAAAGTATAAATTCAATTTAAATAAGTGAAATATTAAAATATAAGTTCACATATACCTGGTCTCATTTCCATTGTGGTACTTCAAGAGGCTAAACTAGTTCGTTGGGCTTCTGATGCTCGCCTTTCACCAACTAGCATGTAATGCACCTCTTCGCATATTCTCCTACATCTCGCTTCATGCCTTCACAAAAATACATCTACTTCATGGCCTTATACACCTTCTTCCCACCAAAATGTATAGCAAATACAGATATGTGGCACTCATTAAGAATCTCTTTCCTCAAATCAATCATGTTAGGATCACATAGCCGACAATGATATCTTAAACGTCCACTTGAGTCAAGCTCAAATTTCCTTAAATCATCACGATCATCACTACTTTATAAACGACTAATGCGATCAACAAATAAAGGATCGTTCTTCTGACTAGCTTGGATTCTTTTGATTAAACTTAGCCGAACCTCAAAACTAGCCAAAATATATGTAGAATCATCCGTCCTCCCAAACCGAATATCGTACAAAGCTAATAATTCCAAATCACTCCATTTAGCTAACATCAACAAAACAATGCCTTGATGATTATAGTTAAGAGCATTTGCAACCCTGTTATCCTTGTCGGGTTTATTTTGAATGTCAAAGTCATTTGCAGCAAGGTACTCAAGCCGCCTCTATTGCTGCATATTCATATCTCTCTGAGAAAAAAATACTTCAATGACTTGTGTTCTATATATAGAACCACTACTTGCCCAAAATATAATGTCACCATAATTTCAGTGCAAAAATAAACGCAACTTACTCTATATTATGCATGACATATCAAACCTCATTCGGCCTTAGTTGTCTCGATGCATAAGCTACTACTCTGTCTTGTTCCACCAACATTGCACCAAGACCTATCACATGAGCATCTATATAGACAATTGATACTAGTTTCCTTCGAAAATAGTAAGACTAGGAGCATTAGAAGACAACCTTTTCAACTTCATAAAAGCTTCTTCGTAGTTATCTGACCAAATAACTTTCACACCTTTTTATGTCAAATGAGTGAGAGGAGCGGTGATTATGGAGAAGTCTTTGATAAAATTTTGCTAACACCCACCCAACCCCAAGAAACTCCGAATCTCTATCTTTAACTTTAGCCTTTTCCATTTTTGTACAACTTCAACTTTGGTCGGATCTACGAAAATACCTCTCTCGAATGCAATATACCCTAAAAAACTTCACCTATTTCTGCAAGAAATGACATTTAGAAAACTTGAATTTGAGTTGATGAGCTCTCAAAGTCTCTAATACTGTCCTCAAATGAACTGCTTTCTCTCCTTCAGTCTTCGAGTACACAGGAACTTCATCTATGAATACTAGGATAAACTTGTCCAAATAATTACTCAAAACACAATTCTAGGTTGTTCAAATATGCAGGAGCACCTGAATGGAATAACAAGCCACTCATATGATCTACATTTGGTTTCTGAATGTGGTGAGAGGAATAATGCCTTCTGCTACTCGGAGTTAGTGAAAACTATTTGCGAGATCAAGTTGGGAGAAGATTCTTGCACCTCACAGTTGATTGATTAAATCGTCAATTTTTGGTAATGGATATTTATTTTTGATAGTGAGCTTATTCAATTTTCAGCAATCTATACAAAGACGAAGAGACCCATATGCCTTTTAAGAAATACTATTGATGCACCCTAATTTGAGCTGTTAGGTTGAATAAAGCTCTTTTGCTTTCATTCACTCAAGCTTTTCTTTTTGACATCTCAATAATTCCATTTATTTAGGACACATCTAGTTAGGCGGCCTACTGACCATTTGATCATCAGGAATAAGATCGATCCTGAACTCAACTGCTCTTCGAGGTGGTTAACCGGTAACATGCTCGAATACATCAAATAAATTTTAAACAGCTGGAATCTTATAAACTTCTTTATCTTGAGATTCTAATGCATAAAGAGAAAACCCAGAATTAGCTGTAGTAGCCTCAAGTGCTATGAAAATACGATTAAGATGATCGAGATACTACAGAATAATCACTCGCGCAGCATAGAATAATCGAGCTTGATATTGCTCAAGCTAGTCCATTCTAAGAATAACCGCGAAATCCATATAGTTTATCACATGCAAATCACAAACATAGCAACATCCATATAAGCTAATTACTACACCACAACTCTTCATCCTTAAAGTAGCATAACCCTTATCGGGTTAGCTACTCTAAGTGAAGTGACTATCAAAGTGACATCTAGATTTAATTTCTCTACTAGCTCTTTTGTTTAAACGAGTGTGAAGCACTTATGTAGAAAAGTACTCATACAGATATGTCATGAGATGTCATGATACCTTCCAAGGTGGTTGCTTTCTTTCTCTTTTCTTGCTCTAAAGGTCTTAGTGTTTCAATGGAAAACAACTTTCCTTGGATTGGCTTCTTTGGCTTTATATAATACTTTGATATATACCCTACTTTATTGCAGTTATAACACTTCCTAGTTTGACCTTTGCTTGTATTTCTACACTCATTCGCAAAGTGACCTTTTCTTCCACAAGCATAGAAACTCATTAGGGACTTGTCGAATGGCTTAGAATGCTTTAGCTTGAATTGATATGTCTTCTTCTTAAACCTTTTATCTTTCTTTAGGAAGAACATCTTGCATTTCTAGCACTTAAATAACTGAGTACGCTGCCTGACCTCTTCAGTATCCCTCTCAGGAACTCTCTCAAATATCAAGGCTATATAAAATACTTGCTTAAATGGATATCTAAGTTAAGTCAATAGTCTGTCGCTAAGATTATTCCTCAACCCCAACATAAACTTCTCATTCTTCTCAAAAGGTGTACTAATCAGTGTTGGCCCGCACCTAGACAAGGTGTTGGACTGGCTAAAATATTCATGAACTGTAGAATCTCCTTGCTTCAGATCTATGAATTTCCTAAGCAGTGTGACCTTTTCTACTTCTGAAAGGAAACATGCCATGAACATTTCTTTGAATCTAGGCCAAGTGATGTTGTTTTTCAGAGTTTCAATGATCTTCGTTTCATACAAACCTAAAGCTCTGGACTGTAACTAGTAGGGCGCTAATTCCCTCTTCTCCCGATCCAATGGCCCCAAGTCCTTTAAAAAATCCTCTTTTAAGTCCTCACCTATGAATGAAGACCCATCACTCTTTCTCTCTCAAAGAATGGCTTTCCTCCTAGGCTAGTGTGGTCATCTCATAACTTAGTAAAGTCCAAACAGGGGTTCGAATTCTGTGCTCCAACTACACCCATCCCTTGGACATTCCTCTTGACCTCCAACCATAGTTCCATGATCATGAGGACTTTTGCCTCATAGGATCGACCATTTTATCGATCAATTGAAGTATCAGCTCTTGGCCTTCTTGGCCCTACCATATTGGCCTTCCTGGCCCTACCATACTCGCTGTCAAATACACAATTGGTCAGTTCATTGGAAAGAGATAAGAGATATAGATTGATATAATTTTAATTCACTAACAATTATGCACAATATCACATGTATATTCATATAGTACCTAGATGATCATCCCCTAGATCACCACTGACCCGTATATCACATATAAGAGTCACACAACGAAATGGGATAACCCAACCTAAGTTTCGCTCCTCTAAGGCCAATTTTTATTTATTTATTCAAACCTATGTTCTTATACCAAATATATAATGCATCGATCCAGTCCCAATGCTATCAGAGAGAGTTAACATCTGATAGCACATAGTAAAAGACATGATAGGAGCAAACTCTCGTATAGCCTCCCTTGGGCCAACATGGATATGCTTCAACAAAATAATACATTTCAATAATATAAATATCATCTCGGCACAAAGCATTGTATACCAGTCATTTAAGGATTAAATAAGTCAAAATTAGTAACATATATAGAAACATCCCCAAATAAACAACAACAGAATAGATCAAAATATAACATATATATATATATATACATACACACACAGATGTCAATGTACAAGGGAATCTCAAAAATATGCATATACACGATTGTCACATATCAGCCCAAAATGATACAAATACATACATATACAGACATAGTCATCATCAATTATCTAGAATAATACATAATAAGTCTGATACAATGACGGTACACAAACATATATATGACATCACTAAAAGCTAGCATAGTAAAATAAGATATACAGTAAATCACCAATGTCCGCTAATCCATCCTTAAAACGCATCTCAAAAGGGTCACACGACCAAAACAATACATCCTAAAATAACCTTAATTTGACCTTAAGGTTTTTATGTAAATAACAAATCCCAGGTCAGGCTAGAAACTAGTTATGAGTGTAACAGTGCACAATAACATATCATAATGCAATATTAGGTGTATGTAGGGGGTGTGTATGTGTCACATAATCACTACTGTACACCCACTCGCATCTCATCATACACACAAGTTATAACACATGTGTCAACTAAGATACACCCCTATTCACTTTTATAAGTTGCATCTTTACTATTATTCATGCAATGTAATATGCCACTAGTACAATCCTATTCACTTTCAGTCTACCAGATGCATAATCGATGCTAAGGATCTCCATAGTGCCTTGATCCAAAGTTGTTAGTGCCCTCACCCAATCTATTGGCTATACTTTTCCACTCACCAAACTCCTCACTATTGGTGTACCTCATTGACCATCATTTCACTACCTATTTCCATCAATACATCATCACATATTCGCCTCACTCCTTGTAGTGCCCGTGAAGTAGATCGTTTGGACTTGCAATGTAGCCAAATCGCCATGATTCAGGGTGTGATCACAAATTAGTCCAGCTAGAATGGAACACTAGCACATCTGGCATCCCACCACGTTTCGATCAACACTATCAACTTTATTTAAAATGATCTCACTAACGACACTACCCTTCCTAATTGTTGTTTATTCTCATTATCACTAAGGGGTTGTTAACTCAATTTCATATCACCATTTAAGTATTACATAACATATAATCCAGTAAATCATCATATGGATAAATGTAAACACATCATAGCATAATCACAACAACAAGCATATATACAAGCGATGATACGTAAATAATTGATATATTCAGTGTTCAATACTATAATTTCTATCCATCCAAACCAATCACACAAATACACAGTCAAACCATAAATAAATGTACTCGAAGTTAAGTCATTTATTTAATGGGATTTTATTCAAAATACCAATTCTCAAAATATTTATTTACAATATAATATTTTAACCATTTCATGGAAATATTTTTAAAATATTAACTTAATTTCTTTTAAATAATATAATATTTCCTTATAAAATAGTTAAAATTTCCAGATCTAACTTTTACAACATGTGATGACCGTCCTACACCTCTGGTACCCAATATACATGTATAATGTGTTGTGAAGGTACCCGGTCAATGCAAGATGCTAGCCAAGGGTGTAAAGTAACAAAATCCAGGCACATAACCTATAGAACATCTCACAGCGCACAAACAAAATATAATATAATACATAGATGTAATACAGATGAGAGAGTGATATAATCAAATGAACCATAAATAAGAACATCAGAGTGCAACAGGTTCATAGATTATACAAAAAACTGAAATAATAGAGTTTATACATCTCAATCTCCCAAAGAAACTCCAAAACTGTCTCTAAAATAATACAAGTTCTAGTATAGCTCCAAAGTATTGCACAACAGAATATAAGTGATAGTAAGCTCTAAGTATAGGTATATGAAAGCATAGCTTCCTGCTTGTACTCTGTACAGCTCCATGTGCTATCTAGACCGATTATCCCTAATCCGCTCATTTAAGAGTACCCGAGATAATAAGAATAAAGCATAAAACCTCGGGTCAGACAACAGTCTGGTGTGAGTGATACATCATCTCAAAAATACTATAAAGTTCATATATAGTAAATAAAGGCATAGGGTATGAATAACCATACCTGACATATCCCTACATCCAAAGAGTTAGCACATAACAGTCGATATATGCTAATCTACCATCATGGCTATATAAGTGTACTACAATCGAAGTACAATGTCCATTGTCTAGGTATATGGTCGAATACCTACATCATGTGACATCCTAGAGTGATAAACAACCATGGAAAACATAGCATCCATCAAACAACCCTCACCATCACTCGTATGCATTGGATATATGATAACTTGTATGCCACAATCGCAAACCTAGGACTCAATTGAAATCCCGACTTCATTGGTGCTCGAATCCATGCTATTTCATAAGGCTAGGAACCAGGCTCATAATCGCAAAAGCCCATAATACTCTACTATCGCAAGATCTGGGCATGATCGCAAATCCAGGTGGGAGCTACCCACATACCCCTTCTTTACGAGCACATTAAAAACCTTCATGTTATCAATGATCCCTTTGCACTTGTCTCCATGGTGGAACTCAATCGTTATTCCATCACGGCTATCTCCATATTAGAACACGGATGCAAATCTTACTCATAAGTCCTCATTGTTGAACTTTCCCTTGTGGATCACCATCACAACTACCATCGCTAAGTTGTCCTCTTCGAAATGCTCTAGAAACTCATTATAAGTCATTGAGCCACCGTACTAGGGTTTCGAAATCGTTGTTATTGTCATCAGTGTTATCATGTCGAAGCTCTACATCATTGCTTCCCAAGTCACCACATGAAATCCAATGCCATCCCGAGTCAATTGGAGTTGCCTACTTCAATCCATATCACCCCTAAAAACCCCAAAACACACCACGAAGAAATTCTCGAAGTACCGCCACGCCACGATGAAAATTCTTCAACTCTCATACTCAGTTCGGCGATACTGAGCTAAGCCTGAAGTAACGCTTTCCCCAGCCTGAAGCAATATCCAAACGCCGGACAACAAAACTTTCCTAGGTATCGATCGAAGCTAAGCCCCCATACCCCCATGCATGACTCGAAGTAATAGTCGAACATCACATTTTGACTGGCTACTGAACATAGCATCACCAGACAACATTTGCTATTCGGTCCCTCCCCCCATCGGACCGAAGCCAAGCTCGAGCCAAACCTTGAGCGGCCCCAGCACCGAACAGACTTCTCCCGAACCAAAATGATTAATTAACTCCTATTTGTACCAAAATTGGGCACAACACTCTTCGGATGTGTTTGAAGAGATAAAATGAAGAAAGTAGATGTAAAATGAAGCAGATCTAACACATCAATAAACAGATAAGAAAATGCACAGAAACATGCGGATTTAGAGTGGTTCGGCAAATTGCCTACGTCCACTATGAAATGATTGATGTTTATTGAATTTCACTCGTTGTTTACAAAAGATTACAACAGTATAACTGAAGTTTGATAATCATTTCGGCAGAATATCGGCATAGAGAAGCCAAAAGTCCTTTTTTCTATAGGCTCTGGGGTGCTATTTATAGGCGTAGGCTGCAAATATCTCGCTCAGATCTCGGGAGACCTCTTCTGGCATGTGGGTGGGCCCACGTGATCGATCCCACGTGATTTGCACTCGGTCCGTTATCGATACGAATGAATTTCGTATCGATTAAGATTTGGTCCAATCGAGTTAAAATTTGGCATGGACGTTCTTTAGGTTGTACGTAAGCTCCTGTGAAAATTTGGTAGCATTTTGACTTGTATATTGTGAGTTATGATCGATGCAAATTCGGGTTTTATGTAGGCTGTTTGGTTCGTATCGATCGGAACTGTCTTGTTCGTATCGATAGTCTTGCTCTGTTCGTATCGATAGTCTTGCTCTGTTCGAATCGATAGTCTCGCTTTGTCCGTATTGATAGCCTCTGCTTTGTTCGTATCCATTGGTTGCATCTCACTTCATATCACTTTTGCGCACTCCACTTCGTGTCGCAAGTGGACTAGGAATGACATCACTGGCATGGATACGAAGAGAGTGGTTATCTGATGGTTGATGGATACGAACAAGGCCTTTCAGCGGATGGATACGAACAGTCGAGGCCTGATGGATATGAACAAGGCCTTTCAGCGGATGGACACGAACAGTCGAGGCCTGATGGATACGAACAAGGCCTTTCAGCGGATGGATACAAACAGTCGAGGCCTGATGGATACGAACAAGGCCTTTCAGCGGATGGACACGAACAGTCGAGGCCTGATGGATATGAACAAGTCCTTTCAGCGGATGGACACGAACAGTCGAGGCCTGATGGATACGAACAAGGCCTTTCAGTGGATGGATACGAACAAGGTGATTGTTGAAATTGCATCGATCATATCTTGAGCATATGAACTCCGATTCACTTGAAATTTGGAACGTTGGCTTTCATAGCTTTGCTTGTCATGTTATATCAATCTTAGCTCTGTCCGGACTCAGGCAAAATTTACTAGTATCCATAGTGAACCTATGTATAACCGATCTCCAAGACGAACTGTCATTAGTTTCTAGTCAAGTTCTTGGTGTCATGGCCTTGTCAAAAGGCGGCATAACATTTTCCCTCCAAAATACGTCTTTTGTGAACATGACGTGCTTTGAAAAGATGCATCCTTCATTCTGAAAAAGTTCTATCTGATTCGCTGAGTAGATGCAATCTTTTCATCAAAAGATGTAACCTTCGATTGATTTCCAATAATATAAGTGCTAATTTGTTGACTGCCAATGATTATGCTGTGCATTGTTGTAACTGAGTGTCGAGTGCAAGCGATTTGTTGTTCACTGTTGTAATTGTCATCTGGTGAGCATTCAACTCCTGTGAATTTTGAAAATTGAATGTTAGTCTGTCATACATGCATGTATGTTAGCCTGACTCCCGTCAATTTGCACGTTCACGGGTCGTTGTCAAGTTTTATTTTGTATCGAGTTTCGTATCGGTCCTCTCCTGGATCGATGTGAAATTCGAGTTGTAACAACGTTCGATGGTTGTTTTAAGTCCTTCCTTCGTATCGATCCTCTCCTGGATCGATCTGAGATGTTGGAATGCATGCTTCGCATCGATGGCTATCGACATGAAATGGACAGTCCCTAGGAAGGCTTCGTGTCGATGGAGTTGAGTGGCTCAAATAAGATCATGTAGTGACTTTCGCATCAATGGGCTTCACATCGATGGATACGAAGTTGATGGCTGGTCACTGATGGACACAAAATGTACAAGTGTTAACTCATGGGACAGATTCGCGAAGGATATACCATTTCTCATTCCTCTATTCAAGAGGTATGCCTTGTTGTAGATAATATTTGATAGGAGTCATCCGTGACTCCCTTTTTGGCTCCATCTGTAAGATCTAGTCGATATTCATCCGTCAATGCTTGGAATAATAAGTATTTCAACTAGGACAAAGTCTATATGTCGTGTACCACTGAAACTGGCTAGCTTGGCCAGTGACTCGGTTTTTTCATTTTGTTCTCCGAGGATGTGTGTAATGGTGTAATACTCGAAGTCGGCTAATAGCTCTTGGACCCAGCTGATATAAGGAGCGAGACATTGCCCCCTAGTCAGATAATCTTCTCTGACTTGGCGTACTACTAACCAATAATCACATAAGACATGCAAAGTTTCCACTCCTAGCTTTCTTGCAAGTTTGAGCGTGGTGACTAAGGCTTCATACTTGGCTTCGTTATTTGTTGTAGGGAAGTTGAGTTCCAAGGCGTAGCAGATCGATCGCTCTTCTGGAGTCATTAACACAACTTCGATGTTAGAAAGCCGATTATTGGAAGTTCCATCTGCTTTGTTCTCCGTCGGTTGGATGGTTCTCTACTGCTCTTCGGATAGTCATTTAATGTAGTGAATTCGGATATGAAATATGCTAATGATTGACCATGGATAGCTCTCTGAGGGAAATAAGTGATATCAAATTGGCTTAGCTTGATATTCTAATTGAGTAACCTTCCAAACATTTAAGGTTGCTATAGGACCTATCAAGACTGGTCGATATAGACCTAACGGGGTGAGCCCGTCAATAGCTAGCTTTCATTATATTCTGATCTTTGGATTTGTTTCTCTTTATATAGCATTACGATGCTTATGGCGTGTGTTGACATAGCCCAATTGATGTATAAATCTTCGTGATCTAAAGGTTTGGGTAAAATGGGAGGTCTTTTTAAGCGATCTATCGGAGCCGAAATTGCATCAACGCGGTTGTTAGTTCATTCAAAAGTTATCTTCCCTCTCTTGGTCAGGTTGAGAATTCACTTGTAGATGGTCCTGGAGTTGAATCAACTTAGGACGGTAATCTTCCGACTTGGGCTCCGTACCTGCTTGGTTGTCTTCGGTACATGGGTGTCTCTAATTGTCGGAATTTTCTAGAAATTAGCCTTGATTCCACGAGAATTGATGATGAAAACAAAGAATTTTTCTGATGTAATGGTGGGAGAGCATTCAAAGGATCGAGTTTCATCCTGCAGTTGTTGGAGAGCATTGAATATCTTTGCCCAGTCATCGATGTGGTTATTTAATGGTCATGATCTCACGAGCATATTAACCACATATACTTTCATCGATCGGCCGATATGATTTTTGAATGATCTGTTAATCGTCCTTTGGTAAGTAGCATAAGCGTTCTCAAGTTTGAATCCAGGGATTTCAACATAGCACTATAGGCCCAAGTCAGTAACGAAACAGTTGTATTCCTGGTCTGGGACATGCTTCAATTTCTGATTGTATCTGGAGTTTTGTGTCCATGGAAGTGAGTAATTCATGTCCGATGGTCGAGTCTACCAGTTGGTTGATCCTTGGAAGTGGAAGGTTGTGCTTTGTCATGCCTTGTGCAAATCTAAGTAGTCGACATACGTCTGCCACTCTCCATTCATTTTTCTTATAAGTAAAGGATTGGATATTCATTTTAGGTAGAGGGTATCGTGGATAAACCTATTGGTTTTGAGTAGATTCGCCTCCTCTTTAAGTGCAGCAGATCTCTCCAGATCCACGTCGCTTCATTTTTATTCACATGAAGTAAAACAGTTAACTCTTTCATGTGCTTATTTAAAATGGTTAATGATTAGCCTTATAGGCATGTTGAATCAAAGGCTTAGTAGAGTTTAGCCTTGTATCGCGTGCTGCTGCATAGTTGGCTCCAGCTATGAGTTTGAATCTACTTGTGTTTCCTAGTGATGCACTTTCCATTCAATGTACTCGCGACCCATTTCTCATTGTAAGGGTCGGAATAATGATCAGTTGCCCATAAGTTCGGGTATTGATCCGATGATTCTATCTCTAGGCATCCTTTCGGTCGCAACCTAGAGTTGTTATGAATATCAGGCATGGGTCATAGGTTCAAGTTGTCATATTCAACTCTCGGATAATTATTCTTTTGCCCCCAGTCTTGGGTTGGCGGATGCATTACGCGGACGGTCTAGTCTCGTCCTAGCTATGTTTATACTGTAGTTCAAGCTTTAAGAACCAAAGTTGATTGATGAATGATTGAATGATATTAATATTATCTTGTTGCTCGTGCCCCCAAGTTTAGGGAATATCTCGATAAGTGGTGGGGTAGATAATGTCCGCTTCAATTTTGTATTCTATCTCATTGAACCATGGGATCGAGTTAACCGATGGAAGGCTGAGTCGTGCCTATCCTCCATTTTGTTCTAGTTCTTTCCTCTAGGCGGAATATATTGTTACTTTGCTGACATTCGGACATGAGCTAGGTTCTGGACGGTCAATGACATTCACTTTGCTGCTTATGTTGCCATACTCTAGGCCAAAACTGAAGAGTGAATCATCCAATTGGATCTAATGCAGGATTGATGCTTCCCTTATCGAATCCAGGGTAAGAATTGGTGCATGGACATTTAGGTTGCACTTGTTGTGAATTGCTCGTTTAGTCGGATCGTGTTATGAGTCAAAAAATGAATGGTCGCATTGCATTCTTTTGGAGTTGGGCGATCAACCACGTCCATTTCAATTTACGTTCTCCCGTTAGATCTAGGGATAAAGTCAGCTCAAATGCAGTCATGTCATGCTCATCTGGTCTCATGCTCTTCCTGACGGATCGAAGGAAGGCGATGGAGGACGAATGGTCAAGCCACACTGATTCGTGGTTTATTCTTCTGTTCATGCTCTGTTGGTCAAAGGTATTCGATGGACGTTCGGGTCACATTGACTGGTAGTCGAAGAGGATCGATAGTGACCGTCGATTCAACGGCACGATGTAGAATGCTCGAACCTCATTTCCTATCGATCCAATGGTATGATATGAAAGGTGCAGATCGATATTGCCCGTTGATCCGGCGGTACGATATAATTGGTTTCCCAGAACTTTGGGAATCATTCTGATTGGTTAGCATTAGGGTCTCCTTGTAGTCGTTGCCTTAAGTTGTAAAGGACGCTAAGCTGGAGATGTAGCGAGTCACCTTTCTCTTCTTTCGGTGATTTGTACTTCTGCCCCCAGTCTTGGGTTAGCAGAGTTAGTTCGTGAATGGTCTAATTGCACCTGTAGTGAGTTTGTACTCCTCACATCAAGTTTAGGTCAGAGTTGGTGAATGAATGGTCAAATCACATTCATTTGTTTGTCTATTCTTGCAGCCACACTTTGGGGATCAGAGTCAGTTGATGGGCCATTCATCACACCTATTTGATGTTTATACCCCTGTCCACACTCTGGGGACTAAGATTTTTTTTGTAGAAAATGGTCAGACCGCATTTTCTTTGGTCAATTCCTCTGCCCCTAGTCAAGGGCAAAAGTCGAAGTGTAGTCGGTCAAATTACAACAACTTTAGTTTGATGCTTCTCCCACTGAACTGTAGGAAGGAATTGATTGGCGGATGGTTAGGTCACATCCGTCCATGTTGCACGCACAATCCATCGGATCACAGGCGAGAGTTAGGAGATGAACGGTCATGCCACGTTCATTTGCGGTTGGATGGTAGTAACATCCATTTAGAATAGGACGTTCAGCTAGGTCCGTTTTGCAAATCTGCATCTCCCTGTTGAATCAAGGAAGAAATTTTGTCTTGTAGGGTTGGAGTGCATCCCTATAAAATTATGTTATGGATCCCGTGTCGGGGACAAGAGTTGATGCATGGACGGTTCTGTCATGCCCGCTTAGTGCTGGATGGTCGGATTGCATCCAATTTTGTGTGTAAGTGTGCCCCCATGTCAGGGGAGATTGGAAAGCAAACGGTCAAACCACATCCTCTTTTTGTACTACAGAACTTGCTAAGGAACCAAAGCCGATAGATGGATAGTCGAATCGCATCCCTTTTGGTATTCATATTCCAAACCATGCTTTGAGGACTGAAGTTGGTTGATGGGTTGTCAGTCAAACCCATTTGGTATTTATACTCCAGTCCGCACTCTCGGGACCAAAGTTAGTTGAAGTTTATACTTCAGTTCGCACTCTAGGAATCTGGAGTTAGTTGATGCTTATACTCCAGTTCGCACTCTGGGAATCTGGAGTTTGTTGATGTTTATACTCCAGTTCGCACTCTAGGAATCTGGAGTTTTTTTATGTTTATACTCCAGTTCGCACTCTGGGAATCTGGAGTTTGTTGATGTTTATACTCCAGTTCGCACTCTGGGAATCTGGAGTTTGTTGATGGGTGGTCAGTCACACCCATTTGGCATTCGCACTCCAGTCCGTGCTCTCGAGACTAGTGTGAGTCGGTGTTTTATACTCCAGTTCACGCTCTGGGAATGTGGAGTAAGTTGATGGGTGGTCAGTCACACCCAATTGGTGTTTATACTCCAGTCCACGCTCTCGGGACCAGAGTTAGTTAATGTTTATACTCCAGTTCGCGCTCTGGGAATCTGGAGTTAGTTGATGGGTGGTCAGTCACACCCATTTGGTGTTTATACTCCAGTCTGCGCTCTCGGGACCAGAGTTAGTTAATGTTTATACTCCAGTTCGCACTCTGGGAATCTGGAGTTGGTTGATGGGTGGTCAGTCACACCCATTTGGTGTTTATACTCCGGTCCGCGCTCTCGGGACCAGAGTTAGTTAATGTTTATACTCCAGTTCGCGCTCTGGGAATCTGGAGTTAGTTAGAGGATTATCGTGGTCAATCCCTTTTGGCCGTAGTGTGATGGCTTATCCCTGAGCTTGGGGTTTCACTTAGCGAGTGATCGGTGGGATTCTGATTACTTTCCACTTATTTGTCCTCAATGAAGGATGAGATTTAGTTTATGGACGGTTGGATCGCATCCATGTTCATTTGGACTCCGCTTTTGCCAAGCCTAAGGAGTAGATTAGTGTTCTGGCAAGCTTTGTGCTCGAGCATGGGAAAGGATGGCCGAACTACATCCACTTTGAGCTGTGTATTTTCCCTTAAGTCAGGGGCAAGAGTTGGAGAGCAGATGGTCAAGTCACGTCCACTTTATGCTTTGCACTCTTCCGGTCGAGTTGAGGAAGAGAGTCGAAATGATGGCTCATGGTGGTTAGTGAGTAGGCAGTTAGTCGTTGATGACTTTAAGTTGAGGCTTGGGCCCTGACGAAGTTGGTTTAAGGCATGATTGTTTTTGTTGAATCACAGACGCAAGCTGGAGAGTGAATGGTCAAATCATATCCACTTTAAACATATTTTCTCAAATTACCCCAAGTTCTAATGTAGGGTTGGATGCCTAGACGGTCATGTCACATCCACCCTTGGTGTGATTCCAATTTTACTGGGCATCAGAAGAGGCATAAGTATTTTGGCGAGCTTCAAGTACGAGATGGAGACTACATTGTTGGGATACATCACTCCAAGTCTTTCCCAGATCTCCAATTAAATTGCATAGGCAGATGAGTGGTGATCGATTGCATCCACTTTGTACTAGAGTCCTGACCTTGTTGGTCTCTTCCGCTTTGATGCCTTTCCCCTAGTCAGGGGCATATAATAGCCGATGAGTGGTTGAATCATGCTCGTCATGATGATACTTCAATGATTTGATCATAGTCTGCGGAGGTTGTTTTGCACCCAACCTTAAGTACTCGGTTACCTGCATCATTTGCAAGTAGTTTAATTCAAGTCGGTCATATTTCGCAATATAAATGAAATTGAAATAGAAATAATTCAAAAGAGATTGGATTAAATCTCATTGATAAGTGAAGCGGCGTCGTATGCTCGCTATTGCACTTCGGTCCAGCCCTTCACAGTTGGAAGTCTAAGGCAAATGGTTCAATTTGATCAAAGTTCTTGATCGATAGGGGTTGGGTGTTCCCGGTCCTTCGTTTTATGGGGCTTGCACATATTGTTGGAGCTATCCTTTCCGGAGCAGCCTTATGGCGTTGGCGTCCATGGTAGCCATCTAAAGAAGAGGAGTTTTCCAATCTAGAGTATGGAGTAGGTTCCCCCCTCATCTCACCATGTTGATCCTTCATCTGACTCATCAACTCAATATTGGCCTGGACATGTTGGTGTAGTCGTCGGCGGCTACCCACCAGTTCCCTTGTCAAAGTCTGGAAATAAGCTCTGGTGATGAATTCATTTATGGGTATTGGCAGCATCTAGCTGTGGGCTTTGGATAAATTCGTTGGCTGCCAGCTTCTTCATTCCTGTCAGCGTTATGAGAAATAGATCTGGTATGTCTAGCCGTGATTGATGGTCTTCTATGAGGAATGAGGGAAGACATTTGCGTTTGATGGCAATCATCACCCTTGGCGAAATCCACGCGCCATTCCCACTTCATAAGGTAGTGTCGGGGGTTGTATTTCCATAGTACCATGACATAGTTAACATGTTGAATTTTCATTGGAAGTTCTGCATGTATGATGGTTTCAACGAATAGGTCTCGACTGGGAAAGATTCTCCAATTGACATTATAATCAGATCCATTTTATGGCTATGGGGTTTTGTAACACTAGTGAATGATGTATGCATGATTGCCCAACGATCGAGTGGTTTGGTGATGCCGATTGGATGGTGAGTTGGTTAAGATGGGCTCATAGGTTGGTGATTGTCCCAAACTTTCATCCAGGCAAGATACCCATATAGGGTATTAAGGGAGTCCCCTTAAGGTTGTATGTTATGCTTCTAGTCATATGGACATGGTATGATTAAGATGCGGGCATTTGAAGATGGTTCTGCGGCGACCAGCTATGTTTTGAGTTGGCAGAGTAGACAGTGTAGGGCAGTCGTCATATTAGCCATCGTACCATAGTTGTCAATTCAGGAGTTTAAAAGCTGGTCAATTGACATGGAACAATCAGAAGCATGGATGGAAGGTTCCTTCATTAAATTGGTGATTGAATTCACTTGAAAACGACCCATGAACGTGCAAATTGACGGGAGTCAGGCTAACATACATGCATGTATGACGGACTAACATTCAATTTTCAAAATTCACAGGAGTTGAATGCTCACCAGATAACAATTACAACAGTGAACAACAAATCGCTTGCACTCGACACTCAGTTACAACAATGCACTGCATAATCATTGGCAGTCAACAAATCAGCACTTATATTACTGGAAATCAATTGAAGATTACATCTTTTGATGAAAAGATAGCAACTACTCAGCGAATCAGATAGAACTTTTTCAGAATGAAGGATGCAGCTTTTCAAAGCACGTCATGTTCACACAAGACGTACTTTGGGGGGCAAATGTTATCCCACCTTTTGGCAAGGCCGTGACACCAAGAACTTGACTAGAAACCAATGACAATTCGTCTTAGAGATCGGTTATACATAGGTTCACTATGGATACTAGTAAATTTTGCCCAAGTCCGGATCGAGCTAAAATTGATATGACATGACAAGCAAAGCTATGAAAGCCAACGTTCCAAATTTCAAGTGAATCAGAGTTCGCATGCTCAAGATATGATCGATGCAATTTCAGCAATCACCTTGTTCGTATCCATCCACTGAAAGGCCTTGTTCGTATCCATCAAGCCTCGACTGTACGTGTCCATCCGTTGAAAGGCCTTGTTCGTATCCATCAGGCCTCGTCTGTTCATGTCCATCCGCTGAAAGTCCTTGTTTGTATCCATCAAGCCTCGACTGTTCGTATCCATCTGCTGAAAAGCCTTATTCGTATCCATCAACCATCAGATAACCACTCTCTTCGTATCCATGCCAGTGACGTCATTCCTAGTCCACTTGCGACACGAGGTGGAGTGTGCAAAAATGATACGAAGTGAGATGCAACTAATGGATACGAACAAAGCAGAGACTATCAATACGGACAGAGCGAGACTATCGATTCAAACAGAGCAAGACTATCGATACGAAGAGAGCAAGACTACCAATACGAACAAGACAGTTCCGATCAATACGAACCAAACAGCCTACATAAAACCCGAATTTGCATTGATCATAACTCACAATATACAAGTCCAAATGCTACCAAATTTTCACAGGAGCTTACGTACAACCTAACGTCCATGCAAAATTTTGACTCGATTTGACCAAATCTTGATCGATACGAAATTCGTTTGTATCGATCACGAACCGAGTGCAAATCACATGGGATCGATCACGTGGGCCCACCCACGTGCCAGAAGAGGTCTCCCGAGATCCGAGCAAGATATTTGCAGCCTACGCCTATAAATAGCACCCCAGAGCCTACAGAAAAAGGGACTTTTGGCTTCTCTACGCCGATATTCTGCCGAAATGATTATCAAACTTCAGTTATACTGTTGTAATCTTTTGTAAACAACGAGTGAAATTCAATAAACATCAATCATTTCATAGTGGACGTAGTCAATTCGCCGAACCACTCTAAATCTGCATATTTTTGTATATTTTCTTATCTGTTTATTTTTGTGTTTGTTAGATCTGCTTCATTTTACATTTACTTTCTTCATTTTATCTCTTCAAACACATCCGAAGAGCGTTATGCCCAATTTTGGTACAAACAACTCCGACTTCCATTTTTATGTCGATTTCATTGCTATGCTCTATTCTTCGACCTGTGTGCCTTCCGTATGCCTTGATACAACTCCTAACATTCTCGAGCCTATCCGTCGAAGTCTGGTTTTATGGTTCCTACCTCTAGTTTTCTCCGATGAGCGTTTTCAACCATATAAGCTTACAACAAACACCATACATGTACAAAACAACATTCAAACATGCAAATCACACAATCAATCATAACGATCATCAAACAAGGCGCCTATAACATAGCCTAACATATATCAAGGCAATCATATATCCAAATAACATGTATAGAACACTAAAAATCCATTTATTCATGTTTACTATAGTTAAGGTTTTGAAATAGCCATAAAGCATATTTTTGACTTCAAAAATGGATCCAAAACATGTTAAAACACACACACACACACACACACACACACATATATATATATATACACACACACACACAATAAGGTCAGAGATGACAAATCACTCACCAAAACCTCCAGAATCCAAGTTTCACATGCAAATCGAGGCAAATTCTAGAATAAATAGCTAAGCCCTGATTTTTCTTCCCCAAAAATATATATTTAAAGATCTCTAATGAATCCCATTGCCAATCTATGCATAATATATGATGTAGACTTAATTTGAAAGAAGAAAAGAGAAGGTTTTGGGTGAAGAATGGGTAAATCGAGGCTTAGATCTATTTGGGAAATGGTAGAAATGATTTGACGATGTTTATTTTAGCAAATATAGCCTCTAAACCCAAAATGGGTTCTTTTGCCTCTCCCCGATATACTAGTTACCCACTAAGGTGCTTCAAAAACTTTAAAACTTCAGACAACCATATCCCTAGTGAGAAAGTCCAAATCACCAATATGAACACTCTATGGAAAGGGAAACCATCATATCTTTCCAATGGAAGTAGTCTCGGACACTAATTCGGCTTTTATTAAAAGTTGTACCCATTACAAGTTTTCAGAGGTAAAATCATCCGATAAAATTCTTAAAGATAAGAAATGTCACTTGTAGGAATTGCCCAAAGTTATAGAGGCATACGACCTTATATGAATTTGAAAATAATATTTTACAATCCTCTGATACGTAATATACGAGTCATTACACTCCCCCCTTTACGAATTTCTCCTCTTAAATCCTTAATATAAATAAAGTAAAATCAAGCATAGCTACCTCACATGCCTATCATCTATAAGCAATCATATCAAACATCAAACATGCACCCAAAAGCAAGAAATGATATCTACGCCTACCCTATCATGCAGGATACTAAACTACTCTATATGATATCGAAAGTGAAAGTAAATGCGATAAACAGAAGTCTGACCAAGTAAAGAGCTCTAGAGAAGCATTCCTTATGCCCTCTTTGGTCTCCTAAGTACAATCACCTTCTCTCTCACTCCATTAAACTTTCACCAGCTCTACTACCTTCCTTCTAAGCTGCTTCCTATCATGTCTGACAAACTTAATGCTTCTGGTTCAATCTCAATATCATCAAGCTGACTCGGTTCAACTATCACGCCTGAGCCATGCACAAACTTTTGTAAGTGAGAGATGTGGAACATGTTGTGCACAACCATCATATTATGAGATAAGTCGACTCTGTATGACAGGTCCTCAATCCTCTCAAGTATCTGAAAAGCACCAACGAATCTCGATGCCAACTTCCTTTAGTACTGAATCGAACAACATTCTTCAATGGAGAGATCTTGACAAACACCATATCATCAATGGAGAACTCTAGGTCATGTCTTCTCCTATCAGCATAGCTCTTCTGTCTATCCTGAGTAGCTTTCATTCGCTACTGAATGCTCTCGATCTTCTCTAAAGTTTCACTAATCATCTATGGCCCAAGTATCAGTTTTTCGCCCGCTTCCCACCAACATGAAGAAGCGTTGCACGGTCAGCCATATTAACGCCTCATATAGTGCCATACCAATGTTGGATTGATAGTGTTGTTGTATGTGAACTCTACTAAGTACAAATGATCGTCCCGCGAGCCGAGAATGCAAGCTAATAAGAGATCCTCCAAGATACGATTCACCATCTTGGTCTGCTCATCTGTTAGTGGGTGATAAGGTGTATTGAGTGCAACTCCTTCCCCAATGCCTCTAGTAAGCTCTTCCAAAACCCATTAGTGAACAAAAGGTCTCGGTCGCTCATAATGCTTTTTAGCACACCGTAGAATCGCACAACCCACTTTACATACAACTTGACCAATTTTGATGTTGTCCCCCTAGAGTTGACAAGTATAAATCTATCACTCTTCATAAACGTATTAACTATGACCCAGATGTTATCATACCCTCCTCTGGTCTTAGATAGTCCATCGATGAAGTCCATCGAAACTTGTTTCCCTTTCCACTCGAGAATTTCAGGCGGTTGTAGCAAACCACTCGGCTTCTTCTGCTCTGCCTTTACCAACTGATAGTTCATGCACTTCGAGATGAATTCCCCAACGTCCTTCTTCATCCCTTCCCAATAAAATGTCTACCTCATTTCACGGTACATTTTATTGCCATCGGGATGTTTAGTCAATCTCGAATGATGGCACTCTTGTAGCACCTCATCCTTTAAACCGTCGACATCAGGAGCAAACAATCTTCCGTCTTTACGGAGATAACCATCACGGTCGAGACTATACTGCTTTATCTCCTTGGACTCTACTCCTTCCTCTATCTTCGTTATGATTTCTGCTATCTAGTGTCTCGCCTCTGACTAGTTCCAATCTGCTTGATCAAAGTAGGCTTGATCGTCAAGCTAGCCAAAACCTCCAACTCTAGCTTACATCGAGGTCTAAAATTATAACTAGTGATAAACTCCAACACCTTCCACTCTAGGAACATCGTTCCCAAGCTGGCATGTCTCCTACTCAAAGCATCAACGATTGCATTTACCTTACTAAGTGTATAGGAAATGTCAAAGTCGTATGAGGCTAGGAACTCTAACCATCGCTAATGATGAAGGTTAAGATCCTTCTGGGAGAATAAATACTTCAATGATTTATGATCCGTATACAACTCGGACCTCTCCCCAAGAAAATAATGCCTCCATATCTTCAAGGCAAATACTATCGTTGCCAACTCCAAATCATGAGTCGAATACTTCATCTCGTGCGGTTTCAACTATCAAATAGCATAGGCGACAAGCTTTTCGCTCTGCATCAACACTGCACCAAGTCCATTACCATAGGCATTTGCGTATACTCTCATCTCCTCATTCCCACTCGAAATGACTAACACTGATGCGCTCATCAACCTCTGCTTTAGACTCGCGAATGCATGCTCGCACCTTGCATCCCTAATAAAAGTCTAATCCTTCATTGTCAAGTTGGTTAACAATGCTGCTACCTTAGAGAAGTCCATGATAAAACGTCTATAGTATCTCACCAATCCAAGGAAACTCCTCGCCTTCGTAGGATCTACACCAATACCCTGCTCAAAACAATGTGACCCAAAAATCGCGCTTCCCTCCTCCAAAAGTGACACTTCGAAAACTTCACCTTCAATTGGTGCTTCCTCAACACTTAGACCACAATCCTTAAATGCTCATTGTATTCTTCCTCCTACCTCAAATAAACAAGGATATCATCCACGAACAACAGTAAAAACTTATTTAGCTGATCCCCGAAGATACAGTTCATAAGATTAATAGAGTATGTCGGTGTGTTGGTTAGCCCGAACGGCATAACTAACCACTCATAGAACTTAGACGGTGTATGAGACACTGTGATCGAAACACTCTCCTTCGCCACTCTTGGTTGATGAAACCCCTTCGTAAGGTCCAATTAGGAGAACACCCTAGCACCGTTGAGCTGATCGAACAATTCGTCAATACATGAGAGGAGATACTTGTTCTTCTTTTCACCTTAACCAACTAACGGATAATTCTGGGAAAAACCAAGGTTCTAGATTTGATATGCTACGATAGAATTTTTCTTGATTCATTCCCATCCAATCAAAAAAGGATTTTTTTTTTAATTTTTGATAATTTAGATTTTTCGTATTTTTATGAATCTTGGTGTTGATAGGCGTACTGGCTCGGGTCTCAATATCAATATTATTTCTAATACAGAAATCGGGAATTTTATAATTTAAAAATAGTCTATCCATATTTTTGTCTGTATCAATGAGAAATCTTTTTTCTAGATAATTATTAATAACTATCCTTATCAATCCATAAAAGGGTTCGGGTTTTAGTGTATTGAAATTAGATGAAATTTTTTTGTTTTCCACTTCTTGTAATTGTAACGTTGATTCATAAATATATGAGTTTTTATTATCCTCAAAATTTATATATTTATATGATAAAATATCATATCCGAAATGTTTTTTCAATTTGTCTTTTTGACTCATCAATGAATTTACTGCATAGTAATTTTCTTTCATGTAATGAATTAATTGGTCTTTTTCTTTTTTATATAAATCCGATTTCGTTGAGTCTTTTTTTTGAATTATACGACATTGGTTGGCCCTATTTTGCCATTTTTTGGTACTAAATAAGACCACTTAGTCTGAGATAAATTATATTGATAATGACCCCTCAACCACATTTTCCATTTATTCATTCTATACTTATGTATTTTCTTATGCTTTGGTTTGGAACCAAATATTCCTTGTGTTGTACAATAATTCTTTATTATATCTGTAAGAAAAGAATAGGTGTTATGATATTGAAGTACAGATTTCAAAGCATATTTATTAAGTAATTGATTTTGCGATAATTTGTAAAATATATATGCTTGAGACAAAGAAGATAAGTCCCAATAAATATTAGAATTTTTGTTGCTACTACTAAAATGAGTTTTATAAAAAATATTATAAAACGACTTTTTTATAGTCGAAATAAAGTTCATTATTTTTTGATTTGTCTTTTCAATTCCTTCTTGATTTGTTTTATCATTATAAGTGTATTTAGTTAAAATTTTGTCTGTTGATTTAAAACTTGGAATCTTAATGATACATAGTAATAGATTTATGTATATTTTTTCAATGAAAGATTTTATAAAATAATGCGATTTACGTATTAATTGGATATTTTTTCTTTTAAATATTTGCCAAATATCCTTCTGTAATTCCGCTCTTTTATCATCATAAGTTAGAACTATTTTTTTATTGTCTTTTGTGATTCCTTTTATTTGACTCCTAATTGTGATTATCTTATTAGCAAGATCTTTCATTTTTGTTTCGATGAGTGAATAATTTTCATTTCCGCAATTCAGGAATTGAATTGCAATCGTCGATTCACGATGAATCTTATTATTTATATTAGAATCTCTTCCATTTTTATTTTTAGTCGGTTCATATATTTTAACCCTACTCGATTTTAATATGGGTTTTACTTTTTCAAGTTCTTTCATTATTAGGTCCATAAATAGAATTATTTTGATGACCCATCTTGTTTTTTTTTTGAAACTAGAATCCCATTTCCTCTTTCTTTGAAAACTCTTATAACTTCTAAAAGTTTCTTTTTCGCTTTTATCGTTTTTTTTCGAGTTCTTTAAAAATGGGTTCAAAGAAAGAAGGTCGTTTTCGGGGAGACCCAAAAGGTAGCTCTGCTCTCTTCCCCAAACTGTTAAAAAACAAAAGTTATCTTTTTTCTCTTTTTTTTGCCTTTGCTGATCTCCATAATTAAATCGTACCTTAGATCTTTGCCAAGGTTTCAGACAAAAAGGAAATAGAATCTTTATTTGAATACCATCTCTTAACCAATTTTTGGGAAATTCCATTTCTGATAATTGAACACCATTATAAGTACATTTAACATGCATTTCCCCATTCCATTCCTTCCAATCCTCGTACCATTCGGGGAATTGAAACAATAACATACGACTAATATTTTTAGCTATTATTAATACGGGAAATAGAACATATTTTCTAAGAAAAGATTGAGTTACTAATATTAAACCTCTTATTGATTGAGTAAATAGAAAGCTATCCCAAGCCTCTGATATTGCTATTCGTTCATTTTCCTCTTCTTTCTCTTTGTTTGTTTTCTCATTTTCTTTTATATGTTCTTGCTCAAAATAATAAATTTGAGATTCTGAGGTTCTCCCTAACCAATTCCTAATTTTAAATATATCAAAAAACGAAAAAAAATGTTTTGTCTATTCGATCCAAAAAAGTGGAGAATGCGCATTTGCTTGAAATATTTTCAAGATAATTGTTTTACGTCTTTGAGCACGCATAGATCCTTTGATTATACCACGGCGAAAATCTGATTGTTGTGAGTAACGTATCAAAGCCACCTCGTCTTCTTCATCACTAGTATTACTAGTAGTATTATTAGTAGTACTCGAATTAGTACTCTGATCGTTATCAGTATAAATTATTATGCGTTTCCCTTTTCTTGATCGAATTTCGGGATCTTCCGTCGATTCTTCTTCATCTTCTTCTTCCAAATCATCTGTTAATTTGTATGACCATCTAGAGACCTTTTTACTAATTTCTTCCATTCTAATAGAATTTTTTCTAATTTTTATTAGATCATTTGGATCTGTTGTAATTATATCGAATAAAAATTTCAAAGATTTTATTTGACTTTCTGAATCTATTCCTTGCGCACGTTCAAAATAAAAATTTTCAATTGAGGTTAAGGAATTCTCAATAGGATTCGATAAAAATTTCTCATCAGAATAAAACCTATTCTTTTTATGTTCAAATGTTTGAGAATTTTTAGGAAATAGACCATGAATTTTATTTATCCACAATATTTCTAAGGAATCCACTCTTGAAGTTATTAAATCAGTCATGATTTCATCTGAATCTACATTTTTTATTGTTCCGCGACAAGGTCCATTCAAAAAGGGATCATACATTTTGGGTAAATATTCTTGTTCATGCTCATCATCACATAATCTGGTTCTTTTTTCTAGTATATTTAAAGCAAAAGATCCTTTCTCTTTTTCTAAATTTTGTATTCTACTTACAAATTCGTTCCTTAAGTTGTATTTTTTTTGTTCATTATTATAAATCCAATAATTATATAGGTCTTCGTGGTATAGTTTTTCTGTCGTGTAGAAAGAAATTTTTCGCTCTATCATTTCTGAAAAGGTTGATAAACTTGGCGGATATGTAAAAGAGATTAGATTTTTTCCTTTATTTGGGCATATATAAAAAAAATATTGTGCCATTTCATTTCGTATAGCATTTTCAAACCTATCATTTTTTAAATATCTCAATGGGCGGTTCCATCGTTTATAATCGAAAAGAAAAGTTACAATAGGTTTTTCAAACCAAAAATAAGTTTTCTCTTCTTTAAGTTTTGCCAATTCCCAATTATCTTGATGGATATCAAGATAAGAATCTTCGTAAACCGGGCTATCTTTGTCTTCTTTAGTGGATCCCTCTTGTTCCTGTTTCGTCTTCTTCGTTTCGTAAGTTGTTTCTACATCGCTTTCTTCCCTTTCTGAGGTTTCTTTCAG